>OX382320.1:2477870-4955741 GCA_947507805.1 Aporophyla nigra
TCCCACCAATAATATGCGTTCTGATTGAGTAAAACGATTGACAGCTGAGAGCTGTTACAAATCGGAACGTTCGTGCACACGGATACATATTAAGCTATACATTTCCAGTTTTCGCTGATCTCGCATTGTATAGGGTTTTCGTACAATGAGAAGTCAGTTTATACTGGAAATGTATTGCTTGATTTGTAGCCGTGTGTATACAGTGCTCGCTAACCGTCAAAACCACTAGACAAAAATATTATATAGACCACAAATTTCTTTGGTTAGGTGGCCAGAAGCAACGGTTGGCGTTTTTGTAAGATGGCTCATGTCATAACGTCATCTATGAGTATTGACGGGACATCGTTATAGCACGCACGCTAATTCGGAACCAATGTAAGCATGCTCCACCAAAATATCTTATACTATACTACCATACAAAACAAAGACATACATGGTGAATCGATTTAAGAATCCAGGGATGTATGATATAATAAGGATTGAATGAACGAATGACACGAAACATCGCTCGGGAATAAGTACCTGTATAGTATAATTAAGTCATTGTGAATCGCAATGATTAGTTTTAAATTTAAACTTAAATTAATATCAGGCCGTGGACTGTAGCTTTAGGGTGAGGCCACGAAATAATTGCTTGGAAATCTTTTTGGGTTAGGCCATTTTTGCGAGGCCAGAAAATGTCAGGAATGGTTGGCCCTAAATTGTGCACATAATTTTCTTAGTTAAGAAAATCGTTCTCAAAAAGGTTTGCCTGGCTGTGTCTATGACTGGCCATTATTGTGCTAGGCCATTTGTGCCAGGCCACAAAATGCTTAGGTAGTGAATTAGTAAATATTAAGGGATTAACTACAGCCCGCGGCTTAACGATTTTCTTGCAAAATTATACTGAAGATCTTACGGGATAGTGAGTGGGCCATAATCCACCACGAGTGTCCATCACAGGTTGATGTTTATGCCTTATTCATTCAATATGAACATTGAGGCAACTTGACAAAAAAGCCGAAACGGGAGGGTTTGTCTGCCCCGTTGGTCTAGTAGTCTCAAGTACTACTGTTGAGCATGACGTCCTGGGTCCATTTCTCAGGTCGGGAAAAGTGTTATTGGGTTTTTATATCTGGATTTGCTCAGTAGCAGCCCGGAGCCTGGATTTATGCCTGGTTGCTGGCAATAAGCTCGCCCCCTATTACATAGGACTTAATATAACTGGCAAAATGTGGGTAGGTATAAGTGAACCTCTGCCTAATTCTTCAGCGAAAAGGCGCGTGGTGTTATGTTGTTGTAACAAAAAAACTTTTTTGCAAAAAAAAACAACCGACTTCCTTAAAAACACTACAAAGTGAAAAATAACTTTAATTTCGGTAGTCGGTGTCTTAGGATCTGTATTTATGGTTTTTTTGCCACCGACTTCCGAAATTAAAGTTATTTTTCACTTTGTAGTGTTTTTAAGGAAGTCGGTTGTTTTTTTTTGCAAAAAAGTTTTTATTTTTAAATTTTTAGTTGTGGTATTCACCCTGCACTAATTCCAAACAAACAATGCATATTTATGCGATAGCAGAAATCGCGGTTGATTTCCTGTCATTTTTTAAAGAGTTCCGGTGTCTGTCTCCCAAACTCATCATCAGATCTATATGAGAATTATATGGGACCATTTCGGAATAAACCCCTTTCGAACAAAAAAAGAATTTTGCAAATCCGTCTATATATGACGGAGTTATGGCCGAACATACATATAAAAAAAAAAAAAAAAAAAAAACATATAAACATCCGAATTGATAACCTCCTCCTTTTTGAAGTCGGTTAAAAACGCTTTAGGCGACAATAACAACATCGAATAGTATAATTTTGCAAGAAAATTATCATGTTTAAGGCATTGTAAATTAGCTAAAAAAATAATAATATAATTTTAGATTTTTCTAAGATTTCTTAATGAAACGTTGTGGATTTTTATTTTCTATTCATTAACAAAATATTATTAATTATGTTAGTTGTTTGCGCCGAATTTTGAACTACCCTCATTATTGGGTTAATGTAAAAATGGAAATTAATTTTGGTTGCATTTGACTTGACATACTACTAAATTAATGTAAACATTTAAGCTCAATTTTTGCACACAATACAAAAAAAGCCAAACTTCCCGACAGCCAAAAGGTCCTAAGTGCAAATCTTATTATTTTTAAAACCTACTTAATTTCTAAGGTATTAAAGTTTAAAGTCAAATGAAATTAATATTTAATGTCAGAAAGACTTTAGCTGACGAAAGCTGATAAATAATTCGCGTATGTAGAGTATTTATTTTGAAACATGCACAGGAATGACACGACTTCTAAATATACTATATTTTGTATAAAAATGAAATCCTATAACCAGAAATAAAAATTAATTGTGCCTCTCTCTGTCTAACTTTCTTGTATATTTATATCTTGCATGTCAGAAAAAAATTGTACATTTAGGTTTAAGTTAAATTCAAAATTTGTTCTTAGAAGAAATAAAAAATACTGCGTTTAGAAGTAAAACTGGCTACAATACGCGTCGAACAGATACAGCACAATTTGGAACGTGTTCGAAAATTGTATTTACAGTTCTAAACGAAGTATTTTTCTTCATTACCCGACTGCGGTAAAGTAGGAGAGTAATGTTTAAAGATACAAGATTTGTTACAGTTTATTTTACTTCTGATAGGAGCAAGCCAACAGCAACCTTATTGCAACGAAAATAAAGATCATTGGGATTTTTACTGACTTGTCAGTGACAGCAACCCAATACCAACCGTATTGTTACTAGAATTAAGATCAATTTGATTTTTAATTAATGCAAAAACAGGAGAAATAACTATGATGGTCTGTAGTACTATTGGTCGTGTCTTCTGGTCCTCGCAATATTATTTTTGTCAAATAAAGTCAAATGGTTTTCTAAGGTGCAAGGCGTACGTGGTTACTATCGCCGTAAATCCTTGCAAATAATGGTACTGTAAAAAATTGGCTTTATAAATCTTGAATCTGAAAAATTTTATGAGTTTCTGAAAGAACAAATGTAATATTTTGATCACCTATTTATTTCCTATAAGTTATGTTCAAGATCTCAAATTAATTAAAGGTACAAAATATTACGTTTGTTTTAAAAATTATTACTTGGAAATCTTTCTAAAGAATTTGTTTCAAGTATCATTTCCACGATGTCGTTCGCAAAACTGAACTTTGTGTGTCAATATTATTAAAGTTATTTTTCCATAAACACTTATTTGTTTAGATGTTTGGAAACTAAATTGTGCTCGAAAAATAATGTTCTTTTTCCTGTAAAAAAATTGCGACATCTTCAAACTGTAGATGGTTGTGCAAATGGGAAAAAGTTATTGCGAAAGGATTTTTTGTTAATATAAAATAATTTAGATTTGAAAGGCGTTAAGTCGCTAAGATTTCGTTATTAAATTATGTAATCTCGAATAAATTGAAATATGATTTCATTTTGTTGTTTTATTTCTTATTTTTTTGAGAATTTTACTTATTTGACTGACTTAGAAACAAGGTCGCTCAGAATGTGCCTCATAAAAAGGCTAAAGGTCACCCAATGAAGAGGATAGGATGCATTGGAGAGGGCTATGGGCTTGGAGTTTCTCTACGTGATCGAATAAGAAATGAAGAGATCCGTAGGAGAACCAAGGTAACCGATAAAGCCCGAAGAATTGCCCAACTTGATGACAGCGGGCACAATGTGGCACTGCTCACAGAACATGGCCGATGGGGCCGAAAGATTTTGGAGGGATCTGGGACACATGCGCGAAAAGATATTTCCGGCGAATGGACATATGCTCGAAAGTGTGACTGTGACTGACATGGCCATCATCAGGGATTTTAATTTTGATAACATAAAAAAATCTTTAGTCGGTCACTGGGTTACAACTGACAAGTTTAGTTATAAGGGTTTTCCAAGGCTTGGTCTATTTGAATCTCAAAAGTTAGGGCACCTAGGAGAGATCTGTTTTCACCCAAATTTAATCGTTAATTAGTCGCCTTTTCGCAGAATTAGTCAAGTCTTAGTTTAGTTAGAAGATGTATGAGTTAAATTTTTAAGGTAAAGTCCAAGAGCTAGATCAGAGAGTTTACGAAAAATTGCTAAAAAAATAGTTTTTGAGATATATGTGGACAAGCTGGGGAAATCCTCTCCAGGTCGGCCACCTAGAAACGCTTATAACTTCCGCCTAAATTTGGGAGAAAACAGATCTTCGCTAGGTTTCCTAACTTCTGAGATTCATATTGGCCAAGCTTGGGTAACCTCTCTCCAGATCGGCCACTTTAAACCCATACAACTTTTGAACCAGTGATCGACTGATCCTGATATTTGGCAACATTTTTAACCGACTTAAAAAAAGGAGGAGGTTATCAATTCGACTGTATTTTTTAAATATTTTTTTTTTTTGTTTGTTACCTCATAACCTTTGACTGGGTTTACCGATTTTGAGGATTTTTTTTTTGATTTGATAGCTGGTGCTTCCCGAATGGTCCCATTTTAATTTGGTTTTATTCGGATAATGGGATCCATGTGAAAGCCATATAAGTCTTAAATTTGCATTAAGTATTGGCGCGACAAATGAACGAATAACGCGATTAGATTAGTGCGGGGTATCTACCATAAAGATAAAAATAAAAACTTTTTACAAATAAATAACAACCGACTTCCTTAAAAAAAAAAACACTACAAAGTCAAAAATAACTTTAATTTCGGAAGTCAGTGGCAAAAAAACCTTAAATACAGATCCTAAGACACCGAATTCCGAAATTAAAGTTATTTTTAACCGACTTCAAAAAAAGGAGGAGGTTATATGTTCGACTGTATGTATTTTTTTTTTTTTTTTTTATGTATGTTCACCGATTTCTCCGCCAATTGTCAACCGATTTTGAAAATTCTTTTTTTATTCGTAAGGGTATACTCCTGAGGTGGTCCCATATTAATTTTGTGAAGATTTGATGTATATTTTGGGAGATAAACGAAGGAACTCCTCAAAAACAAACAGTACACGTAATGTGATTTGGATATTGTACTAAAGATCAAAAATAATTGCTGGTTCTATCTATCCATCCGTGGTGAACTAATTATAGTCTTCGAAGATACCGCATGGAACTCCTCATCGGTGAACAGTACATATAGGAACTTACAGTGAAAGGTTAGAAGGTTAGGGGATAATTCTTTGAATATTATAGGCACGTTTAGACCGTTACTTGTATTCTTATATTCCGTTGAGCTGATGATGGAAGGTACAACTCCTTATCGATCAGGAGTTAGAAGATATCTTGTCCTAGATAGACATACTCGTTGACATCGAGAATTGATTCCTCAGCAGACACTAGAGTGGGCTCTTACCCACTCTACCCATATAATTTTCATATAGATCTGATGATGAGTTCGGGAGACAGACACCGGAACTCTTTAAAAAATGACAGGAAATCAACCGCGATTTCTGCTATCGCATAAATATGCATTGTTTGTTTGGAATTAGTGCAGGGTGAATACCACAACTAAAAATTTAAAAATAAAAACTTTTTTACAAAAAAAAACAACCGACTTCCTTAAAAACACTACAAAGTGAAAAATAACTTTAATTTCGGAAGTCGGTGGCAAAAAACCATAAATACAGATCCTAAGACACCGACTTCCGAAATTAAAGTTATTTTTCACTTTGTAGTGTTTTTAAGGAAGTCGGTTGTTTTTTTTTGTAAAAAAGTTTTTTGACTTTATAGTGTTTTTTTTTTAAGGAAGTCTGTTGTTATTTTTTTGTAAAAAGTTTTTTTAATGTAATCAATATTAAAATCCAAGATGGTGGCCAAGCCAGTGTCAGTCGCATTACTCGAAACACACTTGCAGGAAAAGGTGTGGACATTTCTTCATAATATTACGCCTGTAATTTTTCAAAGGGGCGTACATTACACCCACAATTCTCTAGTAATGTTCAAGTTACAGACAGACTAGCAGTAAACAGTGCAATTAGATATCCGTAGTGCTCGAAATAGTTTTGTTATTGCACCTTTTTATATTTATTTACTTTCTTTTAAGTACACACGAATTTTTTTTATCATGGGTGTCGTTTCCACGGTTTTCGGGGTTCCAAAAATATCGCAGCCACCATCTTGGATTTTCATTTTGACCTCACCCTCGAAAACCATGAAAACGACAACCATGATGGTAAAGGGCGCTCATTATATGCTTTAAAATAAAACGAGAACAAGCATTATCAAATAATTTATTTAAAAAATTACATTACTGCTTGACAACTTACAATAATAACTTAAAATCAACAATTTATAACTAAACATGATAGGAACAACAAAGCTAATGTTTATGTACAAATAACTACAACTATTACTAAAATATGTAAGTACAGTATTTATATGTCACGATGCAATGTGCTCTTTACTTGTGGTTATCAAGTGTACAGACGCCAGCACAAAAAGCTACTACACTCTGTCAAATTTCTTTAATAGGTTTTCAACTTTATTGCTAAAGAATTAGGTTCAAGATTGATTGGAATATTTTACAGTTTCGGGTACCTTGATGTACTGGCGTCTGTACAAAGACGCTGTGAATTTGAGTAAGCGCAGGAGCTCTCGGTACCGTCCGAGACAATGGGGAAGTCGGAAAAGTGTGTTGTAATGACGCTACTCATCTTTACGCACACTTTTACAGCGCCTTTGTACATTTGGTTAAATCAAATCAACATATTTTTATTTCACATAAACCTACATGGGCACTTATGAAACCTCAGAAGCTAGGTGCACGGTTCCAAGTAGAGCCGGCAAAAAATCCACGGTTACTCTTTTAAAAATATGGCTTTTAAAATGGTTTTAAATTACATTGTTAATAGGTATGGGAGAACTGTGTAGGACTGTCAACAAGTACCAGGTACTTAATAAAATAGAAAATTGTCTACAGTCTGTAAGGCCTGCAACGTTCTCACATTCACAAAATATAAAATAGTCTACACAAATGATAGTATTTCATAAATAAAACATAACAACCTATTTAAACCAAATGTCACTATTGCGATGACAACCAATAATAAAGAGTTTAAATTAGAATTGTATGTTACCACGAATAAAGCGCACGCTGCTTAGTGAAATAAAAATACTGTAAACTCGTACAGCTGTGCGGTTAAGTGGCCTGCCACACCCCTTGACCAAGACCGTAGTCAACTAAATGCCGTAAATTGTCCGTTAAAATATTATAAATATGGACACTGCATACTCCGTTTGCTACATTCACACGTGTAAAAACATAACCTTATTTAAGAAATTACATAATAATATTTTGGAATGAGATACACCATCAATTTCTTAAGGCAAGGGAAAAAAAGTCGTGAATATGACTCCCGGGTCGAAGAAACACAAATATCCCGTAATTGAAAACGTTCGGAACCTTATCTCATCCCGAACTTTAAAAGAGACTGACCTCTGAGTTTATTTGGGCTTTTCTTCTCAGAGTAGTCAGATAGGAAACGCCGACCTCATGTAGTAAAAAAAAATACTGACGTTTAAAAGTGTTTGTAATAAAATATCGGCGAGATTAGGAAATTATCATCAACTAGTTTAAAAAAGGTACCGTGTGGTGCCGGACGTAAAGAATTACACCACCCCATTTCATCCCGTGGGTGTCGTAAAAGGCGACTAAGGGACTTAATAGAGATGGGCAGCAGCGTTCTCTATGCATTTTACCACCATACTGCGATCGCCAACCCGCCAGCCAAGCGTGGCGATTATGGCAAAGCCCTCCAAATTGGGGGAGGCCTAAGTCCAGCAGTGGACTTCTTACGGCTGTAATGATGATGATGAGTTTAAAAAAAATTATTGACGTTTAAAAGTGTTTGTAATAAAATAGCGGGGAGATTAGGAAATTATCATCATCTAGTTTAAAAAAAAAATGATTCGACATTTAAGTGTTTGTAATAAAATAGCGGGGAGATTAGGAAATTATCATCATCTAGTTTTAAAAAAATCATTCGACGTTTAAAAGTGTTTGTAATATAAAATAGCAGGGAGATTAGGAAATTATCATCATCTAGTTTAAAAAAAAAATGATTCGACATTTAAGTGTTTGTAATAAAATAGCGGGGAGATTAGGAAATTATCATCATCTAGTTTTAAAAAAATCATTCGACGTTTAAAAGTGTTTGTAATATAAAATAGCAGGGAGATTAGGAAATTATCATCATCTAGTTTAAAAAAAAATGATTCGACGTTTAAAAGTGTTTGTAATATAAAATAGCAGGGAGATTAGGAAATTATCATCATCTAGTTTAAAAAAAAAATGATTCGACATTTAAGTGTTTGTAATAAAATAGCGGGGAGATTAGGAAATTATCATCATCTAGTTTTAAAAAAATCATTCGACGTTTAAAAGTGTTTGTAATATAAAATAGCAGGGAGATTAGGAAATTATCATCATCTAGTTTAAAAAAAAATGATTCGACGTTTAAAAGTGTTTGTAATAAAATAGCGGGGAGATTAGGAAATTATCATCATCTAGTTTTAAAAAAAAATCGACCTTTAAAAGTGTTTGTAATAAAATAGCGGCGAGATTAGGAAATTATCAGATAGGTACGTGCTACTCACAGAAAAAAGCCTATGTTACTCCATATAAAATCAGCTATTTTCCAGTGAAAGTCCCGTCAAAATCGGTCCAGCCGTTTCAGAGATTAACCGGAACAAACAGACAGAGAAAAAAGTCGCGGGCAAAAGCTAGTTCTCTATAAGTCTCTGGGAGCCTTTCTTTTTAGCCTTTTACATGTTGAATTACTATTTATTAAGTGCGTATGTTTGGTTGATTTCTGAATGATAGTTCTGAATAGTTGGTTCTTTATGAAACAAGGAGAATTAATAATGATCGAATAAATAAGTGGTAAATGATCGCGACGATCGCTTTCCGACACAGGGCCAAGGCTTACAGTCAGAGTTACCGTGGCCCTGGCATATAGGCAACTGAAGGAACACGGGTGGGTTTTAGTCAGTAAAAGTCCGACAAGCCCTTTCGCTCCGCCTAGAGCGGGAGACGTCATTTGATGATTTCCCACCGATAAAAAAAGGCTTAGTCAGATATAAAGCTTCAGTACTACAAAACTGAGCTAGTTTTCAGTAAAATCAACTTATTTTACTCTGAATACATCGAACGATTTCTGAAACAAAGAAAAAACATATTTGCAGTCATTTATTTTACAATAAGGATAAATATTATGATTTGTGAGTATTTGTGGGTGCATTGTGACAGTTGGTAACGTTGCAAATAACAATAAATATTAATCAAACGAAAATAATGATGAAATGTAAGGATCATTGCAGGTGGCGTTCTGTACTTTCTTCCTACCCCCATGGGAAAAAGGTGTGAGTTTATGTATGTGTGTATGTATGAATTATGAAACAAAATATCGCTGGATGTAAAAAAAAAATTGTCTTTCTTTCAAGTTATTTCCTAGATGCTTTATAGAACAACTAATCCTCAACACGCGCCAAACTCCAATACACACACACATACACACACAAAGTACAACACACTCAAAGTACAACACACACACAAAGTACAACACACACAAAGTACAACACACACAAATTACAACACACACAAAGTACAACACACACACAGAAACAAACAGACTCGACACTTTTTATTTTATTTTGCAGAATACGTCTGTTGTACGTGTGTTGTTTTGCTTTTTACTCTGTGCTAAATACTTATATTTTCATTATTTTCTGTATGCTATATGAACCAACTCACCCTCAACACGTGGTAGCGCCGTGTTCCTCTTCTATATGCTTCCTGAACACCGAGCGCGACCCGGACTCGAACCCACACGCGCCGCAAACCAACACATCGGCCGCTTCCACTTCCTCCGTGTCTAAATGAACTGTGTCTGTTGATGAGAAATTATTGTGATTATTGCTGAAAGTCAGTGTTTATTTCAAATAGGCACAAAAAATACAATTTTGAACGTCAGCTTTTAAATTTAAATATCTATATATTTATAACATTCAAAGTCCTGAGTGACTGACTGAGTGATATATCAACGCACAGCCTAAACCGCTGGTCCTAGAGACATGAAATTTGGAGGGTGTGTTCTTAGTGAAGAGTAGGTATCCACTAAGAAAGGGTTTTTTGGAAATTCCATCCCTAAGAGGGTGAAATGGGGGTTGAATCTTCTTATTCTGTGTCGATTGACACGCGGACGGAGTCGCGGGCAGAAGCCATTATTTAATATAATTGATTCTAGTCACCCCTTCCAAAAAAAAGGATTAGTATCGAGAAGTATGGGCAAGATATTCCACCGTTACGCTTTTAAAATGTTTTCTATATTGGTATACAATCTTTATATACAGGGTGTGGCGTAAGTAATGGTCCACCATTCAGGATTCGATGAACCAGATAATTAACTATAACAATTAAAAATTTTAACCATTTTTACCCATTTTTTTTTTTACAAAAATTGTTCTTGAACTTGATGGTGTGTTAAAAATTGGGGTTAAAATTAGAGAAGAACCAACTTTTTCTTCAAAAGAGCTGAATTTACATAAAAAATCATAATTTATCATGATAGCTCTAGTAATTAACAGAAATCAAAATGAAAAATAATGGTTTTTGTTGAAATTACAAACAAATATGTAATAAAAGGTAGAAATTTCGTAAATAAAAAACAAAAATGAAATATTTTCGGAACCCTTGGGTAAAAATGTTTAAAATTTTTAATGGTTATAGTTAATTATCTGGTTCATCGAATCCTGAACGGTGGACCACTACTTACGCCACACCCTGTATATAATTCTATCTTTATATTGTATATAATTCTACTGTACGTGTGTATGTCACTGAACTCCGAAAACGGCTGGACCGATTTCAATGATTTTTTTTATATGCGTTTGGGTGGCACCTTGGATGGTTTAGATTCACAAATCAGCCCGACAGACGCCACTTCTATCGATTTCTAGGAAACAGGAGAACGTCTGTACGGTCAGCTAGTATTTATATAATTATTGACCGATTATTGCTGGTTAAAGCTGAAGGGGCTTATCTGTCAGGGTCGCGAGATTGTTCGAAAGAGATACCGTGACCCTGGCACATGGGCAACTGAAGGAACACGGGTGGGTTTTAGTCAGTAAAAGTCTGACACGCCCTCCCGCTCCGCCCAGAGCGGGAGAAGTCATTTGATGACTTCCCACCCAAAAAAGGCAAAAAAATATTTTTGCAAATCCGTCTATATGTGACGGAGTTATGGCCGAACACACATAAAAAAAAAATTAAACATCCGAATTGAGAACCTCCTCCTTTTTAAAGTCGGTTAAAAACTCACCCGTATTCCGTCAGTTGCCTATATGCCAGGGCCACGGTTACTCTTTCGAACAAATCTCGCGACCCTGGCAGGGGCTACTGCCCTTTGGGTGGCTTTTGAACTTCTATGTCTTCTTCTATTATGTCTAGCATTAGATGAACGAAAATGAGTATACATACAGTCTGACTTACTGTTGGCTCCGCCATCCATGTGTTTGTCTTGTACATGCTTCATCAGCTGAAACAAAATACAACAATATTTACTGTTTCCATACAGTTTAAGTTACTAAGGTCACACATCAAGTTATGATAAAGTCGAGTAGGATAGAAAGCGCCACATTTATCGAATTTCGAAACTACGATCTACGTAGCACTAGATCGGTAAGACCACTCCCGCCATCTTTTATCGAGTGAACTGCACGAATAGACTCGGGATCTGATAGATAGAAGATAGCTTCTGCCCGCGCCTTCTCCCGCGTCATATTTTTGCTCCCCTGACCTTCCCGTCGCATCGAATTGCCAACACAAAAATAATTATTAAATTCGGACCAGTAGTTCCTGAGATTAGCGCGATCAACCAAACAAACAAACTCTTCAGCTTTATAATATTAAGTAAAGATTAAGCTCGTCAAATGAATAGCCAATTATTGAACTGGGGAGACAGTTACTGACCGACCCCATATATTCGATCCCATTACTCTCCTCCAGGAGATATGTAGGGCCACCAGTAGTATACTTAAAACAAAACGTCCGTCTTTCCGACTTCACTGCCGAGGTCCATCGCGACGCTCCCGAGTAATTAGTCCCCCCCAACCCTTGCTAGACGAAGTGCCAGCCTGTAGCTTTATAATTTGTCCCTAAATAATAATCATTCAGCTCCAGCCCGCCTCTGGCTGCCTTCTACCAACGAAGCCCTAAGCCCTGGCTGGAGGCCTTAATCTATCAAAAAAAAAATAGATGGTAAATAGTAGCTCTCAAGGTCATGTGTCGAGCTCAATCATTGAAAAACATTCTCGAACACTCTTGAGTCCTTCCCACAGTTCACAGTTATCGGCGACATTTCTAGAAAGTACCAGACAGATAATTCCGCTATTAGATAATAGATGGCGGTGGCGTTTACCGATAATCGTTCGAGTAGTACCTACTACTTGATAAAAGATGGCGGTAGCGTGACGTTTCAAGTCTTTACGATCTATATAAAAATATTATTACTCAGCTGCATCCATTTGGATTGAAAGCGACCCCAAAATAGTTGGGGAAACGCTAGGCTAGATGATGATAAGTCCAAAACGGTCAAATCAAGAATGCTTGATTCTTCTCTGTATGAAATGAGAGTTTTCTCTTGCAGTAGGAATTTCAGACTGGTATAGCTTACCTGAAGGCCTCCCACAATGTGGACCGATGATCTGGTGAAGGCTGCAGGAATTTACTGGATGCGAAAAGCACAGAACCCACTTGTGTTGTCATGTAGTAGGACATTGGTGCCGATTCCCTTATTCACAAACTAAACTAAATTTAAGTTCAGTGCATCTTTTTCCTTCTATTTTATTAAGGAAAGGACAGAAGATAAATTTTAGTTTAGTCCTGTCAAATTAATCAGCGCTTGACGTAAATTGACGTAATTTTAGTAGGCAAGTTTTTAATCACGTCTAAACTTGTATGGAGTAGTGACAGGCCCTGATTAATTTGACAGGACTAGACTAAAATTTTTCTTTTGTCCTCTTCTTAATGAAATACAAAGAAAAAGATGCACTGAACTTAAATTTAGTTTAGTTTGTGAACAAGGGAATCGGTACCATTAACAGACTGGTATAGCTGAGCTTGCTTGCTAGCTTGCTCGCAGAGTAAGCAAGCTGAAATGGCAGTGGGCTGGCCATGTTTGTCGAAAGACCGATGGCCGATGAAGCAGACGAGTCCTGGAGACCGCGTATTGGCAAGCGTAGTGTGGGACGCCCCCCAGCTACGTGGGCCGACGACCTAAAGAAGGGATGACTAGATGCGGAGGACAGGGTGTTGTGGCGCTATATGGGAGAGGCTGGACGTCTTTCGGCTGAAATAATGATTATGGCTGACCTGTGAATGCATGGCGGACGCGGATTGCTGGGGCAGACTGGATGCGGAAGGCTAGGAATATGGGAGAGGCCTAAGTCCAACAGTGGTCGTCTTTCGTTGACAGGGTATTGTGGCGCAATATGTGAGTGGCTGGACGTCTTTCGTGTGAAATGGTGATGATATCTGACCTGTGAGTGCATGGCAGCATCCGTCGCCTCCTATTCCATAGGACCCGCGATGGTAGCGCGTAGTGTTCCACGTGCGCCTATCTGTGATGTATGGGGGGAGTTTAACACGTAACTCTCCTCAACGTGAGGAGGCATCACTCGGGGATCGCGAAGACGCATTAGTTCCCGTGGTCCCCGACGTAGGTGTGGGACGGAACAACGGAGTGGTTTTAGTCAGTAAGAGTCTGACAGACCCCTCCGCCCACCACATGGCGGCAGACATCAATGAGGATTTCCACCTCGTAATAAAAAAAAATCTGGATGCGGAAGACGGAGAATAG
Source organism: Aporophyla nigra (assembly GCA_947507805.1). Classification (NCBI taxonomy): domain Eukaryota; kingdom Metazoa; phylum Arthropoda; class Insecta; order Lepidoptera; family Noctuidae; genus Aporophyla; species Aporophyla nigra. The sequence continues at coordinate 2,491,729 of OX382320.1, forward strand.
GGCGTAATATGGGAGAGGCTGGTCGTCTTTCGTGTGAAATGATGATGATATCTGACCTGCGAGTGCATGGCGGCGCGGAAGGGACAGCGCGCGCACTGTAGCGTGACGGAGGCGCCGCGCCGCGCGCCGCGCCCCGCGCCGCCGCCGTGCTCGCGGGCCTGCGCGGGCAGATGAACAAGTTTCTGCATCATTCGATGGGCGAAGTTATTCATTGATCAGCTATACAGGGTGGAATTGAAGTCATGGGCATTATTTTAAACCAAGGCACTACTCACCATACTAATTGCATTAAAGCTACTATTATGCAAATCAAAAATAGTATCAATGCAAGCATGGAAAATCTCAAAAATGTAGTAAGTCATACAAAGTATCAATTCGTTGCGCATCGCGATAGCGATTGCTGCAGTAGGTACCTACGCCGTACGCGTGAACTCTTTGACCCTACGCGACCCACGTGACATAGGTACGTAAGTTGCTAACGACTTGATTCATATTAGATTCCAACTTTCCCTTCATAATTTGCCGGCTTAGGACGGTCATAACTACGTTTATTAACATAAATTTTAAAAAAAATGTTTACGTATCTACCTAGTTAAAATTAATTTCGTTAGTTTTGGCGTATTTACAAAGTTGGAATCACAGTATTTACAATAATTGTTCAGGAATCTCAATGTATTAACATTAATTTAAACTACCTATCTTATTATCTAGCACTTACACGTATTTTAAAAGATGCTCAAAATGTCCACCACCTTTTTCAATACACAATTGAGCCCTACGTCTGCTGCCGGGGTCGCGTGATTGTTCGAAAGAGATACCGTGACCCTGGCACATGGGCAACTGCGCTTTCATGTGTCGAATGCGTTAGTAATTTTGTTTTTTAAATCGTCTTTTGACTCACTTTCACGTTCGTAAACAATTCTTTTAATTTCACCCCAAAAAAAAAGTCCAGATCGTGTTCACAATCACTGCATTACCGCTAACACTTAATACACTGCAATCCAAGGGTATGATCGAGACGTGAGTTGCGCGTGCGGCGATTACGGCACGAGATCAATTACATGCGTCAACGCACCTGCGCAGTCGTTATGACTCTGGTTGAACCAGTCTGGTTCAGGAAGCAGCCCCCGCGCGGGGGTGATATCCGTATTTTTGCGAGTGAGGGAGCGGGACGGAGAGAGTTGTCGGCGGGCGGCATGCCTTTTAGCCTATTGTCTGTGATTGTGTTACCGCTTGTAAGGAAACGCCGCGCGCTCGCCGGCTGGCCGCAATGACTAGTTATTAGTATTATTTGATGTTTGTTTACTTTTCGTTTCGCGCTGTACTGCGCTTTAATGATATTGATACTTCAAGACTTATTAGCGTTTATGAAGTATTTTGTTTTAATTACTTTAAGTGTTTATTTGCAATAATAAGCCTTTTGCAATATGACTTACTACATTTTTAAGGTTTTACATACTTGCATTAAAATATTTTTGATTTGCGTATTAATAGGCCTAATGCAATCAGTATCGTGAGTAGTGCCTTAGGTTAAAATAATGCCCATGACTTCGATTGCATCCTGTAGATAGTTCAATCCACGATGACGCGCCCCTCTGCGCCCCTTTCCTTTGTTTTTAACCGCCCTCAGTACAATTGTCGAAGAGTTGGGAGCGTCTTCTTGGATTGAACTATCTATATTTTCGTTATCAAAATCAAAATATTCTTATTTCACATAATAATATAATAATATCTTAGAACAACCAACACACTATTATCTGATCCCAAACTAGGCAGAGCCTGTACTATGGTAAACAGACAACTGATAAATATACTTATATATTTCTAAATACATACATATTATAGATAAATTACAACCAGACACAACAAATGAAAAAAATTAACATTTGAATGACTAAAAAATAAAAATATTATTCATTATGATGACCAGTGATCGGAGTAGGTAGATTGAAATGGTGGGATCAATGGCCTGGCACGTATATATTAGTACGGATATGCATCCGGGATTCCGGGATTTTGAAACTAATTTCAAATGTTGTAATGTGTAGAATAAATAATACATCAATATGAAGACATGTTTAACCCTTTTGCTGTCTTTTTAATAGCATATAGGTGATCGACCTTCTACAGTAAGAAAAAAAAACAATTTCAAATGTTTATCTATCGCATTCTATAAATTTCTAATGTAGTACCTAGTTATGTTCCTAACCTAACGCTGTGGTCTACCACAGCGTTAGGTTAGGCACACCTTGTGCGATTAGGCATACGTGACAGGATGTGTGGCGCGACCGCGTGTTGGCCAACCGCCAGCCCGTGGGGGTGTTTTAGCGATGTATTAGAATTAAGATAAGCTAAGTTAGTCTTACATGAACTTCTGTAAAGCTCGGTCGTAATTATTAACTCTTACTTCCATACAAACTCCGTTTAATTTGCGCTCCCGAAATCTAACTACCTAGTTTAAAAATCCTTACTTTCACAATATTTGATACAATCCCGTAAGTACCAAAATGAAATCCCGGAAAAATGGCTTAGTACGTGATGCGAGTACGTAAAATCAATCTACCTACTTCGATCACTGATGATGACGCATGACGTAGTTTGTTTGATATTTTGTCTCATGGAAAATGGAGATGGAATGATCTAGTCGACTCGTGCGCTGGGTAGGTATGTTCTGTACCGTCTGATACGTAAACATTATTAACAGGAAGTTTCATCATTCAAATGCGTTATTAATTTTTCTTAGTATGTATTGTCTTAATTGGTAACAATTTTTTAATCACGCCTAGAGGTGTATTATGTCGAATACTTTGAGTGGACAACTTAGTAAGACGTAAGACGGCTAAAATGTCACGGTGTATTTCGTCACTGGAAAGGCAAAATTACTTAACCGCCAAATTGTTATAAAATTGTACTCCCATTAAAGGGAGCACATTTATAGAACAATTTAACATCCCATATAAAAAATATAAGCTTTTTCAGCGCTTTTAAATCAGAACTAGCAAATGATACTTAGCTAGTTTAGAAAACTCCAAAGCATGTATTTAATTTATTTTTAATTACTATTATAGAATAAGTTACATTATAAGATAATCAATAGGTCCTCATCTCTACCTACTGTATTTTCTTTTGCTGTGCCCGACAAGGTCCACGATTGTTACTAAATAAAATGTTATACCACCTAAGCATATACATTGTGGAATGCAATAAAGTATTGAGTATTGATATTATTGAGTTGTAAATATGTACTGTTGAATCCATCAAAATTAACCAGAAAAAAAAAATAAGTGAAATTTGAATTCATATTGATGTCCGTTACCTAGAATAAGTTTATTACATTATGTTATCTTATATTCTCATGTAAGTGGCTCTTTGTCTTTTTGAGAATAAAGTATTTCAACCTATTTTATTTTAATTTTTCTGCACCGATCTGTTTAGGTAGCATTGCAATCAAAGGACATTTGTGGCGTTTCAGTAGCCCGTATTTTTTTTCCGATTACTGAAGCATGTATCTGTATTAATATTATAAAGCTGAAGAGTTTGTTTGTTTGTTTAGTTAAACGCGGTAATCTCAGGAACCGAGGTCTGAATTGAAAAAATATTTTTGTGTTAAGTAGCCTATTTATTGAGGAAGGCTATAGGCTATATAACATTACGCTACGATCAAAAGGAGCGGAGCAGCAACGAAAACTGGCAGGCAATTCGATGCGACGAGAAGGGTCAGGGGAGCAAAAATTTGACGCGGACGAAGTCGCGGGCAGAAGCTAGTGTATGTATGTAACTCAATATGCCCAATTTGGCGCTTAAGTAATTTTGCCTTTCCAGTGACGATATATATTTTTTTCAAATTTCCAAAATTTTACCGTTATTTCATTACCTTAATGTACATACCTATTAGTTTCATTTAAAGTTGCGAACAATGTTGGAAAGATAAAATAATCCGTAGAAAGTCCTTATGACCAGTGATCGGATATTCGGATGCATTTTTACCTAATGTTACTACTTAGCTGTGAAAGCACGGAAGCGGCTTCGTATTTTTTATTAAAGCCTGGTTTCTTGGATCATCATATTTATTTGAAATTAATGTTTAACCCCAGATGCAAATACATGTTTGTGTAGGGTGGTATGTGTTAGTTAAAACAACACATAAAACACGGTAAAAACGCGCATTCCATATTAGCCAACATTTCAACTTTAGGCGAATATGCATCTGAATATCCGATCTCTACTTAAGACATATAGAAAAATTAATCTTACCTTATGAGCCGACATGTCTTTGACAGCGTTACATTTGAAGCTGCACAGCTTGCAGTTGTACAGGTACAGCTTGAAGTTAGGGGAGGCGAGGAGCTCGTGTGGGGGGGGCAGGTCACTCTTGCGTTTGCGACCGCGACCTCGACCTCTGGTTGTGGTCGACAGGAGGGCTCTGGAAGGTAAATAAAGAAAGTATAATGCCGGGTTTTTTTTTAATGCAAAACGAGAAAATGCCTCACGCTTTTTACACGCTTTATATTAGCTTCACTTGTATGTTTGTATGTTTGTATATTTGTATGTTTGTATGTTTGTTTGTAACCGACTCCTTATAGCGCGATTTTGACCCACTTTAAACGACCAGATTTCATTCAAACTTTGCACACCTGTCAAGGACTGATGACAATGCAATAATTTCATAAATTTGTGCCATTATCCTTGCCAGGGTTACCAGGACAGCAAAAAAACTGTCACAAACTACGCTGACATACGTCTCAAAATTTGAAATACCCTAAAAAATAGAAAATAAATAATAGTTTAAAAAAACTAAAAAACACGCTTCCATGGAAAACCAAACTAAAAAGTACAAAATAATGGAAAAAAAGCGTGGGGTGCCTGATATCAATAAAAAAATACCTTAAAAGCACCCCACGCTTTTTTTCCATTATTTTGTACTTTTTAGTTTGGTTTTCCATGGAAGCGTGTTTTTTAGTTTTTTTAAACTATTATTTTTCCATTATTTTCTAGTTTATAGGTTGGTTTTCTATGGAAGCGTGTTTTTTTTAAACTATTATTTATTTTTTTGGGTGTTTCGAATGTTGTGACGTATGTCAGCGTAGTTTTCATATATTTTTGTTACGTATGTCAGCGTAGTTTTCGTTTTTTTTTGTGACGTATGTCAGCGTAGTTTTCGTTGTTTTTTTTTTTGTGACTTATGACAGCGTAGTTTTCGAAGACAGTTTTTTTTTGCTATCTTGGTAATCCCGGCAAGGATAATGGCACAGATTTGAAAAATATTGATAATGTGATAATGAAATTATTGTATTGTCATCGATCCTTTATAAGTACCTATGCCAAATTTCGAGTTAATCAGACGGTCAAAATCATGTTCAAAGTTTCCTTTACATAGGCACATACTAACATACGTATGAAGTTAATAAAAATGTGTTAAAATGCCATCCTCTTGGTCTAGTGGCCGTAAGCACTTCCGACGACCAAGCCTATCACAAGAGAATATTCTTGTTCCATACCTTTTAGACCGCGATTTTTCAGTAGACCCGACTACTGAAAAATCAGTATTAGCAGGCCCAGTGGTAACGGCCGCGACTTACGAGTAGTAGGTCGGGAGTTCCAACCAAAGCAGGCCTATGTTCTATGTTCTATGTTATGGGGGTTTGGTTTCCGCACTTAGTCCTTTGAGTGGACCATTGTGCGTGGGCCATGGCGGCCGTCGGTATTTACTCCAACCAGCCCACCTCCCTCCAGAAGTTGATTGCGTCTCCTGGTCTGCTAAGAACGTCCGTGTATGATTTGGGTGTCCCGAGGGTATCTGTCCTAATCTGGGTGACGCCTGTACATTCGAAGAGTACATGCGCAACGGTTTCCTCAGCCTCCATGCAGGCCCTGCAAAGGGGGCTGTCCGTTATGCCTATTGTGTGAAAGTGCTTGTTTAGCGGGCAGTGTCCTGTGATGGTGCCCGTCATCAGACGCAGACCATCCCTGTCCAGGCGTAGCAGACGTCTGGTTAGCCTGCCATCCGGGGATGGCATCGCTTCCCTGGACTGCCTGCAGCCTGGTGCCGAGGTCCACCAGCTCTCCGCTTGTGTGTGGGTAAATTCCTGCAGCCACCTGCGTAGCTGGTTGAAGGGGATGGGCACGATGGGCTCGGGGCCGCAGACTGACGCGCTGGATGCCTTTCTGGCCAGTTCGTCAGCAGCGTCATTGCCTAGTGATCCACTGTGTCCTTTTATCCATTGCAGTGTCACTTTGTTGCGATTAGAAACTGTTACCCGTTCTAATGCGTTGTGACATTCTAGTGTAAGGCTTGAGGTTATGTATCGTTTGGCTAGGGATTGGAGGACTGAAGCGCTGTCGGAGAGTATACGTATATGAGTGTCCGTAACTCTTCTGGCTTCTATGGCATACGCCGCCTGTATAATGCCCACGCATTCCGCCTGGTAGACGGTGTTGAGCATTCCCAGCGGGCTGGATATTTTTATGTTAAGGTCGTGTGAGAAAACTCCGACTCCGGTCCCAGAGGTGGTCTTTGAGCCATCAGTGTAGACTCTTAGCTCTTCCGGGCCCGAGTGGTCGTTTTGTTCTTCTGTGAGTATAACGTTGTAGTGCTTTTGAAAGTAGTGTAGTTTTGGAGTTTTATCGCAGGGTGATGCCATCATTGGTTGTCGCTTGATCGCATCGTCCCTAATGCGTGAGTGCTTGACCCTCGAGTCATTGCTTAGGGTCCCTGCTATATTCAGTCTTAGGGCAGCCAGGGCAGCCTCCTCCCGCACGATTAGGTGTAGAGGTGGTAGCCCGAGCATTACCTGTAGGGCAGCGGTGGGTGTAGTTCTCATGCAGCTAGTGATGGCTACACAAGCGAATCGTTGCACCTTTTCAAGGTCTTTTTGGGCTGTGCTCAGGTCTGTTCTGGGCCACCAGACTATTGAGCCGTATGTGATAATTGGTCGAATAACTGTGGTGTATAGCCAGTGGGTGACTTTGGGGCTGATTCCCCAATTCCTGCCAAGCATTCTCTTGCACTGCCACAGGGATATGCTGGCTTTTGTAGTTATGTAGTTGGTGTGTTTTGCCCAATTCAGCTGTTTGTCCAAAAATATGCCCAGGTATTTGGTTTCAGTTGAAAGGCTTAGGGTGGTGCCAAACAGTCGCGGCAGTTCGAGTTTCGCGAGTTTTCTCTTTTTTGTAAAGAGGATCATCTCGGTTTTTGTGGGGTTTACTAATAGTTGGTGTTTATTGCACCAGTCCTCTACTATTTTCAGGGCTTGGCGCATGAGGTGGCATAGGGTGTTTTCATGGGTGCCATTTATTATTATGGTTATGTCATCGGCGTAGCCTACGGTGAAGTAACCTTTATCGTTGAGTGTTTTGATGAGGCTGTCTACGACCAGGTTCCATAAAAGTGGCGAGAGGACGCCCCCTTGCGGGCAGCCCTTCGCCACTACCGCCCTTGTAGTGTCGTTCACTGTGACTTGTACAGCTCCCAATTTGAGCATGTTGGTGATCCATCCGCTCAAGGTCGGATTTATGTTGTGTCTGTCGAGGGCCACGCTGATGCTATTGAACATAGTTTTGTCGAAAGCGCCTTCAATGTCAATGAAAACCGCCAGTGCTGAGCATTTGTGGTCCACTGCGCATTCAATTTTGGAGACCACGCTATGTAGCGCAGACTCTGTTGATCTGCCCGTGGAGTACGCGTGCTGTTGTTTGTGAAGGGGTTTTACCCTGAGAGGTCCGTCTCGGATATGTCTATCACAGAGTCTCTCGAGGGTTTTTAGTAAGAAGGATGTGAGACTTATAGGCCTATAGGCCTTTGGTTGTGTATAGTCGGGTTTGCCTGGCTTGGGTATGAAAATGACTTTCACTTCGCGCCACGCTAGGGGTATGTATCTGAGTGCAATGCAGGCCCGATAGATCTCCACCAAGCACGGTATCAGGTGGTCAGCCCCCCACTGTAGGAGGGCTGGAAAGATGCCATCCAGCCCTGCAGATTTGTAGGGCTGAAAGGTGTCAATGGCCCACTTTATCTTTTCTTCTGTCACCATGCTTTGGGCCCTGGACCAATCTAGGTTTGTTGGGGTCCATTCTGGTTCACCTTCCCACATCCTGACCTCTTGGAGGGTGCAGCCGGGGAAGTGGGTTTCCAGGAGGACTTTACTGGTTTCGTGGTCACTCAATGTGTATGTGTTGTCGGGTTTTTTCAGCGCACCAAGGTTTCGATCCTGATCGGTCGAGAGGATTTTCCTTACCCTTGCGGCTTCGTTGTTTGTTTCGATGGATTCGCAGAATTTCCGCCATGCTGCCCTTCTGGCAGTTCTGATCTGCTTTTTGTATATGTATTGGGTTTCTTTGTATTGCTCCCAGTCGTCCGGGAGCTTAGTGTTTTTGGCCCTGTTGAATTGCCCAAAGCAGGCCTTTTACTTTGTGTAAATTATTTCATCACCACTGCTCTCAAAACAGTGAAGAAAAACATCGTGAGGAAACCGGCATGTCTTAGAACCAAAAACTTCGACTTCTTCTATAAACTGGGCCCGCATGGTGGATTATGGCCCACTCAGGAGGCCTGCGTCCCAGTAGTGGGAACATTATAGGCTGTTGATGATTAGTTTTTGAACTTACTTTTTATATTTTGGAGTTAACTCACAATATACACCGTAACACTTAAGTCGTCTTACATCGGCAGCCCACTTCATGTATCCAATGACTACTACACATTCATAAGAAAAAACTGAACATTAGAATAACTAAAACAAAATATTATTCATTATAATGACGCATGACGTACTTTGTTTCATATTTTGACGCATGGAAAATGGAGATAGAATGATCTAGTCGACTAGTACGCTGGGTAGGTATGTATGTTCTTCCATATTATGGATTATTAACATAATGTTTCATAATTCTAGTGCATTATTAATTTTTCTTAGTACGTATTTTCTTAATTGGTAACAATTTTTTAATCACACCTAGAGGTATATTGTGTCGGATACATTGAGTGGACAACCTTCGTAAGACGACAAATATGTTACGGTGTATAATTCTATTTGAAGTGTGAAGCCCTTTCATTTGATACCCCATACGAATATTAATTGAATACGTGAAATAAGCATCGATCATAATAAAACTCATTATAACTCACACACCAGACAACCTCACTAGTTCACACTCACACCCACACTCACTCACACACTCACACATGATACACACACACACAAGCGCGCGATGCGGCCTTTTTTCCGCATAACGTTCATTTATTTGCAGAGCTGGTTGAATTATTTTTTTTAAATTGAAATAAATATTATTATTATTATTATTTAATATTATTATACGGCATTAATGATAACAAAAAAAATGTTTAGTCCGTCACGATATGTCCTCTAGAGGGCGCCATATTTAATTTGATGTCACATAGTGTATAGGACGATCAAGACACTTCCAACGATACCTCATTATTAGTTTAGAAGTTATAAGAGAACAGATGAACATACATACATACCAGTCAAAATCATAACCAGAGGTCGGAATTAGATAGAGTTATTTATGTACTTGCATCGAAATGTTGATATTAATATGGATCTTCCCGTGATTTCTAATAGACAATCCCGTGTGACCAACAACATTACAAATAAATAATAATAAAAACCTCACAGATAGATAAGACAAATAAAAAAAATTGGTTGCCTGTAAAGTCGGTATACGGGCGAAAGTTTTACGTGACAACGACTTTGAGTGGTAAAATAATTTTAATGTGAATATTCATTCGTATAGTAGGAAGAAGGATGAAACTGTCTCTCTCGCTCTTAGGCGGGCTAACCATGCCCGAGTGGAAGGGACGCGTGCCTCTCACTCGCTCTCATTGTGAGCGCATAACGTGAGCGGAGCGTAACGCAGTTTCTTGAAGTGTCACCCGGCAAACCAATTTATAAGACGTTGTCACGTCAACAAAGATAATTAACATGCAATTTTTATTAGTATTAAATTCACATCACAAATTATTAATAGTCTTAAGCAAATTCTCATACTTATAATTCACCTTTTTTATAAATTGATCACGGGATTTTTCTGCTCTTCATAATTAATCCCGAGATTTGGGGCATATCCACTATATTCCTTCGTTGTATGAAATCAGTGTAAGTACATAAATAACTCTACCTGATTCCGACCTCTGATCATAACCCTTCCTTTTGGTCGGCCGTAGTCGGGTAAAGGCAAGTTATGCCAGGAATGACAAAAATAAAACTTAAAACTTGGATAAGTTATTCAAGAAAAGATTTTAATAGTACTTACTTGGCTTTTTGAAGAGATTTCGCTCTTTCTAATATTTCCGTTGGTGTTAAACTTTTCTGTAACCAAAAGTATAATGTACGTGGTTATAAAAACAACAGATTCCTTTCTTACGACTCATTATAATCTTCCTAGTCTATTCTCAACCATGTTGGGGTCGGATTCCAGTTCAAACCCAGCAAATTGAAGGGGTCTGCTAGGACCGATGCCTGCAAGGGTCGCGAGATTCGTTCGAAAGAGTTACCGTGGCCCTGGCACACGGGCAACTGAAGGAACACGGGTGGATTTTAGTCAGTAAAAGTCTGACACGCCCTCCCGCTCCACACAGAGCGGGAGACGTCATGTGATGATTTCCCACCCAAAAAAAAAAGGCAGTTGGTACTAACATACTATGGACTACTACATACCTTGACTTCTACTTTCTTTTGCACAGAGGTGGCCTGTTGTAATGCAGACTTGAGTATAACTAGAGAGTTCTCTCCGTTCTCATTCTCTACCATCACATAGGAATCTTGGTTGTCCGGGTCTGAAATTTTATAAAGATTTTTACTGAACTAGCTTTTGTCAGCGGCTTTGCCCGCGTGAAGGTCGAAAATATTCCACGGAGACGTACTACCGAGATAAAAAGCACCCAATGTGTAGTAGATATATAATCACGCTTTTTTCCCATAGAGGTATGCAGAAACTACAGAACGCCACCTGCTACAATCCTTACACACTCCTTTTGCCTCGTTTAGGTTCATACATCTGGTCATACACACACGCCGGTTACCAGTACAACGCACCTCACCTTTCAGAAGAACATCACCAATAAGGTTACTATTTGTTCTCCTAGGGCTTCACCCCCGGTGTTTCCACTTACATCTACCTTGTAAATACTTTTTGTAAGCCGTCCTTTTAGGGTTCCGTTGCCAAATGGCAAAAAACGGAACCCTTATAGATTCGTCATGTCTGTCTGTCTGTCCGAGTATGTCACAGCCATTTTTTTCCGAAACTATAAGAGCTATGCTGTTGATATTGGTAAGTAGATGTATTCTGTGAACCGCATTAAGATTTTTACACAAAAATAGAAAAAAAACAATAATATTTGGGGTTCACAAATTTTTTTTTTTGAGTTTCAGTTCTATTTATGGGGACATAAATAGAACTGAAACTCAAAAAAAAAAATTCATCAAACCCATACGTGTGGGGTACCTTGGGGTACCTATGGATAGGTCTTCAAAAATGATAATGAGGTTTCTAATAACATTTTTTTCTAAACTGAATAGTTTTGCGCGAGAGACACTTCCAAAGTGGTAAAATGTGTGTCCCCCCCCCCGTAACTTCTAAAATAAGGGAGTGATAAAACTAAAAAAAAATATATGATGTACATTACCATGTAAACTACCAACGAAAATTAGTTTGAACGAGATCTAGTAAGTAGTTTTTTTTTAATACGTCATAAATCGTAAACCACAATTTACCTTTCATTCAGTCAACTCAAATATAAACATGAAAAAAAAAAAACATTTAATTTCATAAACGATGATGACGAATGATGATGATGATGACCTGCAGGTTTGTACGAAACCCTCGGTGCGCGAGTCCGATTCGCACTTGGCCGGTTTTTTTTTTGGATGCGAAATCATCAAATGACTTCTCCCGGTCTGGGCGGAGCGGGAGGGCGTGTCAGACTTTTACTGACTAAAACCCACCCGTGTTCCTTCAGTTGCCCATGTGCCGGGGCCACGGTATCTCTTTCGAACAATCACGCGACCCCGGCAGAAGCCGTCCTTGATTCATCCTCTCAACATGACGGAACCATCACTACATCTTCTTTTAAGACGCACCATTTTCTTATCACATCAATCCTCAGCCATAGTCACACCACACATGCTTCACAACGAAAGCATTTCCACAGCATTTATTCTACTTTCATGCTTCTTTTGCGACACCCAACATTCACTTCCATACATAAGCGTAGCCACCATCATTGTGAACAGCCAGTCGAGCAGAAAACCAACATTCACGCAGCCGCAGCCGCGGGACAAAGCAGCATCAAGGTCAGCAAGACGGCCGAAGATATCATACCCTCATTATCGCTACTCTGCAGCACACAGGTGACGGTGTCTGAGGACATCTCACCGTCAGACGTGCCCGCGTTAGCTACCAGTTGGTAGGATTCATCACCGTCTTGACATCTGCAAATGAATATATTTTTAGTTAAGAATGTGTGTGTAATTCTTTTTTTGCGATTTGTAATTCGATTTGCGATACTGCAAATAGCAAAAAACCGGCCAAGTGCGAGTCGGACTCGCGCACCGAGGGTTCCGTACAAACCTGCAGGTATTCACGGTTTATGCATAAGGTTTATGTTTATGAAATTAAATGTTTTTTTTTTATAATTTTTATATTTTAGTTGACTTTTTGAAAGTTAAATTGTGGTTTACGATTTATGACGTATTAAAAAAAAACTACTTATTAGATCTCGTCCAAACCAATTTTCGTTGGAAGTTTACATGGAAGTTTAATGTTCATCATATATTTTTTTTTAGTTTTATCATTGTCTTATTTTAGAAGTTACGGGGGGGGGGGGGACACATTGTACCACTTTGGAAGTGTCTCTCGCGCAAACTGTTCAGTTTAGAAAAAAATGATATGAGAAACCTCAATATCATTTTTGAAGACCTATCCATAGATACCCCACACGTATGGGGTTGATGAAAATTTTTTTTTTGAGTTTCAGTTCTATGTATGGGGAACCCCAAATATTGTTTTTTTTTTCTACTTTTGTGTGAAAATCTTAATGCGGTTCACAGAATACATCTACTTACCAAGTTTCAATAGCATAGCTCTTATAGGTTCGGAAAAAAGTGGCTGTGACATACTCGGACGGACGGACAGACAGACAGACATAACGAATCTATAAGGGTTCCGTTTTTTGCCATTTGGCAACGGAACCCTAAAAACCGAAAGGAAAAATTGAATTTTGGACTAACGGGGAGCTTCCAAATGTCTGCTTCGTTGGTTTGGTCGCAAGCGTTACTTTTGAGCAAGAAGTCGCCATCTAACTTTAAAAATATTGACCAACAAAATATTGTCGTGTAAAAGTGTCTTATAAGATCTACATACTTTCATAAATAAACACTTCATTTCATTTATTGGGTTTTTCTGTTTGGAATGTCTCAGTGTCGGAGTTTGGGTTTGTGCCAGGTTGATAGCAATAGGCTCGCCCCCTATTACATAGGACTTCAAACATAACTGGCGAAATGAGGGTAGGTACTTACCTAACGAGCGTTAGATTCAGTAAGTCCAGCTGTACCAGTCCCTTCCCGGTGTCCAGTACTTGCATGTATTTCGCCTCATCTCCCTCGCCCAGGTCTGGCAGGATATGGGACTCTTGCTGGAAAGCAGAACGGGTCCTAAATTTCTAAATACATACATATTATAAATAAATTACACCCAGACACAGAACAAATGATCGTGCTCATCACACAAAGATTTGTCCTAAGTGGGAATCGAACCCATGACCTCAGTCTCAGCAGTCTGGGTCACTAACCACTAGACTAACAGGCTGGTCAAATGTGACTGTCTATTTGACCTCCACAACCCAGTTACTGAGTAATAGGTTCAGTTCAAAAGAGAATATTTTGCGTAAAAATGTGATGTGTTTACAGTACAACCAAAGGCAATATCTTATTGATAAAATGAATGATATCATACCCGTTCCTTCTCAAATGGAGTCACTTCCACTATTTGAAGTTGACCTGAAAACGATATTAAGAACTAAAATAACAGCTCATAAAAATGTGAAACTGAGACAATGTATCTGGACTGGGCAGAGGTGTATCTATAGTGTAGTATAGTGTGCTTTCATCGAACTAAGGAGTCGAGAAAAAAGAAAAAAAAAAGCAGAAAGAACGCTAAGTGTGATGTTATTAGATACTAGCTATTGCCCGCGGCTTCGCTCGCGTGGATGTCGGAAATTATCGCAAGAGGACGTACTACCGCGGTTAATGTATTAAGAATGCATTAATCCAGGTTATATAGGTTTTTTTTTTTAAACCCGCGACTTCGTCCGCGTGGTATTTTTAACAAAAAAGATTTTCGTTCTTTTTTTTTTCGTGTGATTCTAATTTTTTTTTTCTAAATTAAATGTGGCCTAAGTTACTCCTTGTTACATCAGCTATCTGCCAGTGAAAGCCTCGACAAAATCGGTCCAACCATTTCAGAGATTAGCCGGAACAAACAGACAGACAAAAATTGTAAAAAATATTGTTTTGGTATATGAACCGTGCATACATATACACTTAGTAAAAAGCGGTTATTTTAATATTACAAACAGACACTCCAATTTTATTTATTTGTCTAGATGTCTAGATTATTATTTTTTAATAATAAAACAAGAATTTTCAAATTGCCAAATGTAAGCAATTTCAGTAAGCTAAAAAATGTCTTGTGTGCTTGAATGCTTACCATCTTTATACTCTGCAGACAGGATCTGTCCATCGGAGGTCTCAACAGTGACCTCCTCCTCGTCAGACATGATGAAACAGATCTGAAAATTAATATAACTTTGTTTTATTTCTTTCAAATTATTGACAAAACTGTGTGAAAGATGATATGGTTAGTAAAGGAGTGACTACCGAGATGACGACTAATAGAAATAAGGAAGAAAATAGTTTAAAAAACTAAAAAACACGCTTCCATTGAAAACCAAACTAAAAAGAACAAAATAATGGAAAAAAAGCGTGGGGTGCATTTTAAGGTATTTTTTTATTGATATCAGGCACCCCACGCTTTTTTTCCAGTGCTTTTTAGTTTTTTAAACTATTATTTATTTTCTATTTTTTTAAGGTATTTTTTTCATTGATATCAGGCACCCCACGTTTGTGACGTATGTCAGCGTAGTTTTCGAAGACAGTTTTTTTGCTGGCTTGGTAACCCTGGCAAGGATAATGGCACAAATTTATGAAATTATAGTACTGTCATCGGTCCTCGATAAGTCTACAGAGTTTGAATGAAATTTGGTCGTTTAAAGTAGGTCAAAATCGCGCTATAAGGAATCGGTTACAAACAAACATACAAACATACAAGTGAAGCTAATATAATGGGTGTAAAAAGGCATGTTGCGTCTTCTGCAAGTTTCTTTGAACGAATAAATTTATCAGGAAAAGAACTGGAATGTTTGTCGAAGGACCGATGGCCGGTAGACCAGAGGAGTCCTGGAGTGAAGACCGCGTCTCAGAAAGCATCGTGTAGGACGCCCACCAGTTTAAGAAGGTGGCTGAGACAGACTGGATGCGGAAGGCGGAGGACAGGGTGTTGTGGCGCAGCATGGGAGATGCATTGGACTGCGATGGACGGGGTTGATTGAAGAAAGCAACAGAATGCTGATTTAGTTTACTGGCATAATGAGTGATTACTCTGCCCTCTACCCACATCTTCTTAAAATAAAGGTTTCATGTTATTCCATGTTTCTATACTATCTATACTAATATTATAAAGCTGAAGAGTTTGATTGATTCTCTCGAACTTTTATTCATAGATCTTTTAAGTGGTTACGGGTAGGTAAAAGCCCGAAAGTGACAACCAGTTGTACCAAGGGGTATTGTGTTACCCAATAACTGGATTGTAGAGGACAGATAAGCAGTTGATCCATGTAAACTGCTGGTATCCAGCTGCATTAGGTTCGACTGGAAGCTGATCCCAACATAGTTGTGAAAGGCTGGCAGATTGATTAGGTACAAGTGAATGAATGAATCTAAGATTTTTATTAACACACTAGCTTCTACCCGCGACTTCGTCCGCGTCAAATTTTTGCTCTCCTGACCCTTCCCGTTGTATCGAATTGCCTGCCAGTTTTCGTCCATTTTTCGTTGCGCTCCGCTTCTTATTATCGTAGCGTGATGTTATATAGCCTATAGCCTTCCTCAATAAATAGGCTACTCAACACAAAAAGAATTTTTCAATTCGAATTCGAAAACCAGTAATTCCTGACATTACCGCGTTCAACCAAACAAACAAATTCTGCAGCTGTATAATATTAGTATAGATAGTATTCATTCATTCATTTCAGCCGTAAGACTTAGGCCTCCCCCAATTTGGGGGGCTTTGCCATAATCGCCACGCTTGGCAGGCGGGTTGGCGATCGCAGTAAGATTGTAAAATGCATAGAGAATGCTGCTGCCTATTCTCTAGTAAGTCCCTTAGTCGCCTTTTACGACACCCACGGGAAGAAATGGTGTGGTGTTATTCTTTACGTCCGGCACCACACCGTACATAGATAGTTTAGATAATATATAATATAGTTTGACTTGTGAGGTATGTCCAATGGTTTTTTTTTAATAAACTGCTTTATTATATGTTCCTAAGAAAGGGTTGCTGTGTTGATTGCTGCGTAATTATAAAGGCCTGAATTTCAGCATAAACTAGTACATTACACATAATGCACGGACATTCAAGATAGATATTAGATATTATAACTACCTATTACCTATTTCCTCAACCGTGATAAAACGGTGATAAAATTATTTACACGAAGTAAAGCTCCTGCCTGGGTGGAAACCCATGACTTATAACTGGGAAATTCAAGATCGATACCACCGCACTAAATGTTAACCAACAATGAAAATTTACATTTCAGATGTCTACTATTAGAGATATTGGTAGACCGAAGGGCGCACATAATGGATTCATTTAGAGGTACTTTATTCCAAAGAAGAAAAAAATATCAATTTTATCAGGTTATCTTTATAATCATACAAATGAACCATTCTTTACATTTATTTTCTAAAGATTATTTCTTTCTAATGTTGGCCGTAACTGCAGTTTACACGGTCCATTTCGTAGTTCCAATTATCTGAGTATGAGCGTTGCAAGTGGTATATGGTGAATAAAGCAAGGAATATTGGCTTCCAATTCTTTAATTGTTGAAGCAACATAAATAAATTATTTGTTAATGTTGCTTTAGATAAGGGGACGAACAAATGATGGATGAACTGTTTGAAAGAACACTTGAAAGGAGGTGACTACCTATACAGGGTGTCCAGTAAATAGCACTACATACTGCAGGGGGTGATAGCTTGGGTCACTACCTATCAATACAACACAATATATGTTCAGCAAAATCTTACGGATTTTTTTTTCACCACTGTAGGTTAAACTTAAGTGATAAGAAAATAGTTCTGTGCAAATTTAAACAAAAAATAGTATTTCTTGAAAACATTCTTGTATTTGATCGAAAAAAGACTTATCAATGAGTAAAGTAACTATTCACGAATAATTTTATGTAAAAAAAAGCACTAGAAAAGGATTTTTCATTACGAGATGCTTAAAAATCTGTTTCAAGGTAGAGATTTTTCGGTATTTCGGAAAATTTTGTAAAACTGTAAATCCGTAAGATTTTGCTGAACATATATTGTGTTGTATTGATAGGTAGTGACCCAAGCTATCACCCCCTGCAGTATGTCGTGCTATTTACTGGACACCCTGTATGACAACTAATAGAGAAGTATGGAAGATAAAGACATGTTCTCTGACCACAAATAAATTGGGTTAAGGGCAGAAGAATTATGAAGATGAGTATACCTAGAACTAGGACTTAGGTTAGACGAGAGGCTGACTTGAGGATTGTTGAACTGCTTGGTCAGCATAGTCAGGTTTTGTACCAGTCTTTTTGCAGGTTAGTAATACAATAGGTTGTTTGTTTAGATAAATATAGTTACTACTGCGTAGAAAGTAGTTGACTGTGAAAGTAAGTAGATAAAGGGTTTTACCACAGCAGTCCCTGTGCTAATATCATAGAAAACCGGTCCTGAAGAGTTCAGTAAACTATAGGTTCACGTAAAGCGAAGATATACCTCTAATATTGTATGTAGATGTAATCTTTGAAAAGCATCTCGACAGGTAGGTCATGCAGCCATAGTTTCCATCAGACATTAAAGCTACGGACATTTTATAGCAAATAAACTAGTATACTTAAATAAGATCATAGTTTCGAGTAAATAATAAACAGAACAGACGTCAATCAAAAAATGATTTTGAAAAATTCTTGCAACACTAAGCCAAATTCGTAATGCAGTGTTTCTATGCTATGGCGATGACTTTTAATTTTATTATTGCAACAATCAATACTCACATTTAATGGCAACAATGAAGTTTTTTAACACTGAATTAAACGTCCAGGGAATGAATAGCACGATTGAACTTGGGAATTAACTTGAGTTAGCAAACGAAAATGGCGACGCCATTCAATAATATGTCTTTTTCTTTGTAAATTACGAGTGAAAGACGTCTCGGCATTCTGCTAGGGTTGCCAGCGGGGAATTTTAAAATCCACATAATGTAACTTGAATAATGTGGTATTTAAGGTTTTGTTGAATAAAAATATATCTCAAATAGAAGGCAAATATAACAATAATTTAAATTTCAAATTTATAAAAATGTAAAAGCTATTAATATTTTTACAGAATAGCAACATGGTATTTTATATTGCTTTACATTTTTTTACAAAAGATTAATAAATACAAAGATATTTAGCTATCGTTATGATTACAGTTATCTTATTTTATGTTTTCATAAGTTAGAGTTAAAATAGATTCGTAAACGTCATGCTAAGGGGGCAATACGAGAACATGTTTATCTCTTTTTAAAGTTGAACGTTTAATATTACTGTCTCTCTCTGATGCTTTATGATGACGACATTTGGTAGAGATGCTAGAGCCAAAAAGGTAAACATAAGCTTATGCAACCAATTGGATTCAGGTGAACGAGAATATTTTGTCCTTTTCGCTCTTGTAAGATTCCCATAAGAGCAGCCGGCAAAACTGAAGCCCCCATTAAAATAATAAGTACATATTCTGCCTATAAATAAAAAATACTACACGAAATGTTATTGTTAATTACATATTTTTCCCAAAACAACTATAGGGTTTTGTGCAGTAGTTTTCACGAGAAAAAATATCGGATATAAAATCCTACATCTCGCAAGCAGAGTTTTCATGCCAGTGAGAACGCTCACATTATTTCGCCTTGCGTTATCGGGAGGTCCGTAGCTACTACGTAAGCCGGTGTTGACAAGGAACCGGTCTAACTCCTTGTCATCAGATATGTTGAAGCGTATAAGCAATCATATAATGGTAAAATATAATGTCAAATATGTCAAGAAAAATGATAAAGAGAGACTAGGTCTCATCCACACGCTAGTAGCTGATTTGACTTCCTTTTATGATCGTTTTTCCTGTATTTTTGACTGTTAAATAAGAAGAAAGTGTCATGAAAAACTCTTGTGTATTTTGAAAAGTTTTTTATTTATTTTTGTAGTGGTATTTCTGTTTAGTTACAAACAAATACTAATTGTGATACATGAAACAAATCCAAAACAGTAATTTTATCTATATATATAAAAGTCAAAGTCTTGAGTGACTGACTGACTGATATATCAACGCAGAGCCGCTAGTCCTAGAGACATAAAATGTGGAGGGTGTGTTCTTTGTGAGGAGTAGTTATTCACTAAGAAAGGATTTTTTGAAACGCCATCCCTAAGAGGATGAAATGAGGGGTTTAAAAGGTGAATTTTTCAACATCCACGCGGGCGAAGCCGCGGGCAGAAGCTAGTCCTTACAAAAATTTAATTAGTATGTGAACGAGACCAATACCTAGTCTTATCAGAAATAAATTGTCCAATTAAAACTGTACAATTCATTATTAAAATAGGTACTAAGTTGTACGTCAATTATTCACAATTCAAATAGTTTAATTCAATATTTAAAATACTAAGTTCTTACGTCAATTATTTACAAACAAAAAACAAAATTGCACATTTATTTATAGATGTCCAAAGGAAACACCTCAAACACCCGTTTAGCGCAATAGCAGGTCATTGATACAAGGTTACTCCCGGTCATTGAACTCCTTGGACAACTTGAGGTACAGTTTCAACGTCTGTGAAATTAAATAAAAGGCATTACGTGTAAAAACGTTATATCGATTCCTAAAATCTGATATCCACGAGTAACAAAAAAAACAACATCTGTTGTTTTTGTAGAGTCGAATTACAAACAAATGAATGAATCGACTCTACAATTCTGCTTTACAATAAAATAATACAATTTTCAATGTAGACGCACTTGACTGTACATTGAAAATTGTATTCGTTCATTCATTCGAGTTAGTTTAGTAGTTAAAACACCTATTAGAATCTGAATGTATAGTCAATATATTAAAGATGATAATGTTCTAATTTATCTATGTACAAGAAAAATACGTTTTATAAACTTAAATCTATATATTTGTCATTCGCGGCTACATATTATTCAAAGAAACAAAAGAGATTTAAAATCTGAAGACAGTGAGATTAGCAGTACTTAAATTGATCGACTCTATATTTTGTGAAATTTGACAATTCAAACCACCAATATGAATTTGAAAAAAAAAACAAATACAAAATTAAAGGCGCAACCATATCTAACCATTTTCCATTATGAATTTGAAAAAAGAACAAAATGAAGTCAAAGGTGCAACGTGCAGCCATATCTAACCATTTTCCAATTTGGATTTGAAAAAAGAACAAAATGAAGTCAAAGGCGTAACCGTATCTAACCAAGTATCAATATGAATTTGAAAAAAGAACAAAAAGGAAGTCAAAGGCGCTACTTCGGTGTATGTGAGAAGGACTCTCGTTTTTCATTGAACAGAATGATTGAACATTATTCTTTAAACATTTTATATTAAACCCATACATGACATCTATACAGACGACATATTCAGATGGCGGAGGCTTAGACCGGCCCTCCGCCACTACCGGTTTCCCGTGTAGCAGTGGACTCCCCGACGACAGTACAAAGTCTTTTGTATATCCATTAACAGGGGTGAAAACTTCAATTGCGCGATGCAGGCCTCGGCTGTTGATTGGTCGGTTTACGTGACGTAGTACTGCGTCGAGGATCGGATAGAGAGTGTTGGTAGAGAAAGATGAGTAACTCTCGTTTTTGCATAAAATCGTTCAGTTTTTTCATGTTAGAATAAGTTTCACGGCATTCCATTAGAACTTTGTGTTCTAGCGCTTAGTTTTAAGCAATAATCGGTTAATTGCAATAAAATCATGCATTATGAAAGCTGAAACGAGTAATCAATTACAATATTTACCATGTTCTCAATTACGTGAATCATATATGATAGAGTCAATAAACTTTTGCTTTTACTCTCATTTTTATTAAAAACACAGGTTTAAGGAAAATACCCTTTTTTGCGCAAGACCCTAAGCTCAGCCCCACAACGTATCACCCCAACCCTACAACGTATCACCCCAACTTCCTGCTTAGCAATCAAGCGCTTACCTCTCTGGGTTCAATGTCATTTGCAACCATAAAAACGTTCACATAGAATCGAATTCAGCTATTGTTAAATGGACAAATTAATAGCTTTTACAAAGCTACCTAGCTAGCTTGTACAATTTAAAACATGATAGAGGTTATGAATGATACAAGGAATACTCAAACTCTCAGCTTCAATTTAACCATTAACGGGCACTTTTGAACGGTCAAGGAGTAAGTCAATTAGAAATATGAAGTAATGCCACGTCAATGCATGTTTACCCATAATAATAGTTCTCGTAAGCAAATATCACCACTTGTATAACACGATTTCTGTGAGGTTAAAACATGACTGCATTTTAGAGCAAGTCATTATTCTATGTATAGATCATCCAGAGTAACCGGCGGTGGTGCTAAATCGTCCAAATAAGCAAAGTGATCCAAGTGTCAATAGCCGTTAACTGCTGGTCATAGGCCTCCATCAAGCATCGCCACTTTGATCAGTCCGTAGTATCATCTGCCTAGTCTTTATCAAATATGTTTTGGTCGGCTTTTAGAGTAATCGGATGTACTAAGTTGATTACCAGTATTTTGCATGAAGTGACTGCAACGATCTGTCCCCCACAACCCAGTTACTGGATAAGATTTATATTTATATAAAGGTTCTTCTTATGAGCAGACTGCCTTTTAGAAGCACATAATTAAGAACATCTTTTCGACCAATCAAAGGTTTTAGCCGTTACGGTGTACCATCGTGGTGAAAGAATTAGTCATTACGGTGTACCATCGTGGTGAAAGAATTAGTCAGCTAGACTCTGCGTTAACGAGTGCTAGCTGTCCAGGGTACGCCGGGCGTTTAGTATCGCAGTACGAGTATACTGGGTGACTTTTTTTAGCGTCTTGAAAAAAAATGGGGGTAATAGGTGAACGGAGTAGAAGCTTTTGGCATGGAAATTTTTATAATTTTTATTTTTGAATAACATGTAATTAAATTGATCTAGTAATAAATACTACACATTTAAAGTAACATTTTCATACTAGAACAACAAAAACAAAAATTTGGAAAAAAAAAACAGAAAAAAAAAAACAAAAAAAATATTTAAATCTATCGAAACTCAAATCATACGCACCCTACTCAATGCGTGGCATGTATCATTGATTTTGGAGCGCGGTCCTACCCTTTGAAGCCGGCTGATAGGCGGCCTCATTGATCTTTCGCAGGCGCACGAGCCGCACACGCATCCCTGTCCACCCACGTCCCGCGCTCCTTTAGTCACCTACGATGAATCTGAAGGCCTTCCTGCCTTCTATTCTAGTTACACAACACACCATATGAAGGTCGAGACGGTAAAAAATGTCATCCGGTATTAACGCCAATCGGGGAGGCTCCTTTCGTGCACCCCACTCAATGGTTGTTCACTTCTTTATCGAAACTATGCTAATATAAAACCTAAGCTATTAGTGAACGGCGCAACATGCCTATATACTTCTTCCTGCAAACACTTCTATTAGCCTTCATCTCAGTAGTCACTGTCTTTCTAGCCTCCTATCTTTCACACAATCCATCCATTGTTGCTAAGAAACAAGAAGGAAATTCCCATGTTTTAGGCACTACTCCAATATACTATATTTTAACACGTAAAGCTAAACTTTGTACTCCTTTTTTCGAAAATCACCTAGCCAGAAGAGTATGGAAATTGGCACAATTAAAGTTTATATGGAAAGGGAATGTAGAAAGCTCACATTTTTATATGATAATGTTTTCTATTTAAATTAATTATGGTTCAATTTCAACCACTGCACCGAGCGGCCTGCACTGGTCAGTCTAAATCCGTGAAAAATACTTACCGCAATTTTTGACATTAATTATTGCTGAGATGAAACAACAACTAGATTTTGAATTTAGAATGTTTTAATTACCGGAATTGTCCTTCAGATACCTTTAATAGAAAATCAAAAAAATTCAACGTATCTCAGTTTCCTTGCAAAGCGGATGACGTAGAGTAGCCGGCTGGAATTGATCGCAAGCACGTCACAGCTCTACGTAGAGCCGCTATGAAATACGAACTACGTAGTATACTCCGTACTATATATTACTATGCTCCTGCAAACGAAGTTTTAAAATTGTACCAGTAAAAAATCTTAAAACCAGTCATACCAAGCGGTTCACCGTTATCCAGTAACTGGGTTGTGAATGTCAGATGGGCAAATCCATGTAAAATACTGGTATACAGCAGCATCTAGGTAGACTGGAAACGAACTCCAACATAGTTGGGAAAAGGCTAGGCAGATAATGGTACCGATTCCCTTGTTCACAAACTAAACTAAGTTCAGTGCATCTTTTTCTTTGTATTTCATTAAGAAGAGGACAAAAGAAAAATTTTAGTTTAGTCCTGTCAAATTAATCAGCGCCTGTCACTACTCCATACAAGTTTAGACGTGATTAAAAACTTGCCTACTAAAATTACGTCAATTTACGTCAAGCGCTGATTAATTTGACAGGACTAAACTAAAATTTATCTTCTGTCCTTTCCTTAATTTTTTTTATTTTTTTATTTTTTTACTTTATAAAGTATCACATTAGGTGATACTTTATTCACATTACAATCTAGCCTATTAGCTAATAAGTAATTTAAATATAACTTAAACTGCTAAGCAACTATAAAACTAAGAAATCGTCCAATAACGTCTTTCTTACTCACTGACAGTTAAGGGGAAGACACTTGATTAACGTGTTCTTTATAAAAGTTTGCACTTTCACTGCAGTTTGTGTTCACTTACACTGCACTACACTAACTCAAAGGGTTTAACCCTTTTTAGTCTTCGCACTAATTCAGTGGTGTCAAGGAGTTGAATCGCCTCGACATTCACGTGATGATGAAGTCTGTGTTCATGAGCTTCTGCATATTTTTGTATTACTTGGCTTACGACATCCATTTTGAGGTCCCGATGAAGGTCGCTGTTTCTTATGTACCAGGGCGCGCTGACTATATCCCTAAGTACTTTGTTTTGAAATCGTTGTATGATTTGACGATTACTTTGGCTGGTGCAGCCCCACAGCTGTATACCGTAGGTCCATACTGGCTTTAAAACTTGTTTATATACCAACAATTTATTAGGTATTGACAATGGCGACTGTCTACCAAGTAGCCAATACATTTTTTTGTATCGAATATCTAATTCAGCTCTTTTCTTTTTGACATGCTCTTTCCAGCGCAGTTTTGCGTCTAGGGTCATGCCAAGATACTTAGCAGTATTGGCATATGGGATTTGTTGATTATTCATGAATACCGGGATATATTGTGGCTTTTTATTCGTGAAGTCAATGTGGATAGACTTGCTTTCATTAAGTTTGATACGCCATGTTGCAGTCCACTCATGAACATGATTTACGTACTGTTGAACCTTTTCTACGGCTTCCTCGTGACTATTTCCAACAGCCATGATAGCGGTGTCATCAGCAAAGGTTGCAATTACTCCATTTTCTAGCTGTGGAATATCACAAGTGTATAGTAGATACAGGACCGGGCCTAGTACACTTCCTTGGGGTACGCCAGCTTTTATCTGCCTAAGGTTTGAGTAGGCATTTCCTTGTCTTATTCTAAACAATCTGTTTGATATATAGGACTCTATGATATCTGAAAACTGTTGAGGCAGCATTGTTCTTAACTTATAAATGAGGCCTTCGTGCCACACTTTATCGAACGCCTGTGCAACATCAAGGAAAACCGTGGAGCACACCTTCTTCTCCTCTAGTGTCCTTTCAATAATATCAGTAATTCTGTGTACTTGGTCGAGCGTAGAGTGTTGTTCTCTAAATCCGAACTGATAATCGGGGATTAGATTTGCAGCTTCAATAAGAGGCTTCAATCTCTTTAGAAAAAGTTTCTCAAATATTTTTGACAACACTGGTAACAGTGAGATTGGTCTGTAAGATGTGGTTTCATAAGGTGGCTTCCCAGGCTTGGCTATCATAATGACCTCAGCTACTTTCCACATGTCAGGAACGTGTTTCAGCCGAAATACAGCATTAATGAGCGTGGTAAGCTTAACTACAGCTTTACGTGGGAGGTTCTGTAAAACCTCGCCTGTAATTAGGTCGTAACCAGGGGATTTTCTTCGATTAAAATTACACTTAATTTCTCTAGATACTTCTTTTGGGGTAACTAACTTAATGTCTGAACTAATTTGTACTCCCTGGATTATCATCTCATCAGTCTGGGCTTCATTTGGTTGGAATATTTGCTCTAAATGCTCAGCGAACCTTAGGGCTTTTTGTTCGTCGGTCACTGCCCATTTTCCATTTACTTCCTTGATAGGAGGAATTTGGACGATCGGTCGTTTTATGTGCTTTGTAGCTTTCCAAAGCGAGTAGCCGGTTTTAATGTCACTCGTTAATTGGCTAAGGTAGCTGTTTGTTAAGGAGTCATTGTGGTGTTGGATTTCTTTCGTAAGGCGTTTAGTGAGGTTGTTCAACAGTCTTTTATCTTGTGGACATCTAGTCTGATGCCATTTGTTTCTTTGTTTGCGCTTTTCGGTTATAAGACACCTAATTCTTGCAGGGTAGGTGGTTGCTTTGACCCGGTGTGTTTTTTCAGGTGTATTTTTCCAGGCGGCTTTCTGAATACTAGTTGTAAAATTACTCAATTCCAATTCCAGCTGTTCCGGAGTTTTCAATGGAACTCTTAATTCTATTGTATTATCCAAGTCTATTCTGAAACTCTCCCAGTCTGTGTTAGTGTTTACAAGCGTTGGATTGTTCTCTGTGCGTAGGATCTGATACCATACTGATAAAATTATCGGTGAGTGGTCCGAATTCATGTCAAAACATTCATCGATGCTTAAGTAATTACTAGAAATATTTTTAGTTATAAAAAAGTCTATTAGATCTGGGAGTTTGCCTGGATCGCTTGGCCAATAAGTTGGTTTTCCGGTAGAAATAGATTCACACTTTAGCTCTTTCATAGCACTCATTAGTTCCTTTCCTTTAGTCGTGGTTAGTCTTGACCCCCATTGTGTATTTTTAGCGTTGAAGTCACCACCTAAAATGAATCTTTGTCCGAGTTGCTGTAAGAATCTCACATAATAATCTTTTTTTATATTATATCTCGGAGGCGAGTAGATGGCTGCTACAGTGACTGGATACAGTTTAGATTGAATACAAATCGCCACAGCTTGAATTTCATGACATTCGTACTTAACTTCTTCATGATGACGGAGATTCTCTTTGACTATAACCGCGCTACCACCACGGGCAGTATTGTCAGGGTGCAGTGCATGGTACACCTTATAACCTCGGAACTTTATGTATGATTGCTTAGTAAAGTGAGTTTCAGATATAAGGCATACATCGATATTTTCTGTGATCAGGATTACTTCCAATTCTTGTTGATGTTTAAGTAATCCATTTGAGTTCCATGCCATTATTTTTAATGGATCCATTTTTTCCGTATCGAAACAGCATTCGTAGCGCTATTTTCAAGTTTATTTAAACGAGCGTTAAATGAGGACATCAGTTTTATAATTTCGTCCAACTTTCCTTCCATACCTTTATCGGAATAAACATTGTCACGAACATTTGCAAGTTCAACAGTTTTGGCTGTAACATGCGCGTATGATTTCTTGTGAGTGTTTTGTGTCACGTAATGATTTTGCATTTGTGAGCTAGTTTGCACTTTTTCGTTGATTTTACGCTGGCTTTTTGCCGCCGGTTTCTTCAATGTTTTGTTCTTTATTTCTTGCATTTCCCGGGCTACTATACATCCTCTATAATTAGCAGGATGTGGTTCTCCACAGTGGACGCATTTTGGCTTTTCGTCTGACGGCTTTTTGCAGTCAGCAGTCAGATGTTTGCCCGTACATTTGACACATCTAGGTTCTTTAGAACAGTATTTGTGTGTATGTCCGTACGCCTGGCATCTTTTACATTGAGGTACAAGCCTCGAAGTATGGAGAGGCTGTACTTCTACTTTGCATCCTAATATTGACTTAATGCCATAGATTTTATTTATGTCTTCCTCATTTCTGAAAGTAAGCATAAACATGTTCAGGGGCTCCTTGTTTTTCCACCTCAATTTGTTTGCTGCATCTTCAATCTGAAAACCTTTATTTTGTAAGTCCTCAATTATTCTCTCAGGCTTGCATGTGAAATGAAGGTTTTTCACCATAACTCTTATTGGCCTTTCCTGCTTATTTTCGTAGGAGTGCCAGAGAAAGTTACTATCAGTTAATAACTTTGTTATAGACTTATATGTGTCTTCGTTCGTGGAATTTATTTTAAGGCATTTCCCATTCAACATTTTAGTAGTAAATTTATCACCAGACACAGACTTTGACAATAAGTCAAACAGAGACTGGTAGTTTTCGACGCCATCTACTACTACAGGCGGAGGTGGTGGAATCTTTTTGATTTTTGCTTTCTCGGTTTGAACAGTCTCGAGTTGTTCAATGTTATCAGTTTTAGTGGGCGATGTGTTTAATTTGCGTTTTTTCCTGCTCTTTTGCCTAATCCACTGAGTTTCCCTGGCTAACTCTTCCTCATCCGTACAGTATTCAGGACACTGTGTTGGACTTTTTACTGGCTCAGCTGGCTTACTGGTGGCAGCTGTACTTTCCTGCGCTTTATGCTGTAAATAGCTCACTTGTTCTTGGAGGCTTTTTATTTGATTTTCCATAGCAGAAATAACATTACGCGGCTGCTCATTTTCTGCTCTTTCTTCGCTGTAGTATTTATACAGCAGTTGTTCATTTTCGGTTTTTATCTTAATTTTGGTGGTCTCAGCCATGTTATTGGCGAGTTAATAAATTACACTTAATAATTATAATTGGAATGTAGGTCAATTCTTACATGATTGTGTGTGACATCGCGGCGTGCGCGGCCGAGCCGGCGCGGTTGATTTGCTGCGTCTGCACTTTGCACTTAAGTAGAGCACGCGAGCGACGCGACCAATCTCAACGAATATCAAAACACGAACTTTCCTTAATGAAATAGAAAGAAAGCACTGAACTTAAATTTAGTTTAGTTTGTGAATAAGGGAATCGGCACCAATATTCGACGAAGAACTAATCGAAATGGTTGGAAAAAACTGTCTGTCCAGCAGTGGACATTTTTTAGCTTAATTACCATGCTAATATGACTATAAAGCTCTTAAAACTGCTTGAAAATGTAAAGCCTATTGTACAAATGTAAGCCCCGGTCATTGCACTTTTAGTTCGTCGGCGTCTTCCTTGTCTGGCTAGAAATTACATTATAAATAAGTAGCTTGGCAACATCTCGATATGACATATCAATAAATGTCAACGCTACGTCGAGATTGAATGAAATATTGCATTCTTACACGTGTGTGGCCGAAGACGCATCGGTAATCAATCGCGTATGATGTAGAAAATTAACTTTACGGAAACGTAAATGAATGACAGTTTCAACGAAAATTGAACTGTCACATAACTCTACCGGAAGTTGTCAAAATAAAAGTAATCAATAGCACAGTGTTTTTATTTATTTAACCATTTCTGTACATAAATATACGAGTCGACAAGGAGAAAAAAATGGAAAAATAGGTACAGAGGTGATGTTATTTCTAAAAAAAAAAACTCTTCCAGCATACTTGTGATAGGAGAAAAGATAAAGAAATGTATACACCGCGTTTGAAAATAAAATCATAATTATAATCTAAAACAATTAACTTGATACAATGAAACAAATAATTTGAGAATATACGTACGTACGTATACACACATACAGACTACTAAAATACATCAGTAAAATATTAAAAGTTATAATGTAATAATAATTTTTAAAAATTCATAACTGGACAGATAGTGTTCCTTTATTCTTAAAAACTGCAATAGTAAGTACTATTAATTCGTTTAAAATTAAAACTATCGCAGCAAATATCGTAAAGTATAACATTCAAATTAAACACGTTGAGCCAGCATGGTGATGCCTTTTCTGTATGAGAAAATAATTTTCCCTGCAGTGGCACACAATAATAGAATGCTGTTGAATGTTGTTGACCGGTCAAAATGAAAGCCATTGTCAGTATGTTACGCAATTATCCCGCAGGCTAGCCCCCTTTTCAGCAACTAGGCAACTGTTTTGAAAAATTAACGAAACGTTTAGATAGGTATTAAAAAAAAAAACAGAAAAGCGCTTGCCTAAAAAGTGAACCTAAAAAAATATGGAAACAAGAAAGTTTTAATACAAGAGATTTACTATTAAACTTAATATTGGAAGCAATTTTCTTGCCGTCGGAAGTAATACAGATCTTTATTATTAAATTTAAGGCGATCCCTCCGAAGAAGTTTTGAAAGATTTTATGACAGTGACAACTGATTGCTACATTTAATTGTCGACTTTCATTTTTTTTTTTCACTCTATGGCGTCTGATTGTCGCCATCTTGAATTTTGATTACTGTCATGTCTTTAATGACACTCATAAGATTATGACAAATCGATTGACGTACGTATAATTGAAATAGGCCCACGCGTTTGATCTCTACAGTGCCATAAAGGAACAAGCATTGTACACACGGTGACAAATCAAGCTATGCATATCCAGTATAAGCTGATCTCTCATTATACGAAAAATGTGTACAATGCGAGCTCAGCTAAAACGGGAAATGTGTAGCTTGATATGTAGCCATTTGTAGATAGGCTGATAAACACATTACCCTCCGCAATTGGTTAATAATAAATAAAAAACCTAACACAATGCTTATTTCATGCTATTTTCTGCTAAGTAAGACAAAAACGAAGACCAAATACATTAATTGACCAATTATCTACGGCAAACGATAGTAAATTGATATATGAAACACATTAGTGCATCTTCCGGCATACAGTCACGGATGCATGCTTCCTTGCAACGCTCTATTTATTCAGTTAAAGGCATGACTTCTTAGAGTTAAATATTATCCAAACTAATATTATAAATGCAAAAGTAACTCTGTCTATCTGTCTGTCTGTCTGTCTCGCTTTCCTGCTAAAACTACTGAACCGATTTAAATGAAATTTGGTACACAGATAGTTTAGAGCCTGAGAAAGGACATAGGCTACTTTTTATTCCGGTAGTACGTTCCCGCGGGATATTTTCCGACCTCCACGCGGGCGAAGCCGCTGGCAAAAGCTAGTAGTCTATACATTGAAGTGTCTGTTTGTAATTTCAAATCAACAGCTTATAACAAAATGGATATGAAAGTATACATAGTACTCACATGAAACAATCTTTTTTTTTGTCTATCTGTCTGTTTGTTCCGGATAATCTCCGAAACGGTTGTACTGATTCTGACGGGACTTTTACTCGTAGATAGTTAATGTTATAAAGAGTATCATAGGTTACTTCAAGCCGCGGGCTCAGCTAGTTGTAAATATAACTACTTATTTCAATTTATTTTATATATCTATAAGTATATTTATTTACATTGTTCTCAAATTTCAATTAATGTATACTCTAATAACAACCCGCTCATACTTCGCATCATTTGAGATCAAAATCTGTTGCCTGATTTAGAATAACAACTGGGTCACACAGACAGACATTAAAAGCAACAAGAATAATATATTTTTTTGTGGGTGGGAAATCATCATATGAATCAATCAATGAATCCACTCTGGGCGGAGGGAGTGTCAGACTTTTCCTAACAAAAAACCCACCCATGTTCCTTCAGTTGCCCATGTGCCAGAGCCACGGTAACTCTGTCGATAAAATTCGCGACACTGGCAGGAAGAATAATGTACTAAGGGTTTTGTGATATCATCATTTAAATTAAAATAGTGCCCATGATGGTTCTTGCTCGTACTTCTATACAAAGATCTATGTTTTAAAATGGGTAACTAACTGAACTTTGTGACTAACCGATTCTTAAACAGTTAAAAAGTGTCTGTAAATATTTTAAATGAAAGAAAAAATACGTTGGGTTTAATTCAAGCGAAAAATCGTATTTATTTCAGCGGGGAAGTTGCGTAACAAACAAACAATACCTAGGTAAGGGTTTTATTTTGTCAGTTCAGCAGCATTCATTGCGTGATTTGCCTTGATGAGCAGACAGTTTTTTCGAACATATGAAGCAATGGATTAACAATGTAGATTAACAATCGGTTCAGACTGTGATTGATAGGTGTTACGAAATTAGGATGCAAATATAACTTTTTTAGACGGTTTCTTTACGTCCAGCACCATACGGTACATAATATCTAAACTAAGATTTACTTTTTTGTGCAAATGTTTGTAATGGATGAACTCGAAAACTGCTGAGCCGATTTTAAAAATTCTTTCCCTTATAGAAAGCTATATTATCATCAAGTAACATAGACTAGTCACGCGGACGAAGTCACGGGCGAAGTGCTAGTAACATATAAATGTTCTAAAAATGAAAATGTTAATGTTCTATTGTTTTTAACCGACGAAAAAAAACGGAGGAGGTTATCAATTCAACGCGTATATTTTTTTTTAGTTTTTTTTTTTATGTATGACCACGCATAACTTTTTACATAGTAGTCCGATTGTGATAATTCTTTTTTTATTGGAAAGGGTATACTTCGAGGGTGGTTCCATATGAATTTGAAAAACAAAATCATACCCTAAGGGTCAGAAAACAGGGGATGATTGATTGTTCACTCAGTGATTGTAATGTATTACCACGCATAACTTTATACAGAGTAGTCCGATTTTGATCATTCTTTTTTCATTGGATAGGGTATACCTTGCCAAGTATTATTAGTACATTAAAACCACAAAAAATTGTAAAATAAAAACTTTTTAACAAAAAATTAAACCGCTGAAAAAACTGAAAAGCAAAAAATAATAAACCTTAAAATTTTGAGTCGGCGCTGAAAACTCAATGAACAAAGATCACTCAAAGCGCCGACTCATAATTTTAAGGTTTATTATTTTTTGCTTTTCAGTTTTTTCAGCGGTTTAATTTTTTGTTAAAAAGTTTTCTAATATCAAAGGACTGTGCAATATTATTATCATCACGTTCTTTAAACCACGCATCACAATCATAATGCACGACTGCATTTTTAATCATTTGTAACGGCATTGTGCAACTTGACCTTAACGGTCTTCATTCATGAAACCTGATTGCCACCCCTCTACTACGGGATCGTACAGAGTAGTTGAAGACAGAGACTTTGTTCTGATATAAATATTCAGCCAGTTGGAAAATCATTCAAACAATCAAAGCAGATTACGCGTGATTGACAATTTGTTCCATTAATTTGAGTGCGAAAAACTGCACTCTAATTGCGTAACACACTTTTAGTTACAATATAAATCATTTAGAAGGATATATTGTTAAACCATTGCTTCACATGTTCGCATAATTTGCTTTCTTAACAATGTAAATAACGCATTGAATGTTGTGGAACTGTGTAACCAAATATTACTATTAATGTATGCAATAACACCAAACTATAAAACACCAAATTAATACTTTCTCATTGAAGGCTAGATGGAAACAAATGTAGAAAACCTATTAGATATTATAAGTTTCCAGTTACTAAACTTTCCACAACAGTGAGAAATCTTTGTGTTAATGAGCTATTAGAATAATATTTTATGTGTCTCTTTGAATTGTTATTACTATGTAAAACCTATCTATATTTTTCGCCAAGATATGGGTACTAATCTCATCATAGAGGCTTTTAATAAACAAACTATTTTTGATATTTTCTAAGCCCTCACTTTCGATTCTAAAAATATTTATATTGTAAAGTAACAACTGACCTCCATACAATTAAACTAAAAACAAACATAAAAGCCGCCTCTGAATTTTCAAACTAACCTATAATCCTACATCTCGCAAGCAAAGTTTTCGCGCCACTTTGAACACAGTTTACAATTCTGCCTTACACAACAGGGAGTCCGTTACCACAAGGTAAAGTGGTCCAGTGCATCCACTTCAATCAAATGCACAGCACAATATTATTCTGACATACACGATCTCAGTCGCAAAAAAAACAAACTTCAACATTTGCCATTCTGTCGACTAGAAGAAATTGCTAGACTGTATTTGGAATACCCGCGACTCAGGAGAATGACGAATGCTTGAACTTGACCATAAATGCCTGCAGCACCTGTGTGGTTCATTTGACTCCTTTTTTTTGTTTAGTATTTATTTTGGCTAAAACTTAAAATGTTAGAAAGTAATAGAGCCAATCATTTTGTAAATAATGATAGAAAGAAAAATAATTTAAAAAGATACAAACAATAGAACCGGTCACACATTTCTACGATATTTTATCTTTTCAAATTAATTAATAGCGTGATTGATTTTTTTAATTTAATAATTTCCGGTAGATTCATCTAATAGCTGTTGACAGTTAAAGTTTATTTAATTAATTTAAGTTCGAAAGTCTAATAAATCTTCATAAATATACATTCAAACTAGATTCTCGCTACTTACCTTTTTCTGTTTTTTTATACTTTAGTTTCAACAATTAATCGATTGAACTCGGATAGTAAAACAAAAGTATAAAATCCAAATTCGAATTTCCAACCTTGTATAACGACATCTGTGTTGATTTGCAAGAGATTTCTTGTTCAACATGACGACTAAAACTTCCATCTGTCCTCTTACCAGCAAAACACATTTTGAACTTATTTAACTTCTAGGAATCTGGATGGCGCTCTTCAGTAAAATACAAATATTGTAATACGTATCTTAAAAACTCTATACTACTCCATTTCGGATGTGAGGTTATATTAATTTTGTTAGTAAAACTTTATCGAGAAAAATACAACATCTCCCGAAAATTATATTTTCCCTTGTCTCTGACAACCCCGAAGGGTAAAGGCATAGGGGTGTACTGCGCAAGTCAAAACAATGTCAAATTTGCTTTGTCAAAGTTATCACGCGACAACAAATCCTATAAAATGATTAAATATTAATTTCAAGCCTATTTTATAATGATTTAGTAGTTTATATTATTTCATCATTAATTTATAAGATACTGTTTTAAAAAGGATTTGTGTTGAGGTAAGTCGAACTTCTACAATTGAGATTTTACGAACGCTGTATTAATCAGTTTTATTACTTAATTTATTGTGTTGTAATCAATTAGATAACTGTTATTTTAGTAAAATAGATGTTCATTATTGTTTTCTTTAATTAAATCGAAATACAACTCCATTTTAGCTCTAACATGACGTAAAATTATGAGAAGCGCCCCAAATATTTTTTAGTCAAAAAGCAAGAACATTATTTTGTTTAAATAGCTGGTTTAAACAGCTAAATAAATAACATTTTAAATTAAAACATGACTTATCAACTTTACTAAGCATTATTTGGTCAAAATATTCTTGCATTACGTGTTTTCATGCCATAATTTTTTACAAACACAGGTAAAAAATATTTTTATTTTTTTCAGAATAAAATGGCAACTGGGGGTTCGGGTGCAGTATTCTTTCTAGGCACGCGAGCACATTATCAGGTAAATAAAAACTGTCCTTGAACGCCCGGCGAAAAATCAATCTATACATTTCCAGTATATGCTGACTTCTCATTGTACGGAAAGCCTATACAATGCGAGGTCTGTTAAAACTGGAAATGTATAACTTGATCTGTCGCCGTGCATACCTAGCCCTTAAAATGGTTGCACTATGAGTATCTCCTTGGAGTATAAATAAGTCAAGCATTAAATCAGGTATTATGGTATACCATCATTCACCTTTATCTTACTTCATAATCAGTGATCGGAGTAGGTAGATTGAAATGGGATCAATGAACTGGCACGTATATATTAGTATGGATATGCCTCCGGGATTCCGGAATCCCGGGAAAAATCCCGGGATTTTGAAATTAATTTCAAATGTTGTAATGTGTAAAATAAAGAATACAACAATATGAATTAGAAATGTTTAACCCTTTTACTATCTTTTTAATACTATACATATAGGTGATCGGCCTTCTACAGAAAGAAAAAAACTTTAGAGGTGTCAAGGGACACCCGGATGGAATGAAGTTCCTTTCCAGGATTCATAATAGTTATAATTTTTTTAATTATTTAGTATGTACAAAAAACCTGTATACACTCAACAAAAATATTCTCTCTCTCCCTATCTCCTTCTCTCTCCCTCTCTCTCTCTCCCCCTCTCCCCCTCTCTACTCACAACAAAAAAACAACATACAAAATATCGCTGCCCTAGTTCAACAGTAAGACATCTTAAAAAAAACAAAACTGAGTTAAGTTTTGTTTCATGTGAAAAATTTGCTCTTCTGTCCGGTTCAAAAATTGGATATTTGTAAAACGCAACCAAAGTGCCTAAATATCAGTGTCTCACTGAGACATTTAAGCATATTTTGGCCTTTAGTTCAAGATTCTGACATCTTAAGATATTTATAAAGTCAGGAAGATTTCCGTAACACATCCGTGACACTTTAAACTAAGTTATAGTTTTAAAAAATCAACCACATTTCAATTAACAACGAGTGAATTAATGACACTAAAATCAAAAAAGTATGAATAACTCAAAACATACTTTGTTCAACATTTATATCTTACTGTTGAACTAGGGCAGCGATATATACGGCCGAATTGAGAAACGTCGTCCTTTTTTTGAAGTCGGTTAAAGCATGTCGTGACAACTTTTCGTAAGAATTTTTTCCGTCTAGCCCCCTTTCACAACGCGCGATAAGGAACTTCGTTCCAAAAACAATTTTAAATGTTTATCTATCGCATTTTATAAATTTTTAATGTAGTACCTAGTTTAAAAATCCTTACTTTCACAATATTTGATTCAATCCCGTAAGTACCAAAATGAAATCCTGGAAAAAAGGCTTATCCATGTTGTGATTTCTATGACTATTCATGATGCGAGTACGTAAAATCAATCTACCTACTCCGATCACTGATCATAATACAAAACAACAACATACATCAAAATTATTATGCAACTATCAATATTTTGTACATTATCCTTCAGGATAAAGGATTTTTTTAGTTTGTAGGACAGGGGTCTTACTAATCTGTAATAGCCATACCTATCTCTAATTGAGTGGTAACGGCGGCTACTTACGAGTAGTAGGTCGTAGCTTCGAACCCAAACAGGCGTTATCTTCTTCTTCTTCTTCTTCGTTACACTCTTGACAGAGTGGTCGTGGTCGTCATATCGGGTGTGTCAACAATCCGTCGTCATTCCCCTCGTACTGCAGCCCTTCTCGTACATTCGTTAAGTGCACCACTGAGTACAGTTTTGACCTGATCGGCCCTATGCATGGGTGGCCTCTTGTGCCTTCAACTTTTCTCTGCACGACGATTTGTCCAAAGAAAGCGGAAATACGAGTTTGGCCGATGGACTACAGGCGCTTTACTTTTCTGTAAATTATTTCATCACCACTGCACTCAAAGCGGTGAAGGATAACATCGTGAGAAACATTTCTCATATGCCAGCTCACACTAGGCCCGCCTGGTATCCACCTGGTATACTGCACACTCTCTCTCACAGGGAGGGGGCCTGTGTCCCAGCAGTGGAACATTATAGGGTGGTAATCTCCTGTTGAAACAATGTTTCCTAGGCTAGACTTTTTGTAAATAAACGATTTCATATTTACTCATGGACCCATAGTAATACAAGCCTCGTTAGGCTTGTGGCCAAAATTGGAACTAAAACCGCCATTGTGTTTTTAAACAATATCATAAAACAGTTGCACAAACATAACTAATGCCATGAGGGACGCGTGGTTGTTACACGGATGGATACAATAAGAAATGAGTACGAAAGAAGAAGTCTAAAAGTGGCACCGGTAGCTGAAAAGTTGGGTGGAAATTGCGTGTCATGGTATGGCATGTGATACGGAGAAATGAGGCCAATATCGTGATGAAAGTTTTGAGTATGAATGTCGATAGCTGTAAGAGTAGGGGAAGACCAAAGAAACGATGGATGGACAGTGTGAATGATTTGTTTAGAAAAGGGGTGACTACCGAGATGACGACTAATAGAGAAGTATGGAAGACAAAGACATGTGGCGCTTTTTTTTTTTTGTTTGGGAAATCATCAAACGATGTTTTCCGCTCTAAGGTGGAGTGGAAGGGCGTGTGTGACTTGCATGTAGCGCTGACTTCAAATACATTAGGATTAGGGCAGGCGAATGATGGTGATGCAACCTTTACTAACAGTGCTAACAACCATTATCATCATTTCAGCCGAAAGACGTCCACTGCTGGACATAGGCCTTCCCCAAGCACCACCACTTCGACCGGTTCTGTGCCTCCCGCATCCAGCGGATTCCTGCGGACTTCACAAGGTTATCGGTCCACCTTGTTGGAGGCCTTCCAACTCTACGTCTTCCGGTACGCGGTCGCCACTCCAGAGCCTTTCGGTGCTAACAACCCGTCAAAATTATTCGAGCGCCTCAAAGTCTTCTAGGATTATATGACCCTCAGCCGAAAAGTCTTATTATCAATCGCCTTATTGGAACCAGTGCCAGAAATACAAGAAGGTTTATAGTCGAAAATCAGCTCACGATGATTCGCAAATCACCTTGCGGAAGGAAACCATCCATAATCAGCCTATATTGTTCCCAATGCTGGGACACAGGCCTCCTCTCAGTGAGAGGGACTGGGTCGTAATCTACCACGTGGGCCCAATAGAGAAAGTCACATGTCCTCAAGTTTTTGGTTTCAGGACATGCCGGTTTCCTATTTTTGCCTTCACCGTTTTGAGAGCAGAGGTGATGAAATAATGTACACAAATTAATTGCTGTTGTTGCGGTGGCGAGACTACCTAAATGCGTACCGAGACGGTTGGTTTGAGGTGGCACGGGACGCGAGTTCCTGGAAGAAATTGGGGGAGACATTTGCTCAGCAGTGGGACAGTATAGAATAATTGGACAATTCATATGTCGCAGCCATGTCCACCGGGGCACCACGGCTCTCCACCGAAGGAAAACGATGTAGAGTTACGCGTTAACCTTCACTCTGGCCCCATTATTGTTCGCTATACCTAGATAAACGATCCGAATTAGGCATACGAAGGCTAGTGAGTTTTTTTACAAACGAATGAAGCTAAGCACTGAAAGATTTTATAGTTCACCTTCCTTTTATCATGTGCTGTGATAGTGGGCATGGTAACACGTGTTCTGAGATAATTCTACCTGACTAATTGTTACGATCTGAATGCTAAATATAGCGTTAGGTTTGGTCCCTTTTGTTGCGCGTCTCGTTTTTATGCTTTGGGTCGTCTTAAGTATAGTATGTTGCGTTACAAGCTATAAGCTATATACGGATATACCCGATGGGGTTTTCCATCAGCATACATAAATGAGGAACTTCTAAAACAACTGTCATCTTCAAATCAAAAATCTTTACCTAGTGCCCCAGCACTAAGTAAAGATTTTTCATTTGAGTACAGATTTTTGACTTGACTTCGTTATACAAGGTGTGACAGAATTAACGCAAGACCTGCGAAACGCACAATTTATCAGAATCTGAATCAATCCCATTGAAGATTATTTCTAAACCATTGCGTCATTTGTTCGTATAAATTGTCGGCTCAGCAACGTAAATGACGCAATGAATGTTGTTTAACTATGAATATAAAACCAATTCCTACCAATTAAAAGTTTCGCAATTACCCCTCTGGGTGCATACTCTTGATTTTAATTCCGATCGATTTACATTGGAATTGGAATTTTTCGTATTCTTGAGTTCGACGCTAGCGCCAAAATGTGTTTAAATTGGATGTCCATTTTGAAGAGCTAAGTGACATTAGATTGGAATCAAAATTAGGTTGAAGAGTAAGCCTCCTGAAAGCAGTTGGTTCCTTATTGACAACTGAATCGATTTAAGTAACTTTTAATATGGGTATTGTTTAAAAAAAAAAGTATTTTGCCATACCGACTGCCAGAGAAAGTTTAATCTCATTTTAAGACAATACGACTCAAGTTTAAATGCGTAAAATAATGCACGGATCATCATATTTTTCTTAATAAAAACAGGTTTAAAACATATTTTTTTGTCATAGTTTTATGTTTTAACTCAATACTCTAATTTAGGTGTATAACGTCTTGAGTTAATTGTGTTGCATGTCGTATAAGAAACTACAATTTCATGCTTTTTGATCCTATGGTTTAGGCTGTGCGTCATGAGGAATGAATTTAAGATGTTTATTAAATAGTATCTTCTGTTTTTGAATTCTGCCCCAGGTCCTCAACCAACCCGAGACTCAGTTCGACGTTGAGAACGGCAACGCTTCTACGGAGACCATCTATCAGAACCCATCGGTTCAGGAGTTGTGGCCCGCAGATCAGAAGAGAGATGATAACGATCGGTGGGGCTACTGCGAGCAGGACGTTTCTGGTACGTTCTTAAGGATTTTGAAGATTTTCTTGTTAATTGAAACACTGAGTACTTAGCCACAGGTTAAGACCGTAAATACTGCGTGGGCTGAGAAAGTCGCATTTCAAGTGATTTTTGGTGATTATCTTATTAAATTTAAACCGACTACGGTACGGTATAAACTGCTCATTTCCCAATGTCTTTGACCAAATAATTTCTCTTTAACAGTAACAGACGAGAGAGAGAAATCCGAAAGCATGCTTCGTTCACGTCGACGCCAGAGCACTACCGCCCTCTGTGAGGCGGAAGATATGAAACCAGCGCAACTGAACAATGTGGGGAACAGGTAAATATACTTATGTATACTTATGAATTGCTTAGCTGAAGTGGCAGTGAGCAGGGCACATTGGTCGTAGAACAGATGGCCGATGGGGCTGAAAGGTTCTGGAGTGGCGACCGCGTACCGGAAGACGTAGAGTTGGAAGGCCTCCCACAAGGTGGACCGATGACCTTGTGAAGGTCGCAGGAATCCGCTGGATGCGGGAAGCACAAAACCGGTCGAAGTGGCGGAGCTTGGCGGAGGCCTATGTCCAGCAGTGGACGTCTTTCAGCTGAAATTATGATGATAGTCACCAAAGAAGATAAGTAACCAGGGTTGTTCGATACCGTTGAAGTTTAAAGTTTAGTAAGAAACCGACGAGCTGTGGTGGCCCAGTAGTATAGGCCACGACTGTAGGTCGAGTTGTACATCGTAGGTTCGAACTAGGCAGGCTCTTTACTTTATGTATTTAATTTCAACACCACTGCTCGCAAAACGGTGAAGGAAAACATCGTGAGGAAACCGGTTTGCCCTAGAACCAAAAATTCGAAGACTTGTGATATCTAACAACCCGCACTGTCTGTGGTGGATTACGGCTCACTTTCTCTCATAACACAGGACGTCTGTGTCCCAGCAGTGGGAACATTATAGGCTAACTTTGCTGTGCTGCTGCTTAAGACACCGAAAGACGTTTTGAATGAAATTTAAATAGACCGGGAATGCTGTTAGTGCTGCTGTGGGCGCTGACTCATTGCAAGCGGTGCGGGGCACGGCCAGATCTTCACATACCTAATACTATAGATACACATATGTATTGTTGTCAGTGGCCCAACAAAGAGTGCCAAGGGTCGGGGCACGCTGTTAGCGCTGCTGTGATCGCTGGCTCGTCGCAAGCGGCGCGAGACACATGACCAGATATATCTACTTCACATATACTATAGATACACATATGTATTGTTGTCATTGGCCCAACAAGAAGTGCCAAGGGTCGGGGCACGTGTTAGCGCTGCTGTTGTCGCTGGCTCGTCACAATCGGAGCAGGATATACGACCAGATCTATATAGTTCACCTACTACGGATATGTTTGTTGTTAACAGCGGCCAAACAAAAACTGCCGAGGGTCGGGGCACGCTGTTAACGCTGCTGTGGTCGGTGGCTCGTCGCAAGTGGCGTTGGACATATAACGAGATCTCTCTACTTCACATTTACTATACATACACATGTGCATTGTAGACAGCGGCCCAACAAAGACTGCCAAGGGTCGCAAGCGGCGCGAGACACATGACCATATCTATATCTCGTACTTCACCTACTACAGATATGTGTATTTTTGACAGTGGCCCAACAAAGAGTGCCAAGGGTCGGGGCACGCTGTTAGCGCTGTTGTGGTCGCTGGCTCGGCGCAAGCGGCGCGGGGCTCACGACGAGATCTATCTGCGGCACATTGACAACGCGTTGACCAGTCCCTGTACCTATAGAGAAAGTTGTAGGTGCTTGGAATGTCAGGTTAGTGGATTTTGTACTGTTTGTTATTATTTCTAGTAATAAGGACTAAAATCAAGTACCTAGAGTGAAAAATGTAGTAGGTTTTTTCACAATGTAATAGTCTTATCTTGTCCTCAATTGTAAACTTTTCGGTAATAGTCTGCCCGGGAAACATGAAACCTGTTATTGGGGAGTATAATTATATAATATTTACACTGTCAGGCATTACACCCTACCATCCGGCTCGAAGGACCAAAATATTAGCATGTGTGAAAATGATATACATAAAATTGTTATGAAAAGTAAAATAAAATAAAATAAATAAAATGTCACGTAAATGAGTAGACACACAATACACAATTATTATTCATTTTAATGCTACGTTAGATAAATGCTTTGTTAAACATAACGATGTGAATACTTGAATGAGTATGACGCGCAAACTAGTACAAAGGTACAGCGTAGCTTGTACACCTGTATTTCCTGAAGTTGTTGGCAGAACATATACAACATCATACATAACATCCTCATTGCTTCAAGCATGTAAGAAGTTCCATGGGCTCCTAATAAGTATTTCCTTGTAGTAAAACGTCTGCAAGTTGTAAGGATTGAACCTAAAACTCCGCAATCACCAGTCGCGCTTGCGACCATTAGACCATCAAGGCAGCGTGTAGGTATAATATGTTATTAATTAAGGCAACTGTATTTCGAATGAAGATGTATGCAGCTGGGAGAGCACTACCTACTGTGTGGCAAGATCACACATTTTTATCACAGTTTGATAAAAAAAAACCGTGATAAAATGCGTGACTCAAGCCTATCACAGAGGCCATGCTTGCCCGCAGTTGGATAGGGAAAAGTTACAAAAAATAGGGGTTGTCATACTATAATTTTGATAAAAAATATTACCCAACAAACCTACGTCTTTCTTATACCTTTGAGTATAAATTTATCAAGGTATCGATGGTCCAACGTGTTGTATGTATATCTAATATCGATAAAATTGACTAAATAATCGCTTTTTATCAATATGTAGAAGCATTTCATTATCTACTATTCGTCATAACTGATTTATAAACTATTCGTCATAACTATTAGAAACTCAAACATTAATACAACAAAATCTTCGAATGTTCGTACTTTTATAATTCTCAGTAGGTAACTTGGACTTGCTGGGGATCGCAGAAGTCGCGTTAGATCTAGTGATCCCCGGTGCAAGTTTGGGAAGGGATCAGCGGGGTGGTTTTTAGTCCGTCAGACTCTGATAGACTCCAGCGCCAGATCCAGGGTGGAAGACATCCATGAAGATTTTCAAATCCGTAACAAAAATAAACATCAGAACATTTTTGAATTATCACAATGGCGCGAATAACGATTGTCGGCTTTGTTGCGTATTCTTCTTTTTTACACTCGTTATTTAGACAATCATAATAATGATAGCCAAACAGTCGACAAAGTGACAAAAGCACAATGAACTTTTGATCTGGCCTATGACCTATGTTTAAATAACCCCAATGATAATAGCCTAAATCCTAAATCCATGTGTCTCGACTCCATCCGGTTTGGATTTATACGCAGACGGTTAGACAGAAAAAAAAAACCATTTGCTTATAAACTGTCTGTGATTTTTTTGCCTGACCAAAAAAAGATTGAGAGCTGTGGTGGCCCAGTGGTTACGGCAGTGCCTTACGAGCTGTAGGTCGTGAGTTCGAACCCAAGCAGGCGCTTTACTTTGTGTAAATTATTTCATAACCACTGCTCTCAAAACGGTGAAGGAAATCGTGAGGAAATCGTGAATGTTCTGGAATGATATGTGACATCTACCAACCCGCACTGGGCCCGCGTGGTGGATTATGGCCCACTCCCTATTACCGAGAGG
Source organism: Aporophyla nigra (assembly GCA_947507805.1). Classification (NCBI taxonomy): domain Eukaryota; kingdom Metazoa; phylum Arthropoda; class Insecta; order Lepidoptera; family Noctuidae; genus Aporophyla; species Aporophyla nigra. The sequence continues at coordinate 2,535,255 of OX382320.1, forward strand.
AAGCCTGTGTCCCAGCAGTGGGAACATTATAGGCTGCTGATGATCAAAAATAGATTAGGACCAAACTAATTCTCCTGATGTTCGTAGTAGGTATGTTTACGGTCCTGCCGGAGTCGCGAGAATTGTTTGAAAGAGTAACCGTGGCACAGGCAACTGAAGGAACACGAGTGGGTTTTAGTCAGTAAAAGTCTGATGCACCGTCCCTCTCCACCCAGAGCGGAAGACGTCATTTGATGATTTCCCACACAAAAAAATATATGTAGGTATAAGGTATGACGCGATGTTCGTCAGAAATTGACCGTGCGTTGCGTCGGGTTGGGCAATAATAATCGAGGACGTTCCAATTGTTTTAAATGCATTTGACATCGCCTCTCGGATATGTCGAGTAGAGTAGGTACCTACTTTTTGCGTCACTGACCGATTATTAAGCCAGACAGATAGACAGTGTCGTTTTATCGAAAAGATAAAAATGTTGAAGCCAATCATCACACGCACTAAGCTCCTGCATGCACGCGGGCGTCATCGTCAACCCGCGTGATAGGAAAAGAACCCTTCAATCAATTAACTCAGCCTATCCCAGTCCATTGCTGGACATAAACCTCTCCCAAGCTGCGCTACAACACCCTGTCCTCCCCCTTCCGCATCCAATCTGTCACAGCCACTATTTTGAGGTCGTCGGTCCATCTAACTGGGAGGCGTACCAAAATACGCTTGCCGATACGCGGTCTCCACTCCAGGCACAACGTCGCTCAGCGCGCTATGAAGTTTCTTTGAAGGATAAAATCAGAAACGAAGTTATCCGGAAAATAGCTAGAGCAAGGCTATTAATAAAAGAAAATTAAATTAGTACTTCTATATTGTCTTCAAAATAATGTAAAGGGGTTATTCACATGATTTAAAACCGGTTGCAGACATGTATGTAATCACTTTCATTTGAATCAATTTGTATGAAAAACTGGTTTGACTGTTGATTAGCAAAAAAAGTATGTCAGTGAACGTACATGAAGCGAAAGGAGAATGTAAGGATCGTAGCAGGTCGCTTTCTGTAGTTTCTGTCTACCTCCATGGGAAGACGGCGTGAGGTTATGTCAGTTTCGTCAACAGATATGTTCCAGAACTTATGCCACATCTAGTCAATCTGCCTAGTTTTTCTGTTCGGGTCAGCTTCCAGTCTAACTGGAAGCAGCTGAATACCAGTATTTTACATGAGTGATTGTCTGACCTCCATGCCACTGCCATTGCCAAGTCTAGTGACCCTTATAATGATTACGGATCATACAGTCTGACTGCCTGCTCAAAAATTAATGAAAATGCAGAAAATGTTTTAATAGAATTTTATTTAATGTCAATAAGACAACTGGAATATTACAATGTCATTTAGAGCTTTGCTAAAAATGGTCATTGATAATTTGAAATAATTTTTCACGGATTTTACTTAGTTAATTTGCAAATCTACATTATTTCCTCCTTTAGGCCTGCTGGTATTGTCAATACTTGTCTCGGCACAGTTAAAAGCCTTATTTAAAATCTGCAATCAAGCGCTTATTTTGTTGCGAAGCTACATTATAGAACGCATCGCAGATATAGGCACAAAATAGTCTCAAGAAAAATATTTCAAACATACATTTCATAATCCCAATTATCTCATAGTTTCTTGTCAAGTATTGATATCAGTTTTCCCTATCTAACATTGATTTAGCAAAATATAATTTGTTATAATAATAATTATGAATAGCATTATATTATACAGTTTTCTTTGACACTTATTCATTAAATTGCAAGCGGTCTTATAAAATTTTTTACACTGATTTTAATGTCAAGTAAAATAATGATCAATTCACAAACTTGTCAATATCATACTCTAGTGTATCTGTAGTATCTCCTTGCACTTCGTCAACAGTTTTTCTTCGTTCCTCCAAACGTGTGCATTTGAGACACTTCTGCCCCTTACGTAGCCAACAACCTCTGTGGTACATTGAGTTACACTTATCACACATTAAAGCTCCGCTATCAAACGGATAGAGCACCTCTTTATTTTTACAAACTTCACAGAGATAGCCTTTGCCAGAACATAAAGCGCAGCTTGTGATGTGTGTACGGCATATTTCTGTTAGTTCAGTCAGCCCGGTTTCTAAGGAACCATCATTAATAGCTTGTAGATGGCTCATACTGTATTTCTTGTTTACGTCGCCAAGCTGTACGAATAAAGGTGAAAGTAAGCTGGTACCATCAGCACAAGCACATAGGTACCGTCTCATCCATTCCAAGTCCTTCCTCATTTTGTGTACCCATTCTAATTCTGCAATAAAGTTAAACAATTTCGGGTTTATACTCTCTATGTCAATATACGGTCTTGTCCAAGATAAATTCAGCATTTGGAATGCAATTCGGGACACATAATGTTTCTCCCAATCCCAATTGTGAATGACTCTGGCAGGAATTGCTGCTTGATCGTTCCAGTGGCACGTAGCACAGAAATATAAGCCAGTGTAATCACATAACCGCGGTTCATTCCACATGTCTTTAAAAGTTAAAGCTGTTTCGCACTCCGCACACTTATAATCTTGTGCCGCTAACCCTTTTTCAGGGCATATACTCATTTGGAAGCTCCCTTTCTCGGTCATAACAACGTGAGCGCAGACCCTGCATATATGGTCGACACATTTGTAATGACATAAGTATCCACAATCGTTACAAATGTAAGAACCTTGAACGATACTCCAAATGACACCACTACAGTGATCACAGTACTGTTTCCGGTTGGTAGGGTTTGTTTGCTGTTCAAAATGATGGCCTTTTATAGAGACTTGGACCCTAGCTAGTCCGTTATTATCTTTTAAATCTTCTAGCCTTAGTCTCAACTCCACAAGATATCTGACTAACCATTTTCGCTCGTCTGAACATTGGACACTGTTTAACACGAGCTCCTTACACTGGATTATTGCTTTTTCTATCTCCTCTTTCGTTGCCGAACTGTGTATCTTCAATTTTTTGTTCGTAATAGATTTCGGTATGCAGTTCGAATCGTAACCTTCGTCAGCTGAAACACCCCCAGAGGTTGACGAAGTTGATGTTCTTGAAGTGGCTTCTACACTAGGACTGCAGCAGATAAGACTGTTCCTGTATTTTGGCGAATCATTTGCTATTGCAGCAGCCATGGTCACTTATTTTTAAACAAAGGATGTCAAAAATTACATCGCGGAAATTTTGCGTAAAATTTAGCAATGTCACTGTCTGCTTTTAATGTTTGAACTGTTGCACAGTTTTGCACACAACTGTTATCTAAGATTACGTCTCATTTCCACTAGGATCCAGTAATGTTTTGATAGTGATTCGTAATATTTTTCACGATAAAATTGTTGTCGTCATTTTTGACAGCTGAGTAAATTATCTGTATGTTGTAGGGGAGGAACTTGTGGGTTGCGTTCCGTTTCACCTTGCTCGTGGAAAAATATTTTTGATGTTTATAACTTCATCATTTTTCTTATTCTGTAGGAGTTAGTATCAAACAAATATTTACAATAGAAAATGCCTAATTTGTGGTAAAACATGAAATATTCAGAAAAAACTTTGAAAAAATTCTAAATATTTTTCTACGGCGCCATTTCACTACCGAACGGAACGTTGTGTTCACCACGCAGGCGTACCAACTGTACGTAAAGAACGTCTTTCTGTCAACTGTCATTAACATGACAATCCATTGCGTTCTAGCTGTCACTTACTTTTCAGCATACATTGCTGGACAGGTACAAAATAATTAATCTTTTTATCATGAAAAGCGTCGCTGTATAGCTAAATGGATTCAACCTCGCGATCTACTTTTTTAATTTGTATGACACGAACACGGATGAGATCAGCCTCTATATTCGTGCCAATAGCCCAGATTACGGTACTTAGTAATGACCTATGACCATACACGTGCGAGGGACATCCGCGGAATAAAGATAATGTTGTTACGCATTATTATTAGTACCGTGTAATGGGTTTTGGTACTATAAACAGTGTGCTATATTGGCGCCGTGATATCGTACCTACGCGCTACGTTCAGACAACAATGTAGTTTATTATGAGTTTATGACCTATTTATTTCTACATTTATAATCATTGTTTAGTAAACGAAAAGCGAGGCTAGTAGCTATACAGTGTGTCTGGTCACCGGTGTCCGACCCGTTAAGGCGAAACAATATGATCGATTTAATGGACAAATCCACCATAATAAGGCATTACTATTTTACTGTTTTAAAATAGCGGCCATTTCAAAACAGTAAAAAAACAACCAAATTTTTTCACACTTTTTTAGTTTCCAGTATGTTTTTTAGGTTTTAATGGTAGCTTTTGATAAACTTTTTAGTGTGAACTTATTGCCTACTTTTGTAGCTATCGTGTGAAACCACTTTTATGCCTGTAGTACCTCTAATATCGGTAGATATGACTAAATAAATGAAAACAACCGCACTCAGTAAAAATAAAAAAAGCCGCCATTTCAAAACAGTAGGGGAAATTGATAAAATTGATCATGTTGCTTCGCCTTAACGGGTCGGACACCGGTTGACCAGACACACTGTGGCTGTGGCTAATGACAGCAGTGCGGGTCAATCGAAACTTAAGCTATGCTTGGCGCGGCCGATTCGTGAATGGGTCAATCAATCAATCAGTATTTATTTGTGAACACAGGTAATAAAAGTCTTATGTAAACATTCTAGTCGAGCTCTATGCCCTACCAATGAAAATTGGTGTAAAAATATATTAAGTTTGTAGTGTTAAATCTGACCTGTTCTGATCCTGGTCTGATCTGTGACTAGGTATACGTTACATATCCCGGTTGTCATGCGTAGATCTGTGACAGTCGTTACGGATCGTCAGAAGCCCAAAGTCTCGATGTACATCGATCATATCATCGATATCATCTCGATCTACAACCCAGTTACTGGGTGACAATCAGGTTGTGGAGGTCAAATAGGCAGTCGGTCCATGTAATGGTATTCAGCTGCATCCGGTAAGACTGGAAGCCAACTTTTATCGTTGGGGAAAGACATTACAGATGCATTGAATAGTACGTAAATAAAAAGAAGGCTTGCTAAGTGTGGTTTATTAAACATTTTCCTTTTTTAAGAATGAAAGCTTTGAAATGATGTAATTATTAAAGTGGAAAAAAATTACATAAGTACCTACATTGTATGTCATATTTTACACAAATGTCAAAACTCATGCCTGCTTCCCATGGGGGTAGGCAGAAACTACAGAACGCCTTCTGCTCAATAATAGGAATATATTATAGAAGAAGATTACCTAACTTTAATCATACGATGACTTGTAAGGTTCGATTCCCCGAATAAAAATCAGCAGTAGCGTTATTCTGGAAACCGACCCTAACATAATTCTTTTTGCTTCTATAGCTTCTTTACCACCTACAGGTGTGCCTCTTTAAATATTTCGTGTATGAATAGATACACCTTATATACCTTACTTTCAGAGCCGGTACTTCGAATGTGATGAGGACGAAGACGACTACAGTTCTGATGAGGACAGCTACGTTCCTCGCTATGTCGTGGAAGCTATGGAGGCTCAGCAGCAACAGGAGCCAGAGACCGATGAAGATGAAGATGATGAGGTACGTATATTATTATCACTTTTAGCTTAGGAAAACTGCTGTTCTGAAGATCAGATACGCCTTTTGGCCGGATACTATATAACGAGTATCCGTCCATCCCCATAGACTGTATAGCCGGATATTCGTCAGTTTTTGTTACATTGAGGAGTGTGGCACTGCCTAGTTAGTCTTTTGTTTTGTATTTTTGTTTTTTCCCACTTACTTCCTGCTAGTGTTGTATAAATCGATTTATAAATAACAAAGATCTGAGGAAACAAAAAACTTTTTACAAAAAAATAACAACCAACTTCCTTAAAAAAACACTACAAAGTCAAAAATAACTTTAATTTCTGAATTCGGTGTCTTAGGATCTGTATTTAAAGTTTTCATGCCACCGACTTTAACCGACCGAATTTAAAGTTATTTTTGACTTTGTAGTGTTTTTTTAAGGAAGTCAGTTGTTATTTTTTTGTAAAAAGGTTTTATTTTTAACTTTTTCGTTATGGTAGATACCCCGCACTAATCTAATCGCGTTATTCGTTCATTTTTCGCACAAATACTTAATGCAAATTTAAGACTTATATGGTTTTCACATGGATCCCATTGTCCGAAGAGAACCAAATTAAAATGGGACTATTCAGGAAGCACCAGCTTTCAAATAAAAAAGAATCATCAAAATCAGTTCACCCAGTCAAAAGTTACGAGGTAACAAACATTAAAAAAATACAGTCGTATTGATAACCTCCTCCTTTTTTTGAAGTCGGTTAAAAATGAAAAAAAAAAACACATTCGGATTGAGAACTTTTCCTTCTTTTGAAGTCGTATAATAAATAAAATCTCGTCTCATCCCCAGGTGTTCATAGACACGGTCCCCGGCGACAACACCTCGACAGACATGTTGATAGACAAGAAGATGTCTGTGTCATCCGACGAGCCGACCACTGCGGAACAAGACGCTGAGGACAAACTGCAGCTGGAGGTAGCGGCAGGCACGCCCGTGCTGCTCAACTATCTGCTGACACACCCTATTACCTGTAGCATACAGTGAACCCACGGAAAACTAAAGAAAGTTACTAAAAAAAATGGTTAACTTAACTGTGGTTAACTAAGCTACATTTAACTTAGCCGTGGTTAACTTTACCACCGTTTATAGTTAACTGTCGTACCAAAGCTACACATCAAGCTATACTTTTCCAGTTTTGGCTGACCACGCATTGTATAGGCTTTTCGGACAGCGAGAAGTCAGCTTATACTGGAAATGTATAGATTGACCAGTGGCCGTGTGTACCAACGGCAACTTTAACTAATTACAGTTATTCGTGGTTAACATAACCAACCGTAACATGTCAGTTTAACTACTCACTGTTAACTTAACCACAGTTAAAGAATACTTCATTCAACCATACTCTATTTACAACTTAATTGGCCATAGTTAACCAAGGTTAACATACTTTAATAAAATAACATCTCAATTCTACATATTAAAACGAACAAAAAAAAAATGTGAACGGTGGTTACTACTAATTCTTCGTTAGCTAAATCACAATTAAATCTACTTATGTAGAGGCACGCCTATTGTATAAAATAAAAAACTATTGCGTAAATCCAATCTAGTAGGGTAGTTGTCACTGTACTGTCAAATACAACAGACTATAAATTAGCTCATTACGTGGTATTTAAAATGCTAGTCAACAAGGTAGTAGGCGTAATGCACTTTAAATCACATTCCGGAGGATTTTGTCAATCCATTGATCTTCTTTTTCCATTCCAGTTACATGTGGAGTCCAGTCTTCTTGTACAGCAGTGGCGCTGCTGTACAAGAAGAGTGTACAGGACGATCGGTCCTGGGTTGTTATAGGATTTAAGTTCCACGCTTTCATCTCTTTCTTAATCCTGGTAAACCATGTAGTGGGGATCTTCCGTTCCATGTAAACAGCTCTTGGCATGTAAAAATGGTCACCCATCCACAGACCGACCCTGGCAAACGTAACTTAACCATATCGATCTAATTAGTTACTCAAAACTACAAACTCGACACTTTATGGGACGCCTGATTATTTTTACGCAATCGCGATGTTGCCAAGTTGCTTAAGTTGCTACCATGGAAAAAGTTGTTAAATTTGACGGTCTTTACCACTCCGTTTTGATGCACCCTGTATAATATGTTCTTATAAAAATAATAACAACTAAATAAACAGAAAATGCTGCCTGTTAATGAAACAAATAATTTATAAAAATCTTATGAAAGACAATCCGTGCAATTTTGATAATTTATGTATAATGTTATTTAGTTTACAATTAAAAATTTAATGTCAATTATAATTTAACAAAAATATTGTGTCCAGTTCAACGAAGTTTACTCAGTTTTCAAAATATAATTAATTATTGATACGAATATAATATTAATATTGAGGGCCTGAATATTTCTGAATATCCAGATATATAGAATTGAAGAATTAAAGTGATCTGCTAAATTACTTAACTTACTCCGGAGTTGGTGAAGCAGATATATAATTTTTTTTTTCTCTAATCTATACGACTATTGTACCTGCTTATACTCAAAATAAGTTCCTTTATATTAGTCAAACAGTGAGAAATATTAATAATTAAACATTTAAATCTATGGTCTCATTAGATGCGTAGGTATTTATTTATTAGTTTTAAATAGCTATTAATTATTGTGTATTTTAATTAAGACGATTCAGTGATACTCACTACCTACTTGTTTCTGAGCAATATGATTATTTCATCGTCCTGAGCCTACAACAGTCAACTTGTGGACATAAACACTTTGGCCAGGAGCTATATGCTTAAGGGAAACTCGTCTTATGATAGCGACTACGAAGAAAACAAATGAAAGAAGTTGTTTAGAGCGTGCAATCATCGCGACATCACTTACGGAGTGATGGACGGAAATAAGGGAAGCGGACAAGAATCGTTGAACGCAAGTCGTATCGCTCGAGGCCGCGAAAAGGACGTTAATCTGCGTATAGCAGAGTTCTCTGTAATCATCCACAACCCGCCTTCACTCAGTGCTGCACGCGTAGCATGACCACTATAGAAAGCACTTTGTCTATTCTTGGAGATAGAACTGTCATGCTACGCCAGCATAGAAACGGGTTTTGTCGACGGAAGAATAGACAAAATTACAGATTGTAGAAAGATTTGTACCGTTTTATGCAGCATGGCACTTTCATTTCTTCGAAGAATAGAGACAGCTCTTTAGAAAATTAGAGAAACGAACTGTCACTTTGTCTATTCTTCCATCGACAAAACCCGTTTCTACGGTGGTCATGCAGGATGGGTATAAACCTCTCTTTTCTTGTGCCAATCCCCACGCTCATGTGCCAGCCAGGTTTCATCCGCGATGGCAATAATGTTGTCCGCCCATTCAGCCGTCGGACGACCAACATCTCATCTTCGAGTCCTATTGGATATAAGCCTCTCCAATTGCACGCCATTCAGTTCGATTCTCGTCAACTCTCATCCAGCCACCCTGCGAAGATTGTCGCTCCACCTAGCCTGAGGGCGTCCTTCAAGAAAACGCCTACCTCAATGGATTATTTCCTAGTTTAATTCAATCCATACTAATATTATAAACTAGCTTCTGGTCGCGACTTCGTCTGCGTTAAATTTCTTGTTCCCCAGACCCCGTCGCGTCGAATCGCCTATCCGTGCGATTTTCCCCGTTTTTGCAACATTTTTCATTATTGCTCCGCTCCTCTTGGTTGTAGTGTGATGTTATATAGCCTATAGCCCTCCTCGATAAATAGACTACCTAACACAAAAAAGAATTTTTCAATTCGGACCAGTAGTTCCTGAGATTACCGCGTTCAATCAAACAAACTGTTTAGTTTTATAATTATAATATAAGTACAGATACAGAAAAGAACAGTCTGTTACCTTTTCACATCTAAACCACTAACCCGACCGTTATGGCGTTTGATATTTCTCACAAATAGCCTGAGACTTGGAGGACAAAGATTACTAGGTAGACGAAGACACGGGCAACAGCTAGGTCAATGTTACCTATTTGTGGGTCGAAGTTTTTGTTTATAGTATAGAGTACATTACATAATTTTCCTTCTCTGTAGGATGACAATTTTATAAATAATAAAATTATCTTTCTATAACCTAAATTAACTAAAACTATTTACAAATTAAAAACATAGCGTCTAAAAAAACTTCCGAAATTAAAGTTATTTTTCACTTTGTAGTGTTTTCAAGGAAGTCGGTGGTTTTTTTTTTTGTAAAAAACTTTTTATTTTTAAATTTTTAGTTGTGGTATTCACCCTGCACTAATTCCAAACAAACAATGCATATTTATGCGATAGGTCTTACTGGATTTTGCTAAAGGCCAAGTTTATGTTGCGCTAAGTCGTGTAAAGACTCTGGATGGTATTGCTCTTTGCGACTTAGAGCCAAACAAATTGCTCAAGAAACCGCATGACGAAAGAGCATTGCGTGAAATGCAACGATTAAGGCAATTGTAAATTTGTATAAAAATATAATAAATGGCCAGGCCAAAATGATTAAGGCTGCTTTTTTTTTTATTAAGCAGACAGTAGAGTGGGTAAGAGCCCACTCTAGTGTCTGCTGAGGAATCAATTCTCGATGTCAACGAGTATGTCTATCTAGGACAAGATATCTTCTAACTCCTGATCGATAAGGAGTTGTACCTTCCATCATCAGCTCAACGGAATATAAGAATACAAGTAACGGTCTAAACGTGCCTATAATATGCAAAGAATTATCCCCTAACCTTCTAACCTTTCACTGTAAGTTCCTATATGTACTGTTCACCGATGAGGAGTTCCATGCGGTATCTTCGAAGACTATAATTAGTTCACCACGGATGGATAGATAGAACCAGCAATTATTTTTGATCTTTAGTACAATATCCAAATCACATTACGTGTACTGTTTGTTTTTGAGGAGTTCCTTCGTTTATCTCCCAAAGTATACATCAAATCTTCACAAAATTAATATGGGACCACCTCAGGAGTATACCCTTACGAATAAAAAAAGAATTTTCAAAATCGGTTGACAATTGGCGGAGAAATCGGTGAACATACATAAAAAAATAAAAAAAAAAAAATACATACAGTCGAACATATAACCTCCTCCTTTTTTTGAAGTCGGTTAAAAATCATCCGCATCGCTGTCGACTGGTAGTGTACCCAAGAGACTGGCGGCATTACCACGTTGTATGGCAATGCTTAGCCTCTGGCCAAGGTAAAAACCAGCTCTTGGGTCACGGGAAGTGTCCACCAGCCGTTTAGAAATTTCCTTAAATAGGATAAGAGCACTCGGACCCCACGGCCCGAGCGTTTCAACCCCAAACGGCTCAAAAATATAATGACCAATAAGGTTACTATACTTACGCCGCTTGAGGTTTTCTGCAGCCGCAGCAGCGGCACCAGCACAGCACGCCGTGCCAGGAAGATGGGATGGCGCAAGAGTATCGACGCACGTCGCATCCCACACTAAAGGCCTACCCAACTTCCATGGAAATAAAGACATACCGTCCGGTCTCTTGCCATCGTCGCGTGCAAAGCCATTGGGTTCTAATACAGCTGGGACGCCGACGGTGACAAGAGCTCGTCGGATTATGTCATTAATGTTTGCGTGCCGTGCTAATCGACCCGCACTTCGGCTGCAAGACAGGCCGTGGTGTCCTAGACTGGTGACAACTTCGCCACAGTGACAGCGATGCGGATGATTTTTAGACGCTATGTTTTTAATTTGTAAATAGTTTTAGTTAATTTAGGTTATAGAAAGATAATTTTATTATTTATAAAATTGTCACCCGGTCGAAGTTACATCTGTTTCGATTTTTCTATAATGTGCTACAAATTGCTTACCAAAGTTATGGGCCCAACGATAAGCTCATTGGGCCGCATAGCAAAGATGAGCTCAGCAGGCCGCATATTGAGTATCACTGCATTAATTTGTAATTCAAATAGTATTGTAGTTGTAAGCCGATGCTTTTTTGTAAGTTCCTACGCTGATATATGTGCATAGAATAGATATTATAGTAACTGTGATGGCTTGTTTATTGTCATTAGATTAGGCAACTATTAGAGATGAAACGGATACTGGGTATCCGGTCATCTCATAAACGGATATTCGGCCGAGTATCCGTTACAATTAAAATAATTTTTATGATATTTCCGCCGGATACTACGTAACTTGCCCATTGGTGCCGATTCCCTTATTCACAAACTAAATTTAAGTTCAGTGCATCTTTTTCTTTCTATTTTAAGGAAAGGACAGAAGATAAATTTTAGTCTAGTCCTGTCAAATTAATCAGCGCTTGACGTAGATTGACGTAATTTTAGTAGGCAAGTTTTTAATCGCGTCTAAACTTGTATGGAGTAGTGACAGGCGCTGATTAATTTGACAGGACTAAACTAAAAAATTTCTTTTGTCCTCTTCTTAATGAAGTACAAAGAAAAAGATGCACTGAACTTAAATTTAGTTTAGTTTGTGAACAAGGGAATCGGCACCATTATCCAGACATCGAATAGTTGTTCGATATCCGTTTGATTTCTAATAATTTATACTTTCTAGTCGTAGGATTTAAGCAAAATTAGATAAAAACGTAGTCTGAATGTCAGTATTGCAATTATCTATACCGATGAGAGAATTTTCCTTGGAATCAATTCATAAGATTTTAATGACTAACATAATTCCAGAATTATGTAGTATTTCAATAACTTACTAATTATAAAACTCTTCTCATTTTGCATTTACTTTTATGTAAATAAATGATTATTAAAATATACAAACTTGTAAAATACATAAATCTATACTATTATACTGTTTACTCAAATCAAAAACGATCTTTACTCAAATAATAAATATCAAATTTATCTGTTTTGCTAAAATATTGTATTATTAAGTTTTCTATGTTTAAGTTTAAATATAATTATGATTAAAAGCCAAAGCTGCGCCATTTTTGCTACAAAGTTTATTATAAGGATTATTTCTGATATTTGTAAGTTAATAAATAATGCTTCTGTAAAATAAAAATAAATGTTCTCTTTATTTATATGTGAGTTTATTTCAAGAAAGAAATCGTCACAAAATATTTGAACAACGCTCTTCTATCCGCACTTACTATTATGAGAATAGATAATGGAACTAAACTATCTCTAAAATTCCTTACTTTTGGCTAAGAGAATTTTAACGCTATTTTGCAAGAAAAAATCTCCAAATTTAAAAATTATTTTGACACGACTAAAAACGAATTTGACAATCAACGTGGTTTTTTTTTTTTTTTGGTTTCGTAACGTGGTAGTTGTGTCCGCTACGCAATTAATTTTTTAGAGACGAAGGCTCGCGCAAGGGGGCCTGGACGTGTTTTATACGGAATTTTTCACTTTTGGTTTGAAAAAAAAAAAATAATATTACCCATTATTCATTATTTTTGCGATAGGACACGCCATTTTTGAGATATAATCAAAAGAAAAAATAAAAAATACAGCACTGTTTTTGCACGTGAAGGCGAGGCGTTGGTGTGAATTTTTGTTCATGACCACTAGTTTTATTCCACACCTTTTTAATCGCGATTAAAAATAGTCAGATTTAGTCAAAATAAATTATTATAGTCAAAATTTTTGGTGAAAACCGGCAAACTCAGAATAGCAAAATTGTCATTTTCACTAAACTAATAACTCAGTGCAATCTTAGTGCTGTCAAACTAAAATATAGTTAAGTTGTGTCATTTTAGTCTATTTCAGAATAGGAAATCGTCGTTTGACAGAAATAAACCAAATTTTAGTGATTTTTAGTTTAGTTTAGAGAATTTTTTACAACAGAATCGGCACCATTCTTTTGCCTAACCCCTTTCCCAATAATGTTAGCGTGGGCTTTCATTCTAGTGGATGCACTACACGGAGCGACTGTCTAGAAAATATTTATTGTCCAGGTAATACAGTAAGCGAAAATAGGTTAACATCAAGTTGAGACGACATGAGTAGCTTAAATATTACCTACAGCTAGTAACAGCATATTATTTGCCAGTGAACTTTAGTCTGTATCTTGGAGCTCAGGATACGAATTCTAGAGTCAATCAATCAATCAATCAATTTTTAGGGTTCCGCACCTCAAAAGGAAAAAGCGGAACGCTTATAGGATCACTTTGTTGTCCGTCCGTCCGTCTGTCAAGAAATACCCTTTTTCTCAGGACCGTGTGGAGGTAGCAAGCTGTTTATATCAAATACTCAAGTCTACTGTGGAGCTGTGAAAAAATCAAACATCTAAGCTAAGGCAATCAAAAGATATAGCCGTTTATGCCGCAAATTTTCGAAACTAGCAAGGGAATCAAAACCTAAAGGGTACTTCCAGTCGATCTAGAATTCTGAAATTTGGTACGAATCAACGTCTTATAGCACAGATGAAGGAAAAATTGCGAAAACCGTAAATTTTTCGTAACATCATATAATAAATATATTTTTTTTACGGAACCCTCGGTTCGCGAGTCCGACTCGCACTTGGCCGGTTTTTTATTATTTTCTCACCACAATATTAAAAAGTTTGCAGGTCCATATTATTAAGACTTAAGCTATTAATACACATTAAAATATTGTGGGAGACTGGTGCCTAAGCTAGGCCAAAACCTGTGTTTCAGGACACCAGGTCTCCACACCGAGTAACAATGTCTGGGCGTACTATAGCGATACACCATATAATTATCATGCGGCGAGTACAACGTTATGGAGAGTTGTGTGGTTGTGTACGAGAATGAGTGGCGACTAGAGAGGTGATTTCAGGTATGGTATGAGCGTATGTGTAAAGTGTTTGTGGTTTTTGTGTGTGTTATATTAATTATTTCGAGTCAAAGTAACCAGTATTATGCAACATTTTCTTTACATTTTTTTTTGCATTCGTCAGGTCTGACTTTTACAATCCAGTTACTGAGTAACAGGATACGTCTTGATAAGGCTGGTTATGTCAGACTTTCAGACTTCCGACTACTTGTAGCGAATCAAAGGTGAATGACGCCCGCTACCAATGGTTTATAAAGATGAAATAAAACTGAAACTCACCTTAAATCTATTTATTCTCAGTCATTTAAAAATCCATTTAATTATAATACAAATATAATCATTCACACTGACGTTATATAACATTATTTTATAATTACAACTTATCTTTAAGGGTGACAGTGAGACGGCCCACATACCTTTAAAGTTGCGGCCCGACTGTAAGTTGCGGCCCGGTGAGCTACAACTTAAGGCTCGTTCAGTAACAAAGTTTATGGAGGTATTGGAAGACTGTAATAAGAACTCATACTCTTCACAGCAATGCTGATGAGCAGTATCAATAGGTATTGAGGTACTATTAACCGTAACTTGGTTGTAATACTTTGACCTTGAGCTGGCCTGACTTTGTACTGAGTTTCAATAGAATAAGAGGCCAGCTTATACTGGTTTTATTCACCGACATGCCTATTGACTCGTCTCCTTAGTCTTAAACGGAATAGGGAATAGACATTTGATTTAAATAAGGGTCAAATATGTTAAAGAAAGGTACGTAATAATACGTAATAATACACAGGCGAAGCCGCTGGAAGTTAGATTCTGTAAAAGGTTTGCTAGGTTAAGCTAAGGTTTGCAGATTTTTTAAATTAAAAATGTATTTTGTTGGGAAGTCTCACTGTCTACCAAGTACTATATGGTTGAAGATAGCGCAATATTACGAAATATTTTCATCATTTTACTTGTATTATAACTCCTCGAAGAGTTAGACAGAGGTGTATACCTCCCCGTTATAGTGCCAGTTAGGGGGGCGTCCATTAATTACGTGAGGTGTTCTAGGGGGGTTCTCAAGCTAAATCTTTCCAAATCTCACTTTAGGGGGAGGGGGGGTCTTGGCAAATACCACGTAATTATTTTTCTCGCAGAAAACGGTGTAAAATTGCGTGAAAAAATATTTCTACAATAAAATATGGCCAAATCTGAGACAATAGTACACTGATAAAAAAATTAGCTTGACTCAAGAGCCAAAATCTTGAACCAAGAATACCATTTTGAAGAAAATGATTTTCTTGAGTCAAGAGAATAAATTCTTGAGTTCAGAAATTATTCTTGGTCTAAGAAAATTTCCTTGTTTTTGTTTTTTTTTTTCTCAATAATCCAACACGTTTACAGCCTAAGTAGAAGTTTTGAAGAATCTCGCGTGAGATTAGGGGTGGGGGGAGGGTGTTGAGGAAAACCTTGCGATATCTCACCAAGGGGGGAGGTGGGGTTGAAAAATTCTCAAAACTGCCTCACGTAATTAATGGACGCCCGCTTACGTTTTAGCCCCATGTAGCGAGCCTACTGCATATGTATATGTCAGGCATAAATCTAGACTCCCAAGCTGCTACTGAGAAACTCGGAAGTGTCTTCTCTACGGCCGGATACTTACTTAACTAGCCGAATATTGCGCTATCTTCAACAATATGATCGCTTGTAAAGTCAAGAAAAATGAATTGTTTAGCAAATTGACTATCATCCTAAATTCCACTGTATTCATATCACAACTGTCTTTCTTGACAGTTGTCTATAACACGATAAATTGACGACAATTTGCTAAACAATTAATTTACTTAACAGTACTTAAGTATTAACAGGTGTCCTAAGGACATTTCCTCTCGAGTTGCCCCTTGCCCCCTTCATCGTACTCCTGTGAGGATATCCACATCTGCTGGAAGGAACCAATTGATGCCAAGATCGAACCTCCTGGAAAGAGAAAGAAATGTACATGTTAATTATTATTAGCGGTGAAACGTGTATCTAGTATCCGGCTCAATTTTACAATCCTGCCGGTACTGGATCAATATACGGCTGATACCGGATAGTAAGTAAATATTTGGCGGATATCAATCTGTAACGAACTTTGTCAGATAAAATATTTTGTTGTTAGTTTAGTTTTCTTCTAAACTATGATAATCACTGAATAAACAATGGTCATTCAAGAGGTTTCTAAAAAATAAAGTATAGGGTTCAGAGCTGGAAAGTGGGAGTTCTTAGAGGTCGACCGATAACCTAGTGAAAGTCGCTGGACGTGAGAAAAAATAAAGATTTTTTATTACCTTTGGTTGTACAAAAACACTTATCTAAATACTATGCAGCATTACAACTAAGGGAGTGAGTGTTTTCGATGAACTCTGACACCCAATGTAAGATTTAACTCGTGTTTAGGTTGCCAGCGTCCTCGTCTAAAATATGAACACATATTAGTAGTTGTAATACAAACACAACATAAATATTAATATTAAGACTACTATTTAGTAATAATAAATGCAACTATGCTAACTATACTAACAAATTATTTCAACGTCTTGGAGACACTGCTACGTTTAACACAAGATATCCTGACAGATTAATGATTCCTCAAATGAAAACCCACTTATATCACAGAAGTTGTTTTCCAATGGTCATAAGGATATATAATAAATTACCCAAATTATATAGGGAACTGCCAGCCAATCGCTTTAACACGTTGAGTGTCGATCACGCGATATCGCGTTTCGTCGGCTCTGCATAATATGGCCGATCACGCGATATCGCGTCATCATCATCAGCCTATAATGTTCCCACTGCTGGGACTCAGGCCTCCTCTCGGTGAGAGGGAGTAGGCCATAATCCACCACGCGGGCCCAGTGCGGGTTGGTAGATGTCACATGTCTTCGAATTTTTGGTTCTAAGACATGCCGGTTACGATATCGCGTACTTGCTACTAACAATTTTGTATGCGCTCTCATTCTGTGGCCTAGAGGATTAACCATCAATCTGTGTTTGGCACTCAACGTGTTAAAAGAGTTTTATTCAAATGGCATAAAGAAAAATAATTCTATTCTGTGAATGAGTACCTAAACCAGGGCTGTCCAAACTACATACCTTCGCGGGCTAATTAAATTTACTACAAAAGCGGGAGGGCCGCAGAAACAGATATTTTCAGTTTTCAAGTAAAAAATTACAAGGTTACCATTAATTCTTTATACGATTATTGGTTCTTCGTTAATTTATCTTTAACAATCATATCGATATCAACGTCAACATTCGTTGTTCCCAGACGTATTGCATGAAGAAGTGACTTATCTGAACAATGAAGATCTATACTTAGATTTTATAAAGTTCATTGTTGAATACGTACTTTCACATAAATAAGTGATACTAGACTATAACTGAAGAAGTAAAACTATTTTCTGATTAATTTACACTTTAAAACATTCTTCGCAGGCCGCATGAAAACAAGCCGCGGGCCGCACTCGGCCCGTGGGTCGTTGTCTGGACAGCCCTGACTTAAACTATAAGGATTAACATTGACATTTATTGCTATTATAATTTATTATTCTTAATTTAATAATTATGATTTATGTTCGAATTTAATATCTTCATTTATTTAATTAATATTATCAATTACTTTTCATGCTAGGTTTAGCGAATTGTATTAGATATTGTAAAATAACTCGACCATCTATAATGTACTACAATTCTTGCAAAAATAAATTTCATTTCGTTTCATTTCATATGATGTGGTTTATTAATGTACCTATGTGTATGTGTATGTGCTGAGAAACATAGAACCGATCGAAGTGGCGGTGCTTGGAGGAGACTTATGTGTAGTAGTGGAAGACTTTCAGCTGAAATGAAGAATAATGCTGACCTATCCAGGCCGCGAAGCGCCTCTCGGTGGAGTTGGGCGCGGCGTGGCTCTTGAGGCGGTGGCTGGAGGGCGCGCGCGCCGCCAGCTCCTTGGCGAGGCGCTCCAGCCAGCCCGGCGTGTTGGCCAGCCCGCCGCACGCCACCACCGAGCCCCACAGCGCCGGCCGCGCGTCCGCGTCGCACGCGGCCGCGGCGGCGCATGCTGATAACAAATCATTTCATTGAAATTTGTGGAACTTTTAATGCAAATTGCATGACCATAATATTATATCTATCAAGGTGAATGCTTCAACCAGCCCGCGAAATTCAAATTTTCTTACGTTTTTTGCAATTTGCAGGCCAGTGCTAGGTTGTATGTTGATTAAAATATTATTCGCGCCTGTAAGACGTATGTAGTTACAGAATTATAATCATCAAAATCATCAATACAACGCTCTAAGTTCATAAAGCTGTAGGAATGACTTTTTCTCTTTTGTTCTTAGGCCTTTATGAACTTGGAGGGTTGTATTGGTGATTTTGATTATTATAATTCTGTAACTACATACGTCTTACAGGCGCGAATAATATTTTAATCAACATACAACCTAGCACTGGCCTGCAAATTGCAAAAAACGTAAGAAATTTTGAATTTCGCGGGCTAGTTTGGAACATTCCCTTAACTAGCTGTTACCCGCGACTTCGTCCGCGTGGTATTTATAACAAAAAAATTTTTCGTCGTTTTTTTTCGTGAGATTCTATGTATTTATTTTTCTAAATAAAAGTAGCCTTAGTTACTCCTTGTTATACCAGCTATCTACCAGTAAAAGTCCCGTCAAAATCGGCCCAGCCATTTCAGAGATTAGCTATTATTAGATAATATTTGTCTGTTTGTTTGTTCCGACAAACAGACAAAAATTGTCAAAAATGTTGTTTTGGTATATGAACCGTGTATACATCCATATACACTTAGTAAAAAGCGACACTCCAATTTTATTTATCTGTCTAGATAAATCAAATTATTTTAATTTCACATAAACCTACAAGGGCACTTATGAAACGTCAGAAGCTAGGTGCACGGTTCCAAATTGTTGATTCCTATGGAGAAGTGCCGGAAAAAAACTCCACGGTTACTGTTTTAAAAATAATGGGCTTTTACAGTGGTTTCAAATTACAGTGTTAATAGGTATGGGAGAACGGTGTAGGACTGTCAACAAGTACCAGGTAATTAATAAAATAGAAAATTGTCTACAGTCTACAAGGCCTACAACGTTCTCAAATTCACAAAATATAAAAGAATCTACTTATATGATAGTATTTCATAAATAAAACATAATACCTAATCTATTTAAACCAAATGTCATTGTTGATATGACAATCAATAATAAAGAGGTCAAATTAGAATTGTATGTATAAAATGTCAAATTATGAGTAGAATATATCAAAGAATGTAAAAAAATACTTGAATAAAAAATGTACATCGTCGCATGGTCATCCTGTTATGAACTACCAGGCAAGCCACATGTGCAGAAGGAGTTATTGCCAAACTTCCTTGTCTTGAACGTAGTCTTTTATCTTATAATATGCTTTTTTGATAAAGACAATATAAGATGAGATCGACATAAAATTATAGAGGTGTGCCCTGCCTGGGCGGAGCACCACCGTGTCTTCGTGGAGACGATCGGCGGCAGCGACCTCTCGCATCCCGTCTTGGTGCAAGCCATGATACGGAGCCAGAGGGCACGGGAAATAAATGTAATTTCTTGTATACATAACCAAGAGGTATGCACCTCGGGAACGTTCGAGTTTCCGAATTAACACGAACTACGTGCCACAGGAAACAGTGGTCGCCCAGTGGTAACGGCAGCGACTTACGAGTAATGTGGTCGTGAGATCGAACCCAAGCAGGCGCTTTACTTTGTGTAAATTATTTCATCACCACTGCCCTCAAAACGGTGAAGGAAAACATTGTGAGGAAACCGAAATGTGTCATCTACCAACCCACACGAGGCCCGCGTGGTGGATTATGGCCCGCTCCCTCTCACCGAGAAGAGGCCTGTGTCCCAGCAGTGGGACCGTTATGCCTATAATAGCAGCCTTGCTGATGATGTTGATGGTGAAATACCACAACTACAAAATAACCTGTGTCATTTGGTTTAAACAGGTTTTTTTTTTGTAATTTTTATTTTCTATTCTTTTTTTATTAGTCATTGAAGTATATTTCTTCAAACAGAAAACAAGTCCCTCGATACGCTTGTTAACATACATCTTTGCTTATTAAAATCCTATAAAAGAAAACTAAACCTCATTACATCATCATTTAATCCGGCTCGAAGGACCGTAAGTTGTTTTTTATAAAATATATGAAATCGAACGAACATACAGATTCTTTTCTATTTTGTAAATGTGAAAAGTTACAGGCCTGGAACCCTGAGATTATTCGAATTGACTAAAGTCCCCTGATACTTGTTGACAGGCTTATCTGTGGCTCGAAAAACGTTAAACCGTTTATCCTGGAACTCAGAAGCCTAAAAGTCTGACAAAAATTCATACCAAAGGGTTTCTTTTGGGTGGGAAATCATCAGATGACGTCTCCAGCTATGGGCGGAGCGGGAGAGCGTGTCAGGCTTTTACTGACTAAATCCCACCCGTGTTCCTTCAGTTGTCTGTGCCAAGACCGCTGTAACTCTTCCGAACAAATCGGCTATCCTGGCAGACCTACAGCTACAGACAGAGTTAACTGGTTTTTGGAGATCAAATACGCAAACGCGCCATGTAGACTACTGGTATTCTGCTGCATCAGGTAAGCCTGGAAGCCGACTTTCATATATTTGGGAAAAGACTAGGCAGATGAAGATAGACTTACCTAAATGCGGCGCTCCTAGAGTCTGTTCGAAGAGGCATTCGGTCAGCTTGAACCGTTCTGGACCAAAGTCTTGATGGTAGCCCCCCGGGAACTCGTAGTGGCTGAACGGAACTGACGACACCTGTCGCTCCTCGTACTGACTTTCTGATATCTGAGAAAAAAAGCGTAAATGGTTCATCATCACCATCATTTCAGCTGATGGACTTCCACTGTAGGACTTAGGCCTAAAATGAGGGGGTTTGCCCTAATCGCCACGCTTGGCAGGCGGGTTGGCCATCGCAGTATGGTGGTACAATGCATAGAGAACGCTGCTGCCCATTCTCTAGTAAGTCCCTTAGTCGCCTTCTACGACACCCACGGGAAGAAATGGGTTGGTGCTGTTCTTTACGTCCGGTACCACACGGAACAACAGAACAGAATAATTATTATTGACCATTCACTCTCATGAGAATAAGAGTGAATGATTGAACTGGTGACTGGCCTGTTAGTCTAGTGGTTAGTGACCCTGACTGCAAAGACTGAGGTCGTGGGTTCGATTCCCACCCAGGACAAATCTTTGTGTGATGAGCACAATCATTTGTTCTGTGTCTGGGTGTGATTTATCTATAATATGTATGTATTTAGAAATATATAAGTATATTTATCAGTTGTCTGGTTGCCATAGTACAGGCTCTGCCTAGTTTGGGATCAGATAACGGTGTGTTGGTTGTCCTAAGATATTTATTTATTTATTAATTATAATTATTTTGTTCTGAATGGTTGAATAATAAATTTGACAGTCAATTTATCACATTTATTAATTGCGCTATCGGGTTTTTCCAACTAAGAATTTCTCAGTAACTATCTCAAGTATGAATTAGAGCTTTTTTTGATGGCAAGATGCTTCACGGGAGTACAAAACACCAGGAAATATGAGCGTAATTTTATGATATACTAGATGCTGCTCGCGGCTTCGCCTGCCTGGTTGGGAAAATGGACGTGGTACCGGGACAAAAAGTAGATTATGTTACTCCTTATAACATTAGCTATCTGCGAGTGAAAGTCTCGTCAAAATCGGTCCAGCCTTTTCAGAGATTAGCCGGAACAAACAGACAGGTAGACAATTTTTTTAAAATTGCTTTTTGGGGTTCCGTAGACAAATGGAAAAAAACGGAACCCTTATGGATTCGTCATGTCTGTCTGTCTGTCCGTCCAAAATCAAAAAAAATCAAAATCAAAAGTCATTTATTCAAACTAGGCTGAGAGTCAGCACTTTTTGAACGTCAAAGTTACATAAGACAGTCCCCCCAAGTCCCCCAGTCCGTATGTCACAGCCACTTTTTTCCGAATCTATAAGAACTATGCTGTTGAAACTTGGTAAGTAGATGTATTCTGTGAACCGCATTAAGATTCTCACACAAAAATAGAAAAAAAAAAACAATAAATTTTAGGGGTTCCCCAGAACCTTAGAACTGAAACTCAACATTTTTTTTCGCGTCAGACCCATACGTGTGGGGTATCTATGGACAGGTCTTCAAAAATGATATTGAGGTTTCTAATATCATTTTTTTCTAAACTGAATAGTTTCGGCGAGAGACACTTCCAAAGTAGTAAAATGTGTGTAATTTCTAAAATAAGAGAATGAAAAAACAAAAAAAAAAATATATGATGTACATTACCATGTAAACTTCTACCGAAAATTGGTTTGAACGAGATCTAGTAAGTAGTTTTTTTTTAATACGTTATACAAGAACTTTTATATTATGTTACTTGGTACTACGGAACCCTTCATGGGCGAGTCCGACTCGCACTTGGCCGGTTTTTTATGTAAGTACCGTATATATACTTTCATATGCATTTAGTGAAAAGCTTTTAAATTGAAATTACAAAGAAACAATTCAATTTTATTTAATTGTATAGATATCTTACCTGTGCCACACAGTGGCAGAAATCTTCGTACTGCCTCTTCAGCATGTATTGTTGCCAGGTGTGGGTCAGACCAGCCGGCAGAGTCTTCAGCGTGTAGCGACCTCGCTCGCGCTCCCTTATCACTTCTTTGCTCTGAAAAATTATGTATAGATTAGAATCGCTGCTGTAAAAATAAAAAACTTTTTAACAAAAAATTAAACCGCGGTTTAATTTTTTGTTAAAAAGTTTTTATTTTTATAATTTTTTGTGGGTTTAATGTACTAATAATACTTGGCAAGGTATACCCTATAAAATGAAAAAAGAATTATCAAAATCGGACTACTCTGTATAAAGTTATGCGTGGTTATACGTTACAATCAGTGAGTGAACAATCAATCAATCATCCCCTGTTTTCTGACCCTTAGGGTTTGATTTTGTTTTTCAAATTTATATGAGACCACCCACCACCCTCGGAGTATACCCTTTCCAATAAAAAAAGAATTATCACAATCGGACTACTATGTTAAAAGTTATGCGTGGTCATACATAAAAAAAAAACTAAAAAAAAAATATATACGCGTTGAATTGATAACCTCCTCCGTTTTTTCCCGTCAGTTAAAAAACAGTCGAAATTTCAAAATCGAAAAACATTTATTGAAACTAGGCTGAGAGTCAGCACTGATTGCATGTCAAAATTACATAAGACAGTCCACCAAAAAGCCCGCCATTCACCACTTCCTAGTTCTTTAGCTGGAAGAAGAAGGAGAAGAAGTGGAGTGAAGGGAAGGAGTGGAAAACCTAGGGAAACAAACTTGACATTAGAAATAACTTTGTTTAGAAGTATTTATTAAAGAGTATAAAAATATATGCACTGGATAAAAATCTTATATTTATAAAACACAAAAAAAGCAATAAAATTAATTATTTTTATAAACTTGAGCGCCTTCAAAACTTTTGTATAAGGTTCATATTTGGTTTGCGCAAATATGACCATGTTTCCGAATTTCGAGTGAAGCTCAAGTGGTTACCAATTCGCCTTCGCCGGAATGCTCATATTCTTTCTCTTTTGTACAATGTGCTATTTTCGCCCTCCACTCCTCTCTATCTCAAAAAACGTTTTCAGTTTCTTTGTGACTCCCACACGAAATTCTTAAGGTCATCAGATAACTTGAAGCTTAAAATGCCTATGCATTCCACAACTTTCCTCGACCATTCCTTTACTGTCCAAGCCGCTCGGTTGTGGAATGCATTGCCTGTTGAAATTAAACGCGCGCAGACGTTACATGTTTTTAAAAGACTCGTAAAGGAACACTACTTGTCGTTGTGATCTTGTTCTCCTAATCTAACTGTAATTTTCTATGTACTGTCTTCATTTATTTTTGTGCTTTATATATTTAGTATGTATGTATTTACGTATCTATTATTTAGAATATAAATATCTGTTTAGCAATTTTAGCACATTGTATGTTTACACCATTGACATACCCATTTTATGTCCAGACTTATCACTGTCCATTCCATGGTTGCCTGGAAGAGATCGCATAAAGCGATAAGGCCGCCCATTGTATATTTTGTAGTCATTGTAATGTTTTTTTTGTTTTGTATTTTAATGGTGTACAATAAAGTATATATAAATAAATAATAAATAATATTTTTTTGTTTCATCGTGTTATTTAGGTGGGAACTCATCAAATGACGTTTCCCGCTCTGGGTGAAGCGGGAGGGCGTGTCAGACTTTTACTGACTAAAACCCACCCGTGTTCCTTCAGTTTTCAGGGCTACAGTAACGCTGTCGACCAAATCTGTGACCCTGGCTGATGGGTACCCAACACATTTGCTACCAAATTTAACTTGATCCTGTACAAAAAGAAGGGTTTATTTAACTTACCTGAATACTGTAAATAGGCAGCATCTGTATATGCATGTTGTTCAGTATGTGCTTGGCCTGAGCGGCCAGGTGGTCGCCTCCCACCGGGGACCGGACAGCGGCATTCACAAGGGCGTAGCTGGGAATAAATGAGGTTTATTAGTCTGTATACACTGATATTTTGTAGAACCGTGATAGAGTAATGAAGCAATCTTGCTGGTCACCGTTGCCAACAAGAACAAAGTAAATTCTGAAAAAAAAAAAAAAAAATACAGCCCTCATGGTGGTGGTAGGACCACTACAATTTAAATTCTTGCCTATTGTTGTTGTAAATTATCCGTGTTTTTAAACCCATTTTGTGGCTAAGTAATATGTCTACCCCAATGGGAAAATGGTATGAGTTTTTTTTTTTTTGGTGGGACATCTCGTAGTTAATCTGAAAAAGATTCTGACTACTTAAACGGATTTTCGCCCGGCGATTTCTAAAAAGTTAAAACTTTTTAGACCTCCAGCCGGGCCATAGTATAATTAAAACTAAAGCGAAAGTCCTAAGGGTAACCCCGAGGGGGGTTCGCACCTCGGCTTAGGCGATCACTGGGGGAGGGCAGCAAGGGACATGCTGGATCTGGGTTAGATTTATTTAGGGGCTAATTTAAAGCTACAGGCGCAGCATCGCGGGCTGGCTCATGCAAGGGTCGGGAGGGACTGTTAAGTCGGGGTCGCGACGACGGACCTCGGCGGCGAGGTCGGTACGGTTTGTGTTTGTGTGTTGTTCTCACTGTACTGGTCTCTTTTGGACTCTCCTGGAGGAGAGTAGTGGGATCATCGGGTTCGCTGAGAATGTGCCGCGGACGGCGGACTTTACTGATACGGGAGGGGGTATAGCTAGCTGCCGCGACAACCAGAGGGTTGCGGTGGGTCACTGCTTTATCGAAGAAACGCTTTGAAGCGCGTTTCATGTACTGCTGGATCGTAGGGATCCTACTGAGATCTAAGTGGAGATTGATATTCCTAACATACCAAGGCGCACCTGTGGCTTGTCGGAGAAAACGATTTTGGAGGGTCTGCATCCTATGGATAAATCGGGGTTTAGCATGTGCAAACACGGCGCTTGCATATGTCATGATGGGCCTAATACAAGCGATGTAAATGCGCTTCTTGCACAGAAGCGACAGTTTACTGCGCTTGTTTAGGACGCAATGAAGCCTACCGAGAGCGAAAGCGGCCCGCGAGCGGGCCTGCTTTATGTGCTCAGAAAAGGTGAGGTGTTCGTCGAGGATGACGCCTAGATATTTGGCTTGCTTTCCCCAAGGGATTTGCTTGCCGAACATAGAGATGGGTCGGGGAGGGGGGTGATTTTTACGCGGTCGGGTGTAGAAGACAGCCTGACTCTTATCGGGATTGACTTCGATTCGCCACTTCCTGAACCACTCGCCGAGCTCGTCGACTGCGGTTTGGAGGTAGTGGCATGAGTTTATGTATGGAATATTGTATTGTGAGTATATCTGGTCTGTTAGACCCATGCTAGCCTACCAAAGACATAGATAAGCACATTTGAAGCCACTCACCCATCAATAACCGGTACAGCACTCGTCTGACTGGCTCCAGCATCCACCACCAGCGCAGTAGACTTGCCGTTAGCGAATGCTGCCAACACCGCACTCTTGACCAAGAAGAACGCGGGCGCTTGGTACTTCTCAAATAGCAGTTCTGCTAACTTCTCTCTGGCTGGTCTGGTGGTCCATACGGCTTCGGTGAAGAGTGCTGGGTGGTGTTCTGATGGTGAGCGGATTACCTGGAAGATGGTGGTTAAAATTAAATTAATTTTACTCAAATGTATATTAAATTTCATTTAAATGATAAATGATTTTATTATATAATCATAAGTAGGTTTGTACACACGTCAATCATATTTTTTCAAACTAGATAACGTCAGCGGTTCATCTGACTACTCTGAAATGACAGGCTGCAACCAAGACCGAGGTCACAGTCTCTTTAAAAGTCCACACCTAATCTCGGTCACATCATGTGAAGGCCATGAAGATTAGTGACTGTAATGGTCTTTTGAGGAAAGAACCACACAGACTGAGTGGACCTATCCAGTCATTTATGGTGGAATCTCCTACAATAGTTGGTTTGTTTTTGTGTATTTTGTTTAACTAAGGTTGTTTATCTGAATCTTGGATTATGTCAGCTGTTTTTTAAATGAAAGAACTCACTATTTCATTACATATTTACTGTTAAAAGACACCAGCAACTAGTGGAAAGAAGCAATCGTCCAAATCTTTTGCTCTTTCAATGTTAGCTTTGGTTTCTGAAACCCTAAGTAAATATAATTAGCCGAGACTTTCCGCAACTATGGTGAATTCGGCATCCAGTCTAACTAGGTAGAGCTGAATACTAATACTTTACATGAAGCCATTTGACCTCCACAACCCAGTTACTAGGTGACACAATACCATGGGGTATTATAACCAGTCTTACCACGGGGTAAGAATAGTTGTCAAACTATTGGGCTTCGTACTACCTATATTGACTTACAAAGATCTAGATGGAATACCAGCCAGGAGCATTTACACATTATCACATTTAACATTACTTCCGAGGTAAGTAGAACCAGCCAAAAACATAAGGTTAGGTAGAAAGTCACAGATTATACGAGAGGTCCTTTTTTTGATTCAAAAACCTAGATCATAGAGAATAGGCAAAAAAAAAAAAAACAAATTAAGTTACAATTTACAGAACCAACCTTAGCATAGCAGTAGTCAAGCATTTTCTCAAACAGATCCCAGTTGTCAACCTGTCCGTCTTTCATGTAAGTGTGTACTTCCATGCCGGCTCGGGGAACGTGGAGCTCGGTTACATCTATGTAATGGCGGAGCTCACCGCCTGCTTTTGTGCCTGAAGAGAAGTGTAATGATGGTAAATTGTTTTAGAAGTTAACAGGGCTGCTTCTGTAGAACACTGGATAATGTCAATTCAAATATTTTTATTTGCAGAACACAGGTTAACAAATAGGATAGATGTCAATATTTATGAAATGAATGCTGTATTACCATCAATAATGCACAAATATTCTGATTCATCATCATTTCAGCCGTAAGACGTCCACTGTTGGACTTAGGCCTCCCCCAATTTGGGGAGGGCTTTGCCATAATCGCCACGCTTGGCAGGCGGGTTGGCGATCGCAGTATGTTGGTAAAATGCATAGAGAACGCTGCTGCCCATTCTCTAGTAAGTCCCTTAGTCGCCTCTTACAACACCCACGGGAAGAAATGGGTGGTGTTATTCTTTACGTCCGCCACCACACGGTACAATATTCTGATTGTAATTTCTTATTAATTAGTAATAAATACTTTCAATAAAACTATAAAAGCGAAAGGTCACTCATTCATTATAATATTTACTCACTGATTAATCACAAAATCTCAGAAACTACTGGACCTACAAAGATGAAATTTGGCACAGAGGTAGATTATGAGTAGGAGACGTCAGCTAAGAAAGGATTTTAGGAATTTCCTCCGATAAAAGGGTGTAATAGGGGTTAGAAGTTTATATGAAATTCCATCAGTTCTGAAGCTAAGTTTTTAAAATTTTGTGTATAGGCTACAATAAAAATTAATTTGTATGTGTCACAGCATTTTTGATAATTGTACTCCCAAAGAGCTGAAGAATGGGATGAAGTGGTGTGGAAAATCATTCATTTTCAAAGCAAAATTTATTATTTAGGCATATATATGGTTAGAAACTAACGCAACAAAATTTCCGACCTCCACATGGGTGAAGCTGTGGGCAAAAGCTAATAAATTTTAATTTGTCATCTAGGTACTCATTGATAAATAATATACTTTTAATTTTACTCAATTAAGAACAGCCTTTTAGTAAGGGCATATATCAAGATCTATTTTTTTGAGATTGGATATCTTGGATGAAAGTGTAATTAGAGGCCACCAGCTAGCAGCCGACAGGGACGAAACATAGCAGATAGGGCCCGGGCCCTAAATATTAGAAAAAAAATTAGAATTTTTCTTTGCGAAATTACAAACAATATTAAAAATTAACATGACATCTGCTTATTAACAATAATTAGAATTTCAGATGAAAAATCAATCCCTTTTACTTTTTTAAGAGGTTAAGTTTGGGTACCTTTATCTCCTCAGTGTATCTTGGCTGGAATTACTCCCACTATTTTTTCACACTAAAAAGAAGTCATGGGACAAATTTCGGCAAGTTCGTATGTGTAGAAGGAAAGATATAGCTTTTTAAACAATAAAAATCATTCTCCTGAGATAAAATATTTTTTTACAACAAAACTATCAGCGTATCTTAGCTGGAATTACTCTCACTATTTTTTACACTAAAAAGAAGTTCTGGGACAAATTCCAGCAAGTTTGTATGTGTAGAAGAAAAGATACAGGTTTGTAAACAGTAAAAAATCATTCTCCTGAGTTAAAATATTTTTTTACAACCAAACTATTAGGGTATCTTGGCTGAAATTACACCTTATATTTTTCCTACTTGAAAGAAGTGCAAACACACTAACGGTTATTATTGCAGTGAAACATAATTTCACATAAAAAATATAGTTTAGGGTCTTAGCCCCACTAATTTCTTCGTCCCTGGCGACGCTCGTCTTGTGGCTACTAGTTTCAGTTTAATATATCTTGGTATATATTTTGACTGCCATTCCTAAAATCTTTATATGAATATAGGGTCGTTTTGTGTGGAACAGCACAAAAAATATATTTGTTGTGTCAACTTGATCTCAGTGTTGGAAAAAAATGCAAGTTTGATTTTATAAACACTGTTGTCTCGTTGCATTAACTATTTTTTATATTTGTTATTATAATATTATAAATAACAGATAAGTGTTTTCTTTCTTTTGTCACATTTATATGGTTCTATATGACAATCCAACATCTATAATGGACATCATTACAAAATTACAAATCTTTAGCCAAACACAAAAATAATGCTAAGTTATATGTTCATTCATGATTACATGAGATAAGTTTTGTTGAATCTAGTAATTTTCATGAGATTATTTATAGAATTTGCAAATAGTTTAATTCACTCTGGTCACAATCTTACAGACTAGAAATAAAAAGTTCAACAGTGAATGATGGACAACCCAATATTCTTTGTTTTGTAACCTCATGGACTGCGGAAATAGGTACCTTGTACCTTTTAATTACAAAAGCTATTTAATTCAAGGGTGAAAATCCTATTTCTATGCTACCAAAGACAGTTCAAAACCAAATTGGATTAGCTTTCCAAAACAAGAAAGACGCCAGTGTCTTTTCAAGAATTTTCGTAAAAAAACTTACCGGACTGCGTGATATTCCCGTCTGGAACCTTCTCCTCGGCATCAGGGATATGTGTGGCCGGTCCTACACCCACAACCGCTGGGATATCAGCTTTAGGAGTATCTTCTTGGGCATAACCAACGCGCAGAGAATGATGTCCAGGATCGAACACTAACGCGCCTATTTCATCACCACCATACAACATCCCGTTAGGACCACTCATTTTTCTGTATTTAACTCAGATTTTGCGTGTTTTAGTTATATTTTAGGAATTTACACAGTTTCGGCGCGATACAGTTTTTGTTGATCACCAAACTGGAATATTTTTGATAATCTGTGGTAAAAGTGGTTCCGGCAAAAAAAATAGGATTTTGAGCATTATTAAATACTGAGAAGAGATAGCAAGATTACCGTTTTTGTTTTGTCTGAGTGATATCGCTACTTCGGGGAAGAAAGGGCGTAAAAGCCAAAATAGCAACTTTACAGGGGAGCGAAAAAACGTTTTTTTTTTTAAATTTTGGAAAATAACTTTTTTTGCAATAGAGTTAAATTCGAATGAATTGGTGATATTTACTTGCATTTAAGTGCTCTTTAATATCAAGAAGCTTAATTTTAAGTAGACCTTATGGTTTAGAAGATAGGATGGATTTACGACCCAAAATTTTAATAAAAATGGCTTTTACACCGTCTATAAATACGTACTATAGGACGTAAATCCACAAATATCTATAATGCTAACATACATCGTGTCGTATAAACCATCTTTAGACAGTGAAAAGGTCGTAATGACTGCACCACTTATAACAATTATCGTGAGTAAACCTACAATTATTATAATTTTGTAAGATTTAATGTGGTGAATATTGAAATTAAGGTGCATAGAAGCTCAAAATAATAGCATAATAATTATTATTATCTGATTTATCATAGTTCTATATTACAAAATTTATTATAACGAATTAGGTTACCTACCTGTTAAGTTAAATGCACACGATTCATGAATAGTGAAACAAAAGAAAAGATTTAATTGAATTGAACTTTGATTATTTTCATTAATTTAAATTTTAAGTTAACTGTGATAAATAATTACTATCATCTAATATTAATTAATTAAGAAATAAATTAACTAAAATTGATAAAATAGTATAAAATAATGGTATGTTTGTAATTTATTCTACTAGGTAGGTATTGGTGTATTAAATAAATAAATTTAGTTAAGATGCAAATCAGTTTTATTCATTCATAAATCAAATCAAATTGACAATAATTAGTAATCTTCTTTTTTTTCTATTTCCTTTTCTGTTTTTTGTTTCGTTTTCTTACTTTTTTAATTTTATTGCTTGTAATCGTATTCTTCTTTATTTTTTTTATCTTTTACTTTCTTTTTATTCATCTTCTTTCTCTTCTTATATATTTTTTTCTTTTTCTTATTTGTTTAACCTTTTTTTTTAATTATAATTTGTAAAATAAATCTTTCTTCTACTTATTAATCATTCATGCATTATTCTAATGAAATTAAAATGTAGATAAGTACCCATTCATTCTAATTCCTCTACTACATCGTCTTCTTCGTCGGTATCTAGTAATTGGTCTACTACTGTTTTAAAATGAGGCAGCGACAAAAAATCTTGTTGGAACGGTCTGGGTATTGTGTGATTGTCACAAAGAAGTTTTAAATCGTTATATTTTGCAGTCGAAATTGGTAATCTGGCGTCATATAACTTACGCAACACAAATTCGTTTGATTTTTCAGCTTGGCAGTGATTATTAGTTGTATCTAAACAAATATTTTTTTTAGGTCTTCCTCTCGCTTTAGATTTCCCTTTTGTATTTGGCCTTTTTTCAGGTACTTCAAATAGAATGACTTTTTGTACTGATGTGTCTTCATGCATGGAGTACTTAATTTCAACTTGATCAACATTTTTTTTCTTAAATGTAGCAATCCGAATATTTTTAAATTGCATGTTTTTTAGCGTTTCCTTAGTGAAAGTCTTTGTAGCTAGTTCGTCCCAACTAATAAAATCACTATGCTCCATGACAATAACACGATAAGGTCGTGGCCATTTTCGGGCAGAAGCAATGTAAGGCATCCACTGGGAAGAACTCCAGACGGTGAGTTTTTTTATTTCTCGTTCTATTGTTGCATGCACTGAATCAACAGGCATGTATGTATGTCCAGGCAACAAAAAGTTAAGCTGTATTGTTTCTAAATTTACGGACTTTTTGAGGTAATAGTTTATGGCAGATAGAACTACTTTATTTTTATTTTGACCTGTACAGGAATCGCAGTATAAAATCAAATTTTTTATTTTTCTTTCGTCAACTTCTTGTAAATACTTAAAGAGACAAGTTGCTATTTCTTGGCTACCTCGTTTTCCGTCACACTCTCCCCAAATGTAGCAATTCACATTTTGAGTTCCACTTTCATAAATGGTGAAATTAAAAACTGCATACTTTCTTGAGTACCCTAACAACATGCTATCTCCGTGGGGTGTTGTCAATACCTTTTGTAAATCAAAGCTAGCTGTCAAAGTACCATTAATATTATAATGATTACTTAAATTTTGATGTGCTAGAAACCTTTTATAAGTAGATTTTTTTTCTTTAATGTGATTTTCTAAAATGGTTTTATCTTCTTCGCTGCTTATTTCTTTTCGGTCGGCTCTTGTACACAGAAGACATTTGTCTTTTTTCTGACAATGAAAGCTGATATTATATTCATTATTAAATATATTTCTAAATATAGTATCTCCAACTGCATCTTGATTTTTATCTTCACATTCTTTCACATAAAGTCTATACAAATTGGATACATTTTTTAATTCTTGGGGAAGATACACCCTGCTGGTTCGTTTCCGGTTATAGTGTGAAGGGACTGCTGGCAATTTTTCAATAAAAGACTTTGCATGTGCTTTTGCTTCTGGAGAATACTTATCCGGAAATGTACGTGTCCTCCGATCATCCTGAGACATATTATATTCTTTAGAATGAGACAGATTGTATAATAAATATTTCTGGGTCACATTCAATGTCTCAAGCAAGAACTTTTGACAAACTTTTTGACGATCTTCACCATTATTGATAAAGTACTCGTATGTTAAATTTCTCCTACTATTTGGAGAGTCCGTTCTTTTCCTGGAAATTGATACCTGGCGAGTACAATTAATAAGCCAATCTTTCCTCCGTTGTGAACTTATGCTCCAAAAGAAGTCAAACAGAGACTTTCGCCTTTCTTCCGTTATATTAAAACAACCTCTTTTACATTTATCCTGCTTACATGGGTTTTCTCCCATAGATTTTTCTTTAACTATGTCCCCTTTCTTGGTTTGGTAGGATTTTCCGTCATCTTTTAATTGTTTTCGTTCTTTCCGTTTATTTATTAGTTTCTGTTTCTTCCTTGTTATATTTTTACTTGTATCATCCTTTTGGGCTTTCTTCTTTTTTTCTTTTTTCTTCTTTTTCTTTTCAGGTGAACCACTAGATTCAGATTCATTGCAAGTCCAATCATCAGAACTACCACCAGAAAAGTCTAAAGCTTCCTCGTCAGATAAGAAGTCTATATAATACATCTTGTATTTTGAAGTTGAAGTTTTGCGTGTTCTTTTAGTCCGATCTTTTTCAACTGTGTGTGTAATATTTAAATTGGCCAGTGCTGTACTTGTAGATGGATTAGGAGGTCCAAGCTGAGTTTCATCGTGAGATGCAGCCAGTAAAGGACTCAGTTCTAAAAATGGCGTCTTGGAGGTGGTAGGTATACAACTATCAGATTGAGGTATATATTTATCCAACGGCAGAAGGTTGGTCTTCAAGTCAGATGATTCAGGGATCGGTACAGAAGGAACTTCGGGTTCATCAGCGGCATAGTCATCTTGTGGCACGAGATTAACATATAAAGTAGGTAATTCAGCAGTCAATACGGAAGAAGATTCAAGCTGCGTGCTATTGTCGTAGGTAGACAATGTATTAACAATTAGAGACGAATTAGCGATCGGAACTGATGTAACTTTGGTTTCTGGAGCATAGTCAGCTGGCAAAAGGTTTGAAGAAAACGACTCAACGGTCGGCACAGCACATGAGATTTCATTTTCAGCAATTACTGGATCTGCAGGGAGGGCAGTAATATTTGGATGTGGTAATACAACAGTCGACGAACTATCAGCCTGTTTTAAGACTTCCATAGAAATAATATTTATTTTGTTACTATTGTTTTTAAACGGGCTTTTTGGTGGTATAAGGCTACCAACGTTGTCTCCAAAGAATGAAGCATGTGCTCGGGGTAAAGAAATCATAGAGGTATTGATATCGCCATCACTGCTTGAATTAATTATGATTTTTTTGTGTGTTGCTTTTGATATTTTTATTGGTTGCATTTCTGTGTCGCTGTTTTCGATTATATCATTGCTTTGATCCGAACTACTATTTTGATCAAAACTCCTAGTCGACTGACTCGGCTCGTAGTCAGATCTGGAAATAAGATGATAATAGAATTACTTATACAAAAATTATACAAAAAAGTCGTCTTTATTTTTAATGCTAGTAAGAGTTAGGGCGTAAAAGCCATTGTAGTTTTAGTTCCCTGTAATATTGGGGTCGTAAAAGTCACGCACGGCATCGAAAAATCAGAAGACATTAGTCATTAGGGCGTAAAAGCCAGTCTAACAAATCAGTTTCATGGAGTTTATAACGGAATAAATAGAAATGCATGTAATTTGAATAAAGAAAATGATTAAACAAAATAACTGAATAAAAATATTGTGAATAATTAGATAGGTACCTACGTAACATGACCTTTGTGGTAAAGTTAGTTAGCACTTAGGTACGTAAGCACCCATCTATACAACTATACATACAACCATAATAAACCCGACCGTTTTTACACCGTGAGTACCTAATATTTTAAGTAGTAAAAAAATAGGTAAGTACCTATCTTCCTAGAAATTACTACGACGAATGCACTCTTAATATTTATTATAAAATAAATACGAATATCTCTAACTAAAGAAACATCACATTAGGTAAGCACGTCTAAACAGTTTGAGCCAAGAATAATAGATAGGTACTGTACTATTACTTAAAACTTACCTTTGTGATGAACGACGACGGCTTTGTAATAATGCATTAACGATATTCCTTCTTTTTAGCAAGGAATCCAAGGCTTTCGGCTTCGTATTATCCATTTTTTTAATTAAACAAGTAACTTATTCGCACTGTATTAATATTCAAACGGAACGTAAACAATAACAATCCGGTAAAGAAACTGCGATTGACAGACTGACAAGATTGGACACGTGGACTTCACTTGTGGTAAGTCGTGTACATTGCAGGTTGCGATTGTGTTTGTGCGTGTGTCGTCGGCAGCGCGCGCGCTTTATTGGCTAAATAAATTATGTTTCTATCTCACTCCATTGTAAGACTGTTTAACGTACGCATAAGAGACAACGATAAATGACATGATTATCTCTCCGATTTTTAGACTAAAGAAATTGTTATTGTTACGATTTGAATGCTGTAACTCCAAGTTTTTATTTTTGTGCAAGGGCGTAAAAGCCAAATCATATTTAAATTGCCAAGTAAAAATGTCGTAAAAGTCATTACGTAATAAATATTGTATTTACGACCAAATATTCTTTCATACTATGGTGATACGCCCTTATTAATTTGAAATAATTAAATAATGTCATATACGTCAATTTTTTTTAATAAAAATGGTTTTGGTGAGAAAAAAATCATGGGGGTAAAAGCCATTTTTTTGGGAATATTGAAATTTTAAATATGCAGATCGATAGAGCGTCGAAAACTAAACAAAGTTGCATTATTAACTCATTTTGGCCAAAAGTGGCTTTTACCACGGAATAAAGAAAACTAGAGGAAGTGCCCCTCAGCTATCGCGCGCGTGTCAACATTAAGCGCTGATGCGCAGCATTTAGCTTATTAGCCGTCAGATACTTGTCGCGATTGGTTGTCGCAGAAATACGCGAAATATTACAAATTATGCCTTGTTGTGCGGTTTTGACCTGCAAAAACGAAAGCAGAAAAAAATGTATCTTGTGGAGGTGTATCCTATCATCAGTAACTACTAAACTTTGTTAATTTTTAATATAATTGATTTTAATTGCAATACCACATGTTATGACTTCAATGCAAACTATAAACAACCTTATTTTCATTGACACAAAGTCTTAATGCACTTAGTCGACATCTGGAAAATCATAACCAAAATTCTAGTAACTTCGACGCTACTCGATTAGGGATGGGACACATCCGTAATGTAGGTCGGTATCGATAATTTTGTCTGATTTTAGTAAGGATTCAATAGCTCACATAGCTATATATAATAAGACAGTTGATTAAAAAAATTAAGTGTGATATTTGCGTTAGTGCTTTAGTAACAGAAAAAAAAAAACAATCATTACATAGATTTATTATAGCTAAGGATAGAGGGGGATTATTATACCCATCAGAATCTGTGATTAAGATATGTCAGGTGTCCGAAATATTTTTAAAAGACGGTTACATATTTAATAAAGATTATATCATGGCTAAAATAATGCGCCAGTTCATTGGGTCATCGATATTCCAAAACATAAGCTATCATCAATTAGGGGAATTTCTTACGTCTAATCATATTACTGACTTAATGAAAGCTATCACAGCAAAATATATTAATATACGATTTCATCACCTATTAAAATTAAACATAAAATTATAAAAACGGCAAGTAATTAAATAAATATGTGTTATTTCAGGGTTAGTAAATATTTTTAGTACTATCTGTTATCGTTTCATTTATCGTTAGCTTCTAACAGCGGTTTCACCCGCGTACCTGATTTTATGAAAATAACATTACCCCCCTACATACAAACATACAAATACCTCTTTAACATTGATATTTTAATGATAATCAACCTTTGCCGTTATTAAGCATTTGTATGATGTTAACAAATTATTACATTGCTCACTCGAATAAATTACGTAACTTCAATATTAAAATATCGATATATTTCCTCATCTCTTACTTTTGTTTAGCTACTCACCAACAGAGATTACAAGTGCATGTGAATATGACATCTATTTCAAAGGAGCTAGCGTTCTGAATAGAATGAATTGGTTACAGCGCCATTTAGCATTGAGTTGCTGAACTCGTTGTAAATTTATCTATCTAAAGTTTCTAAACGAAAAACGTCTTTATTGTGTGTGTCATGTCAAATAATAACAACTTTCATGCCTTGTAATACGACTTAATTTTTGAAAGCAATACGAAGATGATTTGTAAAACTTGCGTGTGTAATTTGTAGCCAATCATATCACTGTTTTTTATGTGTGTAATGGACAATTTGCTATGCAAATGTGTGAGTTTGGCGACACTGGTTCCCGTGCTTAACCAGTGTAAGGGCACTTCTCTGTATTCTTTGTTCTGTGGCTTTTACGCCCTTTCTTCCCCGAAGTAGCGATATACTGTTAAAATTTAAACGGTACGCATAATAAGTTGCAGGAACAGGAACGCAGCTTACAGAATTGCGTGGAATGAAAATGCAAAATCAACATGATGAAACCACATTTGAAACATTTTCAAAGATGTTGACCATATTTTATGTTCAAATATCTTACTCTTAACTTCAATTATTATTGGTCAGTTATCTTTGTCTGATTTAGAAAAGTGATTAAATTGTAAAGGAACGTACAGCTTGGCAAAAAAGAGTCTGTCGTGGTGACAATTGGAACTAAAGTATATTTTTTGTGGCAACACTGCTTTGTTTATCATCAACAGGTAGCTAATCTGTCGTTGTGTTCTGTTCCCAGTTGTATTTCAGTTTCACTTATTTCTAATTAACTATCAATTATTAATGCATTAATGCTTTTGTACACATAAAAAATGAATAAAACAATAAGGAGTAGTAGTGTGAGCTGTGATATACCAAGTTTTTGTAAGATATTTGGCGGAATCTGAAGCGTAACAAATTTTGTCTTCAATTGACAATGTTTTCGAAAGAATGACACAATGAACGACATGACAGGTATTTATCCAAGAAATGTATGAATGTAGTCCATGCCAGTCATTGTTTTTCCTTTCTAATACTAAGTTTTATCGGTATTATAAGTTTCAAGCCATTTTATTGTTTTATTTATTAATAGATTATTGAGGTTATGTTTTTTAGTTTAAAAAATCGCGTGTACGTTGACTCTTAATGGTTGATACTTGAAATTGAAAAATGTACATGGAATTAATTTTTGATTGTCTTTATATTTTTAAGGTAAATCTCACAAAGTACAGTTAGAGAAGTTGTTAATAAGGTGAAAAAAATTAAGGATTTTTTGTACACCTAGAGAAACATCAAAAAGGTTGGCGGAAGAAACAATAGACGATTTTGATCTGTGTGCAGTTAGACAAAAAATTCAAAGCTGTAAAAAACAGGCTAGTATTTTTTGTTAATGCTATTATCGCATACCACATACCACAGTAAAAAATAATAATTTACATTTATTATTTTTAGGGGCCTATTCTACGTAATATTTTACCTATAGTTTGATGAAACTTTAATTTATTTTTTATACTGAATAAGTTCTCATTATGTTATTAAGATGGCACTCGCTTCTCTTAGATAAAAGGTTATTCCAGCGAAATAATGCGCAATCTACTAAATACAATGAAAGTAAAAGCCTGTGTGCCTATCAAGTCTTGAAATCTTGACTGTTGAGAATTTCTGGGATCTCGTGTTTGTTGATTAAAACAACAAGTATCTTATCACTTTTAGACCTAGTATACAGGGTGGCCATACCTACTAAACAGGCGCCCTCATTTTTTCCAGACTCTTTTTTGCCATGCTGTAAGTGGCTGAACGCCAGGCTACGACTGCTACGAGGGCTTACTGCGCGCGGCAGTTCAACAGCAATGCTACGGGGTTTTGCACATGTAATCAAAATGTATGTTAACTTATTAAATGTCTGCTCAAGAATGTAAACCTCCGTTTACATTCTATTGAGACGTTCCACGAGCTTAATTCCGACCATTCCCTGTAGTCATGCATTAGCTCCCTACTCGGGCACGAGCGATCCTTTGAACCCCCTCAGACCCAAATGATAATTGACTGAAGGAAAGTAAGCGAAAAATCCACCATGTCACCCCGCTTGCATCCCTGACCAAATAGTATCGGTCGCGGACACGACAAACGTAATCGACTGTGATGGAAGACCATTTCTGGAAACTTCCTAGCTGACGTACGTGTACTGATAACCGAGAAAAACGCAGCTTTTCGTGCAGTATCTACGTCTCGATTTCACGTGACGCGAACAAAGTCCGCAAGTGTCATTTTCAGCGTGCTGTAAAGAAACGCATTGTGGAGCACCGTTCCGAGTGCTGTAACGAGATGCTCGGGGAACTCGAGCCCACGCACCAAGCCTTGTGGCATCTTCAGAGGCAACTACGCTTCTCTGAAAAGGTGTCTTGTCTCCCCTCACCCACCCACCACCACATATTTTTTTAAATCTTTCCATCTTTTTATTTAATTTTCACAGTTCAGTCGGGTGTTTTGATTTCTAAATTGTTATTAACCCCATCAAGACATAATTTTCGTGGTTTTTTTTTTAATTTCTCGAGAAATTTATAACGAATGTCTTTGTAATATTTCATTATTATGTGGTAGTGCACACTCATCATGGCCATGAAAAAAACACGAAGAATCTGACAGCACAATAATTTAATACAACACAATCATTTGTTTTATGTGAACTAACTAGATATTCCTTGTTACATCGACGCACAAATATATGTTATTGCTGCTAATTTATGGGTGTTACATGAGTAAACAATATATTATTTGTCTACTAACAGTTTTAATTGCTTGAGAGTAAAACTGCAGAGTCTCTGTAGTTTCACTTCCAAAAGATGGCGCCACTGAAGCGTGTGTGATTTAGAATGCATGAAAATTTAATCAAACAAAGCATATTTTGCTATACAATTAATAAAACAATTAGGTTATTGGTCGAAATGTAAGTGTCAACAAAATAAAAAAAAAATCTACAATCATCTTTTACAACTTTAAGTCACATAGCAGAGTTTAAAAAAATATGATTGACAAGGGCATAAGGGATTTAAAAAATGAGACGCCTAAAAAAACTTTATAGAAAGCAAACTGTGTTTATAGGAGAAAACACAAAGCAGACAATAATATTACTACAACCGTTGCTACAAAATGTGGACATTACTGCAGTATAAAATATTAGGTAAATTGCTTGTGAAGTTCGTCAGTAAAAATCTACATATTAACAAATGAAGCTAGTTTCAACCAGTTTTTTTTCACACACTAATCAACGCTAACACAGCTATAGAATGATAGAAAATTTCACATATTGACAGTAAGAAATTGTATAGGAACCATACTAAAAGGCTTGTATGTTGTAATATCTTAAGTACACACTTAATACAAAATATGATGTGGCTCGATAGAGTTAAGATTTTTTATTGAACACATTTTATTTAAAAATCCATTTCATATGACAAAAATATTAGTAGGTAATAGAGCAGTCGTTTTCTTTGTTTGATCGAAGATTTCTCAAATATTCTGTAAGATTCGAGATAAACCGTCTAATAATAAATTGAGTAGTTTGACTTGCTTAAAAGTGAAGGTATAGCACAAGTCTATGGTTTTTTATAAAAATCCAAACTATGTTGGTACCTTAGAAAAACTTAGGTTGTTATTGTTTTTTTAATTTTATCAGACAATTTTTAATGGAAAATAGGTAGAGGTTTACTAAAAGAGTATTTTCTGTTTCAAAATCTTATATCAAGTAGCTAGATAATGTGCATTTTAAATTGTCTTAATTTTTTTTATATGATATCAAATGGTGCAATGGTGACTATCGAGCCAAATCGTTACAAAACACACAGTATGAAACTATACCTAATAAGGTATATATATATACTATACTAATACGTATAACTACCTGTATATTACATTACATATACTTGACATTTAGTGAGTAAATATAAAATTATATTTTCTAATATTTGAGAGGACACCTTGATACTTCTTTACAGATATTCATAAAGAAGTTCTTTGGTGAGCTTACTTGTTTCTAATAGTTCGATGCTTATTTATGCCTCATTTTCTAACGACTTTCTCTCGAGCTCGAAACAACAGTCTCATAGAAACAAAGTAGACACCTTTTTACAATATTTACCAATACTGTTGTTTTCTAGTTCTAAAACACAATGGTTATTTAAGCGTCCCCATGAATAATACATAAAACACACATTATATTCAAAAATCGTTGATTATCTACAAAGTTTACATGTAAAAATACATTTCTTTACAATCTTTTGATCAACATTCACTCTAAACATATATTTTTTTCATACTTACTTTTCGACATAAAAGCTGAAAAAAGAAGATATATTACCTGTAGTCACACTCGAGGTGATCAAAAGTCTGAAAATCCCATTTCTTATACAGTCAACGAATCAGTAGTAACAGCTGCACTACGAAAAATACCCTAACTGCTATGACACTGGAAACGCTTGACTCAATATTAAATTACTACTGTTATGTGGTTGGCTGTGTTGTCATGGTATGGTCACGTGATATGGAGGAATGAGGAAAATGTCGTGAGGAAAGTATTGAGTATGAATGTCGATGGCTATAAGAGTAGAGGGAGACCAAAGAAAGGATGGATGGACTGTATGCATTATGATATGGATAGAAAGGGGGTGACTACTGAGATGACGTGAAGTGTGGAAGAAAAAGATATGTTGCGCCGACCTTAAATAGGTTGGAATAAGGGCAGCAGAATGATCATGTGGTTGGCTGTGCAGTTATGTTCTACACAAGCGTAATCTTTTCGTTTAGTTGAAGGGTTACGACCACCGGTGTTTTATAATATGAATACGATCAATATCATTTATTTAAGACCGTTATACAAAAATCACCACTTTTCTAAAACTAGTACTCAGGTTAAGGCAGGGTTTACATTTTTTTTAAAATATCAATGCCCATAAACGTTGAATCTAGAAAGTGCTTTATTCACTAGAAGCGTAAGAGCCACCATAGTTTCAGAGCCAGGTGGAGATGGAGCTAAGTAGGGCAAATAACGCCATCTCTTGTTCGCAAATGAATAACGATGGATGTAGCACTAAAAAGCACAGTAGCTGGCCTCTTCATTGAAAATCTTTACTACACCAGGCCAGCTCAAGATCAAAGTATGAAGATCTACGTTTGGTCTGCTGAACTGTTGGCCTTTCCTTTTTACCATACTCATAAATCAGGAAATGACAGTTCACGTTCAGGGCTTATAAAAAACTTAAATGAGTAATTTTCATTGACATTCCGTTAAACTCAGATTTACTTAATATTCTTGAAAAACCTACAATATTATTCTATCATACACATATTACAGCTACGCGTTCTAAGGAAACCTAACCTGTAGGGAGAATCTTATGAAATTCATTGCATTGAAAAAAAAAAACTACGTGTAGGTTATATAACTCCCGCCAGCAGGAATAAATTTTGGACCTAATAATAATAGCGTTTACCCAGAGTATTGAAAAACTAGACTAGAATAGTGAACTTACTTAATTTTCTCTCGAAATACAGTCTACGAAGTGGGTTTTTATCTGAATTATGATGAAATAGGTAGATGGTAGTTTCATCGCTGCATTATCTCATGATTGGTGAGACACAGTCGTGTCAGTAATAGATGATAGTTGTTTACAATGGAGACAAAACTCCCAAAACGATTATTTTACAAAGAGCACTACCTACTACTTAATATACTAGAACACAGTACTTATAGGTAAACATTTGTGGGCAGACGCTAGAATAAAAGGTAATTCACTCACTTTGCAGTCAAAAATGGCCCATATTTCTTGAACGATTCATACAGCCAGTCACAAATATAGCTTCCACTGCAAAGTAGCCATGAAACAGTGGTTTTCCATTTATATTATGCATTGTTTCACTCTCATACCTCCAATATCCCTATTTTACACTATAAGTGTGTATATTTCAGTCTTACACGGAATTACACAGGCCATTTTGTCAAATCGCTTGAATATTGAGAATAATTCATGTGATTCTAATAATATCAATAATTTAATATCATACTTGGGAAAATTCATGAAGTTATGATTCCAGTGGTGGCTGCAGACTGCAGACTTCTTTACCATCTGCAGCTTACTGGACACCGCAAGCTACTCTAA
The DNA here is from genome assembly GCA_947507805.1 of Aporophyla nigra. NCBI lineage: Eukaryota > Metazoa > Arthropoda > Insecta > Lepidoptera > Noctuidae > Aporophyla > Aporophyla nigra. Next base: position 2,578,598 of record OX382320.1, read on the forward strand.
TACATTGTACCTTACGGTCACCTCTGTGGTCTGCAGTTGCAGCAAAATATAAATATGAACAGTACAGAAACTACAAACAATCGATTGAAATGGCACACTCACACAGACGCAAGCACCTACAAAACGCCCGCGATCTATACAGAAATGCCCCGAGAGTATTGCGTTTCCATACTGTTCATATTTATACAGTAACGACTGCGACGGTCTGAGTCAGCAGCCATTGTTGGAATCATAACGAAATGTTAACAGCAAATGTAGCCTATTACAACACCCGCTTGCAATTAGAAATTTTTAATTTTTGTAATTCAACAACAATAACATCAAGACAACAAGCTATTCTTATAAATGAAAATCCTATCTGTCAAATTGAATTATGCTATGATTCTTTGAATTTCTTTTAACTATGACAGTTAATAATATGAATACCAGAAATAAGTAGTTATCTGTATTATGTACCTAAGCTAAAACATCAGACTATCTACTTTAAATATTTTAACTATTTGAAATAATAAATAACATTTACCGAATTATAAACATATATCCTTCCAATTTTTGTTACAACAAATGCACTATTTTACTCGAATTTGAAGGGACCTCCTCCAAAATCAATTTCATTTGTTAAATTTGTCAGAGATGATTTAGGTAAAAAAAGAATCATATTTTTGACAATAGTTTAGGTAAATATATAATACTTTGCGTCGTAAAGAAAGAGAGCTGACTTATGTACAGTTGCATTAATGCATTAGAATCTAAAAAAAGGAACTATGGTTGAAATATCTAATGATTAGATATTTCAACTATAGTTCCTATTTTTAATTCCAGAGACTCATCTGACATTTTAAGCCTTTTAAGTTTGTGTCAAATTAGTATTTGAGTTTAAGAACGAATTTTAATGCAGACATTTTTAAAAATAAAAAAGCCGGCGTGCTTATTTTTGTCAACCTGTAAACTTTGCATAAAGAATTGATACTTATACCATTGATTTTTCCTCACATGATATCATCTTTCATTAAGTATTATAAAATAAATATATTTTTATACTTAATTACACATACCTAAATTGACTACACATTGATTTATCACAAGCTACATAGAAGGCAAGCCTCCTGTAAATATCAGACTAATAAAATGTCAATATTTAAAATACTTATATAAGATACAAATTGGTTTCTGCTGTGGGAATAAAATACCTATCACACACAAGTAATACAAATGGTGTTCATGCCCATCTTATAATGAAACGAATCGCCTTTTTTTTTGGTTGTCTTCATCTACATAATAAGTTAAGCAAAAACCCCATTCAAAATTGCTGGTTTAAAAAGCAATACTTTGCATAGAGCATAAGTGATTATGCAGAGATTAAAATAAGGCTAATTTAACGTAGTAAACACATGAATTGTTGTATTCTTACCTTGCAATCAGCTTAGCCTTTCTTTTACTATACATAGAAAACTCTGCAGGAATCCATTTGCATTATTTTTCTCGAAGAAATATTGCCGAGTTACTGCAAAACTACTTTCAAAGTAAATTATATTAAAAATATATATTTCATTAAAATAAGAAGAAAGAAAGAAAGAAAAGAGAATATATATAAGAAATTATATGAATTGAAAATAAATTAAGCGGAACTGCAGAGTTTTAAAAACCAACCCATCCCTGCCGAGTTGCTAGCACACAAAAATACAAAACCACTTATCTTTATCAATACTGCCAACCTTAAAAAACACACACTGACTTTGGGAAATACTGGCCTCAAATCATCAAGTTCCTTTTTCAACCAGGCCTCATTACGTAGTTGTACAAAGATATTTTGATGCGTGGTCAAAATCGGAACTAACGCCAGCATCTTGATTTTTTCCAATGACGCCCTCCTGTCAATGTCAAACGCCAAAAGTTCCTTGTCGCACTATAATACTTTTTATTGAACGATGCAGCCGACACTGATGGCGTTGAAGAGGGGCGCGGAGCCCAGGCCTCCGTCTCCGTCTGTGACGCCTGCGAGGTACTTTGCCCTCACACAGTCGTCGCAGGTACAGCTGTCCTTGAGAGTGCAAAGGCCTCGCGCTGTGGCAATGGCTTCCCATTTAATTTGGTCGTCTAGAGTGCCGCTTCTGCTTAGGAGATGCTGTTGGAATTAAAATTATCTATGTTGTAGTTGCTGATACTATTTTACGTGGTCTAAATACTAGTTGCGCACGGTAAACTGCTTGCGCAGAGGCATGATTTTGTATGTCGTCTCTGTGATGACGTTGTTCGCATGTGGCGGTGCAGATGCCATTACATCCTAAGAAAACGTTGAACGGTCACACAATAAGGGCTGTACAAAAAAAAAAAAAAAACTATAGGTACTGTCCCACTGCTTGGCAAAGGCCAAGTCCTTCCAGGAACTCTTATCGAAGGGCTGGCGTTTTTGGGGGACTGTCTCATGTAACTTTGACGTTCAAAAAGTGCTGACTCTCAGCCTAGTTTGAATAAATGACTTTTGATTTTGATTTTGATTTATCCTCTAACCAGCCCTTGCGGTACGTGTCCAGCGTAGCTTTTCTCAACCATTTGACAGGTTGTTGAATTGAGAATGACATACAAAGATATTAAAATATAATTTAATGTCTTTGATGACATAATCATTTTCAATTTCTTATTTGCTTTGTCCCCGGAAGCAAAAACATGGGTGTCAGAAGAAAGGCGGTCATCTATTTGATTGAAACCTTTAAAGGACTCGTTTAATAATATTGATATCGTGTATTTTACCACCATACTGCTATCTCCAACCCGCCTGCCAAGCATGGCGATTATGGTAATCCCCCCCCCCCCAAATTGGGGGAGGCCTATGTCCAGTAGTGGACGTGTTTCGGCTGAAATGATGATGATGCTATACTGTGGTTGTGAAACGCATCGCGCCACTGCTTTCTGGGTCAACTGCAGCGGCGTGGTATATCTTCAGGCACTCATTTTGAGGAGACACTTGCCCAGCGGTCATCATGCATGCGACTGACGTCACCCACCACATCCGAGTACAGTTATCGACTGAAACTAACCTGCATAACCTCAACATTGCTAGCTTGCCACATATCCAAATCCCTCAATTGCTTCTCCACCTTACTCCTGAGCTTCTTGGTCTTCTTCAACGTCCCGCAGTAGACCGACAGGTCTTCGCTCGCGGCTATAGATGTCTCATCAAACTGTAGGGACAGAACGTCACACGATGTGGAGGCACCGTCGTCATCTATTAAGGTGTTATTGTGGTCTTCTGGGTCCGAGTTCAGGGTTGACATTGATGTGGCGTCCATGGAGGCTTGGTTCTTTAAGGGTTGGTAGTGGATCTGGAAGATTCAGAGGTTTATGGTAAATATCTCAATTCTTTAATCCGTACCATAATGTATTTACATATTTGGAAGGTACCAGGCCACTCAGAAAGTATTGCGATAAAAAGGTTTTTTGTATGAGAGACTGGCCAGTTTTAAACTGTTATAAAAATAATGATTATTTATAAGTAAAAATAGGTAAGTTCCAATTTCAAAAATTTCTCTCCACATTTTTTGCGAGCTAATTAAAATGGATTTGCGCCGGGAACATTTTCGCGCTATGATTTTTTACGATTTCAAGTGTCGCCTGAAACCGGATGAATCATAATTGATAGACTTCAAATTGCATTCATGGATGAAAGCCCTTCCAAGGCAACTGTGTATCGTTGGTATAACGAATTCAAACGAGGTCGACTAACTTTGAGGGATGAAGAAAGAAGTGGTCGCCCTTTGACGGCTGTTACGGAGGAAAACGTGCTAGCAGTGAAAAATTTAATCCAAGACAATAGGCGAATTACGTATCAGGAGATTCAACACATACTGCCGATTGGATCGGGAAGGCTTCACGAGATTCTACACGTGCATCTTCGCATGAGGAGAATAGTTTCGAGCTGGGTGCCGCACAACCTCACCGATGCTCAGAAGTAGGCCCGGGTGGAGTGGTGCCGTAATATGATAAACAAATTTGAAGCAGGCTCGTCGTATTATTACAGGTGGTAACGAAGCGCCAGTCGACGGTTTGGGTGTTTCAAAACGAATCAACACCTACCAAAGTGAAGCGATCTAGAAGCGGGGGGAAGATTTTGATCGCGAGCTTTTTTAATTTGACTGGCTACTTGGTGTCAATCCCTTTACGGAACCAAGGAAACATCAACGCCGAATGGTATACTACCAAATGCTTGGCAGAAGTTTTCTCTTTTGTGAGCAACAAGCGACCAAACACAGGGCTCCGCGGGCTTCTGCTCCACCACGACAACGCGCCCACGCACACCGCGCTCAAAACGAGGGACTTCTTGGATAGCACGCCGGTCAAACTTCTGGGTCACCCTCCTTACAGCCCTGACCTAGCACCGTGTGACTTCTTTTTATCCCCAAAAATTAAAAATCAGCTCAAAGGGATAGAATTTTCGTCGCCGGAAGATGCGCTGTTAGCGTTCGAGCAGGCTGTAAACGATGTGTCTGCGGCGGACTGGAAAAAGTGTTTCGAAAACTGGTTCAGATGCATGAAACTTTGCAAAGGGGCTATTGAAGAGTATTTTGAAAAGATTTAATAAAAAAATATTTACCTATAGAACACTTCTTTTTATTTTCGCAAAACTTTCTGAGTACATAATTATATAAGTCACAATTATGGACCCTGTCGGACACAATAAGCTCAAGTAGGAGAAAGGAGGAAGAAGATTGGATATCAGTTGTAGGAGGCATAATCAGCCTATGTTATTCCCACCGCTGCGTCTGCGAGATATGCAGGTCGCCTCTCCGTAAGTGGGAGTGGATTGTTAAGTACTCCATGGCCCCAGTTCAAGCACATGTCTTCAAATTTTCGGTTCTAAGATAAGTCCTCTCCTCACGATGTTTTCCTTCACCATTTTGGAGCATAGGTCCAAAACAAATTCTTCGTACTTAAATTGGTGATAACTAATGACTTTTAGAATTTGACTACCAGTGGGGGCAAAGAAATCATCATCATCATGGAGAGCAGCGGTGGCTCAGTGGTATCGGCCGCGACTTATGAGTTGTAGGTCGCAGGTTCGAACCCTAGCAGGTAAATTGCTTTGTGTAAATAATTTCATCACCACTGCTCTCAAAACGGTGAAGGAAAACATCGTGAGGAAACCGGCATGTCTTAGAACCGAAAATTCGAAGACAATGTGACATCTACCAACCCGCACTGGGCCCGCGTGGTGGATTACGGCCCACTTCCTCTCTTGAGAGGAGGGTTGTGTCCCAACAGTGGGAACAATTTAGGCTGATGATGGGGGCAAAGAAATCAATCAAATAAAAACTTTTTTACAAAAAAAAAACAACCGACTTCCTTAAAAACACTACAACGTGAAAAATATGTTTAATTTCGGAAGTCGGTGTCTTAGGATCTGTATTTATGGTTTTTTTGCCACCGACTTCCGAAATTAAAGTTATTTTTCACTTTGTAGTGTTTTTAAGGAAGTCGGTTGTTTTTTTTTGTAAAAAAGTTTTTATTTTAAAATTTTTAGTTGTGGTATCCACCCCGCACTAATTCCAGACAAACAATACATATTTATGCGATAGCAGAAATCGCGGTTAATTTGCTGTCATTTTTTAAAGCGTTCCGGTGTCTGTCTCCTGAACTCATCATCAGATCTATATGAAATTTATATGGGACCATTTCGGAATAAACCCCTTTCGAACAAAAAAAGAATTTTGCAAATCCGTCTATATATGACGGAGTTATGGCCGAACACACATAAAAAAAATAATATAAACATCCGAATTGAGAACCTCCTCCTTCTTGAACTCGGTTAAAAAGTATTACCTGTGCTTCTTCTAGCTGAGTAGTTTCACTGACGCGTCTGGTTACAATATTTTGCTGTGATATTGTATCCTGCAATGAGACAAAAGAATTTTGTGAATTGCATGACTATACATAACTAGCTTCTGGCTCCGACTTCGTCTGCGTGAAATTTCTTGTTCTCCCGAACGTCATCGTATCGCATCTTCTGCCCGCGCTATACTTCGTTTTCGATTAGCGTTTAATCTTATTATTTTTTTTGCTTTGCTCGGCCTCTCAGGGTCTAAGAGCACTGTTAAATAGCTTAAAACCTTTCTCCAGAATTGGGCTATTAAATGGAAGAAGATTTTCTCTAATTTGGCTTTTAGTTTCAGAGATTAGCTCGTTTTAAAAAACAAAAAAACTCTTCAGTTTTATGATATTGCAGTATAGATGAAGGTGCGTTCCTATTGAACCGGAGACGTACAGAAATCGAACAACCACACACGATATGACAGACGCGATTTCATTTAACAAAATCTTTATCCATTGCTTCAAATGTTCAAAAAATTCTATATAGGTAAGTACTAGCGGAACAACTTAAATAGGTTCTGAAAATGAGGTGATGATTCTGTTGTGCGCCAATTAAACTATGCTATTGCTATCTTTTTCTTTAAAATTAAACAAGAGAGCGACAGAAATAAATTAAGCTGACAAATTTAGTTGAATTAAGATATTATTATAGATATATGGTATTTTTTTTTTGCTAGATGTTATTTTTTTGGTGTACAATAAAGTATATATTATATAAATATATTCTTCGACGCAACAATGACGAACTTAATTCATCATGCTTAAAATCACGCCAAATTCAAGGCAACCGAGGCGTAATTCAGTTTGACAGTTCTAAACGCCGAACTCATCTAGTTTAAAAAAAATTATCATTGACATGTAAAAGTGTTTGTACAAACCTACTTACAGAAATAAAATCATTTATCATTTATTTATAAAGCGTCACTTGTCTTTTTCTTTCGCGGTCTATCAGTAAGAGATAGCAATACTCATACTTGAGTCTATGCGGTGAACAAAAGAATCGGCATTATTGTTAATTTATGTATTGTTTGGCGGATTTTAATATTGCGAAGACATGGTACAGACGCCAGCACATCAAGCTACCCAAAACTAAATCCCAATGAATCTTTAACTTAATACTTCGGCGATAAAGTTGAAAATCTATTAAAGAAATTTGACAGTTTGTAGTAGCTTTAAGTGCTGGCGTCTGTACATGATATTTCATGATACTTACATCGTCATCGCTATCAATGTTCAGAACTGACAGGTCAGCAGACGATGCGTCCTCCAGCAGTCCCTTACTGGTTGAGGGGATGGGGGAAGATGGAGTACCCAGTGCGCCCACTGAAAGTAAATGTTGTTATATTTAATACTTTATTTCAAACTATGGTGTCTATTTTGTTAGTAATTCAATTCAATTCAATTTATTTCACGAACAATTCACATTGTGTTTGAAAACTATAAACTATACAAAATACATAATAAATAAAAAATAAAAACAAACTCATTAAAATTATAAACTAAAACATTCATAATACAACAAAATCTCTAATATGATAAATTAAAAAAAAAACAATACAATTAAAAAGTTCAATAACATTACAGTTGCTATTACATAATTATGTACCTACTAATATTACCCAGTCTCACACTAACTAATATAAAAAATTTAAAACGTGGATAAGTCATCGTCTATTGAATAAAGACATTTCTCCAATAGGAACACTTTGAGTCTTGACTTAAATGTGCTCTTATAAATTAAAGTTTTTAAGTCCACTGGCAACCTGTTAAAAAATAATGTAAAAAAAAGTAACAATGTTCTTATAGACCAGTTTTAGTAATACTTAACAACTACAACAAAACATATAAAATAAAATTCAATTCAATCACTACCGCGCCATTCCATGACAAATGGCGCAGCAATGTTTGATATAACAACAGTCCAGCCGACAAGCGATCATGCTAAGGATGCTGTTGGTACTGCCACGTACTCTACACATCAGGAACGCGCACCTTTTACGCATCGTAGCGTAAAACTAGTCTACGCGACATTCACCAAACACGTTCACCAAACACCCCCGATGCACTACAGAATCGCCGCAGCCCCATCAGTGCACTAAACGCATTATTGAATTGGACTCGGAGGCAGTGACGTAGCTAGTCCTAAAAGGGCCCTGTATCAAGATTTGTTAGGGGCCCTTTTCTCCCAGACTGCAGCCAAGCTCAAAAGGATGACATTGCTTTTTTCCCAAAATAAAGAAAAAAGCATCGCAGTCGTGGTCTTATGCGATCACTCGCTTATAATACTTATTAAAAAAAATGTTTCATAATACGTCGGAGCTTGAGGGGGCCTAGTACCTTGGGGGCCCTGAATCATTGATACGGCTGATACGGCGGTAGCTACGCCCCTGCTCGGAGGGCACTGAAAGACTTTTGAGTATAGTACGGCCCACAGGCTGCACGTGTAGAATGATGTACAATAAGACTTAAAATAATAGTTTAAAAAAAAATAAAAAACACGCTTCCATTGAAAACCAAACTAAAAAGTACAAAATAATTGAAAAAAAGCGTGGGGTGCCTGATATCAATAAAAAAATACCTTAAAAAGCACCCCACGCTTTTTCCATTATTTTGTACTTTTTAGTTTTGGTTTTCAATGGAAGCGTGTTTTTTAGTTGTTTTAAACTATTATTTATTTTCTATTTTTTAGGGTGTTTCGAATTTTGAGACGTATGTCAGCGTAGTTTTCGAAGACAGTTTTTTGCTGTCCTGGTAACCCTGGCAAGGATAATGGCACAAATTTATGAAATTATTGCATTGTCATCGGTCCTTGACAGGTGTGCAAAGTTTGAATGAAATCTGGTCGTTTAAAGTGGGTCAAAATCGCGCTATAAGGAGTCGGTTACAAACAAACATACAAACATAAAAGTGAAGCTAATATAAAGTGTGTAAAAAGTGTAATTTTGAAAAATTTTAAATTGGTCATTTTTTAAATGTTAGTAAGTAGCTACAGTTCACAAGTCCATAGGCGAGTTTAAAAAGTTTCAGAAAGATGCTAGTGGCCCTTTCCAAAGCGTAGGTACCTATGGAGAAGAACGAGCAAGAAACTCCACGAACAACCTTTTTAACCGACGAAAAAAAAACGGAGGAGGTTATCAATTCGACGCGTATTTTTTTTTTGTTTGTTTTTTTTTTTATGTATGACCACGCATAACTTTTTACATAGTACTCCGATTGTGATAATTCTTTTTTTATTGGAAAGGGTATACTCCGAGAGTGGTCCCATATAAATTTGGAAAACAAAATCGAACCCTAAGGGTTGGAAAACAGGGGATGATTGATTGTTCACTCATTGATTGTAATGTATAACCACGCATAACTTTGTACAGAGTAGTCCGATTTTGATAATTCTTTTTTCATTGGATAGGGTATACCTTGCCAAGTATTATTAGTACATTAAAGCCACAAAAATTATAAAATAAAAACTTTTTAACAAAAAATTAAACCGCCGAAAAACAGAAAAGCAAAAAATAATAAATCTTAAAATTTTAAGTCGGCGCGGCGGCGCTGAAAAATCAATGAACAAAGATCACTCAAAGCGCCGACTCAAAATTTTAAGGTTTATTATTTTTTGCTTTTCTGTGTTTTTCGGCGGTTAAATTTTTTGTTAAAAAGTTTTTATAAATCAAAATATCATTACAAAAAATTGGTCACATCGACTCGTGAAAAGTTTACTTCCCATTGTCCCCGTTAGCCGAATGTACGTTATGGGGACAACGGGAAATAAATTTATTCACGTCCCGCTGTCCTCGTCACGGGGATATGGCATACGAGGACAACGGGACTAAAGGTTAGAGCGCACCGAGCTTTTGGCGGTTTTGAAGCTTGGCGGTTCGCGATCTAATTTAGGTATTTCCTTTGTATTTACATCGACATTTTGAAAGTTTGTAATGTACACGATAAAGAAAGAATGAAATTTATTATTGTTCATAAAATGACGACTTTCGGTGAATTATTTACGACGTAATTAATAATTCTTGAACAATTTTTTTCTGTCGAGGAACCTGCAAGTAATCGTATTTCTTAAGTATACGTTTTCTAGTGTGAATCCTTAAATATCTTACGTATTTATTGCATAACTAACACACAATAAACATGCGCTCATAAGCATAACAGAACAACAAAATGTTTTGCAAACGCAATAAGACGCGATGCATTTAATTTGTTGTTATTTGAAATTCAGATACAGACGTGGGACGTAGAAAATAGCATTTATTTCGCAGTAGAAAGGGTCGTTTACCCCGCTTTTAGTACAGTAGATTATACAAGAACAATACGGGGTGTACGTGTATCTAAATAGACATAGAGAACGGACTGAGCGTTCCATATTCAACTGCACAGTAAATAAAGATCAAAAAGTGCGAGAGAGAGAAACCGATTGTGCGACCAGTAGTTTTCTCTTTCTAGTATTCGGATTTGTCCCATTTGACTTCAAAGTATACAGGGTGGCAGGGCTTTTCTCTAAATGATGGAATGGTCACCTATTCACGGTCAGCTGTTCTGAGTTGAACAGCATGATTACTGATAAATGCGTGCACTGATTGGAGAGGTCCTCTCAATCTATGTGATTCTTTCCTCTAAAGACCATTTCAGAGACCAATCCACATGGTCTTCCATGATCTGACGCCGACCTCATCCAGGTATTAAAAAAAAAATGATTGACGTGTAAACTTTGATTAAAATAAAACTAGCCGAAGATGTGTCACTAGACGATAGCGCATGGACCGCATAAATTAGGTCCCGGGCGCCTAATTGTTCTCAGTCGCTTTCGATTGAGACGTGCGTACGTGTATATTCCAATACGCTAGTAACGCACTAAAAAGAAAAACAATGCCTTCGTGTGCCTTCACTGGGTGCATGAACCACTCTAAATCAAAAAAGAAATCACTCGGCATCACATTTCACTCATAAGTACATTTTTCCTATTATTTTTTTAAGATTTGATTAAATAAATTTGTACCCGTTCGAATTTGTTCTCCATTTTGTAGAGCGGGATAGAAACATACAATGCGTTAGTGTGTGACACGTCCGGCTAGAACAGGGCGCCGCGTCGCCGTCGCGCGTCGTCGCTCGGCGCGACGTGCGTTTCTCGAAGAGCGGTGATGCTCCGTCTTGGTCGCACGCCACCTTTGTGCATTATTCTGTCTCTTTCTTTGTTGGCGTGTAATAATAACGATTGTTTGTGTGAGTAAATGTGTCTGTGTACGTATAAGAGTCACTGTTTGAATACCTAACGTAAGAACGTTACATATCCATTAGTTTTATTTTAATCAAAGCGTGTAAAATGTGTTTGTACGTACGGCGATAAATCAAGCTATACATTTCTCTGCCAGGGTCGCGAGATTCTTCGAAAGAGATACCGTGACCCTGGCACACGGGCAACTGAAGGAACACGGGTGGGTTTTAGTCAGTAAAAGTCTGACACGCCCTCCCGCTCCGCCTAAGAGCGGGAGACGTCATTTGATGATTTCCCATCCAAAAAAAAATAATGCTATGTATTTCTCTCATACAAAATATAAGATATTTTGTGACTTTTATAATAAACTAGCTTTTGCCAGCGGCTTCGCCCGCGTGGAGGTCGGAAAATATCCCGCGGGAACGTACTACCGGGATAAAAAGTACCCTATATGTTAATCCAGGTTATGAACTATCTGTGTGCCAAATTTCATCCAAATTCGTCCAGTAGTTTTTTCGTGAAAGTGTAACAAACATACACATACACATACATCCATCCTCACAAACTTTCGCATTTATAATATTAGTAGGATTTTAAGAAAAAAATAATAATCTGAATGTAATTTAATATTTTTTATTGCTACTACCTAATCAAATCACAAACAAAAATAGAATCTCATCTTAGTATTGAAAATGAATAAAGTAAAAGATTCGTAAGAGGTCCGCCAAAAAGTAACGGATACGGATTTTTCTTCTCCCTCGGATATCCGCGGATACGGACACGGATATCCGCAACATCACTAATACCTACTGTAGCGGAAATAAAGCCGATATGGAGGCCGTGCAGTTCCGTGGTTGGAATCGGTTATGACATTGAAAGTTCGTATCTTTTGCAGTCTGTAAGTTGTATTATATCGATAGGTAGAAATGAGCACAGAAGCGGACACACCTTGTTCTATTGTTTTAGTGCCGCAATTTTGTCTTCTGGTGGGTGAAACTTTGGTTTACAAACTATGACGCGAACAGTCGATGATTATTTGTTTTTTTCGATGTTGGAAATGTAACAAATCTATACCATAATTAATATTATAAAGCTGAAGAGTTTGTTTGTTTGATTGAACGCGGTAATCTCAGGAACTGATGGTCCGAATTGAAAAATTATTTTTGTGTTGGGTAGCCTATTTATTGAGGAAGGCTATAGGCTATATATAAACGCTATATATAATATCACGCTACAACCAAATGGAGCGTAGCAGCAATGAAAAATGTTGCAAAAACGGGGAAAATCGCACGGGTAGGCATTCGATGCGACGGGAAGGGTCGGGGGAACATGAAATTTAACGCGGACGAATTCGCGGGCAGAAGCTAGTGTGACATAATATCACACCCGATTGACTGACTGACTTACTATAATCTGGATTCTACGTAGATTTGATCCCCAAATCTGAGAAAGTGTTCTAAAAAAATCTAAAATATCTCAGTAGCAGGCCGGAGAATGGATTTGTGATCGGTTGATAGCAATCATCAGCAGCCTATAATGTTTCTACTGCTGGGACACAGGCCTCCTCTCGGTGAGAGGGAGGGCCCAGTGCGGGTTGGTAGATGTCACGTCTTCGAATTTGTGGTTCTAAGAAATGCCGGTTTCCTCACGATGTTTTCCTTCACAGTTTTGAGAGCAGTGTTGATAACAACAGGCTTATTGGACTTAAACATAACTAGAGTAATGTGGGTGTACTGAAGGTACGCCTTCGCTACATACCTGACGAGCGCCAAATTTAGTAAGTCTACCGGTACCAGTTGTCAAGTGCACCCTAATTGCGAAACGCACAATTTATCAGAATCTGAATGGGGTTGAAGATTATTTCTATACCATTGCCTCATTTGTTCGAATAAATTGTCGGCTCAGCATCGTAAATAACGCAATGAATGTTGTTTAACTATGAATATTAAACCAATTCCTACCGATAAAAAGTTCCGCAATTACCCCTCTGGTTGTAAATTGCTATGATGGGTTCATTAATTAATAATCGGTGGTTTTTATTATTTAAAGAAAATTATGCCGAGTGTGTTATGCCAAATAAAATTCGGAGCATCAAGTTTCTGCCAGATAGAGGGACCCATGAAGAATATATGTGTTTTACAATTTGTCACATAATTTTTTCGATAATTTACGTTCGAGATACCGGCTCTAAGTGTGACTTTGTTAATGAGTGTAATTCAGTAAGACCTTGATTTATAAGTAGGATACTAAGGCCAGTTCAAAGTGAAGAGATTTTTCAATGCCATCACTTTTTAGGCACGCTTCCAAACCCTTGAGTTTCATCCCCTTAACTCTTCAAGTTACACGCTCAAGCGACAAGAATCTGGCAACAGCGGAGAAAAATTATGAAAGAAGTTGATTAGAGCAATCCCGCAATATTTGAAAACTAATCTCTTCAACCAGTGCGTCCTGCCCGTTATGATACACGGTGCCGAAACGTGGACACTGCCAGTTGGGCTGGTTTACAAATTCAAAGCAGCTCCGCGCGCTATAACGCGGGCTATGCTGAGGGATAAAATCAGAACTGATGTTATCGGGAAAAGAACTGGAGTTAAAGACATAGCTTGCAGAGTAAGTAATATGAAGTGGCAGTGAGCTGGCCATGGTTGCAGATAGACCGATGGTTGGAGGAGCAGACGAGTTTTGGAGTGGAGTCTGCGTATTGGCAAGCGTAGCGTGGGACGTCCCCTAGCTTGATTAACCGAAGACTTAAAGAAACAGACTGGGACTGACTACATGCGGAAGCAGCAGCAGCCTGGGAGAGGCATAAGTCCAGCAGTGGACAGCGTTAGGCTAAATTGATGTCGATGGCTTAGAGTGTGTCAAGACTCAAGTCACGAGATGCAGTCTTCACATAAACCTACATGAGCGTCATCATCATCAGTTCAGCCGATAGACGTCCAGAACTGGACATAAACCTACCCCAATTTGGGAAGGTTTGCCATTGTCGCCACGCTTGGCAGGCGGGTTGGCAATCGCAGTACGGTGGTAAAATGCATAGAGAACGCTGCTGCCCATTCTCTAGTCCCTTAGTCGCCTCTTACGACACCCACGGGAAAAACTGTGCAAGCGTTCGAACGGGCATATTGTGTCCGTATGGATTGAGGAGCCATGTCTCATATTTAAACGCGGGTACTACAAATTATTAATAGTAAATTAGCCGACTTTGTAGGCCCGATACTGGAATTTGTAGTAAAACCCATAAAAAAGTTACAGGACGTTTTATGTAGCTCCTCAAGTCAGACGCGTCTTTATTGAGGAGCTACTTTGGAGCTCGAAAACTAGCCGATGGATATTTCTGAAAATATACTAGGAATTAGTAGAATTTACATGTAATCTGTACAAAAAAAAGGGTTTTGTACGGCCGAATTTGAGATAGCTACAGTGGCAGTGCTTTGATTTATCATAAAAATCCACAAATTTCTCCGCGTTGTTTGTTGGAAAGTAATGAATAAATTTTAACAGATTTTTAGGTTTTTTTTTAGTGTGTTTTAATTTATTGTATAAAAATAAAATGGCGAAGCTTTGTGGTTACTGTTATACAACACATTTCATGTGACCCTTTTTTTGTGGGTGTGAAATCATCAAATGACATCCTCCGCTCTGGGCGGAGCGGGAGGGCATGTCAGACTTTTATTGACTGAAACCCACCCGTGTTCCTTCAGTTGCCTATATGCCAGAGCCACAGTATCGCTTTCGAAAGAATGTCGCGACCCTGGCAGGCACCGGTCCTAACAGACCTCTTCAGTTTTGCTGACATCTCTTTGAGGCGCGCGTGTCGACCCGGGCCTCGTCCTTACCGGGCGGCGAGCTACATAATGCGGTACCCATGGATAAGAAGATAACGTTGATCAAAATGTATACACCTACATTAGAATAGGGTAACCATTGTAACTGGGAACATAAACATAGTTGTGGTGGTATGTAGTCGCGCTCACTTGTCCCTTGACGCCAGTCGCATCGCCCGAGGTCGTGAAAAGAGCCTTAGGCGTTTGGCATTGATGACAAGATTGGCGAGATCAAAGGGGGATCGAGAGTCGACTCAAGAGGAAAGGTTTCTCAAAATCGTTTTTATGTTTAAATTATATTGCTAGCTGGTAAGACGGTGGTGAACTTAAGACTATCTTTCGAGGGAAAGAAAAAAAATAGCAATGGAGCAAGATATCGACGTAATATTTTGTACAGATAGATAGTTTTCATCCCGGAAAAACACATGGGAACGATGCCGCTTAATTTGCAGATGATATACTATACTATATAATATTATTAATATGATAATGAAGATTTTACTCACAATGGTCACTACTGTGGCTTGTATGTAGTAGGTTCTCCGTTGAAGGCTGTTGGTCCTGGTAGTCCCTGCTGCGGGCTTTGAATAACCCGAACTTCACTGGTGCCATTATCTGGAACAAAATTGTCGTGATTGCATTCATTTCGTTTAAAAAAAGTGTATTATTTTAATACCGAATAACAATATCCATTGTGGCAGCACTGTTGAGGTATTATCACGATTTGTAACAGTATTTATAGGTATGTTTTTATTATGACAAGTCCGGCAGTTGAATGTGTTATTGTACTTTGGCAACACTAAGGAATATCGGCTAGGGTGTCGTTATTTCTGTGTGGGGACAAAACTGTTATTTCATATGGTAGTATGGAGTACGAGGCGTTATTTGTTGGACTGTGGAAGAGAACTGTAGGGTAATTAGAAAGTTGAAACAAGTTATGAGTATTTTCTTTACAAAATGATTAGTTGATTAAATAGTTTCTGGCTTATTGTAAGAATTTGTCGTCCAGAAGTTTCACCAGCCGGTTCATTTTGTGAAAATATCAATATAACTTGAACTGCTAAGTAACTATAAAACAAACAAAACGTCCAATAACGTCTTTCATATTCATTGTAACTTAAGGGGAAGACACTTGATTCACGTGTTCTATATACAATTTAGCACTTTCACTATAGTCTAAGTTCACTTACACTGCCCTAAACTAACTCAAAAGGATTTTTACACTTTTTAGTTTTCGCACAAATGAAAACTTAAGTGAAGTGAGCTCAAAGTGAGCTGTCATTCACCACTGGCAGCTGAATTCACTCAAGTAAGTAGGAATGAGTAGTGAGAATAGATCTGGCTGGTTTCTGATTAGTTAATCTAAATGATAAATACTTTTTTACACGCTTTATATTAGCTTCACTTGTATATTTGTATGTTTGTTTGTAACCGACTCCTTATAGTGCGATTTTGACCCACTTTAAACGACCAGATTTCATTCAAACTTTGCACACCTGTCAAGGACTGATGACAATGCAATAATTTCATAAATTTGTGCCATTATCCTTGCCAGGGTTACCAGGACAGCAAAAAAAACTGTCTTCGAAAACTACGCTGACATACGTCACAAACTACGCTGACATACGTCACAAACTACGCTGACATACGTCTCAAAATTCGAAACACCCTAAAAAATAGAAAATAAATAATAGTTTAAAAAAACTAAAAAACGCTTCCATTGAAAACCAAACTAAAAAGTACAAAATAATGGAAAAAAAGCGTGGGGTGCCTGATATCAATAAAAAAATAACTTAAAAAGCACCCCACGCTTTTTTTCCATTATTTTGTACTTTTTAGTTTGGTTTTCAATGGAAGCGTGTTTTTTAGTTTTTTTAAACTATTATTTATTTAAACTATTATTTATTGCTTTTGAAGTTGGTATACACCAGGAGATGGGCGTTGTAGTTTATTTTTAGTCTTGTAGTTAATTATATTTTTTTTTTTTGTAGACTTTAATTAGAAATTATAATATTTGTTTGTCGCTGACGAGAAGACATATCTGTTATTTTTTTATTCGTAAAATGTTTATGTTATATTTCACAAATGAAATATTTGAATTAGACATTTTGATTTTTGACGTCCGTACTAGTTAAGGTTAAAGCTACTTTATGTATTTATGGTTTAAGAACTGTATTTCTCAAAAAGAATTACATTCACTTACATGAGAAAAAACTTATTTCTAATTAGAATTTTTAACCGACGCGACAGAACAACAAAAATGGTTAAATTATTACAGAACCCGAAGATAGCCTTACTTTAATTTAAAAAATCACTTAAAGTACCCTATGCCACGACCCACTCCACGGAGACATCTTGACTTCTCGGACCGTGACCGATGAATAAGACCTTATGCCTACGCGATGAACGCTAAAGTAAACTGAAATACGAAAATGGCTAACAAATTTTCATTCACATGTTTCTTCAGGGTTTATCTTGGATAGTGACATCGATAAAGAAAAATATTCATGAGGAAACCTGCACCCCTAGCCAAGTTGATAATCTGCAATCGTTAACGCTAGTCGCTCAACGTTAAGTCACGTGGTTAGAACAAACGAATAGAAAATTCGTAGCCAAGTTCACATCGTTCAAAATGATAGAATGATTTTTTATCGTTTCTACAATGTTCAACGCTTAATCCTTTGTTATAATGTGTCGTTTTTCTAAAGACATTGTAGAACGAGCGGCCGACTCAGGCGCGTCAACATGGCTACCAACTTATCGTTTTCTACAATTGCTGACACCGAGGCGTTACCGATTAGAGAACGGAATTCAACACGAAACGGTTGTAACTTAGCTAGGGGGGGCTGTGCGGGTCGGTCATCATCATCATTTCAGCCGAAAGACATTCACTGCTGGACATAGGCCTCCCCCAAGTACCACCACTTCGACCTGTTCTGTGCTTCTTGCATCTAGCGGATTCCTGTCGCCTTCACCAGGTCATCGGTCCATCTTGTGGGAGGCCTTTCAACGTTACGTCTTCCAGTACGCGGACGCCACTCCAGAACCTGGTCGAGTCAGTGGATATAGGTCCTGGATAGCCTGGATCCAGGACCTATAGTCAATATAATTCTGATACCGCAAACCATTCTTGAGGTCCTGCTTTCTCTGTATACGAAGAGGTTTCTGCCCAGCAGTGGGACGAAATTAAATTGAATTTTATCCACTGACTCGACCAGGTCCTGGAGTGGCGATCGCGTACTGGAAGACGGAGCGTTGGAAGGCCTCCCACAAGATGGACCGATGACCTGGCGAAGGTAACCTATATAACTTGGATTAATGCATTCTTAATACATTAACCGCGGTAGTACGTCCTCTTGCGATGCGAATTTCCGACATCCACGCGGGCGAAGACGCGGGCAAAAGCTAGTATTGCATGTATGAAAGTCACAAGTAAAAATATTGTATTTTTAAACATTGCACCACACTGGATTTGCTGCTTTGTGAGTTTGATATTGCACATCTCGATCTGAAGTTGCGGCCTTACGGAGACGCAAAATTGAATAAAAATATACACTTATAGTTAGGGCAATGTGTGTACATTCCGCTGTGCCATAACTAAGACACAATGTATAAAATTTTGAACATGACTACTGTTATGTACTGTGAAGGTCGTCTGTAAAAGTCGACCTAATAGTAATATAGGCTGGCAGTAAAATAACTTTACCTGCATTCAAACAGTCAAGTGAATTTAGAATGAGCAGTCAAGTATTTTAATATTAAGGCCCTCTTGTATTTGAAGACGTTTCGGCGAACACTGGCCGGTCGTTGCGAGCGCTTGAGCTGCTAGATTTTGTGTATAATTGTTTCATGGAGACAAAATGATAAGGAAATTATAAAGTATTTTCTCAGCATGCCCTAAACAACAATAAAACCTATCTTTTGGTATAAGTTTCACATGGTTTAATGATGGAATCTCTTCAAGACACACGTTTTAAATGGCGATTTAGTGTCAACTTTATGATTATTTTTTATCGAGCCAATTGTATTAATTCACGTTTCTATCTTCACACAGCGCTTAACAGTATGTTCAATTTTCCTATTTTTTTTTTTTTACGGAAACTAGCCATTTTGATAGATTTACGGAGGTTTAAAAAAGTTAAAAAGTACTGCAACCTCGCCTTAAGTAATTGTTTGGAAAACCAGTAAAACAATAGACGCGTTGATGTAAACACGAACGTTTGGAATAAACGTTTGGATACACCCCCAAGATTGAGTATAGTATATCGTTTTCTACAAATTAATAAGACGATTGGGAGAGTTCGGGTTTTGAAACATAATTTTACAGAAAAAAAAAACCGATTTCCAATATAACAATATAAATTGAAAAATTACTTTTACTTTAAAGTCGATGTCTTTAGTACTGTTTTGCGTATTTTGCCACCGACTTCCGAAATTTAAGTTATATTCCACTTTTGAAAATTAGAAGTTAAACGCATTTATTTGTTTTTATGTTTATTTAGGACCCCCGATGGTTATAATTATTGCATTATTTCTGTAGTTTACGAAACGATATTGTTCTTTAAAATACTAATAAATATTTACTATAAATAATGCTTTTTATAAATAGTGCAAACATTCTATTTATCAGGTTCTATTATAGGAATCTGGTGTATACATATATCATAGGAATCTGCTGTATAACATAGAAACAATATTAAATAACCCAAATTCTTCCTCTCTATTGACTCTCTACTTCCTCGTTAGTAACAACAGCTGATATTTCCTACTCTGTTCCAGATCTTCCCTTTCTATCTTTTTATCGAAAATTCTCGAACATTTTTTTAATATATATAACAGCAGCATACATATAACAGATTATATCTAATATTATTATTATCATAATTACCTCGAAATCCTTATTTATCAGTAGGGAAACAACTGAAAAACACTTTTACAGACTCAATAACACATTATAAAACACACTTCACTGATATGGGTCTTAAGACAACAAATGGTACAAAATCCTCGTTAAATATAGGAGCCACTCTCAAAAATATTTATTCAGGTAGAAAAATTGTGTATAAAATAGTCAATTTTGCTAAATATTTAGTTTAAAATATAGATTTTTTTAGTAAAAAACAAGCGGTGTCGCCCGCCTTCCTGAAACGCGACGACTGGGCTCTTTTTCGTTGCAACTCTATGGTTAGACAGGAACGGTGAAACAAAACAGGTATTTTTCTTGTAGCAGGATGATGGCAACAGTGATTTTTATAAGTATTCATTACTAGACTGAAGATGGAATAAAAATAAATTCTGTAAATTATTGGCGCCCACCGTGGGACTTCGAATTTATTTTTATTACAGTCGAAATCCTAAGGTGGGCGCCAATAAGCAAATTATTGGTGCTTTTGTCTAGTATATGTCGTGATATTTTTACTTCCCTGGTTAGTTTTCATTGGTTTTGTTAATATATGGCCAATATTGGCTGACAAAATAGTTTACTGTTAATTGGAAGTATGTTTTACCCACACATCTGTCCCAAGCTGGGCGCCAATTTCTGAACACTTCTACAGTGGGCGCCAGTTTGTTATTGATGCCATTACATACATGGTTCTGAATAGTTGTGCGCACTATACAAGGCAAAATAATACTTAGGACTGAGGGAAAATAAATCACTTTGCGTCTAAGGTCCCTGTTCTGTTAAGACAAAATATTACTCAATTTTTGATTCTGAGCTTAATTTTGAGATTTTATTTGAGTTCAATATACCCATTTTTTCCCCATATTATACCAGTAATGAGAATAATTAACAAAATAAGAGGAGAGTACAAAAGAACTATCAGGACAACGATATTTTTAACAGTTCCAAAATACCTCTTCCACACTATACCATCGTGTCAACTAGAAAGAGCTTTCCGCCATTACACCACAACATCGCAGTTGCGCGCGCATTCTGTTTATAATCCACTTAGTTTCGATTTGACATCCTCTTGCACCGAGCTGTTATTGGAATAAACACCTTATGTCTTTGAAACGAAGGTTTAGAAATAATTGGATGAAACGTGATGTCAATACTAGACGATTATGCGGTTCTGTGTGGATTTAATTGGCATTAATTTGAAATTGAATTGATTTGATTTGATTGTTTTAGTAATAAATCAGATGTTGAGCAAGTTTCCGACTTCAAAAAGGAGGAGGTTCAAAATTCGTTTATTCTATTTTAAATTTACTATTTTGTATGTAAGTTACATGTGGTGCCAGACATAAAGAATAGTACTATTCCATTTCTTCCAGTGGGTTTCGTAGAAGGCGACTAAGGGACTGACTAGAGCATGGGCAGCACGATCTCGTTTGGGGGACTATCTTATGCAATTTTGACGTTCAAAAAGTGCTGATTTTCTCTCTGATTTGAACGACTTAAGAGTTTGATTTTTGGTTCTGGTTCAGACTCATTGAGCATTGGATTAGTACCAAAACTTCTCTGAATCACTGATATTGTGTTGTTTATCTATCTGTAACTATCGAAGCCATAAACTACGCATTTTTCTTTTATCTTCACGCGTCTTAGGTTTAGGTTAAGTTTAGTGACGTCACTAATTCGTAAATAAAAGTTATGACGTGTTAGGATTACTAAAAAGCTTATGTGGTACGGTTGACGTCGGCTAAACGTCATCGTTTATTGATTTTCTGATTGGTTGATTAATTCTGTTATTAAAGAACTACCAATGGATTTTTTCTATAAATTTCGCCTTGAAAATTAAGTTGAAGTGAACTGTCAAAAGTCACATTTCACTTCAGCAACATTTTGTAGCATATTCCTGTTAAGTTCATTCATATTTTTTTTCGGTAATGTAGTACTTACACGTAAATAGTTGCTATAATCAAACTTATTAAATATTTCTAAAAATAAAAACATATTTCCAACTTGAAAAAAAAATTGAAGCATGAAAAACAACACAACTCTGCATTTCCGATATTTTAACTTTTTTTTTTCTAACGTATTTAATTAATTGGTTCTATACATAAGAAAAAAAAAATAACCGATGGTGCCGGCAGGCATTTTGTAGATATTAACTATTATTAAGTCTGACAACCAAGCCAACCAAGAGGCATCGTATATACGTATTACCCAGTAACTGGGTCCTAGGCAGATGAAAACGATTAAAATCATTAGTAAATGCGAACTGTACATTTATTTGACCATTATCCAGGCATTTCTTACTCCACTGAATAAAATATTCACAAACAGATGGACAAACAAACTTTTTTCTTTATTACAAAAGAGATAAATACCTTGCACTGATTTCATTGTACGCTGCCAACAGAAACGTAACCTTACTCCTTTTGACATAAGCTTTAAAATCAATGACATGCATGTGATGTCGTTTGATCACCCTTTCCTAATGGAGAACTTAATTGACGGAGGTTTTAAAATGGAGTTTGCCTGTGATTATACTAGTACGGTTTATGGGCTAATTAGGAAGGTAAGAAATGAATACTTATTACGTAGGTACGTAATAAGCATGCCCAGTGGAAACAGCCGCGTTTTACCAGTGGTAAGGATTAGGCGCAGAATGCCTAATTCTCATAATGCATAATTATATAAACGACTAAATCTCAAAATGCCTAATTCTATAAAATAGTAATCCTCAAAATGCCTAATTCTATAAAGTACTAATTCTCAAAATTCCTAATTCTATAAAACACTAATTCCCAAAATGTCTAATGCTATAAAATAATAATTCTCATAATGCATAATTCTATATACGACTAATTCTATAAAATACTAATTCGTATTTCGAAATAATTCAATATTCAAACTTCGAACTTAGAAGGTTGTATTGATTTGATGATTTTAATGATTCATTTTTGTTCCGTAAAAACTTATTTATTACGATCGGAAATCATTCGTAGATTATGGTAGGCAGGTGCTTGACTTTGTGTACCTTTTTTCATCACCACTGCTCTCAAAACTGTGAAGGAAAACATCGTGAGGAAACCTGAATGTCCTAGAAACGAAAATTCGTAGACATGTGACATCTACCTACACGCACTGAGGCTGACTGGTATAATCTATAAAACACCTAAGATAGGAGCCCTACATACAGGATAATTTTTTATCCAGTGCGCAAACTGTAACCATGAAATCAGCATATTATTCTAGACACCCCAGCGTAGAAAATTTTCGTCGATTATGCAAAATAAAATCAGCTGTTTCATAGAAAAATGCAATACCTACGGGGTCAAAATGTGTGGGCCAGCTGATTTTTTTTTGTATAACCGACGAAAATTTTCTACGCTGGGGGGTCTAGAATGATATGCTGAATTCATGGTTACAGTTTGCGCACTGGATAAAAAATTATCCTGTATATTCCTTTTTCTTCGTAAGTTCTGTAAAAATCTCACCCTTTTTTTTTTTTTTTTTTTTTTTTTTTTTTTTTTTTTTTTTTTTTTTTTGGATGGGAAATCATCAAATGACTTCTCCCGCTCTGGGCGGAGCGGGAGGGCGTGTCAGACTTTTACTGACTAAAACCCACCCGTGTTCCTTCAGTTGCCCATGTGCCAGGGTCACGGTATCTCTTTTGAACAATCACGCGACCCCGGCAGGCATCGGTCCTAGCAGACCCCTTCAATAAAGCTGACATCTCTTTGAGGCGCGCGTGGAACACTACGCGCCGTCGACCCGAGCCTGGTCCTTACCGGGCGGCGAGCTACCCATTGCTCGCCACCCGCAAGCTCGCGCCTACGGTGGCCGGGAGTCCGAAAATCTCACCCTCAGAACTTACGTAAAGAAGTGACATTGAAGTGAGCTGTCAATAGTGTTATACAATACAATAGTTTATTTCAGGCAACTAAGGCCCATAAAAACACAATACATAAATAATAAAAAAACAATAACTATAAACTAATACATATTCTTCAAACACGAAACTTAAACTACAACTAAACACGTAATGATGACGGCGTCGTGTTCCGCTGCGTGGTGTCGTGTAACCGTCCTCGGAAACGACGATATAAGACACCTTTCGGCCAAAAGTCCTCTCTCAAGCAGGTCTGTAGATGGTGGGTTGGAACTCTTACCACGAATGACTTAAAATTGATGTTGTGGCGCGATTCCAACCATTCCGACCCTCAGACTCCATTTAACTTTCAAATACTGCACAACTTCCTCAATCGTCGTGGAATGGTGCAGGCGCGAAATGTACAGCTGCGTCGTAGACACAGCAGCATGTTGGCTCCATTTGGAGCGGTACCACACTGGTTTCGTGAACAGGGCTTCTTGTTCTTCTTCTTCTTTTCTACTTCCGTGAAACCCTCTTTATCAATTTGGCCCGTTCTTGGCAGGGAGCTACGGACCGCAGCCAGGGCAGGTTGTGCACCCTTCTTTGCGTTTTCCCCTATTTTATTTTGTCGCTTGGGCTGCGACACACCTGGTTATTCCTTAGCGTCAGGTGGAATCGCAGAACACTTCACCTAAAATTTCACGGTAAGATTTTTACAGAATATACCGTTTCGTCTTACCACGCACTAATAGTGAATAGGCCTAAGTACTATGCATCTGATCTATTTGTTGGACATCACCACGGTTACTTAGTCTATTCCATGGTATCATGTCGTATGAACATTTAGCAGCAATCTTCGAAATCAGTCCAGTAATTAAGTCTAAAAATTTAGTTTTAATTTTGTGACAATTTGAACCCTCTGTAGAATTGGATAACTCGGAAAATGATTCAATGAACATGAATATTGCAAACTATGACAACGCTGTTAGAACATTCTAGTCACTTGCCTAAAAAAATAAAATCGGTACACCTAAACCTCAAGGTACGAAGGAACGTTGTTTAAACAGAGTGTTTACTTTTATACTGCATTTATTTTGATATTAACTTTCTTTGACAAAAAGTGACATTTATCACTATTTCAATTTACGGTTTTTATGTTAAAAATTAATTTTGCTCTACTTCTGTCGAGTAGGTAGTAGTAGAGAGTGGTTTCAGTTAACGCATATACATATGTGGTTTCCATACTGTTTGTATTTACGTGTCTCCCTCTCGAAGAGTCCCAGCTGTGGGAACAATACAGGCTGATTATTATTTATATATGTATTTGTGTTAAGGATTAAAAATAGGGTCAATGATAAAAATAAAAGACACAGGCCATGAAACAATCTTGCATTTTGAATAAATACTACATACATTTTGTTAACACTATTTTTTGTGTATTTTTACATACTTATTTTTATTATTTATTACAATAAAATTGATGTAGGTACTTAATAATACAAATTCCTAAAAATAGTCATTCACCCAGCTTGAAAACTATTTTTAAGATTTATTTTTTGACAAAATAAGCAATTAATTGACTAGAATAAAATTACGAACTTTTAATAAGTAATTTTAATTTGACTAGAGTAGTTAAATTCTTTAGGAGATTAGTGTCTAAAATAAATAAATAAAATTACTTGAGATGGGATGTTTAACATTTTGTTGTTGAAATTAATTTTAAATTTATATATTACGTATTCTAAACGAATTTCTACACATTTACCTATACTTACTATAGCACAAATAATTGTAATAATAATAAAAAAAACAAGTTTTCAAAAACCGAAAATACAGTTCTTCAACAGGGCGAGAAAGCAAAATTTTTTTCGATTAATAATTAAGAAAATAATCTTTAAATCATTCATCATAATTCTGACACCCATCTCTTACAGAATGACAGCATAGCATATGACAGGATTCCGAATCGAAAATGACATATTTTCAGTAACCTTATTTGCATAGTCTCTGACAGCAAATATATACTAAAGGAAAAACTTTTTTTGTTGGTATTTTACGGTGTTAAAAAGACAATATGACTTGGTGTTCAGTATTCCCAGAAGAGTTTCTAATGTTTGCAGTTCAAAAGTAGCAGTGGAAAGTATGTCATCAATTAAAACAGCAAAATAAATATAAATAAAATAGACAAAATTGATTTTAATTTACACGGTGATTATTGTTGTTATGATTAATTCTTTATTAATTTACTTATAGCCAAGGTTTTTGAACGCCGGTTCATCGTTGAGATTGTGCTCGAAGAATGGACTCTCCCGGAAGATGACAGACGCATCGGCTATATGCATTTGTCTCTTGCCATATCTGAAAGAAAGGTAAAAAGTTTTTAATCATTATTATCACTGTAAGCCTTTTTTTGTGGGTGGGAAATCATTAAATGACTTTTTCTGCTCTAGTGGAGTAGAAGGGCGTGTCAGACTTTTACTGACTAAAACCCACCCGCGTTCCTTCAGTTGCTCATATGCCAGGGCCACGGTAACTCTTTCGAACAATTCCAGGACCCTGGCAGGCAATGACTGTGAAACTTGACAAATAGTTATTTTATTGGTAATGTTCTTCAGAAAGCTCAGTTACGTAGTACTCGCAACCGCTGCGTATATGACGAGAGAGATAATTGCGTAATACATTAGTGTATACTGTTAGTAAGGAATAGATTTCATTTTGGCAGTTCAACAACATTCATTGCGTTTTTTACCTTGTTAAGCAGAACATAAGTCGAACAAATGAAGCAATGGACAAGCAATAATGAATATTCAAAACCTTCACATTCCGATTAATAGTGTTTGCGTTACACACTCACAATCAGAATCTAATGGGCATTATTCTTATTTCCCCAATAAATTGGGCAGTAGGACTACTTATAGTATACTGAATTCGTCAATTATGTTTAAGTCCCATGTAATAAGGGGCAAGGCCCACGCACCATGGTCCACTCAAAGGAATAACTGCGGATACCAAACTCCTATAACATAGAATAAAGGGCAAGCCTATTGAGCAACATGGCGGGTACGATTGTCGCAACCCAGCGCAGGGCACGCCACAATTGCGGCGGTAAGTCCCCTCTTTGAGGAGTGGATAGAGAGGCGCCACGGCGTCCTCACCTTCTGCCTGACACAGGTTCTCACCGGGCATGGGTGCTTCGGTGGGTTCCTGTTCAGGATAAAGCGGGAGGAAACGCCCGGGTGTTTCCATTGTGAGGATCGTCTAGAGGACACGGTGGAGCATACGGTGGAAGTGTGCCCTGCCTGGGCGGAGCACCGCCGTGTCCTCGTGGAGGCGATCGGCGGCGGCGACCTCTCGCGTCCGGCCCTGGTGCGAGCCATGGTACGGAGCGAGAGGGCATGGGAAGCCGTCACCTCCTTCTGCGAAGCAGTAATGCTCGCGAAGGAGGAGGCGGGGCGCGTGAGGGAGTGGCAGCCTCTGCGCCCTCACGTCCCTAGCCGCCGCAGGAGGAGACGCCCCGGGCGCCGGGAGTCGATTGCGGACTCCCGGCCACCGTAGGCGCGAGCTTGCGGGTGGCGAGCAATGGGTAGCTCGCCGCCCGGTAAGGACCAAGCTCGGGTCGACGGCGCGTAGTGTTCCACGCGCGCCTCAAAGCGATGACAGCAGTACTGAAGGGGTCTGCTAGGACCGATGCCTGCCGGGGTCGCGTGATTGTTCGAAAGAGATACCGTGACCCTGGCACATGGGCAACTGAAGGAACACGGGTGGGTTTTAGTCAGTAGTAGCCCAGAGCGGGAGAAGTCATTTGATGATTTCCCATCCAAAAAAAAACAAAAAAAAAAGCCTATTGAGCAAGAGTATTGCTTTCAACCGGGCTCAAATCCAGACTCAGGGCTGCTACTGAAATCAATCCCAGTTATGCAAACCCAATATAATTTTTCCCGACCGGGGGATTGAGCCCAAGACCTCATGCTCAGCAATAGCGCTTGCGACCACTAGACCACTTATACATCACTTCAGCCGTAAGACGTCCACTGCTGGACTTAGGCCTCCCCCAATTTGGGGGGCTTTGCCATAATCGCCACGCTTGGCAGGCGGGTTGGCGATCGCAGTATGGTGGTAAAATGCATAGAGAACGCTGCTGCCCATTCTCTAGTAAGTCCCTTAGTCGCCTTTTACGACACCCACAGGAAGAAATGGGGTGGTGTTATTCTTTACGTCCGGCACCACACGGTACCACGGACCACTTATACATTGGATTTATTTCCATTAAAGAAGTTAATTAGAAAATAATTGAAGCCAGTCATAAAGATGGGGGTTTTTTTTGTAGGTGGGAAATCATCAAATGACGACTCCAGCTCTGGGCGGCGCGGTAGGGCGTGTCAGACTTTTTTTTTGACTAAAACCCACCCGTGTTCTTTCAGTTGCCTATATGCCAGGGCCACGGTTACTCTTTCGAACAAATCTCGTGACCCTGGCAGGATAAAGACGAGGCCTAATCGTCCATTGCAAAGCGTAGTAAGTACCTATTGATAAGAATGGGCTACTAACTCCAACGACAGTCATTTCTATCTCTAATCTCTATCTCAGTTACTAAAAGCTGCCCTCTGGCGTATTGTGCCAAAAACTACTGCGACACGACATTCTGAAAACTTCCCATGTTAGAAAGTTCCATTCAAAGTAAGTAGATGGCGTTGTTTTATTTACTTCGAACAGCGACATCTAGTGACACGTAGTGAAATTAAGAGAGTTCAACAAGTAATCGCAGCGACAAGTGTTACTAGGAACAGAACCAAGTGACTTTAAAAGCTTTGTTTGTTATTTGTTTTATTGGGCGGCCTTGTTGCTTTCTGCGATCTCTTGCAGGTAACCTTGAAATGGACAGTGATTAGCCTGGACATAAATTGTTGATTGTGAGTGACAAACCATTCGTTATCAAGCACATGTCTTAGATAAAAAATAAGAATATCATATTATGTGAGAGAAAGGAAAGATCAAACAAAACACAATTATAAAAATGCCGCCCAACGTGGGACAATATAAAATAATGGTCCCAACTTATGACATATGAAGTAACTAACAATTCCTGTTTTTTTTCTTCCTCACAACAATAATTATAAATCGTTTTTATATTTAGAAATAATCTCACAATTTAAAATCATACAAAACAAGAACAAAAATATTTTATTGTTAAATGGCGCCCAGCGTGGGTCACGCTTCCATTTTGTGTATGTAGGAACTATGGGACAACTGAATTTCTATGTTCTCGGCTCGCAATTCAAGCTGAACGGTTTATATTAGTTTGTAATGTAATTAATGTGCTATGTGTATAATTTATATAATTAATATTTGCACGCTTGCTCACAGGCAGAATACAATTACTCTTAGGTTATAAGATCTCACCTTCCCTAAAAATGTATTTCTTGCAAATAAACATTTGATTTAATTTGATTTGATTTGATATGTAATATTATTTGCTGGTAATATCCAGGATATAAAAGTTTTTTAAAATGGTTGGCCAGCGTGTTATTTTTTTTAAATATTTTTTTTGCCTTCAACACGTGGTTCTGAATCTAGAGCAGGGGTAGCCCAGTGACTACGGCCCCTACTTATACTTAAGTCATAGGTCGTGGGTCGAGTCTAGTCATATTGGCGCTATGACTGTTTAAATCATCTCACCACTAATGTCAAGACGGCAAAGGAAAACATAATGAGGATACCAGGCATGTCCTAGAACCAAAAATTCGAAGATATGTGACATTTACCAACCCACACTGGGTCTGCGTGGTAGATTGTAGCCCGTTCTCTCTCAAGGCTAAGAAGCCTGTGTCCTAGCAGAGGGAACAATATAAGTTGATTAAGTAAAGTCAAAGAAGTCGGGCAGATTATTAAAAAGTTGAAGCTAATTAAAGCGGATTCTGTCCACCTAAATCAAACAATTACTGTTAAGTAGAAGTAAAGAGAGTAAAGAAATTCTCACCTTCCTCTTCCATGCACAGAGTAGTACTCTTGAAGCTCCTTCAGATAGTTGGAGATCTGCTCAGCGGTGTCGAAACGCTCGGGGCGGCGGGGGCGCGGGTACTGCGCCTGCGTCGCGCACGACAAAATGGCGGAGAGCAGCAAGATGGCGGAAAGCAGGAAACGCATTTTGACTGGAAGAAGGAAAGAATAAGATTTATTTTAAAGTAAGGGGAACTATTTAACCCCAACAAAAACATTTTTACGTAAAATGTGGCCAAATTCAAATTCAAATTCATTTATTGGTGTGATTTTTGGTACATTTTACATGTGGTCTTAATAATAAATAATTTGTTCCTCAAAAATCTACCTTAAAGGTGTACACTCTTTCAAGCAATCAAATTTTTTATAAATACAAATAATTAGCGCATTTCAAAACAAACAAAAAAAAAAAAAAACAACATAACTGAATACAGAAAAAAAGAACAAGCAAAAAAAATTAATACAATGTCAAAATTAAATAAATATCATGTCAAATAGGTTACAATTTATCATTAAGGAATTCGTCAATAGTATAATAGCAATTTTCCAATAATAGATGTCTTAATTTATTTTTAAATTGAACAATGTTTAAGTCTTTAATTCCATTTGGTAATTTATTAAATATTTTTGGGGCCATGCAAAGTATGCTTTTGTGCATCAACGCGGTCTTAGATGGTCGAACACATAATTCATGTCTATATTTTTGTCTAATCATTTTATGGCGATTTTCAGATGCTTTTTTGAATAGATGCATGTTCTTTTTAACAAATAAGGCAGTCTCAAATATGTACAGGCAAGGTAAAGTCATTATTTTTAACAATACAAAATAAGGTTTGCAGCTATCAGTTATTTTTATTCCGGTAATAGCTCTAATGCATCTTTTTTGCGATTTGAACACCATGTCCTTATTGCAGGAGTTACCCCAAAACATGACTCCGTAGCGTAGTATAGAATCGACATATCCATAGTATGCAGTGACTGCTGCTGCTTGATTGACTATTTTCTTTAGTTTATACAAAGCAAAAGCAAACTTACTCAATTTTTTTATTAGTATCGTAGTATGTTGTTTCCAATTTAATTGTTTGTCGATTGTTAAGCCCAGAAATTTTGTGTTTTCAACTTCTTCAATTTTTTCATTATTAAAGCTTACATTTAGTTCCGGATTAGCTACTCTTTGACGAAAATTCATAATTTTAGTTTTCTTCAAATTTATAATTAAATTATTTTGTTCTAGCCAGTTAACGGCTTGTTGTAATGCATTGATTATGTCAGCTTCAAAATCTTTATTATTTTTCTCAAGTTTAACAATGATGGTACTGTCGTCGGCAAACAATGTCATAGGATAGGGTATATTCCGGGGAAAGTCATTTATATATATAAGAAATAATAGAGGCCCTAGCACACTGCCTTGGGGCACTCCGTACGATATTTTTCGTTCTTTTGATATATATTTTATAACGGTTTTACTTAATTTACAAATTCGACTTATTTCAGTACGTTGTGTTCTATTTTTTAAGTAAGAATTTATGAGTGATAAAACATTTCCTCTTATCCCATACGCATTTAACTTGCTCAGCAGTATATCATGGTTGACCAGGTCAAATGCCTTGGTCATATCCATATATATTGCTGATATTGGGACTCTTTCATCCATATTAGCTATAATAACATTAAGAAAGTCATATATTGCCATATTTATTGAGTGATCTTTCCTAAATCCTTTTTGTTCTTTCACAAGTATATGATGTTTGTTGAGGTATCCGTCTATGGACCTATAGATCCATTTTTCAAATATCTTGGATATTACCGGAATGAGAGCTATTGGCCTGTAATTTTTAATGTCTTTCTCATCGTCTTTTTTAAATAAAGGTTTTATGACAGTAGGTTTAAGCTTATCAGGGTATATTCCAGACTCAATACTTAAATTAATTATGTAGCTGAGAGGATCTGATATTATTTCTGAAACATACTTTAGAACTTTTGTAGAAATATCGTCGTATCCTACACTATTTTTATTTTTTAAGTGTTTTATAATTCTATTTACTTCATCTGGTATGATAGGGGCTAAAAACATTGACTGTGCAGAGAAATGTATTTTATAGTCAGTGGTCAGTGGTGTCGAAGAAGTAGAAAGTTTTTCTGCTTGGCTTATGAAGTAGTCGTTAAAGGTATTTGCTATGTCTTTGGGTGAAGTGAATGTAGCTCCGTCATAGTTTATTTCTTTTATATACTCTGGTGGATGGTTGCTTCTATTTTCATTTATTATTTTCCACGTCATTTTCGATTTGTTATATGCTGTCTCTATCTTATAATTATTTTTTGCTAATTGTGTCAGTTTTATAATTTTCTTTAGTCGATTTGAATAATTTTTAAGTTTCGTCACATTTACCTTAGATGAATTTAATCTATGGTGCCACAACAACTGTCTTTTTATTTGGCTACACCGTCTAATACCGGGCGTTAACCAATTTGGATTCTTTATTAATTTTCTTTTTTTGTACGTTATCGGAAAACATAAATTATAAAACAATAGGAATAGTTCTAAAAAGTTGTTGTATGCTATGTTAGGATCTTTAGTTAGGAAGACATCAGAAAATGAAATTGATTTCAAACAGTTTTTGAATTTCATCAAGTTTTCATTACTAAAATCACGAACTTTTATATTCCAACTTTTGATTAAACATGTCTTTTTTACTGGAAGCTTTAAAGTTTGTGCGGTATGATCCGACATATGTAGATCGAGGACACTATGAGTACATTTTCGTGAAATATTATGCGCAAAATTATCAATACACGTATTGCTTTGTAATCTAGTTGGTTGATTAATTTGTAAACATAGATTGTATTTCAATAGGAAACTAGTAAATTCAAGAGATAATTTATCTTGTTTTAAAATATTAATGTTGAAATCACCACATAGAATTACATTCTTATTCGACTCGTAACAGTATTTTGATAATATAATGTTTAGTTTTGAGTAGAAAACCTCTAAATTATTTAACTTTGGTACTCTATATATGCAAATAATTATTGTGTTATGTGGTATTAGTTCAATTGCACAAACTTCTACAACGCCTTCAATTGACATTTTACTAACATTCGTAAGTTCTTTGTATTGGAGTCCAAATTTTACCAAAATACAGGCTCCTCCTCTTTTCGTACTTCTTGTATAGTAAGCGGCTAATTTATAATTAGGTATTGAAAGAAGCTCCTCATGGCCTCGCTCCATAAAGTGTTCCGTAACGCAAATTACATCTATACTGTTTCTTTGTTCGGCTAGTTCTTGCAGGTTTAGTGTTAGTTGATCTACTTTGTTGATGAGTCCCGCGATGTTTTGGTGCATTATAATCAGATAATTATAGAAAAAACATGTCTGAGTGCTTAATTTCTGGGGTAAAGGAATTAGATGTTGCCATATTATTTTCAGTATTGATTTCAGTTATAGTCCTCTGGAGGTTAGTGAAAATATTCTTCATTCCTGTTCCATTTATGTGTCCTTGTTGCGCAGAAAACATTTCATAGTCAAAAGTTAATTCTGCATTAGAGTCTAGTAAATAGGCATATTCGTGAGTTAAGTTGTCTAGATACAGGAGATTATTAAAAGTATCTATTCTAGAATTATATATAGTTGTATAATTGGCACATCTGTAGGTCGGGAGACAAATAATCACATTGGTGTTACTGATTTTTCCGATGGCTTCTCTAATAAAAAATATAATGTCGTGATAGTTTCACAACATTTTCCAAGATGAGACCATATGGCTCGCACTGCCAAAAAGTTATCAGATTTCATGCTTGGCTCTGCATGAAATCTGATAACTAACTAGCTTCTAACTCTATAAGCTCTTCTTTCACTAACTCTAAACCTTAGTCAAAATATGTGGTTAACTAAAAAACCTGAAATATGTATTTTGTTATTTATAACAAGGAGTTTTGTTATCAAGGCAGGTGTGAGTGTAAACGCCGCGAGGGGACGCCTTAAGGCCCTCTTATAGTTGAAGACGTTTCGGGGAACACTGGCCGGTCGTTGTGAGCGCTTGAGCTGCTAGATTTTGTGTATAATTGTTTCGTGGAGACAAAATGATAAGGAAATTATAAAATATTTTCTCAGCATGCCCTAAAAAACAATAAAACCTATCTTTTGGTATAAGTTTTATATGGTTTAATGATGGAATCTCTTCAAGGTACACGTTTTAAATGGCGATTTAGTGTCATCTTTATGATTATTTTTTATCGAGCCAATTGTTTTAATTCACGTTTCTATCTTCACACAGCGCTTAACAGTATGTTCAATTTTCCTAAATATTTTTTTTTTTTACGTAAACTAGCCATTTTGCTAGATTTACAGAGGTTTAAAAAAGTTAAAAAGTACTGCAACCTCGCCTTAAGATTACATATAGTCACTATATATGTCCATCAACAATACGGTCACTTAGTGTTGATTTTCTTCAAAAAGGTCAGGTGCGTAGTACTCGCAACCGACGTGTGTGTATGGCCAGATGAAACGTTTTTGCCTACCCCTTCTTTTTTTTCCTTTGTGGGTGAGAAATCATCAAATTACGTGTCGCGCTCTGGGTGGAGCGGAAAGGCGTGTCAGGCTTTTTTCCTGACTAAAACCCACCCGTGTTACTTCAGTTGCCTATGCCAGGGCCACGGTATCTCTTTCGAACAATTCCACGACCCTGGCGGTTCTGCCTACCCCTATGAGAAGAAGGCGTGATGTTATGCTATGTGGAAACTACGTGAAAAACCCGCGACATGAATGCGTGGTGAAGCGTGGCCCTTATCATAATCATATTGTAGCGAAGTTAGGAAATAATCCCTCAATATCACTGGTTCTCGTTCAGTGCTCAGCTCCAGAGATACCAGACAATCAGATTATGTGTAACTGTATTTTTCGATAAGTTTCGCAACAGATTTTTAGGGTTCCGTTGCCAAATGGCAAAAAACGGAACCCTTATAGATTCGTCATGTCTGTCTGTCTGTCTGTCCGAGTATGTCACAGCCATTTTTTTCCGAAACTATAAGAGCTATGCTGTTGAAACTTGGTAAGTAGATGTATTCTGTAAACCGCATTAAGATTTTTACACAAAAATAGAAAAAAAAAACAAAAATATTTGGGGTTCCCCATACATAGAACTGAAACTCAAAAAATTTTTTTTCATCAAACCCATACGTGTGGGGTATCTATGGATAGGTCTTCAAAAATGATATTGAGGTTTCTAATATTATTTTTTTTAAACAATAATATTTGGGATTCCCCATACATAGAACTGAAACTCAAAAAAAAAATTTCATCAAACCCATACGTGTGGGGTATCTATGGATAGGTCTTCAAAAATGATATTGAGGTTTCTAATATCATTTTTTTCTAAACTGAATAGTTTGCGCGGGAGACACTTCCAAAGTGGTAAAATGTGTCCCCCCCCCCCCCGTAACTTCTAAAATAAGGGAATGATAAAACTAAAAAAATATATGATGTACATTACATGTAAACTTCCACCGAAAATTGGTTTGAACGAGATCTAGTAAGTAGTTTTTTTTTTAATACGTCATAAATCGTAAACCACAATTTACCTTTCATTCAATCAACTCAAATATAAAAATTAAAAAAAAAAACATTTAATTTCATAAACATGCATATTATGCATAAACCTTGAATTCCTGCAGGTTTGTACGGAACCCTCGGTGCGCGAGTCCGACTCGCACTTGGCCAGTTTTATTGTTTTAAACGTTATTGCAGCTGGTGTCTACCATAGTTCGATTTACACATTTATAACCATTTTTGACTGGCCTATTAGTCCAGTGGTTAGTGACCCTGACTGCTAAGACTGAGGTCGTGAGTTCGATTCCCACCCAGGACAAATCTTTGTGTGATGAGTATAATCATTTGTTTTGTGTCTGGGTGTAATTTATCTATAATATGTATGTATTTAGAAATATATAAGTTTGTTTATCAGTGGTCTTTTTGCCATAGTACAGGCTCTGCCTAGTTTGGGATCAGATAACGTTGTGTTGGTTGTCCTAAGATATTATAATATTATAGGATAGTATAATAACTGATACTAATGATACTTTTATCCTACTAATATTATAAATGTGGAAGTTTTTATGTTTGTTACTCAATCACGTAAAAATGTCAGAATACATTTGGATGAAATTTGGCACACAGATAGTTTGTAACTTGGATTAATACACAGGATACTCAATCACTCAATCGTTTTAGCCGTAATAGGTCCACAGCTGGACATAAGGCTCCCCAAATTTTAGGGGCTTTGCCATAATCGCTACGTTAATCATTAAATCATCTATGCAACCCTTTATGTTCATTGTTGTCATCATCAGCCTATAATGTTCCCATTGCTGGGACACAGGCCTCCTCTCGGTGAGAGGGAGTGGGCCATAATCCACCACGCGGGCCCAGTGCGGGTTGGTAGATGCTTCGAATTTTTTGGTTGTAAGACATGCCGGTTTCCTCACAATGTTTTCCTTCACCGTTTTTAAGAGCAGTGGTGATGAAATAATTTACACAAAGTAAAGCGCCTGCTTGGGTTTGAACTCACGATCTACTGCTCGTAAGCCGCGGCCGTTACCACTGGGCCACCACTGCTCTATGTTCATCTACTGCAATTGAATAGTAATTCAATTGCCAAATGTCATGAAAAACTCATTGAAATGACTTAAATGAATGGTAAGTATCCTAGTATCATTATCCGTGTGGTGTCGGACGTAAAGCATAGCACCACCCCATTTCTTCCCGTGGGTGTCGTATAAGGTGACAAAGGGACTTACTACAGAATGGGCAGCAGCGTTCTCTATGCAACGATTACCACCATGCTGCGATTGTCAATCCGCCTGCCAAGCGTGCCAACATCAGTTGAAACAGTAGGGCTATGGAACCCCATAGCCCTAGTGTTTCAACATCATCGCCACCCACTTAACCCACCCACATCAATTGCCCATTTAATTTTTCGAGACACCGCTTGTCGACTGAACATGTGATCTAATATATAATTTTTAGGACTATCATTTTAGGATTCCATAGTCAATAAGGAACCCATATAGTTTCACCATGTCCATGTCTGTCCATTCGTCTGTCCGATGCTTAGCTTAGAGACTCCTAGTACTAGAAAGGTGTAATTTGGCATAGTTAAACATATTAGTCACACTGACAAATTTACGCCATCTCCTTTACACGTAACGTGGGGGAACTGAGGACATTTTTTTTTCTCGTCTACCCCAAGGTGTGGGTGGAGTGACGTTGGAAGTCTTGTGAAAATATTGCAACCTTGTGAGTATTTTCTGTTCATTATCATCATTTCAGCCGAAAGACGTCCACTGCTGGACATAGGACTCTCCCAACCTGAGGGGGTTGCCCTAATCATCACCCTTGGCAGGCGGGTTGGCGATCGCAGTATGGTGGTCAAATACATAGAGAACGCTGTTGCCCATTCTCTAGCAAGTCCCTTAGTCGCCTATTACGACACTAACGAACGCATACAAAATGGGATCCGTAGTTAGGATAAAATCATAAGAACTTTAGGCTGAAATAATGATGATGATGATAATGAACTACGGAACCCTTCATTGTGCGAATTATTATTTTAAGACTCTTCAATAACCTATTCGATGAACTACCCACTTATATGCATTTTAAGCACAACAAAACAAAAATACCCGTTGATAATTAACTTACTTGAACGCCTGTGGCCTATAATTTGTCAAGCGGTATGCACACAATGCCGCCATGTTTGTGAAGCTCTCGATCGGACCAAACCGTTAGTGTTAAAATTAACAATGCACTTTGTGCCACGTGGGCAGTATTGAGATCGGAGAGTGATATAACTTTTCTGGAATTACGGTTAAAAGTGCACTCTCTCAGACCAAAGTATTTCTAATTTATTTATTCATTCAGACACCATGATCCATAGATCCATGATCATATTAAAGACCGTTTACTACGTGGTCCTCCCATGTAGTAAATGGTCTTATGAGACAAGAACTGGAGAGATTTAAGTGGACCTGTCCAGTACGACGCGATAATATCGCACAACTTGAAAATTATATTAGGTACTAAATTCCAGAGTCCACTCAAAAATAATCAATGCATGTACAGAAATAGTCCACTTTGAGTTTTATAGTAGACTAAAAAGATTAACATTTACTATACTCACTAGATTCCCAACACTAATTACCACTATCGTGGGTTGTAAACTAGTGATGTTCTCATCGATAACAAATGTCAGATATATGAAAGCGATCCTACTATCTGCTTGATCGATATCAATATGAAGTTAGTTATCTATGGTCCCAGATTAATGTCATTATCTTAATGAATTTTTAATAGTTAATCTTTTAATTCTTGTGTAGGCTTTGATATATCAATTAGTTAGTGTGTGTTAGTTAGTGTGTGTTTAGTGTCGCTTGTAAAAATTTGAGTGGTTTTCTGAAGTCCGAGGGAATTGGATTGTCATGGTTTATGGTACCTATCACAGCGAGTTTGAGATTTTATTTTAGAATGTTTTTTTTTATAAGTTGTATAACTGTCAAATATTACACTGTTTTGATTATTTCATGAATAATATTCATCTGAATGATATTATGAAACATCGCTGTATAGTTCATTAAAATATTAATAATGAATTGCAATAATTCAAATTGAAACTGAAGCTCCATTTCCATGTGTTTTCAGACGTAAACAATAGCACCATCCTATTTCTTCCCGCGGGTGTCGTAAAAGGCGACTAAGGGGCTTACTAGAGAATGGGCAGCAGCGTTCCATATGCATTTTATTTCACAACATACTGCGATCGCCAACCCGCTTGCCAAGCTTGGTGATTATGGCAAAGCCTCTCAGATTGGGGGAGGCCTATGTCCAGCAGTGGACGTCTTACGGCTGAAAAGATGATGATGATGAAATATTTTAGATGGTACCCTATAAACACGATAACCCATAGCAGGACTGGTTAGAATTTTGGGCTACTTGTAATGAGTATCAAAGATTTAAACAAGCAATTTTTTAAATATTTTTAATTATAAAAATAAATGCAGACCTCCAAAAATAAAAACCTACCTATATATGTACTTAAGTAGATAGGTTTTCT
The DNA here is from genome assembly GCA_947507805.1 of Aporophyla nigra. NCBI lineage: Eukaryota > Metazoa > Arthropoda > Insecta > Lepidoptera > Noctuidae > Aporophyla > Aporophyla nigra. Next base: position 2,617,371 of record OX382320.1, read on the forward strand.
AACACACCACATTTTTCTTCTCTCAAAACTAAAAACTTTTTTACAAAAAAAAACAACCGACTTCCTTAAAAACACTACAAAGTGAAAAATAACTTTAATTTCGGAAGTCGGTGTCTTAGGATCTGTATTTATGGTTTTTTTGCCACCGACTTCCGAAATTAAAGTTATTTTTCACTTTGTAGTGTTTTTAAGGAAGTCGGTTGTTTTTTTTTGTAATAAAGTTTTTATTTTTAAATTTTTAGTTGTGGTATCCACCCGCACTAATTCCAAACAAACAATGCATTTTTATGCGATAGCAGAAATCGCGGTTGATTTGCTGTCATTTTTTAAAGAGTTCCGGTGTCTATCTCTGGAACTCATCGTCAAATCTATTTGAAATTTATATGGGACCATTTCGAAATAAACTCCTTTCAAACAAAAAAATAATTTTGCAAATCCGTCTTTATATGACTGAGTTATGGCCGAACATACATAAAAAAAAATATAATCATCCGAATCGAGAACCTCCTCCTTTTTGAAGTTGGTTAAATTAAAAAAAAAAAACAGTTAAATTTAACTCCAAACGCTTGAAATCATTCATCAAGTTTATCAAAAAGGAGAGTTGACAAGGTAAATGTTTCAGATGTCTTTTCAAAACTAATTTAAACTTCAAAGATGTTCTATTACGGCCATCTTGTGTTATGGTAACATAGGCAAGTTATTTTTTAAAGAGTTTATACTTTTAAACAGGCTGATTCGCAGACGAAAGGGATCGGCAATTTAAAAATCTGGCAAATGCGTGTAGAGACTGAACAAAGGGGTAATTGCGGAACTTTTTATCGGTAGTAGTAATTGGTTTAATATTCATAGTTAAACAACATTCATTGCGTTATTTACGTAGCTGAGCCGACAATTTATTCGAACAAATGACGCAATGGTTTAGAAATAATCTTCAATCCCATTCAGATTCTGATAAATTGTGCGTTTCGCAATTAGGGTGCAGGTCTATTGAAACCTGTGTGGTTCTTCCTTCAAAAGATGGTCTTAGATACTAATCTGCATTGCCATCATCAAATCAGATCATTTATTCAAATGAGGCTGGGGATCAGTACTTGTCGTACGTCACTGGACACGCTCGTTCCATCATAGAGCTCATACATCGCTTTCCATCAGGCGTGATCCACGTCCAGAGCAAGCCCATTCAGCAATAAAAAAGGCTTTATGTATGTAGAATTTATGAGAAAAGCATAACCTTGTAATTAGAAAAGAGAAATATATTAACGTGGAAATAAAATAATCCAAGCCTTATCTCAACTCTGTTGGGGTCGAATTCCAATCTAATATAGCTGAGTATGTTTGTTGAGTATGAAGAGCAGTGGTGGCCCAGTGGTATCTGCCTGGCTTCTGTCGTGAGTTCAAACCGTAGCAGGCGCTTTACTTTGTGTAAATTATTTCATCACCACTGCTCTCAAAACGGTGAAGGAAAACATCGTGAGGATACCGGTCGATGTCTTAGAAGCAAAAATTCGAAGACATGTGATATCTACCAATCCGCACAGGGCCCGCGTGGTGGATTATGGCCCACTCCCTCTCACCAAGAGGAGGCCTGTGTCCCAGCAGTGGGAACATTATAGGCTGCTGATGACAGCTGAGTATCAGTATTTTACAGGGAGCGATTACTGGGTAATCTGGCACCCTGGGCACCCTTGGTAGGACTTGTTGTCAGACTTTCAGGCTTCTGACGACCCGTAACGACTGTCAAAGTTCTACCAATGACAGCCGGGGCCAACGGCTTACCGAGGCTTTACTTGGAAATAGAATAACTAATTAATAGAACACCTCTATTTGGTACATTGGCAAGTGTCTACAGTTTAATACATTTTCTTGCCACTCTTTTTTTTTGGATGGGAAATCATCAATCAAAAAATCAAAATCTATAGTCATTTATTCAAATTAGGCTGAGGATCAGCACTTTTCGAACGTCAAAATTACAAAAGACAGTCCCCCAAAACGCCCACCCGTCGCGCACTTCCTAGTGCTTTAGCTGGGAAGAAGTGGCCAACAAACTCCCCAGCAGCACAGCTGTCTGTCCAGTTAGAAGATCTTAATTCTATACAATGGTATATAGTAAAACATTAAGAGACACAAAACATTAAATTAAATTAAATGATTTGCTATACGTATATGCCAGCTAGCCAACCCAATATACCAATAAATAAAATGAAAACTATACTCAAGCATAAGTAAAAAAATATGTAAAATGTAAACATGGCTGCAAAAACAAAAGCCTCCTGGCCTGGCATAAAGGGCGTGACAGATTACATCAAATGACTTGCGTGCGGGCGTATCAGACTTTTACTGACTAAAACCCACCCGTGTTCCTTCAGTCGCCCATGTGCCAGGATCACGGTATCTCTTTCGAACAATCGCGCGACCCTGGCAGGCATCGGTCCTAGCTCGCGTGGAACGCTACGCGCCATCGACCCGAGCCTGGTCCTTACCGGGCGGCGAGCTACCCATTGCTCGCCGCCCGCAAGCTCGCGCCTACGGTGGCCGGGAGTCAGCTATCGATTCCCTTCTTGCCACCCTGTGATATCACTGTTAGACACACCCTGTATTCAGCATTCATAATAATTTCAGCCAATAGACGTCCACTGCTAGATATTGGCCTACCCCAAGCCGGTTACCCGGTTAACCGGTTATTGCTTCCCGCAGCCAGTGGATTCCTGCGGCCTGCACCAGGTCATTTTGCGGGAGGCCTTCCAACGCTACGTCTTCAAATACGCGGTCACCACTCCAGCCCCCCTGGCCGAGTTACAACCGTTGCGTGTCGAATTCCGTTCTCCCATCGGTAACGCCTCGGTGTCAGCAATTGTAGAAAACGATAAGTTAGTAGCCATGTTGACGCGCCTGAGTCGGCCGCTCGTTCTACAATGTCTTTAGAAAAATGACACATTATAACAAAGGATGTTGCGTTGAACATTGTAGAAACGATAAAAAATCATTCTATCATTTTGAACTATGTGAACTTGGCTACGAATTATCTATTCTTTTGTTCTAATCACGTGACTTAACGTTGAGCGACTAGCGTTAACGATTGCAGATTATCAACTTGGCTAGGGGTGCAGAACCTTTCGGCCCCATCGACCATCTGTTCTGCGAGCAGTGTGCCCTGCCCACTGTCATTTGTATGTAACTCCACCAAGTTAAAGAAAAAAAGTATATCTCCCAAGAATGATCTCAACAACTACTTAAAAATCCCTAACCCCATTTATTTACCAAACAATTTATCGGGCATTTTTATAAAAATACCCCGCTAACAAAATGTTGGTGTTTACCGGTAAACTGGAGTAACGTTTACCGCGCCTTTCAATGGATCTGCGCGGGAAAATTACCCGCTGGCGTACAACAAGTGGTTTAGGGATGGGACACGGTGATGTAAATTATCGATATCGGTAAAAGAAACTTTAGGATACTTTTTTATAAACTATAACTTCTGCCCGCGACTACGCCGACGTGAAATGTATTGTTTTAAACAACTACCTGCAGTACATCCGTTTTTAATAAACTGCCATATTAAGGTACGCGTACATTTCGATCTTTTTTTTTTATAGAGTAGAGTGACGACCCACGGGAGAGTAGATGGTAACTAAGGACCTAATGATGTTTGTGAAAAGCACAATCTATAAATACGAGAAGGAAAACTTTGTACCCTTTTTATGAAAATTCCACTGACTGAATAGGACGGCGTAGACGGAGGGGTAAGAAAATTGGCACAGGTAACGTTTACATTTCTATTTAAATGAATATTGAATCAATTTATGTACTAGTTTATCCATCTTATTTATAATTCAATTTGATGATAGTATTTTAATAGTATTTAATCATTGTTTCTCTCAACTAAAGCACCTGCCAGCTAATTTCTTCACCACCCTTGGTTGACTGGCTAAGAATGCTTAATTAAGTCCGCCTTAGTACCTACATTATAGTGTGCGGGAAGTTAAAATAAATAAATTTTGGCCGAGTTTCGACCACTGGGCGACTACAAGTAATTATAATTAGGTAAGGAGATAGGCTAACTAAACCCCGAGGAGCATTACCTCGTGTAATGATTACTGAAGCATATAACTTTTAGCCAACCCGCCAACCCGCCTGCCAAGCGTAGCGATTATGGCAAAGCCCCCCAAATTGGGGGAGGCCTAAGTCCAGCAGTGGACGTCCTACGGCTGAAATGATGATGATGATAACTTTTAGTAAGTAGCAGCCAAAAATAGTGATAAAAACGTGCACAGTGAAAGTAATAGTGACAAATTATAAAACTTATTTATACTTGGTAACCACTTCTTTTAATTCACGACTTTCTTTATCGATATCGACAGTTGCCTATCCCAACACTAGCCAGTTGATTTGCCGCCCTCAGAACAATAGAGGGGCTCCACAATTTTCATCATGCGTAGCGCGGGTAGATGCGGGCAGATGCCAATTTTCTAGCGTTCTGTTGTTCAGAAGTTTATGGTTGAAGATAATTTGTATTTCTATGGTTAGAAGTACGTTGACTTTTTGCAGTGATGCAGAACTTTGTGTTTATCAAGTCGTACAACTGGAAAAAGGCTTCTGCATTCTGATGAGTATAATTTGTCAAAAGTTATAATTAACTTTGTTGACATTTTGTTTTTTGCAGATTCTATGTTGGTGGGTATTTCTTTTTAATCAGACCCCAACACCATTTTCAAAATATTCGCCATGGTTTAAAATTGAAAAAATCTTTTAGCCCGATAATAATATAAGCTCGCCGCTCGGTATAGGTACGACAAAATTTAAATTCTAATTATAAAATAATCATGACGTGTCACAATATACATAAATAAATAAATCTGTAATAATTATACACACACGGTACCTCATACTTAGATTGTAAAGAGAATTGCCGTACGCTATTTGCATAAACAAATCTTCACGTAAACCCATAATAAATACTAGCATAACATATAAATCTAAAACCTAAACCGTTTTAACTTTAATTTATATCTAAAAAACTTACGCACGAACAAAAATATTTGAATAATAAACAGCCAACGGTGCTGCCAGCCTCAAAGGCTATATTCACACCACGACGGATATTATTTTCACGCTTGGCAACATCGTAACTAGAAACGGAACGTGCAAGATGGCGGAGCGTGGTATGAATTCCCGCCAACTTCGCGCAACAGTTTACAAACTTCTAGTTTGATAAGTAAGTGTTAATTACGTTCGTCCTTTTTGATAAAGTTTTGGATATTTCATCTTTGTAGCTATAAATAGATAAATGGTTTTAAATCGTTGTATTTAAATCGCAATTTTAAGTTCATGACATCCACCTAAAAATATCAAATCAACAATTGAGGATCTTGACTATCTATTAACGCAGATTTTGATGGTCTCAAAGTAGGTCGTCAAATGTCATGAAAACTATATGATCTATATGTCTGCCCATACCTAGTAACAATGGTAGGTATTTGAAAGCATTGCCAAAGCCAATTTGTTTTTACCATGGAGTTTCTTGGGCTCTCCTCCATGGAAAACTACAATTGACCAATTCGAACCGTGAACCTAGTTTCTGACGTTTCATAAATAAGCGCCCAAAAAAGTTTAAATGGGAAATAAAATTAAATAAAAAACCTAATCATTTGTTCAACCTCATCTACATTATACCACAGATTAAAATGTGTGAATACCTTCATTCAAATAAAACACGAAGACAATTGCTAAGCAGAAGAAAATTAGAACCCAATTTGATTTGACGACACCACAAAATATGCCCTGCACACAAAATGATATAGCCCCCACATTTTGATGATGCCCTCGAGATCTGTAGGTGTCTATTCTTAGGCGAAAAACTCACTGAAAAGTCAAGATATAGCTTGGAGCAATGAGGCTTTAAGCTGTCTCTTGGGTAATACTTCTGCACGGTTTAATCCGAAGAATTTTGGTGGAATATGTTTTACATATATTTCAATCTTAGACTATAAAAATTGTACAGTTTGAGGATTCGACCAGAGAGCCTAGACAAGAGGCAATGGCGTTCAGAGCATTTTGTAATTTAGATAGATTTTCATTTACGTCAATTGTTGACAATTATGCTATTGTAACAGGTGTTGGATGGATGTTGGACCATTAAGTTCCCTTCAAAATGCTAGAGCTGAATGGTGAAATGAAATGACATGTTTATTTCTGTAAGTAGATCTTATACGACACTTTTACACGTCAATAATTTTTGGTAAATGTTTTAAAAACTAGATGGTGCCTGCATTTCCTTGCTGACTGTTCCCTGAGAAGAAACGCCGACACAAACTCAGAAATCATGGTCTTTTAAACTCCAAACATTAGATATATTATTAGAATGTTATGCGAGTCTAACAATGCAGGGCAATGTCTGGTAGAGCCTTTTGAAGAAAGAGCCATTGCAGCTTTCAGCTGACCTGTCCTAACAGACAGCATGTATTTATCAGTCATCGTGTAGCTAAGCCCTATTTTAGGGGGCTCAACGACCCGTCACAAGACGCTACCAGATTTGCGGGACATTTGCGTAGGACATATACAAAGCCGCGAGACAATTATGTTATTGTTATGGTTATAGTTACTAAAACCCTTCGATGGAACTGTGGCCATAGGCGAGCCTTTAGTCATGCAAAATCACTTGGAAAAGTGGGATTGAAAGAAGGTTGAGTACCTTCTTTCAATCCCACTTTTCCAAGTCTTCACAATCGACGGCTATTCGGTGGCACCTCTCCAACACACAGTCCAGGGACGTCCCTGATATGACACTTAACACTGACACAGAATTGTTGAAAGTCTTTGTAGGTAGGTTTTGTTAGAACATGATTGATTTATGTTTTATAGCCGGCGCACGAGCGCGCGGCGGCGAGGATCGCACGCGCCATCTTGCTCTGTTATAGAGTCATGTATTGTATCTAGCCTGGATGGTACTGACATTCAAAGTCAGTTTTCTTATCATAAAAAAAAACAATAAATATAAAATTTCGACATTATTTGCGCATACACTTAGCATAATAGTTAGGTGCTGATCCTTAAGGGTCGGTTCACATCTGACGAAAGATGCGTCGAGCGTATAATTGGTTGCGTCAATTCGGTCAAATAGGGTGTTTTCATATCTGACGGAAGATGCGTCGGGCGTAACTTTGTTTTGCCACATTATTACGCGTAGTCTGAATGCATCAATCAAAATACACGTGGCGCGACGTTGCCACTCTTTACGTCGGCCGACAATGCTTTGACGGAAACGGAACAGACGCTGTACATTCGACGCACTAACGCATCATCGGTTAAGTATGAAAGATTGAATGTTTTCTCATATAATTGTCTGTTCTGGCGTTACGCGACGATAATGCGCGACGCATCTTCCGTCAGATGTGAACCGACCCTAAAAAATGTTCGTGAACGGGACGGTAACGTCGTCAGTAGGGACTGGTCATCTCTAAGCTTTCTTCTTCTTAATTGTTTTTTTGTCGTGGTCGCTTTAAATGTGCATGTCGTTCTATATTGTTCTCACATGTATAATGTCTAGATAAATAGAATAAAAGTATCATCTATCAAACCGCACTGCGTGGTGGAAAACGGCCAACTTCCTCTCGGCCCATATGTCCTACTTGTCTTTCAATGGTTTTTATATAACTCCTTAAAAGATCCTGGACACTGCGAAGAAGTAAAAATACGAGTTCAATCAATTCTACTATTTTAAACAAAAACTTTTTTACAAAAAAAAAACAACCGACTTCCTTAAAAACACTACAAAGTGAAAAATAACTTTAATTTCGGTAGTCGGTGTCTTAGGATCTGTATTTATGGTTTTTTTGCCACCGACTTCCGAAATTAAAGTTATTTTTCACTTTGTAGTGTTTTTAAGGAAGTCGGTTGTTTTTTTTTGCAAAAAAGTTTTTATTTTTAAATTTTTAGTTGTGGTATTCACCCTGCACTAATTCCAAACAAACAATGCATATTTATGCGATAGCAGAAATCGCGGTTGATTTCCTGTCATTTTTTAAAGAGTTCCGGTGTCTGTCTCCCGAACTCATCATCAGATCTATATGAAAATTATATGGGACCATTTCGGAACAAACCCCTTTCGAACAAAAAAAGAATTTTACAAATCCGTCTATATATGACGGAGTTATGGCCGAACACACATAAAAAAAAAAAAAAAAAAAAACATATAAACATCCGAATTGATAACCTCCTCCTTTTTGAAGTCGGTTAAAAAAAAAAAAACCGACTTCCTTAAAAACACTACAAAGTGAAAAATAACTTTAATTTCGGAAGTCGGTGTCTTAGGATCTGCTTTTAAGATTTTTTTGCCACCGACTTCCGAAATTAAAGTTATTTTTCTCTTTGTAGTGTTTTTAAGGAAGTCGGTTGTTTTTTTTTTTTTTTGTAAAAATGTTTTTATTTTTAACTTTTTAGTTATGGTATCCCCGCACTAATTCCAAACAAATGCATATTTATGCGATAGCAGAAACCGCGGTTGATTTGCTGTCATTTTTTAAAGAGTTCCGGTGTCTGTCTCCGGAACTCATCATCAGATCTATATGAAATTTATATGGGACCATTTCGGAATAAACTCGTTTCGAACAAAAAAAGAATTTTGCATATCCGTCTATATATGACGTAGTTATGGCCGAACATACATAAAAAAAATATAAACATCCGAATTGAGAACCTCCTCCTTTTTGAAGTCCGTTAAAAAGCATTGTCAACTGCAACTTGATTAACTATTAAGTCTTTACATAGTTCTACCCACCGCTCCTCATGCTTTTGCCTTTTTTATTATTGGTCGACGCAGTGACTATTAATTAGACTTTCTCAGAAGTCACCTCCATTCTATTCCACTCACATAATCTTTCAGACAGCCAAACCCTAGTCTCCACTAGGTCGTTGTGGCACCGTTGACTGATAAGTTGTATTGCAATCGGTTATCATGGTATGATGAGGCAGAATGAGGAAAATGTCGCGAGGAAAGTTTTGAGTATGAATGAAGATGGCTATAAGAGTAGGGGAAGAAACAATGGATAGACTGCTATAGTTAGAAAACGGGTGACTACCGAGATGACAACAAATATAGAATTTTGGGAGACAAAGATATGTTGCGGTTGACCATAAATAAATTGGTTTAAGGGAAAGAGAATTTCAGCATTATCAGCGTTTAAGATCCCCACTACGTACTGGGGCAAAAGCCTCTCCTCTGTGAGGAGGACTGGTCTGTACTCCACCACCTTGGCCCAATGCAGGTTGGTAGACGCCACATGTCTTCGATTGTTGTCATTCTTGTTCTGCACGCAGTGTTTTGATTGTATGTACGAGTAAATAGGCTCTACATTCATGGCTTACGCTGTTTTTCAAGGCACCAATGTTCGTGTACAACGCTTCTATTTATAATACGTCATTGATAACCTCCACACAACAGTTTAAAACACATTCGCCCACATTAGGGTCTTAGACATGCCAGTAAAATCTTTAACAGCCCTTCCATTACGCCGTGAGTGTCTTAATTTAGAATTAATTGTTTAATTCAATTTAATTACGTTTCCAAAACGAGTTGGCAGCCATTCGATTGGAGACTAAGGGCTTTGTTTTATTTCGTGTGTTTTGCTTGTCTTGGTGTTTTTATTAATGTTTCTTTAATGTCAGTTTCTGTTTAAAGAATGTTGCTCTCGTAAAGAACGTAAACAGTTCAATTAACATTTATGAGATATAAAATAATTCATGCAGTATGTATAAGGTAACATTCAATTTAAAAGTTGTAAGTTACGGAATTATAATGTAGGGCTGTAGATGCACCATCACTGTTTATGATACAAAAGAAATTTTTTCGTATCGCAGTAAACATACAACAAATAGATAGCTGCAAACCTCATTTTGTAAGGCTAAGTATTTTAACTCTGCCATGCATATATATGCTCGAAATTTGCAAATTTGCTCATAAACACCAAACATTTTACACTAAACGAGAAGACATACAAACATGAAACACACACACATACAAAACACGACTAAACTTACCAAAATCCCGCCTAAAAATCGCCCTCTGGTTATGTCGATTAAAATATACAATAAGTTACCAGAATCCTATTCACCAATAAATTAAAAAAGCTATTATTAAGTAAATGCTATTATAGTGTCAACGAATATTTAAATGATAAATCCCTGAAACTAGTTTAGAAAACTCCAAAGCATGTTTTTAATTTATTTTTAATTACTATTATAGAATAAGTTACATTTTAAGATAAACATTAGGTCCTGATCTCTACCTACTGTATTTTCTTTTGCTGTGCCCGACAGGGTCCACGATTGTTTCTAAATAAAATGTTTTACCACCTAAGCATATACATTGTGGAATGCAATAAAGTATTGAGTATTGAAATAATTGTAGATCTATTCTGTACAAATCTCACCGTGAAAACTAAACTTGAAGTGAGCTGTCAATCCCTAAATTTAGTTTGATAGATTGATCACTTTACTTAATTTTTCACACAGATTTGGCTGAGGTATGATGTGATAAAATAACGGTGCGGTTTAAAAGACGATTTAGTGACAAAAATTTAAAAGAGTAGGTATGCTTAGATGGTTTGGTCATGTTGAGAGGATGATTCATTCATCGGCGGCTAACAAAAGTTATTTACAAGGCAGATGTGACTGGTCACGCCGGAAGGGGACGTCTTAGGAGAACATATAGTGACCTTATTGGTGATGTTCTTCAGAAGGGTCAGGTGCGTAGTACTGGTAACCGGCGTGCGTGTATGACCAGATGTATGAACTTAAACGAGGCAAAAGGAGTGTGTAAGGATCGTAGCAGTTTCTGTAATTTCTGCCTACCCCCATGAGAAGAAGGCGTGATTTTATGTATGTATGTATATTTTTATAAAACAGTAGTCGTTAGTGTTTCCTTACAAAAATAATGTAGATATTCGTTGAATGTAAAAATTAATATAAAAGCGATGCGTAGTATTTCCAGCACCCCAATTGAGGAACACACTTTCAATCACATCTGACAGCTTTTGAAGGAAATTCCTGATTTATTGCTTTATATGATTGAAATGTACCGTGTGGTGCCGGTACCGTGTGGTGCCGGACGTAAAGAATAACACCACCCCATTTCTTCCCGTGGGTGTCGTAAAAGGCGACTAAGGGACTTACTAGAGGATGGGCAGCAGCGTTCTCTATGCATTTTATCACCATACTGCGATCGCCAACCCGCCTGCCAACCGTGGCGATTATGGCAAAGTCCCCCAAATTGGGGAAGGCCTAAGTCCAGCAGTGGACGTCTTACGGCTGAAATGATGATGTTTGAAATAAATCGCTCAACGACGAAAATAACGCAATGAATATTGTTGAAAAAATTAAAATATTACCAATTTATGTAAGTCATTATCATTCTCCGGCCCGTACCCCAATTTGGGGTCGTCGCAATATGTATTTTTCTTCCACACTTTTAGTCGTCATTTCGGTAGACATGGGGGTTCTATCCATAGGATGATATGGATAGAAAGTAGGTTATATACCTATTCACACAGTCCATCCATAGTTAAGTGTGTTACGCAATTACCCCGCAGGGGTCATTTAATGCCGAGTCATTCCTTATTGTATGTTTCTAAATAATTAACTACAAGGGTTCAAAATCGGATTGAAACAAATATTTTTGAAGTGAATAAAAAAATGCATGTGAATGGGTGAAGCTTGCTCATATTTTCGCAACTCTATTAAAATTAATTTAAAAAATAGTTTAAGAAACAAATCTAATGTAGAGCAAGCAGTTTACTACTCCGAAAAATCGCTGTATTCATAATAATATCCTTGCCCTATACCCAAAAAATAAATAGAAGTTCACCTACTCAAAAGCCCTCTTGGATCCCGATTGTCCTCACAATCAAATAATGAAATCTAACCTAATCAATCTAAAAATATTCCCAACAATAGATTTGTCCCTTCTTATTATTTGACATAAGCCATTCTTTAGTCTATGGTTAGAGTGGAACCTCTTTTTAGTTGTTGACTTTTATTGGCTATGGTTATTTTAATGTTAGAACTACTTGTCTAAGGAAGTTTTTTTTGCGGCTATAAATAAGTTGTGATATTTAGAAAAGTATTTTTATTTTCTTGATAAAAATAGATTGGCAAATCGCGTGGGATTGCCTAGTGGTTTATAAAGGGTTTATTATTCAATTTAAATGATATTATCTTGACGATAGTGGATTGGTTGGTTATGCGTAGTTTTTGTAATGGAATTAGTTATTCTTGCCGCGTCATCGGTCTGAAGAGTGTGTTTTTTATTTAGATTTAGTACATACAGGGACACTATAAAATATATTAATAGAAAACCGATTTAAGGCTCGCTATTTTTCCTTTTCATATTGAGCCGTCGACACTTGATTACAAAGGAGGAATAAGTTATAGTGAAAATTGACCTACTCATAAAAATCAACCACGTCTACCATGCCATGAGCCTTTTCAGCCTCCCCAAATAAATTAGGATTCTTCATCTTTTCGTATCAACACAAATTTAAGTAGATAAGTACTAGAATTATATGAGGTCTCGGTATCAGTAGCGTTTTTTAGGCAGTGGTATATTTGAGTCCCTTGTGATGGGAGCCTATTGCCATCAACCAGGCACAAAATACTCCGAGCTGTTACTGAAAAATTCCTGACGGAAAAACCTCTAAAAAATAAGTACAACCTTTTTGGAACTTTAAAGAATAACGTAATTTTAGTTAGGTGTTTTTATTCGACGGAATAAAATTGCAATTCATCAGGTTTAAATTCGTCAACATCATTATCTGCCGAGCCTCTACCCTACTTTGTTGGGGTCGGCCTCCAGTCTAACCGGATGCAGCTGAGTACCAGTTTTTATATGGTGTGACTGCCCATCTGACCTTTCTGATTCTATTACCACCGACAACAGACGGAACGTAACGTAGTAAGAAATATGGCTTTACAAAAATTAAATGATCAGAAGAGTCGATGATATCATTAAAAAGTAATTCAATGGTATTAAATGAACTTGATGACTCAATTTCCATTTTCAGGATTGATATTCATGAACATTTAGAATGTTTCATTCCGAGTACATGGGTGTCGTTAGAAGCGACTAAGGGACTTACTAGAGAATGAGCAGCAGCGTTCTCTATGCATTTTACCACCATACTGCGATCGCCAACTGTGATCTGCCAAGCGTGGCGATTATGGCAAACCCCCCAAATTGGGGGAGGCTTATATAGTGGACGTGTTTCGGCTGAAATGATGGTGAATGAATGATACGAAATAAATAAGTAAACGAACACGTAGGAACTGGTAAAAATAAAAATCGTTTTTATTGTTGCTATATTAATACACAAATCAATCCCTATTGTAAGCCAAATTAATTTGATTGCCGCTTCGATATGAAATAACGGAAATATGGCGGCCATTGTTTGCCACAGATTATAAAATACAATTGGTGCAAACAAAACAAAAAAAAAGTGTGAAAATTCGCGATTTCCTGATTTTTCGTTGAGACAAAATTTGTGCAAAAATGGAATGTATTGTAAATGTATTTTTGGCAAGGTAGGTATCCACTTTTTGTCAGTTACATTTAGCGTTTCCAACTTTTTTTACAAGAAGTAAAATATATTGAGGTCTGAAAAGAATATTAAACGGTATTTTAGAAAAATAAACAGTATTTTATTTATGTATCGTTTTAAATAAATTTTTTTTAAAGATCCACGCACAACTTATTAATTTACAGTCTTTTTTACACGCTTTATATCAGCTTCACTTGTATGTTTGTTTGTAACCGACTCCTTATAGCGCGATTTTGACCCACTTTAAACGACCAGATTACATTCAAACTTTGCACACCTGTCAAGGACCGATGACAATGCAAAAATTTCATAAATTTGTGCCATTATCCTTGCCAGGGTTACCAGGACAGCAAAAAAACTGTCTTCGAAAACTACGCTGACACACGTCACAAAAAACGCTGACATACGACATAAACTACGCTGACATACGTCACAAACTTCGCTGACATACGTCACAAACTACGCTGACATACGTCACAAACTACGCTGACATACGTCACAAAATTCGAAACACCCTAAAAAATAGAAAATAAATAATAGTTTAAAAAAACTAAAAAACACGCTTCCATTGAAAACCAAACTAAAAAGTACAAAAAAAGTGGAAAAAAAAGCGTGGGGTGCCTGATATCAATAAAAAAATACCTTAAAAAGCAGAGAGAGAGAAGCTGTAGAGAACAGCCCATTTACTGTAGAATACCAATATCCTGAAAGTTACACTACCGGCTTTTCGACTACCACCCGTTACGACCATCATAAATATCCATTTGATAACCGGGTTTGGCAGTTTAACGTGCTTTCAACCGCGAAGAGGTTTTGAAATGCGAGGAATTTTACCATCACGGCATGTCTGTGTCCCTGAAAAGTGTTGGCAGAGGTCTAACTATTGGACTAGCCTGTTAGTCTAGTGGTAAGTGACCCTGACTGCTAAGACTGAGGTCGTGGGTTCGATTCCCACCCAGGACAAATCTTTGTGTGATGAGCACAATCATTTGTTCTGTGTCTGGGTGTAATTTATCTATAATATGTATGTATTTAGAAATATATAAGTATGTTTATCGGTTTTCTGGTTACCATAGTACAGGTTCTGCCTAGTTTGGGATCAGATAACGTTGTGTTGGTTGTCAAAAGATATTATTATTATCTATATATATAAAATTCAAAGTCCTGAGTGACTGACTGACTGACTGACTGATATATCAACGCACAGCCTAAACCGCTGGTCCTAGAGACTTGAAATTTGGAGGGTGCGTTCTTTGTGAAGAGTTAGTATCCACTAAGAAAGGGTTTTTTGAAATTCCACCCCTAAGACGGTGAAATGGGGGGTTGAATTTTTTGTGAAACTTTTTATTCTCTGGGTCGATTGACACAAAAATTGGTACACACACTCTTCGAGTATAATTATGAGACACGTGTATCACAGTTTTTCCAAATTCATCCCCTTACTGAGTCAAATAGGGCTTCGAAAATCCTACGTGGCATGGTTGACGTGCGCATGGCGTGTGAGGCAGCTCGGGGAGCGCATTGTCGTCACCGTTGTCCAATCTCAACCAAGGTATCAAGAAGTATTAAATATATCAATATGAACTAATATTTGCAAGTTATAAGTAAAGAACGCTTTTTTTTCTGTTAGTGTAATTTTATTAAGTAAAATGACACTAACTATTCTTTTATAGATACTTATGCAACTTTATAAGTAAAAATAAATTAGCCACATCCCTACTATAATACTTTACGCACTAACATCTAAATCCGTACGCTCAGTGAGGAATATACGACTTTAGTTTTAACATTAAAGTAAAACAAAACGACCAAGCCACAATCATCAATGAAATTCTTTTGAGATTGTTCGAAGAAGTTGAAAATCATTATAAATCAGTGGACTTGAGTGATAAACAATGATGACGTCATACATTACCCGGTTGAGTTAACACATTGAAGCCGGTCTCCCAACTCACTAATTAAAACTTAAAAAAAGAAACAACCGACTTCCTTAAAAACACTGCAAAGTAAAAAAATAACTTTAATTTCGGAAGTCGGTGTCTTAGGATCTGTATTTAAGTTTTTGCCAGTTTTTTAATTTATTTTTAACTTTTTATTTATGGTATCTACCCCGCACTAATTCCTATACCACTACTGGTCAGGTGAAATTTAAGACTTATATGGTTTTCTCATGGATGCCATTGTCACAACTGGACCAGTTGAAATGGAACCACACGGGACGCACCAGCTTTGTGAATCGGTGTACTATATATCGCAGATACCACAAATACCGACGGAATACCCATTTGGGTTTAAAAGGCTGCAGTCCCCTTATGTTTCGCAATAATGATTAATAAGTCTCGGGGACAGCCACTGGAAACAGCGGGATATGATCTTAGAGGGGTCTGCTTGTCGCACGGCCAGTTTTACGTGAGATCTAGATGATCTCACGTAAAACTGCAGCCAGGTTGTGTTAGCGCAGGTTGAGGGCAGAATCTCTAGAGTAGTATATAAAAAGATACTTTAAGTATCAACTCAAAAATAGTCTTAAACCTCTGTGAACAGCAATTTAAGTAAAGTCATCATTTGAATAATTAAGGTACATTTTTTTTTTTTCAAAATTCCCACGGCAATGGAAATATAGGGGATTTATATTTCCGGTTTAAAAGTTGCCTTCCAATTTGGCATGCAAGTAGGTAATTTGCCGTTCCGTTATATATTCCGTTACTATTGGCAGGTTCTAGGGTTATTTATACTACAGCAATCATTTATCAATCCAAGCGTCGCTCTCCGGATAAGACAAAGCAAGCAGTGCCATAAGACATTTTTTTCCTGGATTAACACATAGGGTACTTTTAATCCTGGTAGTACGTTCTTGTGGGATATTTTTCGACATCCACGCGGGCGAAGCCGCGGGCCGATGCTAGTTAACTATAAAGTGCCAGGCACAGGGGTGTAATGTAAACGGCATCCACGTTTCGCCTGTTATAATTTAATTTACCTTAAATTATATTATATGTGTAATAACGACCTCGGAGTGGTCATTTGTAGGTCGTGGGTTCGAACTCAGGCAGGCGCTGTACATTGTGTAAATAATTACATCACCATTGCTCTCAAAACGGTGAAGGAAAACATCGTGAGGAAACCGGCATGTCCTAGAACCAAAAATTAGAAAACATCTGACATCTACCAAACGATTTTTTTGGCCCACACCTTCTCACAGAGACAAGGCCCGTGTCCCAACAGTGGGAACATTATAGGCTGATTTTGCTATTTCTTCTAATTCCCGGGGGCGAACTAATTGCCATTAATAGAGAATGAATCCGGGCTGCTTTTGAGAAATTCCAAACTGAATTCCCAAAGACACTTTGCCCTGCTCAGGAATCAAACTCATGACCTCATATGCCCTACAGTAGAGCTTGTAACATTTGCGACCATTAATCGTACAAGACAAACGAAGCATCCATGGGGTAGTTGGCTATAGGGCTCGAAACAAAATAGGGCCCACTATTATTTATTTATTATTTATTTATATATACTTTATTGTACACCATTAAAATACAAAACAAAAAAAAAACATTACAATGACTACAAAATATACAATGGGCGGCCTTATCGCTTTATGCGATCTCTTCCAGGCAACCATGGAATGGACAGTGATAAGTCTGGACATAAAATGGGTATGTCAATGGTGTAAACATACGATGTGCTAAAATTGCTAAACAGATGTTTATATTCTAAATAATAGATACATAAATACATACATACTAAATATATAAAGCACTAAAATAAATGAAGACAGTACATAGAAAATTACAGTTAGATTAGGAGAACAAGTTCACAACGACAAGTAGTGTTCCTTTACGAGTCTTTTAAAAACATGTAACGTCTGCGCGCGTTTAATTTCAACAGGCAATTTCTTATAAAGTATGTATGTTTATCTGTTTTACATGAATAGTTGTGCATAGGATAGGGATTAAGAAACTGTTTAAGCATAATCAATTATTAAAGTTATTTATTTTGATAAAACAAACACAATAAAACACTTTTTAGAGAAATTGCAGCAAAATAATGAGAAAAATAAACTTAACCTAACACTGTTTTTCTGTGACTATTGTCTGAGCAATGTTTTTCTCAGTAGCGAGTGGGGACTCTTCTACTTCGTATGCGCTCTCTGAGCCTATCTGGTACACTTTCAATCAGATGGGTAACATTTTGCTCTGGTATTCCTTCCCAACAGAGTTTTAGGGCGTTAATAAGCTCTTGTCGACTATTCACCTGACTGTAGTTCTCTTTGAGGCTTCTTTTCAGTTGATCCCATAAATGTTCGATGGGATTGAGATCGGGGCTCATTGTAGGCCATGGCAAAACTGTAATATTGGTATCTGAAAGTGCTCTTTGTGTGATACGGGCCGTATGGGGACGGGCATTATCTTGCATAAAGACAAAACCAGCACCCACTCTTTGTAAAAAATGGAATGACATGAGGTTGGATTACTCGCTCAACGTAACTGGTAGCAGTTACAGAACCCTCTTCCAATAAAAACTTTTTTACAAAAAAAAAAACAACCGACTTCCTTAAAAACACTACAAAGTGAAAAATAACTTCAATTTCGGAAGTCGGTGTCTTAGGATCTGTATTTATGGTTTTTTTGCCACCGACTTCCGAAATTAAAGTTATTTTTCACTTTGTAGTGTTTTTAAGGAAGTCGGTTGTTTTTTTTTGTAAAAAAGTTTTTATTTTTAAATTTTTAGTTGTGGTATCCACCCCGCACTAATTCCAAACAAACAATGCATATTTAACCGATAGCAGAAATCGCGGTTGATTTGCTGTCATTTTTTAAAGAGTTGCGGTCTGTCTCTGGAACTCATCATCAGATCTATATGAAATTAATATGGGACCATTTCGGAATACACCCCTTTCGAACAAAAAAAGAATTTTGCAAATCCGTCTATATATGACGGAGTTATGGCCGAACATACATAAAAAAAAAAAACATATAAACATCCGAATTGAGAACCTCCTCCTTTTTGAAGTCGGTTAAAAATACCAGCTCTGTTTTGCCTACCAAGCTAATTCCACCCCACACCATAACACTTGGACCCCCGAAACGGTCTGTTCCATGCATGCATGGTTCTGTAAAGCGTTCGCCTTGTCTTCTCCACACCCGTATTCGTTTGTCATCACTAAAAAACTTGACCTTACACTCGTCTGTAAAGAGTACCGTCCTCCAGTTATCCATGGTCCGGTCCAAATGTTCCCGAGCGTACCTTAAACGCGCTGCTCGGTGAGCCCTTGTCAATTTGAGTCGAACAGCACTTACTCTGGAACGTTGGCCATCTTCATGGAGTCGATTGCGAATGGTTAGATCACTGACTTGTGTGCCAGTCGATTGCAGCAGTCGGGTTTGTAAGGCCCGGGCGGTTACGGTACGCTCCCGACGTGCAGTTAAAGCGATATACCGGTCTTCATGAGCAGTTGTGGCTCTGGTTCTTCCTGTTCCAGGTCTCCTACCTACACTCCCGGTTTCCTGGTAGCGCGTCCAAACATTTCTGGTAGCCCTTCTTGACACACCGACACGTTTTGCTACAGATCTCTGGGACTCTCCCTCCTGAAGCAGGGCAACTGCTCTTGCTGCAGTTTCCAGGTCCATATGACGTCGAGAACTAGCCATATTAAACAAAAGTCCAGGAAAGCATCGTCTAACCACAAAAATTAGAGTCACACTGAGAACAAAACTGACAAAATTAGTGCAATGTTGCATTTTTTCAAGCAAGTCACTTTTTCTGTGGTAGACAGAAAAAGTGACACTTGAATAAAACACGAAAGTTGTCACTCCAAACATTATTAACGACTCATAAAAATGTCAAGTAAATAACTAGTTAAATGCTTCATTTTGCTAATCATTGCCTCTTGAGTAATTCTAAAACAAATATTTAAAATAAATTATGGTGGGCTCTATTTTGTTTTGAGTAGGGGGAGACTGGTAAGAAATTAAATCAAAAACAAGAAATCATGAACATCTTTAGACCTAAATAGGTTACCACAGAACAGTGGTGAGCTCGTGCTAACACGAGCCCGACTTTTCTGTGTTGTAATTCGTGGGTTAAAACCAGGCAGGCACTTGACTTTTTGAAATGTATTACATCGTCACTGCTCTCAAAACAGTGAAGGAACATCGTGAGGAAACCGACATGTCCTAGAACAAATTCGATGACGTGAAATTCATCATTCCACCCTGCACCCTAATTGCGAAACGCACAATTTATCAGAATCTGAATGGGATTGAAGATTATTTTTAAACCATTGCGTCATTTGTTCGAATAAATTGTCGGCTCAGCAACGTAAATAAAGCAATGAATGTTGTTTAACTATGAATATTAAACCAATTCCTACCGATAAAAAGTTCCGCAATTACCCCTCTGGGCCCGTGGTGGATTATAACTCACTCGCTGTCACAGAGAAGAAGACTGTATCTCAGCAGTTATAGGGAACTAATTTGATTGCCGTCTGGACATGTTTTTGATTTGTTGGATTTTTTACCGGCCAGAATCGCAGAATAACTGTTAACACATAGGAATATTTCACGAAAAAAATAATAGGAACTTCATTTTATTTCACATTTTGTAAGTCGGCTAGAAAACGCTTAATGTCTTTGAAGTACCAGGGGGTCATAACTCGGTAGGAGCTCACCTAACCTGATATGTCAGCTAGAACACGCCATATGCCTTCGAAGTACCAGGTGGTCATAACTGGGTAGGAGCCTGCTAAACATAGGAATGTCAACTAGAAAACGCTTTATGCCTTCGAGGTACCAGGTAGTCATAACTTGGCAGGATCTTAAAAACACACCGGGGTAGATGAGACTAGATCTGTGCCATCCACCCCGTTAAACGACGGAGTCAGCATTACCGGGGTCGATGCAACAATTTTTCCAAACTGCCCCGTTAACGGGGCGGGACGACCGGGGTGGATGGGATGCACTCGATCGCCAACCCCCCTGCCAATCGTGACAATTATGGCGAACCCCCCTAAATTGATGATTATAGTTCGTGCCGACATGAGAGAAGATATGAGTGTCACCCATCCAAGTTTTAACCGAACAACTAGTCACCCTGTTTTTTAAACACAAAGTTTCTTTACCAGCCATTAAACATGATTTAACGTTCTAATAATTTTAAATTATTCAAGAAAAGGGAACAGAAAGAAAATACAAAAAAAAAATCTGGACTAACTCCACGTTGGGGCAATCAACTAGTCGTAAATATTGTTTAATTACCGAAATAATTTTATATTCTGCCGTGAGGGCGACAAGGTGGAGCCGCCATTTTTAATCGATTCGAAAATGGAATGTCTCTAAAGTAAAGAGGTGAATGTGTGAACATAATTGTTTCAGTTTTGGTTTGTATTGCATTATTTTTGTATTAGTGTTTATAATCTTAATATATATATATGTATAAAAATGAATCCCTATTTCCCTTGGTCACGCCAGCGCCATCACGCGTGAACGGCTAGACCGATTTCACTTTTTTTTTTGTTGTGTTTGTAATTGTCAGGAGAAGGTTCTTATGAAAGAAAAAATTAAAAAACTGCACGGAAAATGAGAAAATTTAAGAACACTTATTTAAGAATACTTAACAACCATATAATAAGACAATGTAAACTTTTTTAATGTAACATTATGACATTTGACATAGAATTGACAGAATGCGTGCTCAAATATCATCAAAGAGACAGGACAACGTCTGTCGGGTCATCTATAATAGTATTAGTATAGATATATCTATACGAATATTATAAAGCTGAAGAGTTTGTTCGTTTGTTTGTTTGGTTGAGCGCGGTAATCTCAGGAACAACTGGACTGCATTGAAAAACGATTTTTGTTTTGGATAGCTTATATAACATTACACTACGATCAAAAGGAGTGGAGCAGCAACGAAAAAATTGACAGAACTGGCAGGCAATTCGATGGGACGGGAAGGGTCAGAGGAGCAAAAATTTGATGCGGACGAAGTTGCGGGCAGAAGCTAGTAAATTATAATAGTAAAAAGATAAAATATGTAAGTTTTGGTGTAGAGTGTAATCTTCTAATCGGAATTACTGATCCGATTCCACATTTATATTCACCAATGGGAAGCTAACCTGGCACATGGGCAACTGAAGGAACACGGGTGGGTTTTAGTCAGTAAAAGTCTGACACGCCCTCCCGCTCCACCCAAGAGCGGGAGAAATCATTCGATGATTTTCCATCCACAAAAAAAAAAAACTGGCAGGTATAATTGTCGACTGTAACAGGTTATAGATAATTTATATTTACAAAAAAAATTCACGCGGACGCAGTTATATTTTATTTAATGTGCGTTTTATTTGTATAGAATATTATTGTTTTTATTTTGTTGTGATTATGGCTAAGTAATAACAGCCGCACGGATCGATCGAACAGGTAAAGCTACTCTTGCCGCAGTTGGTTCGTTGACGGAAACCTTTTACAGTCGTTACAGGTCGTCAGAAGCCCGAAAAAAACCCAGTAACTGGGTTGTGGAGGTCAGATAGGCAGTCGCTCCATATAAAATACTGGTACTCAGCTGCATCGGGTTAGACTGGAAGCCGACCACAACATAGTTGGGAAAACGCTAGACAGATTGATTACATGGAGCAATGGTTTAGGAATAGGTTGCTCCGAGGGGCTGCTTCGGAAAGTGATTCAAAATGACGACGGTCGCTGAAAACCAGCACTGGAGTTCTGTCTCGTATAGGGTCGCAGTATTATGCTGAGTGATGACCGTTTTGCGTGGATTTGACGCATGTTTTCTCCCATTTTTAACCGACTTCAAAAAAAGGAGGAGGTTATCAATTCGTCTGTATTTTTTTAAATATTTTTTTTAAATGTTTGTTAGCTCATAACTTTTGACTGCGTGAACCGATTTCGATGGTTTTTTTATTTGAAAGCTGGTGCTTCCCGATTGGTCCCATTTTAATTTGGTTCCATTCGGACAATGGTCCCCCCATGTGAAAACCATATAAGTCTTAAATTTGCATTAAGTATTTGCGTTATTTAGTTATGGTAGATAACCCGCACTAATCTTATCGCGTTATTCGTTCATTTAGTTAAAAATAAAAACATTTTACTTAAAAATAACAACCAACTTCCTAAAAAAACACTACAGTGTGAAAAATAATTTTAATTTCGGAAGTCGGTGGCAACAAAACCTTAAATACAGATCTTAAGACACCGACTTCCATGAAAAATAACTTCCGAAATTAAAGTTATTTTTCATTTTATAGATTTTACTCAGAGGCGTAGCGTGCCCTGGCGGGGCCCCGTATAAAAATTTGTTTGGGGGCCCTTATGAAGGGTAACGATTTCTCACAATAGGAAAAAAAATGTTTGCATAAAATTAAAAGAAATATTTATTCATCATAATTATTGTCTATCTGTCACTTTTTCCAAAACTTTTATAAACAATTCAAATTAAATAACTCTTCTTGCCTTTTTTCGGCAAACTGGAGATAATACATAATTCTACTGTTATCCAATTTTAATAAGTTATTTTACCAAGTGTGTATATTTTTAAAACCGAGAAAACAAAAAATAACTTAAGCGTTTGATGCGTGAAATGAGCCGCCCAGTAATAGAGATTGACGCACCATAATCGATAAAAAAAGATCGGCTATTTTACGAGTGCGTCTGCTTCGAATGCTTTCCGTGTGTTTCTTATTGTGCAAGTTGTTTAAATTGAATGCTGTTGAATTGTCAAGTTTTTTTATCTGTGCAGCTGGACGACTTTACTAGAGCGGAGATGAGTTTATTATTGACTTCGGTGATTCGGATGACTGTTCGTCTTTGCCAATGCAATCTGACAACGAATTAGACTAAAATGATTTTTATGAATTGTTGTGTTTTTCTTTTTACATCCATAATCTTTATTAGAAATTATTTATAATTAACCATGATCTATTTAAAAAAAATCGATTAATGTTCAATTGCAAAACCTCTCGATTTTTGCTAATAGTCGCAAGGAGACCTCACTATTTAAGTCATTTGACCAAGTGTCACTGTACCCCTACCCATCCTATGTGAAAAAGACCATAAACGGGGAAATCCCGCAGCCCGCGATAACCAATGTAGGGTGTTGCCAACTTTGGAACGCACGCTTTACGCGGGAAAAAGAAATTGATTTTGTGACTTTTGTCATTTCTGAAATAAAAAAAAGGGAAATTTTTATGAATTTTTGCTTACGCACGTTGGGGGCCCCCGTAGCCCAGGGGCCCCGTATAATTGATACGGCTGATACGGCGGTAGCTACGCCCCTGATTTTACTTATATATATATATATATATATATATATATATATATATATATATATATATATATATATATATATTTATAGATTAAACTCTATAGCAAAAATTTTTTCACTAAACTATGCAAATTGTAAGAGAACTCTCAATGACGCTCTCCAAAGTATGTCTTACGAAGAAACAGAGAATTTACTAACTGTGTTAAAGTAAGTATTCACCTACGTTAAGTATTTAATTCTATAAAATTTTAGAAACTATTTTATAAGCTACTCAACATTTATACAATAATTTGTCTATTCACAACTTTTGGTTATTTATTTATTTTATAAGACTATTTAGGCTCTTCTTGCCTGAAACACAGGATAACCTAGTTCAGGCACGTAAATATTAGAATATAATTTACATATAAGCAAACTGTACATATTTTTTAAGCCTTTTATTTTTTGAATAAATATTATGTTATGTTATGTTATTATTATTTTGTAGTGTTTTTTTTTTTAGCAAGTCGGTTGTTATTTTTTTTGTGAAAAGTTTATGTTTCGAATCTTTCTTTTAGGGAATGCAGAACCGGTGCTGTTTTAAAGAACCGGGATTTTTGGGACCTTCTGGCTTAAGAAACGGGATTCCCGGTACTATCGATACTTTTGATACTTTAATAAGTCTTTGTAAGAGAGTTGAAAGTGTTGAAACGGAGAAAGTAAAAAGAAGACGAAATGACAGGGCAAAGTAAAAACATTTTAATCAAATCAAATAAAACGTTTTATTTCTTGTTTTATTGACACTAAATCAGTCTTATTTAGTATAATTTTACTGGTAATTACGCATATTATGCCAGCAACATTTTTTAACATTTAATGATTTTTATACCTAATCCTACATAATATGTAACAGAAACATTTATTAAACATCTTTACTTTACCAAACAAATTAACATGACTCTTATTGCAATTATGCATAACCAAATTATAATTTAAAACTTACGTGACATCTACAAAAAAAAGAACTATGGAGTTTTAGCGTAGCATTAATCAGTCTCAATATTTATTGATTAGATAATCTAGACAAACATTTTTTTTTAAAATTTTAACCTTATATAATAATTCAACAATAGTTTGGAACAACTTCAATCGACAAATTCTTTAAATCAACTTGACTCTAATTATACATTTAAGAAAAAATAAAATAAAAATATAACTTTAAACTTAAATATTTTTGCAAAACTTAAACATAGATATTCATCCTTACAATACCATAAATAAAAATACCCAACCTATAAAATTTGGAATACTTGCTCAGACCAATATTACATTAGTCTGATTCTTATAGTTACAATGGGGGCACTCAATAACCTAGGTTAGGTACCTGTTTATTTATTTTTTAGAGTATTTCTCTCCTGTCTATATAATGATCTTACAAATATAAGAGCGTCCAAACTCTTATCACTTAAACGTGATTTTATTTTATTACAAAGGTACCCAGCTGAAGAAAAATCTCTTTCCGGCTCTACACTTGTCGGTGGAATTGATAAAAGAAAGTCGAAAGCCTGCGACAAATAACGTCCACGATCCCCTCCGTTCTCAAAAAGAGCCATTTCGATCCTTACATTTGTATTAAGATCTTCACTTTTTTAAGCTCTGCATTCAGCTCCTCTTTTTTAGGGTTCCGCACCTCAAAAGGAAAAAGCGGAACCCTTATAGGATCACTTTGTTGTCCGTCCGTCCGTCTGTCAAGACCCTTTTTCCCAGGAACGCGTGGAGTTATCAAGCTGAAATTTATATCAAATACTCAAGTCTACTGTCCCTTGAAGCTGTGAAAAAATCAAGCTTCTAAGCTAACGCAATCAAAAGATATAGCCGTTTATGCTGCAAATTCCCGCAAATTTTCGAAACTCGCAAGGGAATCAAAACCTAAAGGGTACTTCCAGTCGATCTAGAATTTTGAATTTTGAAATTGCGAAAACCGTAATTTTTTGGTTACATCATATAATTAAAATATTTAAAAAATATTTAAACTTTGTACCTACAGGTTTGTACGGAACCCTCGGTGCACGAGTCCGACTCGCACTTGACCGGTTTTTTTTTATTGAGGTTCTCTTTCTATGTCTTCATCTGTATCTGTCGGCAATTGAGCTATTTCCAAAAAAGAATCTCTTAAAGAACGCCTTAGCAGTTCCACTATCTTCCTGCATATTTCGTCACTACTTGGCCGAGTAAACACTGACATCTTGTATTACTAGGTAGCAACGGTGGTAGCTAGGTAGTATAGTAACAGTGCAGCGGTCGGATTTTAGGCAATAAAATTAGAAAAATTCTAAACGCGAAGTATCTTTTGCCGAAAGTACCGAAAGAACCGGGATTTCGTTTTGGAAATTCCGGTTCCTAAAACAACGCAAATTTCCGGGATTTCCCGGTACTTTCGGTTCCGGGATTTCCCGGGACTATTCACTACTTTCTTTGCGTCATGTTTGCCGCATTTAAACGTTTTTTTTTTAAATGTGTTACGAGTATTTACAAGGTAGATGTAATTGCAAACGCAGGGAGGGGACGCCCTAGGAGAACATAGGTATAGTGACCTTATTGGTGAAGAACATTTCAGAAAAGTTAGATGCGTAGTACTGGTAACCGGCGTGCGTGTATGACCAGATGTATGAACCTAAACAAGGCAAAAGGTATTTGTAAGGATCATAACAGGTGGCGCCCTAGTTTCTGCCTACCCCCATGGGACAAAGGCGTGAGTATATGTATGTATGTACGTAAATGTGTTACGCATTAGGAAGCTGTTCTGATGATGGAACTGGAAAGTGGAAGGAGAATAAAGGAACCTTTAAATGGCTATATTCAATCCGCTTTTGGCTCATTAGATTAAACTAAACAAATTGTATTGACCTCATGAGAGTAGTAAAACTAAATTGAAGCATGTTTCGTAGTTTTGAAACTATTTAGCTAAATTAATTATATGAAATTTAAGCGTGGCTTAGCTTTAGATAAATTATTTCTGTGAATTTATATGTCTTTCTTTCTGTTTCGCAATATTTAAAATAAGCTTAAATAATAATAAAATTATAGCAATTAGTGTCTAATACTAATTAGGTAGTAAGAAGGTTTGTGGTCATGAACAGTTTTTCATTTTATTTTTTTACGGATAGAATTTTTGATTTTATAAGTTAAGTGACTTTATTTTCACTACCATCTGCATCATCGTCTGTCTTATTCTTTTTACGTTGAATTATTAAAAAGTTAATTTGAAAATTATTATAAATTATGTAATTATTTGAACGACTTTAGTTTAATAAAAAAATCTTTTTATTGTAATGCTTGTTTGTGTTAATTTTGTACGCCATTTATTAGCAAAACATAGTGCACATTTTAGACAATTTACTATCTGACACCACACCCTATTTTTAAGAAAATAAATTATTGGATAATTGATTGATTTGTTTTTTAACTAAAATACGTTTCTTAATAAGGATTTTTTTTTTTAAATGTCTTGACAACCATTACAATATATTATTTATTTTTTAAATCCTAAAATACCTATTCCTATGCCTACAAATTTTGTTTTATAATTAACGATGTCATATTTTATGACGTTTTCGAACGCAAAATTACCATTGAAAAAAGAACACTTTCCAAAAAGTTCCTATCTCTCACACCCTTTTTGTCAAAACTCCCCACTAACCTGTCTGTTTCTGCAGTGTTGCCAGTTACCAGTTGAGCAGGTGGTGCTGTCTGCGTGGTGCTCTGGCTATCAATGAGAACGGGCCACGGTGCGCTACGTTTAATATCACCCTGCTACAGGTGGGCGGAGTCAGTGGGCGGGAAAAGCTGTGGAGTTGGTGTTGGGTCTGCATTTTTTTGATAAATAAAAAATAAATTGACTTCGGCTTTTGTAGATCTTTGATAGTCCTTACGAGTAGCCCAAAATTCTAGTCAGTACCGTCATGGTGTATAGTGTTTGTAAGGGTCAAATAGGTGCCATCTAAAATATTTCATCATCACCATGATTTCAGTCGTAAGATGTCCACTGCTGGACATAGGCTTCCCACTATTTGACGGGATTTGCTATAATCACCACGCTTGGCAGGCGGGTTGGCGATCGCAGTACTTTGGCAAAATGCATAAAGAACGCTGCTGTCCATACTCTAGTAAGTCACTTAGTCGCCTCTTACGGCAGCCACGGGAACAATGGGACAGAGATATCCTTTACGTTCGACAACATTCGGAACGACATTAACAAGCCATGGATAATATTGATCAACTTTTTTAAATTGAATACGGGGCTTTTGGCTACCTTGTATGTGTGCATTTTTCTTTTTCGTAACTATTTTACATTTCATGTTATGCGTTTTTTTTTTTGTGCAGAATTAACTATTTTCTTTCTTTCTTTTAGAAATCGAATAGCAGAAAAACCTACATACCATTTTTTTCTAGTTTGCCATTTCTAAATTTGCTTGACTGTTCGCATGAAACTAGAGTTATTTCATCACCAGCCTGTATAACATAAGGTCGATTTTGGCATACAACTTTTACAGTAGCTAATACATACCAAAAGATTTTGAATGTTTTATTTTTCTAAGAAATACATTGTTTCAGATTGGAAAATTTAATTTCTGCTTGAAAAATTAAAAGTGTAACACATTACCCTAACTTATCAAAAGTTTGACTTCACAATTCTTTCGACAACGAAATTCGACTCCACTGTCTCCTTTGTCCATGAATCACAAACGCTACCACTGTACTTAGTAATTACAGTATTTCGCGAAGTACTTTAGAATTCTTTGAAAAAGACTAGCGCATGATCTAGGTCTGATTTTAGGATCGAATCAGGACTTAATACCTAAATTGAAAAAAAAAATTCATTTCTACATCATAACCAAAAATAGATTGTAACATCTCGAAACAGGGTGAAGCTGTCGATTTGTAAAGTCAAGTTGCACTTGTTAAGGTTATTTTGTGGATGGGTGACCGTTTTCATGGGTTTTTGATAGTATTGTTCCACAGGTGTAGTTTGGAGATGATTTTAAGTCGTCAACTGCAGTTTCCCATTGCGTTATTTTGCGTTTGAAAATTATTCGTGCTGTCCACTCAATGTATCCGACATAATTTACCTCTAAGCGTGATTAAAAATTGTTACTATTAATTAAGATAATAGGTACTAAGAAAAATAAATAATGCATTAGAATTATGAAACATCCTGTTAATAATGTTTACGTATCAGACGGTATAGAACATACCTACCCAGCGCACGAGTCGACTAGATCATTCCATCTCCATTTTCCATGAGACAAAATATCAATTTCAAACTACGTCTTGCGTCATCATCTATACAAATAAATAAAATTGGAGTGTCTGTTTTTAATATTAAGATAACCACTTTTTACTAAGTGTATATGGATGTATACACGATACATATACCAAAACAACATTTTTTACAATTTTTGTCTGTCTGTCTGTCTGTCTGTCTGTCTGTCTGTCTGTCTGTCTGTTTGTTCCCGCTAATCTCTGAAATGGCTGGACCGATTTTGACGGGACTTTCACTGGCGAATAGCTGGTGTAACAAGGAGTAACTTAGGCTACTTTAATTTTAGAAAGATTCTTTTATTTTAGAAAAAAATAACTTTCTTTGAAAACTACGCTGACATACGTTTCAAAATTCGAAAAACCCTGGCTGAATCCTACGAAATAGATCAAAATAATGTACTACAGTATTATACACCTTAAAAAGGCCTACAAAAATGTCCTCAATGGTATTATGTCTATCTCTTAGGGATAACCCACAATAACCATTTTTTATCTTTTACTTTTTACGAGAAATAAGGGCTTATTTACGAAGCGATTTTAAGCAATACAGCATTAATCCTTATCCAATTAAGTACTTTAAATACATTGTGCATTTAATATAGATCAATTTGGCCCTTTACAGCATGTAATTTAAATGAATATCTTAGAAGATATTAGAGATTTAAAAAGCGGGCGCAGAGCGCGTTGGCAGCGGCCGGGTAATAGTACAGGATAAGTAGGATTGTATTTCATATTACTTTGGCTTCATAGTAATTGCGAATATCATGTGTGTTCATTATACTCAAAATAAACCTAATAGTATTATTCCAAGTAAGAGACCGCGAAATGGCTTAGATGTTTAGATTTTTGGATGTTTGTTTCTCAATGATGCAAAGACGGCCAAACGGATTTAGATCGAATTTGGCACAAAGATATAATATTATATCATGGATACGTAACAGATAGGATACCTACTTTATCCCGGTAGTAGGTTCCCGGGTGATATCTTCCGACAGCTATACGGGCCAAGCCACTGGCAAAAGTACTATTCCTATAATTATGTTCGGTGTCTGGTAAATGATTGAGTGTATAGGTAAAATAGGAGCGTTAAGCAAAACCAGGAAGACTTATATTCAACTAAACCAACCCCTATGTCGCAGTCTTCTTACTCTGAATACTATTACTTTTATTTTAAAAACACCAACACACATGATGTTCTCTTAAACTATGAATCCTAAGTAATATGAGTTATAATCCTACTACTAATAATATTATATATATGATGAAAGCTTTTTTTTTATTCTTTTTTTTTGTATTTCTTTTTTTTTTATGTGAAACTATGTATGATTGGGTGTTTGTTTCTCAATCACGCAAAAATGGCTGAATGGATCTGGATCGAAAATAGCACACAGAGTCTATATTACCTATATAACCTGGAATAACACATTCTTATCGCGGTAGTACGTCCTCTTGCATTAATTTCCGACATCCACGCGGGCGAAGCCGCGGGCAAAAGCTAGTAATAAATAATATTTTAATTTTTTTAGTTATTCAAACGTTTTTTTTTTTTTCCTAAGGATGTGTAGTAGTCATTGGATACATGAAGTGGGCTGCCGTTGTAAGGCGACTGAAATGTCACGGTGTAAAGGCATGTAGTATTGGAAAAAATGTATTGACTATTTTATTTACATTATAAAGATATTTTTTTTTTTTTTTTGTTCGTGTGGTGCCGAACGTAAAGAATAGCACAATCCCATTTCTTCCCGTGGATGTCGTAAAAGTCGACTAAGGGACTTACTATAGAATGGGCAGCAGCGTTCTCTATGCATTTTCCCACCATACTGCGATCAGCAAGCCGCCTGCCAAGCGTTGCGATTACGGCAAACCCCCCCAAATAGTGGGAGGCCTATGTCCAGCTTGGAGGTCTTACGGCTGAAATGATGATGATAAAGATATTTATTTTAGAAGTTTTTGTTTAATTTTATAAAGTGAATTGTTTTAATTATATGTATTTTATTTTCTCTTTTACTCTTACTCATATACCTAAATCTCTTTATCTTCTCTCCTATCGCAGGTTTCCTGAAAGAGATTTCTTTAGAAATAAGCTTCACCCCAGTACCAATTTTTTCTGTTCTTTTCTTGTCTATTTATATGTATTTACATAAATAGTTAAATATATAAATAAAGTCCAATTTACACTTTTTTATAAATTGGCCTACTCTGTCCCACTGCAGAACAAAGATATCCTTCAAATCGTTACAAGCATCCTTTATGGAGCCACCTTGATCCAATCCTTGCAATACGCTTCTTTGGTCGTTTGGTTGCCTCATCCTGGGCTAGTCTCGGCTGGCGTGACCCGCCCAGTCCTATTTCAGGCCTGGCAGCATTTTTGCCTGTATCTTGGATCCCCGTTTCGGTGTTTCGTATTCCGTCAGTTCTTTTAACGACTAAGTCACTAAAGTTCCACTTTGGGGCTTGCCAAAGGGTAATAGAGAGCGATTCGATGACCGACCAGCTTGTTTTTTTTAACAGTACCTACAAGATATTCTGAAATACCTAAACCTGTAAAAAGTTTATAAATTTTAGAGTGAAAATAACACGGGAAAACAAATCGTAATGTAATGTTATGTTATCATTGGGAAACGATGGAGGTAGCTCACAGAGGAAAACACCATCTCCGCCGACAGGACCAACCACGGAAAGAGCTGTATAACTTGAAGGATTGATCCGTGTGGCTGTTATTACTTAGCCACTACCCCCCCCCCCCTCTTCCCCTCATACTAACAACAGAGGAAAACATTTGTCTGAAATCGGTACGATCAGTGAGCAACCATGGTGATCAATTCTCGTGTCTTCACTCCATGGTCCATGCATAGAGGCTTTTCCTTTCATTTCTATTAAGTACCTCTATCTCTACGAAGACAAAGTGACATCTCATTTTTGACATTGCAAAGTAGAAATGTATCTACGTAATGAAAATTTAGAAAAAACACCAAATAATACCAAAAATTCGAAGATATGTGACATCTACCAAACTACCAATCCGCACTGGGCCCGCGTGGTAGATTTATAACCTACTCCCTCTCACCGAGAGGAGGCCTGTGTCCCAGCAGTGGGAAAATTAAAGTAAACTAGCTTCTGCCCGCGGCTTCGCACGCGTGGATGTCGAAAAATATTCCACAGGAACGTACTACCGGAATTAAAATGTGTTACCCACCGAATAAAAACTTTTAAAGAAAATTCAACCCCCCATTTCACCCTCTTAGGGATGGAATTTCAAAAAACCCTTTCTTAGTGGATACCTGCTTCTCACAAAGAACACACCCTCCAAATTTCATGTCTCTAGGACGAGCGGTTTAGGCTGTGCGTTGATATATCAGTCAGTCAGTCAGTCACTCAGGACTTTGAATTTTATATATCGACGAATAAAACTTTGAATCACTCTCCTGCAACTTTCAAAAAATGTCGCTTAGATCAAATAGCCTTTCAACCGTCGATATAAAGATAAACATTATTATAGTAATAAATGTTAAATTCTTTCAATAAGAGACAACACACAGCCTAAGCGAGCTCGCACACGGCATTCTTTTGTAGATCATACAGTTGGTGTCAGATTATTACGACAGCCCTACGTTATTTATATATTGGTTTTAATAACGAAGACTGAAATAATCTGACCTACACCCTAAACGCACTACTAATCAGAATCTGAAACATATTGAAGATTATTTCTAATAGAATAAAACAGAACAATTTTATTTCAGACCGGAGTCCATAGGTTAGTAAAAAGTTTTCTTAAAATATTATACAATTAAAATTAAGCGTGGAGCCGAATCAATTTTTTTTTTTTGGTGGGAAATTATCCAATGACCTCTCTCGCTCTAGGGTGGAGCGAAAGGGCGTGTCAGACTTTTACTGACGAAAACCCCACCCGTGTTCCTTCAGTTGCCCATATGCCAGGGCCACGGTAACTCTTTCGAACGAATCTCGCGATCCTGGCAGGCTTCGGTCCTAGCAGACCCCTTCAGTGCTGCTGACATCTCTTTGAGGCGCGCGTGGAACACTACGCGCCGTCGACTCGAGCCTGGTCCTTACCGGGCGGCGAGCTACCCATTGCTCGCCGCCCGCAAGCTCGCGCTTACGATGGCCGGGAGTCCGCTACCGACTCCTGAAGCCGCATCCATCTCCGCAGCATCGGGGAATCCCACCGATCTACGAATACACTGAGAATACTGTTGGTGCTAATTCATTGCGTCATTTGTTGGAATAAATTGTCGGCTCAACAACGTAAATAGAGCAATGAATATTGTTTAACTATCAAAATGAAACCGATTCCTACTGATAATAAGTTACGCAATTACACCCTCTGATCTCTTTGACTGGCCTGTTAGTCTAGTGGTTAGTGACCCTGACTGCTAAGACTGAGGTCGTGGGTTCGATTCCCACCCAGGAGAAATGTTTGTGTGATGAGCACAATCATTTGTTCTGTGTCTGGGTGTAGTTTATCTATAATATGTATGTATTTAGACATAATATAAGTATATTTATCAGTTGTCTGGTTACCATAGTACAGGCTCTGCCTAGTTTGGAATCAGATAACAGTGTGTTGGTTATCCTAATAAGATATTAGATAGGGTCTCTACAGTTTCATTTAGTTCCTACAAAAATGGGCCACCGTTTGTATGGCGATTGGTGTTTGAAATGATATTTTGAGTAAATAAATATTATTATTCAGCTAACACGTCTTCAAACTACATTTTCATGCAAAGCGGTGCTAAGGTCAGAAAGACAGAATCTCTTTTCAGATTCATAAACGCATGGACAGTCTCCCAAAGTTAGTCGTGCGGCAACAATCTTAATACAGATGCAACCTGTTTATGTAGGGACGTCTCATACTCAACGTATTCAAAGAATGTTTTGCTAATAAACTTTTTGTAGGGTTAGGTGATTTCAGATTGACTCTCTTGTCATGTTGAAAAAGTTATTTAAAAAAATATTGTTGCACGTGCAAACAATTTAACCTGGTCTCCTCCTGCACCCCTAGCCAAGTTGATAATCTGCAAATGTTAACGCTAGTCGAAAACTAATCAAATGTATGGGAATGAAATCATCTCAACGTTAAGTCACGTGGTTAGAACAAACGAATAGAAAATTCGTAGCCAAGTTCATATCGTTCAAAATTATAGAATGATTTTTTATCGTTTCTACAATGTTCAACGCTACATCCTTTGTTATAATGTCATTTTTCTAAAGACATTGTAGAACGAGCGGCTGACTCAGGCGCGTCAACATGGCTACCAACTTATCGTTTACTACAAGCGCTGACACCGAGAAGTTACCTATTGGAGAACGGAATTCGACACGAAACGGTTGTAACTTGGCTAGGGGGACTGGTCCGCCTGGTCAATTCGCTCTCTATTGCCCTTTGGCAAGCCCCAAAATAGAACGTTTGCGAGTAATTCGTTAAAAGATCAGACAGAATACGAAATACCATGCTGCGCTCCAAAACAGAGATCCAAGACGTTGGTAAAAAAGGCTGCCAGGCTGCAATGGGACTAGGCAGATGACATCAGCCGTATGCACAGCTATTGCTGAGCAACAGTGTCACAGTGGGTGCTTGAGGATGGATGGCGTTGCCAAGGCCGGTCCAGGAAGATGCGGCGAGACGACCAAGACGCGTTTTGCAAGGGTTGGAACGAGGTGGCTCTATACCCTCTTTGCGTTATGCTCGTGAATGGGTGCTGCTTGTGGTGACTGGTCGTCTAGCTGACCTTGATGTTAATATTGTATTAATATTACCTACCTGTTTA
Source organism: Aporophyla nigra (assembly GCA_947507805.1). NCBI lineage: Eukaryota > Metazoa > Arthropoda > Insecta > Lepidoptera > Noctuidae > Aporophyla > Aporophyla nigra. The sequence goes on from OX382320.1 coordinate 2,652,328, forward strand.
ATTTATTTTACGTCGATGGTCCTAGTTTATCATTTGTGGCCTCGATTTGTATCTCAGGTCGTAACAGCTATGTGAACATAATTCAGCATTGCATATGTAAGCTGTCACGCCCTTTATGCCAGGAGGCTTTTATTTTTGTAGCTATGTTTACATTATACATATTTTTTTTTGCTTTTGCTTGAGTATAGTTTTCATTTTATTTGTTGGTATATTTGGGTTGGCTAGCTGGCATATAGGAAATCATTTAATTTAATGTTTTGTGTCTCTTAATGTTTTACTCCTCTCAAGTTCTTCTAACTGGACAGACAGCTGTGCTGCTGGGGAGTTTGTTGGCCACTTCTTCTTCCCAGCTAAAGCACTAGGAAGTGCGCGACGGGTGGGCGTTTTGGGGGACTGTCGTTTGTAATTTTGACGTTCGAAAAGTGTTTATTCTCAGTCTAATTTGAATAAATGAATTTTGATTGATTGTTTGATACCGATTTTATAGCGCAATAGCGAGATTTTAACATGCGATATAGCGCACCGGCTGAAGCCTATGTCCAGCAGTAGATGTCTTACAGCTGAAATGGATGGAATAAAATCTAGCTGTGATATTTTTACGTCCGTGCAGACGAGGTCTTAAGGTCATGGCACATTATACCGGCACCGCAACGGCACCGCTCCAAACCAGGAATTAACTTGTCATTCAATTTAGAGCATTAAATCGTGTGAAGTATAATATATTTCATAATGTCAATATGAAAAAGCCAACGGCGAGCAGTCAGCGCGCTTGCCGCTACCATATAACTAGACTCGCAGCCCGCGTGCTGCAAGCGAGTGGACCATGAGTTTACAGCGCGTCTATCGCATGCTTACTACGCGCCGACTCCGAGTCGCCAGCGAAACAACGTCATTGCGCCGTCGCTCGCGCAGCACCGTCGCCTCCTCACCGCATCCTCCCTCAGATCAGATTTAAAACAGTCTAAAGGTCATGGCACATTATACCGGCACCGCAACGGCACGGCTCCAAACCAGGAATTAACTTGTCATTCAATTTAGATCATTAAATCGTGTGTAGTATAACATATTTCATGATGTCAATATGAAAAAGCCAACGGCAGGCAGTCAGCGCGTTTGACGCTTCCATACGACTCGACTCGCAGTCCGCGTGCTGCAAGCGAGTGGACCATGTGTTTACAGCGCGCAGACTCCGAGTCGCCAGTGAAACATGTCAACGTCATTGCGCCGTCGCCCGCGCACCTCCGTCGCCACACGCGCCCCGCTGCATCCTCCCTCTAGTCTGGAATCAAATTTAAGACAGTGGATATGCTTTGCTGCGGCTCTAAGATGAATAAAGAAAAACGAATGGAGGAAGTACGAAGATGCCATATAACAATTGTGTTCGCGGTGACAGCAAGCTTGCACCTCGCGGCCAGCGCGCGGACTGCGAGATTGCACCTCGCGGCCAACGCGTTGTTAGCGCACTGGCAGGTAGCTGTAGCCTAAATTCGAGGAGACGCCGTGCTGCAGCGGTGTGATTCTGTAAGACCTCATTCTAAACTTCGCATCTGAATCCGCTGTGAGTTTCTTAATTGGTATTCTAAAAACTCGGTTGATGATTTGAATGTACACTAGCGCCACCTTTGCCAGCGTGTCAGCGAGTTGAACTAAATTGACCGTGAGATTTTGACAGATAAAGTATGAGATGACGTAATAAGTGGCATTCTGTAAGGTAATTACCCCGTCACTACGACGCTCACTTCGATGCTTACAGAATGCAAAATCAAGGTCATTTTGAATCTTAAGCGAAGTGACAGTGAATAGCGATGTGAGATGCGAGTTGTCGTTTGAATTTTACAGAATCGACGCACAGCTGTGCAGTTGCGGTGCCGGTATAATGTGCTATAGGAGACGCCGTGCTGCAGCTGTGCAGTTGCGGTGCCGGTATAATGTGCTATAGGAGACGCCGTGCTGCAGCTGTGCAGTTGCGGTGCCGGTATAATATGTTATACCTTTAGGCTACTTACCAAAATAATAATTATTTTGTTTACTCTTTGAAGAAATGAAAAATGAATAAGTAACTTAATAAAACGATTGATCATGTAAATTGCAAATTTTACTCATAAAATAAAATGAGATATTTCATCCATTTAACTTAAAGACAAAGACGTTAGCTAAAATAGTATTTTCTAAAAGAAATCAAATCATAATTGAATTCGTTTGGTCTTTGGTTTTTATCATTAGTTTATATTTATGCAAAACTGTTGTAGAATTTTCGCAGAAAAATGTATTTGTTTCTTAAAAATTTAGTTACTAATCTGACCAGCACCCTAATTGCGTGACGCTTTTTTTTTGGATGGGAAATCATCAAATGACTTCTCCCTACTGACGCTTTTTTTTTGACAACCAGCCATCACAACGTTATCTGATCCCAAACTAGGCAGAGCCTGTACTATGATAACCAGACAACTGATAAAAATACTTATATATTTCTAAATACATACAATATAATAGATAAATTACAACCGGACACAGAACAAATGATTGAGCTCATCACACAAAGATTTGTCCTGGGTGGGGATCGAACCCACGACCTCCGTCTTAGCAGTCAGGGTCACTAACCAATAGACTAACAGGCCAGTCAAATGCTTCAATCAAAATCTGAATAATTTCGAAAGATATTGATAAACCATTGTTTCAAATGTTAGAAAAAATTGTCTGCTCTACAACAATCTTTGTGTGATGAGTACAATCATTTGTTCTGTGTCTGGGTGTACTTTATCTATAATATGTATGTATTTAGAAATATATAAGTATGTTTATCAGTTGTCTGGTTGCCATAGTACAGGCTCTGCCTAGTTTGGGATCAGATAACGGTGTGTTGGTTGTCCTAAGATATTTATTTATTATTTAATACCAATTACGCAATGAATGTTGTTGAAAGTTCAAAAAAAGCTATTAGAAGGCCACTGCTGGACATAAGCCTCCCTCAATTTGGGAGGGCTTTGCCATAATCGCCTCGCTTGGCAGGCGGGTTGGCGATCGCAGTATGGTGGTAAAATGCATAGAGAACGCTGCTGCCCATTCTCTAGTAAATCTTAACACACATATAACGATACTAGCTTCTGCCCGCGACTTCGTCCGCGTTAAATTTCTTACTCCCCCGACCTTTCCCGTCGCGTCGAATCGCCTACACGTGCGATGTTTCCTGTTTTTGCAACACTTTTATTACTGCTCCGCTCCTCTTGGTTGTAGCGTGATGTTATATATGCCAATAGCCTTCCTCGATAAATAGGCTACCCAACACAAAAATATTTTTTCAATTCGGACCAGTAGTTCCTGAGATTAGCGCGTTCAATCAAACAAACATACAAACAAACAAACAAACTCTTCAGCTTTATAATATTAGTATCTATAGATAAATATTGTATAATGTTGAAAAAATTTTAAAAGAGTAACGGTGGAGTTTCTTGCCCATTCTTCACCATAAGAATCTACCTTTTGGAAGGGGCGACTAGAATCAATTCTATTTTATTAACCGACGAAAAAAAACGGAGGAGGTTATCAATTCGACGCGTATATTTTTTTTTTGTTTGTTTTTTTTTATGTATGACCACGCATAACTTTTTACATAGTAGTCCGATTGTGATAATTCTTTTTTTATTGGAAAGGGTATACTCCGAAAGTGGTTCCATATAAATTTGAAAAACAAAATCAAACCCTAAGGGTCAGAAAACAGGGGATGATTGATTGTTCACTCACTGATTGTTATGTTTAACCACGCATAACTTTATACAGAGTAGTCCGATTTTGATAATTCTTTATTCGTTGTATAGGGTATACTTTGCCAAGTATTATAAGTATATTAAAGCCACAAAAAATTATAAAATAAAAACTTTTTACCAAAAAATTTAACCGCCGAAAAAACTGAAAAGCAAAAAAGAATAAACCTTAAAATTATGAGTCGGCGCTGGAAAATCAATGAACAAAGATCACTCAAAGCGCCGATTCATAATTTTAAGGTTTATTATTTTTTGCTTTTCAGTTTTTTTGGCGGTTAAATTTTTTGGTATAAAGTTTTTTAAATGCTGACGTTCACAAGTGCTTATTTGTACGTTTATTTAACATAAATACTTTGACTTAATTTATTTTCCTCAGAAATTTGCGTTTAAATATTTCTGGTCCGAGCGGGTATCGAACCCGTGCGAAGTTACACGCAAGCCAGCCATTCAGCCACTGCGCCTATGGAACCATCAGGTTGTTACTCTTACCTATTTAGGTACATTGTTGGTAAACAGCTAGGTGAGGTTTCATTTTTCAATATTATTGCAAATATACTGTCAGATGAAAGACGGTTTCACACTGTAAAGAGCCAAGGAGGTTTTTATTAATAATAATAATAATATAAACGTTTATTTTCTCTACACAAGTTATGAATTAAATGCTAAGCTTATAAAGTAGTGCACGTAAAAGGATCTAACTTTGTGAGAGACTGGTGCCTGTGGTAGGTTTATTTAAAAACCTGTATTACAAGTCACCAGGACCCTCCCGCGGATAGATGCCTGATAATTGGATACACGACATAATAACATTACAGGATGCATAACTAACAATAAATTAGAGAAACAATATAAAATTTTGTAAAATAACAGGAACAAAAAAAAACAAAAAGTGTGGAAATACCAGAAGGTGTGTGAGTAACCGCAAAGAGTGTATTTAAGAGATGTAAGAGTGTTTATGAGAGATTGAGCTGTGTAAGTGTGGAGCGAATATGGTTGATGGTATGCAGAAACAGGGCAAGGAGATGAGTATTTAAAAGATAGTCTATCTGAGGGGGGTCAACAAATTCTCAGTTCCCTGATAGTCTAAAGTTTTCAGATACGCATTGAGTGCAGTTTTACATTTGTAAACAGTTAGGGGATAAATATCAAGCGTGGTATTCAGCTTATTATATAGGTATGGTCAGGAGAACTAACGATCGGTAGAGGAGAAATAGAATCCAACAAATCAGCGCTGGTATGTTTCTGTCAACTTCTAACGAATATGTTCACGAGCTTTCATTTTAAGAGATAAGCGACTGGTTGCCGTCCTGGGGGCTTACTCTTCAACCTAATTTTAATTCCAATCTAAAGCCAATACAATTCCAATTTTAATTTTGCATATACGTGATTCGGTACTCTTGAAAACAATAGTGTCAACATTAGAACGACTACAACGCCCGATCTCGATTCCACTTAGTTCTCCAAAATGGACACCCAATTTAAACACATTTTGGCGCTAGCGTCGAACTCAAGAATACGAAACGTCAAAATTCCAATGTCAATCGATCGGAATTAAAATGAAGAGTAGGTAAGCACCCTGATGTTCAGGTCCAGGTTTTAATATTATTTTAATCTTACACTGCCAGTCCTGGAGGTCGTCGTTGTCGCTTATGGCCAAATAAGACCAGCCATACGAAGCGATCACAGGTTAAGCTACGCTTGCCGAGGTCGGTCCGCAGATGGGTGACCAGCCAGTTCACATCAAGAGGCCTTCCGTGGCTCAGAAAGCACATTAAGCCGTTGGTCCCGGCTGTCATGTAGAGGTAGACAGAAAACTGAAAGTCTGACAACCAGTTCTACCATATTACTCAGTAACTGAGTTTTGGTAGTCAGATAAGCGTTCGGTCCATGTAAAATACGAGTACTTATTTAGCTATACCGACTGAAACAGACCCAAACTTATTTAAGATAAGGCTTGGCAGAGGATAGCAGTCGTCTTCGGTCCCTCGGGTCCCGATTTGCAGACTCACCTGCATCCTACGACCATCGGTATTTCCGCCGACATGCGACATAGCCAATGCTACTTCACCCCTGCTGTTCCGTTGACATTATCAACCTATAAAAGTTTAACACAGGCCACCAGGTCTCTTCGAGAAGAAGGGGCATTATCCTCCATGCGGACTCAGTGCAGGTTGCTGGATTTCACGTCTTCAAATTTTTGGTTCTAGAAAGAAAGAAAAAGTATTTATTGGGACACGCACAGAAACTATACAAAAAATAATACTTAATAACAACCAAAACAAACAAAATTTTTAACCGACTTCAAAAAAGAGGAGTTTCTCAATTCGACTGTATTTAAAAAAAAAAATTGTTACCGCAGTAACTTTGATTGGGTGAATCGATTTTGATGATTATTTTTTTTATTTGAAAGCTGGTGCTTCCCGTGTGGTCCCATTTAAATTTTGTTCCATTCTGACAATGTCATCCATGAGAATACCATTTAAGTCTTAAATTTGTATTAAGTATGTGCGTAACAAATGAACGAATAACGTGATTAGATTAGTTCTGGGTACATACCATTACTTAAAAGTTAAAAATAATAACTTTCAGAAAAAAAAAAATCTTGTGTTTCCTCAACATGTTTCCCTTCGCCGTATGAAGAGCAGTGGTGATGAAATTAAATACATAAAATCAAGTGCCTACCTGGGTTCGAACTCATGAGGTAGAACCAGTATTTCGGGGTCGATACCTCTAGGCTACCACTGCCTTTTATTACAGTGCATGACTCTATTAATCGTCACAATTTATTTGTCAACTAGCTTTTGCCAGCGGAATTGCGAGTGGTAGTCGAAAATTATACCACGGGAACCTACTATTGGGAAAAAAGTATCCTAAAGCATCTTATAAAAGTGGAAGCCGACCCACAACATAATAAATAAATATCTTAGGACAACCAACACACCGTTATCTGATCCCAAACTAGGCAGAGCCTGTACTATGGCAACCAGACAACTGATAAACATACTTATATATTTTTAAATACCATAGCTTCTGCCCGCGACTTCATCCGCGTTAAATTTCTTGTTCCCCTGACCTTTCCCATCGCGTCGAATCGCCTACCCGTGCGATTTTTCCCGTTTTTGCAACATTTTTCATTACTGCTCCGCTCCTCTTAATTGTAGTGTGATGTTATATAGCCTATAGTTTTTCTCGATAAATAAGCTACCCAACACAGAATTTTTTTTTCAATTCGGACCAGTAGTTACTGAGATTAGCGCGTTCAATCAAACAAACATACAAACAAACAAACTCTTCAGCTTTATAATATTAATATAGATAAATTACACCCAGACACAGAACAAATGATTGTGCCCATCACACAACGATTTGTCCTGGGTGGGAATTGAACCCACGACCTCAGTCTTAGCAGTCAGTGTCACTAACCATTAGACTAACAGCCCAGTGAAACATAGATATGTATTGACATAGATTGGAAAAAGCTACATGATGAATTCTCGCATAACACCATCCGGGCAGGCACAGGAAAATAAATTTTACAGCTATTTATTTCAATAAACGTCGAGCGCTTTATTTTGCTTTGCTTGAAGCCGCTTGATCGCTTCAATTTGATTATATTGCTATTTATTCGTAGCTGCTTTTGGTAAGTAAGCCTGGTTTTTATAGCCGTGAATATTTTTGGTGCCCGATTGATAGCAATAGACTCGTTCCCTATTGTCGAGTCGAGAAGTTGGAACCGCGCCACAACACGAACTTCAAGTCATTCGTGGTGCGAGTTCCAACTCTTCAAATCGAGACCTTCCTCAAGGAAGAGTTTTGGCCGAAGGGTGTCGTGTATCGGCGATTCCGCGGTAGGCTACGCGACACCTCGCAGCGCAACACGACGCCGCCGTCACTTCCTGTACAATAGTTATGTTTACATGGTTTTTATTTGTATGTATGATAGTCTGTAAGGTATTTATGATATGAGTCTTTGTAGCCCAAAATAAATTGATTGGATTTCATTACATGAGACTTAGACATTACTGGCGATATGTGACTGTGCTATAGGTACAGCTCTGCGTTAACTTCGTGGAAACAAGGTGTGGTGTTAAGTTAAATAATAGGGAAATTGTATCCCAAGCCCCAATATACAAGACTCATTATTCATCATCATTTCAGCCGAAAGACGTCCACTGCTGGACATCGGCCTCCCCCAATTTGGGGAGATTTGCCATAATTTCCACGCTTGGCAGGCGGGTTGGCGATCGCAGTATAGTGGTAAAATGCATAGAGAACGCTGCTGCCCATTCTCTAGTAAGTCTCTTAGTCGCTAGTTGCGCGGTAAACTCTGCTTGCGCGATGCAGGATTTTACGTGACGTCACCGATGTGAGATCGCAGGTGGCACAGATAAACTCACGGCTTATTTGATACTAGCTTCTGCCCACGATCTCATCCACATCAAATTTTCCCCCTTGACCCTTCCCGTCGCATCGAATTGCCTGCCAGTTTTTGTACATTTTGTCGTTGCTGCTGCTCCGCTCCGTTTGATTGTAGCGTTATAGTATATAGCCTATAGACTTTCTTAATAAATAGGCTATAAAATACAAAAATATTTTTTCAATTCGAACTAGTAGTTCTTGAGATTAGCACGATCGACCAAATAAACAAATTTTTCCCCTCTGTCTGACCCTTCCCGTCGCATCGAATTGCCTGCCAGTTTTTGTACATTTTGTCGTTGCTGCTGCTCCGCTCCTTTTGATAGTAGCGTTATAGTATATAACCTATAGACTTCCTAAATAAATAGGCTATAAAATACAAAATATTTTTTCAATTCGAACCAGTAGTTCTTGAGATTAGCACGATCGACCAAACAAACAAACTCTCCAGCTTTATAATATTATACATTATAATATTGTTAGTATAGATTTCCCATGGAGGTACGCAGAATCTACGGAACGCCACCTACTGCGAACCTTATACGTGGGGAACTCAGAAAGTTTTGCGAAAATAAAAAGAAGTGTTCTATAGGTAAATATTTTTTTATTAAATCTAAGCCGATGTCCGGCAGTGGACGTCTTTCGGCTGAAATGTTGGTGGAAGAGTTTTAGTTGAGATGAGAATTAATTTTCGTATTTTTTAAAATAAATTAGTTGTAAGTAGTTATTTTAATGTTTACCAAGAATAAAGATACTTATTTTTCTATTTATATTATACTAGCTTCTACCCGCGACTTTATCCGCGTTAAATTTCCTGTTCCCCCGACCCTTCCCGTCGCGTTGAATCGCATACCCTGCGATTTTCCCCGTTTTAGCAACATTTTTCATTACTGCTCCGCTCCTCTTGGTTTTAGCGTGATGTTATATAGCCTATAGCCTTCCTTGATAAATAGGCTACCCAACACAAAAAGATTTTTTCAATTCGGACCAGTAGTTCCGGAGATTACCCTCTACATACAAACTTACAAACAAATGTTACCTCTTTATAATATTAGTATAGAAAAAACATTTCGTTTTCATATTACCCATTTGACTATCACGTAAAACTGTGCATATCGAGTCATGGATAACGTTGTTTATCACGTTTCAATATCTAATATTTGTAGTTTTAACATTTGTAGCCGGCCAGACTCGTGTTAGTGGAATTATGTATTTTGATACATCTTAGCAAGCATTATTTTTCTTAGCATGTGTAAGAATCAGTTACAATAACTTATATTATGTAGGGTTCACAAGTAAATTATTGTTCTTACACGCTTTAAATTAGCTTCACTTGTATGTTTGTATGTTTGTTTGTAACCGACTCCTTATAGCGCGATTTTGACCCACTTTAAACGACCAGATTTCATTCAAACTTTGCACACCTGTCAAGGACCGATGACAATGCAATAATTTCATAAATTTGTGCCATTATCCTTGCCAGGGTTACCAGGACAGCAAAAAAACTGTCTTCTAAAATTACGCTGACATACGTCACAAACTAATTTGTGCCATTATCCTTGCCAGGGTTACCAGGACAGCAAAAAAAAAAACTGTATTCGAAAACTACGCTGACATACGTCACAAACTAATTTGAGCCATTATCCTTGCCAGGGTTACCAGGACAGCAAATAAAACTGTCTTCGAAAACTACGCTGACACACGTCACAAACTACGCTGACATACCTACGTCTCAAAATTCGAAACATCCTAAAAAATCGAAAATAAATAATAGTTAAAAAAAACTAAAAAACACGCTTCCATTTTAACACGATTTTTTAAGCTTGGTATTTATTTATGTAACGGAATTTTTAAACGCGAATGTTCACCTCCTTCAAACTGTCGAATCAATTTGAAACTTTGGACACTTATCAAGGACCGGTGACATTTTATTTTTTGGGTGAGAAATCATCAAATGACGTCTTCCGCTCTAGGGTGAAGCGGAAGGGCGTGTCAGACTTTTACTGACTAAAACCCACCCGTGTTCCTTCAGTTGCCCATATACCAGGGCCACGGTAACTCTTTCGAACGAATCTCGCGACCCTGGCAGGAGGACCGGTGACATAACAATAATTACATTTTGTGCCGTTTCCAGCACATATACAAACATATATTTGAAGCTAATAAAAGCGTACTATTATGCTTTTTAATTTGGTTTTAGCTGATAGCATGCATAGTAGTCTTTTAAACTACATATTATATTTGCCGCGTGGTGTTCAGAAATTATCACACAGGGACGTGCTACTCGGACAAAAAGTAACCTATGTTACTCCTTATAATATCAGCTATCTGCCAGTGAGAGTCCCGTCAAAATCGGTCCAGCCGTTTCAGAGATTAGCCGGAACAAACAGACAGACAGACAACATTTAAAAACAATGATTTTTTATGTAAGTACCATATATATTTACTTTCATATGCATTTACTGAAAAACTGTTAACTTGAAATTACAAACAGACATTACTTTTTTTTCTGGATGGGAAATCATCAAATGACTTCTCCCGCTCTGGGCGGAGCGGGAGGGCGTGTCAGAATTTTACTGACTAAAACCCACCCGTGTTCCTTCAGTTGCCCATGTGCCAGGGTCACGGTATCTCTTTCGAACAATCTCGCGACCCTGGCAGTCGAACATACACTTCAATTTTATTTATTTGTATTGTATGTATGTATGTACTATGTATAGATATAAATACGTTGCATTATGGCTTTTGGATTTACAGAGTCTCCGTGGAGTTTCTTATCCGTTCGTGTTGTTTGGACCCACTACACTTTGAAATGGTCAACTAGCTTCATCATTCGGACTGGCCGAACTCCTTGACAATTGAAATGTGCGCGTAATTGGTTTATCCTACTAAAATTTAAAATTTGTAAGTTTGTGAGGATGTATGAATGTTTGTTATCTTTCACGCAAAAACAAATAAACGTATTTGGATGAAATTTGGCACACATATAGTTTATAACCTGATAAACAAACAAAAAAACATAAACAAAAAAAAATAAACAAACAAAAATTAAAAACAACATTACATTACATTTTTGGTTTCAACAGTCTACCCAAGTCGGATATGCAATAGTATGTTAAGAATTTAATTTACAAATATTATTTTTTATCAAAAAACTCATGCAGATTATAAAATACATTATTAATTAACATTTTTTCAATTTATTTTTAAATATATTTCCGTTTAATTGCTTAATTGCAGGTGGATTAAAACATAGGTTACTTTTTATCTCGGTAGTATGTTCCCGCGGGATGTTTTTTCGACTTCTACGCGGGCGAAGCCGCTGACAAAAGCTTGTTTGTATAAAAAGGTTTTAGTTTAATATTTGATGTTGATAAATTATTAGGATCGTCGTGTCGAAACGGCTGATCTGATTTTAATAAAAAAAATGTTTAAGAATCTTTGCCAAAAAAGCTTCCGCACCCAAATCGGTCGACCCGTTTAAGACCTACGGTCGGTTTACTGAACCCTTTTATAAAATTTCTGTGATAATTAGGTTCTAATTGTACCTACTCGTTGGTGCAGTGGTTGCAAGATCTAATGCTACTGAGGTTCTGGGTACGAACCCCACGGCCCAAGTCTTCAACCCCCAATGACTCCCAAAAATAAATAGCCCCCAATATTTGCGCGTGAGAATTTCTGTACGTGTAACAATTCATCACATCATCATCATTTCAGCTGGAAGACGTCCACTGCTGGACAAAGACCTTCCCCAATTTGGGAGAGAAGGGGTTGCCATAATCACCACGCTTGGCAGGTGGATTGGCGATCGCAGTATGGTGGTGAAATGCATAAAGAGCGCTCTTAGTCGCCTCTTACGACACCCACGGGCAAAAATGGGGTGGGCGTGTAGCAATTATTATTTGAAAAAAAAAAAAGAAATAGCTACGGGACTCAACAAGGTCGACTCACACTTGACCGTTTCTAGTTTTTTCCCCTATAAACATAAATATGTATAAAACATCTATTGTCTGAGGAAGTTTGCTCGTGTCTCAAGGTTTAACAATTCATTATGCAAGTCTTCATACGTAATACATTATTTTCAAAATATGGCCTTTAGAAATATCAATAAACCATTCAAGTTATGCCCGGTTATAATAATGATATAATTAATAATAACATTACTGGCCATATTATTAGATTTTTTAGAAATTACGTATGTTCAGTATCCGTCGTGATTCGTTCGCGGGAAGTGCTGTGCGCGATGATGGAATCCATTTTGAAATTTCTAATTTCGTTTTTATTATTTTTGAATTTGTGTTCGGCCAGTTATCATGAACAGTATAGAGGTTGGTACTTTTTTTTTGTCTTAAAGTAGGCGCTAAGGTAAGCCGAGAAATCCAAATTTTCTTACGGTTTCTTTTCTTTTTAACCGACTTCAAAAAGGAGGAGGTTCTCAATTCAATAATTTTTTAAATGTATGTTCGGCCATAACTCCGTCATATATAGATATCCAAAATTCTTTTTTTTATTCGTAAGGGGTTTATTCCAAAATCGTCCCATTTAAATTTCATACAGATCTAATGGTGAGTTCCGGAGACAGACACCGGACCTCTTTAAAAAATGACAGCAAATCAACCGCGATTTCTGCTATCGCATAAATATGCATTGTTTGTTTGGAATTAGTGCGTGGTAAATACCATAAGTAAAAAGTAAAAAATAAAAACTTTTTTACAAAAAAAAAACAACCGACTTCCTTAAAAACACTGCATAGTGAAAAATTACTTTAATTTCGGAAGTCGGTAGCAAAAACCTTAAATACAGATCCTAAGACACCGACTTCTGAAATTACAGTTATTTTTCACTTTGTAGTGTTTTTAAGGAAGTCGGCTGTTTTTTTTTTTCGTAAAAAAAAGTCTTTTTCAGGTCAGTGCAGGGTTGTATGTTGATTAAAATAAGATTCACGACCGTAACAAATATGACCTAGCAGAATTATAGTCATTTTAACACGATAACTGTCATGTTGGACTATGTGTCCGACACTTTTTAGGGTTCCGTTGCCAAATGGCAAAAAACGGAACCCTTATAGATTCGCCATGTCTGTCTGTCTGTCTGTCTGTCTGTCTGTCCGAGTATGTCACAGCCACTTTTCTCCGAAACTATAAGAGCTGTGCTATTGAAACTTGGTAAGTGGATGTATTCAGTGAACCGCATTAAGATTTTCACACAAAAATAGAAAAAAAGCAATAATATTTGGGGTTCCCCATACATAGAATTGAAACTCAAAATTTTTTTTTTCATCAAACCCATACGTGTGGGGTATCTATGGATAGGTCTTCAAAAATGATATTGAGGTTTCTAATATCATTTTTTTTTAAAACAATAATATTTGGGGTTCCCCATACATAGAACTGAAACACAAAAAAAAATTTTAATCAAACCCTTACGTGTGGGGTATCTATGGATAGGTCTTTAAAAATGAAATTGAGGTTTCTAATATCATTTTTTTCTAAACTGAATAGTTTGCGCGAGAGACACTTCCAAAGTGGTAAAATGTGTGTCCCCCCCCCGTAACTTCTAAAATAAGGGAATGATAAAACTAAAAAAAATATATGATGTACATTACCATGAAAACTACCAACGAAAATTGGTTTGAACGAGATCTAGTAAGTAGTTTTTTTTTAATACGTCATAAATCGTAAACCACAATTTACCTTTCATTCAGTCAACTCAAATATAAAAATTAAAAACCGGTGCAACAACGTCACTTAGGTATGCAAATTTTGTGAAAATTGATCTGATTGTGAAAATGAGAAAAAGTAGGTATTATAATATTACCCTTTTATTAAATGTTCGCTTTAACTTTAATATGAAGTTCAAAGTTGTAGTTTAAATATTATCAGTTAATTTCTTTAGTCAATACATTATAATAGGATGTGAAATCTTCAAACGCTTCTCCTGAAATATTACATATTTTGCATAAGTGACGTTGTTGCACCGGAGCTGAGGTGCGTTTTGTTGAACATACAGATTGACAATGACCTATAAATTACAAAAATCGTAAGAAGATTTGAATTTACCGAGTTACCTAACCGCATCCTTCTTAAGTTAGTTTTTCAAGCTTTTTGCATTCTTTATATAATGTGTTTTCTTTTTCTGTCCTTGTACATTGGCCACATCATGAATTATCTACCATTCCTATTTTGTTGTTTTCCGAAAAAAAATTGTCGTAAGGAAGTCCCCACTTTGTATCTCTGTTCTTTAAACTTTAAGCCCATTAGCTCTACCTATTCCGATCATTATTTATGATCTACTTACATAAATCAAATTTCATTTCATTTCATTTCAAAAGACAAATTCCACCTGAAATACAGTTTACTCGTAGGTACACTCGACAAAATCATTAGGTCACTACTCTTACTTGGAACGGCATCTGCGCATTATAAACCATATGGCTCCTCTTTACCATCGGTGATGATTGTTAATCGTGTGACCGTCTGTAGTGGTGAGATAGACGAATGTGCCCGAAAAACCGACAAATCATGAATTGTCACGATCATATGGCGAACATAGCCGAGGATCAGCGACTACAGACGAATAAGCTCCACACAATCGTAATCGTCTATGCTCGCCGATTGTAAAGATGCGCCACAACATTTATAAGTACCCACTCGTAGGTCTACCTGTCATGGCGACAACTTTCATACTTCTAGTCGCCTCTCTTTTCTTGGCATATTATTTGTTAGAACGTCCTTGTTACAAAACTCTAGCATCTATCGGGACAGGTCAACTCATAGCTGCACAGTAATACAATATTTGGCTCTTTCTTCATGAACCCTTCCAGATATGGCCCTGTATTGTTAAACCTCACATTATATCTCAGTAATATAATGTTTAATTATCCTAGTGATGCCAGACGTATAGAATAGTACCATGATACCATCCCATTTCTTCCGGTGGGTGTCGTAAAGGCGACTAAGGGACTTACTATGGGACTGGGCAGCAGCGTTCTCTATGCATTTTACCATCATACTGCGATCACCAACCCGCCTGCCAAGTGTGAACATCTTTCGGCTGAAATGATGACGATGGCTATAATTTTTGAACTTTCGGCATTTGTTCTCAGGGTCAGCTAGGAAAAACCCACTGACCAAAAAAAAAGTGTCATCAATGGTCTACATTCTAATAAAAGTATTTCATTTCTCTTGTATTCCCGATAGTCTGTAAATTCTGCGCTCTATACTAACTAGAAAGTAAACAGATCTCCACTGCTTCAGACTTTCACAGGAAGCTAGAGGACAACACAAAATCATTACAAAAAGTCAAGTCACAACAGTGTCCACATTCGCTGCACCAAAACGCGTCTGAATGTGATTGCACGACACACAGCTCTATCAAAATACCTCAAGAAATGGCGCGAAGACGTCACATCGGACCCCCAGGCCCCGTTCACGGACTCGTATGTCAGTCGATAGACTCTAAGATATTCTGCAGAAAGCGTCGAAGGAATTTACCTATTGAGCCAGCTGATGGGTTTAAAGGTAGGGGTTTCTGTCAAATAGTGCTTTGGCACTCTCCTCCCTCCTTAGTTGATCTTGTATTGGGAATTGGCTTTTGGTCTTCTAGAAAGAATTTTTCTCTGCAATCCTTATTTCGTGGTCTTATATTGTTTAGTTCGTTTCTCTGCAATTTCAGTACATATTTTGTTATTCTATTCGTTTGTTCAGCATTGTCTCAGACCAAATAAATAATCAAGACAGCGCTGCGAAACACAGTGAAGCATGTAAAACTACTACTCTTCGCTGAAAACATTTAAAAAATAAACTACATTTCACCGACTAACTAGAACTAGTGCATCAATGAAGCATAGCGTTGAAACACATGTTTTGTGGTAAGATGCAAAAACCATTTTTCAAACAAAAATTAAACCCCCGAAAAAACTGAAAAGCAAAAAATAATAAACCTTTCAGTTATTTTGAGTCGGCGCTATTTGAGTGATCTTTGTTCACTGATTGTTTAGCCGACTCAAAATGACTGAAAGGTTTATAATTTTTTGCTTTTCAGTTTTGTTGGCGGTTTAATTTTTTGTTAAAAAGTTTTTATTTTATAATTTTTGATGGCTATAACCTACTAATTACTACATGCTTGCAATATCGGACTATTCTGTAAGAAGTTATGCATTACAATCAATGAGTGAAGAACAAATCATCCCCTGTTTTCCTACCCTTAGGGTTTGGTTTTTTTTTTCAAATTTACATGGGACCTCCTTCGGGATATACCCTTTCCAATAAAAAATGAATTATCAAAATCGGTCCACTCTGTAAAAAGTTATGCGTGGTTATACATAAAATAAATATACATATACGCGTCGAATTGAGAGCCTCCTTCGTTTTTTTTCGTCGGTTGAAATAAAAAGCAATATGTAATCACATTTCATACGCACCTAATCAAATATCTCAAAATTGCACACATGTTTACGAAACTGGCCGAACGTCACTGTTTACAGCGCTTTGTCTTGATTTTTGTATTTGGTCTAAGAGCTCTGCATGTTTTGTCGAGTACAGGAGAAGAAGAAGTAGAGGAGAAGTAGTAGGAATAGTGGGATTTCTAGAAGTATTTATACAGGCTGACGTCAAGGATTTAGCCAGCCCTGTACCTAAGTAATACAGTCTTGTCGAACTTTCATACAATCTTTGTTTCCCTATTTAACCCCTTTAAATTTTCAAAAATCCTTTCTTAGTGCTCACTTTCGTTATAAAAGGAACTCTTATGCAAAATTCCATGCTAATAGACTCAGTGCTTTACGCTGTCTGTTGTCTGTCAGTGAATGAATTTAAGATTTTTATGTAGCAGTTGAAGACATATCAGCACTGCTGACGTGTCTTAATCAGTTACTGACATATCCAAAAGTAACTCGGGACTACTTTAAATTAAACCAAAATCTCGTACACTTGGTGTCCAGTTGGTATGATTGACAGAAGAAGCCTTGATAGTGAATATATCTTCTAATCAGGCCACCTCAAGAAGAAAACTTAGACACCTTTGGCCACGACCTTTTGCGTTATTCGAGAGTTGTATCAAGCCGCACTGGGCCCACTTCCACACAGAGCTCTCTCAGAAAGAGGAAGCCAGCATACTAATAGCGTATTGCACGAAACGAAATTCCTATCCCATTGTTTCATGTTTGGAAGAAGACCGTCTGCTCAACAACGTAATTAACGCAATGATCGCGTCTGAACTGTCAAAATGAAAGGCAATGCAATTGATTGGCATTGTATGTGTGTTATGCAAAACTTCGTCAGGAAACCGGCATGTCCTGGAACCAAAAATTCGAAGACATGTGATATATACCAACACGCACTGGGCCCGTATGGTAGATTACGGCCTACTCCATCTCACTGAGAGGAGGCCTGTGTCCCAGCAGTAACAAAATAGGCTGATTATTATGTGTGTTACGCAACCACCCCGCTAAATCCCCACAGTGTGAAAATCCTGCTATCCATTCATCAACTTCTTTCTTTGTTCCAGTACCTCAACTGAGTACTCCAAAGTGGGAGTCCTACATATTCAACGAAAAGGAGTACATCGTGCAAGTTCTGCCCGTCAACTGGGAGGACGCCAAGATCATTTGCAGGTTTGTTTGATCTTCAATCAGCTTAGCTCATCGGTAGTTTTGCTTTTATATTATAACATACCTGTTTCCCGACAGGGTTACCTAGAGATATGGGTAGAAAGGTCTTAGTCTATCTAAAGTATCTACAATATAAAGAAATAAAAATAATGATTATTTGAGCAATTCGTGAAACACAAAATACAACAAACAGTCCACCTCGCAGACAGGCCTCACGACTGCACCAAAAAGGTTAATTTCAGCATTCATGCCTGACAAATGCTGTCTGAAGCTGGTATTCTAATGAACCTTTAGGGAATTATTCATTTTGAAAGATATTGCTAATTCAATGCTTCAAATGTTCGATAAAATTGTCTGTTCAACACCGAAAACAACGTTATGAATGTTGTTGAATTATCAAAATGAAATCCAAGCCAAAGCCAACGTCTTATAAATTCTAAATTGACAAAGTCTAAATTGTACCGCAGAAACTTCGCGTTATTTTGCTAAGCTATCTTTAATGTAGTTGTAACTGGCTCCAGTATAGAAGAATAAGTATGTGTAAATTTTGTTTTATTTATTATCAATAATCAACTTATGTTGACAGTATGCCCGTCACAAATAAGTTATCAGTCAGTACTAGTTACACATAGAATTCGGTTAAATTCCATAATTATATAATTGGATAAAATTTTGCGAAAGTAAAGAATTAATCCAAATTAGATAATAGTTGATGTAATTAGGTAAAATTAGGTCACATTAGATAAAATTTGATAAAAGTAGAACATAATGTTGTTGTTGGTTGAACATCTATTCCAAATCCATGTTTGTTGCAGGGGCTTTCATAATGGATCCCTAGCAATCCTAGATACAAAAGATAAAGCTGAATTCCTGGCTGAAGCAATGTCGGAATCCCAGTTCAGTAAGTATCCTAGTATATCATAGCATACGGCAAACACGATGCACTAGATAAATCTCAACCGAGGAGGGCAAAGTTTTTATGTAAACTCACAGTACCTAATAGAATACAGAGGTCGCTAGCTACCTGCTTATTAAACAATTGTACCGTTTGTACTTTTTACCTTACTTTGACGATAACTCGATATACACACGTACACATGGGTACAGATCAAGCTATACTTTTCCAGTTTCAGCTGACCTCGCATTGTATAGGCTTTTCGTACAATGAGATGTCAGCTTATACTGCTGCGCTGCGACACTTATTTTTAAATGTCGCAGCATCATGCTGGCCTCGCACAGGACTTTCAGTTTTTTTTCTTTTCTTTAATATTTTGTTTTTGTTTCTTTTGTTTATAATTGATTTTTATTTTATTATGAATTGTTTTTTGTATAGTTTCTGTGCGGGTTCCAATAATCCTTTTTCTTTTCTTTCTTTCTTTCTTTACTGGAAATGTAAAGCTTGATGTGTAGCTGTGCGTACATAATAAAATGACGGCGACGTTTTTTCGTGTACTCGATCTTCAACGCAGTGCTTAGCGCTCAGAGTAGAAGATCGAATAGTGTGAATTTCACAAGCCGACAAAATTTGTAACCAGAAACCAGACTTTATATTTCCGAAGGTTATCGATGCGCTGAATCCAAATCTGCAATGCGCAAATATTATTTTTTTTTCGCTGAGATATCGTGTTTTGAAGTTCTCATCTTTGTAAATTATCGTATACCTGAAAATTTTCAGGTATACGAAAATTTACAAAGATATATTATTAATATTTGACCAAACTCAACGGCATTTGAAAGAAGAAGACTTGTTCTTTAATATGTATACTTAACCTTTATTTTTTTTAGAAAAAATAATTCGTGAGTCTACCTAACCTCAAAATCGGGAAAAAACTATACTTTTTGCACTTTTAGGTCAGGATATCTCGGAAACCTGACGTGATAGAGCGATTCTGAGGAAAGATTCGGATTTAGTGCATCGAAAACCTTCGGAAATAAATAGTCTAGTTTCTGGTTAAGAAGTTTGTTTAAATTTTGTTGGCCTGTGTTTTCGACGCGTTGGGGTGCACTCTAAAATTGAAAATCGATCGGAACTCTCGACGCTAAACAGAGCGGCGAAAAGATCTCACCGTAATATTACTTCCGTGAAGACATCCCATGGAGACAGTCATTCAGTTTGATTGCCTGTACTTCCACAGCCTTAAACATAACCACAGCTTCTGATACA
Source organism: Aporophyla nigra (assembly GCA_947507805.1). NCBI lineage: Eukaryota > Metazoa > Arthropoda > Insecta > Lepidoptera > Noctuidae > Aporophyla > Aporophyla nigra. The sequence goes on from OX382320.1 coordinate 2,672,279, forward strand.
TGCTGTCTGTATTATGGCCACTTTGACCGATAATGTCGCTAGGACCGTACCGAGGAAAAGAAACGTAATTGCGAAATACGAGGAAACGTAGTTAATTGTAAAATAATTGCGTTCGTTTCATACCTTGCTGATACTTAACCTTAATGCAATTAATATGTAAAATATTTAAGGATTCGCTTTATTAATCGAACATTTTACGTAACGTACAGGACGTACGTAACAGGATTACCTACTCATAGTTTCCTTGATGGAAAAAAATCCAAAGTTATCTCTAAATAACCAAGTAAACCTTTAGTACGGCATAAATACTCTACAGAAGGTCATCATTTTTTTTCATTAGTTTCAAAACTACATGTCTACACTAATATTATAAAGAGGAAAAATTTGTATTTTTGTTTGTTTGTTTGTAATGGATAAACTCAAAAGCTACTAAACCGATTTTAAAAATTCTTTCACCATTAGAAAGCTACAGTAGGCCGCAAAAGTATTCGTACAGTCAGCATTCAAGAATTATTAAGGTAGAATAATCAAAAACCTACAAAGAAAATCCAAATATTCTATTATCATTATTTAACGCTAACCTTAGTAGTTCTAATTCATATGTATTAAAAACAAAAGAATAATTTTTACTGGATAACAATACTTAAACTTTTACGAAGTTCAAAAATTAAGATCGTAAAAGTATTCGTACATCATAGATTTCTACGAATCAGTCATAAACAAAACACGAACGCGTCGAAACTTGTACATTCAACAGGATTAATAAAACGTCTTGATCTGCGTCCAATCGTTAGTTATTATTTTTATCGTACACGGATACTTTATATTGTCATAGGTCGTTCAAAAGGCAAAGAAACTTCAATAGACGAAATAAAATTAATTTTTAAGTTATTTAAACAAAATAAATCTTATCAAGAAATAGCAAATATCGTAGGCCGGCCTCGATCAACAGTACAATATGTGATAAAACATTGTGAAAAAGAAAATATGTGGGAAAGTAATCACAGAAGTGGTCGTCCTAAAAAATTGACAACCCGCGAAGAACGATAAGTATTACAGTCAGTGCGAAAAAATCCCCAAATAACCGCATCTACCATTGCTTCAGACTTAAAACATTCGTTTTATAAAGAAGTTCATCCAGATACTGTACGTAGAGTACTTAGTCGAGCTGGGTACAGTGCATGTACTGCAAGGAAAAAACCGTTTGTAAATGTAATAAATCGAAAAAAGCGTTTAGAATTTGCCAAACAGTATAAAAAATGGCCAATAAGTTTGTGGAACAAAGTAATATTTAGTGATGAAAGTATGTTTCATGTATTCAATTCTAGTGGACGTCGGTTAGTTTGGAGGCCAACTGGAAAAGCTCTTGATCCAAAGTATCTACAGCCAACTGTAAAGCACGGAGGAGGAAGAGTGTTTGTGTGGGGCTGTATGGCGGCTGCAGGTGTGGGAAGGCTTCATATATTTGAAGAAACAATGAACCAATTCAAATATATACAAATTTTGAAAGAAAATTTGAAAGAAAGTGCAAAAATGTTAGGATTACAAGAAGATTATTATTTTCAACAAGATAATGATCCAAAACATACTGCCTATTTATCACAACAATTCATTATTTTTAATGTTCCACATGTTCTTAAAACTCCCCCACAGTCGCCAGACCTCAATCCAATTGAGAATTTGTGGTATGAACTGGGAGTTCGTATAAGAAAGCATAATATTAGTAACAAATCTGAATGAAGACGTGTATTAGAAGAGGAGTGGTATAAAATTTCGCCGGAAACAACAAAAAAGTTAGTAGAATCGATGCCAGATCGTCTCAATGCTGTTATTCAATCTAGGGGATATCCAACAAAATATTAAATTTTTATTTTTGCAATTATGTATACTGTACGAATACTTTTGCAATCTCTATTTTGTATGTTTTTAGGTTTTCAAATCTGCTAATTATTTGATTCCTTTTTTTAATTTTCTACTATGTGAAGTAATGTTATTGAGACTAGTGTTAAATAAAAAATATAGTAATTCAAAATTGTTTCTATGAATCTATTAATAATTCCACCTTTTAATTTCGATGACTAAATGTACGAATACTTTTACGGCTTACTGTACATTATCTGCAAGTAACATAGGCTATATAACATCACGCTACAACTAAGAGGAGCGGAGCAGTAATGAAAAATGTTGCAAAAACGGAAAATCGCACGGGTAGGCGATTCGACGCGACGGGAAGGGTCGGGAGAACATGAAATTTAACGCGGGCAGAAGCTAGTTTTTCATAACATTTAGAATTTAAAAAAAAAATACCTTAATTTGTTTCGTGTGGGGCCGGACGGAGAATAGCACCACCCCATTTCTTCCCGAGGTTGTTGTAGAAGGTGACTAAGGTAAAATAGTCCTTAGTGATCACGATTACCAGTCTCTGATAGTGCTCACTAGAGAATAGGCAGCAGCGTTCTCTATGCATTTAACCACCATACTACGATTACCAACTCGCCTGCGAAGCGAGGCGCTTATGGCAAACCCCACCAAATTGGGGGAGTCCAGCAGTGCACGTCTTTCGGCTGAAATGATGATAATGACATTAATTTGTGCCAGAACTGCCCAATCCAGCCAGACATTAAATTAGGGCCAAAAGTTTGTTGCCTTCTCAACAAATGGTTCTATCCACAGACTTAAACTCAGTATGGGTGGGAGCCCGACGAGACTCGGCAGAGGATGCGGCTGGCTACCGATGGGGACCAGGTATGGAGCTCAGGAGAACTGCCTTCGATGTACTAGCGAATGAGGAGGACGATGATAACCTGGCCAGGCATTATCCTTTGGTGAGTAGAGAACACTTGGATGAGGGAGGAACCTAAAAATCAAGAGCCATTAATTAAAATTAGCCTGAGAATCAGACACTTTTCGAACGCCAAAATTACATAAGGCAGTCCCCCAAAACGCCCGCCCTTCACTTCTTAGTGCTTTAGCTGGGAAGAAGAAGTGGCGGAACAAAATCACCAGCAGAACAACTGTCTGTTTAGTTAGATAAATTTGATTCTACACAATATAACAATATTCCGTGTGTTGCTGAACGTAAAGCACCATCGCATTTCTTCCCATGGGCGTCGCAAAAGGCGAATAAAGGGAAGTTTACTAGAGAATAGGCAGCAGCGTTCTCTATGCGTTTTACCACCATGCTGCGATCGCCAACCCGCCTACCAAGCGTGGCGATAATGGCAGTGGACGTTGTTTGGCTGAAACGTCTTAGAAACCGATAATTATAATGAACTTTGTCAAATAAAGGAACTGTGACATTAACATATTTCTGTACTACAGTGGCTCAATAGAACTCATATCCCCGTTCCGGAGATGGGAGCTGACTGCGTGGCCCTAGAGAGGGTCAAACACGACCATCCTGTGTTCCTGGACCTGCCCTGTCATCTGGAAAGAGCCTTCGCTTGTGAGAGAGGTAAGAATCTTAAGGCAGAAGCTGAGAGAAACATTAATAATGAAGTAGGTTGGTAATGGTGTCGGGCGTAAAGAATAGCACTATATCCCATTTCTTGTGGGTGTCGTGCGACTCCTAAGGGACTTACTAGAGAATGGGCAGCAGAGTTCTCTATGCATTTTAGAACCATACTGCGATCGCCAACCCGCCTGCCAAGCGTGGCGATTATGGCAAATCCTCCCAAATCGGGGAAGGCGTAGGTCCAGCAGTGGACGTCTTTCGGTTGAAATGATGAGGTGTTTAGTTGATTGCGTAGGAAAGATACCGGTTATTAAATTGATCGTCTTTTCTTTACTGTGGGAAAATGCTCATGTCTGTCTCACCATTTCTATCTGGGGAAAAGGGTCATGTCGTATTCCTACCGACCAGAACCCCACTGGTCAGAGATAAGCACAGTTGCTGCACCCCCAACCGCAAGTTATCGTGCAGTGCCTAGCTGCCAGTAAGACCCTATTACTCAGGTGATTACTCACAGAATCTGTAAAAGATCGCCAGATAGATTTGTGAAAACATTGGGATTGAAATAAATTGTAGGTAAGTCTCAATCCCCCCTCTCCTCCGGTTTGGGGAGGCCTACGGCCAGCAGTGGACGTCTTTGGGTTGAAATGATGATGATGAAGCTAAATCTAAGTCTCTCTGAAAAAACATCGGGTGGTGTGGTCATGGTATAAACTCAGGGTTGGCAGAAAAAGAGGTAAGTAAATATAAAACTTAAAATGTTAGGGTAAATTATTGTATTATTAAAAGCCTGTGATATCCCACTGCAGAGTAAAGGCCCCATTGCCGTTTTTCCATTGTGTATTTATTTATTTATTATTTATTTTATTATTTATGTACACACAGTAAAATACAGAGTGATAAGGCATAGTAATAGAATTGAGTACAAAGGTACTGCTTATTTCTTAAGAAATTTCTTCCAGCAGACCTGCGAAAGGAGAAATTAAAAAGAAATGTAGACAATAGTGTGTGAAAACAAGAAGAGAAAATATGAATATGCGAAGTCTTAAACTAAAATATACTTATACATATATAATGCAAGAAATTAACATATACCTAAATGTTCTCCGTTTAAAGCTGCTAAGGTCTTCTTTTTGGGGAGCCCAGCTCATCCTACTGTCTCTGCCTGGGCGTACCGCGATGTCGCTTGCCATTCATTCAAGAGAGACGTTCATCTGATGAATAATAGCATAATGTCCATATCCAGGTTGTGGTCTATCTGTTTGCCAAATTTAATTAAAGTGAAAGCATTTATGTCAAATAGACACATAAAGCGCAGTTTTGAACGTCAACAGTTACATTAAAATAGAATTGATTCTAGTCTCCCCTTCCAAAAGGTAGTTACGCGTGAATAAGAATGGGCAAAACAGTCCATCATTACTCTTTTAAAAATGTTTTACTCAATTTTAGATACATTCATTAAAATTAATGTGTTCGAGATTAGGAGACCAGGAGACCCATAGCACAGGTTTTACTTAGTATGGGCTCCTGTCTCCCATCTTAAATTTATTTTGTAAATTAAACTGTGTATGTTTTTATACTTGTGGGAGAAAATAAATAAATGATAATAATAATAATATTCATTAAAATTATATGTGTAAACGATGAACCTAGTTACAACAAAACTACTATTCCACAGTGGTTAAAAAGTTTTTTTTTAACGGTACAATGGCATATAAATCAAATTATAAATAACAATAGAAATAAATAATTATTATAGTTAATTAATTAAATTATTATTTGGCTTCTAAAATCCATTCAGCCGTTTTAGCCTGAAACAGTAACAAACAAACCTAGTTTCGCATTTATAACATTAGTTCTGAACAATCCTAATGCAAAAACTACACTTCACAGATGCGACAGAGTTGCACCCCGTAAAGGAAGTGAACACAGTTCGCTGCAGGAGTGGTCTGTACCACCTCTACGATGGCAGAATGGACTGGCATCAAGCAGCAGCCTACTGCGTGCTCAGGGGGATGGCGTAAGACCTTAGACAATTTATTCTGACTTCTCTAATCGCAAGGTCAAAAAACACGAAAGATGTCGTGGTACACACGGCTACAAGTCAAGCTATACATTTCCAGTTTTAGCTGACCTCGCATTGTATGGGCTTTTCGTACAATGAGATGTCAGCTTATACTGGAAATGTATTGCTTGATGTGTCACCGTGCGTACAAGTAACTTCCCAGTTGGAACGAAGTTTCTTTCGTGGTATATAAGTATTACAAAATAATTTAGAATCATTTGCTGAATTCATGGTTACAGTTTTCTCGACACCCAGTACCTATAATTTTTACAGATAAAAATTTGTGTATCGCCTTTACACACAAACGTCAAAAACTTGTGTTCTACACACGTTGATACAGAGTATTTTATGTTTTTTTTAGAGAATGGGCTAAAACTCAGTCTTTAACATATTTTATTGTTCACAGGTTAGCAAACATTGCAACTTTGAGATGCTTAAAAAAACTGGGCATGACGATGTTGAAAAACCGGCCAAGTAAGTAACAAAAACCATACTGCGTGTAGACATTAACACGGCGTAGTAGTACTGTATAAGACGCTATGCACACACGGCGTAGTAGTACTGTATAAGACGCTATGCACACACGGCGTAGCAGTCCCGTAGACATCGCTACGCACGCACGGTGTAGCACTGTAGCAGTCGGTAGATGACGCTATGCACACACGGCGTAGCAGTCCCGTAGACATCGCTACGCACGCACGGTGTAGCACTGTAGCAGTCGGTAGATGACGCTATGCACAAACGGCGTAGCAGTCCCGTAGGCGGCGCTAAGCACATACGGTGTAGCAGCTCTGTAGACGTCGCTACGCACACACGGTGTAGCTGTCTAGTAGACGTCGCTACGCAAATACGGCGTAGCAGACACCGCGACGTCGTCGCATGTACAAACGGCGTAGCAGTCCCGTAAGAGTAACAAAACAGCGCAGAAGTAGCGCAGGCGTTGTGCAGGAACCAGATGAATGCGATTGTTTGGATATGAATGGTGGTATGCCACTACACAAATATTTTTATCCAATATGACTTTGATCAATGGAAATGGCAGAATAAAATCTTTGGTTTTGTTTCTAAAAGTACATTGACTATGTAAATGATAGGGATAGATCATATATCATTAATTTATAACATTATTGTGAGAAAAAGAAAATTTTATGAGCCTAACTATCTAGGTTAGTTCAGGAACATGCGTTGCATGATGGTAACCCGAATTCATCAACTGTATTGAAATAACAATGATATTTAATGTTATACTTTTTATAATTAATTTTGATTAAAACACACAGGTATTGAGAACGCCTGGGTGGGCGCTAAGGGTACGCTCGGCCATTGGAAGTGGATAGACACCGGGGTTAGCGTGTTCCAAACACCGGCTATGTCTGACGCGTCACCTGATGCCTGGCCTCCTATGAGGTAAGTGGCTGGAGTTATACATCTATACTAATATTATAAAGCTGAAGAGTTTTTTTGTTTGTTTGATTCAACGCGCTAATCTCAGGAACTACTGGTCCGAATTGAAAAATTGAAAAATTGTGTTGGGTAGCTTATTTATCAATAAAGGCTATAGGCTATATAACATCACGCTACAACTAGGAGGAGCGGAGCAGTAATGAAAAATGTTGTAAAATCGGGAAAAATCGCACGTGTAGGCGATTCGACGCGACGGGAAAGGTCGGGGGAACAAGAAATTTAACGCGGACGAAGTCGCGGGCAGAAGCTAGTCTTCTAATAAAGCAAATGCCTCCTATTTTCGTGGGTCTCACTGCTGGAGACCATGACTTCTTCAAATTTTCTCAATATTGTTGACCGTACAAAGGTAAAGGACCAAAATAAAGAAAATAGAAAGTTACAATAACAACAATAACAAAAAACATTCTGGTTACAATTTTCTTTGCAACCTTTTTTTTATTTTTATTATAGGACTATGTCACTTAACAAACACATTGCCCAGAGCAGAAAGACACAAAGTTGTTGATTACGACCTTATAACTTATTTGCACAATTATTTTACCTTATCGAACACAGGAAATGGAAATGATGGTACAAAAACTTTTTAACAAAAAATTTAACCGCCGAAAAACTGAAAAGCAAAAAATAATAAACCTAAAAATTATGAGTCGGCGCTTTGAGTGATGAGACTGGTTTAATTTTTTGTTAAAAAGTTTATTTTATAATTTTTTACTGCTTTAATGTACTAATAATACTTGGCAAGGTATACCCTATCCAATAAAAAATAATTATAAAAATCGGACTACGCTGTATAAAGTTATGCGTGGTTATACATTACAATCAGTGAGTGAACAATCAATCATCCCCTGTTTTCCGACCCTTAGGGTACGATTTTGTTTTTAAAATTTATATGGAACCACCTTCGGAGTATACACTTTCCAATAAAAAAGAATTATCACAATCGGACTACTATGTTAAAAGTTATGCGTAGTCATATATAAAAAATATATATATACTTGTCGAATTGAGAACCTCCTCCGTTTTTTTTTTCGTCGGTTAAAAAACCAATATACACTTTTATATCGTGTAAAAAAGTTTTTTTTTTGCTAGCCTTCACTGTCTCACTCCTGGGCAAAGACATCCCCCCCACCTCTTCCAAACATTGCGAAGCCGCATAAAAAATAAACATTATGTAAAAACATTAATTCTAGTATTCTTATTCCGGACACACTTCATCAGAATATGATCATCAACCACTCCACAGTCATCACAGATGTATGTTAGTATAGATATCGGTAGTTCTATTGACTCGCTGCCAGACTACTGAAAGAAGAGTCGTAACCTGGCTCTATTATTGTGTGACGCAGTCAGAATCCCATTCATTTTGACGGAGCAATAAATCTCATTGCCCCATATGTTTGAAGAAAATGCCTGCACGACGACAAGAATTCGGAAGACGAGTTTCTATTAAACCTCCAGGGTAGCAAGAAATGCAAATTTTCTTATGTTTTTTGCAATTTGCAGGTAAGGGCAATCATTATTTTGAAATAGTCATTCAATGGGATTAAATGAAGTTACGAGGGTTGTATTGATGATTTAGATGATAATGTAAAGCCATATTTGTTTGGGCACGCCACCATTGCGGCGGTAAGTCCCCTCTTTGAGGAGTAGATAGAGAGGCGCCACGGCGTCCTCACCTTCCGCCTGACGCAGGTACTCACCGGGCATGGGTGCTTCGGGGGGTTCCTGTTCAGGATAAAGCGAGGGAAACGCCCGGGTGTTTCCATTACGAGGATCGTCTGGAGGACACGGTGGAGCATACGGTGGAGGTGTGCCCTGCTTAGGCGGTGCACCGCCGTGTCCTCATGGAGGCGATCGGCGGCGGCAACCTCTCGCGTCCGGCCCTAGTGCAAACCATGGTACGGAGCGCGAGGGCATGGGAAACCATCACCTCCTTCTGCGAAGCAGTAATGCTCGCAAAGGAGGAGGCGGGGCGCGTGAGGGAGTGGCAGTCTCTGCGCCCTCACATCCCTAGCCGCCGCAGGAGAAGACGCCCCGGGCGTCGGGAGTCAATCGCAGACTCCCGGCCACCGTAGGCGCGGGCTTGTGGGCGGCGAGCAATGGGTAGCCCGCCGCCCGGTAACAACCAGGCCCGTGTCAACGGCGCGTAGTGTTCCACGCGCGCCTCAATGAGATGTCAGCAGTACTGAAGAGGTCTGCTGGGGCCGATGCCTGCCGGGGTCGCGAGATTGTTCAAACGAGATACCGTGGCCCTGGCATATGGGTAACTGAAGTAATACGGGTGGGTTTTAGTCAGTAAAAGTCTGACATGCCCTAACGCTCCACCCAGAGCGGTAGAAGTCATTTGATGATTTCCCATCAAAAAACAAAAGCCATGTTTGTTACGTTTGATCTTAGATAGGCATTCGCTCCATGTAAAATACTGGTACTCAGCTACATCAGGTTAGACTGGAAGCCGACCACAACATAGTTGGGAAAAGGCTAGACAGATGATGATATTTGTTACGTTTGGTCCGTGTACATTTCTAACTGACCTGTTAGTCTAGTGGTTAGTGACCCTGACTGCTAAGGCTAAGGTCGTGGGTTCGATTCCCACCCAGGACAAATCTTTGTGTGATGAGCACAATCATTTGTTCTGTGTCTGGGTGTAATTCATCTATAATATGTATGTATTTAGAAATATGTAACTATATTTATCAGTTGTCTGGTTGCCATAGTACAGGCTCTGCCTAGTTTGGGATCAGATAACGGTGTGTTGGTTGTCCTAAGGATAGATTTCTGCCCGTGGGTGTGGTAAAAGCGACCGAGCCATTTACTAGAGAATTGGCAGCAGCGTTCTTTACGCATTTTTCCAGCATACTGCGATCAACAACCCGCCTGCATGGCGATTACGGCAAACCCTCCAAATTCGGAGAGGCCTATCCAGCATCGCTATGTCCAGCAGGGGACGTCTTCCGGCTGAACTGATGATGCTGACAATATTTGTAACGGTCGCGAATCATTCATATTTTACGACCCTGGAGTTGTCACCTTAACAAATGGGTCCTAGCGAACTTTTCCTTGACCTTGAGTGATGTCCAATATAAACTTTGCCAATTTACTGAAAAAACTAACTTCGATAAACATTTTACAGGGACAGAACTAGCGTAAAGCAGAATGGCTGCCTTCAGCTGGACAGGCACGCTTCCCATCCGCCGGTATTCCTAGAAGCAAGGTGTGACAGGAAAATGCAGTTCATTTGTTACGCAGGTATATTTCTTACCATATTCTTACTTAATTATATTTGTAAATTGGAAGAAGGAAATTACTTTTTAGAATCCTTTAACACTTAGGTGACAGCTCAAACTGTGCGACATGTCGCTGTGACTTGACGCTGAGCTGGCGTATGCATCTGTGACTACAGTCGGTACGACAGACTTCGCGCAGAAAGAGATCTTTTGCTCAGAGTATTCGAGAGTCCTGTGCTGCTGTCTACGGATGTGTGAATGCACCATGCGGACCTGCTAAACGCTGCGACAAGTAGCAAGAAGGTGTGACTCCTCTAGCCTGTCTTTGCTACTCTACAACTCGACGCCAAGTGTGTGAGCTTTGAACAAATGTGTAAATCGTCGACGACAGCCAGTCGTTGTGTCTGGTTACCGAGCTGTCGCAATCGCACGTCGCATAGTGTGGGCCATGTCTTAATACGATAGTGTTATTATCTTGTCCTTCTTTCAAGAAGCATCGGAAAGACAGATTGAAATATTGTTTTTCACATAAAGAATTGATGTGTTGTAACATGTGCTATGATATGTGGCACCGATAACTGAAAAGTTGTGTAGAAATCGATTGTATGGGCACGTAATACGGAGAAATCAGAAAAATATCGTTATGAAAGTTTTAAGTATGAATGTCGATGGTTATAAAAGTAGGTGGAGACCAAAGAAATGATGGATGGACTGTGTGAATGATGATATGGATAGAAAAGGGGGTGACTACTGAGATGACGATTAACAGAGAAGTGTGGAAGAAAAGCCATGTTGCGCTGACTCCAAACAACATGGGGTAATTGGCTTTGAAACGCGGTCGCTCACAATGGGCCTTATTAGAACACTAAAAGTCAACCATAGGCCAATGGAGAGGGCCGAACATAGGCTTGGAGTTTCCTTACGTGATCGAATAAGAAATGAAGAGATCCGCGGGAAACCCAAGGGAACCGCCTTTGTACCTTTTTGTGTGCGAGAAGTTTTAATAAATAAATAACCGACATAGCCAGGAGAATTGCCAAACTAAAGTGGCTGTAGCCAAAAAGACCTGGAGTGGCGACCGCGTGCCAGAAGAGGAGAGTTGGTAAGCCTCCCACAAAGTGGGCCGATGAATTGCTGAAGGCTGCAGGATTCTGATGGATGTGGGAAGAACAGAACCGGTCAAAGAGGCGTAGTTTGAGGAAGCCTATGTCTAGAACAAAAATTGACAGAAATAGACTCGCCTGGCGAAATTTGCGTGTTCTATAAGCCACTGTCGGTGTAATGACAATGTGTTATCTGAGCCAGATCCCATATTAGTGGATAGACAGAAATGAAGTAGCAAACTAAACCTTGGTTGCCCGGTTTCAGAACACGGCGGGGACTTAGAAAGGGGAGTCCGTCGATCGGGTTAGTAATGTATTCTTGACAAAGTTGTTAGATAACCACTTTTGACTCCGAACTTATGCCCTAAGTGACAGAGTACGGAATTGCGTCTAGAGACGACGTAAATAAGGACTGGTCATCTCTTAAATGCCTCTAGCAGTGGCCGCTGCTGAAATTCCGTGCTCTGTGTTCTTAAAAATAAGGTTGAAATTAGCCGCGTATTTTACTGAATGTACCTTGATCATGACGATACACTGGGCTCTAATCTATCTTAGATCTATTCACACTGTGTTCCTGAACTAAACACAACGTACAATCTATTCTGTCAAAATTTCACCGTGATAACTTGTGTGAAGTGAGTTTGAAGTGAGCTGTTAATACTGTCGATTGCGTTACACACTAACAGCAGAAATGTCTTCCATTTTGTCAGTTCAACAACTACATTGCGTTATTTACGTTGTTGAGCAGACAAATTTTCGAACATAAGAAGCAGTAGATTATCTAGTAATTTCCACAAAAGACTTTTTACAAAAAAATAACAACCGACTTCCTTAAAAAACTTATTAACAAAAAATTAAATCGCCGAAAAAACTGAAAAGCAAAAAATAATAAACCTCAAAATTATGAGACGGCGCTTTGAGTGATCTTTGTTCATTGATTTTTCAGCGCCGACTCAAAATTTTAAGGTTTATTATTTTTTGCTTTTCAGTTTTTTCGGCGGTTTAATTTTTTGTTAAAAAGTTTTTATTTTATAATTTTTTGTGGCTTCAATGTACTAATAATACTTGACCATCCAATGAAAAAAGAATTATCAAAATCGGACTACTCTGTATAAAGTTATGCGTGGTTATACATTACAATCAGTGAGTGAACAATCAATCATCCCCTGTTTTCTGACCCTCAGAGTTTAATTTTGTTTTCCAAATTTATAAAGTTATTTTTCACTTTGTAGTGTTTTTTTTAAGGAAGTCGGTTGTTATTTTTTTGAAAAAAGTTTTTATTTTTAACTTTGTAGTTATGGTATGTACCCCGCACTAATCTAATCGCGTTATTCGTTCATTTGTCGCGTACATACTTAATCCAAATTTAAGACTTATATGCTTTTCTCATGGATGCCAGTGTCATCAGAACTGGACCAAATTGAAATAGACACGGGACGCACCAGCTCAAAATAGGTTCACCCAGTCAAAAGTTCTGAGGTTACAAACATTAAAAAAAAATACAGTCCTATTGAGAACTTCCTCCTTTTTTGAAATCGGTTAACAATCAGGGTGCTGGCCCTAAGAATTTAAGATGATCTTACCTATCTTCTTTTCCCTTCCCACAGGTGACAAAACGTATAAAATGGCGGCATCTTGGCGTAAAAAAGTGAGGAAGCCTTATCCCAAAACAACGGGTCCGCCGTTACTTAGGGGCCGGGCTTCCCCACTTTTTTACGCAAAATTGTTCTGTCTTGGATTGTCGATTCTGGCAGTTGGATTTTCTTGAGGTCTCTCTCTATCTAAGACCAACAGTTCAATGAAGCCTGGCATCTTTCTTTTCTTTTGCGGTAGGTTCAAAATAATTTGTACCACATGCATGACTTTGCTACGTCTTTAGCCATGTCTGTGTAGTGTACCATCATCATTGTTCTGTCCTTAACTCAATTCCTTGGGGCTTTCTTTGGGGCCAGCACAACATGTCTTTTTCATATATACTTCTCTATTTGTCGTCATCTCGGTAGTCATCCTATTTCTAGCCATATCATCTTTCTGGTCGATTCATGGTTTCTTTGGTCATTCCTTACTCTTAAAGTCATCCACATTTATACTCTAAACTGTCCTCACGACGCCTCATTTCTCCGTATTACATGCCCATACCATGACAACCGATTTCTACACAACTTTTCGATCACCATTGCCACTTTCAGACTTACTCTTATATTTATGTCTATCATCTGAGGTATTTTATTACTGTTTGTACCTTCCACCATGTACTAATTTAGAACTGTATTTCATCGGGTCACAGTATCTTCCACACGTATAATCAATTTCATTTACAGTCACATCTTTTTTTTTTTTGGGTGGGAAATCATCAAATGACGCCTCCCGCTCTGGGTGGAGCGGAATGGCGTGTCAGATTTTTACTGACTAAAACCCACCCGTGTTCCTTCAGTTGCCCATGTGCCAGGGCCGCGGTATCTCTTTCGAACGAATCTCGCGACCCTGGCAGTACAGTCACATCTTAAATCAAAATTTACAATCCACACTTTGAGTTCACGTTCGCATGACGTAAATGGGTTTTTTGCGCATTGGGTCTTCAATGCACTGATCACCACCGACACTTGAAAGTCCATTTACATACAAATGAAATGATTTTTTCCGTTAAATTTAAATGAAATGATTTTTTCCGTTACATTTAAATGTTTTTTTTTTTTAATTTTTATTCTTTCACAAAATTTATTAGATTGTAAGAAATGTCTGTATTAATATTCAAGTCTATTATTTCAGGATCTTCGTTAACCTTCCCACTGGAGATACCAAGTGACGATCAATATTACTACGTGTTAGTTCGGCAGTTATTCTATTGGCAACACGCTTACCAAAACTGCTTGAAAATGAACGGGACGCTCGCTAGCCTGGACAGTAATGATATACTGATACAATTGTTGCTGCTTATGGGCGAAAATAAGGATGAACGTGAGTTTTACAAACATATTAAAGGCCTCCGGGGTATTGTAATTACGTAATACATTAGAAATAGCAATGACTTCCATTTTGACAGTTCCACAAAATTCATTGCGTTGTTTAGAATCATGTGGGTCAATTGTGCACACTTAGGCTTTGAAACCTCTCTGAAATGAAAATTACATATAATCCAAATAAAAGAAAACATTATCTGTGAATAACTACCGCGATACAGTTTTTACTAGTACGGAGGTCAGTGTGAATTACTCTCTAACAACCTTTTACGTTTGACCTTATTCGTTTTTATTTTGTTTGTTTTTTTTTATACATACATATAACTAGTTGTATCAAAGGTTGTTATTGTGCTACTAGAAACAAAAATGTTTTTTTTTTAATCTATACTAATATTATAAAGCTGCAGAGTTTGTTCTGAAAGCGCTAATCTCAGGAACTACTGGTCCGAATTGAAAAATTATTTTTGTGTTGGGTAGCCTATTTATCGAGGAAGTCGCGGGCAGAAGGTAGTTTAAAATAAATGCTTCGAGGTTGAGCTTGACCCGCTACACCATCTCTTGTGCGTTGCCACATTCAAATTATTACGTTTATTTCATGCTTTCTTTTCTTATAAAACTCCATCTTGATTAAATAAAAAACCTATTCCAATCAGGAAGGTCGGGCAAGGTTTTTAGATGGCGTGACTTTAGCTAGGTCCACATGGCCAACAATAAGACATTTCGTTCATTCAATAAAATTTCTGTTCATTGATTTGTAAGTTTTTATTTCAATATATTGTTATTTTTGGCGATTTCAACATTATTAATCAAGTAATTGACGTGGAAAGCATGAGAAAACTTGTATGTTTCCTCATAATAGGTTTCTTGAAAAGGTTACAAAACTTTGTTTAATTTTATAAAATCTCACAAAATAGCTTTAGGCCACAATCTTCTCGGTTTTGGGGTCTTGTGAGAAATGTTGGACTGCGATTTCTTAATATTTAGGAACACATAAACACGTAATTTACACTAAAATAAAATAAAACCGACTAGCTACGACAACGCCCTTTTGGCGCGGCGGTATTGCACTTTTCTATGAAACAGCAGATTTTTTTTTAAAATAACCGATGTAAAATATCTGCCCTAGGGATTTATTCCGTGTGGTACCGCACGTAAAGAATAACATTATCCCATTTATTCCCGTGGGTATCGTAGAAGGCGACTAAGGGTCTTACTAGAGGCAGCAACGTTCTCTTTTTGTTTTACCACCATACTGCGATCGCCAACCACCAAGCGTGGCGATTACCCGCCGTGTCCTCGTGGAAACGATCGGCGGCGGCGACCTATCGCGTCCGGCCCTGGTGCGAGCCATGGTACGGAGCGAGAGGGCATGGGAAGCCGTCACCTCCTTCTGCGAGGAATTCTGCAGTAATGCTCGCGAAGGAGGAGGCGGGGCGCGTGAGGGAGTCTCTGCGCTCTCACGTCCCTAGCCGCCGCAGGAGGAGACGCCCCGGGCGTCGGGAGTCAATAGCAGACTCCCGGCCACCGTAGGCGCGAGCTAGCAGGCGGCGAGCAATGGTTAGCTCGCCGCCCGGTAAGGACTAGGCTCGGGTCAACGGCGCGTAGTGTTCCACGCGCGCCTCAAAGAGATGTCAGCAGAACTGAAGGGGTCTGCTAGGACCGATGCCGCCAGGGTCGCGAGATTGTTCGAAAGAGATACCGTGACCCTGGCACATGAGCAACTGAAGGAACACGGATGGGTTTTAGTTAATAAAATTCTGACACGCCCTCCCGCACCGCCCACGAGCGGGAGACGTCACTTGATGATTTCCCATCCAAAAAAAAAGCGTGGTGATTACGCCAAACCCCCCTTTTGGGGGAGACTTATGTCCAGCAGTGGACGTCTTTCGGCTGAAATGTTGAATGAGAGGGTCCAATATCATCGAGCATAGATGTTCATGCCAGTCCTGCCATTCTGTAATATCCTCACTCAACAGTCCTTTAGCTTCTAATTACTGAAAGAATATTCAGAATCAGATGCGTAGTCCGAAGATACACCCTACAAACACACAAAATTTACCTCTTTACATGTAAATGTAATACTAACAATAAGTAATAGATTTTTTTGTTATTTGAGCATCACAAATATTTTGAAGAGGCACATCTATTTCCTTTGCTCTTGTTATTTTTTTTATTTTATAATTTTAAGTGGCTTTAATGTACTAATAATACTTGGCAAGGTATACCCTATCCAATGTAAAAAGAATGATCAAAATCGGACTACTCTGTAGAAAGTTATGCGTGGTTATACATTACAATCAGTGAGTGAACAATCAATCATCCCCTGTTTTCCGACCCTTAGGGTTCGATTTTGTTTTCTAATTTTATATGGGACCACCTTCGGAGTATACCCTTTCCAATAAAAAAGAATTATCACAATCGGACTACGGTGTAAAAAGTTATGCGTGATCAATGTGATCATACATTTTTTTTAAATATACGCCTCGAATTGATAAACTCCTCCGTTTTTTTTCGTCGATTAAAAATAGGATAGAACTCATTAATGGGGGCACGCATTTTTTTTTTTAAGTTTTCTGTCGTTGCTCGCTTTAAAACCATCTTTATTTCCAGCCATCGAACACATCTGGGTCTCCGGTCGTCTGAACATGACGAAGGACATCGCGACCGACACCGTGCGGTTCAGCTGGTACAATCCCAACGGTGAGAAAGTAATCCCAAGCCCTAAAGGTGTAGGGAGCTTTTTGACCGGGTCATATGTGAGTAAATGTTCGCTTTTATACTTATATAAATTTTAAGTGTTGTGGGCATGGACAGACGCAGACTATTTAATTCAATTTACCTTAAAGAGAAAGAGCAAAAAAAAAAATTATAAAAATAAAAAAATAACAAACCAAAACCCCAATGCAAAAAAGACAATTTAAAAGTAATGCAATACAATAAAACCGGCCAAGTGCGAGTCGGACTCGCGCACTTTGTGTTCCGTACAATCCTATAGGTATTCACGGTTTATGTTTATGAAATCAAATGTTTATTTTTTTATTTTTATATTTGAGTTGATTGAATGAAAGGTAAATGGGAATGCGGTTTACGATTTATGACGTATTAAAAAAAACTACTTACTAGATCTCGTTCAAACCAATTTTCGGTGGAAGTTTACATAGTAATGTACATCATATTTTTTTTTTTAGTTTTATCATTCTCTTATTTTAGAAGTTACAGGGGGGGGGGGGGGACACATTTTACCACTTTGGAAGAGTCTCTCGTGCAAACTATTCAGTTTAGAAAAAAATGATTTTTGAAACCTCAATATAATTTTTGAAGACAAGTATGGGGCAACCCCAAAATTTACTGTTTTTTTTTTCTATTTTTGTGTAAAAATCTTAATGCGGTTTTTCAACAGCATAGCTCTTATAGTTTCGGAAAAAAGTGGCTGTGACATACGGACGGACAGACAGACAGACATGACGAATCTATAAGGGTTCCATTTTTAGCCATTTGGCTACGGAACCCTAAAAAAGAATGTAACAAGATTGAGAACAGAAAACAAAATCAAAATAAACTAAGTAGGGATTATGAATAAACTGCACGAATCAGCCCTTGTAAATATTAGTTCTACTTCTCTACACTAGATGTCACTGATTTAAGAATTGAAGTAGTTGATACTTTCGTGGCTAGATGTCTCTATTCACAACTTTTTTAAATTAGTTCTCCTCTTTTCCACTAGATGCCGCCGTGGTGGATGGATGAAGAGTTCACGATGGATAACTCCTGCTTGAACTTGGATAGGCAAGATCACCTAATCGGCTTGGTCTACGGCCTACCATGTGATACAGCACAGTACTCAGTTTGTATGATAGGTAAGTAACAATACATAATCAGCCTGTAATTGTTATTAATCAGTTTATTTCAGATAAAAAATAATCCATAAAATTAGAAATTACACAAATACAATTAATACAGAAACTAAAATTTAAATTTAAACACATAAAATTATTATAATTATAGGTTAGTAAAATCTTATGCACTATGTTAGTCAAAACCTATCATAATACGCATCCACTTGTTCTGGATAGGGCAATTCGCACGAGATACAACCACCTGCAGGATACTGTTGCTACTGCCTCGCACGCGCTGCAACTAGGCTACTTTCTTGCGTATCACCGCATGAAAGCCGTCCGTTCTCGCTTCGGCAAACATTCCGGACGCACTACAATAGCGAGGCAGACGCATCAGCACCCTGACGATGTTGTTGTATTGGACCCGCAGAGCACTAGCAGCCCGGCGAGAAAAGGTTACCCACAGACTGCTCGAGTATAAGGATTGGCAGTATGCCTTGAATAGTGTAATTTTCACTGCCCGCGAGTAGCGAGCAAACCTGCGCGCAACCATATTCTCCCTGACTGCCAATGCTCTGCGCTCCCTCTCCATGTCCGCGTCATCATCCAAATTATCTGTCACAATATGGCCCAGATATAATGATCCCAGTGCTGACGCACAGGCGTCCTGTTTTTGAGAGGGAAGTAAGCCATAATGCATCGCGCGGGCACAGTGCGGCTGATGTCACATGTTTTGGATTTTTTTTGATCTAGGACATGTCAATTTTCTCACGATACTTTACCGTTTTGAGAGCAATAGTCATGCAGTAATTTACACAAAGTAAATTGTCTACGTACCGTGTGGTGCCGGACGTAAAGAATAACACCACCCTATTTCTTCCCGTGGGTGTCGTAAGAGGCGACTAAAGGACTTACTAGGGAATGGGCAGCAGCGTTCTCTATGCATTTTACCACCATACTGCGATCGCCAAGCCGCCTGCCAAGCGTGGCGATTATGGCAAATCCCCCCAAAAAATGTACCGGTCAAATTGGCGGTGCCTGGAGGAGGGTCATGTCCAGCAGTGGACTTCTTACGGCTGAAATGATGATGATGAAATTGTCTACTTAGGTTTGGACCTATGTCCTACAACTCGTAAGTTGTGGCCGTTACTAGGCCCCAGCTGCACTGATGTAAAATTGCTGCCCTACGTAATATAATAAACTAGGTTCCGCCCGTGACTATGTTCGCGTTGAAGTCGTAAGATACCAGCACGCGTAGCATGACCACCATAGAAAGAACTTTGTCTATTCTTGGTAGAATAGAGATAGAACTGTCATGCTACGCCAGCATAAAACGGTACAAATCTTTCTACAAACTTTAATTCTGTCTTTAATCTTTCTATAATCTGTAATTTTGTCTATTCTTCCGTCGACAAAACCCCTTTCTACGGTGGTCATGTTACGCATGCAGAAGGAGAGAAGAGATAGAAGAATAACATGAAAGCACAAGCTAGTAAATAATAAACGTTATATATAGATAAGTAGTAGGTTAAAATTCTATATCTACAGGTACATTGTTAGAAAAGAGATTCCTACGTCAAATTGAATATTTGCAGTCGCAAAGTGGACTTAGAATTTCCAGGAAACAAAAGAACTTTAAAACGAACAATGATAGAGTCACTGGGTTAAAAAATTTTTTTTTTTTTTTTATTGAAATCGCTTCATCCGTTCGGGAGCTATGATGCCACAGACAGACAGACACACAGGCAGACCGACACACAGACAGACAGACAGACACGTCAAACTTATAACACCCCTCTTTTTCCGTCGGGGGTTAAAAATATAAAAATAGAGCTAAATGATAAATGTAAGTGACCGCTGGGCCATAATCTCCACACAGTGGGTGCCTGAGGAAGGACGGCGCCTCCGAGGTCGGCTCAGGAAGAGGCGGCGAGACGACCTAGACGCGTATTGCAAGGGTACGATCGAGATGGCTCAGGTGGCCTTGAAAAAGTATGCTTGAAGGGATTTGGAGGAGGCCTTAGCTCAACAGTGGGACAGTATAGGCTATATATAAATGATTTTACTTCTCTGTAAGTAGTTTTGTACAAACAGTTTCACACGTTAATCATCTATCTAAGGTGTATCTATTCATACACGAAATATTTTAAGAGGCACACCTGTAGGTGGTAAAGAAGCTATAGAAGCAAAAATATTATTTTTTTATCATAATAATTACGAAAATTCGAAATGGCTTACATTTCGAATTTTCGTAATTATTATAATTTTAAAACTGCTTGAGACGTTTTGCATAAAACCTTTACTCCAAATTCTATAAATGGTCCGCCTGACGCTGCGAGGGCGGCGACCAGACAGCGCGAGCGCGGCCACTATAGAAACTAGAGTAATTGATGTTAAAAATAAGAAGGAGCCAGTATTTATTATATGCGTTAAATAATTTATAAATATTAAATTTTGAAAAAAATACATTTCGATAATTTTTTTTTTCGTTGCTGTAGCTTCTTTACCACCTACAGGTGTACCTCTTTAAATATTTCGTGTATGAATAGATACACGTTATATATCATACGTGTAGCAAACATATTTGACATGAATCGTAAAAGATATAAATTCTGACATTGAAATATCTATAGGAAATTCACCCCTAATATAATATAATAAAAATGAATCCCTATTTCCCTTGGTCACGACATCACGCGTGAACGGCTGGACCGATTTCACTTTTTTTGTTGTTGTTGTGTTTGTAATTGTCAGGAGAAGGTTCTTATGAAAGAAAAAAATAAAAAAATGGCGCAGAAAATTAGAAAATTTAATAACACTTATTTAAGAATACTTAACAACCATATAATAGGACAATGTAAACTTTTTTAATGTAACATTATGACATTTGACATAGAATTGACAGAATGCGTGCTCAAATATCTTCAAAGAGACAGGACAACGTCTGTCTTATGAAAGAAAAAAAATCAAAAAATGGCGCGGAAAATTAGGAAATTTAATAACACTTATTTAAGAATACTTAACAACCATATAATAGGACAATGTAAACTTTTTTAATGTAACATTATGACATTTGACATAGAATTGACAGAATGCGTGCTCAAATATCATCAAAGAGACAGGACAACGTCTGTCGGGTCAGCTAGTATAATATAAAATCACGACTGGTTTCCCTGATTGGTTGGGCAGAATATAGTAACTTAGATTTCGCCAGTTATTTTTAAGTCCCATGGAATAAGATGGCGATTATTGCCATCAACCAGGCACAAATCCAGACACAGGGCTGCCACCGAAAAATTCCAAATAGAAAAACCTAATAACACTGCCCGAACTGGGAATAAAATCCAGGACCTCATTATGAGGAGACCAACAAGGTAGTTAAAAATAAAAAACTGGCCAAGTGCGAGTCGGACTCGCACACCGAGGGTTCCCTACAAACCTGTAGGTATTCACGGTTTATGCATAAGGTTTATGTTTATGAAATTAAATGTTTTTTTTTTTAATTTTTATATTTGAGTTGACTGAATGAAAGGTAAATTGTGGTTTACGATTTATGACGTATTAAAAAAAAACTACTTACTAGATCTCGTCCAAACCAATTTTCGGTGGAAGTTTACATGGTAATGTACATCATATAATTTTTTTAGTTTTATCATTCCCTTATTTTAGAAGTTACGGGGACACACACACACATTTTACCACTTTGGAAGTGTCTCTCACGCAAACTATTCAGTTTAGAAAAAAAAAAATATTAGAAACCTCAATATCATTTTTGAAGACCTATCCATAGATACCCCACACGTATGGGTTTGATGAAAAAAAGTTTTTTGAGTTTCAGTTCTATGTATGGAGAACCCCAAATATTTTTTTTTTTCTATTTTTGTGTGAAAATCTTAATGCGGTTCCCAGAATACATCTACTTACCAAGTTTCAGCAGCATAACTCTTATAGTTTCGGAAAAAAGTGGCTGTGACATACACGGACAGACAGACAGACAGACAGACAGACCAACAGACAGACATGACGAATCTATAAGGTTTCCGTTTTTTGCCATTTGGCAACGGAACCCTAATAAAAATGACTCCTTACAAACTACAAAATTTGAAAACTGAACCATTTTTTTTTTGTTTTTTCTAGAAAAATCTCTCAAACTGCAGCCTGTGACCGTACCGCCTATCGTCGTACACCCACCGCCAGTGGCGCCCCCTGTCACGACGGTAGTGACAGAAGCACCTGGCACTTCATCCACTATGGATGGATATGACAGCAGTTGAATTGCGAGGCTGAATATCTTCTACTAATAAAATGTGACTTGTTCATTAAGATTCTCCTGCCCTCATCCCGATTTATTTGGGGTGGCACAACATGTATTTTTTTCCATACTTCTTCATTAGTCGTCATCTCGCTTGTTACCTCTTTTCTAATCATATTAGTGGTGGGTCATTGTCGAATTTTTGATGGACGAAACGCAACCGTTTTTCCGACTACGAAAACGATTGCAGAATACGGTTGTCGTCGCAACTGGTTTGAAGAGCCGTCTTCAAACCAGTTGTTGCGACGACGGCCGTTTTTTAAAAGACGAAACTTATCGAATATGGAATAGAATTGCGTTTTCGTCACTTGAAATAGTTGCAGTTCCTGCAAAGTTACAACTACTTATAAATGCCCAATTACACAACTGACCAAAAAATGTAAACAAACAAGATCTATATGACGCGCTCACCGGCTCGAATTCCAGGATATTCATTTACCTATTATCCCAATTCAATATGCCGGGCGATTTTGCTCTTAACGGCTATAAGCTTACACAGGTGTTACCGGCGCATCACGAACTACAGTATAGAGAAGTAGTAATAAAATAAAGACTCTCTGCCACCGACAAAAAGCTCACTTTTTACTGTAAGAACTGTTTTGTGAACGAACGCGGTAGGTACGCTAAGGGTCGCGACGAGTTCAATCAATGCGTTCTCGACCGTAATTTCTTAGCAGTAAAATAAAAAATCGCATCAAGTAATTCGAAGACTGGTTTGTGTAACGAAAAGTATTTGGATCCAAGACGTAAAAACAGTTTCATCGTCGTAGTCGTCGCAGAACATAAAACAGTCTTTGGAACGAACTAAGGACGTCAACGCGACGAGTGTGATAGTTGAATCAATGGGTTCTCGACCGTATTTTCTTAGCTGTAAAATAAATAATCGCATCTAGTGATTCGAAGACTGGTTTGTGCAACGAAGACTGTTTGGACCCAGGACTTAAAAACGGTTTCATCGTTGCAAAACATAAAACGGTCTTCGGAAACGGTTCGTTGTCGTAACGCCCACCACTAAACCATATCGTCCTTCACACAGTCTATCCGTCGTTTCTTTGGTCTTCCCTAACTCTTATAGCCATCGACATTCATACTTATTACCTATGCCTTATATTCTTCCACTAATATAACATGCCTTATGTCTAATAAATTATGTACTTACCTACGAAATAAATTTTGTAAAACAAAAATTAATAAATGAAGTTTTATTTTGAATTCCTTTGGGCCCATTTCTTAAACGCTGTCGCATAGTTCCAGGCTAAGCCAGGAAATTAAAATTGTAGTACAAGGTTGTATATTGATTAAAATAAGATTCGTGACCGTAGCAAACATAGATATATGGCTTACAATAATTATACTTAAACTTTAATTTCATCAAAAAAAATTCACTTAATGAACTTAGGACGGTTCCTCTTCGTTAAATTTAAGGTTTTTTCGTCTCCTGCCGCGGCTAGGGGCGTAAGGGCGCAGTGATTGCTTCTCTGTCACACACTACATCCGCCTTCGCGAGCATTACTGTTTCACAGAAGGAGGTGACAGTTTTGTCATGCCATCTTGCTCCCTACCATGGCCTGGACCAGGGCCGGAAGCAAGAGATCACCGTCGTCGATCGCCTCCACGAGGACTCGGCGGCAGTGCTCTGCCCAGGCAGGGCAGGCCTCTACCGTATGCTCCACCGTGTCCTCCAGGCGACCCATGCAATGGTAACATACTGGCGTTTCCTCCCGCCTTATCCTGAACAGGAACTTCCCGAAGCAGCCGTGTCCGGTGACGACCTGCGTAAGGTGGAAGGTGAGAACGCCGTGGCGTCTCTCCAGCCACTCCTCAAAGAGGGGACTTACCGTCTCAATTGTGGCGTGCCCATGGCGGAGTGAACTGGAGGGTTATCGTGGTGGAAGAAGATCCTGCTTCTAGAGCGCTGCTGTCTAACATTTTCCATAGGCTGCTTTTCTTAGTAGCCTATTCTAAAAACTTTCAGTATGACCCTCATCTATACATCTACACAAATAAATAAAATTGGAGTGTCTGTTTTTAATATTAAGATAACCACTTTTTACTAAGTGTATATGGATGTATATACGGTACATATAGGTACCAAAACATTTTTTACAATTTTTGTCTGTCTGTTTGTTCCGGCTAATCTCTGAAATGGCTGGACCGATTTTGACGGAACTTTCACTGGCAGATAGCTGATGTAACAAGGAGTAACTTAGGCTACTTTTATTTTAGAAAAAATAAATAATAGTTTAAATAAACTAAAAACACACTGTATTTTGAGACGTATGTCAGCGTAGTTTTCAAAGACAGTTTTTATGAAAAACTTTTTGTTAAATACCACGCGGACGAAGTCGCGGGTAATAGCTAATACCTATAATATAACCTGAATTAACACATCTTACCGCGGTAGTCCGTCCTCCTGCGTTAATTTCCGACATCCACGCGGGCAAAAGCTAGTATTATACTAATATTATAAAGCTGAAGAGTTTGTTTGTTTGGCTGAACGCACTAATCTCAGGAACTACTGATTCGAATTGAAAAAATATTTTATTGTTTGGTATCCTATTTATTGAGAAAGGCTATAGGCTATATAACATCACGCTATAACTAATAGGAGCGGAGCATCAATTAAAATGTTGCAAAAACGGGGAAATTTATTCCTTTTGAAAGCTTCTGTTGTTAAAAGTAGGAACTAATTCAGAGACCTAAGTTTAGTGTTAGCTAGGCCATATACAGGATACGTTTTTATTCAGTGCGTAAATTGTAACCATGAATTCAGCATATAAGTCTAGACCCCCATGCGCAGAAATACTTCGTCGGTTTTACAAAAAAAAATCTGCTGTTTCATAGAAAAATGCAATACCTACGGACTACGGAGTCAAAATGTATGGAACAGTAGATTTTTTAATTTTTTTTGTAAGTATAACCGCGCTCCATGGCTCGCTGGCAAACTTCGAGCTTGGACCTCTGCCGAAGCACCGGTGCTCATGGAGCGCAGTATCCTGGGTGTTCGACTATCAGACCGTATAAGGACCACAACACTGCGCGCCAAAACCAAGGTTATAGATGTCACTCAGAAAGCTGCGGAGCTCAAGTGGGACTGGGCCGGACATGTCTGCCGGATGTCTGATGACAAATGGGCTAAAAGAACCACCAATTGGGTCCCACTAAACGCTCGACGACATCGCGGCAGGCCGAGACGAAGATGGCGGGACGAGCTTGACTCCTACCGAAAGGACTGGCCAGAACTAGCAAAAAACAGAATTCTGTGGAAAAGGGAAAGGGAGGCCTTTGCCCTGCAGTGGGACAATATAGGCTAATTAGATAGATAGAGTATAACCGACGAAAATTTTCTACGCTCCCCAGCGTAGAACATTTTCGTCTAGAATGATATGCTGAATTCATGGTTACAGTTTGCGCACTGGATAAAAACTGATCCTGTATAACATCGCACTAGGACACTAAGGAGGCAACCAAAAAAAAAGTTACAAATGCGAAGGCCTCGCACGGGTAGGCGATTCGATGCGACGGGGAGGCGCTGGGGCGTAAGAAATTTAACACAGACGAAGTCGCGGGCAGAAGCTAGTTCATGGGTAAATGCGACCAATGTTTCGACAGCAGTCGATTTGATGTCCCGAAGTTGCAAAGCTTATAATTTGTTTGCAAGATATCTAATCTATACTAACATTATAAAGCTGAAGAGTTTGTTTGTTTGTTTGTTTGTTTGTTTGAACGCGGTCGTCTCAAGAACTACAGACTGGTCTGAATTGAAAAAATATTTTTGTGTTAGGTATCCTATTTATTGAGGAAGGCTATAGGCTATATAACATCACGCTACAATCATAAGGAGCAGAGCAGCAACGAAAAATAGACGAAAACTGGCAGGCAATTCGATGCGACGGGAAGGGTCAGGGTCAGGGGAACAAATATTTGACGCGGACGAAGTCCAATAGTCCAGAGGGGTAATTGCGGAACTTTTTAACGGTAGGAATTGGTTTAATATTCATAGTTAAACAACATTCATTGCGTTATTTACGTTGCTGAGCCACAATTTATTCGAACAAATGACGCAATGGTATAGAAATTATCTTTAATCCCATTCAGATTCTGCTAAATTGTGCGTTTCGCAATTAGGGTGTAGGTGCGTCAACATGGCTACCAACTTATCGTTTTCTACAATTGCTGGTGTGCGTTACCCAGGCAAAATGTTTTGCTTTAGAGAGATGAGACTTAAACAAATAATTAGTGTATCATGAGGAGCAATTTGTTTACTAATAGCAAAATTTGTTTGAATTGTAGTTTTTAAGTTATTTAAGAAAAACAAATTTTGCTGGAGTAACGTTTGAAACGTTACCCAGGCAAAATCGTCTTTCAAAAATTAGTTTCAGCACGGAACCAAATACATGAATAGATAGCTTTTGTTGAGTAGTAAATGTTTATAAATAGCAAAATTTGTGTGTGGTATAGTTCTTTAGTTATTTAAGATTTTGCTGCGGTAACGTTTTGGGATTTCCCAGATCTCGAAAACGGCTCAACGCAGAAGTTTGAAAAAAATACCAATAAAAGACCTTAATTTGTTTAAATTTGTTTAATCATTAGTTTTTGATTTGGTTGACGTAAACCAATGTAATTAAATGGTTTAAAAAATCAGAAGAAGCGGGTTTACATGTAAACCAATACACTTATAACCAAATAAACAGCTGTAAAAAATACCCGTGGTTCGACGCTTGTTTACAGCAGACATTTTAGATTTCATACTTTACACGTTAAGAAGATAAAAACAAATTTGATTTATTTTAGACTGGTCGTACTTTAGCGATCGAATACGCAGTTCCCATAACATTAAGAAACATGGCATACTTTAAACAAATTAAAATGATTCATGAAAATTCTTTCCTGTTAATTTCAGCCTTGAATTACGGCTCTAATGAAAGTTATCTCAAAAACAAGAATATGTCAGCAATTCTCTAATAAGCCGACCAAATTGAAAAGGTCACGTAAAAGCGACTGCACCGTACGTACGGGTAATCTTCGCAAATTAGCAGCTTGGTAACCGATGTTTTGTACAGTTAAGCAGAAAAACGTTATTCGTGAAGCCGATTTTTTAATATTTTTTAAGTGCAGTACCATATTACACAATTTTTACTAGTTAATAAAAGTGTAATATCATAGTGTATAATTTATAGTGTGATTTAAAACAATACAAACATATATACATGTAGCTATATTTTTAGTACTTAATTTGTTGTTTCTGTTAAACCAAATGTTTTATTTTGATACCACAACGCAAAGCCACGCTAAAAACGTTTTAACGTTCTTGATGCTAGTCAGAGCAGCGCGCATCGCTGTGTGCAATGCAACGCAACAGCTATATGCCTTGTCTTACTTACTCTTTAGCTGTGAGTAGTTGAGTACGCTCTATCTATGGGTACGCTAGCTCCGACCGAACCAATGAAACAATCAGTCGTGAACCAAGTGTTTTGGAGAGAAGTGCTTGTGGTTTATGTGTGTGTGTACGACGACGTCTTTGAACGATGTGAGTATTAAATGTTTTTATTTTACAGTACAGTTGTGTTTCAGTATAAAATAGTCATTCAGCGTATATTAATGTACGCTTTTTGGTGTGAATCAGAATAAAGAAAACTCGTCAAATGTGACCCAAAACACAATTAGCCCCGGCACAAAAAAAAACTTTGCCATTTTCTTCATTACAATTAGGAAAATATAGTATATAGTTTTTTTATCATTTCAATGGCTATCATGGAAATATTGAACCAGAATATCGCGCAAAATATGAAATATTATTGTTTTACGACAGACTCATCTCTTTATTGCTTAAAACTGTGTGTGTGATTATTGGCTAAAATAACAACGTGGCGGTCTCAGTGGTAGGCTTTAACTTTTAATTATTCTATACCTACGCCATGCTAGGCAATCGCGTTGTGATATTGCTCTTAGACTTAACGTAAACAAAACAAAAAGGATACAGTTTTTATACGTTTAAGCTATACTGTCATAAAGTTTCAAGCGCTTTAACGAATCTAGTATTATTCTCAATTATATTGAAGTGTGTTTGACAAGTCCGGTGAGTATTCGGTAATGATAGTTTATGAAACTTGTATAATGAGGGGTATTATACACGAGTGTTACAATACCTAGTTAGATATGTGCTGTTTCATACACGGTACTTTATATACACATTAATTGCAATCAGATCACACGAAATTCAGTATACGTACAACAAAGCGTAGGAATGGCGCCACGCCTAACAAAACCCAGCTCATCACTGCGCAAGCGCTTAAGCGGTTTATCTTTAGCCATCTTGGATTTTTTACGGCATTTATCGCATATTGGTAATTGGCGATCCCAACCTTAAAAACGACACCTTTTTTAATCTGCTAAAATGTCCTTTCGCGCAATATCTTGAGAAGACTGAAGGTACTGTACACCTACAGTCTTTTTACTGAAGTGTGCATTCGCAAATGTCTTTATGCGCAAGTATCCATTCGTGCGAATGTCTTTCTGCGCAAATGGCGAGACAAGTGTACTAGATTTTTAAAATGATAGGTAATGAAAATATTAATGTAAATGTGATGTGTGCCTTGCTTTTTTTTCAGGTAGTTGCCCTTCATGGCTTCGGGAGCAGAATGTGCAAGCCTCAACTCACACCGTTGTTCATGTCAGTTCATTTTATATTCGGAAAATCACACATACCAGTGAAGTACCAGCAGGTACAATAAAATGGCAGGCCGAAAAGTAAAAGTGCCCCTTGACGACCTAAGAGTTGTGTTCTCCAAATATAAAGATATATTTAATGTTTCTATTCCCCCAATCTCAAATGAAGTTTATGACCACATACAACAAGAACTGCGTATTCAGTTTAATCATGAAGTCAGCAAAGCAGCCCTGCAAATATCTGCGAAGAGAAATAAAGTTTTATTTTTTAATTCTCGCGGAGATTGTGAAGATAATCGAACACAATTGCATGCAGTTGTAGAAGCTCCTTCTGATTTAACAGTTTCTTTTGAAATGAGTAAATATGACTACTATAAAATTGCGCCTATTGAATCCCACCATCTCGCACAAAATAAGTGGACCAACGAAATGCAAGATCATATATTTTTTAAAACCGATTTAGAATGCACATTCTCGTTTAAAAACAATTACGTGCCTACTGATCTCAAAAATAACGACATCACATGTACAGGAAGTTGTACGCAATGCAAAGCTAGTCTGTTCTTGACAATATCCCCCGAAACAGCTGATAATTCTTATAAAGTAACGCTTATTCTTACAAATTTGAAAAAAGGCTTTCGGCATGACCCTCGAATTAAAAATAAATTAACTTCACACCGGGTTAATCTGCACAAAGAAAAACTTAAAAACATTAAGGCTTTAAGGGTACGAAATTCAACGGCCGATGAAGTTATGAGCATGGATAATCCAAAAGAACCGCCAACTTTGCCTAAATTATTAAATTTGAGGAAATACCGGCATGAAGCTAGAAGCGCTCTTCAGTTTGATAAAAATATTATTTTATCACTGTATGCCATGACCTGTAGTCCACCGTATGACAGTTTCATAAAAAAAATGTCTCTTGTTCCATTTATATTGTATTTTTGGACTACTGAGCAAAGTATATATTACGATGACATCTTGGAAGACAAATATAAAATCCTGTCTATTGATGCCACTGGATCTTTATTTAAACCAATAAAGCCACCCGAAGCAAACGATTTTTTAAAATATAAAAATCCCAAACATGTTTTCTTATATGCCATCGTAGCATATACCTTGGGTGCTAGTGTTCCAATTTGTTATATGTGCTCTGACTCACACACAACAGAAACAATAGCCACATGGCTAAGCACATGGTTAAACAGAAGAGTCCTTCCAAATGAAATAATTTGTGATGATTCTTCTGCTTTAATAGCGGCCATAACGAAAACTTTTTTGAAAACGGACTTGAATAACTATTTAAGACAATGTTTTGCAATAGTTGAGGAAAAAAAAGGCAAGATACCTGCTTGTTACATCAGACTTGATAAGTTTCATTTTTTAAAAATACTGTATACACAAAGTTGTTTTGACAAGACTTCTGAAACATGCAAATATTTTTATATCAATTGCATCAAATTGATACTACAATCACGAAGCTATGACGAAGTAAAACTAATTATTAAAGATGTAATCACACTTTCTCTTCATGAATATATAAGTACCGATCTTGATTATACGGCATCGAAATGTGAACAAGCATTGAAACGATTGAGCGACCAAATAAAAACATATCTAAGACACACAGACGAAATTGAAAAGAATGAAAGAGAGGACAGTTCCGAAGAAATATATTTTGTAACAGAAGATGAAGAGAGTGAGCAACACGGTGGCCCTATGCCTTTGATAAAATATTATGATGACATTATGAATACAGAACTATTATATTTACAGTTAATTGAATCTACACCAATGAAAAATGCTTTTTTTTTGCCGGAAATTAACAACACTCTTAAAAGACTTTTGAAAAAATTACCTTTGTGGGGCAATATTATGACTGATTATTTTCCTGGAGCCAAAGACTATGCCAGCAGCTCAAATGTACAAAATCATTTTAAGGACATCAAAACTATATATTTTGAGACCAAAGTTGAACGCGTCCGGTTAGACGAATTTCTTATACAACATTATAGTTTTATTAACGGAACCATAAAATTAAGCTCTAGTCAAATTTTACACGAGAATACTAAGAACAAAGAAGAACAGGCCTTAAAACTAAGAAACAAAAAGGAAAAACGCAAAACAAATTATGAGTATTTCTCACGAAAAATAGTAAAAATTAGAGACAAACACGAACAAAAACGAGATTCATTCTCAGCAGAGTTAATTATATCTGATTCTGCACCGAAGTCAGTTGAAAAAGAAGAAGAAGAAGAGAACCTAACTGATACGTCAGATTTTGATATTCAATCAATTTTTCAAAATAAACCTATAGAAGTTGAAAACTGGCGGGGACTTACCATACCCACTCCTAAATCAAAAAAAGCTACCTCCATATACATATTACAGAATGGTAACGTCGCATATTCTTATGTACACCAAAACAGGGTACTTATAACAAACACTTGTGCTTTTGATTCCCTCGCGCAAGCATTCGGTGTAGCTTATCAAGACAGGCCTGCTTTCAGAGAAAAGTTAAATAGTGCTAGCGATGGTTTAACAACATTCATAAAAGTATTATCTAATACGAGAAAAACTTGCAAAAGATTATATGAACTTCGTGACAAACTATTGATTGACCTTTTTGATAAAACAAAGTCACAGCAAAATATTATCAGTTGTGAATGTAATATAACAATGATTTTAGAACAGGTATTCATGAGCAACATATACTTTTCTGCCACCAGACAGAGGTGTTGCTCAAATGACACATGCTCAAATGCATTACAACCAAAGAAAATTGATTGTAAATATATATCTTTAAATATAAATATTATAACACAAAAGGGTATTGACTTCTTGGAAGAATCTGCCACATCGTGTATTAATAATGATAATGTTTCACTGTGTCCTGTATGCGAGACAGGAAATGTATATTTTACATATGAATTAAAACCATTACTTTTCTTCGAACTACATGACATGTCTGTTAACCTGAATGATATACCCATTAATATAGAGTTAAATGGCCAACAGTATATGATTTTGGCAGTAATTGATTTTGACCCACCATCAAGTTCCACATTGATTGGACATTACAGAGCATACTGTTACAGAACGAAAACTCAACAATATGAATGTTACGATGATCTGTACTGTAAACTACAGAAATGCAAAAACTCCATAATGCCACATTTGATTATATATTCATTAGTGTAGGTAATTAAAACGTTAGAGACTGGAAGCATAAAACACATAATTTTATACGGTCCCAATGACCACACAAATTTTATTGAATTAGGTACGAATCTGTGATTATGAGTGATATTAGTAGTTATTAATGATAAAAACTGTACTGTTTCCTATATTTTTAAATAGGTACATAAGTGTAAAAGTTGTTTATTTTTTATATAATTGTTGGAAGATTTTTATTATATTGTTGTTTTCTCATTTAAAAGTTTTATGATTATATACATTTTTTATAGAATATGCTCGAAACCGTCCCTCATAAGGGCAAGAAATATAGGCAAGCCGATAATACATATTTTGTAAAAAAAAACATTAAATGTGCTTTGCACATTACACACACAACGCCGACTCAATTCCAACTCAAGTCACACTGTGGTATTGAAATATGAGCTTTATGTCGTGTTACTTAGAGTGGATATTTCAACATTAAGTTAAAAGAAGGTTACGACGCTTTGACAATGATTGGTTCACGGGTTATCCACCTGTGGCAGTCACATGTAATGTTAAAATATTCACTCTAAGTAACACGTAACAAAACTCATATTAAAATGCCATACTGTGAGTCGAGGTGAAATGGAGTCCACCTATCAACCTACGTTATTAGTACCGCCTAAGGAAAATTGTACAAACTATTAATGTATCCAAATATTAAAATTAAGTAAGTAGGTTATAACTTATCTGTGATTTTTCTCTAAAAATGTTGATGCTAAGGCAAAGCAATACATATAATTTGTATGAGACTGATTTTTTAAATAAAAATAATGAATCTTAACCATTTTATTATTTTAACTAACCTGACCAGAAAACTTTTGTATTCAACTGTACTAACAAAACATCTATATTATCCTGTTCATTTCAGATGGTTGCGCTTATGTATGGTGCGGTCGCTTTTATGTGACCTTTTCAATTTGGTCGGCTCATTAGAGAATTGCTGACATAATCTTGTTTTTGAGATAACTTTCATTAGAGCCGTAATTCAAAGCTGCAATTAACAGGAAGGAATTTTCAGGAATCATTTTAATTTGTTTAAAGTATGCCATGTTTCTTAATGTTATGGGAACTGCGTATTTGATCGCTAAAGTACGACCAGTCTAAAATAAATCAAATTTGTTTTTATCTTCTTAATGTGTAAAGTATGAAATCTAATATTTCTGATGTAAACAAGCGTCGAACCACGGGTATTTTTTACAGCTGTTTATTTGGTTATAAGTGTATTGGTTTACTTGCAAACCCGTTTCTTCTGATTTTTGAAACCATTTAATTACATTGGTTTACGTCAACCAAATCAAAAACTAATGATTAAACAAATTTAAACAAATTGAGGTCTTTTATTGGTATTTTTTTCAAACTTCTGCGTTGAGCCGTTTTCGAGATCTGGGAAATCCCAAAACGTTACCGCAGCAAAATCTTAAATAACTAAAGAACTATACCACACACAAATTTTGCTATTTATAAACATTTACTACTCAACAAAAGCTATCTATTCATGTATTTGGTTCCGTGCTGAAACTAATTTTTGAAAGACGATTTTGCCTGGGTAACGTTTCAAACGTTACTCCAGCAAAATTTGTTTTTCTTAAATAACTTAAAAACTACAATTCAAACAAATTTTGCTATTAGTAAACAAATTGCTCCTCATGATACACTAATTATTTGTTTAAGTCTCATCTCTCTAAAGCAAAACATTTTGCCTGGGTAACGCACACCAATTGCTGACACCGAGGCGTTACCGATTGGAGAATGGAATTCGATATGAAACGGTTGTAACTTGGCTAGGGGGGCAGACTTAAGGCTGCTATTGAGAAATTTTTGATAGAAACACCAACTAAACACTGCTCAACCTGGGGATCCAATCCAGGACCTCATGCTTAGCAGTAGCTCTTGTGACCCACTAGACCAACGAGGCAGTCCTGCACCCTAATTGCGAAACGCACAATTTATCAGAATCTGAATGGGATTGAAGATTATTTCTAAACCATTGCGTCATTTGTTCGAATAAATTGTCGGCTCAGCAATGTAAATAACGCAATGAATGTTGTTTAACTATGAATATTAAACCAATTCCTACCGATAAAAAGTTCCGCAATTACCCCTCTGGATGAATTCACATAATAGGATAGTTTTGGCATGTTAGTCTAGTGGTTAGTGACCCTGACTGCAAAGACTGAGGTCGTGGGTTCGATTCCCACCCAGGACAAATCTTTGTGTGATGAGCACAATCATTTGTTCTGTGTCTGGGTGTAATTTATCTATAATATGTATGTATTTAGAAATATATAAGTATGTTTATCAGTTGTCTGGTTACCATAGTACAGGCTCTGCCTAGTTTGGGATCAGATAACGGTTTGTTGGTTGTCCTAAGATATTTATTTATTAAGTTTTATTTAAAATATGCAAAAAATTATGGAAACCATGTTCCGTGTGGGCCTGATGTTTAGAAAGCTACTTCCCACTTTTTCAGGAATTGCTAGAGAATGAGCAGCAGCAATCTCTATGCATTTTACCATAATACTGCGTTCGCCAACTCGCCTGCTAGACGTGGCGGTTATGACAAAACCCTCTCCTTTTGAGGGAGGCCTATGTCCAGCAGTGGACATTTTTCAGCTGAAATGATGGTAAGAAACCAAAGTCCTATTCTTTCTTAAGATTATTTATTGCTAACAAAACATATGGTCATTTAATACTATTCAATGTCTCAACCCATTGTTTATTTATTTTACTCAATTGTGTGTAGTTCTCATGCATAGCCGCTAGATTTGTATTGAAGCCCCTCAAATGCTCTAGGTAAGCTCTTAAGCTGCTGTTCATTGCCCGAATGGAGTCTATTTCTTGTGTCAGCTCTGTGGTGGGTATCTGGAAAGAAAAAAAAAGATTCAAATGATTCTAGAACATTTCAATAGTTTAATTCCATATTTAAAAAATGTTAGGAAGCATGTTAGTGCATTTTTGCTCCGTTGGTGTAATTGCCAGTGGGAGGAGGGACGAATAAATAAATAAATGAGAAATAAATAAAAAAGTGTAAGAAAATATGAGAAATAAATATAGGTGCATGTAATATGAAAAATTACATACTACAAAGCACTTTTATGCATTAAAATCCATTGCATAGTTTAAAAGATTTAAGCATTCAAACACAGAAAGCGACTTTGTTTTATACTATGTAAAGATATACTGTAATAAACTACTTGAAGACTACTTTGCATTGTTTCAATGGAAAAGAAAATTTATTTGCTTATATCTGTACAAAGATTAGGAGAATAGCTCATCCCACTGTGGTGGCCAATCTCTAAGGTGGTAGGTGAGCTGGCATGGGGGTGCACCGGATCTATAGAAGTATTACCATTATAACGATGCCTTAGTTCACAATTGCACTAACTACAAAATTTTCAATTTTCACTTTTTAATGCCAAACACACTTTTTATACATTACAATATTGAGATATTATGATGTAGTTAAAGGACTAGTCTTTATGAATAGACGCTTATTTGATTTGTTGTATTACTTTGTTTTTGTACTGTTCTGCACCCTAATTGCGAAACGCACAATTTATCAGAATCTGAATGGGATTGAAGATTATTTCTAAACCATTGCATCATTTGTTCGAATAAATTGTCGGCTCAGCAACGTAAATAGCGCAATGAATGTTGTATAACTATGAATATTAAACCAATTCTTACCGATAAAAAGTTCCGCTGGTCTAAACTTTAAAAAACTTTAAAACTCTCTCCTCAAAATTGACAATTTTGTAGTTAGTGCAATTGTGAACTAAGACATCGATAATATCTTTGGACAACCAACACTAAGTTATCTGATCCCAAACTAGGCAGAGCCTGTACTATGGTAACCAGACAACTGATAAATATACTTATATATTTCTAAATACATACATCTATATATATAAAAATGAATCCCTATTTCCCTTGGTCATGCCATCACGCGTGAACGGCTGGACCGATTTCACTTTTTTTTTTGTTGTTGTGTTTGTAATTGTCAGGAGAAGGTTCTTATGAAAGAAAAAAAAGAAAAAATTGCACGGAAAATTAGAGAATTGAAGAACACTTATTTAAGAATACTTAACAACCATATAATAGGACAATGTAAACTTTTTTAAGGTAACATTATGACATTTGACATAGAATTAACAGAATGCGTGCTCAAATATCATCAAAGAGACAGTACAACGTCTGTCGGGTCAGCTAGTATTATAGATAAATTACACCCAGACACAGAACAAATGATTGTGCTCATCACACATACATTTGTCCTGGGTGGGAATCGAACCCACGACCTCAGTCTTAGCAGTCAGGGTCACTAACCACTAGACTAACAGGCCAGTCAAATGATGCCATTGATGTACTTATGCTTTTTGTTAGAACTAAGATGAAACAAAACACTTTTCTATATGTAATGCCTTTGACAGCGTGATTTCAGTCTCTGTCAGCTTTGTAAAAGAGGAGGGTCACTCATAACGTCTTGGCTTGGAAAATATGATGTTGACTTTCGCAATGACGTCGTAGACTTGACTTGAAGATCAGCTTTTCAGAGTTGAGAAGTTGCATAATCGGCCTACAATATTCCCACTGCTGAGACACAGGCCACTTCTCTGAGCGCCTGTCTAGGCTAGAACATCGTAAATCAGTCGGTGCCATTACCACTGGCCCACCACTTCTGAAGTTGGTTCAGTAATATTTTAACAAACAGAATTAAATGTATTTTACCTCACGCTTGGACGAAGTCACAGAGGCACTAGACATTTTTAACTCAGCGACTAATGGTCCTGGTATCTATGAATAGTTAAATAATTAGCTAAGTTTGAAAATAACAAAGAAAACAACTTTTTATTTTGGCGGTTGGTCTGGTGTTGCTATTCTTAACATTCACAATTCCCGTTTTTACGTTCCATTTAGGGATGTACGCAAGCAATCGGTGGTGGCGCACGGTGGGCTGAAAATCGGTATTCACAGACTTAGGGATTTCAATTTGCAAAAGCCGGATTTTTTGCTGGTATATCCGGTTAACAGTTTGTATGAAGCGGGTATGAACAATCTAATTATCTTTCATATTTATATTTCATAAATATCAATTTTGCGTCTTTATCACCTTCTAGGAGATTTTTAATTACTCATAACGTATAATCTAAATACACAAGTACGTAAGTATTGTTTATTCGTTCGCTTCAAACGACAATTTTCAACAGATGGGAGTAAACATGTCATTAGAGATTCATTTTCTGCACTCCCATCTGAGTTTTTTCCCTGAAAACTTAGGAAGTATGAGTGGCGAACATAGGGAAAGTTTCCACCAAGATTTAAAGGTTTTTGAAGAACGGCATCAAGGATTTTAGGATGAAAACATGTTAGAGGATTACTGTTGGTCCATTACAAGAGTAACTGCTACAAACAACTATAAAAAGAAGGCAAAAATTAGTATTTTTAGGGTTCCGTTGCCAAATGGCAAAAAAAGAACCCTTATAGATTCGTCGTGTCTGTCTGTCTGTCTGTCTGTCCGTATGTCACAGCCACTTTTTTCCGAAACTGTTAGAGCTATTTTGTTGAAACTTGGTAAGTAGATGTATTCTGTGAACCGCATTAAGATTTTCACACAAAAATAGAAAAAAAACAAAACTCAAAAATATTTTTTTCATCAAACCCATACGTGTGGTGTGGGATATCTATGGATAGGTCTTCAAAAATGATATTGAGGTTTCAAAAATCATTTTTTTCTAAACTGAATGGTTTGCGCGAGAGACACTTCCAAAGTGGTAAAATTTGTCCCCCCCTAACTTCTAAAATAAGAGAATGATAAAACTAAAAAATATATATGATATACATTACCATGTAAACTTCCACCGAAAATTGGTTTGAACGAGATGTAGTAAGTAGTTTTTTTTTTATTCCACACTAATATTATAAATGCAAAAGTAACTCTGTCTGTCCGTCTGTCTGTCAGTCTGTCTGTCTGTCTGTCTCGCTTTCCTGCTAAAACTACTAAACCGATTTAAATGAAATTTGGTACAAAGATAGTTTAGAGCCTGAAAAAGGACATAGGCTGCTTTTTATTGCAGAAAATGGGTTTTAAAGGGTTGAAAGGGAGGATGAAAGGTTGTAGGGAAGTATTGTCATTTTTAAAGCTAGAATGATGAAACTTTTTTATTTGGCTTTTATTACATAATATATACTTACGAATTATATTTAAAGTTTGTTATTTTTTTTCTCTTAAGGGGGTAAAATAACAATAGGGAATAGGGGATGAAAGTTTGTACGAAAAGGGGAATGACAAGAATCGGCGGAACTACTGGTCGGAATTGAAAAATTCTTTTTGTGTTGGGTAGCCCATTTATTAGGAACTCTATATAACATCACGCTTCGGTCAAAAGGAGCGGAGCAGCAAACGAAAAATGGTACGAAAACTGGCAGGCAATTCGATGCGACGGGAAGGGGAGCGAAAATTTGACGCGACGAAGTCGCGGGCAGAAGCTAGTGTTATAATATTTTAAAGCTGATAAAGAGTTTGTTTGGTTGGACATACTAATCTCAGGAACTACGTTTAGTCTTGGATAGCCCATTTATCGATGAAGGCTTTAGACTATATACCATCACTGAAAGACACTAAGGAGCCGAGCAAAAAGAAAAAAAGTCACAAATACGAAGATCTCGCACGAGCAGGCGATTCGATGCGTTGGGGAGCAAGAAATTTAACGCGGACGAAGGCGTGGGCAGAAACTAGTATGTCATAAATCGTAAACCGCAATTTAACTTTCATTCAATCAACTCAAATAAAAATTTAAAAAAAAACATTTTATTTCATAAACATAAACCTTATGCATAAACCGTGAATACCTATAAGTTTGTACGGAATCCTCGGTGCGCGAGTCCGACTCGCACTTGGCCGGTTCTTTTTTAGTAATATTACCAAAATGATGTCTTTCAGGTAAATAAATATTTCTTACACCAGACATGACCGAATTTTTTAATTATTTTTTCTGGATAGTTCTACCTAAATGAATATTAAAATAACAATTTTCAGCTGGGGTATGAAAACCGTGTAAACTAGTGTAATTTTTTGAGAAAAATTCCACATTTTTGAAGATGGAGACAAGGTTCTACGACAGCCTTTATTCCATATTATCATCTATCGTATCCTATTATTAACATTATTTATATGTCTAAGTAGAAGAAAAATGTGCTATTTAACAATATATTGTGAATATTTAAATATTAACAATATTTTGTACATTAAATTTAACCATACCACTTTTTTTTTTAACAAATAGAAAAAATGATTACTTATACCTATTTCAGAATCCAGGAATAGCTACATCATAATTTTCCAATAAATATTGGGAAATTAGCTGAATTGGCAGCACCGAGGACTCCTATGTGACATAGTTGTTACGGTTCATTTCAAGTAGAATGTTTAATGTTCATAACCTTTATTGTACGAACCTTTCGATTAAGTAATTATAAACAGTAATGAAAATCCAAAAAACTCTGTTTAGGTTTAGTCAAATGATAATGCGAAATCTTTAATTATAGAAGGATTCATTTCATCCGGTGGTCTATCCATTGGTGTCCTCTCCATCTTTCTTCTGCTTCTGGTCTTATTTTTCCAAGTCTCTGTGTGACATCTACGAATCATAAGTATTTTAATAGGGCAATTGTCATGTTTGGTCTTATTGGATAGGTTAGAATAGGTTAATGTGCTGTGTGTGGTATTGAGTGTATTAGGGCCCAATACGTATTTGGCGTATTAGAAGAATGAGACTTGTTTTTTTAGTTTTCATCAGTTATTTGTACTACAAGTATTCATTTCTATCTATAATAATATAAAACCACCCAAGTTACACCTCTGAAATGCATTGGATCCTCAACCCCTCGAGCTCAACCCAACCCCCAGTATCGACCTTCGGAGCAGTCACAAAACGCATGCGCACAGCCAGCCAAGGCGCCATCTGCAGAAAAACGTCGTAGTTAAAAAAAGAAACGCCGCCATTTTGACATTTGTTTGGCTTTTGTGTTCTACAAATAAAAGTTAACATGTAATTACTCGTTACGAGTTATTATTCAATATATTTCCGGTATTCAACTATTTTGCTGGTAATTTGGATGAATAAAATCCAACGCATCAGTGGGAATCGCATGCGTCGAGCTGTGAAAAAATCAATAATGTACCAGTGCCGCTTTTTTACTTTCGCGATACAAACGTTCGTGTTATATTACTGATTTATCTTGTAAACTAATTTAAAATGCATCTTACATTCATTATGAAGTGTTTTAATTGTGTTTTGACTGGAAACTCACAGTGACATGTGGTGAAAAGTGGATTTGGAAAAAGGCGCGAAGCGCCCGCTGCCGAAATTGATCACGGAAATATTAAAAAATAATATCTAAAGTAAAACAAAGAGATTCTTCCGGCGCGTAATGTGTATCACATTGAATTGGTATTTAATTAATTTGCCGGTAATACATTACGTACAGCAAATGGAATAAATGATACTTTCTAAAAATTAAGTTCATGTAAGTACATATTTCCTGAATTAAGTAGTTTCATAATACTAGTTTTGCATACGTTTTCGACTTACTGTTTTCATTATAATTAACCTTCATATTACTGTGGTTACTTCTAAAGAAATGGGATTGACAATGCTCATGTCAATGACACTTTGATAACATTGGCAATATTATTTTGACAGAAAAATGTAAACAAATCATTTTGTTGACATGTTTTGCATTATTTACATTTTTTTTTAACATTTTCCATTTCTCATAAGGCTTCTAATTTCGCTCCTAACTTGATAGTCTTGATGTTCTATATCTAGTAAAATTTATTTTTAAATTCTACTGTATTCGTCTTACGAGTAATTACTTATACTGTATTAGTCATTCCTCATGATTTTATTTTAATTTTGTTTTTATTGTGCCCAAATAAATATTTACCCAATGTTCTTAAATCCTACATTTAGATTAATAACTTCTACTTTTTACTATCTATTAGAAAACCTATATCCGTACACAATATTGTCGATTGCAAATCAACTGAATGAAAGGTCCGAAGAATGACACATCCAGACATTCAGACTAGATTCAATGTTATGATTAACATTGAATCTCTTCGGAATGCCTGCCTGGTTAGAGCTAAGAGTAGGTAATAGGTAGAACAGGCTGGTGTCCGTAACTCCATGTCTGAGCGCGTATTTTGCGTACGGAAGCTAAGAGTATAGAACCAAAATATTTATTTTCATGTTAATCTACATAGAGACTTAAACATTGTGTACTAACAGACTTTATGCGTCATCAGAAGCCTGACAAGCTGTCAACCAGTTTTGCCAAAGGTAACAGAGTTGTGGAGATCAGATAGGCGGTTGCTCCATGTAAAATACTGATATTCCGGTGCATCAAAATAGTTTATTTTCGCCACTATCACTATGCTAGAATGTATTAATAGAGACAGTTACTTTAAAAAAACATATTGGCTTGTAAACCTTTAGGACTGCAGCACATGTAACAGCGTACGCGTGGAGTCGACGCATGTTTTGCCTCAGATTTTCGTTTTGGTCTTGCATCATTTTTGTTGCAAATAAACATATTGTCTTTCTTTCTTATATCCACACACGCATTCATTAGTATTCAGAGGGACAGTTTTTGTAATTAATAGTCACTGAAATGAGATTGCAAATAAATTTTGAATATAATTTAACTACAACAATTGGCCTGCAGGATGTGGTCTATACAGGAACATTTTTTAACCAGTGCGCAAATTTTTTTTTGGTTATTCAGTATCAGTAATAGAAGACATTTGAACTATTTTTTCAATACTTTTTTTTAAATTATTATCCGACCTCAAATCAGTAAACTGTGGACAACCTACATATTTAGTAATATGATATCGGCAATAGGAATAGGTCAGTAACCGCGTGCCGGCGTAGGTACTTCGAACTTCTTAGAATTTTGACCGATCGAACTGGTAGGTACTTGTAGCTACGCTCGGTCGTTCACCTTCGCCGCCGCGTAGGTACCTTGAACTTCGTAGAATTTTGATCGATCGAACTGATAGGTACTTGTAGCTACGCTCGGTTACGGTACGTTACCATAAAAACCAGTTTCAAAATAAACATCTTTCGTTAACGGAAACTAAATTTTTTTATACTAAGATATATCAAAATAAAAATTGCATGGTTATTATAACGCGTTTAAGTTAAATTTGTTATTAGCGCACTGGTTAAAAACTTATCCTGTATAATAGGTTGGTAAATTTATTTTTCCCAGCGCCCACTTTGATAATACATTTGTTTTTTGGATTCTCAGTTTTATCATTTACCATCTGTCGCAAATCTAAAACAGCTACTGCCACAATTATAATTATTAGAATATATAAATTTATATCACCTATTCTATTTCTGAGTTTAAAGAAGACAGTCTCAAACACCCACGAGGGTGCATAATCGCCCATTTTGAGAACCTATGCTCTATATCATATTGCAATATTTTGTGTAGCATTGTGGTGGTTCCTGATTCTCTATCGATCAATCTATTAAAACATATTATGGGACAACCGTAAATGAAAAAAAAAAAAAACATCTCAAACATTGCATTTATAACATAAATTGAGGCAGCCCCTTGTATAATGAGGTAATAATTGGATACTAAGGATTATTGGATCATTGCATTGACTTTACATTTCAGTGTCTTCGGTAACAATATGCATTAAGTACCTATCTAAAAATAACATGAATTTAAAAAATGAATAATTTTGTATTTCCCCTGGATGAAGTCATATATTTTGCAATTTAAATTAAAACATACATATGCGGTAAGGGTAGGAGAATGATGACATATGTAAACTCCAGAATGCTGCTCCTTACAATCATGTTCCTTTAAATTTAATCGCATGATTGGTAGACATTTTTTGTTATAGTTTTAATGGTTTACGTTAATCATAAATTTCATTCCCCCTTATTTATTGTTATTAATATTTGGTTAGACAACATAGTAGCTAATTAACTGGTGTTTGAGTTTCAAATAGC
Organism: Aporophyla nigra; assembly: GCA_947507805.1. Taxonomy (NCBI): domain Eukaryota; kingdom Metazoa; phylum Arthropoda; class Insecta; order Lepidoptera; family Noctuidae; genus Aporophyla; species Aporophyla nigra. The sequence continues at coordinate 2,715,621 of OX382320.1, forward strand.
ATAGGAATATTTGAACTGTCCAGTCGGTTCTTGAAGCAGTTTGGTGAGCCATCACAGCATATTTCGGGTGTAATAGGCACCATGCTGTTACAAATCAGTTAGGCAAGAATTGCTTCAAAGACTTTTTCTTCGAGGACATGCATATGATGTGCATAGCCTTCAAGGTATACTTCCAGACGAAGTGTTCTGTAAATATTTTACAAGTATCAATGAGCCTATCCTTTGTCTATAAGATAAAGCCAAGGCTTTTAAGGTTCTGTCGTAATGTACATTACGCATGCTACAAACCAAATTAGTTATCGTTAACGAAAGATTAGGCGGGCGGCACCGGCGCGGCGGCGCAGGTGAACGTCCGAGCGTAGCTACAAGTACCTACCAGCTGTTCGATCGGTCAAAATTCTAAGAAGTTCGAAGTACCTACGGCGCGCGGTTATTGACCTATTCGTATTGTCGATATCATATTACGAAATATGTAGGGTATCCACAGTTTACTGATTTAAGGTTGGAAAATTTAAAAAAAAAAGTATTGAAAAAAAATTAGTTGAAATGTGTTCTACTACTGATACTGAACCACCAAAAAAAATTTGCGCACTGGTTAAATTTTGTTTCTGTATTTTATTCATGGATGGCCCAATTCATTAGCATGAAATAAAAACTCACTATATTTTTTTGTTTCCCAGGTTAAGTTGTCCTCTAATCTTGCGATGCGGTTAAGAAGTAGACAGAGGGAGCGACCGCTCTCAAGTAAACGGAGTTCAAAAGTAACGAAACTCAAGAAGACGCCCATTAAGCCTCTAACTAAGCCACCAAACGCTTGGAAGAATATTCTCAAACGGGAAGTGAAAAATGTGGTATCTGAGACACCACAGTTCTGTATCACTCGGTCACAGAAGAATTTAAAAACTCATCCCGTAAGAACTAAACTAAGCATGGAAAAGCCTCTAGAGATAATGCACAAGAAGGCTAAGCACAAAGATGATAGCCGCACAAAGAAACCAATCTTTCAGACTGTTGTACGGAGTTCCACTAAAGATCCCGTCTCTTCTACTACAGCAGTGAAGAAGCCACAGAATGATAAGATCACCACTACATCTAAGACTAAAGAGGTCCGTACAACAAAGAGTGCTCAACTCAGACATAGCTCGCTGAACCGAGAGCTGAAGAAAACAGAAGTTATATCTTCAGCAATCAGTTCACCTCGCAAGACCAGACGTATGGATAAGACTGACAAGTCAGCTTCTCTTAACAGCTCACCGATTCGTAAAGTCCGTCAAATTGGGATAATAACTCCTAAAATAACAAAATCTTCGGTCAGCTCAACGAATGAGAGTCCAAAAAAGAGAACGAAGAAAGCTCCCGTTGTGCCAGAAACTAACTGTTATCCAGAAGATAATGATGTGACTATGTATGAGGCTCACACAACAACGTTTGTTGACTTTCCTACTCAGAAGTCTGAGGAATCTGACTCCGATGGTCATGTTGAATCATCTGAGCTCTGTCTTCCAAACGACTGCTTGAATGACTTTATGGCTATAGCGGAGTGTGCTAGGCTGATAAATGAGGATATGCCTGCAACGGAAGAAGATATTAACTTCTTAGCGGATAAGGCAGCAAGGGTCATGACTACGGAGAAGGCAGAGGAGAAGACTTCGAGGACTAATTCGGTGGACAAGCGAGTCATGAAACGCAGGAAGTCAAGCAATGATCTGGAAATGTACCAGCCTACGTCTACTACGGATGATTTGGATAATTGTACTGATTTTTTGACTAACGGGGAGAAATATGTTCAGGTGAGAATTTTAAATTATAACAAATTTAAATTTGGGCATTCAGTTTTAAAGCATATCGGGAAAAAGTTTTTTTTTTTAATGTGACGTTTTGTTTTACCGCGTACTTGATTCTCGGTGCTAAACAGAATTGAAAATTCAATGCGCGATAAAAAATCGTCGCGTTAAAAAAAACGCCCGTGTCACAGTCTAATCGTTTTTATTTACTAAATAACTGATAAATTATAATAAATGCTCCGTCCCTCTCACACAGCCCGACTTCGTAACAATGCTAGAGCAAGACGGCTATGTCCGCGACTCAGAATGCGAGATATCCTCAACCTGCGACACACAAGGGACAGCTATAGAGAGTCTCGAAGCCCTATCAGCTCGGAGCCCTAGCTCGGGGTTCCTGGCAGAGATCAGTCAGAGCTTGGCTGCTGAGGCACACGTCCCGGTAAGTTTGTCTCTTTCTATTTTATGAGTTCTTTGATAGGCAAGGATAGATATAGGTAACTGAGTCGGTGTTTACGAAGATCAGGAAAATAATATTATGTAGTAGTAAACCAGAAAAAGAATGCGCTTCGAAACCTCTTAATGTTCCTTATCTCAACAGGGTAAACCCCCATAAAGTCATTTTTCTAAGTCGACGTTCATCTTCATCATCATCATCATTTGAGCTGAAAGACGTCCATTTGGACATAACCTCCCCCAATTTGGGAGGGTTTGCCATAGTCGTCACGGTTGGCAGGCGGGTTGGCGATCGCAGTATGGTGGTAAAATGCATAGAGAACGCTGCTGCCCATTCTCTAGTAAGTCCCTTAGTCGCCTTTTACGACACTCACGGGAAGAAATGGGATGGTGCTATTCTTTCCGTCCGGCACCACAAGGATGTAAAAATATCGCTGCGGGATATTTTCGCGGGATCTTCAGTGCATTACTTAGCGCCCAAACATGAAAATCAAACAGTGTTTTTTCTACGGGCTGAGATGCATTCTGTTGGATTCTTAATGCTCGGTTCAATACCGAGAGTTGAAATTCCATCGCGCGATGAAACCCCGCCTCAACACTTTCAACGGTTGATATACAGGATAAGTTATTAAACTTAAACGAGTTATAATAACCATGCAATTTTTATTTTCATATATTGTTTTTTATTTATTAAAACTTTATGCACCAGTAAAACTACTGTATAAAGGCGGACTTAATGCCTGAGGCATTTTCTACCAGTCAACCTTAGGGTGATGCAGAGAATAACATGGTAGGTGCAACGTACGGGATAGATAACTCGAAAAAGGAAGAATACTAAATCTATATATTATATCTCTTAGGGCCGATTTTTCAATCCTCAGATAAACAGACAGATAGGGTTTATTCAATAGATAATAAAAAAACTTGTTGTTCAATCGTCAAATAGGCTTTATTCGTCGAACAATTCCCTTAACTGAGGAATAAATCTATTTGGCTCTTTGGCGGCCAGATAACTGCTTATTCCATTGATAAATGACGTTAGCGTTACTAAATTTGAGGTTAGTTTTCGTTTTTAACAAGTGTACTTAATTAAAATTTATATTTTCGATAGTATTGGCGAAAAGGCAATTGAGGATGAAGCCATAATTAATTAATATACGTTTATTAATGAAAATAAAGAAAGAATATGAAAGAAAAGAAAGAATTGTAAGACCAAGTGTCGAACACTTTAAAGTGTGGGATTCATCTTTGCTTTCCATTATTATTTTAATACAATTAAAAATTACAGAATTACAAATAAAAATACCACACAACCAAAAAAAACAACGTCTCAACGTAAAAAAAGGACATCTGGCTGCCGCACATTGGTTTATAACATTGACAGTAAACAATGAAATAGTCCGTCCCGTTCTAACATTCGATTATTTCGTATATTTGTTTCACTTCTCTGAAGTTAGCGTATTCACAGATGTGATATTCGGTCAGATAGTTATTCTTAAATAAAATAACGATTGAAAAACTGACAACCACTTATTGGACGAATAAAGAGTCTAATAACATTACTCTTTAGGTAGCTATTGGTACTTTCATCTGAGGATTGAAAAATCGGCCCTTAGTACAAAAAAAAAAAGTTATCGTTGATGAAAGATGTTTATTTTGAAACTGGTTTTTATGGTAACTTGCGCGCGGCGAAGGTGAACTACCGAGCGTAGCTACAAGTACCAGCTGTTCGATCCGTCAAAATTCTAAGAAGTTTGAAGTACACCTACGGCGCGCGGTTACTGACCTATTCCTATTGTCGATATCATATTACGAAATATGTTGGGTGTCCACAGTTTACTGATTTAAGGTCGGATAATAAAAAAAAAGTATTGAAAATACAATTGAAATGTGTTCTATTACTGATACTGAACCTCCGAAAGAAAATTTGCGCACTGGTTAAAAACTTATCCTGTATATTAGCATTCACGGTCGTATTTCCAAAGATAGACAATGAATCCCGAAGCTGATACTTTTCTTTGGAATTCTACGTAACGTAGGTATGTATTATGTTCCAATAAGAAATTACGTACATATATGAACTGACACCCTTTTCGAATGGGGGTAGGCAGAAACATCAGAACGCAACCGGCTACGATCCTTACATACTCCTTTTGCCTCGTATAGGTTCATACATTAGAACTGGTCACACACGCACGCTGGTTGCGAATACTACACACCTGACCTTTCTAAAGAACATCACCAATAAAGTCACTATATGTCCTCCTAGGGCGTCCCCTTCCGGCTTTTTCACTCACATCTGTGTTGTAAATACCTTTTGTAGCCTTTTATAATTTCACTAGCTTCTGCCCGCGACTTTGTCCGCGTCAAATTTTTGCTCCCTTGACCCTCCCCGTTGGATCGAATTGCCTGCCAGTTGTTGTTCATTTTTCGTTGCTGCTCCGCTCCATTTGATCTTAGCGTGATGTTATATAGCCTTCCTTAATAAATAGGCTACCCAACACAAAAATATTTTTTCAATTCGGACCAGTAGTTCCTGAGATTACCGCGTTCAACCAAACAAACAAACTCTTCAGCTTAGTATAGATTTACTTTTTTTATCAACAGAACGGGACAGATATCAGCGTTGACGACGCCGCGCTTGTGTACCACGACGAGCAGTCACCGACAGACATAGAGGTCAGTACGATTACTTAGCCAGTATATAGAAATTTAAATAAACGATGGTTTTGGATTAGTTTATACGTAGTCGGGTTTTTTGATTTTGTAATTAAAACAACAAAATACGTACATCATCATTTCAGCCAAAAGATGTCCACTGCTGGACATAGACCTCCCCCATACACCGCCAATTTGACCCGTACATTTTTTGGGGGAGTTTGCCATAATCGCCACGCTTGGCAGGCGGGTTGACGATCGCAGCATGGTAGTAAAATGCATAGAGAACGCTGCTACCCATTCTCTAGTAAGGGGCCATTCATAAATTATGTCACACGTTAAGGGGGGGAGGGGGTCGACGAATTGTGACATTGTGTGACAAGGGGGTGGGAGGGACCCTAAATTTTGTCATGTCACATTTCAAAATTGAATATACATATTTAAAGTACTATTAAACCACGAAATATTAACTATGAAAGAAAAAAAAATCAATGTCTAGATGTAAAATTGCAAAATATGTGACGTCCGCCTAGAGAGGGGGGTCTCACAAATGTGACCAGCTGTGACAAGGACGGGGGGGGGGGGGGGGTCAAAAATCATGAAATTTGTGTGACGTAATTTACGGATGGCCCCTAAGTCCCGCCCACATCTGGCATCACATAGAACTATACTATGAAAACATACATGCCTTTGTTTTTCCATTGACCAATGATTATCTGTTTCATTAGGTTTCCGTATTGTGTGTGTTGTATCAGGAAGAAGCTGCCGACGTGATCTCCTCGTGCAGCAACCGGCCGGACTGCGAGCAGATCTCCTCCTGGGTCGACACCTTCGATCCATATCTGTTTATCAAGCAGGTGAGCTTTCAATCAAATTAATCTTTATTTCAGAGTAAGGTTCATATTTTTTTTTAGACATAATGTGCATACTTAAAATAATTTCCTTTCACTGTTATTTACTTAGCAAGTGAAGGTATACGAAGTGATATGTTAATTTGTATGTAAAATCGATTTTAAATTCTTATATTGTTAAATAGTGTATGCCCTAGCGGGTAGTTTTTTGAGCTCACCTATTCTAACTATAGTCCCACCTACCGTATCACCAAAAATCACACTAATAAATACTTTGAAAATTACAAGGTTTAAAAAGAGCTAATTCCAAAAAAAAAAAAACAAAAAAATAGTGCCGAGTGAATAATAAATTTAAACTTCGGAAATCGGTGTCAAAAACTAAACCTACAGACCCAAAGACACCGACTGTCGAAATTAAAAGTATTTTTTCACTACGTAGTGTTTTTACACGCTTTATATTAGCTTCACTTGTATGTTTGTATGTTAGTATGTTAGTAAATTTGTATGTTAGTATGTTTGTAAATTTGTATGTTAGTATGTTTGTATGTTTGTTTGTAACCGACTCCTTATAGCGCGATTTTGACCCACTTTAAACGACCAGATTTCATTCAAACTTTGCACACCTGTCAAGGACCGATGACAATGCAATAATTTCATAAATTTGTGTCATTATCCTTGCCAGGGTTACCAGGACAGCAAAAAAACTGTCTTCGAAAACTACGCTGACATACGTCACAAACGAATTTGTGCTATTATCCTTGCCAGGGTTACCAGGACAGCAAAAAAAAACTGGCTCGGCTGACATACGTCACAAACTACGCTGACATACGTCTCAAAATTCGACAAACCCTAAAAAATAGAAAATAAATAATAGTTTTAAAAAAACTAAAAAACACGGTTCCATTGAAAACCAAACTAAAAAGTACAAAATAATGGAAAAAAAGCGTGGGGTGCCTGATAACAATAAAAAAATACCTTAAAAGCACCCCACGCTTTTTTTCCATTATTTTGTACTTTTTAGTTTGGTTTTCAATGGAAGCGTGTTTTTTAGTTTTTTTTAAACTATTTTTTTTTTTTTTTTGGAATGCTACTGTTCGTTTGAAGGTTTTGTAAAAAATAACCGAAGTAAAATATAAATCAATATGTGGATGTTTTTTTTTTTTTGGAAAAAATCCGCATAACTATACCTGTGTACTCTTAATATGGCCGCGACATCTGAAATCTAGCCCAGACAGGCATTTGTAAATTATTTCATCACCACTGCTCTCAAAACGCTGAAGGAATTCGTACATATACCAACTGGGCCAGCGTGCTATCTCACTAAGAGGAGGCTTGTTTCCTAACAGTGGGAACATTATCATCATCATCATCATTGCAGCCGTAAGACGTCCACTGCTGGACTTAGGCCTCCCCCAATTTGGGAGGCTTTGCCATAATCGCCACGCTTGACAGGCGGGTTGGCGATCGCAGTATGGTGGTAAAATGCATAGAGAACGCTGCTGCCCATTCTCTAGTAAGTCCCTTAGTCGCCTTTTACGACACCCACGGGAAGAAATGGGGTGGTGTTATTCTTTACGTCCGGCACCACACGGTGGGTACATTATAGGCAAATTAAACTTACTCTTAATATTATTGTTACAGCTACCACCTTTGGAAACCGTCGCAACAGGCGCATTGCGGGCTCGATACCCTGCCTTACCGCTAAAAACAAGGACCAGTCCGGATTTCAGTCTTGTAAGTATGTCTATTTTATGAGGAAAATGTCGTGAGGAAAGTATTGAGTATGAATGTCGATGGCTATAAGAGTAGAGGGAGACCAAAGAAACGATACATGGACTGTGTGAATTATCATATGGATAGAAAGGGGGTGAGTACTGAGATGGCGACTGATAGAGAAGTGTGGAAGAAAAAGATATGTTGCGTCGACCCCAAATAAATTGGAATAGCGGCAGGAGAATGATGAAGCATGTTTAACTTTATTGGGTCTATCCACAAGAGGGATAAAAGCCAAATAAGGCCCAAATATTTTTTTTTTTTAAATTGTATTACTTCAGAACAGTGCCTCCATCAATATACACCGTGACATTTTAGTCGTTTTACGTTGTCCACTCAATGTATCCGACATAATATACCTCTAGGCATGATTAAAAAATTGTTACCATTAATTAACATAATACGTACTAAGAAATATAAATAATGCATTGGAATTATAAAACATGTTAATTATGTTTACGTATCAGACAAAAGAGAACATACCTACCCAGCGCACGAGTCGACTAGATCATTCCATCTCCATTTTCCATGAAACATAAAAACTTTTTTACAAAAAAAAAACAACCGACTTCCTTAAAAACACTACAAAGTGAAAAATTACTTTAATTTCGGAAGTCGGTGTCTTAGGATCTGTATTTATGGTTTTTTTGCCACCGACTTCCAAAATTAAAGTTATTTTTCACTTTGTAGTGTTTTAAGGAAGTCGGTTGTTTTTTTTTGTAAAAAAGTTTTTATTTTTAAATTTTTTGTTGTGGTATTCACCCCGCACTAATTCCAAACAAATAAAAACTTTTTTACAAAAAAAAAAACAACCGACTTCCTTAAAAACACTACAAATTGAAAAATAACTTTAATTTCGGAAGTCGGTGTCTTAGGATCTGTATTTATGGTTTTTTTGCCACCGACTTCCAAAATTAAAGTTATTTTTCACTTTGTAGTGTTTTTAAGGAAGTCGGTTGTTTTTTTTTGTAAAAAAGTTTTTATTTTTAAATTTTTTGTTGTGGTATTCACCCCGCACTAATTCCAAGCAAATAAAAACTTTTTTACAAAAAAAAAACAACCGACTTCCTTAAAAACACTACAAATTGAAAAATAACTTTAATTTCGGAAGTCGGTGTCTTAGGATCTGTAGTTATGGTTTTGTTGCCACCGACTTCCGAAATTAAAGTTATTTTTCAATTTGTAGTGTTTTTAAGAAAGTCGGTTGTTTTTTTTTTTGTAAAAAAGTTTTTATTTTTAATTTTTTTGTTGTGGTATTCACCCCGCACTAATTCCAAGCAAATAAAAACTTTTTTACAAAAAAAAAACAACCGACTTCCTTAAAAACACTACAAATTGAAAAATAACTTTAATTTCGGAAGTCGGTGTCTTAGGATCTGTAGTTATGGTTTTGTTGCCACCGACTTCCGAAATTAAAGTTATTTTTCAATTTGTAGTGTTTTTAAGAAAGTCGGTTGTTTTTTTTTTTGTAAAAAAGTTTTTATTTTTAAATTTTTAGTTGTGGTATCCACCCCGCACTAATTCCAAACAAACAATGCATATTTATGCGATAGCAGAAATCGCGGTTGATTTGCTATCATTTTTTAAAGAGTTCCGGTGTCTGTCTCCGGAACTCATCATCAGATCTATATGAAAATTGTATGGGACCATTTCGGAATAAAACCTTTTCGAACAAAAAAAGAATTTTGCAAATCCAACTATATATGACGGAGTTATGGCCGAACATACATTAAAAAAATAATAAAAAAAACATATAAACATCCGAATTGAGAACCTCCTCCTTTTTGAAGTCGGTTAAAAATATCAATTTAAAACTACGTCCTGGATCATCATAATGAATAATATTTTTATTTTTTAGTTATTCAAATGTTCATTTTTAGGGTTCCGCACCTCAAAAGGAAAAAGCGGAACCCTTATAGGATCACTTTGTTGTCCGTCCGTCCGTCCGTCCGTCTGTCAAGACTCTTTTTCTCAGGAACGCGTGAAGGTATCAAGCTGAAATTTATATCAAATACTCAAGTCTACTGTCCCTTGGAGCTGTGAAATCAAACTTCTAAGCTAACGCAATCAAAAGATATAGCCGTTTATGCCGCAAATTTCAGCAAATTTTTGAAACTCGCAAGGGAATCAAAACCTAAAGGGTACTTCCAGTCGATCTAGAATTTTGAAATTTGGTACGAAGCAACGTCTTATAGCACGCATAAAGGAAAAATTGGGAAAACCGTAAATTTTTAGTCACATCATAATAATAAACAGAACAAAACACAGACAGAAATAAAACCAAGCTAAGAAACAGAACAGAACTACGACTCGATTGTCGTGATGGGTGAACTTTTACTTATATACATACAGGTTTGTACGGAACCCTCGGTGCGCGAGTCCGACTCGCACTTGGCCGGTTTTTTTCTTATGGATGTGTAGTAGTCATTGGATACATGAAGTGGACTGCCGTTGTAAGACGACAAAAATGTCATGGCGTATATATTTTTGAACTGCATTACTTCAGAACGATGCCTCCATCAATACATTATTTGATTCATCAGTATCATCATTTCAACCGAAAAACGTCCACTGCAGGACATTTGCCTCCCCCAATTTGGAGGGTTTTACCACAATCGCCACGCTTGGCTTGGGTTGGCGATCACAGTATGGTGGTAAAATGCATAGAGAACGCTGCTGTCCGTTCTCTAGTAAGTCCCTTAGTCGCCTATTACGAGACCCACGGGAAGAGATAGATGGTGCTATTCATTACGTCCGGTATCACACTGAATATTTTTTATTATAAGTTCCTTTAACCTGCACCCTAATTGCGAAACGCACAATTTATCAGAATCTGAATGGGATTGAAGATTATTTTTAAACCATTGCGTCATTTGTTCGAATAAATTGTCGGCTCAGTAACGTAAATAACGCAATGAATGTTGTTTAACTATGAATATTAAACCAATTCCTACCGATAAAAAGTTCCGCAATAACCTGATAATGCTAATAATTATATTTCTTTGTTATCCAGGTGTTAGATTTAGACGAGACCCTAGTGCACTGCTCGCTTCAAGAGCTCCCAGATGCGAGTTTCCACTTCCCAGTTCTGTTCCAAGATTGCAGATATACTGTGAGTAAAAGTACTTAAGTAAGTAAAGACTTACTTTTGAATCTCATGTCATGGCAAAAATACTACCCAGACACTAAGGTAAGGAGGGTTGACCTATGGCTAAGTAACTAGTGACGTGCTGGATCGTTAAACTAACCCTTTTTTTATATCGAGGTGGAAACCCTCATGGATGTCCTCCGCCCTGGGGTGGGCGGAGGGGTCTGTCAGACTCCTACTGACTAAAACCACCCCGGTGTTCCGTCCCACACCTACGTCGGGGACCACGGGAACCAATATGTCTTCCGCGATCCACGACCGGTGCCGGCTCGCCTTTGCGGGCCTCCTCACGTTGGGGGGGAGTGAGGTGTTAAACTCCCCCCCCCCCGTACATCACAGAAGCGCGCGTGGAACACTACGCGCCGCCGTCCCGGGGTCCTAAGAAATAAGGGGCGACGGATGTCCCCAGATCCGTCGCCCCTGGACCCATTTAGGGGGGCTGGAAGAGGGTGTTGTCCGCCCTCCTCCGACGCCCGGTGCGCCTGCTGCGGGCTGGGTGAGCGGAAGATGTCTCCCGCTCCCTTTCCGCAGCCTTCTTCTGCGATACGACTGTTTCGCAGAAGGTTACCACCGCGTCCCATCGTTAAACTAACCTAACCATAAGATCTTCTAACAATATAGGCTGATGATTTACATAGGATCTTGCAATATGAATTCCAAGACATGTGACAACCAACCAACTCGCACTGGGCATGCGTGGTAAATTACGGCCCACTCCCTCTCGAAGAGAGGAGGCCTATGTCCCAGCAGTGGGAACAATATAGGCTGATTATGTTGCAAAAGGCGGCCTTTCAAACTTTTGTTTAACTTGCAATGTATGTATGTAACTATGTTTGTCCGGGTCGAATCTTGTAACTCAACTTTGAAGCAGATATCTTCAACCGTTTGATCTGAAATTTTGTATACACGTTTAGTTTAGACGACAATGCATGGTTAGCTGTTGCAATGCATGTTAGTTAGTTTAAATCCAACATGGCGGCACACCCAAGATGGCGGAAAAGTTATTATTGATGCACTCCTACAATATGGGTATCAAATGAAAGGGCTTGCTCAGAATAACGAACTAAAAAGTAAAAAAGAAATTAAAAGTAAAATAAAAAAAACATGATTCCATAGAAAACCAAACAAAAAAGTAGAAAATAATGGAAAAAGAGTGAGATGCTTTTTGAGATATTATTAGGTAAGTCATAATTATAGTTTTTGATATCAAGCACCCCACGCTTTTTTCATTATTTTCTACTTTTTAGTTTTCTGTTTGAGTGTTTTTTCGTATGTCAGTGTAGTTTTCGGAGACAGTTTTTTTTGCTAGCCTGGTAACCCTGGCAAGGATAATGGCACAAATTTATAAAAATTATTGTATTGTCATCGGTCCTTGATAAGTTTGCCAAATTTCGAGTTAATCCGACGTTTTGAAGGGGGTCAAAATTATGTTCAAAGTTTCCGTTACATACTAACATACTAATTTACGCACGAAGCCAATAAAAGCGTGTTGATTTTTTTTTTACCTTTAACTTTTTCTCTCCCAGGTATTCGTCCGCACCCGGCCACATTTCGCGGAGTTCCTATCGCGCGTGTCCCGCGTCTACGAAGTGATTCTATTCACGGCGAGTAAGAGAGTGTATGCCGACAGACTCCTCAACCTACTGGATCCGGCGCGGCAGTGGATCAAATATAGGTAAGAAAGAGAAAATTGCGTTTAGGGGCCATCCATAAATTACGTCACACGTTAAGGGGGGGGGGTCGATGAATTGTGACATTGTGTGACAAGGGGGTGAGAGGGGCCCTAAATTTTGTGACGTTACATTTCAAAATTGAATATACATATTTAAAGTACTATTAAAACACGAAATATGAACTAAGAAAGAAACATTTGAAAAAAATTCAATGTCTAGGTGTAGGGAGGGGGCTCTCTCAAATGTGACCAGCTGTGACAAGGACGGGGGGGGGGGAAAAATCATGAAATTTGTGTGACGTAATTTATGGATGGCCCCTTATTGGCATTATTTCATTTTTTAAATAACCTTAAAACTAATAAAAATAAAGCAAAAAACAATGATAATAATGCCAAAAGGGCCTCAGCTCAGCATAATGTCAGATGACAACACAAGGTGTGCCACCTGACGCTGATTTTCAGCTGCAACCCACGAGTGCCATACGTAAGAGTAATAAATACATAGGAAAGTATGTGTCCGTAATAATAAATAAAGAAAGTTCTAAAAATATAATATTGTGGCATACATGATTGCTTCTTCCTAGCGTATCAATCAAAATGGACGCTACTGAAAGAGCTAAGCTCGTAGCCAAATTCTGGGCTAACTCTATTTAGATTGCTATCGAGACGCTTAGAAAAAGAATCGAATAAAAATATTTTGATTTCATATAAACTTTAGATGGTTCGATCATGTTGAGAGGATGAATGAAGGACGGTTTACAAAAGGTATTTACAAGGCAGATGTGAGTGGAAACACCGGGAGGGGACGCCCTAGGATGACATATAGCGACCTTATTGGTGATGTTCTTCAGAAAGGTCAGGTGCGTAGTACTGGTAACCGGCGTGCGTGTGTGACCAGATGTATAAACATAAACGAGGCAAAAGGAGTATGTAAGGATCGTAGCAGGTGGCGGTCTGTAGTTTCTGCCTACTCCGATGGGAAAAAGGCGTGAATTTATGTATGTAAATTAAATTTATATAAAATAAAATAATATATGTTAGGACAACCAACACACCGTTATCTGATCCCAAACTAGGCAGAGCCTGTACTATGACAACCAGACAACTGGTACTTATATATTTCTAAATTTACTTATACATATGTTTCTAAATACATACATATTATAGATAAATTACATTGAGACACAGAACAAACAATTGTGCTCATCACACAAAGATTTGTCCTGGGTGGGAATCGAACGACCTCCGTCTTAGCATCAAGGTAACTAACCACTAGACTAACAGGCCAGTCAAATTTGTCCTTTGATTTTAAAACTGGACTATTTTGTTTGTCACCAGATTATTCCGCGAACACTGTCTCCTTGTGAACGGCAACTACGTGAAGGACCTGTCTATCCTCGGCCGCGACCTGCGCAGGACTGTCATAGTGGATAATAGTCCACAGGTAAGTTACAGCAAAATAGCACCCTCGAAAACTATGAAAAACTATCTTACACTCTCTATAAAAAGTCGCATAGAGGGGGCATAATGGTTTTCGTCGAATCGTTGAGCTCCTAAATTTCTGATTAGTGTCATCATTTTAGCCGATAGACATCCACTGCTAGTCCTCCCCCAATTGGGGGGGTTTGCCATAGTCGCCACGCTTGGCAGGCGGGTTGGCGATCGCAGTATGGTGGTAAAATGCATAGAGAACGCTGCTGCCCATTCTCTAGTAAGTCCCTTAGTCGTCTCTTACGACACGCACGGGAAGAAATGGGATGGTGCTATTCTTTACTTCCGGCACCACACGGAATGAACGATGATGTTCGAAATTCAAATTATGTCTTGTGTATATTGATTGGTGAATTTTAGAAAAAGAAAACAGTCTTTTCCTTGATACGATTACGTAACAAAGGGTAAAACGGGACTTTCTTATTAAGACTCCGTTTTCCGTCCGTCTGTCACCACGCTGTATCTCATGAACCGTGATCATCATCAGCCTATAATGTTCCCACTGCTGGGACACAGGCCTTCTCTCGGTGAGAGGGAGTGGGCCATAATCCACCACGCAGGCCCAGTGCGGGTTGGTAGATGTCACATGTCTTCGAACATGTCTGGAAAACATCGTGAGGAAACCGGCATGTCTTAGAACCAAACGGTTCTAAGACATGCCGGTTTCCTCACGATGTTTTCCTTCACCGTTTTGAGAGCAGTGGTGATGAAAGAACCGTGATAGAGAATTGAAATTTTCACAGATGATGTATTTCTGTTGCCGGTATAACAACAAAAACTAAAAAACAGAACATAATAAATATTAAAGGGCTCCCATACAAAAACGTGATTATTTTTTTTGCTCGTTTTTCCTCGATATTGATAACAGCAACAGGTAGACGCTTGAAATATTCACAGAATATTTAGTTATATATTAATTTTAAAAATAAATAATGAAATTAAAATAAAACAAATATATGGCCGATAATGGTACGGAACCTTTCGTGCGCGAGTCCGACTCAAACTTTTCCTGTTTTTAACCTGCCTTCAAAAAAGGAGGACGTTCTCAATTCGACTATTTTTTTTAAATGTTTGTTAACTCAGAACTTTCGACTGGGTGAACCGATTCTTTGATTTTTTGTTCAGAATTATTTACTAAATAATTATAATATCTTAGGACAACCAACACAACGTTATCTGATCCCAAACTAGGCCGAGCCTGTACTATGGTAACCAGACAACTGATAAACATACTTATATATTTCTAAATCAAAATCCATTTATTCAAACTAGGCTGAGAGTCAGCACTTTTTGAACGTCAAAGTTACATGAGACAGTCCCCCCAAAACGCCCGCCCTTCGACACTTCCTAGTGCTTTAGCTGGGAAGAAGAAGTGGCGCAACAAACTCCCCAGCAGCACAGCTGTCTGTTAAGTTAGAAGAACTTGATTCTATACAGTATTATGTAAGTAATTCATATTACAAAACAAAACATACATTAAATTATTCGCCATATCTCAGCTAGCAGACGCCAATATACCAACAAAACATTGAAGACTAAACTCAAGCTGAAATAATAAAATCGTAAATAGAACTTAAAACCTAAATAAGAGCCTCCGGGCAAAAACATACATATTATAGATAAATCCCTTATTGTTACACGTTTCCACCCTGTATAACTCATTTTCTTACTTATCTTTGTTTCCAGGCATTTGGCTACCAGTTAGAGAACGGTATTCCCATCGACAGCTGGTTCGTAGACCGAACTGACAACGAGCTGCTGAAGCTACTGCCTTTCTTGGAGCATCTGGCTACTGTGAGTATTACATCAGAATCAAAAGTCATTTATTCAATTGGGCTGAAAGTCAGCACTTTTTGAACGTCAAAGTTACATAAGACAGTCCACCGACACGCGCGCCTCTCACCACTTCCTAGTACTTTAGCTGGGAAGAAATGGCGCAACAAAACTATCCAGCAGTACAGCTGTCTGTTAAGTTAGAAGAACTTGATTCTACCCGGTGTAAGGGACAGCCCTCCACAAACTGACAGAGTGCACTCAGCTCCTTATTAAAAAAAAAAAAAAAAAAAAAAAATATGTTAGGACAACCGATACACCGTTATCTGATCCCAAACTTAGGCAGAGCCTGTACTATGGGAACCAGACAACTGATAAACATACTTATATATTTCTAAATACATACATATTATAGATAAATTACACCCAGACACAGAACAAATGATTGTGCTCATCGCACAAAGATTTGTCCTGGGTGGGAATCGAACCCACGACCTCAGTCTTTGTAGTCAGGGTCACTTACCACTAGACTAACAGGCCAGTCCACTATTTTGAATCATATTCCATCGGAATTTTTCCCAGATTTTTTTTTTTAACTTTTTTTTCAGCTTTTTCAATTTTATTTCAATGTAGAATTACATTGTCTGAAAGCAGCACTCCATTTATGTTAACAATACGGCTAAAATAAAAAAAGCAGCAATGGATGTTGAAATACTCTAACGAACGACGCGTAAAATCAGATGTTCACTTCCTGTCTAACTACAGAGTTCATCGAACTCGTCGTCGGCGATTGCACAAAGGCGGCTTTCCGAATTGATCCGAGATACATTGCGTGTGAGAAAATAAAACAAATCAGGTTTATTGGATTCCCATAATGGTCCTGAAATAATTTCTTGTACTGGTCATCTTAGTGTGATATACTGAATCCACCCCATCAGTTTGTGGAGGGCTGTCCCTTACACCCAGTATACAATAATAAGTAAGTAATTAATATTACGAAAATAAAACATACATTGAATTATTTGCCATATGTCAGCTAGCACACGCCAATATACGCCAATATACCAATAAAACATTGAAAATTAAAAACACACATTATATCATCATTAACCTGTATTGTTCCCACTGCTGGGACACACGCCTCCTCACGGTGAGAGAGAGTGGGCCGTAATCCACCACGCGGGCCTAGTAGGGGTTGGCAGATGTCACATGTCTTTGAATTTTTGTTTCTAGAAGAACAGGTTTCCTCACGATGTTTTGCTTCACCATTTTGAGAGTAGTGGTGGTGAAATTATTTACACAAAGTAAGACGCCTGTCTGGGTTAGACCTCACGACCTACATAATAGGGGGCGAGCCTATTACCATCATGATCATCATCATTTCAACCAAAATAAGTCCACTGTTGGACATATACCTTGCCCAATTTAAGGGTATTTCTAGTAGTCGCCACGATTGGCAGGCGGGTTGGTGATCGCAGTATGGTGGTAAAATGCATAGAGCACGCTGCTGCCCATTCTCTAGTAAGTCCCTTAGTCGCCTTTTACGACACCCACGGGAAGAAATGGGATGGTGCTATTCTTTAAATCCGGGAACACACGAATAACGCTCTGAATTGTTACTAATATTATTTCTCTCTTTTGCCCACAGAAAGATGACGTTCGTCCCTACATAAGGGACAAATACAAACTATTCAGCTACTTACCACCGGACTAAGAACTACCCGCATTTTATTTATACCTATAACTGTACAGACATTGTGGAGAATAGCCGAATAGCCGGTCATAGTGGAGAAGAAACGAGGTATGGACTGTTATCATTTTATCGTAGAACGTTGAAGTATAAATTATGTAAAGATTGACCGGGTGATGTGGATAATTTGTTGTAACGAATTTTGTGGATTTTTGTAAAGGAATTGTTAATTATTTGATGTGGAGACAACAATACGGCAATATAGTATACTAGCTTCTGCCCTCGATTTCGTTCGCGTCAAATTTTTGCTCCCCTGACCCCTCCCGTCGCACCAATAGTTCCTGAGATTAGCGCGTTTGACCAAACAAAGTCTTCAGCTTTATAATATTAGTATAGATTAAAGCTATTAAATCTTAGCATCGAAATTGAAAATGTGTATGCAGCGTCTCTACACAGACAATACCTGACCTATCTTGCATCTGCACACGAGAGGACCTAATGGCTGCGTCAGTCTCTGCGCCCTCACGTCCCTAGCCGCCGCAGGAGGAGACGCCCCGGGCGTCGGGAGTCAATAGCAGACTCCCGGCCACCGTAGGCGCGAGCTTGCGGGTGGCGAACAATGGGTAGCTCGCCGCCCGGTAAGGACCAGGCTCGGGTCGACGGCGCGTAGTGTTCCACGCGCGTCTCAAAGAGATGTCAGCAGTACTGAAGGGGTCTGTTAGGACCGATGCCTGCCAGGGTCGCGAGATTTGTTCGAAAGAGACACCGTGGCCCTGGCATATTGGCAACTGAAGGAACACGGGTGGGTTTTAGTCAGTAAAAGTCTGACACGCCCGTCCGCTCCACCCAAGAGCGAGAGACGTGATTTGATGATTTCCCAACCAAACAAAAAAAGACTGCGTCAGCGAACGGTATTCGCGTAACTAAACTTTGGGCCAAACTAATTTAGAAAACATGCATACATAAACTAACGCCTTTTTCCCATTGGGGGTAGGCAGAAACTATAGAACGCCACCTGCTACGATGCTTACATACTCCTTTTGACTCGTAAATTGAGAAAACTATTTAAAAAAATCTTGCACTTTTGGCAATTGACACGCAAATTCTGCAACTGACAAGAAAGTTTAAAAAACCGGCCAAGTGCGAGTCGGACTCGCGCACCGAGGGTTCCGTACAAACCTGCAGGTCATCATCATCATCATTCGTCATCATCGTTTATGAAATGAAATGTTTTTTTTTTTTAAATTTTATATTTGTGTTGACTGAATGAAAGGTAAATTGTGGTTTACGATTTATGACGTATTAAAAAAAAACTACTAACTAGATCTCGTTCAAACCAATTTTCGTTGGTAGTTTTCATGGTAATGTACATCATATATTTTTTTTAGTTTTATCATTCCCTTATTTTAGAAGTTACGGGGGGGGGGGGGGACACACATTTTACCACTTTGGAAGTGTCTCTCGCGCAAACTATTCAGTTTAGAAAAAAATGATATTAGAAACCTCAATTTCATTTTTGAAGACCTATCCATAGATACCCCACACGTAAGGGTTTGATTACATTTTTTTTTTGTGTTTCAATTCTATGTATGGGGAACCCCAAATATTATTGTTTTAAAAAAAAAATGATATTAGAAATCTCAATATCATTTTTGAAGACCTATCCATAGATACCCCACACGTAAGGGTTTGATGAAAAAAAAAATTTTGAGTTTCAGTTCTATGTATGGGGAACCCCAAATATTATTGTTTTTTTTCTATTTTTGTGTGAAAATCTTAATGCGGTTCACTGAATACATCTACTTACCAAGTTTCAATAGCACAGCTCTTATAGTTTCGGAGAAAAGTGGCTGCGACATAGTCGGACAGACAGACAGACAGACAGACAGACATGGCGAATCTATAAGGGTTCCGTTTTTTGCCATTTGGCAACGGAACCCTAAAAAGTGGTTTTTTTTAACAAAAAATGTCATATTGTATGTTAAAAAAAAAAAAAACACTTTTCTATGGGTTTGGGCAATCTTTGACTAACTATAGTGACAAAACTATGAGATATATTTAATTGAATTTTTGAATTTAGACATAATTTGTTGCATTGTTGTCTCTCCACCTTTGTAAATTTTAGTTATATGCCTCATGAAATTATGTATGACCTATGATCTGTGTTTTATCATTTGAAAATTCATATTTCTTTTTGTCTACAGTGACTATAAATTATTTACAGTTAATTTCTTATCAACTCCTTTATAAGAAAAACTCCTACAAGCAAAAAAAAAAAAACTCCAAAATGTACTTACAGTTTTCAAAATTAGTGATGTAAAAACGAAATTTCGATAAAATTCATAATTATTTCTAAAAGTTTAGGAGAAGATATTCTAAAATATACTTAGATTAATTTATTATTTAATGAAAAAAGAAGGAATCGGCATACTAATAGATTTTATTGATTTAGTTTTAGACACTTGGCTGTTGTAATAAGAACTATTTTGACTTCGACAGCTTCATACAGTTCTATCGTCATTATTTCAGCCGAAAGACGTCCACTGCTGGACATTGGCCCTCCCCAGTTTGTGGAGGGTTTTATATAGTTTAGCCGGATATTTTTGACATTGCCCTGTATAATGAGTCAGTTTCACGCTGCTATAAAAGTAATAATTATTAAAATTATTAAAAAAATAAAATTCTTCATATACCAACAGCCAAAGAATAATTATTTAATCTATTTGATGAAAAATTATTTAAAAAAAGAATCAAATGCAATTGAATTGGGTTTAAAAATCTGTGATTATGATTTTTTTGTTTTGTATTGTGTTTCTCAATTTGTTTATTGACGCATCCCCCTCCATCTGTGTAGACATAGCCTTACTTGTTAAACGTCTAGTTATTGTGCGAAATAGCCTATATTGTTAAGGTTTTTGTTGTGACTGCATATTGTTGTTACTGACTGGGTGAAGTTGTGATCTTTAATTGATATACGCCTATATTTTATATTATTGCTGTGTAAGGTAACCACGATATGAACTATTCTTCTATAGCTCGTTCTTAAATGAAAGAAATAGTAATTTTCTTACGTTTTTTGTTACTTTGCAGATCAGTATAAAGGATAAGTTTTTAACCAGTGCGCAAATTTTACAAATTAAACTTAAACGAGTTATAATAACCATGCAATTTTTATTTTGATATATGTATCTTAGTACTAAAACATTTAGTTATCGTTAGCGAAAGATGTTTATTTAGAAACTGGTTTGTATGGTAAATTGCGCGCGGCGCCGGCGCGGCGGCGAAGGTAAACGACTAAGCGTAGCTACTAGTACCTACCAGCTGTTCGATCGGTCAAAATTCTAAGAAGTTCGAAGTACCTACGCGCGGTTACTGACCTATTCCTATTGTCGATATCATATTACGAAATATGTAGGGTGTCCACAGTTACAAAAAATTAAAAAAAAGTATTGAAAAAATAGTTGAAATGTGTTCTATTACT
The DNA here is from genome assembly GCA_947507805.1 of Aporophyla nigra. Lineage (NCBI taxonomy): Eukaryota > Metazoa > Arthropoda > Insecta > Lepidoptera > Noctuidae > Aporophyla > Aporophyla nigra. Next base: position 2,736,395 of record OX382320.1, read on the forward strand.
GATACTGAACCACCAAAAAAAAATTGCGTACTGGTTAAAAATGTTTCCTGTATGTAATGACTGTCTCGTTGGTCTAGTGTTAGCAAACGCTACTGCTGAGAATGAGGTCCCGGGTTCGATTTTCAGGCCAGGCAAAGTATCATTGGGATTTTCCATCTGGAATTTCTCAGTAGCAGCCCGGAGCCTGGATTTGTGCCTGGTTGATGTCAATAGGCTCGCCCTCTATTACATGGGACTTAAACATAACAGGCGAAATGTGGGTGTACTATAGGTACACGTCTGCCCAACCTTTCGGGGAAACAAGGCGTGATGTTATGTAATTATGATCATAAAAATCAACAATAATATGTTAGGACAACCAACACACCGTTATCTGATCCCAAACTAGGCAGAGCCTGTACTATGGCAACCGGACAACTGATAAATATGCTTATATATGTCTAAATACATACATATTTTAGATAAATTACACCCAGACACAGAACAAATGATTGTGCTCATCACACAACATTTGTCCTGGGTGGGAATCGAAACCACGACCTCAGTCTTAGCAGTCAGGGCCACTAACCACTAGACTAACAGGCCAGTCAATACATTTCTCTAAGTTCATATATCGTATTGTATGACTATTTCATGAAATCATAACATTTGAGGCGTATTCTTACTTATGAGCAGGGGTTGGAATTAGGTTATGTACTTACACTGATTTCATACAACGAAAGAATAAAGTGGATATGCCCCAAATCCCGGGATTAATTGTCCGTATTTATGCAAAATGGAACCACACGACAAATTTACTTTTTTGAAGAATACTAATTTAAAAGTGGTCTAAATTCTTGTACAAAGAAGAACCACATGATTTTTGCCTTGGAAACAAGGTATACTATTTTTTTGTATAAGAATTTAGACCATTTTTAAATGAGTATTCTTCAAAAAAAGTAAAAAAACAAAATTTGTCGTGTGGTTCCATTTTGCATAAATACGGACAATTATGAAGAGCAGAAAAATCCCGTGATCTTATTTATAAAAAGGCGAAGTATAAGACTATTAATAATATGTATTGTGAATTGAATACTAATAAAAATTGTATATTAATTATCTTCGTTTTATTTGTCTTATCTATCTGTGAGGTTTTTATTATTATTTATTTGTAATATTATTGGTCACACGGGATTGTCTTTTATAAATAGAAGATCCATATTAATATCAACATTTCGATGCAAGTACATAAATAACTCTACCTAATTCCGACCTCAGCTTATGAGTGATTATAATTCTGTAAAGTATGTTTTAATCAATATACAATCTGACCTGCAAATTGTAAAAAGATGTAAATAAATTTGAACTTCTTCCCTTTTAATATAGGGCCTATAATATTCCCACAGCTGGGACACAGGCCTCCTCTCTGTGAGAGTGGGCCAAAATCCAGCACGTAGCCCAGTGCCACAGTTTTTTCAATAGAATAGTAATTTTCTTAATATTAAACAACAGATTCTCATATTTCACTGACATTGCATATATTTTCAATAAGTTTACCATTTAATTCTTTAATCTTAGCTATGTCTACACCAGATTAATTTTATAATAAGTATGCATGTATACAAATATGGTAAAAATACAGATAAAACAATGTATGGTGGATGTCACATGTCTTCGAATTTTTAGTTCTAGGACATGCCGGTTACCTCACGATGTTTTCCTTTATTCATTATATTTAAACCGTTGGTCCTGTCATTTGTGAATATTTGACGGTCGTTACGGGTCGTCAGAAGCCCGAAAGTCTGACAACCAGTCTTACCAAGGGGTATCGTATTACCCAGTAACTGGGTTGTGGAAGTCAGATAGACAGTCCTCCAAGTAAAATACTGGCATTCAGCTGCATCCGGTTAGATTGGCAGCTGATCCCAACATAGTTGGTAAACACTAGAAAACATTTTGTTTTTCTGCACCGTTTTGAGACTTCATAATTATCTATTTTTTTCCATATTTGTGTATATGCGAAACAAATATAAATTTTAATAATTTAAGCTGTAAGTGTTTTTATATATATATTATTTAATATATAAGCGAACTCGAATGAGGTGCTATACATTTTTTATTATTATTTGTCATTTTACTTTTTTGTAAACAGTAAGGCTATATTTCGTATTTCTTTTTGTGTGTGTCTTTGAGGGTGTGTGGAATAATAACTTTTGTTTCGAGGGTGCTTAAAAAATTTAAAATATACTTATGTTACTAACGGTAAAATTCTAAACTAATATAATTTTTATAGTGATGTTACCTCTGTGTCTTTGTCACTTTATGTCGCACTAGCACTGGCCAGCGACTTCGCCTGAAATTTATAGCTCATATTACTCCAGAATAATATAGCTTTCCATTGGTGAAAGAATTTTGTAAATCGGTTCAGTAGTTTTTGAGTTTATCTAATACAAACAATCATATCTTTCCTCTCATAATATTAGTGTATATTGTTGAGACCACATACCGGGGAATCACAGCGTTAGCAGGGTTTAGAGTCGGTACAATGAGCGTATAATATTCCCACGGCTGGGACATAGACCTCCTCTCTGTGAGAGGGAGTGGTACGGACAGAAACATATTTATAAACAAGAAAATAACTCTTTCAAAAAATTATCTTGAATCAAAAAACAGTTTATTCTTCACATTCTCAAATAATTGTGTTTACAGTACTATTTAAGCTTTTTAATTATTATTTTTAATTATTGTACGTCCATTTTTTTTAATAATTATGTGTTTTTGTAGATTAGCTACTATGATAAAAATTATCTATAGGCTGTATAAATTTCATGTCATCATCACGTTTTTAATAATGTTAGAATAAAATAAAACTGATATTGTCTATGGCTTCCGTTATAAAATATTGGTATGTTAACTGCTATTTATTATATTTTGTCTGAATTTTTCGGGATCTTTTGTATGATAACTCCATTGAAAATATTACATGGAACTTGAACATAATTGACGTAAGTGTACTATAGGTATACCTCTTTTTTTGTGGGTGGGAAATCATCAAATGACATCCGCCGCTCTGGGTGGAGCGGAAGGGCGTGTCAGACTTTTACTGACTAAAAGCCACCCGTGTTCCTTCAGTTGCCTATATGCCAGGGCCACGGTTACTCTTTCGAACAAATCTCGCGACCCTGGCAGATATACACCTGTGCTTAACCTTTTGTGAAAAATAGGTGTGATGTTATGTAGGATTCTCGTATCAAGATTCTCGTACTTAATAGATTTTGTATGAAATTACGTTTCTTCTACCAATATCAGGGTGTCAACAGTCACACCTTTTTCTTGAATAAATCAATAATATATTATGTACAGACGCCAGCACATCAAGGTCTGGCCTGTTAGTCTAGTGGTTAGTGATCCTGACTGCTAAGACTGAGGTCGTAGGTTCGATTCCCACCCAGGACAAACTTTGTGTGATGAGCACAATGATTTGTTCTGTGTTTGGGTGTAATTTATCTATAATATGTATGTATTTAGAAATATATAAGTATATTTATCAGTTGTCTGGTTGCCATAGTACAGGCTCTGCCTAGTTTGGGATCAGATAACGTTGTGTTGGTTGTCTTAAGATAAAAAAGGTACCTGAAACTGTCAAATTCTCCCAATCAACCTTGACCCTAATGCTGTAGCGATAAAGTTGAAAATCTATTAAAGAAATTTGACAGATTATAGTAGCTCAAAGTGCTGGCGTCTGTACTTATTAATAAAATAAATAATATTTTTTACTATGTATAGTGCATGTTTACAACATACACAGATGAAATACACAAACCGTATGATTGTATGTGATTTGAGTATTTTAATACATACATTAAACACTAAAAAATATATAAAATTTTATAAATGAATGATTAATTATTTCTGTAAGTAGGTTTATACAAACACTTTTACACGTCAATGATATTTTTTTTTAAGCTACATGAGGTCGGTGTTTCCTAACTGACTACTCTGAGAAGAAAGGCCGAAACAAACTCAGAGGTCACAGTCTCTTTTAAAGTCCAGACATAATCTTGGTTACATCATGTGAAGACCATGTAGATTGGTTACTGAAATGGTCTTTTAAGGAAAGAACCACACAGAGTCAGTGGACCTGTCCAGTCAGTGCATATATTTTTTTATCGTTTATAATCTTTTTTCAAGTGTAGCAGTTAACATAAAAATATTTTATTAAAATATACTTCCTAAATTATACATATTGAAGAAATCTATTAATTTATTGAAAAATTAAATGTTTTTATTCTGCAAGATATATTATTGAAAACTGTCGGTCTGGTCAAATATATTTTTATTTTTAATATGATTTTTATGAGCTATTTGCATTATTTATTCGTGAATTAATATCTTATATTTAACTACACAAAGAATTCATAAAAATGACTTCATTTGACTTCGAAGATAATCGAGTATTACCGAATTTAACACCTTGTTTAAACCAACTATAATGTCATATTTTAAGATTTAACAAAATATTTGACTAGAACGGCAGCCAAATTAATTATAATCATTTTTTTTATTTTATTTTTACAATGAAATTCAGTTTTTATAAGTCTGATGTGATTGATCTGAAAAAAATCTTGGGAAAAGCCAAATTGCCTACTTAAGTCTACCTTAAAATGGTGTCCAAACATTTGGATAAAAAAAAAATCTGAAACAAGTATTATATCTGTCGAATGTTTTTTTTTTTTTACGTATACTATACAGTAGTTAGACTAATCATGTTTTGTGGTTTTGGTCAATGTTGGGATCATATTAAATCTAGATAATATCATCTCAGAATACAAAATTCTGGGACTTCTTTGAAAATAATTCTCAAGCTATTCGTGTTTTTCTATATTACACGTAATCCTTCTTTCGACTGATTTCGCTTTGCACTGAAAATCTAGTTGTTTCGATATTCTCTGCTATTTCTAGCCAGTTTCTTCCACTTAATATGCTACTTTGCAGTTATACAAAAAAATATTGTGTTGTAGACTTCACCAAGCTCGTTCCTACTGCTGTGACTCAGGCCTCATCTCGGTGAGAGGGACTGGGCCGTAATCTACCACGCGGGCCCAGTGCGGGTTGGTAGATGTAACATGTCTTCGAATTTTTGGTTCTAGGACATGCCGTTTTACTCACGATGTTTTCCTTCACCGTTATGAGAGCAGTGGTGATGAAATGATTTACACTAAGTAAAGCGTCTGCTTTGGCTCGATGCCACGACCTACATAACTCATAAGTCGAGGCAGATATCACTGGGCCACCACTGTTTTCTCACCACCAGACCGGTTTTTTATTTTTTTATTAGCCTCCACTGTCCCAGTCCTGGGCAAAAGCCTCCCTCCACTTCCATCTTTCGCGAGCCCACGCGTCCTCCTTGATCGGTTAGAATAATAAAAATGTTATACTTACCTATTTTAAAATTATATTTCATACAAAAAACCAATTTCGACCAGAACCACAGTCAATCCCTAAAATAAATAAATCAACAATTTAAAATACATTGTAATATAGTAATAAAATAAAAATAAATATTCAACCACTATTTCTACATAACGCCTATATTAAAATGTTATTTAAAAGTTTAACTTCCAAATGTATTTGACTAAGAGTTAACAGAAATAACGTTAAATTATATATAATTCTGTTAAAATGTCTTCGCGTAAAATTGTAGTTTTCGGTATGAGTTCAAATCAGTTTTATTAAAATTTAATGCATAATATCTTGATATTTACTTATGAGGTGAAATGTATGTATTTTGCATATACTATTATTTTCATAAGTCTTTTTTTTGTGAGTGGGAAATCATCAAATGACTTCTCCCGCTCTGGGTGGAGCGGGAGGGCGTGTCAGATTTTTACTGACTAAAACCCACCCGTGTTCCTTCAGTTACCTATGCCAGGGCCATGGTAACTCTTTCTAGCAAATCTCGCGACCCTGGCAGGATTTTTACAAGCATATGATGTCCCATTGCAAGACAAAGGCCTCCATACTCTCTTTCCATTTGTCTCCGTTTTAAGCTGCTAAGGATTTTTTTTGGAACGAAGTTCCTTATCGCGCGTTGTGAAAGGGGGCTAGACGGAAAAAAATCTTACGAAAAGTTGTCACGACATGCTTTAACCGACTTCAAAAAAAGGACGAGGTTTCTCAATTCGACCGTATATATTTTGTATGTTGTTGTTTTTTTTTGTTGTGAGTAGAGAGGGAGAGAGGGGGGAGGGGGAGAGAGAGAATATTTTTGTTGAGTGTATACAGGTTTTTTGTACATAATAAATAATTTAAAAATTATAACTATTATGAATCCTGGAAAGGAACTTCGTTGCATCCGGGTGTCCCTTGACACCTCTAAAGTTTTTTTTTTAATTAAAAAGTATTTTAAATCTGTATCGAAAATTACCTACAAAAAATAGTACGTCTTTTGTACTAATACAATGAAATTTTCATTATCAAATACATTTGGAAGTTAGAATTTATATGAAAACGTTACTTGTCTAAATTATACTATTGTTTTAAATAATTTCATCAGTTGGTCTCAGGATGTAAGTCCACCTATTTATGATTCTATATTTGATAAGATTCGACACTGATTGTTATAATTATGTATCTTCAGGCCATATCTCTTGAGGGGTCAGCGGAAGAATTGAAAATAAAGAATGTAATGTGTAAAAGAAAAATTGACTTGGCTAGTTTGTAACGTAACAACAAGGTCTTTTAAGTTCAGATTTCAATGTGTTAATAAGGATGATGCTACATACATTTAGCAGGTCAGTGTTTGCCAAAAAAAAGGGAAGTTTCAAGCGATTGTCTACCCTATGTGTTGCTACTATTAACTCCTCTTGTGTTGCAAATGATTATGGTACAGGCCATGGGCATTGTTTAAAACAATTTAATCGAATGGCAGCCGGGACCACCAACTTACCGTATTTTCCGAGGCACGGAAGGGTCTTGGTATGTTGAGATGGTCACCCATCCACGGACCAACCGCGGCAAGCGTAACTTAATCTGATCGATTTATCCATACGGCTGTTATTTATTAGCCACAACCTTTAACACCACGTATATGATAGACTACACGCAATTTTTTATCACTGTATTCAAGATAAAGATTTAATATTCTGCTTACCTTACAAGAGATGGGGCTTGAAGACATAAAAAGACATTTTTTTTTCTGTTAAATTGCATAATCAAAGATGTCCTTCGAACAGTTATGGGTCATAAAACGCCTGTTTGCTAAAAGGTTGTAAGCAGTGGTGTGTAGTACACCCACATTATGTTTATGTCGCATGTATGTGATTCTCGTCCCAAAACTGTTCCTTATATAGATGTAACCCCTTTTTTTGGGAGGGTAATCATCAAATTGCTTTCACATGTGGGAGCGGGAGGGGGTATCAGACTTTTACTGACTAAAACCCACCCGTGTTCCTTCAGTTGCCTGTGCCACGGCCACGGTAACTCTAACAAATCTCGCGACCCTGGCAGGGAGAAATCACCCCTAACTTTATCATCACTAAAAATGAAATTAATTCATACTATTGTAAATTCTTTATTTTTTATACTTTTTTTTTGTAAATTTCCCGAATCATAAATGGGGTTGCCAGAAATCAAATATTTAGATGATAGTGTAGATAAGTGAAAATTTTAAATTTTTAATATACTTTGCTGTAAATCGATGTAAGAGTGTAGCGATCAAATTGTTTTCAATCTTATAGTAGTCTTAAGACGTAATCAGTTGTTTAGTCTATTAAAAGTATTTAAAGAAATATATTTTTATTGTTTTATTTATACAACACCCACATTCAGCCTATATTGTTCCCAATGCTGGGACACAGGCCTCCTCCCAGTGAGAGGGAGTGGGCCGTAATTCACCACGCGGACCCAGCTCGGGTTGGTAGATGTCACATGTCTTCGAATTTTTGGTTCTAGGACATGCCGGTTTCCTCACGATGTTTTCCTTCACTGTTTTGAGAGCAGCCGATCTATTCTGTTAAATCTCACCGTGAGAACTTAGGTGAAGTGACCTACCATTCCAACTCATGCTAGGGATTGACAGTAATCACATTTCACTTTAAGCTCACTTCACTCAAGTTAGCACGGTGTGATTTGTACAGAATAGCACTACAGTGGTGATGAAATAATTTGGTTGGTGATGAAATTACCACTGAGTCACCATAGCTCACCGCTTAGCCAGCACTACTGCAAAAGCTATGGAATCGTAAATAAGGAACCGTAGTCTTAGCAAAGGCAACACGTTTCCTTGTTATCCTCAACATAGCTGTTTTAAACAATTTCCCCATTCTCTCAACTTAATAAAAGCTTTAGGTACCTATGAAATAGCTAATTTATCTTCAGCATTTTAGTTTGAGGAGCGTAATCCTAAAACGAATAGCACCATCCCATTTTCTTCCTGTGGATGTCGAAGAAGGCGACTAAGGGACTTACTAGACAATGGGCAGCAGCGATCTCTTAGCATTTTGCCTATATACTGCGATCGCCAACCCGCCTGCTAAGCGTGGCGATTATGGTAAACCCCCCATTGGGGGAGGGCTATGTTCAGCAGTGGACGTCTTATGGCTGAAATGAGAAATTCTCAAACAACTGCGTCCTGCCCGTTATGACATAAGGTGCAAATACGTGGACACTGACAGTTGGGCCCCGGATGGCAGGCTAATCAGACGTCTGCTACGCCTGGACAGGGATGGTCTGCGTCTAATGACGGGCACCATCACAGGACACTGCCCGCTAAACAAGAACTTTCACACAATAGGCATAACGGACAGCCCCCTGTACAGGGCCTGCAGGCCTGCAGGCCTGGAGGCTAAGGAAACCGTTGCGCATGTACTCTTCGAATGTACAGGCGTCACCCAGATTAGGACAGATACCCTCGGGACACCCAAATCATACACGGACGTTCTTAGCAGACCAGGAGACATAATAAACGTCTGGAGGGAGGTGGGCTGGTTGGAGTAAACACCGACGGCCGCCATGGCCCATGCACAATGGTCCACTCAAAGGACCAAGTGCGGAAACCAAACCCCCATAACATAGAACATAGACAGTTGGGCTTATCCACAAATTCCAGGTCGCTCAGCGCGCTATGGAGCGGGTTATGCTCGGAGTTCCTTTCAAGGATAAAATCAGAAATGAAATTATTTGGAAAATAACTCAAGTTACCGACATAACTTGCAGAGTAAGCAAGCTGAAGTGGCAGAGGGCTGGCCATGTCTGTCGAAGGACCGATGGCCGGTGGAGCAGACGACTCCTGGAGTGGGGCGTGGGACGCCCCCCAGCTAGGTGGACCAACGACTTCAAAATGGTGGCTTGGACAGACTGCATGCGGAAGGCGGAGGATAGGGTGTTGTACCGCAGCCTAGGAGAGGATGTCCAGCAGTTCATTGCGATAGACTGAGTTGATTGATTCTATCTTTGTATGATGAGCAGAATTCATGATTTTAGACTTCAAAACAATAATTTCTTCATGTAGAGATTGGATGGTAAATTTCCTAGTGCAATTAAAATACCAACAGATAGTTATCTGTCTATCTTCAGATCATTAAATTGTATAATAAAAATAAAAAAATGTATGTAGTCAGATTGTATCTACAAATTTTAAATTGATAACATCCAAAGTGACTAATAATTGAATTACACAATTAATTTTGAAATTTGCAATGATCTGATGTTTGATAATGCGTTGAAAACGTGCCTGTGATTTTAAATAAATTAAATTAACATGTTTTTCCTATTTATTTGAAGATCCTATCGTTGTTACAATATCTTTGGAATGTTGATGTAATTTTCATAATTACATTTCACAGCCAAGGTTTCAGCCTTGTTAAAGTAATGGCATTGAAAAATGGTTTAAAGGCCGTCCCTGAAGATTTATCGTAGATCGATTGAATACCGTGTCTTTTGTATCTCTCAAATCTTGTGGACGAAGAACACAAGAAGTGGGAGAAGACGCTTATAAGCATGGTCCTCATATGGCCTGATAGTATTTGCAGGACACAATATCAATCAGAATTTTAATCATTTTGGTAATCCATTGTATCATAATTCGAAAAAAAAAACTTCTTCAGAAACCCCTTTTCTATTCCATTAACTAATTAGTCCTTTACCAATAGTTGCGTGTTTGTGGACAAAGGTGGAAAGTATTCTACCTGTCTCCTCTTACGCGCAGTGGAGGTGAGGTTGTGGTCGAAGAGCCAGAAGTAAAACTCTTACTTGTTGGTCATCATTATCAGCTCATATTGTTCTTACTGTTGGAACACAAGCCTCTTCTTGGTGAGAGGGAGTGAAATGCGGGTTGGTAGAAGTCACTTGTCTTCGAATTTTGGGTTCTAAGACATGTCGGTTTCCTCACGATGTCTTCGTTCACCGTTTTGAGACTTAATTGGAAGCAGTAATAATATAATTGCAACACACGTATTACAGTTTAGAATTAGATGCACTATGTAGCACAGATATATAACTAACTAGCTTTTGCCAGCGGCTTCGCCCGCGTCGAGGTCGGGATTATCCCGCGAGAATGTACTACCGGGATAAAAAGTATCCTATGTGTTATTCCAGGTTATAAACTATCTGTGTGCCAAATTTCATCCAAATCGGGTCTGCAGTTATTGCGTGAAAGAGGAACAAACATCCATACATCCATACATACAAACTTTCGCGTTTATAATATTAGTAGGATTAAACTAGTAGGGTGAAAATAAACGAATGACTTAATTAATCTAATCCGTGTCCCGTTACGGTTGAAGCAGAGAGAAGGATATGGGTAGCGTCCCGGATCGTAGCTTAGTGTTACCACGTAAAAAACTAACAACCTAAATACTTAACATAGTACAGGCGACGCCGCGTAATATAAGGTGCGTTCACAAATGCTCAATAGGTACGTGTCCTCCACACGTGTATTCTACTCAGCTCTTTGACTAAGAAATATTTCTAAATCTGCATATAATTCGCGAACATTTGCAGACTTAAATATATAAGATACTACGTCAAAAAGATTGACCGTCTGCTCAGCAACGTAAATAACGCAATTAATGTTGCTGAGCTGTGACGAGCGCGTACCTATAACTTAACGCAAGGCGCATCGCTCGAGGCTGTGAATAGAGCCTCATTTGCGAACTCGTTTTGTGCGATTTAAGTCCATTTGATGATGAATTAGGGCTCCGAAGGTAGTCCACGCAACGACATGGTAACAGGAGACGCGCGCGCGTCTCTTTACGCAAGTCGCATTGCTCGAGGCTTTTTTTTTTTGGGTGGGAAATCATCCAATGACGTCTCCCACTCTAGGGTGGAGTGGAAGGGCGTGTCAGACTTTTACTGACAAAAACCCACCCGTGTTCCTTCAGTTGCCCATATGCCAGAGCCACGGTAACTCTGTCGAACGAATCTCGCGACCCTGGCAGGTATCGGTCCTAGCAGACCCCTTCAGTATTGCTGACATCTCTTTGAGGCGCGCGTGGAATACTACTCGCCGTCGACCCGAGCCTGGTCCTTACCGGGCGGCGAACTACCCATTGCTCGCCGCCCGCAAGCTCGCGCCTACGGTGGCCGGGAGTCCGCTATCGACTCCCGACGCCCGAGATCACTCGAGGCTGCGAACTCGTCTTGTGAAATTGAATTCCAATAAATGATGAATAAGATGATGCTTGATGATGATACGTATTATCAGTCGTGTGTAATATAACAACGCATTTAGGGTGTTGTTTGGGCTGCCTCGCTTTTGCAGCGCGTCGACTATGTTTGCTGAGGCGCACACGGATTCGTCTTTTGCAAATCATCTGTAAGCGAAGCGCTTCACTGCTTAGCATGCGTGGCACTGCAAACGGCATCCTGGACACGTCGGCAAACAGGTGGGATTCTCCATTCTCCACTGTTGAAGCAGTGGATGAGTGTTCATGTGAAGGGAGCTCAGCCCGGCGCATGCTTAAATAATAGATTGTACTAATATTAGGCTAAGTTTATTGTTAACAACACCTATGGATATTTTTTAAAAATCCGAAATAAGTTTTATTTGATTTGATAAGGGCTCCGAAACCACTCGACGCGACGGTGAGAAACACATGATCGCGCAAAACAGCAAATACGGCTCGTGAGATCAAAGTCTATTTAATGATGAATAAGAGCTTCGAAGCTAGTCGGGAAAATCCCGAAAACAAAACATTTCTATTTTTGTTTTTCTTTAAAAATAACTTTGTTTACAGGAAAGATCTGTAGAATATTATTACGATAACATTGAAAATTCACTGAAACGATGAATAATGCCTATGCACCATCACTCATTGTTTATTTTGATGAATGAAACACTGTAAACAATAACAAAATCGTAATCATCACTCATCACGCAATCTTATTGCGCACCTTCTGATGCTATTTTTAGTCATTTAGGATAGGTTATTAGTAATAACCTATTAAGAATAACTTATTAGGTACATACAAGGGCTTATCTGAATAAGGACGGCTCAGATCTCAAGTGCGAATGCGGCACCTCCCCACAGACAGTGGCCCACCATCCATCCTGCGCCGCATGCCCTGTCACCTGTGCATTTGATGATCTTATGACTGCGTCAGTGAGCGGAGTTCGCGAAGTTGAGTTTTGGGCCAAAGATGTTTGAGCTTATTTGCCATCGATACGTTAAGAATGAAAGACTAGCCGTCCAGGACAATTAGACAACTGGGTCCCTGATGACAATGAGTCCCGCTGATACGATTTCGAAGAAAATGTAGACAGTATGAATAAAGCTCTAATCTCACCCTACTTCTAAATTTCATTATAGGTTTTAAGTTCTGTAGGTCATAAACTCCCGACATTAGGGCTTTATGCATACTGTCAGTCTGTCGAAATGTGAGTGTAGGTACTGTAAGCATCTCTGTTTCACCCTTCGAGCAAAACAAGTGCGATGTTATGTTATGTTCTTCGAAATCTCGACACGGCTGGATGACACATCCCGTGACCTAAGGGCTGGTTTTCACCTTGGCCAGAGGCAAAGCATTGCCATACAACGTGGTAATGCCGCCAGTCTCTTGGATACATTACCAGTCGACAGCGATGCGGACAGGCGCGGTCCGAGGGGGGGGGGCTCCTAGGGGTCGTGACCCCCCCCCCCCCCCAAAGTCAGCCATGCTGTCGAGATCCTGAACGATTTGCCTGTCTTACTAACTTAAAATTGTACTCACTTGAGCCACGGAGAGTCCGGCTGTCCGATGGACATTTGCAAAAAGATTAAGTATATAAACAATCAAGATCATAGGGTCTGCCGGCAGAAACAACAAATTGTAGTATGCAAAATTAAAATGTCATAATTTTTAAATTAAACCACCCCACGCACAAGATGTTCTACCAAATATCGCTCAACGCGCCTGAAGAAGTTTTTACTTTAAAAAGCTTGATATAAAATACTAGCTCTTGCCAGCGGTTTCGCCCTCGTGAAGGTCAGAAACTCTCCCGCGGGAAAGTACTATCTGGATAAAAAGTACCTTATGTGTTAATCTAGTTCATAAACTCTCTGTTTGTCAAATTTTATCCATACCCGTTCAGTAGTTTTTGCGTGAAAGAGTAACAAACATCCTCACAAACTTTCGTTTATAATGTAAACTCGAATGCACCCCACTCGTACGTAGGGTTAGAAAGGCTAAGGCTAAGGTTAAGGCCACATTCCAAAACCTAAGCTGGCGCAAAACGAGTTTAAATTTTTCGTCATAACTCGACAAAGCAAATTCTCTTGCTATATAATGGTCAAAAGATTTTTTTTGCACCTTATCTGGTGCAAAAATTTATCAGACTTGCTTCGCTCTCTCTTGCATTCTACATTTTCTTCATACTTGAGCTTTCCTATTGGAGCGATCAAAGAAAATCTAACCTATCGGAGCGTGTGAAAAATTTTCAAGCTCGCTACGCTCGCCCTTGCATTGGGCTTTCCTGGCATAAATCGACAATATAACTCCTATTTCTGTGGAAAAATATTTAAAAAAACCGACCACAAACCAGGCGGGCTGTTAAAATTTTCGAGCTCGCTTCGCTCGCTCTTCTCATCCTGCGTAACCTATTAATTTCCTACTCCGTTTTAATTGCCTACTGCTTATCAAATAGTGCCGTGGCCAATTTTCCAGCATTATTAAGTACCCTCTCCCCCTTGTAAAAGCTGCGTCACTGAATAGCATAAGTAATGTGGAGCTGGAGATGTACATGAACATATACATATCATCACGACTTTAAGTCCCAAAAGGTTGACAGAGATGTACCTAAATATAGTACACCCTTATTTTGCCAGTTTAAGTCCCATGTCATATGACGCGAGACTTCTGCTATCAACCGGGCACAAGTCTAGACTCCAGGCTGTTTCTGAGAAATTTCTGATGAAAAACCCAATAAAACTACCCGACCTGGGAAAAGAAACCGTTACCTCATGCTCATCAGTAGCGCTTGCGACTTTTAGACCAACGAGGAGATGTAGCTTCCTAAAAATATTCCTCAGTACTCATGGTGACCCCCCCCAACATCTTAGGCTGCGACCGCGCCTGGATGCGGATGAGTTTTTCGACGCCATATCTTAATGTTTTAGTTCATCATCATAATTCCAGCCGAAGACAGCTGGACATAGGCGTCTCCCAATTTTTGGGGGCCATAATGGACACGCTTGACAAGGTTGGCGATCACAGTATGGTGGTAAAATGCATAAAGAACGCTGCTGCCCATTCTCTAGTAAGTCCGTTAGTCGCCTCTTACGACACCCACGGGAAGAAATGAGATGGTGCTGTTCTGTACGTCCGGCACCGCACGGAACATGTTTTAGTTTAGTTAGAAATACTTATTGAATAATTTCTGTTATTATCAATTAACAACTCGATAGATTTAGAATATTTATAACGTATCAATAATAAGATACGTAATTCCTAAATTTATTACTATGTTCCGTTCATAAATATAAATAGCTAATGTAATGCCCGATAAATCTGGTAATCTTTAGGTACTTAACTGCAAAAACTATGATAATTGATAACGAAATTGATACTTTGTGATTACCTACGTCATACAACACTAAACTATTTGTTTATTCACGTCTTCAGAGTCGATGACGTAGACGTATTGTAAATAGACACGTCATACAAGAACATACAAGAGCCCAAAGGGCTGTCCTTAAGGTGATGCTTGGCAGACTATACAGATTCCCTTCTACTGTACTATATTCGGACTGCAAATTACTTTCTGTGAGATGGCTCTTTGTCCTTCGAGCCACTCTCAGAAGACATAAGCAAACTCCCCCATTAGACCCTACTAAACGTAAAGCAAAAAAATGTATGCCCTTCAGTACGCCATAATACTAAGTACTTTCGCTAGGCGCCAGTTTCACGTGCTAAGCACATTAATTTACAAAAATATATGTAAAGCCATCCATATAGATGGGCTAAATCAGCATGAAGTAAAGAGTAAAGTACAAAATTGGCTACAGGATCAAGACTACGCTCGAACAGAAGAACTACTACTCCACCAGCAGTAGTCGTATATGCTGTTCCATTTGTTGTTTGCAATTTCTCAGTATTCTTTGCCACTTTTCGAACAATATCACCACCGCATTATATATACCTACAACACAATCTCAAGCACTTCAACACGTCCTCACACAAACCTAAACGCTACTACACACAGGGCCGGATTTAGAGGTCTGCAGGCCCTGGGGCAAGAAAGGAGTGGAGGCCCCTAACAATTTTCCAAATTGATGAATAAATTTTTTGAATTGTAGTGCTTCAATAATTTATTACAAGACCAATGATTAAATAATAAGAATATATAATTCTTATTAGTTAGTGGTAACATGTTTTTTTTTAATTCTCATTGTGGGGGCCCCTCACTTGTGGAGGCCCCGGGGCTGTAGCCCCGGTTGCCCTCCCCCAAATCCGGCCCTCACCAGCATATGAGTATGGTGTGCGTGTGTAGTCTACACACGCACCCCATACTCACCCTCACATACATACTCTAATAACATACACCCCCTCACTCTAACATACATACACTTAAACAACTAGAAACTCCATAAAATTTCTTAATTATTAATTATAACATATTTTGTATCTAACCATCAATGTAAATGGCTATTTTTTGTAAAGTTTGAACACCAAATAAAAGGTTTTTTTGGTATCATAGTGACAGCAGAACACTGACTCCTTAGTCACAGGATCACCTAGTTTAGGAGTCAGGGTTAACCATATCCGTGTGACCTTTAGTTTAACAAATTATGTATCATAGTCTTAAGCAATGTCAAAGGTTTTTTTTTTTGTATCAATAAAGATTTTTATTATGTATTATAACATCTTCATCATTTCAGTGGAACGACGTCTACTGCTGGACATAGACTTCCTCCAGCTTGGGTGGGGTTGCCACAATCGCCACGCTTAGCAGGCGGGTTGGCGATCACAGTATGGTGGTAAAATGCATAGAGAACGCTGTTGCCTGTGCCCGGGCCACGGTAACTCTCTCGAACAATTCCGCGATCCTGCAGGTGTCCAATTGTCCTGGACGGCTAGTCTTCTGGTTTTTAGCGTATCGATGGCAATAAGTACGAAAATCTTTGGCCCAAATATCAGCTGCGTGAACTCCACTTACTGACGCATTCATAAGATCATCAAGTGCACTGGTGACATACACGCAAGATGAAAGGTCGGCCATTGTCCGTGGGGAGGTGCCGCATACGCGCTTGAGATCCGAAGGCCAGTCATCACAATTAAAAATGTTCAAAATCTACATACATAGGTACATAAAATTACGCCTTTTTCCCATGGAGGTAGGCAGAAACTACAGAACGCCACCTGATCCTTACATACTCCTTTTGCCTCGTTTGAGTTCATACATCTGGTCATACACGCGCGCTGGTTACTAGTGCTACGCACCTGACCCTTCTGAAGAGCATCAATAATAAGGTCACTATATGTTCTCCTAGGGCGTCCCCTTCCGGCGTGACCAGTCACATCTGCCTTGTAAATAACGTTTGTTAGCCGTCCATCATTCATCCTCTCAACACGACCAAACCATCTAAGCATACTTACTCTTTTCATTTTTTGTTGAAAATCTAGTTGCAGCAAAATCTAATCCAGTCTCATCTCGGCGACAATCAAATTTCAAGCAAGACTTGTCAAAAATGTATGGAAAGTCGAGGTATTTTGATAGATTGAGACTGAGATCAGAGGGGTAATTGTGTAACTTGCTATCAGTAGGAATTGGTTTCATATTGATAGTTAAACAACATTAATTGCGTTATTTACGTTGTTGAGCCGACAATTTATTCGAACAAATGACGCAATAATTTGGGAATAATCTTCAATTCGATTCAGAGTCTAATAGATACCTAGAGCGTTTCGCAATAAGGGTGCAGACTCTGAACGTTCTTAAAATTACGATAATCGCCCCTCGGAGCCGTCCATGAACCCCCATCTGTGGAGATAACTCGGCTAGTAAGGAGATCCAACGAGATGATGATGGTAATCCGTGAAGGCACCAGAAAGACACAACGCGACTGTTATAGAACAGTTTCTATGAAAATTTCTCAGAAATTGGAATCTACTAGAGTCGCTTCACGCCGTGCTAGAGTCTTAATGCGTTTGCGGAAGATTGGTAAGTGGTGACTATACTGTCATTATGTCGGACTGTGAGACACGTAAGTCTTACGGGTCTTGGTTTATTAAAAAAACTTCTCAGTAATGGCATGTACTATAATTATCGTTAATTTTGATCTTGGGCATACTTGCATATTATTATATACTAATGTAATTTTCTGACAGTCAATTAGGTACAAATAGGTTCTGGACATGAAAATTAAATTTGACAATTTGTAATTTAATAATTTTTCTTTGACATTCTTAATTTGATATGTAGACAATTCCTTATTTAGTTTTCTTGTCATTGCAATTTAATTATTTTGTTTAAACTTATTAAATTAGAATCATTAATATATTAAAATTATTAAACAGATAACAGAAAATAAAATATATTAAAATTATTGAACAGATCTTGACTTGGCTCGCGAGGTTGTCGACATGTGGGATGTGGACTCAGCGATCATTGTGCCGATAGTCGTCACTGCCAATGGCTTGATACCCAAGAGCCTCGACCAACACCTGAAGAGGCTCTGGTTGGGCAACTGGATCAAGAGCTTGATTCTGAAAGCGGTACTTCTGGACACGGCCAGCATTGTTAGGAGGTTCCTCTCTCTCGAGCCCTGACCGCCGGTAGCTTGGACCATGTTCCCGATACCGGTGGGCTACTATTTTTTTATATTTTAATTTTTTTTTTTTCTAATATTTAAAAATATAATTTATAAGTGTGTTAATCGAAATAAAGAAAATTAGAATAATTGTTATTATTACCACAGCATGTTGAATTTAGTTGGCGGAATATGAGGAACTATTCAAAATCAAGTCATTTATTGAAATTCGGCTGAGGATAAGCACTTTTCGAGCGTCAAAACTATTGTGTGTGCATTATAAAATCTGTTAACTATCATATTTCAAGCAAATAAATGAATCTATCGATCTATATTTCTAGGTATCTACTTAGGTAAACGACCTATTTCCAACAGTAAATAACAAATAGACATGTAATTTCTCGATTTTTAGGGCATAAATAATGCCGATGACATTTTATCAAAACAATAGCGGTATCAATCGATTGTAAGTATTTATTAATCTTTTTCCGACAATATTCTTCCTCCTTTGATTATTATCTGTGCAAACTTATTGACAGCTCAATTAAAAAACATAAACCCTTACCACAGACAACATAAGGCATATTTTGTAATGTTTTACAGATTTTTGATAGCAATATCTTTGTTGATTATTTTGTTAGCTGGTTTCTATAAAAGTAGTTGATTACTATTTGATAAATTAGACAGTAATACACAGCATTCGACTGTTTAGGACCCTGTCCGGAGTCACATTCCGTGCGACATCGTGAAAATACGAGTGATTCTTTTTATAAATATATTTCTTGTGCAACGGCAACGAATTTTAAAATGATCGGTGAGTTTATTTATAATAAACCATAACTTAGGTGACTGATTTTTTATTTAGGCTTTAATTAAAGTCAGTTTTCATAAATTTAGATTTTATACTCATCTGGGTTGTTTTTTAAACTGTTTTGTTTGGTCTATTAATTAATAGTTTAGTTTGTGATTTAAAAGTAAACATTGATTGCGTCTTTGGTTTAATGATTATACTTAAGCGTGGTTCCTGAGCATTGCAGGTCCTGGGCCTAATCCTCAGGTTTGGCATTGGGTTTTTCCCTGCTTTCTCTTTCGAGGAATGAATTAGGGATAATGTTACCGTAGGGTGAGAGGTAGCTTGATTGGTGACTTGGTTTTCTGAAAAACTATAACTAACCAGCTTTTTCCCGCGGCTTCAAGTGGAAGTCGGAAATTATCGAGACAAAAAGCCTACGTTACTCCTTATAACATCCAGTGAAAGTTCCGTCAAAATCGGGCCAGCCTTTTCGGAGACTAGCCGGAACAAACAGACGTACAGACAATTTTTCGAACAGTTAACTATACTCCTAACGACTATGACTCCATTTAAATAGTATTCAGAAGTTAAAAAAGGTTCTTTTTAATGTACACTTTGTAACAAAAGTAGGTACATTAAACTTGCTACAGGTACGATTACTGCCAAATTTATTAAAATCTATACTAATATTATAAAGCTGAAGAGTTTGTTTGTTTGTATGTTTGTTTGGTTGAACGCGCTAATCTCAGGAACAATTGGTCGGAATTGAAAAATTATTTTTGTGCTGGGTAGCCTATTTATTGAGGAAGGCTATAGGCTATAGAACATTACGCTACAATCAAATGGAGCGGAGCAGCGACGAAAAATGTTCGAAAACTGGCAGGCAATTCGATGCGACGGGAAGGGTCAGGGGAGCAAAAATTTGACGCGGACGAAGTCGCGGGCAGAAGCTATCTATTCATAAACCATTTTACATTTAATAAATTGATTTTTTGTTACAAGCATTGATATATATGTTACACTAGATTAGCAATTACCGCGTCAAAGCGTTGCCACTGGACATAAGGCCACAGCCTTATGCGTAGCTGACGTCACTTCAGTGCTCTATGTGACGCCAAACGAGTGACACGTGACAGAAAATATCCCCAAAATGGGTAAATGCGTTGTGAAAGAGTGTGATTCAAGATCTCAAAAACATAATAAATTAACCGGAATTACTTTCCACACGAAAGTTTATTGTTTCAGTGTTTATATCAAAGTAAAAACGCAATAAAATGTAAAATTTTGTAAATTAGGTTCAGTGTTACCACTAAAAACTTAGTTTTAGTTTCCCACATTTGTGGGAGTTTTTAATTTATTGAATAAAGGATTTTAAATATTTTTTTAAATAATAAAATCGTTGCAGGGTGCCTAAAGATGCAGTACGGAAATAAATATGGCGGTTAGTTAGTTTGTTTCCTGTTTTAAGCCCTTCAATTTTTGGGACTCGAGGTGGCCTTGCACAAGTCTGAGGCCATGGGTTTTCATGGTCCTCGGAACACGCCACCTGCGGGTTCCCAACTCACGGTAGGAGGGGTTCACATCGGCGTCGAGTCGACGATGAAGTACCTGGGACTTGTCCTCGACAGCCGGTGGAACTTCGTCGAGCACTTCCGACGTTTGGCTCCCAGACTGGAGCGGGCTGGGGCTGCCTTAAAGCGGCTCCTGCCTAATCTGGGGGGTCCAAACGCCTCCTGCCGGAGGCTCTACACGGGGGTCGTGCGGTCCATGGCCCTCTACGGGGCACTGGTGTGGGCGCCCTCATTGAGGCTGCGCCCAGCGCGCCGCTTGAGTGCGGCCCAGAGGGTCATGGCCATTCGGTTAATCCGGGGATACCGCACGGTCTCCTGCGAGGCGGCGAGCCTCCTTGCCGGAGTGCCGCCATGGGATCTGGAGGCAAAGGTCCTCGCCCACATGTGGGAGTGGCGCGAGGATGCGAAACGCCGGGGCGAAACTCCGCTGCCGCGACAAATCGCGGCACGGCGGACAGAGCTCCGGCAGGATCTCATGGCGACATGGCGGGTACGATTGTCGCAACCCAGCGCAGGGCACGCCACAATTGCGGCGGTAAGTCCCCTCTTTGAGGAGTGGATAGAGAGGCGCCACGGCGTCCTCACCTTCCGCCTGACACAGGTTCTCACCGGGCATGGGTGCTTCGGTGGGTTCCTGTTCAGGATAAAGCGGGAGGAAACGCCCGGGTGTTTCCATTGTGAGGATCGTCTAGAGGACACGGTGGAGCATACGGTGGAAGTGTGTCCTCCCTGGTCGGAGCACCGCCGTGTCCTCGTGGAGGCGATCGGCGGCGGCGACCTCTCGCGTCCGGCCCTGGTGCGAGCCATGGTACGGAGCGAGAGGGCATGGGAAGCCGTCACCTCCTTCTGCGAAGCAGTAATGCTCGCGAAGGAGGAGGCGGGGCGCGTGAGGGAGTGGCAGTCTCTGCGCCCTCACGTCCCTAGCCGCCGCAGGAGGAGACGCCCCGGGCGCCGGGAGTCGATTGCGGACTCCCGGCCACCGTAGGCGCGAGCTTGCGGGTGGCGAGCAATGGGTAGCTCGCCGCCCGGTAAGGACCAAGCTCGGGTCGACGGCGCGTAGTGTTCCACGCGCGCCTCAAAGAGATGTCAGCAGTACTGAAGGGGTCTGCTAGGACCGATGCCTGCCGGGGTCACGTGATTGTTCGAAAGAGATACCGTGACCCTGGCACATGGGCAACTGAAGGAACACGGGTGGGTTTTAGTCAGTAAAAGTCTGACACGCCCTCCCGCTCCGCCCAGAGCGGGAGAAGTCATTTGATGATTTCCCATCCAAAAAAGAAAAAAAGCCCTTCAATTTCCTGAATTTCTTGTAAACCGTTTACATACTTCCATTCTATTTTATCGTTATTTTTGTTACAAAACGTTTTCTTTGATGCAAACCATTGCGAAACGCACAATTTGTCAGAATCTGAATGGGATTGAAGATTGTTTCTAAACCATTGCGTCATTTGTTCGAATAAATTGTCGGCTCAGCAACGTAAATAACGCAATGAATGTTGTTTAACTATGAATTTTAAACCAATTCCTACCGATAAAAAGTTCCACGATTAATCCTCTGTTTCCCACTAATTCGAGCATGTGACAAGCGTCTAATAAAGCAAATTATTCACTTACAAGAAACGAGTCTAAAAGGCAATAATATACAAAACTAATGTTACTTAGCGGAGTATGATTTCACTATTATTTAATAAATAAAACATATCCAAAAATAAAATGTCTTAATTATTTTCATTAGAGATAAACTTCTGACGCACATTCAATAAGAAATACATAATTCAAATATTTTAAAAATAATTTAACGAATAACGTTTCATTAAACGTTTTTATGGCTTAAAAGTTGGGTAAAATTTCGCATGGGTAGGCAACCCCATCCCGCCATTGCATGTTTATATTGCGATCTTTTTCTAATCTAAGCGCCAGTATTATTCTTGCGACTTGTGTGAGTGAGACAGATATATGTTTACTTTAAATGTTTAGAAGTGTCAAAGTTACGTCATCGCGTTTAAATAGTGGTAACAGTTTTTTGACACATTTTATTGAGGTTTGCATCTCTAGTTATTTAACTCAATGGTTACAAGTATCTACCTTATTCTGTACATACAAATAAGAACTTTCATCAACATTGAGTAAAAATCTGTCGTTTTGACATTACAAATAGTTATTTCAATTATTATTTTTAAAGATTTAGGTATAGATTAGTAGGGATTCTAAGATGTCGCCAAGCTAACTCAAACGTGACTTGTGACGTTAATCAATCGTTTCTAATAATTAGGGATTAGGGCGATTAGAACAGAACACAAAACTTGTCTGTGATATGAAAATGAAACGCTATTGGTAGTTCTAGTGGAAAAAAAATGTCATTTCATTACTTACGTGTATTTATAGAAAAACCCAAGTAAGGTGTACGAAGGTGTCATAAGGCGTATCTATATTTTTTTATTTAGGGTTTTTTTAGGGTTCCGTTGCCAAATGGCAAAAAACGGAACCCTTATAGATTCGTCATGTCTGTCTGTCTGTCTGTCCGAGTATGTCACAGCCATTTTTTTCCGAAACTATAAGAGCTATGCTGTTGAAACTTGGTAAGTAGATGTATTCTGTGAACCGCATTAAGATTTTCACACAAAAATAGAAAAAAAAAACAATAATATTTGTGGTTCCCCATACATAGAACTGAAACTCAATTATTTTTTTTTATCAAACCCATACGTGTGGGGTACTTACTTATCTATGGATAGGTCTTCAAAAATGATATTGAGGTTTCTAATATCATTTTTTTAAAAAACAATAATATTTGGGGTTCCCCATACATAGAACTGAAACTCAAATTTTTTTTTCATCAAACCCATACGTGTGGGGTATCTATGGATAGGTCTTCAAAAATGATATTGAGGTTTCTAATACCATTTTTTTCTAAACTGAATAGTTTGCGCGAGAGACACTTCCAAAGTGGTAAAATGTGTCCCCCCCCCCCCCCGTAACTTCTAAAATAAGGGAATGATAAAACTAAAAAAATTATATGATGTACATTACCATGTAAACTTCCACCGAAAATTGGTTTGAACGAGATCTAGTAAGTAGTTTTTTTTAATACGTCATAAATCGTAAACCACAATTTACCTTTCATTCAGTCAACTCAAATATAAAAAAAAAAACATTTAATTTCATAAACATAAACCTTATGCATAAACCGTGAATTCCTGCAGGTTTGTATGGAACCCTAGGTGCGCGAGTCCGACTCGCACTTGGCCAGTTTTTTAGAAATACATATCTCAGACAGCTTGTTGAGGGTCGCGGAATTGTTCGAAAGACTTAGGTACCTTCGCCCTGGCATAGGCAACTGAAGGAACACGACTCACGGGTGGATTTTGTCCGTAAAGTGTGACACGCCCTTCCGCTCCACGCAGAGCGGGAGATCTCATTTGATGATTTCCCATCCAGAAATAAAAAGACAGCTTGTTTGGCCTAGCAGTGCTTGCGAAGCAATGGCCGGCCTCCGGCTGTTGTGTTTTATTATTATTATTAGATACCCATTAATGGTACCGTGTGGTGCCGGACGTAGAGAATAACACCACCCCATTTCTTCCCGTGGGTGTCGTAAGAGGCGACTAAAGGACTTACTAGGGAATGGGCAGCACCGTTCTCTATGCATTTTACCACCAAACTGCGGTCGCCAAGCCGCCTGCCAAGCGTGGCGATTATGGCAAATTCCCCCCAAAAAATGTACCGGTCAAATTGGCGGTGCATGGAGGAGGCTCATGTGCAGCAGTGGACTTCTTACGGCTGAAATTATGATGATGATGACCCATTAATGTCCCACTGCCAGGCGACAGTCTCCCTACTATTAGGTTTTGCGTTAAAAATATCCTAACAGCAGCACGGAAGTCTGCTCTCCCCCATTACCTACACATGAGACCAAACAAATATTAGGTTGATTTAAAGGAATTTATCTAACAAAACACCCAAATTAAGTAGGTACAGGACGCTTTTTGAGTTGAATTTCGGCGTTGCGAATTTACAACTACCCTCGGTAGCGGTGTTTGCAAAACTTTGAAAACCCCAAAACTCCCAAAAGTCATTCCACTTTAATCTTTCGTTCAATATTTATGCAAGAAAACATGACAGGTGACCTAAATTCATGATCACGGTATTAGTCACTTTCCACGTCTCTCTGTCCAGAGCTGCCAAGGACCAATCTTTATTAAAAGAGTCCAGCTCATCCCGCCATCTCCGTCTGAGCCTGCCACGATGTCTCTTGACATTAAGCGGAACACTGGATCGTAAGTTTGGCCCACTGATCGTCTGACATACGGCAGATGTGTCCAGCCTAAATCCATTTAAGCGTGGCAGCTTTCCGAGTGACTCAATTAAAATCATATTTAATCAAAACAAAACAATAAAATAAAACTAGATCATTGCGTATAAAGAGTATTTAGCTAATCATCTCATATCTGTGTTAATCTGTCTGTTGAATTCATCCAGCCATTCAACATTTGAGGTTTATTGACCTGAGCATAATCGGCCGAATTTTAACTCATTTCAATATAACTTATTTCAATTTAATTTTAACTTATTTAGATTTAATTGAAAGTAATTTCGGTTTTAACTTATTACAATTTATTTTCTAAACAAGTAGATATAATAGATTACCTCACGCTTACATAGTTTTTAAAATAATATACTAAAGAAATATCCATGGACATTTTAATAGTCTGAAATAAATGACTTTTATTTTGTCTGAAATCGCCTACACGCAGTTAAAACTTGACCCTTACCTCGCTGAGGCGTATATCCTGATTGACTCCGATAAGATCAAACATAACAAGTCGATAGCAAATAATTAAAATCGATACTAAATTGATTGAAAACTCGATGATAATCAAACAAAGTATGGGATTCGGAAATGCTTTTATTATCATCTAGCTCATTATCTTTACATCAATGCACTCCCCGCCTTCTAACTCGAGGTCCTGTGGTGTATTCTTACCTGTAAAGAAATTTAATAGTAATTAATATTTGCGTCAGGTCTTGAGTTTGATGCCTAGGTCGGGCGTCTTATTTCGTTTTTCAGTTAGTAACTTCTCAAAACCTCGCAGTCGCGTCGTAAGACTCACGAGAAGTCAAATTAATTCAGTAGTCGAGTGGTAAAATCAGCTGAATGAGTAGTCAAACCGGCACGTCGAGAAGTTAAAGTAAATTAGTGAGTGGCCAAACTGACACGTCGAGTACTCAAACCGACTACTCAAAGAGAGGTCAAAACTAATTTTGCACAAGAATGATGGATGGTTTTTTAAATTCACTCCCAAATGGCATTGTCTAAAGGGTGAATTTATCGACGTTAGCCATATTTGCCGATGGGAAATGTTAGCCATGGGGCTAGTTAGACCACGCTCGCATGGATGGAAAAATATAACACTCTGGACTTTCATCTCTCGGTGTTAAACCGGGCAATGAGAATCAAACAGTGTGGAATGTACGATGTGTGAGAGAGTTGAATAAACAATTTGTTGGATTATCAACTCTAGGCGCTAGGCAGAGCGTTGCAAATCCTGTGTGCAAAATAATCTTGCGAATTTGAACTTAGTATATGAAACTGAAAGACAGATAATGCTTCAATGGGCCGGCACATTCCTGCCGAAATGTTGTGCAAAATTTTAAATGGACGTACATCAGTAAGTACTAGGATCGATAAGGCGTCACGTTATACAACTACAAACGATTTATCAATAGAAAATTATCATAAACATTATCTGACAGATTATTATTTTAAAACATTTCTCAGTGTAAGTAGTACTTAATCATTTATTTTCAGAAAAATCAAATTGATTAGAATCTTTCATGAAATTACTTGAACTAAGAGCACTTTTAAGGCATTGAATCATTTAGGATACAGATAGAAAAAACACCATCATCTGCCTAAATTGCATTGGTTAAATAGAAATAAACAAGTATTTTATAAATACTAATAATGTATGGAAGAGCGGAGTCTCCTAATACAGGCTTTATACGCTTAAAAGGAGGCTCCAATCACCGCTGATGTAAGTTAAAACTTGTTAATTCGAATAAACCTTTTTTCATCTGCCTAGCCTCTTGCCAATTATATTGAGGTCACCTTCTAGTCGAACCGGATGCAGCTGAATACCAGTATTTTACACGGACCAACTGCCTATATGTCCTCCACAACCCAGTTACTGGGTAATTACTCCTTAATTAGACTGGTTGGCCGACTTTCAGGCTTCTGCCGACCCGTAATGACTGTCAAAGAATCACAAATGACCAACTGGAACATCTAAAAAGTTTCTATTGGTGTTTTTAAGTATAACCGCACATTTAATCATTGCTAACGTAGATATATCATCTATTAATAAACGTATTTAAAAAGAATATATCTTACTTGTAATCAAATCTCCATCGAAATAGAATTTCAGTCTTTCTGTAGGTATTTCTAAGTGCTCAGCACACTTTACCATTGCTAACGCAAGTTTATCTTCGTGCCTCAGTGTAGTTTCAAACGGTTTCTTCTTATTCTGACATTGGAACTTTATTTTAAGGCCATTATTTCCATCGGTACTACGCTCCTCCGCTAAATGTGTTACATTCCGGTTGACAATACCTCCGTCTATAAATTTGGCTATACTATAGTTTATAGACTCCGGGGTGTCATCAGATTTCAGTATCCTATCGTTATACGTAAACAATAACTTATCCTTGCCCACCCCTTCCTTCTCTGAGAAATATTCAAATATTTGTGTCAGTTTCTGATACTTTCTTATGTTGAATTTGAATATTTCTATACTCTGCCAATACACTTTCACGGACATCTCTTCGTTCTCATCGTCTAGTGGGTCTCCATTGTCAATGATCACTAAATCATCGGTGGCAGGTCTCGTTGAGAACAACTGCTGGTTATCGGACTGGTCTGGGTACTCATCTACGTTGCCCACATTGTATGTAGGATAATTTGAGGAAGAGTTTGATGGCGCTGCAGAATTAAAGCGTGCATTTGCAAACATTTCATCAAACATAGCCCATAGTTGTGTCCTCCTGCGTCTGCTGCCCCTGGCCCTGCGTCGAGGGCCTCTGCCTCTTGCTGATCCACCACTCCCTCTAATTGCAATTTCTGGTACAGGTTCAGGAGGGTCAATTCTGTTTTGTTCGACAGCTGCTGTACTAGGCTCTGGATCAAACGGACTAGTCCTACCTCTAGTAGAATTTGATGTTTTTCGTTTGGTAGACCTCGTTGCCCGCTTAGCGGACTCAGGAGTATCACTCGAGGCCTTCCGTTTGTTACCGCGTCCTCGCCCCCGGCCCTTCGGTAACACCTTACTATGTTTAGCTATTATCGCGTCCAGCGAAAATTCATCATTGTCCGTGCTATTTACAGTTGAATTCAAGTCTTCTGTGATGATTTCTGGGGTGTTTTCAACGATTTTTGTCAACGGTTCACTACTTTTTGCAACTTCGATTGTGTCATTTAAAACAACGCCATCAACTTTTGTTTTTACGAGAGATCTTTTAATGTCTTTTAGTTTCTGAGCTATGTTACCGTAACAATCGTCTTCGGAGTCCGAAGAAGACATTATTTTTAGTTTTTTATCACAATAACATTAGACACGCATCACGCTCTATAACAAATTCAAAATATCTGAAGTATGTAGTGATGTGACAAAGCGTAAATATGTTCTTTGTTCATTTGTAGCCAAAATTATCGATATTTCTCAATGTGATTTATTCCGTGATTTATAAAAAATACTGCAGAAAATATTTGCAGATAAGCTATTATCGTGGTGATAAACAAAACTGTACAATACGTATTTTTGATAAGGCAAACAAAATGATTATGACTCATATGAAAATATTTTGCTGAGTGAATCGTCTTAAATTAGCTTATTATGCATTTTTATAAAACTTTAAGAGTTTATATAATGTTACTATGATAATAAAATAAAAACTGTATGGATTTCTTCAGTCTTAAAATAATTTGAGTTTTATCGATAAAATGTGAACTGAACTTGAAGAACATCTCTAGTTACCACAAACGTCACGTCTGCGTTTTGTTATTTTTTGTACTAGTATTAAATCAGAGTCTTTCGAGTCTTAAAAATAAATGGAAGAAAAATAATTATAAATCCTAATCTCTTATCACAAAATGTCTAGAAAACGGCTAAGTCATTTAAACAATTAATCGAAATGTTTCAATTTTCCTGTTGAGTCTAATATTACAATAATTAAACGCATCCTTATTTAAAGATGCGTTCATAAATAAAACTGTGATTTCCATGTAAGAATTTAGAATATCATTTTTTACAAAAATAAAATTGTTCTTGCTATCAAGTGATTCTTTTGTAATTTCTTATTGAGAAATAAAATTTCTTTAACCATGTTGCAGAGATGGCAGCGCAATTATATTCCTAACGTAAAGATTATTGTTGAAAACATGTTATAAATTTGTTATAAATGGTCAGGTACCTAAGGAAGGACGATAAGATCATAAAATCTACATGACTTTGAATTAGACGTCACGATGACGTCTAATTCGCGTGGGTTTGTTGGTTTATCCTATGGCACGAACGGAAATCATGTTCTGCATGTTCATACAGATATTAAAACACGTGTGATAGATGGATCGTAGTAATAGCCATTGGAAGGTTGTCGGCAGTAAATGTTTCTAGGGTAGGGTCCGTAGAGTACAATATAATATTGGGATTGACAGAGTCCTAATGTCCGGAACGATTTTTTGCTAAATTATAGAATTGATAGAGCCGAAACCACCGTTTCGGTTAGGAAAGAAAGAAATAGTAGAGACGCCAACATACAAAGTTACTACAATCTGTCAAATTTCTTTAATAGGTTTTCAACTTTATTGCTAAACTGTTAGGTTCAAGGTTGATTGGTAAAATTTGACAGTTGTGGGTACGTTTTTTGTGTTCAATAAAAAGCAAATTATTTCGTGAGTCCCGATAAAGTTTATGAATAAGAAACCGCGATTTTTTCTTATAACATGGCATAAAAAACTAATCAATCCATTTAATATAATCTTAATTGTTATTGCTTCATTGTAACTATAAAGTTTTAGATCTATTTTTGATAAACCAAATAGTTATGATTATAAGGATTATAAACTGGTTATTAAATTTTATTATTTACACGTAGGCTAATAGGTATGGTTTTAGAAAAGGAAATAATGCTTTATAGCGTCGGTGGGGAGCAAATTAGGACTCACACGATAACAGTTTATTGTTCAAGAAAAACAGCTTTAACACACAGAACAGTCTTGACAAACTCCCTTATTACTAGATTTTTATGTTGAGCGCGAGCAGTTACCGCTCGAACGTGTCACAGCCGTACGTCAACTAACTAACGCCCTCTAGCGGACAGCATACACAAGACGCTCTCGGGTTGCCACGCTATAGCTTATATAAAGTGAAAGCCTACAAGAGCGCTGCTGTGTTGCCAATTCAGCGACTTTGTTGCTAGAAAAAACGACTTTTGACAAATGAAAATTGCCGTTAACTGAACTCAAATCTTGTTACAAGAGTTCAATAACACTTTGTCCGACTAGGGCAAAGAACCCAAGACGCTACGCTCAGCAATTGAACCTGTCGTTGCGATTGCAGAAACAAAATCATTAAGATTTTATTTCTGTAAGTAGTTTTGTACAAACACTTTTACACGTCAATCATATTTTAAAACTAGATGAGGTCGGCGTTTCTTATCTGAGTACTCTGAGAAGAAAGGCCGAAACAAACTCAGAGGTCACAGTCTCGTTTAAAGTCCAGACATAATCTTGATCACATCGTGTGAAGACCATGTAAAATGGTGCTTGATATGGTATTTTGAAGAACTACACAGTTTGTGTGGACCAACGACACAGTGAGACTGTCCTTTTGACCAACTTAAAAAAGGAGGTTCTCAATTCGGTTGCATGATTTTAAAATATTGATATGAAAAAAAAAAACAACACGTTTCCAATAATAGTATTACAAAGTGAAAAATAACTGTAATAACTTAAAAAATTGGGTAATGCGCCATCTAGCGGGAAAATGGACACACACAGCCCGTAGCTTCACCTTATTTAATAAAATAATCATTTATCCTTATTTACCGTAGGCATTTCTATAATCACGCGTATTATTTTCTGTTTACACGCGATTTACAATCTGTTTACGAAATCTAAGAAACGAAGTCGTGATACGAGTAAACCAATTTATTGATAAGTATCGATGTTTCATTAATCAGTACATCTATCATTAATAACGTTACATTGTGAGATAGAAATCTGTAGACGTATAACAAAGTAAAGTGCAAAGTGTTATTTGGGTTTTTCTATCGGCATGTTCTTAATAGCAGCCCTATTGATGGAAAATTATCAAAAAAAGTTTTTATTTTTCATTTTTAAAGTGAAACTTTTATTACATCGTCTCACACTTTTTGGTCTGTGTGTTGCATGTCGCGTGACGGTCGGCCGCGGAGTAGGGATAAAGTGAAAGGCGCTCGCTGGTGCATGTTGTTGTTTATGGATTTATTTCAATTTTGAGTGCTTGCATTTATTATTTAACTCATTTCGTATGAATATTAAATGAAGTCTTTTTATTAATCTATTGCATATATTCCGAAAATTTTTAGTTAAATATGTCTATAATGTGAAAAAAGGTTTCACTTTTACCGTGGTTTTATAAAAACCACACAATCCTTTTTAGTTATGGTATCTACCCCGCACTAATTCCTTTACCACTACTGGCCAGAGGGGTAATTGCGGAACTTTTTATCGGTAGGAATTGGTTTCATATTGATAGTTAAACAACATTCATTGCGTTATTTACGTTGCTGAGCCGACAATTTATTCGAACAAATGCCGCAATGGTGTAGAAATAATCTTCAATCCCATTCAGATTCTGATAAATTGTGCGTTTCGCAATCAGGGTGCAGGTCAATAGCAGTGACAGGAAGTATTAGAACATCGTCACGATAAATACAGGACGCACGTCGCCGCCGGTTACTTTTACAGACGCCAGCATTAAGCTACCCGAAACTGACAAATTCTCCCAATCCACCTTGAACGTAATGCTTTGGCGATAAAGATGAAAATCTGTTAAAGAAATTTGACAGATTGTAGTAGATGTACTGGCGTCTGTACTACGCACCTAACCTGTCTGAAGAACATCACCAATAAGGTCACTATATGTCCTCCTTGGGCGTCCTCTCTTGGCGTTTCCAATCACATCTGCCTTGTAAATTTTGACTAAAAACCGATACGGTCTCCTATGACGTCGTTAGTAGATAAAAATCACTTAAACATTTCAATCATCTGTATCGCATATCTAATAAATAGGCGTTAAACCTTTTATAAATTTCTATCGCTCTATCTAAATAGATCTACAAACAAATAGGTACATTAGAGAAACCGGATGCAGGTGGGTACGTATACCTATGAATTAGATAAGAAATAAGTGCTGCTAATATACACAACAGCAACAAGCGGTAAAGTTTGTTATCCCTCATAGAAAAGAGCGGATCCTCTGCCCAGATTGTGTCTGGTGGGCAACCGACCGACGATCAATACCAGCATGCGTAGCATGACCACCGTAGAAAGGGGTTTTGTCGACGGAAGAATAGACAAAATTACAGATTGTAGAAAGATTAAAGACAGAATTAAATATTTAAAAAAGATTTGTACCGTTTTATGCGGGCGTAGTATGACAGTTCTATCTCTATTCTACCAAAAATAGACAAAGATCTTTCTATGGTGGTCATTTTACGCGTGCAGGTGGGCAACCGACTGACGATCACTGCCAGGACGTACGTGAATATATCCTAAATAATACCGCGTCAAACTTTGCTTGCGCGATGTAGGATTTTACGTGACCCCAATGTGTTCGCATACGTAGTTCACATGTCACAATATAGATGGCGCCACATACTTAACAAAATCAAAAGCAAATCAAAGCTTAGGTATCGGTGAGAGATTCAGGGAAAACAATGAAGATTTAGTCTCTGGAATTAATAACCTGTTTTAGTGGCAATATCTACTAAACCGGAGATAGGAGGATATGTCCGGAACAACCAATGGGGATGCATTATTTTTAATGCAGAACAAGATTTTTTGTAACTGCGAGAAATCTTATCTCCCAGCTTTGATGGATACCAGCTCTTATTGATAAAATCAACGCCACTGATAAAAATAAAATAAAAATCGTTAATTCTCATGCATCGAAGGTCCATAGCGTGTCAGTATTACCAAAAAAACTTACAAACTATGTTAAGTAATAAGAACATAAAATAGAATAAATCAAAAACAGCATCCAACTAAATGAAGATTTATCAAGCCCCATGTCTGACATGTAGCGTGATAAACCGACCCATTGTAGGTCCTTCTAACCAATCTGAAAAAAATTGCAAACTTCAGAATGCTATACTTCAGATGCCAATTTCTTGCGCATGATCGTGAAATAATCGTTAGTGAGCGCGTCAGCTAGGGTTGCCACCTTTTTTTCTTTCATTTAAAGTACATTGGTTATTTTAGGTATGAAAAAAAAGTACATAGTATAAAATAAAGTACAATTTATTTTACTTTATTAATAAAGAAAAATAACTCTTACTATTTTAAAAACATATTTTTTATTGCTTATTGCAGTTTGTACCAAATAAATTTCGTTTAGCGAAAAAGTACTTACGAATAAACTTTTTAAAATCCCACAGAAATCAAATTTTGCTAAATAAAGTATTTTCGTGTACTTTATTGTTCTCATAAAGTATATAGTACAATTTTATTATGTGAAATAACGTACAATACTTTATTATAAAGTACAGGTGGCAACCCTAGCGTCAGCGAATACCCCTGACGCACTACAGTAACGCGGTAGTATCAACAGCGCCCCGCAGGCGTTGTTGTATTTAATGTGCAGTGTCTTGTCAGCTTTTTGGGTATGATTAGCCCACAGAGTGCTGGTGTAAAATATTTGACAAAACGTATTTTTACTGGTTTATAAAGCATCATAACTAAATTAAGTATTATCTTTCTCCCGCAGCAAAACTCTTGACCACCGTGGTGCTTCTGAACGTGGCTCTTGCTGCAGAGATTCCAAAGAAGAACGCTACAGAAGATGGCGTCTTCAAAGCCTTCGACCCTGACGTGGATCCCAATGACCTAAGCTGTGACCCTCAAGGACAAGTGAGTATTGCTAGTACCTACTTCTTGGTTTCATGAGCTTCAGAGGGGTAATTGCGGAACTTTTTATCGGTAGGAATTGGTTTAATATTCATAGTTAAACAACATTCATTGCGTTATTTACGTTGCTGAGCCGACAATTTATTCGAACAAATGACGCAATGGTTTAGAAATAATCTTCAATCCCATTCCGATTCTGATAAATTGTGCGTTTCGCAATTAGGGTGCAGATTTCACATTTCATCATTCTCCTGAATCCTTCCTTATCTCAATTTATTTGTGGTCGACGCAACATGTCTTTTTCTTCCACACTTCTCTATTAGTCGTCATCTCAGTAATCGCCCTCTTTCTATCCATACCAGCTTTCACACAATCCATCCATCGTTTCTTCGGTCTCCCTCTACTCTTGTAGCCATCGACATTCATACTCGAAAACTTTCCTCACGACATTTTCCTCATTCCTCCGTATCAGACCTACGCGTTCCCACTGCTGGGACACAGACCTCTCGGTGAGAGGGAGTGGGCCGTAATCTACCACGCGGGCCCAGTGCGGGTTGGTAGATGTCACATGTCTTCGAATTTTTGGTTCTAAGACATGCCGGTTTCCTCACGATGTTTTCCTTCACCGTTTTTAAAGCAGTGGCGATGAAATAATTTACACAAAGTAATGCGCCTGCTTGGGTTTGAACTCACGACCGCGACTCGTAAGTCACGGCCGTTACCACTGGGCCACCACTGCTCTGCGAAACGCACTACATATTTATCAGAATCTGAATGGGATTGAAGATTATTTCTAAACCATTGCGTCATTTGTTCGAATAAATTGTCGGCTCAGCAACGTAAATAACGCAATGAATGTTGTTTAACTATCAATATGAAACCAATTCCTACTGATAGCAAGTTACGCAATTACCCCTCTGGTTGTTCGAGTCGTGTGGTTGTTATTACGTGTATGTATTATAATCACGTTTCCTTTCTTCCAGATCTTCTTACTTCTGCCTCACTTCACGGATTGTACCAAGTTCTATATGTGTGCGCACGGCGAGGAGGTAGAGTTCTCCTGCCCAGGAGGACTGATCTTCGATTTTCAAATACAGGTTATTATTATTATCTTCTTGGTCCGTGTGGTACCGCACTTTAATAATAGCACCATCCTATTTCTGCCCGTGAGTATTGTTAAACGCGACTAAGGGACTTATTAGACAATGGGCAGCAGCGTTCTCTATGCAGTTTACCGTCTGCAAAGCTTGGCGATTATGGCAAATCTCCCCAAATTGGGGGAGGCCTATGTCCAGCAGTGGACGTCTTTTGACTGAAATGATGATGATGATATTATCTTCTTTCATAATCTCACAGTTAGTCTCAGTTCTAACCTAGCTTATCATACTTCGTCGTAGTGCTCCAGCCTGCCAAGCCTATCTTTGAGAAAATGCCAGAAAGTTAAAAAATGGGGAATATTTATTACAAAACTGGCGTCTTTAGAAGGACAATAAGTTTTTAGACAAGCAATTAAGGGTCACAGCACACATATCAACTCGTAAACGGATCGTAACCGTATCAACTCGAGCCGTTTAGTGTTCTTTGTATGAAACTCCCTACTGCAACGCACACTAATCGGAATCGTAACGTAATCGCCTCGCCTCGGGACAAGCTCACGGACTGCGGTGCGGTGCGTGGTCGACTTGCAGTTCCCGCGCTTACGGTTATCCGTACCCTAGCTTACGGCTCTCCGTACCCTAGCTTACGTCTCTTCGTCCACGCCCCTCCCGCGGTCTACGGTGCCGAACGTGCTTTCTTGGTTAGCCGTCTACCAGCGGTCGGCGAGCCGTAAGCGCGGAGTCGTCGCCTAGCTGTAGCCGAGTCGACATGCCGGAGCTTCTGATCCGCTTACGTTACGTGGTTACGTTACGTAGACGCCTGTTTGATGCCGAGAGGAAAGGCGGTACGGTGACGACCCCTTTCCGAGTTGATATGTGTGCTGTGACTTTTTCCCAAATATGTTGAGATCAGCTTCCAGTTTTACCGAAAATGTGAACCAACCCAGTTATTAGGTTAAACTGTACCCCTAGTCAAGACTGGTTACCAGAGCTTTTGACTACCTGTAACGACGGTCAAATAATCAGATTAACAAATGACAACCAGGACCGATGGCTTCTGCCAGGGTCGCGAGATTGTTTGAAAGAGATACCGTGACCCTGGCACATGGGCAACTGAAGGAACCCAGGTGGGCTTTAGTCAGTAAAAGTATGACACGCCCTCCCGCTCCGCCTAGAGCGGGAGAAGTCATTTGATGATTTCTCATCCAAAAAAAAAAAACCAATGGCTTACCGTACTTTGAAGCCTGAAGGGGTCGTGGTATGTGATGGAAGTTCACTCATCCGCAGACCGACCTCGACAAGTGTTGCTTAACCCTGAAGATCAACCCGTGTTGCCTGTTTTTAAATGTTTCCCTTATCAAA
This sequence comes from Aporophyla nigra, assembly GCA_947507805.1. Lineage (NCBI taxonomy): Eukaryota > Metazoa > Arthropoda > Insecta > Lepidoptera > Noctuidae > Aporophyla > Aporophyla nigra. Next base: position 2,772,589 of record OX382320.1, read on the forward strand.
CACCAGGGCTGCAACTGGGCTTGGGCTACTACCTGCCAACTCAGAACACCTAAGGATGAAGATGAAGGGTCTGGAGACGAGGCCGATAGCCTTATCGGGTTCTTCTCTGATGAGCTGGAACAGCATCCCGTTGGTAAGGATAACTCTCAACTACCCTCTTTTAGTTAACTAAAGACGCACCCTTTTTAAGAATTGACAAGACATTAAATTTAAAAAAAATATTTATGATGGTGCAACCGCATCAAAATCCGTGGCGCAGCTTTTGTTACGGCTACATTGTCGCGTTATCGCAAACCACAAGTAGGCTTGTCTGTTGCACAGGGAGACGGTAAACTGTACAATCATTATGCTACGGCTACACTGTCGCGATTACACGAACTTTACTTCGTGCGGGCTCTCTCGCACACAGCTCAACATAACATCGAGTAGCGGTCTCTTTGTTACACAGCGAGAAGGCGAGCTGAGTGTGAGAGAGATCGCACGAGGTCAAGTTCGCGTTATCGCGACAGTATAGCCTTAGCTTATGTGGTTGGTTGCAGTTAGTTTGGCATGATACAGAAATCGATTCTATCTAGAGACGGCTCAGATTGTAACCATTTGTCTTTCTGGAACCCTGAAATCTGTTGCTAGAACCAAAATACCTACCTTCTGCATTGCATAGACTTTTTGAACGGTCGAACTAGGGTTGCTACCCGTACTTTATAATGAAGTATTGTACGTTATTTCACATAATTGTACTCTATACTTTATGATAACAATAAAGTACACGAAAATACTTTATTTTTCAAGATTTGATTTCTTTGGGATTTTGAAAAGTTTAGTCGGAAAGTACTTTTTCGTTAAACGAAATTTATGTGATACAAACTGCAAAAAGCAATAAAAAATATGTTTTTAAATATAATAATAAAGACAAATAACTCATACTTTATTTTTATACTATGTACTTTTTTTTCTTACCTACAACAACCAATGTACTTTAATTGCAAGAAAAAAAGGTGGCAACCCTAGGTCGAACCTACTTTTTGAAAAGAGAGTTCCTAAACATGGCTATCATGACATTCTGAACTGTCAACGTAATGTTATAAGATTGTTTTTCATTTGCAGACACCGTAGCGAGCGTGCGACCAATTTCTCCAGAGCATGGAAAGTACAACAGCATCCTGAACTGCGCGAGAGCAGACAATGCAGCGAGACAGGTGCCTTACAAGTGAGTAGCTGTTCTTTCTGGTTCATTCCAAGAGAGACTATTTCTTTTTGCACCATTTTTAGACTTTAAAAAAATCCTTGATTATATCATAACTTAATACAACATCAACGCTGTATTCTTTGGTTGTATTCCACTATTCCTTTCGTGTGGTGCGGGAAATAAATAATAGCAGCATCCCATTTCTTCCCGTGGGTGTCGTAAAAGGCGACTAAGGGACTTACTAGAGAATGGACAGCAGCGTTCTCTATGCATTTTACCATCATACTGCGATCGCCAACCCGCCTGCCAAGCGTGGCGATTATAGCAAAGCCCCCCAAATTGGGGGAGGCCTAAGTTCAGCAGTGGACGTCTTACGGCTGAAATGATGATGATGATGAAGTCTGATATTACCATTTTATTTGAGAGACTAATAAAATCCCTTTTATTTTCTCAGGGGTGACTGCCAAAGGTACTGGAGGTGCGTTGCAGGAGTGCCCCAAGTAGCATTCTGTACCGATGGACTATTCTTCAACGACCAGACCCAGCAGTGTGACTTCGAAGCAAACTCGAAGTGCGTACTATCACAAGAAGACGAATTGCAGAGTGAATTCATAAAATACGAGCAATAATTTGAATCTGCAGACTTCTGATGACTTTTAGAGTGTAATGCAGACTTTAGAGCGTTTTTTTTCTTGGCATGATTTTGATACTTTTCAGCATATGATTTTTGCAACATTTTTTCCTCCGGTTTTCTTAATTAAATTATTTTAATATTTATATTTCATTTCCCATCCCTGTATACATCGTTTTTCGAGAGAAAAGTATTTTTCCGATACTTTTTCTTGCTGAGGGGCGTCAATATCATGTTTACTATATTTATTACATCAGTTGCACTTTTAAGATAAAGCTTGCTGGTTCAAGCATTTAATTTGTTACTGACATTAATTTATTAAGGCATCTCGTCTCATTATACTCTAAATAACCGAACAACTGTGCAACTCTGCAATGAGTATTATTAGTGATAAAATAAGGTGTAAGTCATTTTGCAGAGTGCAGAGTTTTTTCGACGAATAAATGGTCATTCCTTCCAGTTTTTGACTGTCTATTTTACTTCGCTGTTAAATGTCATGTCTTTTGATTTGACTGGCTTTTGTTATTTCTGTTAGCCATACAAACACAGTCGTTAATTAATACGAGTTTGACATCTGTCAATTCAGTTTGACATTAGTTTGACAGTGTTTACAACTTTTGTGTTGATCGGACTTTCGGAGGCTGGAGGTTTATTTTTCATAGTGTGTCTGTAGATCTTGTACATTATAGTAATTCTGTAAATTTAAAACATGTAAAATATACAGATTTTTATACCATTGTGTTATGTTTAAGTATTTTATTGTATAATTAAGTATTTGTTTTCATTCCCAATTGTACAGTATAATAGTTAAATTAATGTATATAAGATATGTTTTATAAAAAATAAACAAATATAAAGAAAATGTTATTTTAAAAGATTTTGTTTTGATTTATTTTGTCATACCTACGGCAAACTAAGCAGAGCCTGTACTATGGTAACCAAACAACTGATAATATACTAATATAGTTCTAAATACATACATATTATGGATAAATTACACCCAAATACAGAAAAAATTATGTGCCTCATCACGAAAAGATTTGTCCCGGGTGGGAATCGAACCTACGACCTGTCTTAGCAGTCAGGGTCACTAACCACTAGACTAACATGCCAGTCAGAGAGTCAGCCATTGCTTTTGTTAGTGTGTTACGCAATTACTCTTCTGGACAACACAGGGTACTTTTAATATCTGTAGTATGTACATTCCTGTGGGATACTTTCCAATATATACGCAGGCGATGCCTCGGGCGAAAGCTAAGTCTGTACATCATATAAGTTAGTAGCTGTTCGTTGATTTCTGTGAGTATGACCACGCTGTTCTTTTAAACTGACTTTAAAAAAAGGAGGAGGTTCTCAATTCAACTGTATTTTTTTTAATGTCTGTTACCTCAGAACTTTTGACTGGGTGAACCGATTTCGATGATTATTTTTTTATTTGAAAGCTGGTGCTTCGCGTGTCGTCCCATTTCAATTTGGTTCTGTTTTGACAATGAAATCCATGAGAAAACTATAAGTCTTAAATTTGCATAAAGTATGTGCGCGACAAATGGACGAATAACGCGACGAACTAATCGATAGTGCATAACTAAAAAGTTAAAAATAAAAACTTTTTTCAAAATGTAACAACCAACCGACTTCCTAAAAAAACACTACAAAGTGAAAAATAACTTTAATTTCGGAAATCGGTGGCTAAAAAATACTTAAATACAGATCCTAAGACACCGACTTCCGAAATTAAAGTTATTTTTCACTTTGTAGTGTTTTTTTAAGGAAGTCGGTCGTTATTTTTTGGAAAAAAGTTTATTAAACTGTGCAACAGTTTTTAATGCGACTTTCACCATCAGTTAGAGAACTTACCCCGGAAGGGTTTTATGTGTGATGAACTGATGATACTATATATTCAAGTTTATCTTCATCTACCTAGCTTTTTCCCAACCATGTTGGGGAAGACTTTCAGTCTAACCGAATGCAGCTGAATATTTTACATGAGGCGACTGCCTAACTGACCTCTACAAGTCACAACCCAGTTATTGTGTAACATGATACCCCTTGGCAACACTGCACCCTAATTGCGGAACACACTATTAATCAGAATTTGAATCATTTTGAACCTTATTTGTCATCCATTCTTTCATATGTTCGAAATAATTGTTTGCTTAGCAACGTAAACAACGCCATGAATGTTGCGGAACTGTCAAAATGACACCGATTCCTGCTGATAGTGTAGTACCTACGCAATTACCCCTCTGGTTGTTACACTTTCGTGCTTCTGGCGATCCGCAACGGCTGTCAAAGATATACGAATGACGCCGGGACAAACGACTAATAATGCAGCTAATATTCAACTAATGTATAACAAACTAGCTTCTGCCCGCGACTTCATCCGCGTTAAATTTCTTGTGCCCCGACCCTTCCCGTCGCGTCGAATCGCCTACCCATGCGATTTTCCCCGTTTTTGCAACATTTTCATTACTGCTCCGCTCCTCTTGGTTATAGCGTGATGTTATATAGCCTACAGCCTTTCTCGATAAATAGGCTACCCAACACAAAAATAATTTTTCAATTCGGACCAGTAGTTCCTGAGATTAGCACGTTCAATCAATCAAACAAACAAACTCTTCAGCTTTATAATATTAGTATAGAAGTATAGATACAGCTCGATGTTTTGTCAAGTCGTTTAAACCGTGTAAAGTAGGGGTGCTAATAATCAAATAACTACATAGATTCGTTTAGGATAGGAAAACAAGATCCTATGTATTTAAGAACAAGGCAAGGACAAAAATATACATACACGGTTTAAAAAAAATAGTTTATTTTTAGTCTATCGCTACTTTACTCCTTTTTCTGGAAGAGATCGGCAGCCGGAACATCCACCTTCTCATAGGGGTAGTAGGGGTGATCCTGCCAGAAACTGGGGAACACTACCCTGTAGTCTTTGTTGAATTTGCCTGTAAATAAATAATTTGAAGTTAGAAAGTAAGTCATATTTTTCTATACGTATGACCACGGATATCGCGTATTCATGACCGTGTTCGGTGTGTGGCCGGACGTAAAGAATAGCACCATCTCATTTCTTCACGTGCGTGTCGTAGAAGGCGACTAAGGGACTTACTAGAGAATGGGCAGCAGCGTTCTCTATGCATTTTACCACCATACTGCGATCGCCAACCGATCTGCCAAGCAAACACCCCCCTAGGGGGAGGCCTTTGTCCAGCAGTGTACTTCTTTCGTCTGAAATGATGATACGAACGATTAGACATGACATCAGTGAGACTTCTGTGACTAATCATGTCAACCGTAAGCTAATGCAAAGAGTAGGTACTAAACAACATGATTGCTTTGCACCTAAATTGCATATCACAATTTCTATTAAAATCCGAAGGGTTTTTCACAGAAATTCTAACCCATTGCTTCATACATTTGAAGAATACGTTTGCTCGACAACGTAAAACAGGCAATGAATATAGTTCATCATCATCTGCCTAGCCTTTTCCTATGTTGGGGTCGGTTTCCAGGCTAACCGAATGCAGCTGAATTCCGGTATTTTACATGGAGCGACTGCATATCTGACCTTCACAACCCAGTTTTTGGGTAATATGATAACCCTAGGTAAGTCTGGTTGTCAGACTTTCGGGCTTTTGTCGACCCGTAATAAAGGATCCACGAATGACAGAGCTAACGGCAATTTGGTTAAACTGTGAAAATGAATAGGATTGTGACTGTGTTTTATCAGTAGACTGCAATGTAAGAATAATACACTTCATATTTCAGCAGTAACTCTACGAGTTATTATAAAATCGACTGCCAAGTACTAAGTTTATTTGCAGAACAAAGTATTCAATGCATTAAAAATCTTTACGTAGTATAAAACACAGTCACTTCCCGCGTCTGTACGCTTAGATCTTTTAAACTACGCAACGGATTTTAGTGCGGTTTTCATCAATAGACAGAGTGATACAAGAGGAAGGTTTATAAGTACAATACGCGGGCAAAGACGCTGGAAAAAGATAGAAGACAATATAATGAAATCAGATCTGAAGAAAAAATCTGCAGATTCATTTCATTATATTGTCTTCTATCTTTTTCTTTCGACGACTTTCCAAATTTGAAGTCTGCAGATTAACTTCTACAATTGTGACTTTTATACTCACTCAAAGTTTCCATTTCTTCCTTGGTCAGTTCGAAGTCAAAAACTTCAATGTTCTCTTCCACTCGGTTCTTCTTCACAGACTTGGGGATAGGGACTACTCCTCTTTGCACCTAGAACAGCGAAATAATACATTATTACTGTCTTATTGGAATTTGAGGATTATTAGAGCATAGTAGTTCTACATGTAATTAATAGGTAAATTTCACCTCGGATGCTCTACTACCCTTTTGACTTCTGATTGTCCGTTTGCTAACCCTAATCAAAATCAAAATCAAAATCAAAAGTCATTTATTCAAACTAGGCTGAGAGTCAGCACTTTTTGAACGTCAAAGTCACATAAGACAGTCCCCCCAAAACGCCCGCCCTTCGACACTTCCTAGTGCTTTGGCTGGGAAGAAGAAGTGGCGGAACAAACTCCCCAGCAGCACTGCTGTCTGTTAAGTTAGAAGAACTTGATTCTATACAATATTGTATAAGTTATTAATATAATAAAACAAAACATACATTATTCGCCATATGTCAGCTAGCACACGCCATTATACCAACAAAACATTGAAAACTAAACTCAAGCTGAAATGAATAATGAAACAAAATCGTAAACAGAACTTAAAACCTTACTAAAGCCTCCAGGCATAAAGGGCGTGCCCGCTTACATATACAACGATGCAAATGATACATATACACAACAAATGAAATTAAAAGAAAAAAAAATAAATTAACAAAAGCAGTTAAATAAAAAAACAATTATATGAACTACCCATATAAACTGTCAGTGTGTGAGTTACAGTAATTACAGAATGTAAAACAGTGTCATAGAAGAAAAAATAAATATTATCTACACAATTAAGTGAGCAACTAGTTTGATAAACTCTAAGACTGTCCTATGGAGCGAGACCAGCATGTTTCCAAGCGTTCTTATCTTGGATGTAGTCCTCTAATTTGTAATAAGCTCGTTTACAAAGTGTACTTTTAATATGACTTTTAAACCTCCTTTCATTTAATTGCAATATATCAGAAGGTATTTTGTTGTAACATTTAACACAGTACCCCATAAAAGATGTATGTACTTTTGCTAATCTGAAAAATGGTTGATCTATCTTGTCTTTATTTCTAGTATTAAAATTATGTCTATCGCTTATTTTATTAAAAAGATGTAGATTTTTTCTTACATACATAATATTTTCGTAAATGAATTGGCAAGGTACCGTCATAATATTAATCCTTTTAAATAGTTCCCTGAGGGATTCGCCGCGACATAGATTATAAATGGCTCTGACAGCTCGCTTTTGCAAAATAAAAATGGATTCAATGTCAGCAGCCCTACCCCACAGTAAAATGCCATACGACATAATGCTGTGGAAGTAGCTAAAATAGACCAAACGCGCGGTTTCTACATCTGTTAACTGTCTTATCTTTCTAACAGCATAAGCGGCCGAGCTCAACCGCCCCGCAAGAGATGTTATATGAGGTCCCCATTGTAATTTCTCGTCTAGCGTGATTCCTAGGAAAACCGTTTGATCAATAAATTCCAGTTTTTCCCCATTCAATAAGATGTCACATTCGCTACCTCTGACATTAGGCAATTGAAATCTAATGCACTTGGTTTTTTTTTTATTAAGTACCAAATTATTTACCGTAAACCAGTCTTGGACCTGAAGAATGGAGTTATTGACGTCGTCAAGATTTTGAGACCGTCTGTCGATTTTAAATATCAATGATGTGTCATCTGCAAATAACACCATCTTCGGTTGGTTTGGAAGTAGATGGGGTAGATCATTAATGTATACTAAATAAAAACTTTTTTGCAAAAAAAAAACAACCGACTTCCTTAAAAACACTACAAAGTGAAAAATAACTTTAATTTCGGTAGTCGGTGTCTTAGGATCTGTATTTATGGTGTTTTTGCCACCGACTTCCGAAATTAAAGTTATTTTTCACTTTGTAGTGTTTTTAAGGAAGTCGGTTGTTTTTTTTTGCAAAAAAGTTTTTATTTTAAAATTTTTAGTTGTGGTATTCACCCTGCACTAATTCCAAACAAACAATGCATATTTATGCGATAGCAGAAATCGCGGTTGATTTCCTGTCATTTTTTAAAGAGTTCCGGTGTCTGTCTCCCGAACTCATCATCAGATCTATATGAAAATGATATGGGACCATTTCGGAATAAACCCCTTTCGAACAAAAAAAGAATTTTGCAAATCCGTCTATATATGACGGAGTTATGGCCGAACATACATAAAAAAAAAAAAAAAAAAAAAAAAAACATATAAACATCCGAATTGATAACCTCCTCCTTTTTGAAGTCGGTTAAAAAAGGAATGGACCCAATATCGAGCCTTGAGGAACGCCCATCGCCATTTCAGACCCCAATGAGTTTACGCCGTTTACTTGGACTTTGACCATTCTATCCTTCAGGTATGATCTTATTAAGTCAAGAGCTGTATTTCTAATTCCATAGTGCTCTAGTTTCAGCAAAAGTGTCTCATGGTTTACGCAATCGAACGCCTTGGAAAGGTCACAAAAGATTCCAATGGCATCTTGTGCTTCTTCCCAGGCGTTAAAAATGTTCTTTATTAGGGTAACACCAGCGTCGGTGGTACAACGCCCTTTGGTGAAACCGAACTGGTGTTCATGAAAGATGGAGTTTTTATTAAAGTGACGTAACATTTGATTGAGCATTAACTTTTCAAACACCTTACTGAGAACTGGCAGAACTGACACGGGCCTATAATTGTTTGGTTCTTTACTATCACCGGATTTAAACAAAGGAACTACTTTGCTGTGTTTCATCAGATCCGGAAAGACTCCTTGGTCTACACTGGTGTTAAATATGAAAGCTAAATAGGGTGCAATGGTTTCAATAATAGAACTACAAAATTTGACAGACATTCCCCAAAGATCTTCTGTTGATTTAATTTTAAGATCTTTAAAAGCTTTTATAATAGCCTGGGGGTTAGTATGCTGAAACCTAAACTCTAAAGGGCATGCCCCTACATTCTTTTTGAGTAAAGCAGCGGAAAGCGCGGGTGACGAATTTAAAGCTTCAGTAGTTTTAACGGGAATATTAACGAAAAATTTTTGAAATTCCTGAGCTATTTCTATATCTGAGTTAATGGGGCCATGTGCAGTCTCTAAATTAAATTCAGTATTACGCTGTTTTTTCCTACCTGTTTCATCATTTATTATTTGCCAGGTAGTTTTTATTTTATCATCCGCTGATTTTATTTTATTGCTAATATAAAGCGCTTTAGCCAAGCTGCACACACTTTTAAAAATTTTAGAATATTTTGCAACATACTGATGAAAGCTTCTATTAGTCATATGTTGCTTTAGGCCATAAAGTTAAAAAAGTTTTTCTCTGCTTTTACGTATACCTGGAGTTGCCCAATCACTAAATAAGAACTTTTATAGATCTATTATACAGTTAGGGTTAACAAACGTACAATTAATTACGTGTTGAACTACTGTTTCACATAAATCTCAACGGGCACATATGAACCGTCAGAAATAATACGTATATAATTAATTATGGTCCAACCTAACTGCAGGGTCATTATACGTACATAGAAGGTATAAGAATTGATCACCACGTTTGCTTTCTGCTTTTAATGTCCAAAATTTGGGAGAAAAAGAATTTTATTCTTCCGTTTTTTTTTTGAACCACATCGTATACACAATGTATTTTTTTGTCATTCGACCTAATGCTAGGCTAATTGATGCAATAGTTCTCTTCAAACAAGTTTGCATAGTAAGATTATTACAGAATAGGCCGGCTGTTATCATATTCATATTATTCATATTCATATCTTTATTTGAATTCCATAATGTTAAAAGTTCTTTCAAGTGGCTTAAAGCTAATAATAAATATCTTAGGACAACCAACACACTGTTATCTGATCCCAAACTAGGCAGAGCCTGTACTATGGTAACCAGACAACTGATAAATATACTGATATATTTCTAAATACATACATATTATAGATAAATTACACCCAGACACAGAACAATTGATTGTGCTCATCACACAAAGATTTGTCCTGGGTGGGAATCGAACCCACGACCTCAGTCTTTGCAGTCAGGGTCACTAACCACTAGACTAACAGGCCAGTCAATGTACAATTATGGACCCTGTAGGGCACAGCAAAAAGTATTACATTATCTACAGTGTTGTTCTATTCATATTTCTTCGCGGAAACATACATGAAGTTAGCTGTCAGTGTCATCCCACTAGGGATGGAACTTGTTGCATTGACAGTTCACTAGTTCACTTCACCTATTTATAGATAATTTACATGATAGAACTAGGTACTGTAGGCTACAGATCGCGTTTTGGTAATTTAAGCCAGCGACAAAAAAAAAAAAACAACAAAATTAGGTCAACCCTCTTTAAACCTTTTCCACCGCCTGTTGTCGCTCTTCATAATTAAAACAGAAACTCACTAAATATCTCAGCACGATTTGCGGCGTACTCTTCCCATACTTCTTGGCTAACTTCACAAGCGTGGGGTCATCAGCCCTGGGCGCTGGTGGCGCAGACTCCTGGCTGAACAGAGACCCGAACGGCGTGTAGGCCATCACCACTATGTCCTTGCTCTTGCAGTAGTCTAGCAGCTTGTTCTGAGCTAGGTTTAAGTTTACCTGGGGATGAAAAAAAGTTTGGTTAGTTTGAGTTGTGGCGCCATCTATACTGCCACATCCGAACTAGGTACGCAATGCACTCACGTTACGCAAAATTCTACATCGCGCAAGCAGAGTTTACCGCACGACAAGTAGGTATATCAGGGTATCATGGATATCAATGCACAACTTATTACATTAGATTCCGTACATGATAATGAAAGCCCCTGTGATTGACTGCGGTTATTTGAAAATAATGCTGATCATAAATTTTGACTGTGTATAATGTTCCCACTGCTGGGACACACGCCGCCTTTCTTTGGTATTGTTCGTCAAAGCCTTGGGCTCCTTAAGTTCCAAGTTGAGCCAAACGATTAGTGACAAATGCTTGCACTGACTGGACAGGTCCACCATTTCAGTCACCAATCTACATGGTCTTCACATGTTGTGACGAAGATTATGTCTGGACTTTAAAAGAGACTGTGACCTCTGAGTTTGTTTCGGCCTTTCTTCTCAGAGTAGTCAGTTAGGAAACGCCGACCTCATCTAGTTTAAAAAATATTTAATTAACGTGTAGAAGTGTTTGTACAAACCTACATACAGAAAAAAAAAAAAAAAATATCCTCTCTGAGAGAGGGGCCCACGATCCACCACGAAGGCCAAGTGCGGGTTAGCGGATGTCACATATCTTTGAATTTTTGATTCTAGGACTTGTTGGTTTTAAAAATAATTTATATTAAGTAGAGTGCCTGGGTTCGAACTCGTAAGTCGCTGCCGTCTGTTGCTTTATATATTCTAATAAATTGTCTGCTCAACAACGTAAATAACGCAATGAATGTTGTTGAACTGTCAAAATGAAAGCGATTCCAACTGATAGTGTGTTACGCAATTACCTTTAAGGGCCTTTTGTTTTTGTGGGCGGGAAATCATCAAATGACGTCTCCCGCTCTGGGCAGAGCGGTAGGGCGTGTCAGACTGTTACTGGATAAAACCCACCCGTGTTCCTTCAGTTGCCTATATGCCAGGGTCACGGTAACTCTTCAGAACAAATCCGCCATCCTGGCAGCACCACATAGGCCTGCAGTCTCGAAGTATATCTGGACTTTTAATTCTATTGAGTAACTTGACAGTTGGAGGAATACCAGATTTTGACAAAAAAAAAAGATAGTGAGGTGTACGAATAAATGAAATTGAATGAACTTGAAATAATGTACTTACATACTATATCGATATATAGGTACCTACATCTTCTATGGTTGCCAGAGGCATTAAAATGACTAAAGTAAAAAAAAGAAGTAAAATGACATAATTTTTATATTTACTTTTGTTTCCATTAGAAGAAAATAAAAAAGGAAATAACTTTTATTAAACATTATTAATTAATCTTATATTCCACATCCTAAAAACATTTTTTTTAAAGTTTTATTTAATTTAAACCGTTTTTATCATTCATTCTTCATGCGAAATCGTTCACTACCACAACACTATTAGTTTTAGTATGGTATCATTATTTTTCTTTGAACTGTCAAGTAACTGAGTAGGATTAAAAGTCCAAGTTTAGATAGTGATCACTACAAGCAAAGACTACAATATGTATTGACTACAACCGACTGCAACCGATCAGGATGGAACAATATTTGGTAGTCACGACACACAAGGTTATCAACTGTCTTTGGTATTTAACTGAGCTTTACGAGTCATTTCTGAAGCCACTGGTCTAAGTGATGTTAGTAAAAAGTTAACGTTTGAATAACGTATCTTTTTTTGTACGGTACTTAATGATAATGAGTTTCTAATTTTTTTTACTAGAAACAATAGGATGAATTCTTACCTCAACCTGCAGCACGGAAGGTTTAATCTCGCTGTTAGCCAGTAGGCGTTCAATCATGCTAACGTTGAAGTTAGATATGCCTATAGACTTGGCTAGACCTAACTTCTTGGCTTGCTCCATACCTTTCCAGGTGTCTACGTAGTCTATGATGTCATAGCCGCTGTGGTCTGGCTGTAAAGGAAAAAAAAAGAATAATAAACATTTATGTCCATTTTATGTCCAGGCTTATTTATCACTGTCCATTCCATGGTTGCCTGGAAGAGATCGCATAAAGCGATAAGGCCGCCCATTGTATATTTTGTAGTCATTGTAATTTTTTTTTTGTTATGTATTTTTATGGTGTACAGTAAAAAACTTTTTACAAAAAAATAACAACCGACTTCCTTAAAAAAAACACTACAAAGTAAAAAATAACTTTAATTTCGGAATTCGGTGTCTTAGGATCTGTATTTAAGTTTGTTAGTTTTTTTGTAAAAAGTTTTTATTTTTAACTTTTTAGTTATCTAATCGTTCATTTGTCGCGCAAATACTTAATGCAAATTTAAGACTTAAGTATATTGTTTTCACATGGATCCCAACGTCCGAATTTAACAAAATTATTCCATTCGGGATAATTTTGTTTACTACCATTCGGGAAGCACCAGCTTTCAAATAAAAAATAATCACCAAAATAGGTTCACCCAGTCAAAAGTTATGAGGTAACAAACATAAAAATAAAAAAAAAAACAAAATACAGTCGAATTGATAACCTCCTCCTTTTTTGAAGTCGGTTTAAAATATATATATGTCGGCGTCATATTGTGAGCGGCACGTGCATTGGGCTACGCCATAGCGCCGTAGCGTCGTAGCACGCTACGCCATTCTCCCACCTCATTGCTGGTGGGCGGAGTTAGAGCGCGCTACGTCGTAGCGTGCTACGACGTTGCCCCACCTACAATACTTCCGTATAAAAGACGCCGCACGGCGGCGAATTGGCATTCTAAGTTCAGGCGTGGCCCGGTGCACAGGTCGTATTGCTCTCAATTATTGTAACTCTGCCTCACTGTACATTGATACTCTTTTATATGAACTGTAATACTGTAACTGTATTACTGGGTGTCATGGCTATTTTAATATGGTGTTAAATTAATAATTATGGAAACTGATTAAGTGCAGTTTCGTATAAGGTCTATTGATTAAATAGTTCCTTAATATTGAAAGAACCTCTTTTATTTTACAATATGATACTCTGCCTTCATCAGAAGTGGGATGAAACCCACTCCCACCTTTATCTGGGACTGCTGGCAATCTAATACGGGAACAAATGTCATTTTTTTTGGGTAGTATGGAATCAATTAAAAATAAGCGCAGATACTTTGACACCTCGCCACATGACACCCAGTATGCAATCGATGTTGGTTCCTTTCGATCCTGATGTAACTGAAACCAACATTATCAACTGGTGTGCATTAAGTGAGATTGTAATCGACAGTAAGAAGCCAGAAGGTGTAGACCTTATTTTGGCCCTCGCTCACTCTCTAAAGACCCGCGCCGCCATGTGTTTTACAAGAATTAATCCAGATAATAGTTCATGAGATACTATTAAGAAAATGCTGGTCTCTAAATTTTCCAAACCCATGACAATGCAGGATAATTTGAATTTAATCACAATCATAAATTGATAACAAAGAAACCCCAGCCGAGTTAGGAAAACTTGTTGAAAAGTTTCCTGATGCAAATTTACCGGACCGGTTCTGCTATCTGTCCTATTATGATGCGATGACAAAATTCACCGTGAAAGAAACGAAGAACCGGGCACGTCCGAATCAGACACGAAAAAGTCTTGTCCATCAACTCAATTTCGGGGAACCTGCAATTTCTGCGGGAAGGTCGGTCAACGAGGGCAGGAATGTCGGCACGTTGCTTCAAAAGGGTTTTAGCAAAAACTCCACAGACGAACTCTGGAATAACCTGCTTCAAATGTGGTGAGGCTAGCCACGTGGTCACCACTTGCCTTAAACGCTGGAAGAAGAAAAGAGATCCCCACACCGAGCAACACCAGCAAACAAGTGAAGTGAACCTGTGTGCAGAGCAGCGCGTGGTGTTTTGGAAATAAGTGGTATGCAATTCCTTTCATATTTGACTCTGGATCTGAGTGTATCTTCATGAAAGTAACTGTGGTCTTCTTACTGGTGAAAAGTTTCATGAACCTTTAAAGGGGATTGATTGTAATAATGTTAATTGGTCCAATGTTCTCGAGAGAAGTCAGTTCTCGTCAAGCTGATCTAAGTAGATGGTCATTTAGATGTACCGTCAGGCTGGTATCTCCCGATAGTCACTCAGATGAGACTCTCCTGATGATGATGTTAATTGCTCAATCCAAATACAATGCCCAACCGTGTTACAAAACTTTCTTCTCGACGTTACATATCAAGTATTGTCTGACGAATGTTTCAATGAAAACGTTACCTTATTAATAGGTCACGACATTTTAGACAAGCAATATCCGTTGTGGATAATAAAGCTGCCTTAACTTAAAAAAAAGCAAATCTTAGCTCTATATTAGAAATGCCTCTTGACATTAATTCTATTGACGCAGATCTTACCGGTAAAGAAAATGAAGTTTTGATTGAAATACTCACTAAATACTCCTCATATCTCGAGTTACGAATCGTTAATGACAAAGTACAAAAATTACTAGATGCTAACATAATTCGTGAAAGTTCTTCGCCTTTCGCGAATATCATTAATAAAAAAAAAGGGTCGGTACCGATCATATGTGCGTTGATTACCGGGAACTCAATAGCAATACTCGACCAGACAGCTATCCTTTACTACTAGTTAGTGATCGAATCGATCACCAAATTTGCGTCCATAACGGGTCAGTCTGAGTACCTCACTATGCCATTTGGTTTATGAAATGCTTCACAGGTTTTTCAAAGAGCTATAAATATTGGACTTAAACCTCTAAATGACGATAAAATACTGATCTACATGGATGACGTACTTTCTGCATTAGAGACCGTTCAAAAAAGTTGTCTCGTTTAAATAGATTGCTAGATATAACTTTTTAAAAAAATGTTCATGTATAAAGCCGAAAATTGAATATCTGGGTTTCGGAATATCCCCTGGAAAAATTAGACCAAATCCCCATAAGATTAAAAATATCCCTCCTCCAAGCACTGCTGCTCAGTACCAACAATTTATATGGCCTAGCCACATATTTTCGATATAACCTATATGGGCGTAAATTTACGGTTTTTATTGACTGTAACGCCTTAAAGGCCTCTCAGTACAAAAAGGACCTAACCCCTGAGTACATAGGTGGACAATTTTGCAGTCATATGACTTTGATATCATCTATAAAGAGGGAAAAAATATGGCACATCTAGACTTCCTTTCACGTAATCATGCTGACACATATTTTATTCATAAGGCAGCTAAAATTGTAAATTTGTCTGAACTGGAGAGGATATGGTTATCTGTAGATAACGTGATTCCGAAATATGACACATTATATCCAAATTACGCTCAAATGACTTGCTGTCTGAAATATCACGCACATTATCGATATTAGACAGGGCATCGTAAAATCGAATGTTATAAAACCACTAAATGGTCACCGATATTGCCACACCCTTTAACATGGTAAATGATTAATCGAGTACACAGCGAAATAACACACCTTGGTTATAAAAAAAACCTTCGATAAATTATACAATCTTTATTGGTTTCAAAATATGTCAATACTTGTCAAAACCTATGGAGGTTCGTGCGTCGCTTGTAAGGCTTCCAAAGGTCCCCCGTATGCCCAGCAGGTCGGTCAACATCCGATCCCTAAATTTGCCGTTCCATGGCATATAATTCATTTAGATTTAACTGGTAAACTCACAGGAAAAAGCGTGTTAAAAAGCGAGCGCAAGGAGTATTTTTCCGTGATTATTGATGGCTTTACAAAATCCGTCTTGTTAGTTATTAAATCACAAAAAAAAAAAAAAAAATGCAGTGAACTCATTTGGCGCTCCTAAAAGAATAGTTGCAGATCGCGGTAGGTCATATGACAATACTGAATTTAAGAATTTTTGTAAAGATAATCGTATCGATTTACAATTTATATCCACTGGTTCGCCTGGCTAGTGGCCAGGTCGAGCGTGTCATGAGGACCTAAAAAGTATGCTCGCTATAGATTCGGGTAGCTTATGGTAAGATCATGTAGACAATATCCAATTAGTAGTTAGAGTCTCAATAGTACTCGTTGTAGAGCAACAGGGCTCACGCCCTTGGAATTAATATTTGGTATTTTGGGTTCATTAGAGATAACAAGAGTTTTTCAAATCAAAAGTCATTAATTCAAACTAGGCTGAGAGTCAGCACTTTTTGAACGTCAAAGTTACATGAGACAGTCCCCCCAAAACGCCCGCCCTTCGACACTTCCTTTCACTTTCTACTAATCATCCTGATGAAGATAGTTTAAACCTCGAAACCATTATCCGATTCTTCTGTTGGTATAAAAAAGCTGGTCCGATACGACACAGGTCGATTTACTGACAAATGCGTGCACTGATGGGACAGGTCCACTCAATCTGAGTGGTACTTTCTTTAAAATACAACTTCAGACACCAATCCACATGGTCTTCACATGATGTGACCAAGATTATGTCTGGACTTTAAAAGAGACTGTGACCTCTGAGTTTGTTTCGGCCTTTCTTCTCAGAGTAGTCAGATAGCAAACGCCGACCACATCTAGTTAAAAAAAATATGATTGACGTGTAAAAGTGTTTGTACAAACCTACTTGCAAAAATAAAGTCATTTATCATTTAACAAGGATAAAGCTATGGTAAAATGCTTTTCAGTACGTGATTTTGCCTTTGTTAAATTCGAAAAAAGACACCAAATGAAACAGGACCGTAAATACGAAGGCCCCTTTAAAATCTCCGCTATTTTGGAAGAAAACGATTGGTACGAATTGTAACACATTAATGGTAGTCTACAAATACTCTCACAAAAAACTTACAAGTACCCCGTGGTCAGTCATTCTTTCTGGAATTCGCAGAATGTTATGATAAGGATGACGTGTCGGCGAAGAATAACATAGATGTTCTTGTCCACGAGACTTGGGAACAGATTAACAATGATGATATTCAGTCTCCTAATAGTGGTACTATCTCTGCCAATAATGATACCATGACTGCCAAAAGTGACACTATATCTACCCGTGCAAGTTGTAGAAACCGTGGTTAACGTGCTGTTTCAGTAGAATCTATTGGCCCTGAATCAGTTAATATTGTAACAGAAGCACTTGTAAATCAACCAAAGTATTGAGCTATTTGTTAATTAAGCTAAACGAACGATATCTGTTCGGCCTAGCTAGATCCGGTCCAGTTTTACTGAAGGGATACACCTGAAGGGCAAAACAATTGCCGGACCAGGAGGCTGATCTTGTAGGGTCAGAAGTTGACCGGACCAAGAGATAACCCTTGAAGAGTCATAATAGACTGGACCAAGTGGTTAAATATCTGAAGGGTCTAAGTAGACCGGACCAGAAACAATCAGGATGACCAAACGGTACTTAATCAGTTTTTCAACTTCTAGATGAGACATTGTCAGCTGAGCGTACGAGGACGTCCGCACGTCAGTATGGCCGTGTCGGCGTCATATTGTGAGCGGCACGTGCATTGGGCTACGCCATAGCGCCGTAGCGTCGTAGCACGCTACGCCATTCTCCCACCTCATTGCTGGTGGGCGGAGTTAGAGCGCGCTACGTCGTAGCGTGCTACGACGTTGCCCCACCTACAATACTTCCGTATAAAAGACGCCGCACGGCGGCGAATTGGCATTCTAAGTTCAGGCGTGGCCCGGTGCACAGGTCGTATTGCTCTCAATTATTGTAACTCTGCCTCACTGTACATTGATACTCTTTTATATGAACTGTAATACTGTAACTGTATTACTGGGTGTCATGGCTATTTTAATATGGTGTTAAATTAATAATTATGGAAACTGATTAAGTGCAGTTTCGTATAAGGTCTATTGATTAAATAGTTCCTTAATATTGAAAGAACCTCTTTTATTTTACAATATGATACTCTGCCTTCATATACATAAATAAACAGGTATTTAAGCACATGGGTGCTTTAAATTTTAAAATTAGCAGGTCAGCGTCAGGTTGTACCATCATTTCAGCCGCAAGACGTCCACTGTTGGACATAGGCCTCCCGAAAAGGGCGGTTTTGCCCGAATCGGTACACTTGGCAGGCGGGTTGGTGATCGCAGTATGGTAGTAAAATGCATAGAGAACGCTGCTGCCCATTCTCTAGTAAGTCCCTTCGTCACCTCTTACGACACCCACGTGAAGAAATGGTATGGTGCTAATCTTTTAGTATAAATAAAATCCATTTAAACTTTTTATTTTGATTCATCATCTGCCTAGCCTTTTCCCAACTATGTTGGGGTCGGCTGCCAGTCTAACTGGATGCAGCTGAATACCAGTATTTTACATGGAGTGACTGCCTGTCTGACCTCCACAACCCAGTTACTGGGTAATACGATACCCTTTGGTAAGACTGGTTGTCAGACTTTCGGGCTTCTGATGACCCGTAACGACTGTATAAGGACCACAAATGACAGCCGGGACCAACGGCTTAACGTGCTTTCCGGGGCACGGAGGGGTCTTGATATGTAAAGCTGTGACATGATTGCCATTACAATTGTAGAAAATCTGAATTAAATACAGTTCACGAAAGCCACTAATAAAGAATTAAAATTGCAGTTCCAGATGCGTTGTTCATGCCAGCCTCGTGGGCAAGACGACCTGAACCCATGCATTTTTTTTTTTTGTGCACCCCTTTTTGTTTTCTTTTTGTTATACTTGGATATTAAAAACTATATCCACGAGAACACTGCCGACAAACTGTACTGCAGTTTGGCAGAAGAATTGTGTTACTTTGTATGTATAATATCCACGATCAACGAACAAAAAAAAAAAGAAATAATAAGAAGATTATGTCAAAGATAAATGTAAAAGAAATTAAAAAATAAATAATAGTTTAAAAAACTAAAAAACAGAAGCATGTTTTTTAGTTTTTTAAACTATTATTTATTTTCTATTTTTTAGTTTGGCTTGCTACAAAATAGTGTTTTTTAGTTTATTTTTTTGCTATTCTGGTAACTCTGACTAGGATAATGGCACTTTATGAAATTATTGTATTGTCATCGGTCGTCGATAAGTTTACAAAGTTTAAATGAAATCTGACCGTTTGAAGTAGGTCAAAATCAAGTCCAAAGAAGTCGGCTACAAACATGCTTTTATACAAACAAACATACAGATGAAGCTAAAAAAAACCGGCCAAGTGCGAGTCGGACTCGCGCACCGAGGGTTCCGTACAAACCTGTAGGTATATAACTAAAAGTTCACCCATCACGACAATCGAGTCGTAGTTCTGTTCTGTTTCTTAGCTTGGTTTTATTTCTGTCTGTGTTTTGTTCTGTTTATTATATGATGTAACTAAAAATTTACGGTTTTCGCAATTTTTCCTTTATCTCTGCTATAAGACGTTGCTTCGTATCAAATTTCAAAATTCTAGGTCGACTGGAAGTACCCTTTAGGTTTTGATTCCCTTGCGAGTTTCGAAAATTTGAGGAAATTTGCGGTATAAACGGCTATATCTTTTGATTGCGTTAGCTTAGAAGTTTGATTTTTTCACAGCTCCAAGGGACAGTAGATTTGAGTATTTGTTATAAATTTCAGCTTGATACCTCCACGCGTTCCTGAGAAAAAGGGTCTTGACAGACGGACGGACGGACGGACGGACAACAAAGTGATCCTATAAGGGTTCCGCTTTTTCCTTTTGAGGTGCGGAACCCTAAGAGTGATAAATAAAACGTCTTGACTTGAAAGCAGTTCATAGAAATTGACATAGTTAAGCCATTATTGGAAATACCAGGGAAGCCACCAAATAATACTAACCAACCCAGGTATCGAATTCTGGACGTCATCCATCATCTATTCTACATCACATGTGACATTTAGTCATACGTACCAAAATCTCCTATTTAAATATTGTGCAACTAAGAAAATCAGATAAAATCATGACAATCATGCACTTCGGCGCCATTTTGTAATTTCAAAGTTCAAAAGAGGTTCTTTATTTAAATGATGACACATAAGGATGTTGATTCGGATTTAAAATAAATAAAAAAACAAAACGATGTATGCACAAAAGATAATAAAAAAGATCAATATCAATTTAATTAATTACAGTTCTTAAAGATTTTATCGACATCGGTTTCATTGAAGTTGGTCGATTAGAAAATGTAGAATTTGCGCAATTATTTCTTCCTCAACACTTTTCCCCATACATTTTTTGTTTTATCGAGAAATCTAGAATCTTGACATGCAATCTTTAATATTTTTTAATTGTATTATGCATGTTAATTGGATAAGTATCGAAAAAGGCATGACGTGACGTCTTACCTAAATGCGCCAAGTCAACGTGATATTGGAATGTGGGGAAGTAGGTAAGCACGAGTCAAGTTCATGTTTACCTTTGGGTTCCAACAAAATAAAATTACGAATAACTTGATGACTGTATTTCCCAGCTTTTGGCTAAGTTTTAATAGCTACGTGGGTCGGTCGATCAAGGTTAAGCTACGCTTGCCGAGGTTGGTCCGTGGATGGGTGACCATCTTTATGTACCAAAACCCCTTCGTGCCTCGGAAAGTACGTGAAGCCGTTGATCCCGGCTCTAATTTGTGGATTTTTTTTTGGATGGGAAATCTTCAAATGACTTCTCCCGCTCTGGGCGAAGCGGGAGGGCGTGTCAGACTTTTACTGACTAAAACCCACCCGTGTTCCTTCAGTTGCCCATGTGCCAGGGTCACGGTATCTCTTTCGAACAATCTCACGACCCTGGCAGGCATCGGTCTTAGCAGACCCCTTCAGTTTTGCTGACATCTCTTTGAGGCGCGCGTGGAACACTACGCGCCGTCGACCCGAGCTTGGTCCTCACCGGGCGGCGAGCTACCCATTGCTCACCGCCCGCAAGCTCGCGCCTACGGTGGCCGGGAGTCAGCTATCGACTCCCGACGCCCGGGGCGTCTCCTCCTGCGGCGGCTAGGGCCGCGAGGGCGCAGAGACTGCCAATTTGTGGATATTTGAAGTCAGAATCTTGAAAGTTTGACAACCAGTCTCACTAATGGGTAATATCTTATTTCTTAGTAACTGGGTTGTGGTGATCAGATAGGCAGTCACTCCTAGTTCAAAATTGGTAATTAGCTGTATCCTGTCGACCCCAATAGTTACGAAAAGGCTAGGTAGAGAGTCTAACGCGCGTAAAGAATTTAATACCACCCCCTATTACATGGGACTCATTTACGACGCATTTTATTCTCCTGCCATTTTCCCAATTTTTTTGAGATTGACGCAACATTTCTTTTTCTTCTACACTTCTCTATTAGTCGTCATATCGGTACTCACCCCCTTTCTATCCATATCATAATTCACACAGTCCATCTATCGATTCTTTGGTCTCCCTCTACTCTTATAGCCATCAACATTCGTACTCAAAACTTTCCTCACAACATTTTCCTCATTCCTCCGTATCATGTGCTCATACCAGGACAACCGATTTCCACTAAACTTTTCAGTTATTGGTGCAACTTTCAGACTTTCTATTATGTACCTACTCAATGCTTATTTTATATACTATATTCGTGTAACACCACACATCCCTCTTAACATTCTCATCTCAGCTGCATGCAATTGCCTTTTATTCATTCCTTTTGTGGCCGAACATTCTGAGCCATACAAGACAGGACTTAAAACATAACTGGCGAAATGTAGGGACCTATACCTCTGCCTCACCCTTGGGGGCATTATAGGCGCGATGTGACCTTATGTTAATAAAAACAATTAGACAATACAAACCTTAAAGGAAACGGTGCTATGGATCAGATACAGGTCCACATAGGTCATGTTTAGACGCGCCAGAGAGTTCCGCAGAGAAGAGATCACGTCTCGAGACTCGTAAGAAGGAAGCTGCAAATGGAAAGTACAACGATAAAGTTATTATATCGCGGATGGCGAGATTCTTCAGAGAGCAATTGCTATTTTTATAAAATAAAATAAGCTTCTGTACATTAGGCATTATCCTACTAGAACGTTCTATCGGGAAAAAAAGTAGCCTGTGCTACTCCTTATAACATCAGCTATATGCCAGAGAAAGTACCGTCAAAATCGGTGAAGCCGTTTCGGAGACTAGCCGGAACAGGCAAACACAAAAATTTTAAAATTGTTCTTTTTTTAAAGGCATCTCTGTGTATAGTTTCATGAATTTATTAAAAAGCTTTTTAATGTAACAAGTTGACAGTCTAATAAAAAAAATATGTAATTTACAACACGTCATTGTGAGTAGAGATTAAGATTTTTCAAAAATAAAATAAAAAACACATTCTCCACCCCAATGACATTTTGTCAATGAAGTAATGGGTTCATCATATTTAAAAAAAAATGCAATTGTTCTTAAATATGATGTAGGTCCCTATTACCCCATTCACAATACATCATAGTGGTGTATAATGAGATTTTTTTATAAAAATTGCAATTGTACAGACGTTAGCACTTAAAGCTACTACAACGTGTCTTTCTTTAATAGATTTTCAACCTTATCTTCAAAGTATTAAGTTCAAGATTGATTGGGAATATTTTACAGTTTCGGGTAGTTTGATTTTCTGGTGTCTGTACTAAAATATGATGTAACTATTACCTCATTTACTATACGTCATTGGGGCACATAATTATATTTTTTGAATTTATATAAAACTAGCTTTTGCCCGCGGTTTCGCCCGCGTGGAGATCGGAAAATATCCCGCGGGAACGTACTATCGGGATAAAAAGTAGCCTATGTCCTTTCTCAGGCTCTAAACTATCTGTGTACCAAATGTTATTTAAATCGGTTCAGTAGTTTTAGCAAGAAAGCGAGACAGACAGACAGATAGACAGAGTTACTTTTGCATTTATAATATTAGTGTGGATAGGTGCAATTAAAGTCTTCTGAACTTTTCCCATCATAAGCGGTTGTATTACGATGGTTCTCACCTTAGTCACAACGAAGACGTTCTCCCGAGGTACTCCGGAAGCTCTCACTCCTGCACCCACTTGGTCCTCATTTTCATAAGCGGCTGCAGTATCTATCATCCTGCCAACATTAAAAAAACATTATAACTAGTCTTGGATTCCTTCAAGGCAGGCAGCTCGGAGGAATTGAAGGCCGGGACAGGGCCTGTTATTTTCCCACTGCGGGAACAGACCCTCTCTTTGTGAGAAGGAGCTCGGAGTTACGACCAGTTATGATGTATGTATGAACATACATCATAACTGGTCGTAACTCCGTCATTTAAAGACGGATTTGCAAAATTCTTGGGGTTTATTCCGAAATGGTCCCATATAAATTTCATATAGATCTGATGATGAGTTCCAGAGATAGACACCGGAGCTCTTTAAAAAATGACAGCAAATCAACCGCGATTTCTGCTATCGCATAAATATGCATTGTTTGTTTGGAATTAGTGCGGGCTGGATACCACAACTAAAAATTTAAAAATAAAAACTTTTTTACAAAAAAAAAAACAATTGTTTTCCTTAAAAACACTACAAAGTGAAAAATAACTTTAATTTCGGAAGTCGGTGGACAAAAAAAAACATAAATACAGATCCTAAGATACCGACTTCCGAAATAAAAGTTATTTTTCACTTTGTAGTGTTTTTAAGGAAGTCGGTTGTTTTTTTTTTGTAAAAAAGATTTTTAAACTTTTTTGGTCAATATTTAAAAAATAGATGGAGCAGGCATTTCCTAGCTGACTGTTCCCAGAGGTGAAACCCCGAAACAAACTCAGAGGTCTCTTTTAAAGTCCAACATTTTATTTTTAGAATTTTTAATCGACTTCAAAAAGGAGGCGGTTCTCAATTCGGATGTTTATATATATATTTTTTTTATGTATGTTCGGCCATAACTCCGTCATATATAGACGGATTTGCAAAATTCTTTTTTTTTGTTCGAAAGGGGTTTATTCCCGAAATGGTCCCATATAAATTTCATATAGATCTGATGATAAAACACACTTCAAAGTGAAAAATAACTTTAATTTCGGAAGTCGGTGGCAAAAACCTTAAATACAGATCCTAAGACACCGACTTGCGAAATTAAAGTTATTTTTCACTTTGAAGTGTTTTTAAGGAAGTCGGTTGTTTTTTTTTTTTTGTAAAAACGTTTTTTATGTGAGTCTAACAGTTCAGGGCCATATCTGAAAGAGCCTTTTGATGAAAGAGCCATTGCAGCTTTGAGCTGACCTGTCGCAACAGACGGCATGTAAGTATCAGGCTGATATCCACCACACGGGCCCAGTGCGGGTTGGTAGATAAATATCTAAAATAAATAAATATCTTAGGACAACCAACACACCGTTATCTGATCCCAAACTAGGCAGAGCCTGTGCTATGGCAACCAGACAACTGATAAATATACCTACTTATATATTTCTAAATACATACATATTATAGATAAATTACACCCAGACACAGAACAAATGATCGTGCTCATCACACAAAGATTTGTCCTGGGTGGGAATCGAACCCACGACCTCAGTCTTAGCAGTCAAGGTCACTAACCACTAGACTAACAGGCCAGTCAAGATGTCACATGTCTTCGAATATTTTGGTTCTAAGACATGCCGGTTTCCTCACGATGTTTTTCTTCACCGTTTTATGAGCAGTGGTGATGAAATAATTTACACAAAGTAAAGCAATTGTCAGGATCCGAATCTACAACCTACTTCTCGTAAGTCGCAGTCTTTTACAATGCGCCTCCGCCCATCACTGCTCTCAGAAGAACAACAATACATTAATTCTTTTAAATTTATCGTGAATGGTAATAGAATAGAATATTATTTTATTTGCTCAGAATGTAGGTATTTAAAATAAGGTGACTATATGATTCAAGGAATCCTTGTACATTCTACCACTTTGGCATGCAAATATTGATGCAGTTAAAACATCAAAGTAAGTGTCTAACATTGATATATTTACAACTAAATCATTTAAGAAAGTGGATACGGAGTAATAAGATTTATCTAAAAGAAGTAAAGTTAGTCTTTTTTTGAAAATTGTTACTGGTTCCTTTTTTATGGAATTAGGAATGTGGTTAAAGATAGCCGGTGCCATACCAAAAACACTTTTCCTCAACAAAGCAGTCCTATATCTACCTGTGCGTAACAGGTTTTGGTATTGAGATCGCAAAGTTACATCACGATGTCTGCTTTCCGATAAACTTAAAAATAGATGTTGATTACATTTAACAAAGAGAGCAATTTCTAAAATGTAAAGTCACGGAAATGTCAACAAATTATTAGGTTTAAATATTGGAACACAGCTGTCAGTTACTTTTAAACCAAAAAATGCTCGTAGGCAGCGTTTTTGGGCCTTAAAATTACTCTCTCCTTCGGTACAATTGCCCCAATATATAATACCAAACCTTAAAGTAGAAACGACAAGACTATGATATGCTAGTAATACTGTTTTGATATTAACTTTTTTTTAAAGATTATATAGTGCATATGCAGATGTGCTAAGTTTTTTGCAGATTGCTTCGGCCTGTGCCTTCCATGTCAGTTGACTGTCAATTAGTATTCCTAGAAATTTCGTTACATCTACTCTGTCCACATTTTGACTGTTATAATTAATATTTAGGATATTGATACCGAACACGTCTTTTCTTCGGCCTGTAGTAGTCTGGAGTCTATTTAAAGACCTCCGTGTCAGCCAAGGCAGCTTTCCAAGTGCGAGATTAAAGGGGTAAGTTTCAACAAAATATTCGTAAGTACAGACCTGTATCCCGCCTTTAATGCCCAGGTGACAGGGTATTCAACTTCATGTTCTTCTACAGCTTTCTGGCCATTCTGTAAAAATAAATAGATAAATGGTTAGTTACAGGAATCACCATCAACGCTACAACAAAATATATATAATAAGAGCTGCCTTGCAATATGTGTACGTTTATAGGTACAATAGCTTCAGCCAGCGACTTCGTCCGCGTCAAATTTTTAACCGACTTCAAAAAAAGGAGGATGTTCTCAATTCGACTGTATTTTTTTGTATGTTTGATACCTCAGAACTTTCGAATGGGTGAGCCGATTTTGATGATTCCTTTTTTATTTGAAAGCTGATGCTTCCCGTGTGGTCCCATTTCATTATATTTGGTCCAGTTTTGATAATACATGAGAAAACCATATAAGTCTTAAATGTCACCTGGCCAGTTTATGAATAGGAACTGGTATAGGAATTAGTAATCTATCATATTACAAATCTGTTATAATAATAAAATTAAATTGCATAAAAACATAATATAAAAAGATGGTAAAAGTACAATTTGAAACAAAACATGTTTTGCCAATATAATAAACAGCATGCAATTTTTTATTATTATTTAGTAGGTATCTTATGTTAACAATTTTTAACCGATTCAAAAAGGAGGAGGTTCTCAATTCGGATGTTTATATATATATTTTTTTATGTATGTTCGGCCATAACTCCGTCATTTATAGACGGATTTACAAAATTCTTTTTTTGTTCGAAAGGGGTTTATTCCAAAATGGTCCCATATAAATTTCATATAGATCTGACGATGAATTCCAGAGATAGATACCGGAACTCCTTAAAAAATGACAGCAAATCGACCGCGATTTCTGCTATCGCATAAATATGCATTGTTTGTTTGGAATTAGTGCGGGGTAGATACCACAACTAAAAAGTTAAAAATAATAACTTTTTTTACAAAAAAAAACCGACTTCCTTAAAAATACTACAAAGTGAAAAAGAACTTTACTTTCGAAAGTCGGTGGCAACTTAACGAATGGTAAAGTGTTAAAGATTTTATGGACGAAAAACTTTTTTACAAAAAAAAACAACCGACTTCCTTAAAAACGTCGGTGGCAAAAAAACCATAAATACAGATCCTAAGACACCGACTTCCGAAATTAAAATTATTTTTCACTTTGTAGTGTTTTTAAGGAAGTGGGTTGTTTTTTTTTTTGTAAAAAAGTTTTTATTTTTAAATTTTTAGTTGTGGTATCCACCCCGCACTAATTCCAAACAAACAATGCATATTTATGCGATAGCAGAAATCGCGGTCGATTTGCTGTCATTTTTTAAGGAGTTCCGGTGTCTATCTCTGGAACTCATCGTCAGATCTATATGAAATTTATATGGGACCATTTCGGAATAAACCCCTTTCGAACAAAAAAGAATTTTGTAAATCCGTCTATAAATGACGGAGTTATGGCCGAACATACATAAAAAAAAATATATAAACATCCGAATTGAGAACCTCCTCCTTTTTGAATCGGTTAAAAATTGTTAACATAAGATACCTACTAAATAATAATAAAAAATTGCATGCTGTTTATTATATTGGCAAAACATGTTTTGTTTCAAATTGTACTTTTACCATCTTTTTATATTATGTTTTTATGCAATTTAATTTTATTTTTATAACAGATTTGTAATATGATTTGACGGCTTTTGCTAACGCTAGTTTCTGACATCATACCTTACAGTTTTTATTTGATTTTTATTTAACTGTTTTCTACTGTATACTATGTGTTTTTGAGTCTGTGCTAATAAATGTATTTTCTTTCTTTTCTTTTTTTAATTAAAGCCCAAAAATCGATAAAACGTTTAGTACTATCAATCTGCCAAGCCTTTTCACAATGGTGTTGAAGTCGGCTTCCAGAGGGGTAATTGTGGAACTTTGTATCGGTAGGAATTGGTTTAATATTCATAGTTAAACAATATTCATTGCGTTATTTACGTTGCTGAGCCGACAATTTATTCGAACAAATGACGCAATGGTTTAGAAATAATCTTCAATCCCATTCAGATTCTGATAAATTGTGCGTTTCGCAATTAGGGTGCAGTTTAACTGGATGTAGTCACCCGCATTTAACATGATGCTACTTGAAGTTCGCGATAACACGACAGTGTAGCCGTAGCATGAGACAAAAATACTATACCTACTGTATGCTCACGAAAATAAAATACTTCTTACAGTATAAAATGGAGACGATCTTAGAGTAAGATTCTCCGATCGTTTCGCATCTCATGCTACAGCTACATTATAGCGATAAGGAGATGAAAAAAAAAGTCGTTGACACCCGCCTTCCAATGTATTCAAATATAATATTACAAAACGATACAAAAAAAATTAAAGAAAGTGTCGCTAGCACGGTCAAAACGGTAATTTGAATACATTGGTAGGCAGGTGTCTACGACTTTTATTTTTTTTACATCTGGCACAGACTTTAGGCTTCGTGCTCTCTCTGTTTTACAGCGAGACGTAAAACGGTGTGTGAGGGAGAGCGCGGGAGGTGTAATTCGCGTTATGTCGACACTGTTGCCGTAGCATAATTCTGACTTACCTCATCAAATCCCAAGAAGGTGCCAAGTCCTAGTGCTGGTATCGAGTTGCCATCGTTCAGAGGAATCCTGTACGCCTTCCCGCCATCTTTGTTGTCGCACAACTGGAAATTAATGAAAGTTGTAGTTTTATTTACCGTGTGATGCCAAGCATAAGAGTAGCCCCAACATATAACCCATTTCTACCCGTGGGTATCGTAAAAGGCGACTAAGGGACTTACTAGAGAATGGGCAGCAGCGTTCTCTATGCATTTTACCACCATACTGCGATCGCCAACCCGCCTGCCAACGTGGCCACTATGGCAAACCTCACCTTTAGGGATGGCCTATGTCCAGCATTGGACGTCTTTTGGCTGAAACGATGATGACGTAGTTTTATTAGCATAGAAGTAACACTGTAATGTAGGCGAGTTTATTGCTATTAGATAAATGAATAAAAAGCCTGTTATTACTTGTTTTTACAGTGTTTTAAGGTAACCTACATAGCCGTAAGAATTGCCAAACTTAAGTCCGACACTAGTGCCGTGGCTAGTCTGACACTAGTTACAATAAAAAGCTAGCCCGACACTAGGCGAGTATTGGTAAAAACTAGCCAAACACAAGTCGTTATAAGTGGAAATGGAAACAAGCCCGAAACTAGTCGTCTCTGGTCAAAAATTGGACTGACACTAGTCTTGACCACTCAAAAAACTAGCCTACCACTGGTTGTGGCTAGTTAAAAATTAGCACGACACTTCTAGTGGCTTGTCTGACACTAGTCGTGGCTTGTCTGACACTAGTCGTGGCTTGTCTGACACTAGTCGTGGCTTGTCTGACACTAGTCGTGGCTTGTCTGACACTAGTCGTGGCTTGTCTGACACTAGTCGTGGCTTGTCTGACACTAGTCGTGGCTTGTCTGACACTAGTCGTGGCTTGTTTGACACTAGTCGTGGCTTGTCTGACACTAGTCGTGGCTTGTTTGACACTAGTCGTGGCTTGCCTGACATTAGTCGTGACACATAAAAAGCTACCCCGACATTAGTCATGACTAGATTGAAACATAACATCTTACACACAAAAAAAATATACAAATATAAAAACGATTAACATGATTACGACAACGACGACGACGACAATTTTATATTTAACTAGCTTCTGCCCGCGACTTCGTCTGCGTCAAATTCTGACCCTTCCCGTCGTCGCATTGAATTGCCTGTCAGTTTCGTCCATTTTTCGTTCCTGCTCCGCTCCTTTTGATCGTAGCGTGATGTTATATAGCCCATAGCCTTCGTCGAATTGAGAACCTCCTCCGTTTTTTGAAGTCAGTTACAAAATAAAAGGAAAACAAAAAAAAAAAATATCTATGTGAAATATATCTATAATATATCTAATGTATCTATCTATCTATGTGTGCCGGACGTAAAGAATAACACCACCCCATTTCTTCCTGTGGGTGTCGTAAAAGGCGACTAAGGGACTTACTAGAGAATGGGCAGCAGCGTTCTCTATGCATTTTACCACCATACTGCGATCGCCAACCCGCCTGCCAAGCGTGGCGATTATGGCAAAGCCCCCCAAATTGGGGGAGGCCTAAGTCCAGCAGTGGACGTCTTACGGCTGGAATGATGATGATGATGTGTGAAGGTCGATGCACAAAATCGGTCAGCTGTTTTTGTAATTTTTCGTGGAAAATAGATATTTTCAAATTTCGAAAGAACAAAATATAAAGTCGTTGGTTGCCTTAATGTTAGTGATGTTCTGGATTGTTAAAAATGCGCGGATACAGATCTGAATGCGGATATTTGGTGACAAGCTCCGTGGATACGGATCTCAATTTAATTACTCAATCGGTGTCGATCCACGTGATTTTGAAACAATAAAAAATTGTTTTGTTCATCTCTCTTCCCCTTCAAACACCAAAAACCAGCTAGTAATAATAGCTTAAAAGGTTATCAAAAAAGTAAAATAAAAAACTAACCAAAACAAAACAAATGAGCCCAAACTCGATGGGTTTATCTAGTTTTATAAAGAAGTTCTTACGGCCGTCATCCAGCACCATCATCAGAACAGCTCTATGGTATCATATTATTGTATTGTCACCGAAGATATGGACGTACACCAAATTTGACCTCATTCGAACATCGGGAAGTGGTTCTAATTTAGCTTCAAATATTCGTGCCAAACACACATACATACAAACAACGCAAGTTAAATAAAAGCTTGTAAAAGTAAGATAAATAAGTTAACAAAACTTACCGCTCCAACTATCACAGATAATATAATAAAAACGAACGTCATCTTCTAAGCTCGAACTAAGTAAGACTGACCCATTCACTTGATTTACTTATACTGAAGATTGAAATAAGCTTACATTAACATACAACATGATTTTGAAGCTTATTTCAATATTCATATGGTTTAAAATTAAAATAGAGGATAGGTAGTGGAACTTTTTAGCCTTTAACTTGAGCGGTGTTGGGTTTTCAACCTTGTTTGTGAGGAGGTAAAGGTGGAATTCAAATGAATGGAATATGACAAAGGGTTTGCTAGATGTAACTGTACAATATTTATTTGAGCACGTCGTTAAGTAATTACTTAGAATATTAAGTTATTAGGTACGCATTACTTGTCGCAAACAAGTAATTTTCCTATTCTTCTAAACATTTTACCCAATTACTCCGCTGACCGGTAGTATAGTAGCTTCTTTGTTAGTCGACGTTCGTATGAACGTCGTGAATAAAATCGCGGCTAGATTTTTCGCACACTGGATTTTAAACCTTGTGTGTTAAACCGACCATTGATAATCCAACAGAGTGCAGTGCGAGTAGGTCTCAGTGCATCAAAAAAACATAGTGTTCGATTTTTTACTCTCTATAAGCAATGCATTGAAGATCAAGTGCGCAAAAAAAAAAAATCTAGCCACGATTGTATGATATCCGTAGAAAGGGGGCTTATACCGAAAACACGCTGTTTCCTTGCAGCGTAAGTGAGAACATTCCAGGGCGATATTTATTATACACTCATCCTCTGCCTAGCCTTTCCCCAACTATGTTGGGGTCGGCTTCTAGTCTACCCAGATCTAGCTGAATTCCAGTATTTTACATGCAGCGACTGCCTATCTGACCTCCACAACCCAGCTATTAGGTAATACGAAGCCCCTCGGTAAGACTGGTAGTCACACTTCCGGGTTACTGACGACCCTTAACGACTGTCAAAGATCCACAATTGACAGCCGGGACCAACGGTTTAACACCAGAAGTGCGGGCGTCTCAAATTTGACCCATTTCGATGTTCTTCCTGCTCTAATTAATATTTTATTATGCATATAATCGTAACTTTTATGGCTTTTCATGAAATATGATAATTATTATATTTATTACTTTTGCCCGCGGCTTCGCCCGCGTGAATGTCGGAAATTAACGCAGGAGGACGTACCTACTACCGCGGTAAGATGTGTTAATTCAGGTTATATTATAGGTAATAGCTGTGACCCGCGACTTCGTCCGCGTGGTATTTGACAAAACGTTTTTCATAAAAACTGGCTTTGAAAACTACGCTGACGTACGTCACAAACTACGCTGACATACGTCTCAAAATTCAGCGTATTTTTAGTTTTTTTTAACTATTATTTATTTTTTCTAAAATAAAAGTAGCCTAAGTTACTCCTTGTTACATCAGCTATCTGCCAGTGAAAATTCCGTCAAAATCGGTCCAGCCATTTCAGAGATTAGCCGGAACGAACAGATAGACAGACAGACAGACAAAAATTGTAAAAAATGTTGTTTTGGTATATGTACCGTGTATGTACCGTGGTTGGGGAAAAAGTCTTTTCGCATTATAGTATGTATGAACTTGTAATAAAATCTCTTTGGCTATACTATTTGTATCTGGCTGGTTTTGGTATCATTGAAAGTTTAAATTTTAAAGAACATAATTCCAAATTCAAATTAGGAAAATGTGTGATTTTCATTTGTTTTTCGTACCGTCAAGATGAGTGAATCTAATGAAGAAATTCGATACATTTTAAAATTTTACTACAAAAAAGGTAAAAATGCAACGCAAGCCGCGAAAAAAATTTGCGATGTTTATGGACCTAGTGTAGTGTCTGTGAGAGTAGCACAAATTTGGTTTAAGCGTTTTCAATCCGGAAATTTTGATGTCAAAGATGCACGTCGCTCTGGTCGCCCTATTACGGATAAAATGGATGCCATTTTTGAAAAAGTGGAGCAAGATCGGCATACCAGTAGTTATGACGTAGCTGAAGAACTGGAAATTGACCACAAAACAGTTTTGGCGCATTTGAATAAAACTGGGTACACAAAAAAGCTCGACATTTGGGTACCTCACGAGCTCACTGAACCGTGTACTCATTTAAACCGAACCATTTTTGAAGAAGCTGATAACTGGTGATGAAAAGTGGATCACGTATGACAAGAACGTGCGAAAAAGGCCGTGGTCAAAGGCCGGTCAGGCTTCACAGACTGTGGCGAAACCCGGGTTAAGTCGCAACAAGGTGATGCTGTGTGTGTGGTGGGATTAGAAGGGCAATATTCATTATGAGCTGTTACCACCAGGCAGGACCATCGATTCTGAACTCTACTGCGAACAACTGATGAGATTAAAGCAAGAAGTTGAGAGAAGCGGCCGGAAATAATCAACAGAAGGGGTGTGGTTTTTAGGGTTCCGTTGCCAAATGGCAAAAAACGGAACCCTTATAGATTCGCCATGTCTGTCTGTCTGTCTGTCTGTCTGTCTGTCTGTCTGTCTGTCTGTCTGTCTGTCTGTCTGTCCGAGTATGTCACAGCCACTTTTCTCCGAAACTATAAGAGCTGTGCTATTGAAACTTGGTAAGTGGATGTATTCAGTGAACCGCATTAAGATTTTCACACAAAAATAGAAAAAAAGCAATAATATTTGGGGTTCCCCATACATAGAATTGAAACTCAAAAATTTTTTTTTCATCAAACCCATACGTGTGGGGTATCTATGGATAGGTCTTCAAAAATGATATTGAGGTTTCTAATATCATTTTTTTTTAAACAATAATATTTGGGGTTCCCCATACATAGAACTGAAACACAAAAAAAAAATTTAATCAAACCCTTACGTGTGGGGTATCTATGGATAGGTCTTTAAAAATGAAATTGAGGTTTTTAATATCATTTTTTTCTAAACTGAATAGTTTGCGCGAGAGACACTTCCAAAGTGGTAAAATGTGTGTCCCCCCCCCCCCCGTAACTTCTAAAATAAGGGAATGATAAAACTAAAAAAAATATATGATGTACATTACCATGAAAACTACCAACGAAAATTGGTTTGAACGAGATCTAGTAAGTAGTTTTTTTTTAATACGTCATAAATCGTAAACCACAATTTACCTTTCATTCAGTCAACTCAAATATAAAAATTAAAAAAAAAAAACATTTAATTTCATAAACGATGATGACGAATGATGATGATGATGACCTGCAGGTTTGTACGGAACCCTCGGTGCGCGAGTCCGACTCGCACTTGGCCGGTTTTTCATCATGATAACGCTAGACCTCACACATCTTTAGCCACCCAACAAAAATTAAGAGAGTTTGGCTGGGAGGTGTTAATGCATCCGCCGTATAGTCCTGACCTTGCACCTTCAGATTTCCACCTGTTTCGGTCTCTTCAGAATTCTTTAGGCAGTGTCAGGTTAACATCACGAGAGGACTGCCATAACCACTTGTCGCGGTATTTTGACCAGAAGTCCCTAAATTTCTATAGCAATGGGATCATGTCCCTACCTACAAGATGGCAAAAAGTTATCGAACAAAATGGTACCTACATACTTTAGTTAAATGTAAATAAACTTTATTAAAAACTGTTTTGAATTTTCTTAAAAAATGCGAAGAAACTTTTTCCCCAACCTATTACATCCATATACACTTAGTAAAAAGTGGTTGTCTTAATATTAAAAACAGACACTCCAATTTTATTTATTTGTATAGAAGATGTATAGATTATTTATACGAGACTTCAACCACATAATTGCAATATACATATTTTTTATCCAAATTTACCTCAGTCGGTATGTTCAGCGCTTCTAGTGTTAATGTGCTTTCCAAGGCACGAATATTATACGCTCGTGTTGCTATAATTAAAGTAGTCTTGCTATAGTAATTCCGATTCCTTCAAGGTAAACTGGTACCTAGGTGCCTAGTACGTGAGATGGAGTTGTAAACTTGTTATAAAAACTATCAGTGTTCATGTTTTGTTGTTTTTGATTGTTATATATACTTACTCGTGCATAAACTATCGTATACTTCTGGTTTGTGTAGGAAAGTCCCGGCGTTATGTGGCCTATCAAAATATCGTAACTTTGGTAGGTATTGTTCATCAAATCGTCGAGCTGCATTATTACTGATAAATTCGTGCATTTTTAACCGACTTCAAAAAGGAGGAGGTTCTCAATTCGGATGTTTATATATATATTTTTTTTTAATGTATGTTCGGCCATAACTCCTTCATATATAAACGGATTTGCAAAATTCTTTTTTTGTTTGAAAGGGGTTTATTCCGAAATGGTCCCATATAAATTTCATATAGATCTGATGATGAGTTCCAGAGATAAACACCGGAACTCTTTGAAAAATGACAGCCAATCAACCGCGATTTCTGCTATCGCATAAATATGCATTGTTTGTTTGGAATTAGTGCGGGGTGGATACCACAACTAAAAATTTAAAAATAAAAACTTTTTTACAAAAAAAAAAAACAACCGACTTCCTTAAAAACACTACAAAGTGAAAAATAACTTTAATTTCGGAAGTCGGTGGCAAAAAAACCATAAATACAGATCCTAAGACACCGACTTCCGAAATTAAAGTTATTTTTCACTTTGTAGTGTTTTAAGGAAGTCGGTTGTTTTTTTTTGTAAAAAAGTTTTTATATATATTTTGCGGTGATTTTTAAATATTTTCTGTTGTAAGTACACTAAAGAATATAAATACATATAATATGTTGCAGTAAAAAGTAGTTTTGACTGAACAGGTTAGTCAAAAGTACCTAGTTTCTAGTTTTGACTGAACAGATTGGTCAAAAGTAGTTTTGACTGAAAATCGTTGATTAATACTGCTTTCGACTGAAAATCATTGATTAATACTGCTTTTGACTGAAAATCATTGATTAATACTGCTTTCAACTGAAAATCATTGATTAATACTGCTTTTGACTGAAAATCATTGATTAATACTGCTGTTGACTGCAAATTTGTGGTTATAAGTTGTTTTAACTGACACTCTTAGTCAAAACTAGTTTAAACCGGTAGAGCATCAGTCAAAATCACTTTTACTTCCCGTAATTGATAGTATTTAAGATTTACTAGCTTTTGCCAGTGGCTTTGCCCGCGTATTATACGTATAAATCTTCCTCTTGAATCACTCTATGTATTAAAAATCCGTTGCGTAGTTTAAAAGATCTAAAGATACATAGGGACAGACAGAGGGAAGCGACTTTGTTTTATACTATGTAATGATTTAACAAAACTTAACATATTTATACAGTGACTTGCCCGAGGTGGTCTAAACCTAGGACCTGCTGCAGGAGCGCTTGCGGCCACTAGACTAAACAGGCAGTCAAATAATAAAATTGTCAGTTGTAAATATAGTTTTTCTTTAATGGGCAATACTTAAGGGCTCCCGAAACGATCAATGGCAACTGTCAATATTTACGTGATTGATGCACATTGATGTACAGACTAAATACGTCATGCAGCCGAAAGATGTCCACTGCTGGACATAGGCCTCCCCCAACTTGAGAGGATTTGCCATAATCACGTTTGGCAGGCGGGTTGGCGATCGCAGTATGGTGGTAAAATGCATAGAGAACACTGCTGCCCATTCTCTAGTAAGTCCCTTAGTCGCCTCTTAGGACACCCACGAGATGAAATGTGATGGTGCTATTCTTTACTTCTGGTACCAGAGAGAACGAAACTTCATACACCAGCATGTGTAGCATGACCACCGTAGAAAGGAGTTTTGTCGACGGAAGAATAGACTAAATTACAGATTGTAGAAAGATTAAAGACTGAATAAAAGATTGTAGAAAGATTTGTATCGTTTTATGCTGGCGTAGCGTGACAGTTCTATCTCTACTCTACCAAGAATAGACAAAGTTCTTTCTATGGTGGTCATGCTACGCGTGCTGGTAATATTCTATGTAGGTAGGTATATATAACAGAGGTCAGTAGCCGTAGCTAATGGAAATTTTGTTATGGTAAGATTTTTTGTTGCTATGAGAACAAAATAAACAAGACAAACGGGTCCTAGTTTGTATTTCATCGGTTATGTAGTTCATTGAACTTCTCACATCGAAAATGTTTGTTGATATATGTGTTTAGCAAAACCAGTTGCACGACGCGGTAATCTTAGACCCACATCAACCAAACCATGACCAGTTCTATATCTATTCTACCAAGAACAAAAAAAGTTCCTTATGTATTTTAATTCTGTAAAAATGTTTCTATCTCATCAATAGTAAAGAGAAATAGTCATCATACTTGACATCGTACTCTTGTCGACTGAAGAATAGAAACATCTATTCTCTTCAGTTTTACACAATTTTTCTACGATACAGTCTATCATTTTGTCTTCTCTTCCGTCGACAAATTCCGTTTCTATGGCGGTCATGCTACGCGTGCAGGTGTCTAGGGATTAAGGTATCGAAATAAATATAATGTACAAGCTTCTGCCCGCGACTTCGTCAGCGTCAAATTTTTTGCTCCCTCGACCCACACCGACGCGCGACGCGATTTCGCGACGCGACGCGCGGCTACGCATCGAATCGCCCGCCCGTGCGCGGTTTTTATATTTGTGACTTTTGTTTCTTTTTGCTTGGCGCCTAAAGGCCAACATTCATAGATAGACATAGGCTCTCGTGGATTTTTTAAACATTTTAATAGGATCAATTCCGTCATACATGATTGTTGCGTTGGAAGCTCTCAAAGGGAATAATTGTTTCCTGTTTTTGCAACATTTTTCATTGATGCTCCGCTCCTATTAGTGTAGTAATCTATACTAATATTATAAAGCTGAAGAGTTTGTTTGTTTGATTGAACGTGCTAATCTCAGGAACTACTGATCCGAATTGAAAAAATATTTTTATGTTGGGTAGCCTATTTATCGAGGAAGGCTATAGGCTATATAACATCACGCTACAACTAAGAGGAGCGGAGCAGTAATGAAAAATGTTGCAAAAACGGGAAAAATCGCACGGGTAGGCGATTCGACGCGACGGGAAAGGTCGGGGGAAAAAGAAATTTAACGCGGACGAAGTCGCGGGCAGAAGCTGTGTTATATAGCCTTCTTCGATAAATAAACTTCCCAACACTAAAATGATTTTTCAATTCGAACCTGTAGTTCCTGAGATCAGCGGGTTAAACCAAACAAACAAACTCTTCAGCTTTATAATAATAGTATAGATTGCCCCATTGAAATTAAATAAAAATGTGGAAATGGAAAATGGGAGAGCAGTGGTGGCCCCGTGGGCACAGCCCCTTATTACAAGGTTTAGGTCATAGGTTCATACCCAGGCAGGCGTTTTACTTTGTTTAAATAATTTCATCACCACTGCTCTCAAAACGATGTCCTAGAACCAAAAATCGTAGACATGTGACGTTTGGTTCGTTACTCACTCTCGAAGAGATGAGGCCTGTTTCCCAACAGTGGGAACATTATAGGCTGTCTATGTGGATGTAAATAAATGCTTTTGCATTAATATAGACTTTTGCGATTTTTGTTTATGCTGGATATTATGAATAGCACTGTGCGGGAGTTCATCAGATCTTTATTTTTTGGGTGGGAAATCATCAAATGACGTCTTCCGCTCTAGGGTGGAGCGGGAGGGCATGTCAGACTTTTACTGACTAAAACCCACCCGTGTTCCTTCAGTTGCCCATATGCCAGGGCCACGGTATCTCTTTCGAACAAATCTCGCGACCCCGGCAGGTTTCATCAGGTCTTTCAGCGGGATATGTAATAAAAACGTCTTGATTGTTCAGTAAAATTGTATGTATTAAATAAAAAGTAAAACTGTCGGTGTGACGGCGATTAGAATAAAACCAAAAAAGTATTTAGCCAAAACACACGTAGCTTGATCTACTGCTATCATAAGTTCAGTAGGCGTTCCGCGCAAACAAGGGACTTATTAGAGAATTGGCAGCAGCGATCTCTATGCATTTTACCACCATACTGCGATCGCCAACCCGCCTGCCAAGCGTGGCGATTATGGTTAAGCCCCCCACTTTTTGGGGGAGGCATATGTCCTGCAGTGGATGTCTTCTGCTGAAATGATGATAATGAACCATCAACATGGAGCTCGGCTTGGCGGGAATTCACGTGCTCAAGATTTCTCCGAATTTCTTCTAAAAGTTAGTGAAGGCACTTTATCAGAGGAGAACGGTCAGGTGGACCAAACAAAGGCGCCTTTAGATACCTTTTTGACTTTAGAAGATCCGATTCGTCTGGTGTACGGGGGACATGAATTGGATACTACACCAAGAAAATTGTTGGGTGTGTGAACGGGCCATTTTAACATAAACGTCATGATGGCTGGACCAACTGTAGTAATTAAAAGATTCTACCACATATATTTAGTACCGATTTAGTTCTTTTTTTACCTGTCCTGAGATGTTTGTACCTCACACGGCATAAGCGGAATTTCACGATAACACTGCTCCGTCAATATGACGCGTTATAATGGCGTACCTACTCAAAAACTACCACCAATTACATTATTCAGATCCAATCACTATTTAGTACCTGCGCCCTAATTGTGAAACGCACTATTTAACAGAATCTGAATGGGATTGAAGATTATTTCTAAACCATTGCGTCATTTGTTCGAATAAATTGTAAGCTCAGCAACGTAAATAACGCAATGAATGTTGTTTAACTATCAGTATGAAACCAATTTCTACTGATAGCAAGTTTCGCAATTACCTTCCAAAAATCAACAGTGGGTGGTGGAAATCTTAGGAGTTTCTTTTTTAATATCTTTTCCATTTTGACATTTTCTACGCCTGAATAATTTAACGGGCATAAATACTTTAAATAAAAAGTTACAGCTACATTTCTTGCAGGCGCTTTATTTTTAGTGAAATCATTATTTTATAGTAAGTTAATTAATAATGTCGTTAAGGCCCAGCAGGTAAAATATTATTACACGTTCTTTAACATATTTCGTAAAAGTATTACGATTGTATTATGGTATTATGATTGTTTTTTGTGACTAACAATTATGGAGTTTAAATAAATAAATTTATACTATTATAGAGCTGAAGAGTTAGTTTGTTTATTTGATTGAACGCGCTAATCTCAGGAGTTACTGGTCAGAATTGAAAAATTCTTTTTGTGTTGAGTAGGCTATTTATTGCGGAAGGCTATAAGCTATATAACATCACGCTACGGTCAAAAGGAGCGGAGCAGCAAACGAAAAATAGATGAAACCTGGCAGGCAATTCCATGCGACGGGAAGGGGAGCGAAAATTTGACGCGGACAAAGTCGCGTGCAGAAGCTAGTAAATAATAATTACTATAAATAATATGAACATTGAAATTGTCACACAAACCAGGTAGGTATTTAATTAAATAGAAAATGGTCTACAACTCTACAGACTAGAATCTAGGATAACTTCAGGTCGAAGTATTTACTACTGATCTTGCAGTTTACTGTATTACCTAATGCATATTAGCATATGATCAACATAGCATATTGTGGTGGGCGGCCAAGTGTATAACTAGTGGCTAAGTAATTACAGGTCAATCCATCAGGTTAAGCTACGCTTGCCGCGGTTGATCCGTGGATGGGTGACCATCTTAACATACTAAAACCCCACCATGCCTCGGAAAGCACGTTTGGTCCCGGCTATCATTCGTAGATCATAGACAGTCGTTACGGGTCGTCAGAAGCTCGTAAATCTGACAACCAGTCTTCGCCTGGGTATCGTATTACCCAGTAACTGGGTTGTGGACGTCAGGTAGGCAGTTGCTCCATGTAAAATACTGGTATGCAGCTGCATCCTACTCCAACATAGTTGGGAGCAGGCTAGGTAAACGGTGATAGGGCGGGCTGCAAATAAAACTCAAGCAAATTAAAAACATAATTTTAGTAATAAAATATTTACTTACAACCAAATACTATGCAATATGCACACAATAAAAAAAAGACATTGATATCACAAAAAAAAAAAACAAATTTACAAGCGATATTTTTTACTTTGGCCAAAGCTGTAAACACCTAGGCAATTTAAACAATAACCAGCAATGTAAACAATAACCAGCACTCAACGTAACACACAATTTTTTTTAAAGGAAATTCCGTATTCATTGCTTCATTTGTTTGTACAATTCGTCTACTCGACAACGTAAATAACGCAAAGAATGTTGTCGATTTATCAAAATTAAACATTTCAATTGTTATAGTCTGTGCCAGATGTGAGAAAAATAAAAGTCGTTGACACCTGCTTACCAATGTATTCAAATTACAGTTTTGACCGTGCTAGCGACACTTTCTTTACATTTTTAACCGACTTCAAAAAGGAGGAGGACGGATTTGCAAAATTATTTTTTTGTTCGAAAGGGGCTTATTCCGAAATGGTCCCATATAAATTTCATATAGATCTGATGATGAGTTCCAGAGACAGACACAGGAACTCTTTAAAACATGACAGCAAATCAACCGCGATTTCTGCTATCGCTTAAATATGCATTGTTTGTTTGGAATTAGTGCGGGGTGGATACCACAACTAAAAATTTAAAAATATAAACTTTTTTACAAAAAAAAAAACAACCGACTTCCTTAAAAACACTACAAAGTGAAAAATAACTTTAATTTCGGAAGTCCGTGGCAAAAAACCATAAATACAGATCCTAAGACACCGACTTCCGAAATTAAAGTTATTTTTCGCTTTGTAGTGTTTTTTTTCGTATCGTTTTGAAATATTTGAATACATTGGAAGGCGGGTGTCAACGACTTTTATTTTTTTTCACATCTGCCACAGACTATAGTTTGTAACGGAATTACGCCATTTTAAACTTTAATCAATATCCAAATTGATTCCATTCTTCCAAATACGAAGTGGCTCCGGGATATCCATTTTCTCGGGGACTTTCTCGAACGGGTAGTTTTGATAATCTTGCCAGAAGAAGGGACGGACTGTTCGGAAGCCATTGTCGAATTTAGCTAGCGCTTCGATATCAGCTTTGTCCAGGGTAAAGTCGAAAATGGATGCGTTTTCGACGACTCTTGAGTTGGTCACCGTTTTTGGTATGCTGACGATTCCGCGTTGGTACTGCGAATGAAAAAGAAAAATGTTTTAATATACATACATATGGTAATCTCATGATTTTTTCCCATGGGTACCAGCGCCGGATTTAGACTTCGGCGGCCCATAGGCAAAGCATGTGGTGGAGGCCCTCAAATCGTATCAAAATGTTGAAAGTTTCTATTAAGGTCAAGGTAAAGAAGAAAGCAACTAAATAAGTTGGCTAACACAATGTTTTTTGTTTCTACTGAGCCTTTATTGATTTTTTTTAATTGTGGTATGGTGGCGGCCCCCTTGTGGTGGCGGCCCCTTTGTGGTGGCGGCCCATAGGCAACTGCCTATGTTGCCTGTGCTTAAATCCGGCACTGATGGGTACGCAGAAACTATACAATGCCACCTGCTACGATCCTTACATAGAACTTTTGACTCGTTTTCGTCAATTCTCGTAATCTTAACGTTCTTCAGAATGTTCACAGTCTGATGTCTGTCTCAATCTATCAAAAATACCTCGAGTTTCCATACATTTTGACAAGTTTTTGACAATTTGTTGTCGCCCAGATGACACTGCGGCTAGATTGTTGAGACGTATGACACCCACATTTTACCAGATAACAATCTACTTAGAAATAAATAAATTCATTCACTGACAGTGAATTCATTGACTGCTTTTTTTTGTGTAAATTATTTCATCACCACTGCTCTCAAAACGGTGAAGGAAAACATCGTGAGGAAACCGGCATGTCCGAGAACCGAAACATTCGAAGACATGTGACATCTACCAACCCGCACTGGACCTGCGTGGTGAATCACTGCCCTCTTCCTCTCACAGAGAGGAGGCCTGTGTCCCAGCAGTGGGAACATTATAGGCTGAATACGTAGCAATGTTTCGTGATATCGTTAGATATATAAAACCATGATTAGACCTGCTGTATTGGTCAGAATGTTGGGCCATAAAAGGGATGAATGAAAGGCGATGAGGATTTTCTGAAATAGCGATCACTAAATAAAATAAATAATAAATAAATATCTTAGGACAACCAACACAACGTTATCTGATCCCAAACTAGGCAGAGCCTGTACTATGGTAACCAGACAACTGATAAACATACTTATACATTTCTAAAT
Organism: Aporophyla nigra; assembly: GCA_947507805.1. Lineage (NCBI taxonomy): Eukaryota > Metazoa > Arthropoda > Insecta > Lepidoptera > Noctuidae > Aporophyla > Aporophyla nigra. The sequence continues at coordinate 2,815,844 of OX382320.1, forward strand.
ACATACATATTATAGATAATTTACACCCAGACACAACAAATGATTGTGCTCATCACACAAACATTTGTCCTGGGTGGGAATCGAACCCACGACCTCAGTCTTTGCAGTCAGGGTCACTGACCACTAGACTAACAGGCCAGTCGCAGATCACTAGATGGCAGCACAGAAACGTCAGGTCCGGGCACCTGTCAAAAGTGTCAAAGCGCCTATATGTTCCTTAGTCGTAACTGAATGAAAACGAATGAATGAAATAGTTTTATATTCATTGTCGAAGTGGAGGACCTCTTGTAAAAGTGGCGCCAACTGGTGGTCTGAATTTTCTTGAAGACCCTCATTGCATGCATCTGAGATGAGAGTGTTAAGAGGGATGTGTGGTGTTACACGAATGGATTGAATAAGAAATGAGTACATAAGACGAAGTCTGAAAGTAGCACCGATTACTGAAAAGTTGGTGGTCATGGTATGGGCTCGTGATAAGGAGAAATAAGGACAATGTCGCGTGGAAAGTTTCGAGTATGAATGTCGATGGCTATAAGAGTAGAGGGAGACTAAAAAAAACGATGGTTGGACTGTGTGAATTATGATATGGATAGAAAAGAGGTGACTGCTGAGATGACGACTAATAGAGAAGTGTGGAAGAAAAAAACATGTTGCGGCGACCTCAAATAAATTGGGATAAGGGTAGGAGTCTGCTGGATGCGGGAGGCACAGAACCGGTCGAAGTGGCGGAGCTTGAGGGAGGCCTATGTCCAGCAGTGGACGTCTTTCGGCTGAAATGATGATGATAATGATGAAGGGCAGGCGAATGATGATGTTTCGTGATATCGTTGTTGTATGAGGATTTTCTTAGGATTTTCCTTGCTTACCAGATATCTCAGCGTGACTTGTGTGACACTCTTCCCATACTTTTTCGCGATGGCCACCATTGTGGGGTTGTTCAGCTTCGGCTCGGGACTGTTCGGGGCACTTCGGGACGGCACCATCGTGCCGAACGGGGAGTAGGCGGTGATCAGCACGTTGTGCGCTTGGCAGAAGTCTACCAGCTCCTTCTGGCCAAGGTTTAGGTTTACCTGGAAGACAGAGTTTTGTTAAGGGGTCTTTAAGTTTTTAAGTTGTGATTCTTTTTGTTTTTGGTACGAAGTTTGTGAGAGTTGATGTTGTCGTGGAAAAAAATTTGGCCAGTCAGCAATGTGGCAGTGGATCTGATGTCCATGCAGGGTGCGCTGGACGAATTTTTGGGAGTATCTACTCTTGTAGAGACAAATTAAATGAACCAGTGAAACTGCAGACAAGATGGGTATCAAAATCTGTTTTCTTTTGTTTTATCTTGTTGAGATGACGCGCCCAAGTCGGTATAAGTTCAGTACTATCGAATCGTCTAAATGGACTGACTTGAATGCATTTCCATCAATACGTGCTTTCAATGAGGAACGCTGATGAAGCACCTACTATATCTTCAGCATCAGTGAGGTAACAAGTGCTGCAGTTCGTTCTCGGGCACAGAGGTCTGCTATGCTAGTACCGGTCTACAGTTGGCGAGAGGATTCCAGGATAACATATAATGCTAAAAGGATATAGCAGTCTCAGAAGCCGCGTCCAATGTTAAAACATATTGCTTTTGCTCAACTCATGAAAAATTACTACTTTGAATGGTCAAAAGAGAGTGGGGTGCTAAATTTATTAAGTCTAACGCGTTTTATTCGTAGTCCTTTAGTGTCATTGAAAAAAATAAATCCCATAAATCAAAGTAGTACAATATTAGATGAGGAAGAAACTTCCACTCCCAGAAATAAATCCTGGCTCCACGTATTATTTTATCAAGAAGTCGAAGCCGCTGGCAAAAGCTGGTATGAAATAAGCTCACCTCAATCTGGTTGTTTACCGGAGGCACCTTACAGTTCTTGAGGAGTCGGTCCATCTGTTCCACGGTGAAGTTGGACACTCCTATACTCTTGGCCAGTCCCTTCTTCAGAACAGTCTCGAAGCCACGCCACGTCTCCAGGTAGTCGATCTTCTCGTCTACTCCGTCTTGCTGAAAAGTAGAAGGTAGATTTTTAGTGTTTATTTTATTAAAACAGCCGTCCTTTATGAGTTCTGTGTGGTACCGGACTTAAACAATAACACTATCCCATTTCTTCTCGTGAGTCTCGTAAAAGGCGATTAACGGACTTACCAGAGAATGGGTAGCAGCGTTCTCTATGCATTTTTCTACTATACTGCGATCGCCAACCTGCCTGCCAAGCGTGGCGATTATGCCTGCCAGAGTTGCGATATTTGTTCGAAAGAGTTGCCCTGGCCCTGGCATATAGGCAACTGAAGGAACACTTTTGGATTTTAGTCAGTAAAAGTCATGGGAGATGTTATTTGATGATTTTCCACCCACAAAAAAAAAAGTGGCTATTATGGCAAACCCCCCTCCCCCCCTTGGGGGAGGCTATGTCCAGCAGTGGACATGTTTCGGCTGAAATTATGAGGTTAAGAACTCACCGAGATTGACATAGGCCAGTGCATGAGCACCAGGTCGACATAATCTAGGTTCAGACGCCGCAGAGACCCTCGGACTGAAACCTCCACATCAGACTCGCGGTGGAAATGTTGCCAAACCTGAAGAGACAGAACGTATTTACGTTGCTAGGAGAAAGAGCAGTGGTGGCCCAGTAGTATTGGCCCCTGCTTAGGGGCCATCCATAAATTTCGTCACAGCTGGTCACATTTGTGAGACACCCCCCCCTAGTGTGACGTCACATATTTTACACCTAAAAATAATTATTAAATTAAAACAGCAGTTCCGAAATTAGTTTAATTTCAATTTAAATATTTTTTTTACAAAATTAACATCACATCAAACATTGTAAGAAATTTGAACCTTATATCCCTACAGCTAATATATATAACACTTAGATTAAAATAGATTTTGAAATGTGACGTCACGAAGTTTAGGACCCCTCCCACCCCCTTGTCACACAATGTCACACTTCGTCGACCCCCTCCCGCCCCCTTAACGTGTGACATAATTTATGGATGGCCCTTTACGAGTTCTTGGTCGTGAGGTAGAACCCAGGCAGGCACTTTATTTTGTGTATTTAATTTTATCACCACTGCTCTCAAACAGGTGAAGGAAAACATCGTGAGGAAACCGGCATGTCTTAGAACCGAAAATTCGAAGACATATGACATCTACCAACCCGCACTGGGCCCGCGTGGTGGTTTACAGTCCATTCCTTGTCACCGTAAGGAGGCCTGTGTCCCAGCAGTGGGAACATTATAGGCTGATAGTGATCCGTAAAAAGAAAAAATACTTGGGGTAGGTTTTTTTTGTAAGATTTTTACCTCAGAACTCCGTCAATGGTATCGATTTTCTTGTTCACAAACTAAACTAAATTTAAGTTCAGTGCATCTTTTTCTTTGTATTTCATTAAGAAGAGGACAAAAGCAAATTTTTAGTTTAGTCCTGTCGTATTAATCAGCGCCTGTCACTACTCCATATATGTTTAGACGTGATTAAAAACTTGCCAACTAAAATTACGTCAATTTACGTCAAGCGCTGATTAATTTGACAGGACTAAAGTAAAATTTATCTTCTGTCCTTTCCTTAATGAAATAGAAAGAAAAAGATGCACTGAACTTAAATTTAGTTTAGTTTGTGAATAAGGGAATCGGCACCAATACCTGCGAATATCATATTTTTGAGAAGTCAGTTAAAAATATGATTAGTTGACATTTAAATTGATCACTGTTACAAATTCTACTAACCTTAGTTGTAATAAAGAGCTCTTCTCTTTTCACGACGCCATCTTTGATCTTCTTCTCTATGATCTTCCCCACTTCCGGCTCCACTCTGTAGAAGTGGGCAGTGTCTATGTGTCTGTATCCGATGTCTATGGCATAGGAGAGTGCCTCCATCATCTTCGGTATGCCATTGGGGCTGAAGCCGAACTGAAAATCGTTTTAAGTGTATTATATTTTTCATTTTTGGATCGTCTTACACATTAAATAGATTTCTAAGTATTTTTACGAAAATAAAACAAATAAATAGTAGTCCAGCGGCATCAGGAGTAAGGTCCAAGCTGGTAGTCCCTGCCAGGGTCGCGAAATATGTTCGAAAGAGTTACCGTGGACCATAGGCAACTGAAGGAACACGGGTGGGTTTTAGTCAGTAAAAGCTTGACACGCCCTCCCGCTCCACCCAGAGCGGGAGACATCAGTTGATGGTTTCCCACCCAGGAAAAAAAGGGTCCAAGCTGCCTGTGGTCAGGGCCCTAGGGAGAGGAACCTCCTGACTATGCGTGCCGTGTCCAGGAGTAGGTACTACTCTCTAAATCAATTCCTTGACCCAGCCACGCAATGAGAGCCTCCTGAGGCGTTGGTGGAGGCTCTTTGCTATTAGGCCATTAACTGTAAATATTATCGGTACATTGATTGCTGAGTCCACGTTCCACGTCCTAGTATTTTTTTAAATTATTCTTTTATTTTATGTTTTTGATGTCTGTTTGTAAATATACAGGGTGTCAGATACATCGACACTGTAACCATAAATTATACAGGGTGTCAGATACATCGACGCTGTAACCATAAATTATACAGAATGTTAGATACATCGACTCTGTAACCATAAATTCAGCGCACGATTCTAGGGAACTAGAAATATATCGTGTGTTATAAAAAATATACTGCTGTTTAATTAGTAAGTAGTAAAAAAAGTAAAGTAATTAGTTGTAAGGTAAAAATGTATGGAACAGCTTATTTTTTTTTTAAACCTTTGAAAAATTTCAACTTAACCCTAAGTTGAAATTGGAAAGTGGAAATTGGTTCAGAATCATGTACTGAATCTATGGTATAAGTTTGCGCGTTTATGCCCCTGTCACTCTGTATAATGCTTCTATCATTATAAGACTAGTCGATTGAACCGTTTGTTCTATTAAAATTGTGCATGCATCCTAATTGCGAAACACACTATCAATCACAATCTGAATAATTTTGCAACACTGCTTAGCCATTGATTCATATGTTCGAAAAATTAATTTGCTCTACAACGTAAATAACGCAATGGATGTTGTTGAACTGTCAAAACGACAGATAATCCTACTGTTAGTGTGTTAAGAAATACCCCGTTGTATACAGGGTTTAAAACCTGAACACCTGGAAATAAATCTTAAGGCTCATAAAACGTCTACAATAATGACATTTCTATAATTAAACAAAAAAAAAAACCCACAAATTTCGACGTTTTGGGCCACCTACACCACAGATAAGTAATTATTTTTAGAAACGCTTACAGAATATAACGCTCACCTAGTAATATATTGGCACATCTGCAAAAAATGCGAAATTGAGTTTTTACGGCAAAAGTGTTCAAAAGTGCATAATTTATAAAGTGGTAAATTGGCATAACCCTAGTTTCCGTATTCTTCGAAAGAGGGCGTTAGTGTCATTGTACCACTATTGTTGTTTCTTCCCGCATCCGCGTATAACAACGACTCATTAGTCAGTTGTGCGGGGCTCTACGCAAGGTGCAGCCGCTTCTAGAACTGCGTTGACGTAAGTGACAATTGTAACATTTCGTAATTTAAGATAATAAGTAAAAAAATGGCACATTTGACATCGCTTTTATACTTAAAGCTACACTCATAGTTAAAAACGGCTTATTTGACAGATGAAGATTAAATTAAGCTTGTAGTTACTTATGTCATAAGTTTATTTGGTCCTAATCTATATCCTGCACGCGTAGTATGACCACCATAGAAAGAACTTTGTCTAATCTTGGTAGAATAGAGATAGAATTGTCACGCTACGCCAGCAAAAAACGGTACAAATCTTTGTACAATCTTTAATTCTGTCTGTAATCTTTCTACACTCTGTAATTTTCTCTATTCTTCCGTCGACAAACCTCTTTCTACGGTGGTCATGCTACGCAACTATTCTGTATCTATCAAAATGATAAGTTACAATTTCAGTTGTATTTTAGAAAAAAGACATCCGTTAATGGCGAACTGAATGCAGCGACTGGTAAAACTAGGAAAACAAGGTTTAATTCCACCACATTTTTCTCTACCCAATCCTAATTTAAATGTAAGCGGTACGTATCCTTTCTAGATTTTCAGACAAAATATTAAACAATTTAGTGATGTACTTATTACATACTTCTTGTAAGAAATACAAGTTATTTTATTTTGATATGATAATTTATTTAAAACAATAAATACGAATCACCTTATAATAAAGCATTTTTGTAAGAGAAACGTCATCGTTGAAGGTGGTCGATGGTATAATTGAGCCTATAGTATCGACCACTAACTATTCGGTAACTGTTTTAAATCGTAATCCTGCAGAAAAAATAAATATTCAAGAAATTGATACTATTTGCGACGGTATGTGAATTGTATAAATTATTATAATAAAAATGCATGTCAAAGTTATTTGTTAATTTTTATTTATTTAAATAAAATTGGTGGTTTTAGTGGTTTCTGCCTACCCCCATGGGAAAAAGGCGTGATTGTATGTATGTATTAAATTAAATAATATATTTTGGGTAGTGCCAAAGAAGAAGATCAATCTTTGGTGCCAAAAAAGCGAAATCGATTTAAGTCCTCATCGAGCTGTGACTCATCATCAAGTAGTAGTTCTAGTAGCTCTTCAAGTAGTTCATCCAGTAGTTCATCATCTAATCCACGAATACTTCAGAAACAAGGTATGTTTATTTATGTTTTAATATAAGTAAATTATTACATACATTCCATACAACAACAAACATTTTCTGGAAATTTTATTCTCGTTTTTTATTTTATATTTTTGTTTTTACAATTTCTTGAGACTGAATCGAAAAAGACTTGCACGTTTCACGACGATAATACTTTAACTTTATACACATACGTAATGTATCGTGCCATTAATACCTATGTACTTGTGTTTTTAGGGTTCTGCACCTCAAAAGGAAAAGCGGAACCCTTATACACTTTGTTGTCCGTTCGTCCGTCTGTCAAGACCCTTTTTCTCAAGAACGCGTGGAGGTAACAAGCTGAAAGTTACATCAAATACTCAAGTCTACTGTCCCTTGGAGCTGTGAAAAAATCAAACTTCTAAACTGACGCAATCAAAAGATATAGCCGTTTATGCCGCAAATTTCCGCAAATTTTCGAAACAATTTTCGCAAGGGAATTTAACCTAAAGGGTACTTCCAGTCGATCTAGAATTTTGTAATTTGGTACGAAGCAACGTCTTATAGCATAAATAAAGGAAAAATTGCGAAAACCGTATATTTTTAGTTACATCATTTAGTAAAAATATTTTTTTAAATTTTAAACTTTATACCTACAGGTTTGTACGGAACCCTCGGTGAGCGAGTCCGACTCGCACTTGGCTGGTTTTTTATAAGGAGAGTTACTTTTTACTTTATTTTGATAAATGTATCATTTTTATTTAATTTTTTATAATAATAATAATGTTGATTATTTCTAAATTACTTAGTCATAACATAAGATACTCATATTATAAAAATGTTGAAACTTTAAGAACATGTTCCATGTATGTTTGTTATAAATAAAACGTTTGTTTTCCATCGACCAGTTCTTTTATTTCTTGACTTTCACACAGGGTTCTGTAAGCTTTTGGGTGCATAAATGTCATTTTTGGAAGTTATACAAAGTGACAACGGCACAAATGCATGACTCTTTCACTTCATTGATCTTTATAAAGTAATCCTGAAAACCTGAAGTTGAAATTTTCATGCCTGAATATCTATTGACGTATATACTAGTAACCAAACCAATAAGATATGTAAACAAACGTAAAATTAACCCATAAACTAAGTTCAATCATTTATAAAATCTTTAATCTTCGTTTCTGAAAAATGTGAAAAAAGTAGATGTGCCAATATATTACTAGGTGAGCGATAACATGCCATGATTTAAAAAGGTCATAAAATGTCACAAACAACCATACCCAGGATAAAATACAATCAGCAACTTTTGACTTTGTTTTTTGTACTGTGACTTTCACTCTAACACCTTACGCTACTCACCAAGCGAAGTTCGTCTGTGTGGACGTCCATAAAAAACAAATAAAGCAGCCCACAAAACATGCAAAAAGGGTAACAAAGTATATTTACTAACCGCAAACGGCTTACTCGGTCCCTCGGATTCCTAAATTAAAAGAAAATGCAAAGGAAATATAATAAACATGCAATTAAATACATTAAAATACATAAAAATAGAAGAATAAAACTATGTTCTGTAAGATACTGTTTTAGATTATCTATCTAACTACATAAAGCTGTTTATACACCGAAGATCAAAATAAAAAAGTCACATGCAAAGTGAAAATAAAAACAAAATATCTCCTAAACAACACAAGTTGAGTTGCATAAAGTAAAAAAGAATCCTGAAAGAAAACAGTATATTTGCACAATAAAACCTTATTATATGCTACTCTGTGCGAAGTGATGGATAGAAAAACAAAAAGAAGAAAAAAATTACACGTTCCATTATTTTGAATTACATTTTGACATTTTTATTTTCACTTTGATTTCGAATTTATTTATTTCCAAATTAGGTTTGAATATAGATTATTTGGTTCAACCCATCATGTCGGCTGATTTACGATAGCCAACTTAATTCGAACCATGTAATAGAATAGGATAGAATACTATTTATTATGCACACCACTAGACAAAGTTCTACTTTTACTCAAACTCGACTACTACCATGCAAAAGCTATACTGCATTTACCGAGCATTTCAAAAACTACAGAAGGCCTAGACAAGTGACAATTGGTTTTAAAGCGTTTTGTATTTCTACGAGTTTCAAAAAGATTGACTTATGTTGCTTTTACGGTAGAATTATTTATTTATTTAACCATTTATGCACACATATAAATAGACAAGAAGGAACAGAAAAATATGTACAAAGGTAATGCTTATTTCTATAGAAATCTCTTCCACCATACCTGCAATAGGAGAGAATATACAAAGAGATGTAGATAACGTGTGTAATAGTAGAAGAAAAACAATATTATAATTTAAATATAAATATACAAAATAAAAATATATGTACATGCATGCATTATATCAGTACAATATGTTTTTGACTTTTCCATCATCAAGGGGGTAATTATTGGTCTTTACCCCGAATTCGATTGCCTATGGAAGGGCCCTAATTTCGTAACACACTATTAATTTGATTTTTTTTTTTGCTTATCCGTTGCTTTATAATGTTAGAAAGATGTAGCCGCTCTGCAACGTAAACGAAGCAAATGAATGTTGTTGAACTGTCAAAAATGAAAGCTATGCCTACTATCAGTGTGTTACGCAATAACGTCGTGGTGTAAATAAATGGGGTTGATTACGTTTGTCTTCGGACAATCTAGTCCACCTTTATCGTTTCGGTTACCCGAATGGTGGATGACATGGTGTCCGTAGATAGGTACAGAAACGGTACGAAACTGTCAAATTTTTCCAATCAATTTTGAACCTAAAACTTTAGCGATAGTGTTGAAAATCTATTTTAAAAAAAATTACAGATTGCAGTAGCTTGGTGTGCTGGCGTCTGTACTTACCAAAATGCGGGCATCGGTACCTACTCTACCTTATTTAAACTATTCGTATTCGTTAGCCTGTGTGCCAATGTAATTATTGGCTTACTAGTAAATTCGCACGGATTTCTCCGAATCAGGCGAATAGACAAAAAAATACCGTCTCTATGCAAATTTCGCATATAAGGGGCGGGGCCTTGTCTCCGAAATTTGCATAGCGAAAAATCTGAAGTTATTCTATGTGCGAGAAGTTTATGTAAAGATTATAGAAAATATAAAACGATGTCTCTCTAAATAGTACACTTTTTCAGCTATCAACAAAATCATAATAATTCCACTATCGGCCAAGAGATGGCGCTGATCTAAAACTGCAATACTATATTCAATAAATACTATAAAATATTTATATATTATGATGGTACCCACAGCTAAACATTAACCTATAAATTTCCAGTTTTAGCTGACCTCGCATTGTATAGGCTTCTCGTACAGTGAGACGTCAGCTTATACTTGAAATGTATGGCCAGTGCTAGAGTCTGGCTCATTTTTGACCGGTTTTTATCTGTTAAAGGTAGAATTGTATGTCACGTTGTCTAAGCCTTCTGGGAATTCCAAGAATTACGGGTGCAGATAAGCTACGCTCTAGGCAGGCTACTAAAGGTTTCTTACAGTCTCATCCATGCCCAACCAAGTCCCATAGCCAAGAGCTGGGATCTCCCGGCCATCGTTCAGTTTAAATGATGGAATGTTTACCTGGAATCAAAGAAAATGTGTTAATAGCAAAATCAGCCTATAATTTTTCGCATTGCAGAGACAAAAGCCTCATCTCTGTATAATAAGTTCTATTTTCTATCGTCATTTCAGCCGTAAGACGTCCACTGCTGGACATAGGCCTCCCTTGGGCGTCGGGTTGGCGATCGCAGTATGGTGGTAAAGGGTTAGATTAGTTAGGTTCTCTAGTAAGTCCCTTAGGCCCGGCGCCCATTATCGGTGGGCATCGTCGGTGCGGCTCGGTACAGCTCGGGCGCCTTACGGCGGCTTTGGGCGGCTTCGGGCGCCTCAGAGCTGCGTCGGGCGACTTCGGGCTGCCTCGGCAGCCGTAAGCATGGCTAAGGACGCCGAGGCTGTCTTCGGGTAGCAAGATGAACAATGAGAACTAAGTCCCAATCCACCATTATAAATACACACGCACAACTGTTTTCACGTAACGTTACGACTGCTCTGCGATGTTTCTGCCGCCCGAACTATTCTGAGGCTACTCAAAATCAGCTACGGCGCGGCGCCCTTAGCAATGCTTATGGCTGCCGAGGCAGCCCGAAGTCACCCGACGCAGCTCTGAGGCGCCCGAAGCCGCTGTAAGGCGCCCGAGCTGTACGGAGCCGCACCGATGCCCACCGATAGTGGGCGCCGGGCCTTAGTTGCTGTTATGACACCCACGAGAAGAAATGGGATGACGCTATTCATTACTTCCGCCTAAATTATAAAAATGATTTTATTTTAGTACTTTTCGACACTTTACTTTTTGTACTGTGTGGTGCCGGACGTACAGAATAACACCACCCCATTTCTTCCCGTGGGTGTCGTAAAAGGCGACTAAGGGAATTACTAGAGAATGGGCAGCAGCGTTCTCTATGCATTTTACCACCATACTGCGATCGCCAACCCGCCTGCCAAGCGTGGCGATTATGGCAAAGCCCCCCAAATTGGGGGAGGCCTAAGTCCAGCAGTGGACGTTTTACGGCTGAAATGATGATGATGATGACTTTTCGCCATCGGTTCCCAACACGTGGGTAATGTTATGCCAGCTAATTTGACCCTGTAAACATATGTTTTAAGATACATACATAAATAAAATAATAAAATGTAAAAGTTTTTGTATGTTTGTGACTCAATTACGCAAAAACGGCCAAACGGATTTGGATGAAATTAGGCACATAGATAGTTTATAACTTGTATTAATTTACTGAGTATTTTTCTCCTAGTGGTACGTTTCCATAGTAACATACGTATACTTACATAGGCTGATAAACAGATCCAATCTAAATATAACATGAACATAAGTCTTTGATAATATTTACAGACTAGGTACGTTTACAATAATTACATATGTGTTTATCTACTAGGTACTAATCGCATTTAATCAATTCGAGTTCAAAGTTTATCTCTAGTAGTGTTTACAATATTGATATTTGGTTTTACAATCTTTACATTGGTAGTATGGTATATACAGGGTTATTTGTAAAACACCGGCAACCTGTCAGGACTATGTTACTAACATCATATTCAGCAACTTTTGTTCTATGAGTTTTAAAAATTCATCATATTTTCATGTAACGCTATGTATTTTAATGGCTTTTTTCTTAAATAAGACGATGTGTTTTTTGTTTTTGTGCTCACACCATAATTTTAATTTAAGTCTATACGTGAGGATTTGTAATTGGCTTTCGTATGACTATGGTTTCCTTTTTTGTCTGGTTTAATTAGTTGTAAGTCCTCCATGTACTAAATAAATAAATAAGTATTGTCATCGGTCCTCGATAAGTCTACAACGTTTAAATGAAATCTGACCGTTTGTAGTGGGTCAAAATCTAGTCCAAAGGAGTCGGTTACAAACGAACAAACAGGTGAAGCTAGTAAAAGCGTGTTAAAAGCTAATATTTTAGAAAGATATCTAGGTATCCGTTCTAGCAAAGTTTACCTAGTCATCAATTCGTAGTTTGTCCACTAAACGTAAGTAATTGGTGTTCCTAATGAGCCCAGCTAGGACCACACCTTCTGTCCTTCCATTTTATTAAGTGGACGCAGTGAGTTGTTTGCCGAGACATATTCAATTAGAATAAGAGAGTACTCATATTATGCTTTTGTAGGCAATTAGTAACAAGAGCAAATGCGGGGGTTTACGGCAAACGTGATGATCTGTTTTATCTTTACTTTCTATCATCTCTTGCTAAGTTAATGAGAGCATCAAATCATTTGTGCTGTGTGTTTTTCTTTAAAACGACTGTACTAATTTTGATGGGACTTGCAGTGAAAGATAGCCGATGTTAGAAGGAATAACATACGCTTTCATCTTCTTTTCGTTCAGGTAGCATGTTCCCGTGGGATGATTTCCGACATCCACGCGGCGACAATGCCGCGAGCAGAAGCAACATTAATATAAATTTATAGCATGTGTGTGTAGGTACGTGTACCTGCATTGTGTTATGAATAAAGAAACTATGTACCTCTGCAGCTAGTATGTAACACTAGTTAACAAGTATGAATCAAGAATAACAACTAATAATTTTATCTATTTATGTAATGACAACATTGGATGCATAAACTATGTGAAGGCCGATTCTAAAGATACAGGAAATTACGTGATTAGACTGTAATACATCTATACTACTATACTATACTATACTATACTATCTATACTTAAATTTACATAATATAAAACAAAGTCGCTTCCCGCGTACAGACTCGCGCTTAGATCTTCGGATTTTAATGCAGTTATCATCAATAGATAGAACGATTCAAGAGAAAGGTTTATAAGTACCATACGCGGACGAAATCGCTGGAAAAAGCTAGTTTATAATAGTACTAGCTTTTGCCACAAGGTTCAAGAGGAAATTTTGCATTTATACATGTTATACAATATATAACTTGTATAAAGGTGAATACCCAAAGAATCTCTTTGTGAATACCAAAAGATTTGTGATGGAGGAGGACGAATGAGCCGAGCACATGTGGACCAGTGGTAATGGCATGACTTACGAGTTGTAAGTCGTAGGTATGAATTGATAGTACAGTACAATACTTACTTGAAAATCGTAAAAATCGTAAAAAAAAACCAGGCTTTCATAGAAAACTAAACTAAAACTTCCTACGTTTTAGTTTAGTTTTCTATGAAAGCGTCAAGTATTGTACCTACTTGTTATTAAAACAGGAGTCAGGTGTTGTAGGCGGGGGTGACGGTGTTCCCTTGACGAAAGAGTGAAATTAAACCAGTCAGAATGTCGCAATCTTTGCTTATATTTTGTACACAGAAATAACACAGAAAATTACAGAGAAATCACACATAAAATGGTTATGAGAAATAGTCAGTAGATACACAGCACACAATATAAAATACAATCAGAACACACAATTAAATCCTAGCTACACATTACTGAAGACTGGCTAACTAGTTATAGGGTACATCGCGACTAAGCAGTGGACAACGGAGCCCCTTACTTCACAAACACTACGTGGTAACTTGTTGACGCATGCGAAATTGTAAGAAGACTAAACTAAAAATAGACACTCGGCCCTTATATAGGTTTTACCGCATAGTGCAAGTGTCCTACGCACTTCCTTACTTCCCGGGCGCTCCGCCAATTATAAACGATAAAAATAGACTTTCCCAAAGGAGCAGGTTTCGACCTGTCGAGAATTCGGAAACACGTGTAAGGAAGTTCAAGGCTCCTAATTTCTTATTGGACTAACAAATAGACGTCGTCCTATTGGAGCATACACTCTTGCACCATAATTACTGAACTACAAGTTTAATATTTAGGCATATAGATAACTAATTACAATTAATGTAACCAAAGGCTAAGACATAAGTAATACACTGTTATTACGAACATGCTACGGTATTTAAGTCAGTATTTTCTTAGATATCTACTACTGATTACGAAAGAACATTTAGGTATTTATTTAGGTATTTTACATGGGCTATAACTTAGTTACCTATTACATTAGAATAGAAATATTGGTGTCAATGGATAGCTAGTTTCATTGGGCTTTGCCCACAATAACAAAGACTGATTAATATTAAATATAGCTCGTTTTATTGGGCTTCGCCTACACTACTGTATCATTGAAAAAAGCGTGAGCAGCTTTTTGAGCAATTTTTAAGTAATGTCAAGCACTCCACTCTTTTTTATATGAAAGCGTTTTTTTTAAACCGTCATTTGTTCGAACTAAATTTGATAACACAATGAATGTTGTTTAACTATGAATATTAAACCAATTCCTACCGATAAAAAGTTCCGCAATCACCCCTCAGATCATCGGTCCTTGGTAGGTTTTCAAGTGTGTGATAATCACGTTCAAAGATTCCATTCATACATAAGGTAACCAAGCTAACAAAAGCGTGTTAATAAATACTTATATAACTCGTAAAAAATACGATTTTAGAATGAAAATAAAGTATTTGCGTCACGAACGTATTTAGCTAGTTATCATACAAAGGTCGTTACGTATTAAACATACAAATCTTGATTATATTAATAATCGATATGCAGAAATATTCACAACCGTTCGATACGTTTTTGTGACGAACCGAACAAACAATCTATACTAAATAATTTTATTGTATATACTACTAGCTGACCCGACAGACGTTGTCCTGTCTCTTTGATGATATTTGAGCACGCATTCTGTCAATTATATGTCAAATGTCATAATGTTACATTAAAAATGTTTAAATTGTCCTATTATATGGTTGTTAAGTATTCTTAAATAAGTGTTCTTAAATTTTCTAATTTTTCGCACAATTTTTTAAATTTTTTTCTTTCATAAGAACCTTCTCCTGACAATTACAAACACAACAACAACAAAAAAAGTGAAATCGGTCCAGCCGTTCACGCGTGATGTCGTGACCAAGGGAAATAGGGATTCATTTTTATATATATAGATAATATAGATATACAATAGTATTATAAAGCTGAAGAGTTTGTTTGTTTGTTTGTTTGGTTGAACGCGGTAATCTTAGGAACTACTGGTCAGAACTGAAAAAATATTTTTGTGTATAATAATTGTTGGGTAGCCTATTTATTGAAGAAGGCTACAAAGGTACGCTACAGTCAAAAAGGAGCGAAGCAGCAACGAAAAATGGACGAAAATTAGCAGGCAATTCGAAGCAACGGGACGGGTGGGGTCCATGGCCAGAACTGCACCCTAATTGCGAAACGCACAATTTATCAGAATCTGAATGGGTTTGAAGATTATTTCTAAACCATTGCGTTATTTGTTCGAATAAATTGTCGGCTCAGCAACGTAAATAACGCAATGAATGTTGTTTAACTATGCATATTAAATCAATTCCTGCCGATAAAAAGTTCCGCAATTACCCCTCTGGACTGCGATAGGCTGAGTTTATTGATTGATTGAGGGTGTTGTGGGTCTAGTGGTAACAAGCGCTACTGCTGAGCATGACGTCCTAGGTTCCACGTATAAGTGCTATTGGATTTATCCATCTGGATTTTTCAGCAGCAGCCCAGAGTTTGATTTTGTGCCCAGCTGATGGCAAAAGGCTCGCTCTCTATTAGGTACGTGAGATTTAAAAATAAGTGGCACAAGTTGGGTGTACTGTTCTTTTCAGTAATATCGGGACGAACAGACTGCTCAAAATGATTTATATATAACTATAAAAAAACCGGCCAAGTGCGAGTCGGACTCACGCACCGAGGGTTCCGTACAAACCTGCAGGTATTCACGGTTTATGCATAAGGTTTATGTTAAAATGATATTAGAAACCTCAATGTCATTTTTAAAGACCTATCCATAGATACCCCACACGAATGGGTTTGATAAAAAAAAAAATTTGAGTTTCAGTTCTATGTATGGGGAACCCCAAATATTATTGTTTTTTTTTTTTTCTATTTCTGTGTGAAACTCTTAATTCGGTTCACAGAATACATCTACTTACCAAGTTTCAACAGCATAGCTCTTATAGTTTCGGAAAAAAGTGGCTGTGACATACTCGGACAGACAGACAGACAGACATGACGAATCCATATCCTTCCGTTCCGTTGCCAAATGGCAAAAAACGGAACCCTAAAAATTAACTCAGAACACAAGGAATGTTTCAGAATAAAAGCAGTACACGACAACTGTCATTCTGACAAGAACCATGTCCAATTGACAGTATGGTGCTTAAATGCATAGTGAACGCTGCTGCCCATTCTCTAGTAAATCCCATAGTCGCCTCTTACGACAAACACGGGATGAAATGGGATGGTGGTGGTAAAACTTGCGTCCGTCCCCTTACGGAACGGGAAATACAGGACGATTCATTCTTCCGACAGATCTTTGCTGTCGGAGGCAAGGTAACTTAATAATTGAAAAGTTGCCATTTTCGAAATGGAAATCCTATCGAATGGTTGTGAATATGCTGGAGTAATAAGTATGTTATCTGAACCTAGAATAACCTAATCAATTGACTCAAATTATCAATATATTTTGATAAGATTAAATATTGTAACTCACTGGACAAATGGCTGTTCTGATTAAGATAAGACCGGATATTGATTTTTGCAAATACAAGGCCAAGCAATAAATCTTTGATCCAGATAATGTGAAGAATCAGAACTTTTTAATCGACTTCAACATAGGAAGATTTTATATGTTCTTATGGAGGTTACATATACATTTTTTTATTTATGTTCACCGATTTCTCCGCCTACTGTGGACCGATTTCAAAAATTCTTTTAATAGATAGGTTACGCTTCAGATGTGGTCCCACCCATATACATTTGATTGACTAAAATTTGGTAGGTTTCGCGTTAGCTTCGATAATACGTATTTAATTAACTTTGTTTACCGTTATAATGTTTCTAATACTTCCTGTCACTACTATTGACTTGGCTAGTAATGGCATATGAATTAGTGCGGGGTACATACCAATATACCATAACTAAAAAGTGACAAATTAAAAGTTTTTCAAAAAATCAAAAAATACAAACGACTTCCAAAAGACACCACAAAGATAAAAATAACTTGAATTTGAAAAGTCGGTGGCAAAAAACTTCCGAAAGTAAAGTTGTTTTCACTTTGTAGTATTGTTTGGAAGTTGGTTTTTTTTTTTGCAAAAATGTTTTTTTAAATGTCCCAAACGACCTGCGTTCTAGTGTTTTAGTTGGGCTGAAAAAGTGGTGCAACAAAATCAAGTTGTGTTTTAAGAATTTTTGAGTTGGCACGTGCCGAACAAATTCTGACGTAAAATATTATTTTATCAATCTCCTTAATGATTAAACTGATATTAGTACTTTAGTCCTTAAAAAGTTGCTAATACGTTGCCGAATAAACACATTTTGGAGGTCAAATGTTGTCTTATCTAACACGTGTTTAGGCTGGATAAAAATTGCACAATAAACTCAAAAAAAAAAAAAAATACGGTGAGAACTTTTAATTTACTTGTCATCGTAACGTGATTCGTGACGTGACATGT
Source organism: Aporophyla nigra (assembly GCA_947507805.1). Lineage (NCBI taxonomy): Eukaryota > Metazoa > Arthropoda > Insecta > Lepidoptera > Noctuidae > Aporophyla > Aporophyla nigra. Next base: position 2,833,566 of record OX382320.1, read on the forward strand.
GACGCTAAACATTATTATATCAGTCATCTAGGTTTTTGATATTACTAGGTGCTAATGGCCTCAAAAAAGTGCTGATTTTTTTACCTAATTATACAAACGACGAAGAATCAGCACTTTTATGAAATGCTTCACCAATGCTTAACACCAGATCTTTTCCTAAAGATTTGAAAGTATGTATGTGCACCAAAATTACTGATAACAGATGATTTTATATTTTGGAACCGTAACTGGTGAAATTGGGGCATACACCACAGCTCTGACTGACTGGATAGGTCTACACAAATCTATGGGGTTCTATCCTTAACAGACTATTTTAAACATAAATCTACATGGTTCTCACATGATCTGACCAAGATAATGTGTGGACTTTAAAAGAGACTGTGGCCTTTGAATTTGATTCATTGTTATTTTTAAAATGTCATTGACGACTAAATGGTTTAGTATAATCCCACTTACACATGGCATGGTCTTGTCATGTTTATTATGAAATCTACAATTATACAAGAGTTTATACTAAAAACAATCTGTTGCAAAATAGTCAAATAAGATGAGACATACGATGCTACCTTGAGATACCCCATAGCTAACTGTCTTCATATTACCTTACAAACTGCTAATTTCCGCGAAATTGTTTACACAAATGATAAAGAATTTGGTAGTTTATCCAACGTAAGCCCACAACGTTTCGAGTTCTTGTGTTTCAATATTTGAGAACAGCGTGTGATTGTAGACAGAGTCAAATGTCTTAGAGAGGCCCTAATATACCCAAATCAATTTAAACTTTCTTAAATCGTATTGGGGTATTTGAAAAAAGCTTTGATGGATTGTCCAGTCCAAAACAATGCAGGTTAGAATTGGATAGCTTGTTAGGGGCTATGTCCAGCTGTAGACGCGTTTCGGATGAAATGATAATCATGATGATGAAAGGAACATCAATTTCCTTCGAAATTTTCCTTAAGATTCTAAGTGCGAAACGCGATTGGGGTGTTGGCATACATGGGACTGTTTAGGGACAGGAATACGTACATGGTAGGCAAATAAATTCAACAAAGAGAATTATTAGAGAATATTATATAGTCCTCCAGACCGAATTTCGGCCACGGCGGCCAATCTTAACGGAGACTAGCCATCGGCGCGGGAGATATTATAGTGCTCAAGTGTATGCGCAGACCAGACACAGGAGCACTCACTCTTCCCTCACTCTCATAGTCCGATGGGACGGCAATCCGACACGACCGGAGAGAGATCAGGCGTAGGACCAACTGTTTAACGTGCTTTCCGAGGCACGGGGGTATCACACCGCCAACTTCCAAACTCCGGGCTGCTACTAAGAAATTCCTAATGGAAAAACCCAGTAACACTTTGCCCGACCCGGGAATCGAACCCAGGACCCCACGCTCAGCGGTCGCGCTTGCGACCACGAGACCAACGGGGCAGTTATTAGAGAATTCAACAGACTTCGGGTTGTAGTTATTTTCTGCTTGGGAGTCGTACACAATATAATATCAAGAATCACCCAGCAATAATTCATCATCATCATTTCAGCTGGAAGACGTCCACTGCTAGACATAGGCTTTCCCTATTTTGGCGGGGTTTACCATAATCGCCACGCTTGTCAGGCGAGTTCGCGATCACAATATGGTGGATTGGACCCATAGAGTGGACCCATTCTCAGGCAAGTTTCTTAGTCGCCTTTACGACACCCACGGGAAGAAATGGGATGGTGCTATTCTTTACGTCGGGCACTACACGAAAAATTATAGTTCTTGATACTGGTATTAAGCCCCGAGTTAGACAAAAGGCGACCAGCTATATAATTTTAACTGTTGTGCCAAATCACTATCACAATTTCGTCACGAATTTTGCGAAAATATGGCTGATCTCCTTTTAAGAACTTGAGCTGTACCTTTGAAGAATTACTTATATCCAGGTTCTTCTGCGACTTACAAAAAGGATCTAAAAAAAAACTTTGTGCAAAAAAAAACAACCGACCTCAAAAAATAATCGTTTAAAAAAACTAAAAAACACGCTTCCATTGAAAACCAAACTAAAAAGTACAAAATAATGGAAAAAAGCGTGGGGTGCCTTTTAAGGTATTTTTTATTGATATTAGGCACCCCACGCTTTTTTCCATTATTTTGTTCTTTTTAGTTTGGTTTTCAATGGAAGCGTGTTTTTTAGTTTTTTTAAACTATTATTTATTTTATATTTTTTAGGGTGTTTCGAATTTTGAGACGTATGTCAGCGTAGTTTTCGAAGACAGTTTTTTTTGCTGTCCTGGTAACTCTGGCAAGGATAATGGCACAAATTAGTTTGTGATGTATGTCAGCGTAGTTTTCGAAGACGGTTTTTTTGCTGTCCTGGTAACCCTGGCAAGGATAATCGGTCCTTGACAGGTTGCAAAGTTTGAATGAAATCTGGTCGTTTAAAGTGGGTCAAAATCGCGCTATAAGGAGTCGGTTACAAACAAACATACAAACATACAAATATACAAACATACAAGTGAAGCTAATATAAAGCGTGTAAAAATACTACAAATTGAAAAATATTTCAAATTTTTTTTTTTTTTTTAAGTCTGTTGATTATTTTTGCAAAAAAGTTTTTATTTTTCACTTTTAAGTTATGGTATCTACCGCGCACTAATTCGTATAGCACAGGCGATATAATCACGATAAACAAAGTGAATTAAATACGTATTATCATAGCTAACGCAAAAACAACCAAAGCTAAACCAATAAAATTTATATGGAAGCATAATTTATCTATAAAAATTGTTTTTGAAATCATTCCACTACGGCGGAGAAATCAGTGAATATACATCAAAAAAATATATAGTGGAACATAGAACCTCCTCTTTTTTTGAAGTTGGTTAAAATGACCCACCACAAAGTAGGTTATCTACACATTCTGCACATCGAATTACGTAACTGAGTAATAAATATTGTTGAGACGCGACTGGTGTGCAAAATCGTTTACGGCAGTGTGCAAAGTGACGCTCGTCAATATTTTTATTTCTGTTTTTTATTTCTTAGTCTTTCGTTTTTTTTCTATTAATCCTAAGTTTAGGATGTATTCTACCACTAGCTTCTGCCCGCGACTTCGTACGCGTCAAATTTTTTTCTCCCGACCCTTCCCGTCGCATCGAATTACCTGCCAGTTTTCGTCCATTTTTTTTACTGCTCCGCTCCTTTTTATCGTAGCGTTATGTTATATAGCTTATAACCTTCCTCAATATATAGGCTACCCAACAAAAAAAGAATTTTTCAATTCGGGCCAGTTTTTCCTGAGATTACCGCGTTCAACCAAACAAACAAACTCTTTAACTTTATAATATTAGTACAGTATAAGTTTATTAATATAGTTAATTTATAAAATCTAGATTATTATTTATATTATTAGCCTTTAGATGTGTTATCACCTATTTCTGATATTGCTGGTTAACCTGTAATTGACGACTGTGAAGGCCAAGGCCTATTACCGCAGTAAGTACTTACATATTATACGCAATACCTACATATTACGATACATTATAAATAAAGAAATAATAAAGAGACGCTGTAGGTGTATACACAGGCACAGGTAACAAAATAAACGCAAGACCTGAAAGTAGTTAAAACTACTGATTGGATTTGACAGTAACTGTCAAATCGTGTTGTTGTTGTCACTGCTGTCATGGACATTAATTTGACACTTGTTTTGACAAATTATTCGCAAGGGCCCACATTTTCGTTGACAGTCTTAGAACGTGGACCGCAGAGGTTGTGGCGATATTAAAAGTTAGAATTTACAAAAGGTCAATGATCAAAATTCTATTATCAAGTTCAAAAATGTTTACCGTCAAAACCCTTCTAAAATTCTTCTTAATATGGGGTTTTAATGGTAAACATTTATTTTAGAAAATATCTAGATGTTTACGGGAAGAGCAAATGAATCTCGGCCTAGTTAAGTTTTCAAAACTACATATTATTTAGAAACCTATTGCTAAGTGCTTTCCGTAATAAGTGGGTAGGTAAATAATGTTCAGCAAATTATTTGTAGTTCAGGTGAAAATTCAACCAGGCTTTGCAAAATAAAACATAAAAGATAGATACCATAATAGGAGTCGTAAAAATGTGATATCTTTGAATTGGCCCTCGAGTAAACAAGAACAGTTATCTCAATTCGGACCACGATAAACAGACCATTTTGTTTATTTAGGATTTACGTCGGCCGTTAACGAAGAAAGTAAAAACTTAATAGTAAGTAGGTATAGGACCTTATTTACTTCTACACGTGATAATCACATCTGTTATAATCAGCTAGGTACTTAACTAATCATATACTTACAATTAAATCATTATAATTAAATAAATACCGGTTTACCTAATCCATAATTTCAAGGTCAAAACTTTACTGAATAAATATTACATCTAAAACCAAATTCTGAATTCAGACACAATTTCCCAAACACTCCGAAGTTTTATATAACCGAAAAATAACAATAGTTGTCATAGTGAATTAAAATCGTACTCACTCGCGCCATTTTGTGGTAGGTGCTTCTCGGACGAATCACAAAACACTGGCTGAATTGCCGGCCGGCAAAGTACGCCGGTTTATAAACATTCGACCACAGATTATTTGACGCAGATACGTAATCTGCTTTGAACTTGGAATGCTTATCGCTGACGTTATTAATAGATTGGGCTTTCCTGCTGCGATTAAAACAATGGATATTGACCGTGTGGTGCCGAACGTAAAGAATAGAACTACCCCATTTCTTCTCGTGGGTGTAAGGCGACTGAGGGACTTACTAGAGCATGGGCAGCAGCGTTCTCTATGCATTTTACAACCATACTGCGATCGCAAACCCACCTGCCAAGCGTGGCGATTATGGGGAATCCCCAATTTTTGGGGAGACCTACGTCCAGCTGTGGACGTATTGCGGCTGATATGATGATGATGCCTGCGATATCTGTAAAAATCTCGTCGAGAATAAACTTGTTGAAAAGATATTTATGTATTTTTCAATTCATCGATATTTTACGTTTGATTTATCGACATCCGTATGCCCTTAGGTTTCTGACAGTGGAAAAGGTATTGAGGGCCATAAACGAGGTAAACCTTTCTATGCATTGCAGTTAAAATTCCAGCCAAAATAATACCTAGTTGTCTATTGCTCTGTATGTTAGTAATGTAAAATTGATTACTTTGTTTTGTAATTATTTGTAATTACAGAATAATTTGTTATACCTTTTGTGTAAATTCTACATGGGTATGCATTTCTAAAATAAATTTATTTGATTTGTTAGTTCATATTCAAAAGAAATTTGCTTTCCATATTGTAAAAAATATGTTACAACGGGTTTAACGCTAGATACTTAAATATGGACCCTATAAGGGCACAGCAAAGTAGGAGACTGGGAGTGGGCTTTAATTTGACTAATTAGGTGTTATACAAAACAGTTACCTAATTATCTTACTAACGTAATTTTTTTTTTCAGAATATTACGTGCTTGTGCAATCAAGCACGAATTGATAATGCTTGGAAATGAGAGATGCTGACGTAATGTTTTTTCTCTAGAACATTTGACTATTTTATTAACTTCTACCCGATGCTCCGCTAGCGTGGATCTCAGAAAATTTCCCATAGGAACATACTACCGGGTTTAAAATATGTTAATCCAGGGTAGTCCATGGGTAGAACTATCTGTGAAGCAAACATCATCCAAATCCGTGAAATCACTATGAAGCCAATCTAGAACATACATCCAGACACGGACAAAAACTCCAAAAAATATGTAAGCATTATCGGCATCAGAGTCTTTCCTACACTTCCTAGCAACGGTTTTGACGTCGTACAAATGTTTTGAACGTATATATGTGTGGTGTTGGACATAAAGAATAGCACCCGTGGGTATCGTAAGAGGCGACTAAGGGTCCTATAAGAAAATGGGCAGCAGCGTTCTCTATGCATTTTACCACCATACTACGATCGTTCACCCGCCTGTCAAGCATGGCGATTATAGCAATCTCTTCCCAAATTGGGGGAGGCCTATGACCAGCGGTGGACGTCTATCAGCTGAAATGATAACTTTTTAATATTAAAATTTTATGTGCAGATGTGTAAATGTTGCTAAATCATGTAGTCATTCATATTTAGTCTTATCAAATTCATGACAAATCAATCATTTAGGATTTGTTTTATTGCTATTATCATGATCTTTATTGCAATAGGATTTCCTAAATTATGATAAGAGACCTATAGTATATTAGCGTCATAGTATGACGCTAATATGACTGGCGAAAATAGGAAGGTGGTTTTGTACCTACGCACACTTCTGCGCTCTTTAATCTATGACCAGCTATTCCTGCCGTGGCTGTGCCGTGTTGATTAAATAGACTAGTACTATTTTCACAGCACTCCATGACAATGATTGCAGCAATTGAGACAAATAAATTATACAAGCAGTCATAATTTTACTAGTAAAATTAATTAGTTACGTTGCCTATGTTCTAAAACGGTTATGAATTTTTATTAAGTATATTATATGGATTACAGATTTAAATTAATAAAGAAAAAAAACAATTATAACCTAAATTAACTAAAACTATTTACAAATTAAAAAAATTGCGTCGAAAAATCATCCACATCGCTGTCGACTGGTAGTGTACCCAAGAGACTGGCGGCATTACCACGTTGTATAGCAATGCTTAGCCTCTGGGCAAGGTAAAAACCAGCTCTTGGGTCACGAGAAGTGTCCATCAGCCGTTTAGAGAATTAAAATAAACGGTTATTATTTTAGAATGTTGGAAGTATTTAGAAAATTGACACGTTAGAATTTTGACAGACCTGTTGGTCTAGTGGTTAGCGACCCTGACTGCTATGCCGGAGGTCGTGGGTTCGATTCCCACCCAGGACAAATGTTTGTGTGATAAGCACAATTATTATTAATATTAATTTATCTATAATATGTATGTATTTAGAAATATATAAGTATGTTTATCAGTTGTCTAGTACCCATAACACAAGCTCTGCTTAGCTTGGGACTAGATGGCGTTGTGTGATAGTTGTGGAATATATATTATTTATATTAAGTATCCCTTCTATTTACAATGAAACACAAAGTTTAAATTTAAACAAACATAATATCATTAATTACAAGTACTTTTTAAATATTTTAGTTGTTTGATGTTAAAAACTAAATTTACTAAAACTTGTGCATTAAATTTTGGTTAAGTGCCATCTGTATTCATAAAGTTGTACTATCAATAACTGAATGTTATTGACATTGTAACTAGTAAAGCTATTCGTCGCTAGATGTCGCTTTACTAAAATTAAAACACTGGCAATGATAGTTATTTTAGTTCAACTATTCGATACAAGATGGCTGTGCCAGTCCTAAATCTTTCAACAAGCTAGATTATTATCTAGCAAATTGCTTGCTAAAGATACATATCTGAGCAAGTTGGCGAAACGTTTCATTGAATCACATTATACACATCGGAACGTATTATTATACTCAATAATACACTCTTTATTGCACAATTTTCTTTTATTCTCGGTCTTACGCATTCCTCATTAAGGCTTTTGCGTTCAAGAGTAACAATTATGACTAATTGCCATTTATTATCGGGCGTTTCTTGAAAGAACGAGGCGTAATGAGAGTCTAAGCAGTAATTTTGAGGCAATACTCATGAGACAATACTCATGAGAAACAGTTCGTATTTAAATTTTTCGGGATTTATTTTATTGTATATACGCGTAGGCAAAATTGGTAGGTGTGACTTCCTGTAGAAACTTTCAATTGGGTAGTAAGCTTTGAGATTGGTTGTTACTATTATATGTATGTTCTTGGGAGATGCTTGTGTTCTAGTTTTGTTCATGTCAAGAGTTGTAAGGTCGTGGGAAATGGTGTTCTATAGAAACAAACAAATAGGTGTGTTTGTATTCCGAATGCATAACATATGATTGAATGATTTCTTCCCGTGGGTGTCGTAAAAGGCGACTAAGGGACTTGCTATAGAATGAGCAGCAGCGTTCCCTATGGATTATACCACCATTTTGCGATAGCCAACCCGCCTGCCAAGCGTGGCGATTATGGCAAATCCCCCCCAAACTGGGGGTGGTTTATGTCCAGCAGTTGACGTCTTTCGGCTGAAATGATGAATGTTTTATTGGAAAAGTTATTCACGTTATAATTATTTTTGTTTCAGAATTGCAGTCAACTTCGGAGCCGGATGAAGAGTAAAGAAAAACGTATTTTTCTTTGGTTTTTAATGACAATGGTACGGAATCAGATGTTTCCAAAAACCATGGGAATAACGAACCAAGGTAACAAGCTAAATACATCTTGATGTATCTTCTGTTTCAAACATTTTCGTTACTGAATGGATTTCCGAAAGCTTCAGAAATTTAAAAGTAACGTAAATTTGGCAACGTAACCAGCCAACATTACAAATTACTGCCAACACAAAAAATAATTGAAAGAACAAACAAAAAAAAACAAGTCATAGAGACTGTTCTTCTTTTAAACGAAGAAAAGTCTCGAATATACCAAAGTGACTTGTAAGTTAACTTTTTTAATTAAAAAGGGAGCGAACATAACTATCTGTTAAGAAACGCGCGGAAAGAAAACATTGTCTGTGTTTTACGAGAAAATAAGACTTATTCGCAACTAGCTAAGATATTTGAGGTCTGTTTAGACCGGGCGAGTTACTTGAACTAGTAGGGTTGAGACGAAAAATTTTAGTTAAACTATTTGCCTGTATACGCTCTTATCCTACTATTTCTACTTAATAAGTATTATAAATGTAAAAGATGTTTCGATGTTTCAACAAAAAACGCTAAACATAGAATACTTTTTATCCCAGTAGTACGTTTTCGTCTATGGTTTTCGTCAGTTGATTTCTGACCTCCACGCGGATGAAGCCGTAATTTCTGCGGGTGAAGCCACTAGTTCGCTTGATACAATTTCTGCACAATGCTAGAACCTATAAATTACAATACATGTCCATCTTTATATCGTTATAACAGCTTGTTATATAGCCACAATACATAACCACTTATATATCAATATAACACCTAAACAACTAGTTATAAATAATTGAAACTAGAACGTGATTCAATAAAATTGTTTAAAGTTTTTTATGAAAACCAATCTTATATTGTAATATGCATCGCATAGTAAGTCGTGAAACTATTTTTTCTTCTATTTTTTTATTATAGTTTATTTCGAAACAGTTTTATGTAATGTAATAAATATTTTAACAAGTTTGTGTTTTTGTTATTTGGGTAACTCATAGAACGCTCTATAAAATTTGTTGAACTTATTCGATCAAAATGGATGGAAAAGGTTTTATGTTTTCGCGAAAAGAGTTCAGTTTTTAACTTTATAGTACCCACAAGCTTTTATTGTGATGGTTATTGAAAGTCTATCAACCGGTCTTAACAACGGTAGTCAGCAACGTTGTTGTGTTGTGGAAGTCAGATAGGCAGTCGCTCCATGTAAAATTCTGGTATTCAGCTGCATCCGGTTAGACTGGAATCTGACCCCAACATCGTTGGGAAATGGCTTGGGAGATGATGTTGAGTTATTGAAAATATCCCTGTAACTTCAGTTATACAACAACTTCTTCTATCTTTTATACTTATACTTTTATTTTATTGTTGAAAACAGACATTTTGTTTGCCTAATTTCAGCATGTGGTGTGCAATGTTTGTACCGTGTGGTGCCGGACGTAAAGTATAACACCACCCCATTTCTTCCTGTGGGTGTCGTAAAAGGCGACTAAGGGACTTACTAGAGAATGGGCAGCAGCGTTCTCTATGCATTTTACCACCATACTGCGATCGCCAACCCGCCTGCCAAGCGTGGCGATTATGGCAAAGCCCCCCAAATTGGGGGAGGCCTAAGTCCAGCAGTAGACGTCTTACGGCTGAAGTGAGTGTGATGAATTTCAGCATTGGGTACTTAGTTTATGAATTTTCATAGCAAAACCTGAGTCTGCTTTCTGTTACATAGTCATATTAAAATTGTCAGTCAACTTAATTATTTACAGGCTAAATAGGCTCGCTCCTACATGGGACTTTAACAAAACTGGCCATATGCGTGTAGGTACAGACGCCAGCACATAAAGCTACTATAATCTGTCAAATTTCTTTAATAGGTTTTCAACTTTATTGTTAAAGCATTAGATTGATTGGTAACATTTGACAGTTTCGTGTAGCGTTGATGTGCTGGCGTCTGTACTATAGGTCGCTACATACCTGCCGTTAACCTAATCTTTGGAAAATAACAGATTACGGTGTTTCCAAAAAAGAACTATCAAGAACTGAAAGTAATCTATCACTCTACTCTCCCGTAAATGTCATAACACTCTACTACCCAGTCTAAACGCAGCATCCCTCTTAAAAACACTTTAAAAAGGTGACTAATTAAAAAACTCCCTTCTTTGGGGTGGTTTTTTATTTTTGTCACCCCCCCTTCCCCCTTCAGGTGGATAGGAATGCAAGGGGAAGAGAATTACAGACGATATTATGTTGCAAAGAAACGTTTTCTACAATGTGTTTTTACAGGAATGAGACATTTTGTAAAAGCAATTTTGTTGAAGTAATTTTTTAGACTTAAAAAACAGTCGATGGTACTTCTAATATTGTCTTAATAACTACCTAATAGATACGGTGTGGTGCCGGACGTAAATAATGGCACCATCTCATTTCTTTCCGTGGGTGTCGTAAAAGGCGACTAAGGGACTTACTAGAGAATGGGCAGCAGCGTTCTCTATGCATTTTACCACCATACTGCGATTGCCAACCCGCCTGCCAAGCGTGGCGATTATGGCAAAGCCCCTCAAATTGGGGGAGGCCTATGTCTAGCAGTGGACGTTTTTCGGCTGAAATGATGATGAGGGCGCAGTGGAGTTGTAGGTTCAAATCCAAACAGACGCTTAACTTTGTGAAATTAATTTCATCACCACTGCTCTCAAAACGGTGAAGGAAAACATTGTGAGGAAACCGGCATGTCCTAGAACTAAAAATTCGAAGACATGTGACATCTACCAACCCGCACTGGGATCTTGTGGATAACAGTCCACTCCCTCTGGAAAAGAGGAGGCCTGTGGCCCAGCAGTGGGAACATTATCGGCTGATTATTTTGCAACAAATCTTCTTAAGGATAAAGTTATGATGATGGGTAGCGTCGTCTTTCCTTCTAGCAGACATCACATTCCTACCTATTACGGGCTCAGTGCGGGTTGGTTGAAGATTTGTTAATCTTTTTCTATTTTATTAAGTACCTGGTATTTGTTGACAGGCCTACACTGTCCTCCCATACCTATTAATACTGTAATTTGAAACCATTGTAAAAAACCATTATTTTTAAAATAGTAACCATGGAGTTTTTTGCCGGCTCTTCTCCATAGGAATCAACAATTTGGAACCGTGCACCTACTCGTAGCTTCTGACGTTTCATAAGTGCCCATGTAGGTTTATGTGAAAAAATATTTTTCATTTGGATTTTCATAGCAAAAAATGTAAGTACTGTTTTTTTTTGTATTTAAGTCTTCCATTAATTAATTATTTACAATAATTTGTTATGGAATTTATAAAATAACACATAAATAACATCACGCTGGTACAAAAAAAAAAGAGATTAATTTAATAACAGCGTAGTGTTTCAAAGTTAAAAGCCTTAATCTGCTATTCAAAGACTCATTATTAAGTGGGCAATAATATTATTATTAAAGAAAACATAAGCAGGTACGTGTAATAAGTTAGCATATTTTTTTTACAAAAGAAAAGAATATTATAGAACACGAACTTATTCAGTAATAGCTTAGAAATTATTGTAGACAAAATAATTAAGCTATAAAAATTATAATTTTCTAAGAATTATGTCTCAGCTGCTTTTAATTTAAATATCTTCCTAATTATTATGTGTCTGTACGTAATTTCTTAAACGTAATTATGTAAAACTAGCGTTCGCCTACGGCTTCACCCGCATGGTAGGTCAGTAAAAATTAGAAGTCCTTTCCCAGTGTCCAAAGTCTCCCCATACCAAATTTCATCACAGTCGGTCCAACCACTTCAGAGATTAGCTTCATCAAACAGACAGACAGACAAACATTTTAAAATATTTTTTGGTTTAAGTACCGTAAATATATACTTTTTTATTATGCATTTAGATATAAACTGTTATTTTGACATTTCAATTTAACAGACACTTTATTTTTTTTAGTTCTATAGATGCTTATATTATGCGAATTATTTGTATAATTGTATATGTTCCTAGGTAAGCTGTATTAAATATAAATGATGTTCGAGCCGTTAGGGGTTGAAACTATACGGCCAAAGGGTCTGAGAACCTATTTAGTTTTCCGAGACATAGCCAAGTGGTTGGTCGACTCTTCACAAGACCAGAGAGCTCGTCTAGTTTTTGGTTAAAGAATCAGCATTGCCATACAACGTTAGTTAGTGTAATATTAAGTTTAGTTTAGTTTTTGAAATTATATTTAATTATTTAGTTATAAGATCAATGTTTTAAACCTTTTGCATGCCTACGTGGTAAAGTATGGCTGAACTCATATATTTTTTTGTCATCATTTGCACCCATATTTGCAAAATAACCAAATAAATAATGGTACCGTGTGGTGCCGGACGTAAAGAATGACACCACCCCATTTCTTCCCGTGGGTGTCGTAAAAGGCGACTATGGGACTTACAAGAGAATGGGCAGCAGCGTTCTCTATGCATTTTACCACCATTCTGCGATTGCCAACCCGCCTGCCAAGCGTGGCGATTATGGCAAAGCCCCTCAAATTGGGGGAGGCCTAAGTCCAGCAGTGGACGTCTTACGGCTGAAATGATGATTGCAAAATAAAATTATCTTTATCTTTAACGTGGCAATGCTGCCAGCCAGAATTTATTCAAGTCGCCCCTTCCAAAAGGTAGTTTTGTATGGATGAGAATGGACAAGAAACTCCAACGTTACTCTTTGAAAATGTTTCAGAATATTATTAGTCTTATAATTATATCATTTCCTACCTATATGTGAAGGCGAAGAAGCGATGAAATTTTTGGTCAGATATCAAAAAGAAATGGCTTTTTCATACAAAAGTGTATTACCTCATCTGCCTAGCCTTTTGCCAACTATGTTGGGGTCGGATTCCAGTCTAACCGGATGCAGCTGGGGGCCAGTATTTTACATGGCGCGACTGCCTATCTGACCTCCACAACCCAGTTATTGGGTAATACGATACCCCTTGGTAAAAAAAAGTGCAATACCAACACGGTGAAAATGTATGGAATAGCATTTTTTTTTTATTAACTGCGAAAAATTTCAATGTGCCTTCAGAATCATGTAATACTTAAATCATGGTTACAATTAGTGCATCGATGACCTTGCCATCCTGTATAATAATAAGTATCAAGCTACCTGTCAAACTTATTAGCGGGTAGATATGATCGAAGATATCTAATGATACCTAAGCCGCTAATTTGGTTATAATTACCTATCACTAACGTATGTAAGTATACGTATAACGTAATGTAAGTATACCACTTACATTTTCAAATGTAATTTAGTACAAATTCTTGTTTGGAATTTAATTTTTCAGTACCCAAAAAAAAAAATATTTAGACAGTAAGAACTTATTTATACAAAATAAAATAAAAATTAGTGCAAGCTAAAAAAAAGAACTAAAAACCTATTTACAAAAAAATAAAAATATATGAAAGTTCAAAACAAAAATCACGTTTATAATTATTTTATTTAAAAGAATATTACTTTTAATACCATCACGTACCTATTTATTATTACCGGTTTTATATTTAATTTTTACATATACAATCCCTACTGAAACATTTTCATATGAAGACCCACATCCATTTCCACGAACAACCAAAAATAAAATTTTCGAGACTACAGACAACAGAATACCAACAGTATACTAATTAAAGCCACCCAATGCTTTAAACTTAAAATGGCGGCAAGCTTGTCCTATCAGAAAAAAAGTTACTCAATTAAGACGCGCAAAATCACGAACTCAATACAATGATGAACAAACAGACGGACATTACAATATAATAAACTACCGACGAATATAATAAAACCAAGAAAAGTATAAATAGGAAAAAAAATTACTGAGCCAGAGCTCCGCCCCGCTGTGGGTATGTCAAAGCCACGCCTATAGAAGGGGGGTGGGTAGACTCATTCGCCAGTCGCCGCCGATTCGCGTATAGAGTTAGCGCTCCAAACGTTAAAACCTCTTTTGTAAAAATTCAATTAACTGTCAAAATTATTTTTTATCTGCATTTTTTTTGTCTATACATATTGTTCCCGCGCGATTTTGACATTTCTGTTTTTAGATTTTTAAGCGCGTTCGGTTCAGTGTTTGTGCGTTAAGTGAGTGTATGGACTGTTGGTTTAGTTTTAGAATAGGAAAAATATTGTTATTATGAAGGATTGATTAAGTGTGTCAAGTGGGATTTTGCAGAAACGTAAGTATTTTTTATATATCCTTAAAACCATAATGCCTGTTACCAACTTTATCGGCCTTCGCGGCAACTGTTAAAAATAAACGGAGTCGTTCATTCAATAGTTTTTATTAACAGAAAAGTATTAAACGAATGCGTTCACAATATTTATAAACGAATTGCCAAAATATTTTCTTAAGCCATGATTCATGGGTGTCTATTTAAAATTCCGTAATGAATGATGAACTGAAACATAGCGTTCCACAAATTAATTTATTACATTTTCTAATTTATAGTATCTGTCTGTGTGGGATTATTATGATTTATTGATTATTTAATTTACAAGACACATTTCGTGTTGCAACGCATTTTAGACTGACGATAATTCCAATCGCCTCTGAAATCTAAATTTGAAAATGATAATATTCAGCGTAATTTTATCCCACTGCAGGGCAAAGACCTATTTTTATATAACCAAGAAAGTAAACACATGATATACATAAATAGAGTTAAAATTTGCTAAAGACCTAAGTATTTCCAACACCAAAAAGTATTTTCCGCTCATAATTTAATAGAACAGGTTTTCAAATGACAAATCTGTACATTTATATTTTGCTAAGCAAAATATCATTGGCCAATTAATCATAAAGAAAATTGACCTAGCAAAAAACCATAGAGATTTATATTTTGATATCTGCGATAAAACATTTTAAACAATACCATTATAATTCTATACTTGTTCCGTGTGTTGTTGGAGGTAAAGAATAGTACTATCCCATTTTTTCCTGTTAATGTCGTAAAAGGCGACTAAGGGACTTACTAGAGACTGGGCAGCAGTTTCACAGGCACTTATAAGTAATTAATATTAAAGTTACAGACACAAAAATCTCTATATTTTGTCGAGTCCTAAAATAGTTCGAAACAAAAGCGTTGGGTTGCTAGCATAAGCATAAGTAGCCTATACTGTTCCTACTGCTGGGCCACAAGCCTCCTCTCTGTGAGAGGGAATGGGCCGTAATTCACCACGTCGGGTCCGGTGCCCGTTGGTAGATGTCACATGTCTTAGACAGACATACCGGTTTCCTCACGATGTTTTCCTTCACCGTTTTGAGAGCAGTGGAGATGAAATAATTTACACAAAGTAAAAAGCCTGAGTGTGGTTCTAACCTACGGCTTAGAACTCGTAAGTGGCGGCTGTTGCCACTGATCCACAGCTGCTCGGGTAGTTAGTATCGAGATTAGAGTGAAACAACAAAGACATCGGTCTTGATATACTTAGTCCTTGCAGTGTCGGACATAAATAATGGCACCATCCCATTTCTGTCCGTTAGTGTCGTAAAAGGCGACTAAGGGACTTACTAGAGAATGTGCAGCAGCGTTCTCTATGCATTTTACCACCATACTACGATCGCCAACCCGCCTGCCAAGCGTGGCGATTATGGCAAACCGCAGTGGATGCTTTTCGGCTCAAGTGTGTGTGTGTGTGTGTGATATACTTAGCCTTTTTCTTTATACTTAATAAGAATATGATAATCTTTCCGGCTGTCATCAAATTTTATTGTTAAACGAATAAATATGAGAAAATAATTGAGATGTATTTCTATATAAGACGCCTTTTTAAATAATATCCACAAAAAGGTGATAATTTATAACCAAAAACATGTTTTTAGGTTTTTATTTTATTTTGACAAAACTGGTTTTATCTACGTTGAAGCTTTTGCCAGTGACTTCACCCGCGTGGACGTCGAAAATTACTCCACGGGAACGTACTACCGGGGTAAAAAGTATTTCATGTGCTAATCTAAGTTATAAGCTGTCTGTATGCTGCCAAATATCATCTAAATCCGTTCAATCGGTTTTGCGTGATTAAGTAACATACATCCAAACATTCATATTTATACTTAACTAGCATTTGCCAGCGGCTTTGCCCGCGTTTTATACATATAAATCTACCTCTTGAATCACTCTGTCTATTGATGAAAACGGCATTAACATCCGTTGCGTAGTTTAAAAGATCTAAGCGTACAGACGCGGGAAGCGACTTCGTTTTATACTATGTAAAGATAATAGGAGGTTATATCTAATAGTAGGTAATGAAAACCAGCTACATGTGAGTTGTACTTACTCACAAACGGTTCCGAATAACCACAACCATTGTAAATTACGTTCATTTAAATATAGGCCAGGCTAGAGGCATCGCGTATTCTGTGAAAATTTTAACAAACAATTTTTTTGGCCGTTTATAAGATATGTCCCTGAAATAAACATAAAATAGAGTCCATACTAAAGTACCTATTTAATCATTCTAAATATTTTTCAAACATACAGCCTGGTATCGGCAAGTTGCAAAAAATATAAGAAATTTGGAATTTCGCGGACACTTTCACCTTAATTGGACTGGCCTCTTAGTCTAGTGGCTAGTGACCCTGACTGCTAAGACTGAGGTGGTGGGTTCGATTCCCACCCAGGACAAATGTTTGTGTGATGAGCATAATCATTTGTTCTGTGTCTGGGTGTGATTTATCTATAATATGTATGTATTTAGAAATATATAAGTATATTTATCAGTTGTCTGGTTACCATAGTACAGGCTATGCCTAGTTTGGGATCAGATAACGGTGTGTTGGTTGTCCCAAGATATTATTTTTAATTAGGCTGTATTACCCGGTAATACTGATATTTTTCCATTTTCCATCGACCCGGATGAACCCAGAACCTTACTTTCAGTAGTCGCGCTAATGACCACTAGACCTAACAGGCCTGTATTTTATATCTTTACTTACAACTACTTATGTACTCATTTGTTTGAATTTAGGCAGGTTCCAATTTATTTAGGGTTCCGTTTTCGTAAATTCGTCGGTTGACGTCGGCGGCGGGCGTTGCGATCTAGAATATTACCTACTTATTTTTTACACCATTGCCTAAAAAATACTGTTATGTTTTCAGGGTTTTTGTTTGTTTGTGAGTTTCTTTATTCCTCCATCACTACATAGTATAAAACAAAGTAGCTTCCCGCTGTCTGTCCTTATGTATGGTTAGATCTTTAAAACTACGCAACGGATTTTGATGCGGTTTTTTTAATAGATAGAGTGATTCAAGAGGAAGGTTTATATAATACGCGGACGAAGCCGCTGGCAAAAGATAGTAACTTCTAAACGGCTTAACCGATATCAATGTAGGTATGTGATATCGTTAGAAGCTTTACTTTATCCTTGGTAACATAGGCTGGTGAATATTTAAAAATATATAATGGGAAAACCATGGTTTATGAAAAAAAGGGAACAATTTTTATTTTCATAATAAGTATTTGGCTACATATATTATCATCGTCTAGAGATTGCTTAATAATAACAAAAATGCATAACACTAGCTTTAAATTATTACTAACACTATGGATCTTTGTTGTCTAATTAAAGAAGTATCTTTATTTATATAACTCTACTGGTACGTGTGTATGTCACTGAACTCCTCCTAAACGGCTGGACCGATTTGAATGATTTTTTTTGTACGCGTTTGGGTGGCACCCTGGATGTTTGACGTTCAAAAAGTGCTGACTCTCAGCCTAGTTTGAATAAATGACTTTTGATTTGATTGATTGATTGATGGTTTAGATTCACAAATCAGCCCGACAGATGGCGCTGCTATCGAGTTCTAGGAAACATAACAACGTCTGTACGGTCAGCTAGTCTTTATATATATAATTCTATTGTACGTGTGTATGTCACTGAACTCCTCCTAAACGGCTGGACCGATTTGAATGATTTTTTTGTATACGTTTGGGTGGCACCCTGGATGATTTAGATTCACAAATTAGCCCGACAGATGGCGCTGCTATCGAGTTCTAGAAAACAGGACAACGTCTGTACGGTCAGCTAGTAATATACGTAATACACATAATAACCAGCAAGCTTTCTATGAATATATTTGTAAATAAAACATTAATAAAACCTAAATATACAAAAAACTATAGGTATTTTAGATTATCATAAGAAAGACGTCTAGACAAAATAAAATGCTAGAATTAATAGGTACCGAGTAATCTATACATCTTTCTTCCTAATCACTACATAGTATAAAACAAAGTCGCTTCCCGCCGCGCTGTCTGTCCCTCTGTACGCTTAGATCTTTAAAACTACGCAACGGATTTTGATGCGGTTTTTTTAATAGATAGAGTGATTCAAGAGGTAGGTTTATACGTATAATACGCGGGCGAAGCCACAGGCAAAGGCTAGTAATATTATAAACTAGCTTTTTTCAGCGGTTTCGTCCGCGTATGGTATTTATAAACCTTTCTCTTGAATCACTCTGTCTTTTGATGAAAACCGCATTAAAAGAATTTCTTCGCATCCGTTGCGTAGTTTAAAAGATCTAAGCGTACAGACGCGGGAAGTGACTTTGTTTTATATACTATGTAAAGATATAAGGATGGGTAGCTCGTCGCCCGGTAAGCACCAGGCTCGTGTCGACGGCGCGTAGTGTTCCACGCGCGCCTCAAAGAGATGTCAGCAGCACTGAAGGGGTCCGCTTAGACCGATGCCTGCCAGGGTCGCGAGATTAGTTCGAAAGAGTTACCGTGGCCCTGGCATATGGGCAACTGAAGGAACACGGGTGGGTTTTAGTCGGTAAAAGTCACGCCCTTCCGCTCCACCCTAGAGCGGTAGACGACATTGGATGATTTCCCAACCACAAAAAAAAAAGATGTAAGGATTTGTGAGTTTGTATCTTTGAATGTTTGTTGCTTTGTCACGCAAAAACGTACTGAACGGGTTTGGATGAAATTTAGCACACAGATAGTTTATAATCTGTATTAACACATAGGGTAGGTACTTATTATCCCCGTAATACGGTCGGATAATTTCCAACCTTCACGAGGGTGAAGCCGCTGGCAAAAGCTAGTACATTATATAAAACTTACATTCGATAAAGAAATCTCTATTTTGGCAAGTTATACAAAACTGTGCGAAACAGGTTATACAGGAACGGATCGCTAGTAGGTATGAAGATAAATAATTTATAAATATAATGTAATAATATACGCGTACCTGTAACCAGGGATTCCTGGAAATTTTTTAGTCGGTTAGCAAAAAAAAAAACAGTTTCATAAAAAAGTGCAATAAGCACTTACGTGGTTAAAACGTTAACAACAGCGAAATTTCAACGTTGTAGATTGAAATGAAATATTTATTTATTAATGTAATTATTTTAGATTTTATAAGACAGTTTTACATGTCAATATTTTGTTGGTCAATATTTTTAAAACTAGATGGCGCTGTCATTTTCTAGCTGACTGTTCCCCGAGAAGAAATGCCGAAAGAAACTTAGTAGTCTAAAATTACCTTGTATTTTTTTAATTAATAAACAATTAACCAAATTACTGTGAGCCACCAACTAAGCGATGCATGTAAATAAGCAGGTAGGTAACTATATTGTAACAACAAAAAGAAAATGTTTAAATAGTTTTGCGCATTTGTTAAACTATAAGAACCTTATCAGAACTAAAGGATTATTTTTTATTTATTCATACATAACACTATTTAAATAAATTCATGCGTAAGTAAAAATAATAAGAATAAAATATAATAATATATATTATTTATTATACGAAGCAAAATTCTCGCTATTCATTAACAAATAATGTTTTTAACCAATTAATCATTTTAACACATTAATTAATATTTAAATCGATCGACATTATGTTCACAGTTGTCTATGGTTGTACATACATGTGTCATAAAATAGGGTGCGACCACCAGTTGTCGACCTTAGAATATTTTAATAAATAATGTAACTTAATCATAACATAAAGTATGGTAGACCTTAATATATTAATCTGAGGGTGATAAATAAATATAATGAACATATTTATTTATCGAACTGTAGACAATAAATAATTAATGGATTAATAAACACTTCACACTTCTAGACAAACACTAGGTATAAATTGTATTCTGTATCTAGTATGTAATCATTACATACCTACATAAATCACTTTTATGTATTATGCAAGCAAACACATGCATAATGACTAAGATTAAATAATTAAATCTATAGATACTAATATTATAAATGCGAAAGTAACTATCTGTCTGTCTATCTAACCATTGAATTGATCGTTATAAAAAGGAAGAAGGACATAGTTAACTTTTAATCCTGGAATGCATAAAACATTAAAATATTTTCATGAATGCGAAAATTGAAAATTACATCAAATAACTCCGTATAAAAATAAATTGCACTACATACAAAATAGTCAGCTAGTGAAATCTATACGGAGAGAGAGAGAGAGAGAGAAGTTTTTAGCTTCCATAGTTATCATTATCATAATTTTAGCAGTAAGACGTCCACTGCTGGACATAGGCCTCCCCCAATTTGGGTGCTTTGCAATAATTTCCATGCTTGGCAGGAGGATTGGCGATCGTAGTAGGGCTAAGTATATTCTTAGTTATGGTTACACTTAATTATTTGCTGGAAATAGGCTTTTCACAATTTGTCCTAGATTTTTTTTCTGCAGAAGGAGAAAACTGTGATATATGTTCTGGGGGAATTTGCGAATGCATTCTATCTTCTTATAGGGTGTCGTAAAAAGTGCTTTTTATTCGTCATCAGTTCATCTATTTTTTGGCATAGTGAATAAATGATATAATTGTATTACCCTTAAACAGCAGTAGTCATTCTTATAAGCTGATCATATCTTTATATATATATTCTACTGTACGTGTGTATGTCACTGACCTCCTCCTAAACGGCTGGACAGATTTATATGTTTTTTTTTTGTGGGTGGTTGAGTGGATCCCTGGATGGTTTAGATTTACAATTGGACCCGATAGGTGGCGCTGTTCGCACAAAGCAACGTCTGTCAGGTCCGCTAGTCGTAGTATAAGATCATAAATGTGCAAGTTTGTATGTTTGGATGTTCACGCAAAGATAGCTAAAGTGATTTAGGTGAAATTTGGCACACACATAGATTATAAGCTGGATTAACACATAAGATACTTTATATCCCTTTAGTACGTTCAGTACGATTACGGACTCCCGGCCACTGTAGGCGCGGGCGTGTGGGTGGCGAGCAATGGGTAGCTCGCCGCCCGGTAAGAACCAGGCTCGGGTCGAGGGCGCGTAGTGTTCCACGCGCGCCTCAAAATGATGTTAGCAAACTGAAAGGGTCTGCTAGGACCGATATCTGCCAGGGTTGCGAGATTCGTTCGAAAGAGTTATTGTGGCCCTGGCATATGTGTAACTGAAGGAACACGGGTGGGTTTTAGTCAGTAATAGTGTGACACGCCCTTCCGTTCCACCCAGAGTGGGAGATGTCATTTGATGATTTCCCACCCACAAAAAAAAAGTACGTTCAGTAAATTCCGACCTCAACGCGGGTGAAGCCACTGGCAAAAGCTGTGAAATAATAAATTACTGGTCAAAAAAGTATGGTAGCAGTCGTTTAAAATGTACAACTTCAACTTATCTGCCTACTTACCAGACAGCTTCTGAAACCCTGATCAGATCTCTTATCAGTAAGTATGCTGTCATTTCTCGTGTTGGTTGTTATGACTGCGTGACCAGAATAGCTCTAACCGATCATATCACATGACATGACATTAGGCAATGCATTAAATTGAACAAGTTTTCAGAAAATGCGTGAGGTTATAAATATGCTAGATCTGCATCTTGCGTTTTCTTTACTGACACTGAAATGTTTGAGGCTTGGGTTGCAAAATTTTATTATGAAATTTAGCTTATGTGAAACCTTTTTTGGGAGTGTATATAAATACTCTCAATTTGGACACGGTGCCTGCAATATATACTGCACCAGTTATGTATAAGTCACTAGTAAAGGCACAGCCATCAACCGGGCAAGAATTTAGCCTCGAGGCTGTTACTGAGAAGGTCTTAGTAGACACTGTTCAATCTGTACCCTAGACTGCGCTTGAGACCACTAGACTAGCGAGTTAGTAACTAAGGTTCACATACATAAATCATCATCATTATCATTTCAGCTGAGAGACGTCCACTGCTGGACATAGGCCTCCCCCAATGGGAGGGTTTGCCATCATCGCCACGCCTGGCAGGCGGTTTGGCAATCGCAGTTGGGTTGTAATTTCAAAGAGAACGCTGCTGCCCATTCTCTAGTAAGTCCCTTAGTCGTCTTCTACGACACACACGGTACTTACGGTACGTACATATATACTGTATACACATATTAACTAACACCTTTTGTCATGGTGGTAGACAGAAACTACAAAACGTCACCTGCTGCAATCCTTAGATAGTTTTTGCTTCGATTACGTTCATACATATGGTCATTGGTCATACACGCACGCCAGTTGCGAGTACTACGCACCTGACCTTTCCGAAGAACATCACCACTATATGTCCTTCTAGGGTATTCCCTCCCGGTGTAAGTGAGGTTTATTTTAGACAATACCTCACAATGGCTGTCAGTATGTAGCCGCATGCACTTATTTGTTATGGTTGTCAACCCGCGCAAATTGTAGAACTCAGCGGAAGGAAATGACTCATTGCAGTGCTTATTCGATAAATTATCGAGTCTTTAGCTACGAACGAACAATTGTGGACTGGCCGAGTTATAAACAATCATGTTATTGAAATGGAAGAAGTAGTTGGTCATTATTTGGCAAAAGTATTGAACAATGGATGTCGACGTGTTGGAAAGTTTGATTATTTTTTGGTTAAAAGTAATTGAGCTCAAGATCAAAATCCGAGTTGTAATGGTATATTTCTAAAATTATGAGGTATATATCAATGACCATTTTGAGTCCCATATAATAGGAGGATAATAGGAGGGTGGATAAAGTCAGAAATGAAATAATCCTGGTGGGCTGACCATATCTGTCGAAGGACCGAGTCCTTGAGTGGAGACCGCGTATCGGCAAGCTTAGCGTGGGACGCCCCCCAGCTAGGTGGACCAACGACCTAAGGAAAGTGGCTGAGGCAGACTGGATGCGGAAGGCGGAGGACAGGGTGTTGTGGCGCAAAATGGGACAGGCCTATTTCCAGCAGTGGACTGCGATAGGTGAGTTAATTGATAATAGGAGGCGAGCGCATTGCCATTAACTGGGTACAAATCTAGACTCCCGGCTGCTTCTGAGACATTCTATTAAATATGGTGTATTAAAAGAGCGTGCATCAGCCTCTATACTTAAATATCTAAGACACAGACACGCCCATGCCATCAGGCACTGATTTTACTAATTTTTCGAAGTTTTAATGAAGGGACTTTGTTAACTTGTACCGACACGAAAGATGAAGTCATATAACAGAAAATTACGTGGCTAGTTATTACACTAATCAGATTTTGAAGTTTTTTTTCAAGAGAGTTCCCGTACTGGACATTCTTTCATAAGTTTATAAATAAACGGACTCGTGGGCAGACCATACACTAAAAATAAACAAACAAAAGAAACCTCTTCGGGTTACTTTTCATACGTATTGAATACTTTTCATCGTTTGTGGTTTTGTAAAGTTAAATTCATTGAATGAGTGTTGCTACCACAAACTTATTTGCAACCACCCATTCAAATGATTTCTTTTGGCGAATAAAAGCTTGCAAAATTGCAAAGCAATTCATTTTTAACCGACTTCAAAAAGGAGGAGGTTCTCAATTCGGATGTTTATATTTTTTTTTTTTTTATGTATGTTCGGCCATAACTCCGTCATATATAGACGGATTTGCAAAATTCTTTTTTTGTTTGAGGGGGGGTTTATTCCGAAATGGTCCCATTTAAATTTCATATAGATCTGATGATGAACTCCAGAGATAGTCCAAAAAATGACAGCAAATCAACCGCGATTTCTGCTATCGCATAAATATGCATTGTTTGTTTGGAATTAGTGCGGGGTGGATACCACAACTAAAAATTTAAAAATAAAAACTTTTTTACAAAAAAAAAACAACCGACTTCCTTAAAAACACTACAAAGTGAAAAATAACTTTAATTTCGGAAGTCGGTGGCCACAAAACCATAAATACAGATCCTAAGACACCGACTTCCGAAATTAAAGTTATTTTTCACTTTGTAGTGTTTTTAAGGAAGTCGGTTGTTTTTTTTTTTGTAAAAAAGTTTTTTTAAATTCAGTGAGTAAATTGTCATTTGATTACTTGTGGGTTTCTGACTCTTGATTATTAAGTTTGGGAAAAATAGTTCTATTTGTGCTCCACGATTACTGACAAATGCGTGTACTGACTGGACATTTGCACTCTAGTAAATAAGGGCTAATCAAGATTATATCTGGATTTTATGAAAGAGAAGAGTTTGTTTCGGTCTTTCTTCGCAGAGTACTCAGATAGGAAACATCGAACTCATCTAGTTTTAACACGTAATTTAATTTTGACGTGTTTTAGTATTCTTTTGGAACAAAATGTGCATAAATACACATTATTTACGACGCATTTATTTGGGTGTAGCAGGTTCAGAACAAAAAATATAATCAAAACAAAAATATGCCATTTATAAACATCAAAACTCTTGTAATTTCAGACACTAACCTAACATTTTATATGAAAATTATACTTACATAGCACAATATAGGTAAGTAGGTACCCAAATATCATAATATTATGGTACTTATACACCCTTTCATACAATTAAATGTAAGTGATCGAAACCATCAAAAAGGTATAATAAATCCAAAGAAAACCATTTTCCTGGTTCCCCACTACTTAGTGATAAATAATTACCTAAACCATTAATTGGGTCTCTCACCCTAATTTAATTTTGTTTACACAAATGCCGTAATTAAGCCTAAAATGTAATTAATATGTCTTTTGTTACAATTGGACCTCATTAGAGGTATTTTTGAATATACAGTAATTTATTTTGATGTTATACAAAAATTAAACAAACCACTTACTTTTAATTTTGTTTTTAAATCGGTACACACTAATGTCAATTTTCTCAATTTCGTTATTCACTACTGGAGTGAATATTTGAATTGTTTTTTTATTTTTGTTTTAATTTTGTACGTTTTTATGTGCATGTTGCTACATCGTTCTCACATTGATAATTTCTACATAAATGATGTTACCAACTATTTGACAGTGCAGATAAAATATGAAATCCAAAGAGTACATTTTAATCGAAATAGTATCAAAACTGCTAATATGAACATTAATATAATATCTTAGGACAACCAACACACCGTCATCTGATCCCAAACTAGGCAGAGCCTGTACTATGGCAAGCAGACAACTGTTTTTACTTATATATTTCTAAATACATATTATAGATAACTTACACCAAGATACAGAACAAATATTTGAGCTTATTACACAAAGATTTGTCCTGGGTGGGAATCGAACCCACGACCTCCGTCTTAGCAGTCAGGGTCACTAACCACTTGACTAACAGGCCAGTCAGACTAACACTAGTTATTCTGGTAAAGCAATGATTTTTTTCTATAGTCCAAGCAAAAACGATACAATTGTTTCTATAATATTCAGTTTTTGTTTTGAAAATTGTTTTTGAGAAGTTAACCCTACAGTAGTCGCGCACCTAAAAGTAACGGGAGTGTCCAATTTCAAATTGAAATAAATAAACTTATAAGCATTAACGTTTTAATAAATATATGAAAATATTATCAGTACAGTTTTCTTAACTAAATATGATCAACTTAAACTAATCACAACCTCTGTGTTCCAAAAAATCAACAAAAATATAAAACTCTTTGTATGAGTGGGCTACATATGTAGTCCACGCGACTACTCCAGTAGTAGTTAAAAGAGTATTTCTGGAATAAATAAAAGGAAAATGACTTTGTCTATTCAAAATCAGAATCAATTCATTTATTGAAATTAGGCTGAGGATCAGCACTTTTCGAACGTCAAAATTATATCGAATTTAAAAAAAAAATACATTTATTCGCGGATACGGATCCGAATACGGATATTAGTTGTCAAGATCCGCGGATACGGATCTTCTCCCTCGGATATCCGCGTCAATAGCGCGAGTCAGAGCGCAAAAATACCGCCGCGTTAGTCTTACGTCCGTGGAATTAGACCACGTTCGCATTGCTCAGCTCGACGCTCCGGGATGAAGTTTGTTGGATTCTCAGTGCTAGATTCAAGACCGAGAGTTCAAAATACAGTGCCCGATAAAATCTGTCCGCGATATATTTACGTCTGGGCGAAAGATTTCATGAAAATCTGTTTTCTTTCATCATCTTATCATCTATACTAATATTATAAAGCTGAAGAGTTTGTTTGGTTGAACGCGCTAATCTTAGGAACTACTGGTCCGAATTGAATATATTTTTGTCTTCCTCATTTATTGAGGAAGGCTATCGGCTATATAACATCACGCTACGATCAAAAGGAGCGGAGCGGAGAGGACGAAAAATGGACGAAAATTGGGATGCAATTCGATGCGACGGGAAGGAAAAATTTGACGCGGACGAAGTCGCGGGCAGAAACTAGTACATACATAAAATGACGCCTTTTCCCCATGGGGGTAGGCAGAAACTACAGATCGCCACCTGCTACGATCCTTATACTCCTTTTGCCTCGTTTAAGTTCATACATCTGGTCATACACACACGCCGGTTACCTGTACTACGCACCTGACCTTTCTGAAGAACATCACCAATAAGGTCACTATATGTTCTCCATTCCCTTCAGTGTGACCAGGGGTGAAAAGCGAGCAGCGAAATCAAAAGTCATTTATTCAAATTCGGCTGAGGATCAGCACTTTTCGAACGTCAAAATTACATAAGACAGTCCCCCAAAAAGCCCGCCCATCATAACTTCCTTGTGCTTTAGCTGGGAAGAAGAAGTGGCGCAACAAACTCCTCAGCAGCACAGCTGTCTGTCCAGTTAGAAGAACTTGATTCAGTATAAATCTTATCATCCGTATTTAACACTACAGCTACTTTAAAAATGACGTTATTCTTTTGTTAACACCGCCAAACAAGATCACTATGGAAAACAAAGCGCTAATTAGCATAAACTGACAATATTACCATTTAAAATGTGTGACTAATCATATATCTTACGATAATCATGTTAATTTATAACCTCAAATATGTTTGGTAGACATTATTACCGGTTAGGTGTGTGTATGTGATAGTTTTAGCGCCTTATTTATTTATACAGAATAAGTTTTCATCCAGTGCGTAAATTGTAACCATCAATTCAGCATATCATTCTAGACCCCATTGCGCAGAAATTTTTCGTCGGTTTTACAAAAAATAAATAATAGTTTAAAAAAACTAAAAAACACGCTTCCATGGAAAACCAAACTAAAAAGTACAAAATAATGGAAAAAAAGCGTGGGGTGCTTTTAAGGTATTTTTTTATTGATATCAGGCACCCCACGCTTTTTTCCCATTATTTTGTACTTTTTAGTTTGGTTTTCCCTGGAAGCGTGTTTTTTAGTTTTTTTAAACTATTATTTATTTTCTCTTTTTTAGGGTATTTCGAATTTTGAGACGTATGTCAGCGTAGTTTGTGACAGTTTTTTTGCTGTCCTGGTAACCCTGGCAAGGATAATGGCACAAATTTATGAAATTATTGCATTGTCATCAGTCCTTGACAGGTGTGCAAAGTTTGAATGAAATCTGGTCGTTTAAAGTGGGTCAAAATCGCACTATAAGGAGTCGGTTACAAACAAACATACAAATATACAAACATACAAATATACAAAAATACAAGTGAAGCTAATATAAAGCGTGTAAAAATATCAGCTATTTCATAAAAAAATGCTGTACCTACGGGGTCTAAATGTATGGAACAGCAGATTTTGTTTGTATAACTGATGTAAATTTTCTACGCTGGGGGGTCTAGAATGATATGCTTAATGAATTCATGGTTACAGTTTGCGCACTGGATAAAACCTGATCCTGAAATGATGATGTTGATGAGTGAATTAGAAATACATTAAGATTTAAATGAATTTATATGTGAAGCAAAAACGTTGTATCCCTTTTTACGAAATTTATCGCAGTCCACTGTTGGACATAGGCCTCTCCTATATTGCGACACAACACCCTGTCCTCTGCGTTCTGCATCCAGTCCGCCCAGTCACTTTCTTTAGGTCGTCGGTCCACCTAGCTGGGGGCGTCCCACACTACGCTTGCCGATACGCGGTCTCCAGTCCAGGACTCGTCTGCTACATCGGCCATCGGACCTTCGACATACATGGCCAGCCCACTTTGCTTTGCTTACTCTGTGAGCTATGTTTGTATATCGAACGGAGGAGTACATATGACATTTTGCACATTTGACTGGCCTGTTCTGTTAGTCTAGTGGCTAGTGACCCTGACTGCAAAGACTGAAGTCGTGGGTTCGATTCCCACCCAGGACAAATCTTTGTGTGATGAGCACAATCATTTGTTCTGTGTCTGGGTGTAATTTATCTATAATATGTATGTATTTAGAAATATATAAGTATATTTATCAATTGTCTGGTTGCCATAGTACAGGCTCTGCCTAGTTTGGGATCAGACAACGTTGTGTTGGTTGTCCTAAAATATTTTTATTATATTATTATTTAAAGTTTATATGGCGAAGGAGTGTTATAGACAGCTAATATTTTTGAATCGTAATGCATTAGAACCATCCCATGGTGTCCCGTGGGTGTCGAGGCGACTAAGGGACTTACTAGAGAATGGGCAGCAGCGTTCTCTATGCACTTTACCACCATACTGCGATCGCCAAACCGCCTGCCAAGCGTGGCGATTATGACAAACTCCCTTAAATTGGGGGTGGCCTCTGCCCAGCAGTGGACGTCTTTCGGTTGAAATGATGATGTCGATGAGTGAATTAGAAATACATTAATATTTAAATGAATTATGGTCGAATTCGGACCAATGTGCAGTCACTAGTTTTTAACCGACGAAAAAAAACGGAGGAGGTTATCAATTCGACGCGTATATTTTTATTTTTGTTTTTTTTTTTTTTAATGTATGACTACGCATAACTTTTTACATAGTAGTTTGATTGTGATAATTCTTTTTTTATCGGAATCAATAAAATTAAACCGCCAAAAAAACAGAAAAGCAAAAAATAATAAACCTTAAAATTTTGAGTCGGCGCTGAAAAATCAATGAACAAAGATCACTCAAAGTCGACTCATAATTTTAAGGTTTATTATTTTTTGCTTTTCTGTTTTTTCGGCGGTTTAATTTTATTGATTCCATCTATATACGTTATAAATTGTACTCTTTAATATTGGTTGTCTTGGCAATAATGACATTTGCACGCGTAGCATGACCACCGTAGAAATGGGTTTTGTCGACGGAAGAATAGACAAAATTACAGATTGTAGAAATAAAGACAGAATTAAAGATTGTAGAAAGATTTGTACCGTTTTATGCTGGCATAGCATGACAGTTCTATCTCTATTCTACCAAGAATAGACAAAACCCATTTATACGGTTAACGGTGGTCATGCTACGCGTGCTGGTGTAAATAGTGTAATAGGTACGTCTTATTTATGAAATACTATTATTTATGTAGATTATTTTATACTTTGTGAATGTGAGAACGTTGTAGGCCTTGTAGACTGTAGACAATTTTCTATATTATTCAGTACCTGGTACTTGTTGACAGGCCTACACCGCCCATACTTATTAACAATGTAATTTGAAACTATTGTAAAAACCAATTATTTTTAAAAGAGTAACCGTGGAGTTTCTTGCCGGCTCTTCTCCATAGGAATCAACAATTTGGAACCGTGCACCTAGCTTCTGACGTTTCATAAAATTATTTTGATTTGATTTGATACAATTTATTGGTAAGACTGCTTGTCAGACTATCGGGCTTCTGACGACCCGTAACGACTGTCTAAGATCTACGAATGACGCCTGGATAAACGGCTTAACGTGCTTTCCAAGGCACGGAGGGGTCTTGGCATTTTAAGTTAAAGATTATTTTAATTTAAAGATAGTCACCCATCCATGGACCAACCGCGTCATGCGTAGCTTAACCTGATGTACCCGTGCAGCTGTTTCCCTGAAGAAAGTCACAATTACTACAGGAGATAATAACAATAATAGTTTAAAAAAACTAAAAAACACGCTTCCATTGAAAACCAAACTAAAAAGTACAAAATAATGGAAAAAAAGCGTGGTTGGTTTTCAATGGAAGCGTGTTTTTTAGTTTTTTTAAACTATTATCTTTATATTTACTATTTTTAGGGTGTTTCGAATTTTGGGACGTATGTCAGCGTAGTTTGTGACGTATGTCAGCATAGTTTTCGAAGACATTTTTTTTGCTGTCCTGGTAACCCTGGTAAGGATAATGGCACAAATTGATGAAATTAAAGTAATGTCATCGGTCCTCGATAAATCTACAGAGTTTAAATGAAATCTGGTCGTTTAAAGTGGGTCAAAATCGCGCTATAAGGAGTCGTTTACAAACATACAAGTGAAGCTAATATAAAGCGTGTAAAAAAGCATCTAATTACGAACCACGAGTCCACGACCGGACCTGTCAAAATTTTCAAACGTCATCTAACTCACGCAACGGGCGCTAGATGGCGCTAACAACTTCGAGCGACGCACGCGCATTGTTTATCGCGAATCTACTAAATGATTAAGGAGATCGTGATGCAACGCTGTTTGTATATTAAAGCGTTGGTTATTTGTTTGTTATTTTAATAAATAAAATAAAAATAAATGAAGGTTTCTCGTTTAGTGTAGTGAGAAAATGTATGTTAGGAATAGGTAAATTTATGTTGTTGTTCGTAACTTTGTTGAGCTCTGTATGCATAGGTAATACATTTATGCAGAAACCACCAATTGTGGTCACAAGAAGCCTCATCATCATCTGCCTAGCCTTTTCCGAATTTTGTTGAGGTTGGCTTCCAGTCTGCCCTGTAAAAGAGTAACGGTGGAGTTTCTTGCCCATTCCTCTCCATACGAATTTACCTTTTGGAATGGGCAACTAGAATCAATTCTATTTTCATGTAACAGTTGACGTTCAAAAGTGCCTTTTTTGGGCCTGTCTATATAAGGTGTATCTATTCATACACGAAATATTTAAAGAGGTACACCTGTAGGTGGTAAAGAAGCTATAGCAACGAAAAAAATTTTTTTTTCCTTAATGTATTTTTTTCAAAATTTAATATTTATAAATTATTTGATGCACATAAGAAATACTGGCTTCTTCTTATTTTTGACATCTATTACTCTAGTTTCTATAGTGACCGCGCTCGCGCTGTCCGATCGCCGCCCTCGCAGCGTCAGGCGGGCCATTTATAGAATTTGGAGTAAAGGGTTTATGCAAAACGTCTCAAGCAGTTTTAAAATTATAATAATTACAAAAATTCAAAAACGCTTAGATAAAAAACATCTTTTTGCTTCTATAACTTCTTTACCACCTACAGGTGTGCCTCTTAAAATATTTCGTGTATGAATAGATACACCTTATACTAATATTATAAACCTGAAGAGTTTGTTTGTTTGGTTGGTTTTGTGTTGGGTAGCCTATTTATCGAGGAAGGCATATATCATCACGCTACAACCAAGAGGAGCGGAGCAGTAATGAAAAATGTTGCAAAAACGGGGAAAATCGCACGGGTAGGCGATTCGACACGACGACGGGAAGGCTCGGGGAACAAGAAATTTAACGCGGACGAAGTCGCGGGCAGAAGCTAGTTTGAAATAAATGCTTAGAGTTTAACTTTGACCGGATGCAGCTGAATACCATATTTTACATAGCGCGAATGCCTATCTGACCTCTACAACCCAGTTACTGGGAAATGCGATACGACTGGTTTTATTTTTATTTTATTTTTTATTTTATTTTATTTATTTGGGAAAACAAACAGTTACACACTACAATATTATACAAAATATGATCTAAAGAGTGAGTAAATGTGTAACCCACAACATTTTCCACATATTATAAAAACAAGTTATAAAATTAATGCGACGTGCGCTTACAGTTTATAGGTACAAAAAAAAAAAATACATTGTTACTGATAAAATTAAACTTAAGCTAAACAGGCATGCAATTAAAAAAAGAAAGAAATATAAACAAAATAAGAAATTATTAAAAAAAAAAAATACAGTTTGTGGTTGTCAGATTTTCAGGGTTCTCACTGTCAGAGATCTATGATTAAAAGACGGGACCAACGGATTTACATGCTTCCCGAGGCACGGATGTATCTTGGTATGCAAAGATGGTCACCCATCCACGCACCAACCGCGGCAAGCGTAGCTTAACCTGATCGATCGACCCGTGCGGCTATTATTGCTTACCCACAAGCCCCACCTTTCTGTTATATTTTTGTTGTTACTTAACTGGCGGGTGGATTCAGATTCAGTCGTCACATGAGGCCTATGTGCTAGATATATCGTTCGTTTGGATGAACAGGGTATTAACTCAAAATTTACGATTTTTGACCTAAAAATACAGTCCTACTAAAAATTATGCGATCTTTCTAACTAACGAACATGGTTGCATAACAACGTAAAAACAAAGCTAAAAACAAATGTTAAAACTATTTTTATGTGAATTTTTAAAATAAATAAACATTTGATAATAAATTATTAAGACAATAGTTTAAAAAAACAAAAATTACAAAAAAAAATATTATCAATAATTATATAATTAATATTATTTTGAAAATGTACTCCTAATATTTGTGGAACATGGTAGTATTATGAATGCTCCTTACTCATAACTAAATGAATTAACAAATCATGAAAAAATAGGGTGGCATAGCAAAATAAACATTATATTGAAAAAATGTCAAAAAAATAATAATCGAAAGGTCAAACATAGACTCTCAAAATTGCATTTTATGAAAATATAATTTTCTAGTTAGTACTATGGTTAATAAGTATTTTTTGTGTAAAAAGGTATTATTATATTCTTGCCTGTAGATTTTCTATTTTTTCTCAGAAATAACAAAATTAACAAACTCGTGACGAGAACAAAAACGGTATCAATAAAGTAAGTTTACAAGATATATAAGTGAGGTTTACCAATTATTAACGGAAATGGAAATATATTGATTTGAAAACTTCAAATCGCTCTCCTGAAAACTAGGCTTTTTTGAGTTAATACCCTGTTCATCTGAACCAACGACATAGTGTTCCTGATACCCAACCCATTTTGAAAACGCATGTTTGCTTGTAATTGATAAAAACACAAAATTACCAAATAATTATGTAACTTCGCCTCCGGGCAAACGTGATGTATTACCAATAAAACATGCCCAAACAATAATAGATATATAAATTACAAATACACAAACAAACAGACGTTTATAAGACGTAGTAAAGTTTGTCTGTTTGTTAGTTTGTTTATTCAGAACAAGATTTATGATTTTAAAATCGTTTCGGGCGTGTTTTTAATTAGTTTTTCAAATGTAAGATTGGCTTCTGGTGGTGGAAATGGCCGGTGTACGCCTTTCATTTTTAAATGGCTTCGATAGATGTTTAGAGCTGTCGTAAACTTAAAGTTTGAAGTCGATTCTGTGATTCTGTGATGCTGAGTCTTGGCGAACTTAAAACTCATTTAATTGTCATACTCTTATTTATTTATTTAACCATTTAAACACAGATATATTTATGTTCCGTGTGGTGCAAGACGTAAAGAAAAGCAACATCTAATTTCTTCACGCAGGTGTCGTAAGAGGCGACGAAGGGACTTACTAGAGAACGGGCAGCAGCGTTCTCTAGCATTTTACCACCATACTGCGATCGCCAACCCGCCTGCCAAGCGTGGCGGTTATAGCAAAGCCCTCCATAAAAAAGGGGAGAAAATTGGGGGAGGCAATTGTGCAGCAGTGGACGTTGTTTGGCTGAAATGTTGATAATGATGGTGGTGGTGAAGATTTAATTAAAATATGTTTAGTTCCCCGCAGAAATCATAACGTGAAAAGTATAGCAGAAACCATTCGCTTATCCACTTTACCGCGGTTCTGATTAACCAAAACATAATTTCGATTTTGCATTAACAACCACGCGAAAAGGTAGTTCTATTAATAAATTATTAGTAGGAACATGAGTTAAGCGAAAGCGGTCTATAAATTATCGGTGATACAACTCTTGTGTTAATAACTCCCACGTAATTTTAAGGTTAAACAAGACATGGCCAGGGTAGATAGAACTCTCCCTGGGTGACGTGGAACTGACTGAAGATATGGTTCTAGGGAGAAGTGGAGGCCGCAGTAGTTGCTGGCCTTCCTCGAGGAGCTGGGGTGGAACGAATAATCGTTTTCCCACGCGCGTTTGTAGCGCTCAGACGTGGAGTTGCGGACACCAGCCTGTTCTACCTATTTAACATACTTTGAAACACACAATATGAATGGCGCTTTGAAATAATGAATGGTGGTTCGGTGGGAGGTAGGATTTCTTAATGGTAAGACGTTACCATTCGGCTCGTAAGGACCCGTCGCCACTGGTACACACATTTTGCCAGTTCCGTGTTGCAGTGGACGAGCCGCCAACCGTCAACTGACCACAAATCCAGAATCTGGGCTGATACTGGTAAATTCCTGGGAATCAAACCCAATATTAAAACTGTTGTCACAAAAAATGTAAAATAAACTAACTACGACTACTACATTTTTCAAACAATTGAACGAACAGAAAATGGAATGTAAACCTTACATGACACCTTTAAAATAACGGTAGGGGAACAGAGCTCGCTCCCCTACACATTTTTTGTCACACCAATTTAGTTCAACGCCTTTTTGGCTATTAAAATACTTTCTTTGGCTTGGTTGGGTGAGTAATAGTTTAAAATATTGTAGACAGTCTGGAGTTTTTAAAATATTTATTATTTTTGTTATTTGCTAAAATAAATGACTAACTAGGGGACGCCCTAGGAGAACACAATAGTAACCTTATTGGTGATGTTCTTCAGAAGGGTCAGGTGCGTAGTACTCGCAACCGGCGTGTGTGTATGACCAGATGTATGAACTTAAACGAGGCAAAATGAGTGTGTAAGGTTGTAGCAGGTGGCGTTCTGTAGTTTCTGCCTACCCTCATGGGAAAAAGGCGTGATTCTATGTATGTATGTAGGTAAATGAGTAGGTAACTACAAAATGGTGGATTATGCTTTAGAGCCGGCAGCGGAAACACTTATGTATAATACTCGTCCGCATTAATGTCATCCGGAAACGTGCCCAGAAGACTGGCAGCATTGCCATATTGAATGGCAATGCTAATTCTTTGACCAAAGAAATTGTTTGCCAGCGAGCTATGGAGCGCAGTATCCTAGGGGTTCAACTTTCGGACCTATAATGTTTTACAATACTGCGCGTCCATAACAAAATCACGGATGGCACCTAGATTACTGCCAATCTTCAGGATATAGCAGAACATGTACCGTCTCTTAGTCACCTTCTACTATACCCACGGGAAGAAATGGGAGCATGACAATTCCGGTATCCCCCCCCCCCCCCCCCGGGGGGTGGGGAGAGAGGATATATGTTCAGCAGTGGACTTGTTTCGGCTTTAATGGTGATGATGACCCTCTGACCGCAATTTCCGATAGTAGAAAAATAACATATCTGTTTTAGAGTTTGTCAAAAAAAAAAAATTTTTTTTTTTCATGTCTACTACATATTCATGTAAATTCTTCGGTTAAATTACAATGTTCACACAGTCAAATCGTTAGTGGTCCACAAAAAATGTTGATTAAATCATTTAAATAATTCAATTAGCGAATTTGATTATTTTATTGTATAATTCGATGGTGTTTTTTTATTGATATCTACCATAAAATTTAATGGTGCCCAATTTTGTTGTAAAACCATATATTTTTATAATATTACCGTGTAATTAATTAATTCCGTTTTTGGGTATTTTAGATACGTTTTTAGGGTACCTTGCCTAGGGTTGGCAACTATTATTGAGAAAAATTACGTAAATATAAGTACAATAAACTCTTTGAATAGGAAAAAAAATATAGAAATTGGAAGAAAAAAGGAGTCATCAAAATCAATTAAGTTTTTGTTGTTATAATGAAAAAATCGATTTCATAAACTTGATATTTCAATTTTTATTCGCTCTGTTTCTCACTTCAGATTCGTTATAAATATGGTTTTTTTTGCTCTTGGTAAACTAGGTATAAGATATTGCCATTTTTATAGTTTTCTTTGTAAATTCTTTTTTATTTTTTATTCTTGGCTCATGTGTATCGACAAATAGTGTTAATTAAATACCCATGTGAGTGTTTCGTTTTACGCATTAGGTACATTTAAGATTAGAAATAAAGTATTTTCGCTTACTTTATTTTATACAATAGTATAAAGAATAATTATCGAACATAAAATAAGATATGTTAGATATTAAGTAGGGTTGGCAACTCGTGCCCTATGATAATAATCTAGATTTATTCGCTTGGTCATCCTATTTCTTCCCGTGGGTGTCGTAAAAAGCAACTAAGGGACTTTCCAGAGAACGGGCAGCAGCGTTATCTGTTCATTTTACCAGCATACTGCTATCGCCAAACAGCTAGCCAAGCGTGGTGATTATGGCAATCTCCCCCAAATTGGGTGAGGACTATGTCCAGCAGTGGACGTCTTTCGGCTGAAATGATGAAGATGATTATTATTATTTCCTTAAACAATTAAACGTTTAAAATACGATAGTAAAGGTGCTGTTTTTGGCATTTAAAAATCCCTTGGTAATTAAAAGGCTAACAGACAGACATACTGGCATTCCTCTTTATTATACCCTCACACTTTTATTTAAGTAGGTAACCACTAATAGCTACCTACTGGGCTTATAAGTGGCCACAATTTATCATTCAGTCTTACTAAAATAAAATAGGTGCGTTCTTATTAGCAGCCATGTGCAAACTAAACGTGTAAAGATAAAAATGATGGATAAACATTGACACATGGCTATAAAAATATCAAGTTTTACTTAAACTTATAGCCAAACAGCTGAAACATATTTCTTTAATAAAAAAATCATATTATTTAAAAATTTGCAGCAATAAAAACAACCTTGTTTGATAGTTATCAACAGGACACAGGCTGTATGTGGGCATTCCTTATATGCAACTTCTTAATGTTTCCACTAAGCATTAGCACGGTGAACGGAACGCGGCCGCGGGAGGAAATAAAAAAAAAGTTAACTGTCAAAGTGACGTTTGCATTTTTCCCGCCAATTTAAACGTCAAATGACGACTGTGGCCGTTATTTTCCTTTTTGAGGTCTCTAGGTGTCGCGAATAACACTTTGAAATGTGTTTAGTGCCATAAAAATTTATTGTATCAACTTATTTATTTATGCCGGTTTTCCCTTGAATAATGTACTGAATTAAACATATCAAGATTGTGTCTCACCAGTTCTAAGTTTATTTTCTTGATCTCTATCTTTTATTTAGGATGTTACTTCTTAAGTTCATGTTTACTTTTAAATATCTACCTTAGACATTAATCATTACAAGCTTCTACAAATCAAATGAATGTTATTCATTTCATTACTCGATTTGCAAGTTCGCCCAGGCGAATCGACAATTGTAAAGTAATAAATACATTATTTTCTATGGGCGACTCGCATGACCTTAATTTATTTGTGGGCGAATCGACAACTCCAGAAATACGTATTAAGCAAAAGGTACGTTTTGAGATTTACCCGATAAAGTTCTGAGAAAAGGTCACTACAAGTACCTGCAATAAAGTCCAAGAAATTCGCACACAAGTAACTTCGTTTGAGTCGGAAAATAATGTACTTATTACTTACTTAAAAGTGTCCATTTGCCCGTTTAAGGCTAGTAAATTCGTGCGAATCGTCAAATAAGCCAGTTATTCAGTATTGAATTAAGTATTTTAGCTAGTAACGGACGCCCCAGGAAAAGTTTAGCTATTCAGTCGTCTTCGGCATCTATACTACAACATGCGACTTACGCGTCACACTGACGTCACGAAAACTCCTGCAAGCAGAGTTTACCGCGCGACTAGCATAATATGTACAACGTCCCGATATCCACCAGACACGACGCCAGCCTTCTGGTCGGAAGATCCTACCATTATTACGGAAGTTGAAGAAGTATACACCGTGTTCCTCCAAAACTGTATGCTATGGCAAAGACATTAGACAGAGAATGGGATCAACGAGCCGGCAGCGTCTAGAGATGGGAGCCAGTACTGATTATTCCCCAGGTAACGCCAGACATACTCAAAGAGTTATCAATGTCAATGAAAGCTCATTTCAAAGTAAAATTACTATTTTTTAACAAACAATGTGACAACAGAAAATGGCATGTCACAACACAATAACTATTTAATTAAAATGTCCTACCTACATGTGCAAAAAGCGATACTTAAATATTTAAATTATCCGGTGACAGTCCGCCATTTTAAAATGCCAGTTGCAATTAACTTAACGCAAAATGGTGTCAAGTCGTCCTTTAATTCTTAATTCAAACTGCTTTTGTCATGAATTGTGTGACAAGTAATAATAACTTATAAATTAACTGTGACAACCCAATGAAATAATAAGCGAATTGTCTATGTTTTTGTGATAGGTAACCCAGCCAACCAAAATTGCCCAAAGGTATCGTAATACCCAGTAACTGAGTTGTGGAGGTCAGGTAGGCAGTCGCTCTATGTAAAATAAAATAAGACTGGAAGCCGACCCTAATATAGTAGGGAAAAGACATGCAGATGATGATAATTATGAGAGGTAAACATTCTATCATTTCATTACTATTGCTAAAACAGTCCTAGAACTAACCATTCGAAAACATGTGATATATGAAGACATCTTATGTATGGAACGCACGTTCTTCTCCATAGATATCCACGTTTTGGAATGAAAATTGACGTGTAAATGTGTCTTCGGAACACTACGCTGTGTTCCAGGACGGGTATAAAAGACGAAGGCAAAAAGACTGCCGGGCAAGAGACAAGTACAGTTCGAAAGACACACAGACACAAACCGTACCGACCTCGCCGCCGAGGTCCGTCGTCGCGACCCCGACTTAATAGTCCCTCCCGACCCTTGCATGAGCCAGCCAGCGATGTAGCTGTAGCTTTAAATTAGCCCCTAAATAATTTAACCCAGATCCAGCATGTCCCTTGCTGCCCTCCCTCAGTGATCGCCTAAGCCGAGGTGCGAACCCCCCTCGGGGTTGCCCTTAGGACTTTCGCTTTAGTTTTAATTTTACTTATGGCCCGGCTGGAAATCGCCGGGCAAGAATCCGTTTAAGTAGTCAGAATCTTTTCAGATTAACAACGAGATGACCTTCAAAAAAAAAAAAAAAAAGACTGCCGGTCTCAAAGGGGTTTTGGCGGGCCACATGAGCCACAAGTAGGATGACTGCTGAGTAAAGTTCTCCACACAATGGGTGCCTAAAGATGGACAACGCCGCTGCGGTCGGCCCAGAAAGCGGTGGCGAGACGACCTGGATGCGTACGGCCGGTTCGAGGTGGCGCGGGAAATGAGTCCCTGGAAGGTTTTAACCCAGCAGTAGGACAGTATAGGCTAAAAAATAATAGTTTAAAAAACTAAAAAACACGCTTCCATGGAAAACCAAACTAAAAAGTACAAAATAATGAAAAAAAAGCGTGGGGTGCTTTTAAGGTATTTTTTTATTGATATCAGGCACCCCACGCTTTTTTTTCATTATTTTGTACTTTTTAGTTTGGTTTTCCATGGAAGCGTGTTTTTTAGTTTTTTAAACTATTATTTATTTTCTATTTTTTAGGGTATTTCGAATTTTGAGACGTATGTCAGCGTAGTTTGTGACAGTTTTTTTGCTGTCCTGGTAACCCTGGCAAGGATAATGGCACAAATTTATGAAATTATTGTATTGTCATCAGTCCTTGACAGGTGTGCAAAGTTTGAATGAAATCTGGTCGTTTAAAGTGGGTCAAAATCGCACTATAAGGAGTCGGTTACAAACAAACATACAAATATACAAACATACAAATATACAAACATACAAATATACAAACATACAAATATACAAACATACAAATATACAAACATACAAACATACAAGTGAAGCTAATATAAAGCGTGTAAAAAGAAAAAGTGTCTCATAAGCTCTACTTACACAAATAAACATTTCATTAACCGCGGCAGAAATTTCTTGATGATGTTTCTTGAATTGGTTCTCTCAAAAAACATAGTTTTTACCATGTTTTTCCTCAATCGTTTAGAATTGAAATAGAAAGTGTTATTAGATTTATTTTATGGCAATAATAGAATGTTATTAGTATCAATTTCATTTAAAATTTAAATAAACGTCTAACTTATTGTGCTGTGTTGGAATGCAAAAGCACATCTAATCAACACCATATACTATAATGTCAATTAACTACCCGATTTGCCCCATGGATACTTAAGTAGCTTTTTGATAAACACAAAGCGGTGTTTTTAACCGACTTCATAAAAGGAGGAGGTTATCAATTCGACAGTATTTTTTAAAATTTATTTTTTTATGTTTGTTACCTCATAACTTTTGACTGAGTGAACCTATTTTGATGGTTCTTTTTATAACATACTAGCTTCTGCCCGCGACTTTGTCCGTGTTAAATTTCTTGTTCCCCGACCCTTCCCGTCGCGTCGAATCGCCTACCCATGCGATTTTCCCCGTTTTTGCAACATTTTTCATTACTGCTCCGCTCCTCTTAGTTGTAGCGTGATGTTATATAGCCTATAGCCTTTCTCGATAAATAGGCTACTCAACACAATAAGAATTTTTCAATTCGGACCAGTCGTTCCTGAGATTAGCGCGTTCAATCAAACAAACAAACAAATAAACAACTCTTCAACTTTATAATATTATTAGTATAGATGATCACGCCTACATTTCGCTGAAGGGGATAGGTTGAGGACAGAGGTTTTGGTATCTAAACCATGTGTGTCGTAAGAGGCGACTAAGGGACTTACTAGAGAATGGGCAGCAGCGTTCTCTATGCATTTTACCACCATACTGCGATTGCCAACCCGCCATCGAAGCGTGGCGATTATGTATAGTCCACAATTATTTCACCGGGTATGTTTCAGACCCATGTAACAGGGGGCGAGCCTATGCCATCGTCATCATTTCAGCTATAACACGTCCACTGCTGGACATTTTTGTACCTCTTTTTACGAAAATTACGCGGACGGAAGAGTATGGAATTTAGCACAGATAAAGTTTATCATGTGGCGTTCCGCGCATAAAGGGACCAGATGTCGGCATTTAGTTGCAAAGTTATTTGCGATTTTGTAAAATCGGGTGAAAATATGGCATTTTGTGATTTTTACTGATTATTGATCTACAGCAAATTTGTTACATTTTCTACAATTAACATCTACAGACAACATTTCTAAGCACATTTTTTTAAAAAGGAAATGTTTAGTAAAATGTTACCAGATGTCGGTAGGGCTTACAAAATGTCGATATAATTATTATGTTGAGTTTTTGAATTTTAATATTATTTGTATATTGGCAGTACAGCATCGGTTATGTTAGTGATACATTAATGCATATAATGTGTTGGGATCTTTGTGGAAAAATCTATGTAACAAACGAGTAGAACATTGTTTTTTTGTAACCTTAACTTTCAAACTCCATTTTCTCGAAACTAGTTTTTTCAGAATTTCAACTTTGGATGTCTGTTACAAAAAAAGTATCTATTAGATTTCTTTTTTGTAATCAGCATAATAAAGGGACTCTTGAAGATTCTACATCCGGTTTTTACACCTCTCTACTGGTACCTTTATGCGCGGAACGCCACATATGGAGGAGTGCAGAAAACTAATATGTTTTATATACTTACTAACATAATATTGGCAGTGGCTTCGCCCACGTATGATACATATAAACCTTCCTCTTGTATCACTCTGTCTATTGATGAAACAGCATTCAAATCCATTGCGTAGTTTAAAAGATCTAAGCGCGATCGAAGGTCGCGAGATCTGTTCGAAAGAGATACCGTGGCCCCGGTACATGGGCAACTGAAGGAACACGGGTGGGTTTTAGTCAGTAAAAGTCTGACACGCCCTCCCGCTCCGCCCAGAGCGGGAGAAGTCATTTGATGATTTCCCATCCAAAAAAAAAAGCGTACAGACGCGGGAAGCGACTTTATAAAGAAGAAAATGCATTTGAAATAAATAATGTTTTTAATTAATTATGGTCGATTTTCGACCACTGTGCGACCACAAGTTGCAGTAAAAACATCATCATCATTTTGAGGTAAGAAGTCCACTGCTGGACTTCGGCAGCTGTGCTGCTGGGGAATTTGTTGCGCCACTTCTTCTTCCCAGCTAAAGCATTAGGAAGTGGTGAAGGGCAGGCGTTTTGGGGGACTGTCTTATGTAACTTTGACGTTCAAAAAGTGCTGACTCTCAGCCTAGTTTGAATAAATGATTTTTGATTTGATTTTGAGGCGTCCTTAAATTTGGGGGCTTTGCCATAATTGCCATGCTTGGCAGGCGGGTTGGCGATCGCAGTACAGTGTTAAAATGCATAGAGAACGCCGCTGCCCATTCTGTAGTAAGTCCTTTAGTCGCCTTTTACGATACCCACAGGAAGAAATGAGTAAGAAAAATCATACTTAATTCAACGATTTGTAAAGCAAATCAAACGATCATAAGTAACCTAGCAATACTAGTGATATAAGTATGATAACTGATAATTTTCGAGTTAGCAGCCTCACAAACACTGACATAGGTACTAGTAACACCTTTAAATTGCGAAATCGTGACACTAAAATAAAAAAAAAACCGATTCGCTACACCTTAAACACGTAATCTTTTACCAGCATATCTTTACACTTTACACCAACCTTAGCATCCTAAAAATAAGGTCGATATTCAATTAATTTTATTTGAAAGATATCGTGGTCTCGTCTCGTGCTTCGACAAACTTAATTTTGCGGTTGTGAAACTGCATAATGTGTTGGAAGATGGTTGAAAATTCATTTGGTGGACGGTAAATGTAAGTTGGTGGTCGGATTAAACGAAATATCTGGTTGGAACGCGTACGGTCGTCGTGTGTGGTCCCGAGACGGTACGGTAGGAAAGCGGCTCTACTTCAACTTTACAATTTTCTTTTGCCATTCTTTTTTGAAGACGTAATTAGTTTTTTTTTTTTTGAAGTGTGTTTTGTTTGGGTTATTGAAAAACAAAATGGCACATTTTTCAATTTAGGTTATGTGGTCAGAATTGAGCATCTATATTATTTTAATAACAGGCATTCGTCTAAACCTTTTACAGATATTTTGTTACTTTTTTTAAAGATTATGCACTTAAGTACTTATCTCTTATCATCATCACCATCATCAACTGCCTAGCTTTTTCCCTACTATGCTGGGGTCAGCTTCCAGTCTAACTGAATGCTGCTGAATATCAATATTTTACATAGAGCGACTGCTTATCTGATCTTTAACCCAGTTACTGGATAATACGATACCCCTTGGTAAGACTTACTTATCTCTTCTTGTATGTCACGTAATTTAATAGAACTTCATGGTCATTTACTTAGTTTTTTTTTTGTTGATACTTGTACCACATGATCATCACGACTGTTGTCAACAAGGCGTTAGGTAGAGGTTTATCCATAGTACACTCACATTTCGTCAGTTATATTTAAGTCCCAAGTAATAGGGGGCGAGCCTATTGCCATCACTGGCTGACTGGCCTGTTAGTCTCGTGGTTAGTGACCCTGACTGCTAAGACTGAGGTCGTGGGTTCGATTCCCACCCAGGACAAATCTTTGTGTGATGAGCACGTTCATTTGTTCTGTGTCTGGGTGTAATTTATCTATAATATGTATGTATTTAGAAATATATAAGTATATTTATTAGTTGTCTGGTTGCCATAGTACAGGTTCTGCCTAGTTTGATATCAGATAACGGTGTGTTGGTTGTCCTAAAATATATTATATTATATTAACTATTGTGGTTTACTCGATCCTAGGCATCCTCTCTCCACTCCTACCATCTTCAAATGACGTCTCCCGCTCTGGGCGAAGAGGGAGGGCGTGTCAGACTTCTAATGAGTAAAACCTACCCGTGTTCCTCCAGTTCCCCATGTGCCAGGGCCACGGCATCTCTTTCGAACAAATCTCGTGACCCATGCACGTCCCGCTTGTCCTCCTTCTAGTTTTGTCAGAGCCTATCCAACTCGTTCCACAATCTCCTTCATGGTCTGCTGTGACCCCGCCTCACTGTTTCACCGGTTCTGTGCTAATTGGGCCCACATTTATCACTAAGCCTTCACAATTTTATACAAGAAAGTAATTAATCAGATGCTCCTAAAATCTAAATAAAATTCTAAGAACTAAACACACAGTTAGGACTAAAAATAAACCGCTTGTAATATGATTTAGCTTTTACATGACTAATTTAAAAGTGACAGATTTAGAAATGACTACTATTTAGCTTTGATTCGTGTCTAATTCTATGAAATAAAGTGCTGCGTTAAGTGGGGTGTCAATTAATCATGTCAAATTAATTCTGAGAGTCGTCTTCACTGAATTTTCTAAAAGCCTGTCATTTAAATAATTTATGTTCTTAC
This sequence comes from Aporophyla nigra, assembly GCA_947507805.1. Lineage (NCBI taxonomy): Eukaryota > Metazoa > Arthropoda > Insecta > Lepidoptera > Noctuidae > Aporophyla > Aporophyla nigra. The sequence goes on from OX382320.1 coordinate 2,878,455, forward strand.
CTATCTAGATTTTAAATTATCCTCAGACGGACAAGGGAAGCACTGTCCCTGTAGTTTTACGACAAGTCTTCATAATCATTTCAGCCGAGAGACGTCCACTGCTGGACATAGGCCTCCCCCAATTTGGGGGGTTTGTTATAATTGCTACGCTTGGCAGGCGGGTCGGCGATCGCAGTATGGTGGTAACATACATAGAGAACGCTGCTGCCCATTCTCTAGTAAGTCCCTTAGTCGCCTCTTACGACACCGACGGGAAGAAATGGAGTGGTGCTATTTTTTACGTCCAGCAGTACAAAGAACGACAAGTAAACTAGAAATAATAGTTATAAATAGAATACAGTTAATTTTTCGATGATCTATTAAGATCTTCAGTTGTCGTTTTATCAGTCTATACCGTTCTCACCGCTAGGATACAGGCATTTTCTCGGTGAGAGGGAATGGGCCGTAATCTACCCAGTTGGCCCAGTTTTGGCACTAGGACATACACTAGGATACTGACGATGCTCTTCTTCACCATTTTTGAGAGCAGTGGTGAAGAAATTATTCACACAAAGTACAACGTTTGCCTGAGTTTAAACCCACGACCTACAAATTGTGACCGATACCATTGGGCTGTTGTACAAATTAAATGTACCTACCTATTTCATTAATAACATTTTTTTGAATCAAATCTCTATTCCTAACTTTAAAAAGCCATCACCCAAAGTATCTCCAGCCCTTAATTTTACGCTGCTAATGTCATTTAGTTTAACTACATCCACATTAACTTAATTGTAAGGGTTAACGCCACCATTAATACTGAACAGTTTAGTTGTAGCAGATTGTGGCATGACCTGTAGGAGTGAGGGGCTCGTGGCAAAGTAATAGAAGACAAACGGGTCGATCGATCGATGGTGCCAGACGTAAAGAATAACACCACGCCATTTCTTCCCGTGGGAGTCGTAAAAGGCGACTAAGGGACTTACTAGAGAATGGGCAGCAGCGTTCTCTATGCATTTTACCACCATACTGCGATAGCCAACCCGCCTGCCAAGCGTGGCGATTATGGCAAAGCCCCCCAAATTGGGGGAGGCCTAAGTCCAGCAGTGGACATCTTACAGCTGAAATTATGATGATAATGGGTCGATCCATCAGGTTTGGTTTCGCATGCCGGGATTAGTCGTACTACGATGGGTTACTATCTCCTGCTAGGGTCACGAGATTTGTTCGAAAGAGATACCGTGACCCTGGCACATGGGCAACTGAAGGAACACGGGTGGGTTTTAGTCAGTAAAAGTCTGACACGCCCTTCCGCTCCACCTAGAGCGGGAGACGTCACTTGATGATATACCACCCAAAAAAAAAAATGGGATACTATCTTGACAGATGTCACAACGTCAGCCGGGTGTGACTGAAAACCAGCGTTGGTGCTGCGTTTCGTATAAAGACGCAGCATTATGCTGAGCTAAGCCATTTTGCGTGGATGCAACCCATGTTTTTCCTAGCATTTTCTGTTATTTTTGTTTTGTGTTTGGTCCTTCTTAGTAATAATAATAATATCTTAGGACAACCAACACAATGTTATCTGATCCCAAACTAGGCAGAGCCTGAACTATGGCAACCAGACAACTGATAAACATACTTATATGTTTCTAAATACATACATATTATAGATAAATTATACCCAGACACAGAACAAATGATTGTGCTCATCACACAAAGATTTGTCCTGGATGGGAATCGAACCCACGACCTCAGTCTTAGCAGTCAGGGTCACTAACCACTAGACTAACAGGCCAGTCGTATAGAGACGCAGAATTGTGCAGAGCGAAGCCGTTTTACGTGGATGCGGCCCATGTTTTCTCCAGCATTATCTATTATTTATGTTGGTCTTTCTTTGCGTCATGTTTACCGCAAATAGACGTATTTTCCCGAAAAGTCTGACAACCTGTATTACCAAGGTTTCGTATTACCCAGTAACTGTGTTGTGGAGGTCAAAAAACCAGTCGCTACATGTACAATACTAGTATTTAACTGCATCCGGTTAGGCTGGCCGCATAGACTTTGACCGGTTCATTTTTTGGGGGTTTGCTATAATCGCCACGCGTGGCAGGTGGGTTGGTGATTGCAGTAGGGTGATAAATTTCCTTCTCTAGTAAGTCATCAATTCAACCCCCTAAGTTCATTTACGTAAGAATCGTAACGAACGTAAGTAAATTTGTATACCTATCGCCAACTACCTTTTCGTTTTCCCCTTAATTACGTAGGGATCTTAAGGTTACACTAAAAATGCTGCAGCGGAATTTATGCATTTTACTACCATACTGCGATCGCCAATCCGCCTGTCAAGCGTGGCGAATTGCAAAGCCCCCCAAAGGGGGGGAAGCCTGTGTCCAGCAGTGGATGTATTTCGTCTGCAATGATGATGATGGTGAATCTACACCGCCACAAGCGAACTACGCATTACACTGACGTCCCTTACGACACCCACGGGAAAAAATGGGATAGTACTCAAGCTAGCATTAACAATAATAAACTCGAGCACCTTACGTCTCATACTACACGTAGCAAGTTCTTCGTCAGGTCGCCGTCACCGCGATAAGTTAAGGTTCTATCATCATTTGCGTTGACTTTAGGTATGTTGGCAGACTTGTGTTTTGATTGGCTACCTGTAAATCTTAGACATCACACAGGAAGAAGAATATTCAACAAAGCATAATATACAGCCGCACGGACCGATCGTTCAGGTCAAGCTAGGCAGACCATCCATATAAAATATTAGTATGCAGCTGCATCCGGTTAGACTGGAAGCAGACCCTTTGGGAAAAGGCTAGGCAGATGATAATAATGTACAGGGAACAAAGGTGAAAAGTAACCAGAGGGGTAATTGCGGAACTTTTTATCGGTAAGAATTGGTTTAATATTCATAGTTAAACGACATTCATTGCGTTATTTACGTTGCTGAGCCGACAATTTATTCGAACAAATGACGCAATGGTTTAGAAATCATCTTCAATCCCATTCAGATTCTGATAAATTGTGTGTTTCGCAATTAGGGTGCAGGTTTTTCGGATATAGTTGAAGTTTAATAACAAAGTAATGGATGTTTAGGAACAGAATTTAATTTCATCAACATCATCATTCATCATTTGAGCCGTAAGACGTCTACTGCTGGCCATAGATATTACATTAGACAGACCTGTTAGTCTAGTGGTTACTGACCCTGACTGCTAAGACTGAGGTCGTGGGTTCGATTCCCACCCAGCACAAATCTTTGTGTGATGAGCACAATTATTTGTTCTGTGTCTAGGTGTAATTTATCTATAATATGTATGTATTTAGAAAATATATATGTATATTTGTCAGTTATCTGGTTTCCATAGCACAGGCTCTGCCTAGTTTGGGATCAGGTAACGGTGTGTTGGTTGTCCTAAGATATTTATTTATTTATTTTTATTTATAGGCCTCCCCCAAGTACGAAGGGTTCGCGATCGTAGTATGGTGGTAAAATACATAGAGAACGCTGCTGGCCATTCTCTAGTAAGTCCCTTAGTTGCCTTTTATGACAGCCACGGGAAGGAATGGTGTGGTGTTATTCGTTTCAGCCAGGCACCACATGATTTACGTGTTATTGAAGCTTACCTACGCAAAAACGACTCAAGCAAAGTTAATAAAATTTATATAGGACCTCTATGACAGGCCTGTGGCCTCTTGACTGGCCTGTTAGTCAAGTGGTTTTTGACCCTGACTGCTGACGAAGACTGAGGTCGTGGGTTCGATTCCCACCCAGGACAAATCTTTGTGCGATGAGCACAATCATGTGTTCTGTGTCTGGGTGTAATTTCTCTAAAATATATGTATGTATTTAGAAATATATAAGTATATTTATCAGTGTCCCGTGTGGTGCCGGACGTAAAGAATAACACCACCCCATTTCTTCCCGTGGGTGTCGTAAAAGGCGACTTAGGGACTTATTAGAGAATGGGCAGCAGCGTTCTCTATGCATTTTACCACCATACTGCGATCGCCAACCCGCCTGCCAAGCGTGGCGATTATGGCAAAGCCCCTCAAATTGGGGGAGGCCTAAGTCCAGCAGTGGACGTCATACGGCTGAAATGATGATGATGATATTTATCAGTTGTCTGGTTGCCATAGTACAGGCTCTGCCTAGTTTGGGATCAGATAACAGTGTGTTGGTTTTACTAAGTTATTATTTATTTTTCCATAGTTCATACTCTATCTATTAAAAAAGAAAGAAATAATTTTCGAAATTGATCCACAGTTGCCCTAGATAACATACAACACACATACAAACAAAACAGTTAGGTAAATAGACAACCTCCTCTTTTTTGAAATCGAGAACGATTTGTCCCTTCTTCACGTTACTCTACCTACCCTCAAAACGAAAAGCGTGAAGTAACGTCACGTCTAGATTTCTCTCAACAACTTATTACCGTCTTCATCTCACGACGAAATGGTTTACCTGTCATATTTAATATTTTAACTAGGTGTTTTCAATACTTGTAGATAACATACCTAAGAACAATCAAGGTATTTTCTACCACAGTTTAACACCATGTTGAAGATATTATAGACAATTTTCTAGTGGGCAAAGATGTTCTACGGACTTAGAAATATTATATAAGGAAATAGATAATCACACACACACATCAGCAGCCTATAACGTTCCCACTGCTGGGACACAGGCCTCCTCTCGGTGAGAGGGAGTGGGCCATAATCCACCACGCGGGCCCAGTGCGGGTTGGTAGATGTCACATGTCTTCGAATTTTTGGTTTTAAGACATGTCGGTTTCCTCACGATGTTTTCCTTCACCGTTTTGAGAGCAGTGGTGAAGAAATTATTTACACAAAAAGTAAAGCGCCTGCTTGAATTCGAACTTACGACCTACTACTCGTAAGTCGCGGTCGTCACCACTGGGCCACCACTGCTCTCTCACGCCTTTTCCCCATGGGGGTAGGCAGAAACTACAGAACACCACCTGCTACGCTCCTTACATACTCCTTGTGCCTCGTTTAAGTTCATACATCTGGTCATACACGCACGCCGGTTACCAGTACTACGCACCTGACCTTTCTGAAGAACTTCACCAATAAGGTCACTATATGTCGTTCTAAGGCGTCCCATTCTGGCGTGTCCTCTCACATCTGCCTTGTAAATACCTTTTGTTAGCCGTCCTTCATTCATTCTCTCAACATGACCAAGCCATACTCTTTGCAACTTTTGTCACGTTTAAATAAAAAGCTATACCTGCTAAGGCCTTCATCACCATCATCATCAGCCTATAGCACTCCACTGCTCGATATAGACCACTCCATTTGCACGCTATTCAGCTTAATTCAAATCAAAATCAAAAATCAAATCAATTTATTTCGGGCTACAAAGACCCATATCATAAATACCTTACAGACTAACATACATACAAATAAAAACAATGGAAACATAAAACTATTGTACACGAAGTGACGGCGTCGTGTTGCGCTGCGTGGTGTCGCGTAGCCTTCCGCGGAATCGCCGATACACGACACCCTTCGGCCAAAACTCTTCCTTGAGGAAGGTCTCGATTTGAAGAGTTGGAACTCGCACTACAAAAGACTTGAAGTTCGTGTTATGGCGTGGTTCCAACTTCTCGACCCTCAAGGTCCAGTTAGTCTTCACTCGTACATACTCCACGATCTCCTCAACCTTCGTGGTGTAATGTAGACGGGACACATAGAGCTGCGCCGTCGGTGTAGCTGGACGCAGCAGCATATTGGGTCCTGCGGCGCGGAATTCTCGGCAACTCTCATCCAGCTGCTATCAGCCACCCTGCAATGATTGTTGCTCCACCCAAGCGTCCTACCTAACTGGTCAAGTCAAAATGATAAAAGATTTTATTTCTGTAAGTAGACAAACAATTTTACACGGCAATTCTATTTCGAAAACTAGATGAGGTCGGCGTTTCCTAACTGACTACTCTGAGAAGAAAGGCCGAAACTATTTCCCTGTCCAGACATAATCTTACTCAATACTTTTATTGCATTCCACATGTGTTCTTAGGCGGTAAACTTATGATTAGATCATAATGGACCCTGTCGGGCACAGCAAAATTAGTGTGTTAGGAGAGAGGAAGCATTTTTAATTATTTAATAAACTAATAATAATATCAAATACAAGATATAAAATATTACATGTAATAATATGATTGAGATATGTAATAATAAAAAAAATTATGCTAATGATTTAAATATAGTTTAAAGTGGAGTACTTAAGTTATGACTTTATAAGTTTATCACTTAGGTATTCGTTTATTGAATACCTAATAACTTTTCTTTATCAAAAATTGTCTAAGGTTTTTTTAAGAATATGTTTATTTTCTCTTCTTTTTTTATTGCTGCGGGTAGTTTATTATATAATTTAATAGACATTACGTAGGGACTTTTAGAGTGCATTTTTAATCGAGAACTTGGTAAGTTAAGCCTAGATGGGTGTCTGAGTAGATAGCGTGTCTGTATGTGTTCGCGTTTTGAATACAGTTCTGGATGTTTGCGGACAAATTTACAAGTTTCTAAAATGTATATACTATATATAGGTTTACAACTATCTGTTTGCTCAATGTTTACCAGTATTCTTATCAACTTCTTTTGCAGTGTGAAAAGTGATTGTGCGTCTGTGCTGTTTCCCCAAAGGGTGACGCCATAGCTAAGCCATGCATAAGCATAATATCTTGGGCACATCATGTGAAGACCATGTGGATTGGTGTCTGAAATGATCTTTTGAGGCAAGAACTACACTGATTGAGTGGATCTAACCCGTCAGGGTACGTTCATCAGTCTTACCATGGTTTTAGAAACCACTTTAAAATCAAAAGCTTTACCAGCAACTAGAATGGCATTCGATAAATTCATGATACAAGTCACTGACCTCATGATCCCTCTTAATTTATGTATTAACTCGTACCTCTAAATAGCAATTAGGCACGCTAATGTTAATGAGATACATTTCAGTCGATTAATATAATAATATATCTTAGGACAGCCAACACACCGTTATCTGATCCCAAACTAGGCAGAGCCTGTACAGTAGCAACCAGACAACTGGTAAATGTACTTATATATTTCTAAATACATACATATTATAGATAAATTAAACCCAGACACAGACCAAATTGTGCTCATCACACAAAGATTTGTCCTGGGTGGGAATCGAACCCACGATCTCAGTCTTAGCAGTCAAGGTCACTAACCACTAGACTAACAGGGCAGTTGAATAAATTATTTCGTTTTATGGGGATAAACCGTGCTAGTCCCTGTTAAAAGGTTTTGAATTTTTTCGTTCCTTTTCAGGTGGTTTATTGTTTAAACTAGGTTTTGCCAGCGGCTTCACACTCGTGGAGATTAAAATATATTCCACGAGAACGCAGTACCGGGATAAAAAGTATTCTATGTCTAACTTGTGTGCCAAATTTCATACGAATCAGTTTAGCCGTATTTGCGTGATTGAGTTACAGACAGATCCATACATACAAAGTATGGCCTACTTATTTATTTTGCCCTGTATAGTAAAAATCTAGGATAAACGTGAGCTTCATTGGACGTCCTAAAGCAAAAGTGACGAAACTCCATACACACGTTTATCCCGTTGAACCCCTTAAGGGTGAAATTTTTAATAATCTTTTCTTAGTGCTCATTTTTGTTAGGAACTCTCTTGCAACCCATCTAGCGTCTTAGGCTGTAGTGTTTTTCAGTGAAATTAAGATTAATTTTAAGAACGTTCACTCTGATGATCTGATCTCAACAATACCTCGAGATTCCGTGCATTTTTGACTAGTTTTGCGACATTTGACTGTCTATTACTGCGATGTCTGATACTGGGACTAGATTTTGAAGGTTTTTAATTATGAGAATTGACCTTCTGTTTTACAACTTGACAATATCTAGAACCTGCGGAAAACTGTACATGAATTCTTTATATGTATTTCAAAGTTAGTGCCCATTCGTAGAATGTTAACATTATCTTATACAAGTATCCAAAAACTTAACAGCAATAGCTCCGAATCTTTGGATTTATGGAAATATTGAAAAAAATAAAATGGATTTCCTCTTGTAATATATGATCAAACATGTAAAATTCTAACAAATACCAATTTAAGTACTAATAACTGTTTTTCTCCAACAGATGGCGTAACTTCCCCAAACCAAAATGGCTGCGGTATCATCAGCCCACCATCAAGATTCCAGAATCAAAATACAAGACCACAGCGATGACGAGCCTTACTCCCCAAACACCAGAGACACCACCAGCCCAGAATACCACGACGAGGAAAAAGCAGAAGAGAGACCCATACTGTCATCTTCTTTCGCCATACACAACGTTCTAAAGAAAGAAAGAGACAGTCATAGTCCGGAAAATGTTTTCTCAACTGACAAGTTGCTGCAAAACACGCCGAATTACGAAGATTTACGAGAGCTCAACGAGAATTCACGAACGTCCGATCTTATCGACGATGATGACGATCGAACGAACGAATCTAGAGCTGAAATTAGTATAGATGACAATTCCTGCTGCAGTGATGACACTGTGCTTTCGGTTGGCAATGAAGCGTTGCCAACATTCGAGCAAAAAGGTCCGGAAATGTCACAGAACCTGACGTCCTTCAAACATATACAAACGCATTTAAATGCGATATCACAGTTAAACCAAAATATCAATATGAACCAGCCTCTTCTCCTAAGGCCGAGTCCTATTACCCCAAACCCTTTAATGTTCCTAAACCAGCCCCTCCTTTTCCAAAACCCCTTAATCAACCAAGTAGACTTAAAATCTGGGCTGCAAAGTCGAATGCCAGTTCCTCAAAGCAATTTAAACCTTAATCCCCAACCTTTCGGTTTAAACTTCGGTTTAAGAATGAAGAGTCAGAGCCAGGACTTGAGAAGAACAGATGAAAACAGAAGAATGAATTATGTGTCCCCGAAATCGCCAGACAATGAGTCTGGGAGGGATTTTATTAACCAGAATTGTCTGAAGTTCAGTATAGACAATATTCTGAAGGCTGATTTTGGGAGGAGGATTACGGATCCTTTGACTAAGAGGAAGACGAAGACCAGGGTTGAGGCTAAGATGTCTCCTGTCAAGGAGACAGCCTCTCCTTCTAAGCCTGAGGAGTCCAGAGTTCCTGAGGTGAAGCCGGGGGAGAAGAGTGGAGCTATTGACTTGTCAAAAGGAGAAGATAGCGGGAGCAGTCAGAGTTCAGCTACCGGTAAGATTTTTGCAAATATTTACTACTTCAACGGCTGCGGCCGTATTTATCGGTTTATGGTCGGAATTTATGTGCTGGCCATTTATTAGATTATGTAGAACCTTTAAATCTTATAAGTGGCACTTTGTCCGGAGCCTTTGACTTCCAACCGCGTGCCTCTTGATTATTACTTACTTAAGTATCCACGTTCTCTGCAGGTACCACGATGGCAGACGGCGCAATGGTCTGGCCTGCGTGGGTCTACTGTACTAGGTACAGTGACCGACCCAGTTCCGGTGAGTCAAATTCAGTTATTTAGCTAGTTAAGTTATAGCGTCTACATTGTTTACAGTTTTTGTATCGTGTCCTTTAGATTTTTTTATCATAAACTTAGGTAATTTTAAACGACCACAATATATACGTACCTACACATCAATCAATAACTTATTATACCATTCCAAATGATAGAGTTATTTTATTTGTTCAATATTTACGTTTTATAGTTATATGGGCTCACAAACATAATATAATATGTATAAGTATATAAAAACAGAGCAATAAGAATCAGGGTACATAAAAAAACTCGTCTGCATCGCTGTTAATGAGAAAAGTGCCCAAAAGACATGCAGGATTGCCACGTTGTAAACGTTAGCCAAGCAGTTGGCCGACTCGTCACGTGACTAGAGGGCTGGCCTATTTTTTGGCCAAAGAACTAGCATTGCCATTCAATGTGGCAATGCAGTTAGCCTTTGGGCACTTTTCCCATTGATAGCGATGCAGACGAGTTTTTGGATGCCCTCTGATTTTTTTCTCTGTGTTTTTAGATACTGTATTTTGTGGAACGGGCCACAGTATATGCGTAAATAACTACCAATAACTATTTAATTAATAAAAATACCAAAATAATATCACAAACTAAAACAAAGCATCGAAAAATTCATCCGCATCGCTGTCGACGGGTAATTTACTCAAGAGACTGACGGCATTACCACGTTGTAAGGCAATTTTTAGCCTCTGAAAAAAAACCAGCCCATGGGTCGGGATAGCAGTCAGTGATTACCATTGAGTAAAACACCATATTCTGACTCTAAGGCCCGGCGCCCACTATCGGTGGGCATCGGTGCGGCTCGGTACAGCTCGGGCGCCTCAGAGCTGCGTCGGGCGACTTCGGGCTGCCTCGGCAGCCGTAAGCATAGCTAAGGACGCCGAGGCTGTCTTCGGGCAGCAAGATGAACAATGAGAACAAAGTCCCAATCCACCATTATAAATACACACGCACAACTATTTTCACGTAACGTTACGACTGCTCTGCGATGTTTCTACCGCCCGAACTATTCTGAGGCTACCCAAAATCAGCTACGGCGTCCTTAGCCATACTTACGGCTGCCGAGGCAGCCCAAAGTCACCCAACGCAGCTCTGAGGCGCCCGAAGCCGCCCGAAGCCGCCCGAAGCCGCCATAAGGCACCCAAGCGGTACCGAGCCGCACCGATGCCCACCGATAGTGGGCGCCGGGCCTAAAAAAGCAGTTCATCAATAAAGACATAGAAATTAATCTTCATAATGAAATGTTTATTTATGTGAGTAGATCTTACAAGACACTTTTACACGTCAAGATTATAAAAAGTAGATGGCGCTAGCTTTTCCTAGCTAACTGATCCCTGAGAAGTAATACTGAAACAAACTCAGAGGGCATGGTCTATTTTAAAGTCCCAACATTATATTGTATGTGGGTCTAACAATGCAGGACCATGTCTGGAAAAGCATTTTGAACAAAAGAGAAAATGCAGCTTTGAGCTGACCTGTCTCAACAGACAGCATGTCGTCGTTGCAAATTTAAAATCTCCTATGTGTAAAAAGTAACTTTTCGAGAAAAACGAAAAAAACTGTTTCCTGAAAAAGAAACTGAGGAAACATTCTTATTTTTTTTTTTAGATGTAAAGTGTAAAGGACTTATAATGTATTGAGATAAAATTTGTCGTATATCAATGTGTCGTTCAGCGTATATTTATATAAATTTAATTATTTTTCTGCACATAGGAGATTTAAGTTGCAACTTTTTGTCACATAAGTGGTTTTACAGTTTACAGGCACATAGGAGTTTTCGATGGTCAATAAACATGAGATTTTATTAAATTAGCGAATATTTTAACGATACATTAAGATATTCACATATGAGTTTTTGCAATAGTTAGATATACAAAATCGCTTTTAAAATATATGCATAGCTCGTATTTGTGAAAATTGTTACATAGGAGGTTTTAAATTTGCAACGACGATGTATGTATCAGTCATCGTGTAGCTCAACCCTATTTTAGGGAGCTCAACGACCCGTCACAAAACGCTACCAGATCTGCAGGACATTTGCATAGGCCTTATACAAAATACTCAAAACCGCTAAACAGTTATAAAGTCATATATTCAATCTAGCCTGCACTGCTGTGTTACATCATCATCATCAATATTTTAGCCGAAAGAAGTCCACTGCTGGACATATACCTCCAGCAATTTTAGGGGGTTTGCAATAATCGCCACGCTTGGCAGGCGGGTTGGCGATCGCAGTAAGGAGGTAAAATGCATAGAGAACGCTGCTGCCCATTCTCTAGTAAGTCCCTTAGTCGCGTTTACGATACTCACGGAAAGAAATGGGGTGGTGCGTTTCTTTACGTCAGACACCACATGCATCATATGAATAACTTTTCTTCTCTATCATAGAATGGAAATTACGAAATGCTTGTACTTTCAACTTCTGTGATGTACCATAAGGGTTCATACGCACTATACGGATAGCCGCGATGCGGCTAGCTGTGCGGCTGACCGTAAAATGTGGTTGAAGAACCGTTGCGATTTGCGGTTATATCGAGCCATAATCAAAGATGGACGCGGAAGAAGTTGCTGCTATTTCCTACATTTACATAAAGAAGAAAAAACTAAGAAAGAAGTACTGGGTGCATCCTTATTTGCAAACACGAGATGAAAGCAAGCATTTTTTAATATTTTTCGAAGAACACACACATTCACTCGATTTCGGGCAGCCGCAGACTGAGCCGCACAGTGCGTATAGCGACCGTCCGGCTAGCCGTCACTCGGGCCGCAGCAGGCGCAGCTCTCCGAGCGAACGGAGCGGTCTGCGGGTAGATGGATGAACCTAAACGAGGCAAAAGGAGTGTGTAGAGATCGTAGCAGGTGGCGTTCCGTGGTTTCTGCCAACCCCCATGGGAAAAAGGCGTGGTTGTATGTATTGTATACCTATAACATACAGATTATCAAATACTATGTTAAATCCTTTACCAAAATTAACGAGCCTCCCCCTTCGTACCCACAATAAGATTAACTAAATCTTTCTACGCTGAAATCATCCCTTCGAGACCACAATATTCAATGTAGTGTAGGCCAATAATTTGATAAGTGCCCCCGTGGGGAGTGTTGCGTTAGATAAGGGAGGCGGAACCCCTCGGAAGAGGGTCGGTTTATTAACACAGTGAGAAGATTGTTACACGTGTTTTGTTTTAGACGAGATAGGGAGAAAAATGAATAATAGTTTAAAAGCAAAAAACATGTTGCTAAAGAAAACGAAACTAAAATGTAGAAAATAATGGAAAAAAAGCGTGGGGTGCTTTTTCAGGTATTTTTTTATTTTTCCATTATTTTCTACTTTTTAGTTTGGTTTTCTATGGAACCGTGTTTTTTAAACTATTATTTATTTTCTATTTTTAGGGTGTTTCGAATTTTGAGACGTATGTCAGCGTAGTTTGCGACGTATGTCAGCGTAGTTTGCGACGTATGTCAGCGTAGTTTTTGAAGACAGTTTTTTTGCTATCCTGGTAACCCTGGCAAGGACAATGGCACTTTATGAAATTATTCTATTGACATTAGTCCCCGATAAGTCTGCAAAGTTTAAATGAAATCTGACCGTTTGAAGTGTGTTAAAATCAAGTCCAAAGGAGTCGGTTACAAACATAGTTACATATAGACATACAGGTACCTATCGTGTGGTGCCGGACGTAAAGAATAGCACCATCCCATTTCTTCCCGTGGGTGCCATAAGAGGCGACTAAGGGACTTACTAGAGAATAGGCAGCAGCGTTCTCTATGCATTTTACCATCATACTGCGATCGCCAACCCGCCTGCCAAGCGTGGCGATTATGGCAAAGCCCCCCAAATTGGGGGAGGCGTATGTCCAGCAGTGGACGTCTTACGGCTGAAATGATGATAATGATGATGCTACAGGTGAAGCTAATAAAAGTGTATTAAAAAGGGAGCTTGTGAAATAATAATAATAATATAATAATAAATTGTTTATTAATAAAAAAGGGTCACATTTACAATAAATACGTTAAACAATTAAAATAGAGCAGATTTGCTAATTTTCCTGAACTAGGTAGAACCTGTGTTTCAGGCTACAAATGCAGTGTAGTAGTAGTAGTGTAGTAATAACTAAAATTAAAACTTAGGTAACAAAAGTAAAATAGCGAGTTAGCGGTTTTATTTGCAGACAACTAGTAAATCTTCTGTCTGTGCATAATCTATGGTTAGTAAATAGTGAAGTTTTTTTTTTACAGCTATAGTAGTTTAATTTATAGATACTTAGTTTTCTATTTAATCTATTGTACAGAAATGGGCCTAAAAATGTATAGAATCTTTCTACAAAGACATGTTTTGAGGTCTCATTTGTTATACATACAAATAACAGCTGCTTGATTCTATTCGGCGCGGTTGGTCCTTAGATGGGTGCTTCCGTGCTTCTGAAAGCACGTTAAGCCGTTGACAGTCGTTACGGGTCGAAAGTCCCGAAAGTGTGACAACCAGTCTTTCTGAGGGGTTGTGACCAGTTACTGAGTTGTAGAGGTAAGGTACGTAGTCGCTTACTGTAAATACCTACTAGTATTCAGCTGCATGCGGTTAGATTGGCAGCCAATCCCAATAAAATTCATAGTTCAACAACACTCATTGCGTAATTTACGTTGTTGACCAGATTTTCTTTTCGAACATACAAAGCAAGGGATGAATTAGCAATATCTTAATAAAATTATTCAGATTCTGATTAATACTGTGTTACGCAATTAGGGTGCCGTGCTACACAAGTAGTTTCCCTAGCCAAAATTGTGTTTTTCTTGTTTCGTAAATTAAAAACAAACAGACGGATAGACTGTAGTAATAGAATTAGGGATCATTAAGCATCGTGCAGTGCAGCTGATAAATATGTGTACGGGACACTGAAGGGGAAGGAAATAAAAATTGAATTTTAGAGATGGGAGTGTGTCGATAAAGTTTTTTGGTTGTTATCGATAGTTTAGAGATTTTTTTTTATTATTATAAAAGCTTTTTCTTGGATTTATTTTTATTTTCTTTTATTTTGGATGCAAAAGTTTAGGTTAATATGGCTAAATGAAAGAAAATCTTGTTTTGGTATTTTGGTGGTATTTCCGCAAAATCTTGGCCCAAAAAAATACTGAATTTGTAAAGAAAGCATAATCAGCCTTATAATGTTCCTGGGACACAGGCGTCCCCTTTGTGAGAAAGAGAGTGAGCCATAATCCACCACGCTGGCCCACTGCAGGTTTGTAGATGTCACATGTCTTAGATTATTTGTTTTGATTTTACTTCACCGTTTTGATAGCAGTGGTGATGGAATAATTTAAAAAAATTGAAGCGCCTGTCTGGGATCTAACCTATTCAAATGTCGCAGCCGTTACCACTGGGTCACCACAGCTCTGCAAAGAAAGAAAGAAAGAAAAAATGTGTTTACTGGTATACAGTAAATAAAACTTATTTTAAATTTATTTTTTAACTGACTTCAAAAAAGGAGGAGGTTATCAATTCGTCTGTATATTTTTTTTTTTAATGTTAGCTCATAACTTTTGACTGGGTGAACCGATTTCGATGATTTTTTATTTGAAAGCTAGTGCTTCCCGAATGGTCCCATTTTAATTTGGTTCCATTCGGACAGTGGAATCCATGTGAAAACCATATAAATCTTAAATTTGCATTAAGTATGTGCGCGTCAAATGAACGAATAAACGCGAACGAATAAACAAATGACAAATGAACGCGATTAGATTATTGCGGGGTATCTACCATAACTAAAAAGTTAAAAATAAAAACGTTTTTACAAAAAAATAAAAACCGACTTCTTTGAAAAAAACACTACAAAGTGAAAAATAACTCTAATTTCGGAAGTCGGTGGCAAAACAACCTTAAATTCAGATCCTAAGACACCGAATTCCGAAATTAAAGTTATTTATGACTTTGTTGTGTTTTTTTTTAATGAAGTCGGTTATTATTTTTTGTAAAAACGTTTTTTTTTAATTATTCTACGCTCTCCTACTGCTGAGCAAAGGCCTCCCCCAAATCCTTCCAGGCATCCTTTTCCAGGGCCACCTTGATCCAACCCTTGCAGTACGCGTCTAGTTCGTCTCGCCACCTCTTCTTGGGCCGGTCTCGGATACGCCGTCTATCCTCAAGCAACCACTGTGTGGAGACTATTGCCCAGCGGTCACTGTGCTGAAATAAAACTTAAAACTAAAAAAAAGACTATTACTACGTATTTTCGTCAAGTTTTCTTGACTGATTACAGTCTTTCGACCACAATTCGAATAATCTTATTAGCTCATACCTTCAGTACCTCACAAGTTAAGAAGTTGATAAGCAAGTAGGTACATCTTCTATGTATAGTAGGTAGTTAGGTACTGCACTTAATAAAAAACATTATTACAGCCGGAAGACGTCCACTGCTGGACATAGGCCTCCCCCAAGCTCCGCCACTTCGACCGGGTTTGTGCTTCCCGCATCCAGCGGGTTCCTGCGGCCTTCACAAGGTCATCGGTCCACCTAGTACGGAGCCTTCCGACTCTATGTCTTCCGGTACGTGGTCTCCAGAACGTTTCGACCCCATCGGGCATCTGTTCTGCGAGCAATGTGCTCTGCCCACTGCCACTTCAGTTCAGCAATTCTTCGGGCTATGTCGGTTACCTTGGTTCTCCTACGGATCTCTTCATTTCTGATTCGATTGCGTAGGGGAACTCCAAGCATAGCCCTCTCCATCGCCCTTTGGGTGACTTTAAGCCTTCTTATAAGACCCATTGTGAGCGACCACGTTTCAGTTCCATAGGTCATCACACTACACTTAATAATCAATTGTAATATATCATGTACATCTGTCATGTCGGTTGTCACGTAGTACAATTATTTAATAATAACAGGCCCTTTATTAAAACAATAACCTACTATTAAATTACTTACAACGATCGATTTGTATGTTTACACAATGATAAGGTGAGTAATGGTGGCCCTGTAGTAACGACCGCGACTTACGAGTCGTGAGTTCGAACCCAAGCAGGCGCTTTAATTTGTGTTAATTATTTCATCACCACTGCTCTCAAAACAGTGAAGGAAAACATCGTGAGGAAACCGGCATGTCTTAGAACCAAAAATTCGAAAACATGTGACATATACCAACCCGCACTGAGCCCGCGTGGTGGATTGTGACCCACTTCCGAGAGGAGGTCTGTGTCCCAGCAGTGGGAACGTTATAGGCTGCTGATGAAGGTGCGTTATCACATCGAGTGCAGCTTTTATTATGCCTGTCAGTTCAACAAGATTCATTGCGTTATTATAATTTTTTCCGAATATAGGAAGTAATGGATTACCAATATCGTTAAAAGGATTCTGATTCTGATACATAGTGTTGTGAGAGGAGTGGTGACCTGCCGAAGTTGCGAGATTGTTCGAAAGAGATACCGTGACCCTGGCACATGGGCAACTGAAGGAACACGGGTGGGTTTTAGTCAGTAAAAGTCTGACACGCCCTCCCACTCCGCCCAGAGTGGGAGACGTCATTTGATGATTTCCCATCCAAAACAAATAGGAGTGGTGAATGGACGGTTCGAATACAGGATTTAATAAAACTGTGGACCTCGACTCATGGTACTACTGGTACATGGTACGACATGGCTACGTGGACTAGCTACATCCCGCGACTTTGTCCGTGTAAAATTGGTTGTTTCCCCGACCCATCGCAACGCATTGTATCACTTGCCCGTGATATTACTTTATAATAATACTAATATCTTAGGACAACCAACACAACGTTATCTGATCCCAAACTAGGCAGACTCTGTACTATGGCAACCAGACAACTGATAAACATACTTACCTATATATTTCTAAATACATACATATTATAGATAAATTACACCCAGACACAGAACAAATGATTGTGCTCATCATACAAAGATTTGTTCTGGGTGGGAATCAAAACCACGACCTCAGTCTTAGCAGTCAGGGTCACTAACCACCAGACTAACAGCCCAGTCGAGACCAATCGCATCGCATTGCATCACCAGCCCGTGATATTACTTCGTTTTCAGTTAGCGTTCTTTTTTACTCTCTGCTATGCTTCTAAGCGTCGGAACGTGATGTTATATAGCCTGTCACCTCTCTCAAGAATTGGACTATCAAGTGCAGTAGGTTTTTTTTTTAATACTACGAACAGTGCCAGAGATTAGTGCGTTCAAAAAAAAAAAAACGCTTTAACATCAGAATTATTCTGCCAGGATCGCGAGATTTGTTCGACAGAGTTACCGTGGCACTAGCATATAGGCAACTGAGGGAACATGGGTGGGTTTTAGTCAGTAAAGGTCTGACATGCGCTTCCGCTCCGCCCAGGGTGCTTACCCTTGATTTTAATTCGAAACGATTGACATTGGAATTTTGAAGTTTCGTATTCTTGAGTTCGACTCTAGCGACAAAATGTGTTTAAATTGGGTGTCCATTTTGGGAATCGGGCGTTGTCCTTGTTCCAATGTTGACTCTATTGTTTTCAAGAATACCGAATCACGTGTATGCAAAATTAACATTGGAATCGCTTTAGATTGGAATTAAAATTAGGTTGAAGAGTAGCCCCCAGAGCGGGAGAAGTCATTTGATGACTTCCCACCCCAAGAAAAACCTTCAGAATATATTAATAAGATATTAAGAGACCTACACGTGTAATATATTAGTAAGTATTAATATTAAGAGACGTACTCGTATAGCAACGCTAGAAAAAAATACGTCGATCATCTTACATTACTTATCTACAGACCATACACACATACAAGCAATCGATTGGTGTGAACAATCGATTAACAGATTCGATTCTATTCGATTGCTGGTAATCGATTAGCGTAGCTAATAAGACAAATAGTGTTTGTTAGTAAGTGCGTATGAATCATTTTGTTTACAATATTTTGTAATTGTTTTCCTGTTAGTGTGAACTTTTGCATTTGGAGATAATTTGATTACGTTTTTATGAAAGTGCGAATGGGTTTTTTTCCGCTAAAACTGTCAGTTAAAAAATATTCCGTGTGATGCCGGACGTAAAGAAAAAGCAACATCCCATTTCTTCCCGTGGGTGTCGTAAGAGGCGACTAAGGTACTTACTAAAAAAAAATTTAACCGCCGAAAAAACTGAAAAGCAAAAAATAATAAACCTTAAAATTATGAATCGGCGCTTTGAGTGATCTTTGTTCATTGATTTTCCAGCGCCGACTCATAATTTTAAGGTTTATTATTTTTTGCTTTTCAGTTTTTTCGGCGGTTAAATTTTTTGGTAAAAAGTTTTTATTTTATAATTTTTTGTAGCTTTAATATACTTATAATACTTGGCAAGGTATACCCTCTCCAATGAATAAAGAATTATCAAAATCGGACTACTCTGTATAAAGTTATGCGTGGTTAAACATAACAATCAGTGAGTGAACAATTAATCATCCCCTGTTTTCTGACCCTTAGGGTTTGATTATGTTTTTCAAATTTATGTGGGACCACCCTCGAAGTATACCCTTTCCAATAAAAAAAGAATTATCACAATCGGACTACTATGTAAAAAGTTATGCGTGGTATACATAAAAAAAAACAAACAAACAAAAAAAAAATATACGCGTCGAATTGATAACCTCCTCCGTTTTTTTTCGTCGGTTAAAAATGGGCAGCAGCGTTCTCTATGCGTTTTACCACCATACTGCGATCGCCAACCCGCTTTCCAAGCGTAGTGATTATGGCGAACCCTCTCAAATTGGGGCAGGCAGTCCAGCAGTGGACATCTTTCGTCTGAAATGAAGATGATGAATGAAGTAATCTAGTTATTTTCGGAATTATTGGTTAAGTGCATTCTTTGTTATTTATTAACCCCAGAATTCTCAAGAATCCGCTGGATTTGGGAAGCACAGAACCGTTCGAAGTGGTGGAGCCTGGGGAAGAGTTATGTCCAGTAGTTGATGTCTTTTGGCTGAAATGATGATGATGGTGAACCCCAGAATTTAGTTGTTAAATTACACCAATAAGTCCATACCCATTGATTCCGGTTGTCATTCATAGATCGTCGTCAGAAGCTCGACAATCAGTCTTACCCATGTTACCCAGGAACTGGTTTGAGGAGATCAGATAGACAGTCGCTCAATATAAAATACTAGGTGGGAAAAGGATAGGCAGATGACGATGTCTGTGGCTGGTGGTGCTAGACTTGACGGTATCTCCAAAACGTTTTAAAAGCAAAGCTTAAAAGAAAAAATGCTTACAAGTTTCTGCCAACCTTGTATTAAAAACTGCACTAGATTCTGTAATTTTTTTACAATTTACCCTTTCAGAACCACAACTGTGACGCTCATGTAGTCTATATTAAATCTTCCTAGAGCTAATTATGTTGTTATCTTCATTAAAATCTCAACGGTCCTGAGGTGAACAGACTGCGTTAATCAAAACTCAAGATTATATGGCTACAAATTAGTCTAATTACTATATTAATTAATATGGTTACGGTACATAATATCCTCACTGGTGGTCTAGTAGCGCCATCTAGAACGCCACAGGCGAACTTCGCACATTGACGTCACGAAAAAACCTGCATCGCGAAAGTAAAGTTATCCGCGCCATTAGCATCGTTCCCGATGTCACTCGTTCGGCAGTAGCCAATCAGACATAGATGTTTGAGCTCTGATCGAAAGATCCTCCCGTTTCTATGGAGGCCCCCGATCCATGCTCGAAGAAGTGCCAGCCCACGCCGTAGCTGAGCCTGTAGCTTTAAATTCGTCCCTAAAAAAATAACTCAGATCCAGTCCGCCTCTTGCTGCCTTCTACCAGCGGCGCCCTAAGCCAAGGTCCCCCAAAGAGGGTGTGTCCTTAGCGAATTTATTAAGGAATTGGCAGGCAAACCCGGTTAAGTAGTCACGACCTCTCAAAGTTAACTACGAGATGTCATTGACGAAAAAAAATACCTCTATAGTTCCATTGAAGATACTCCGTATGCCAGCACTAACATACGAAAGACTACTACTTCTAAATGTAGGTCAAACTACGCTAGATGGCTCTGTTCTTAATACTCGTTTGAAGAGCATCGGCGTGTGCGCATCTAATAGCGTAAGATATGCATCGCGTGTAACGTATGAGATATAATGAGAGACGTGGGAGTGCGTCTTCATTTTATTGTCTATGGTTCTTTAATATGAAGCGTAGCGAAGTACTCTTAATATATCTAGGTGTATACATACCTACAGTTTTATGTGGTGTCGATCGTAAAGAATATTACCATCCCGTTTCTTCCCGTGGGTGTCGTAGAAGGCGACTAAGAGATTAACTAGGGAATGGGCAACAGCGTTCTCTATGCATTTTACCACTATACTTCGATCGCCAACCCGCCTGCCAAGCGTGGCGATTATAGCTCTCCTTGGAGGAGGCCCATGTCCACCAGTGGACGTCTTCCAGCTCAAATGATGATGTAAACACTTAGCCAATAGTTAACTAAGTAAACAAGCAACTGAATAAATCAACTTTAAAACCCAATATGTTGCTCGCGACTTCACCTGAAGGTAAATATGTAATGAAAATATCCTTAATGAAAAGTATATGGGCTAACTAAAACCGTCTAACCATTTCCCATTTATTTATGGGGTTGGCTTCCAGTCTGAATACCAATATTTTACGTGGGAGGACTGCCTGTTCATCTGATCTCCACAACCAGGCGTGGTCGCAGCATAACATTTTGGGGGGGGGGGGGGGGGGGTCATCATGAGTACTGAAGAATATTTTTAGGAAGGTACATCCTCTTTGGTCTAGCAAGCGCTACTGATATAATCTTTTTGCAAATGTCCATCGGAGTCTCCGTGGCTCAAGTGAGAACAATTTTAAGATAGTAAGACAGGCAAATCGTTCAGGGTTTCGGCAGCATGACTGTCTTTGGGGGGGGGGGGGGGGGTCATGACCCCTAGGACCCCCCCCCCCCCTCGGACCGCGCCTGTCTACAACCCAGTAACTGGATAACACGGTATCCCTTGGTGAGACTCGATTGTCAGAGTTAGAACTATGAAAGATCTACCAATGACAGCCGGCAAATTATCAGCAGTATAATAGTGTCAAAATACTTTCAGAAGTGCTAAAAATGGCTGCTCCTAATTGGATACGCAACAAATGTCACAGAAATATTTCAAGAAAATACCTAATTATTTTAAAAGGCCTTTTTTGGTATTACTAATTTAATTAAGACTCACATATTTAATTCTTGTTATAATCAGATCATTACAGCTAAACCCATAAAAGTACATTTATCTAGAAATACTACAAAAAATGTGTATAAAATCCGCCATTTTTATTAGAACTCATACTAGTTTTAACCGGAATTCATACTTGACTGTACTCATTAGCAGCATTTTGAAATTAGAACTCCGATAGTTCGAAATACGAATAAACTACAAAATGGTGGTTTGACGTTTGAAACCTTATTCCAACGCACTAGAGGTGCGCTTAGTCGATGATTTCCGAGTTAATCGATTGGAAATGTTGTTAATTACTCGATGTAATTTACTTGACGGTAAATTATATCATGTGTGGCCAATTAGCGTTTAGTTTAAGATGTAGTGTTTTTTTTGTGTCTGTGTTCTACGTTTTTGCTTAGAATTGTTAGTATTAGTGAAGTAGGTTTTGTGACTGTTTCGCGTGATTAACTGAGCTAGTCTAGAATTATCTAGTGCTAATTACGATATCATTATGAGTATGGGAATAAAGTAATGTAATTAAGTCATTAATTACTAAGCCTTTTTAAATAACAATTGTATTGAAAAACTTTGCCACGCTCTTAGACATAGTTTGAGAACAATTTTCTAAGAAATTCCTTTTTTTTATCAAAAAATTCATTTTTATTAAAAAATGCAGCATTTTTCTCTTGTATCAACACACGACATCAACTCCCTACTTCTCCTGCCTTACAAAATAAGATTTATCGATACCCACCCCTCTCTATCGTCATCCCTAAACATATGTTTTCACGCTCAAACTAGAGATTGCTCTTAACTTATTGACTATAGTGTAGTCACTTATCGTTCCCCTAAGAGTTTAGTCGATTGAATTAGTCTGATAGAGGGGTAAACTAATATGCTGTTTTCATTATTTAAAGTTGTCTTGAGTTAGAGGGTGAATTTTTAAGTTGCGGTTTTCGATTGCGTAGGTATATTATTTTTGTCCGCTACAGCCAAATAGTATTTTACAGGGAACGATTGCCTACCTGACATCCAGAAACCTAGCACCGATCCATTTCATATCAAGAACCCTCAATGCCTTGGAAACCATGCTAAACCGTTGGTCAAAGCTGTTATTTGTAGATTTTTGACAGTCGTTACAAGTCGTCAGAAACCAGAAAGTCTGACAACGAGTCTTACCAAGGGGTATCGTGATCGTGTTACCCAGTAACAATGTGAAGGTCAGATGTTCAGTCGCTCCCTATAAAATACTGGTACCTATTCAGCTGCATTAGGTAAGACTGGTTGGCTCGGTTTAACAAAGTTGTGAAAATCTCCTACTATGTTAGGGTCAGCTTCCAATCTTACCAGATGCCGTTTAATAAAGTATTTTACACGGAACGACTGCCTATCGGACTTCTACAACCCTATTTTTGGGTGATACCCCTTGGTAAGATTGGTCGTCACACTTTTGACCTAACGAATGTCCAAGTTCAACAAATGGCAGCCAGGACCAACGGCTTAGTATTATTCTAGATCTTGGACCTAGAATTGTTCATAGCCATTTACAATAATAAGATATATATCAGGTAATCTTAATCATACTTTAGCAGTTCATCACGTAGTGTCCTGCCAGGGTCGCAGATTCGTTCGAAAGAGTTACCGTGGCCTGGCACAGGTAACTGAAGGAACACGGGGAGGTTTTAGTCAGTAAAAGTCTGTGGGAGACGACATTTGATGATTTCCCACCCAATAAAAACACTTAGTGTAACCCTGAACAAAATGTATTTATTTATCGATATAACGATACCTAATGGCAGTACCAGCCCTATTTCTAAGCATTTTATTCCAAACGATTAGTTGTTGATGTCTTCGCATTTTTTCTCTTCAATACGTCTGCAGTGCCCGTGAAAATAGTTGAACAAATCGTTTTTACACTCAACAGTTTTAGAGGAAAATGTGCGCAGTTTAATGTATATTTAATGTCCCGAGTTTTGGTATCCGGAGATTGTTTTAAAATGTTTGTTTGTTGAGGAACATAAAATGTCATGGAGCTTCTCTTTGTATTCTCTTTACCTACATGTTATATCGTCATTTTTCAATTTATTTGTAGGTAGACGTAGCATGATGGGTTTGTGGCTTAGTTACAACAGCCGCACGGGGCGATCGTTCAGGTTAAGCTACACTTGCTGCGGCTGGTCCGTGGATGGGTGACCACCTTTACATACCAAGACCCTTCCGTGCTTCGGAAAGCACGTTAAGCCCTGGGACCAGTCTTTCGTAGATTTTAGACAGTCGTTACGGGTCGTCAGAAGCCCGAAAGTCTGACAACCAGTCTTAGAGGAGGTATTGTATTACCCAGTTACTGGGTTGGGGAGATCACATAAGCAGTCGCTCCATGTAAAATACTGGTACTCAGCTGCATCCGGTTAGAATGGAAGCCGACCCCAACATAGTTTGAAAAGGCTAGGAAGATGATGATGATGACGTAGCATGATGACGTTTTCAAAGGGTAATATGTAATACGGGCTGGTAAATGAAAAATAAATAATAGTTTAAAAAAACTAAAAAACACGCTTCCATAGAAAACCAAACTAAAAAGTAGAAAATAATGGAAAAAAGCGTGGGGTGCTGTTTAAGGTATTTTTTTATTAATATCAGGGACCCCACGCTTTTTTTTCCATTATTTTCTACGGACGTAAAGAATAACACCACCCCATTTCTTCCCGTGGGTGTCGTAAAAGGCGACTAAGGGACTTACTAGAGAATGGGCAGCAGCGTTCTCTATGCATTTTACCACCATACTGCGATCGCCAACCCGCCTGCCAAGCGTGGCGATTATGGCATAGCCCCCCAAAATGGTGGGAGGCCTAAGTCCAGCAGTGGACGTCTTACGGCTGAAATGTTGATGAACGATGTAATTTAGAGAATATTTCCGCCTCAAATCATTGAAGTGTCCCACCCCAAAAACTATGAGTAATACTCTATTTTTCACTCACAACAGAAGCATAAATATATAAGTAACATAGATAATTATACATGTTACATACGCCAGGTGTGAGTTCTCGCCTACTTCACACCTATGTAACAAGTAATCATTACTTATAATGAGCTGTTCTTAATTAAAACTAGCGTAGTTACACTCATTAGGAAGTACATAATGTTGAGAAATAATTACAGTTTCCTACTTTAATTGTAATGTGGGTAGTCGAAATGTTACTGAAAAATGTGGCATGTAACGCTGATTTTTGGTTGAAAAGAAAGGAAATAGGTAATTGGTTTAATGATTATGGGATTTGGTTCCTGCCGGTTTTTGACGGACACCTTTAATAGATAATAGGTAAAACGGGCTGGTGTCCGTAACTCCACGTCTGAGCGCGTATTTTGCGTACGGGTGGGAAATCGGTTATTCGATCCACCCCAGCTCCTCGAGGAAAGCCAGCAACGCCTTGATGTTGCTGACTATCTCACGTAGGGTACCTGGGTTACCGAAGTACTTGGCCCTGTATGTGACGATCGCCGGGCAGTTTAGAAGCACGTGCGCTGCTGTCTCGTCGTCCTCAATGCAGGCCCTGCACAGCGGACTGTCTGTTACTCCTATGACAAAGAGATGTTTATTAAACGACCCATGGCAGGTTATGGCTGCTGTAACCATACGCAGCTGTCGTTTGTCTATATATATAATATCGATAGTAGAAAGTGTTTCCTTCGACGGACACCTTTGCTATAGCTGGTAGAAATCAATCATGTATATCTCCTATCATCATCATCATCATCATTTCAGCCGTAAGACGTCCACTGCTGGACTTAGGCCTCCCCCAATTTGGGGGGCTTTGCCATAATCGCCACGCTTGGCAGGCAGGTTGGCGATCGCAGTATGGTGGTTAAATGCATAGAGAACGCTGCTGCCCATTCTCTAGTAAGTCCCTTAGTCGCCTTTTACGACACCCACGGAAAGAAATGGGGTGGTGTAATTCTTTACGTCCGGCACCACACGGTACCCCCCGATATCTCCTATACAGGATTAAATTAGGAGGCAATTTTTACGCAACATTCCCACTGCTGGAACACACGCCTGCTCTTGGGAAGAGGGAGTGGATCGACCACAACGCAGGCCCAGTGCGGGTTGGTAGATGTCACATGTCTTCGAATATTTGGGTCTAGGACATGCCGGTTTCCACACGATGTTTTCCTTCACCGTTTTGAGAGCAGTGGTTATGAAATTATTGACACATGAAAAGCAACTCTCAGGGATCGATTCTCCTGCCAGGGTCGCGGATGAAAGAGTTACCGTAGCCCTGGCCCAGGCAACTGAAGGAACATGGATGAGTCTCAGTCAGGAAAAGTCTGACACGCCATCCCGCTCCGCCCAGTGCGGGAGAAGTCATTTGATGATTTCCCATCCAAAAAAAGCATTCGATCCTACGAACTATAACAAGTACGTGGCGGCCGTTACTATAGGCCCACCATAGCACTGCTTGGTGAATTAAACCTCATCATTTCAGCTGAAAGACGTCCACTCCTGGACATAGGCCTCCACCAATTTGGCATAATAGTCACGCTTGGAAATCGGATTGCCGATCGTAGTATGGTGGCAAAATGCATAGAGAATGCTGCTGCCCATTCTCTAGTAAGTCCCTTAGTCGCCTCTTATGGCACCGGGAAGGGGGACCTCTTACGGGAAGAAATAGGATGATGCTATTCATTACTGGGCTGTTAGTCTAGTGGTTAGTGACCCTGACTGCTAAGACTGAGGTCATGGGTTCCATTCCCACCCAGGACAAATCTTTGTGTGATGAGCACAATCATTTGTTCTGTGTCTGGGTGTAGTTTATCTATAATATGTATGTATTTAGAAATATATGTATATTTATCAGTTGTCTGGTTGCCATAGTACAGGCTCTGCCTAGTTTGGGATCAGATAGCGGTGTGTTGGTTGTCCTAAGATATTTATATAGTTATTACGTCCGGCCAAAAGTCTTTCACTACAAGCCGTGTTCAATAGTCTCATAAAATAAAAGAAAGCAACCATCTTGCTCTTTATAGGCCATAATTGTAGGTCATTTATATTTTTTCAACTGTAAAACTGAATTGCACATGAACTGTTTAAGACTAAGGGTCAATTCAGTTGCACACACATAAATGTTTATTTCCAGTCAGCTTCGGCAAGCCCTTTATTAAGTTTACAAGGCAGATGTGAGTGTAACGAGTCCCTAGGAAAACGTACAGTGACCTTATTGGTGATCTTCTTCGATCAGGTTAAGCTACGCTTACCGCAGTTGGTTCGTTGAAGGGTGACCATCTTGCCCCTCCGTGCCTCGGACAGAATGTTAAGCCGTTAGTCTCGGCTGTCATTCGTAAATCTTTGACAGTAGTTTCCGGTCGTCTGAAGTCCGAAAGTCTAGTCTTACCAAGGGGTATCGTAGTACCCAGTACCTACGCTTCTTGTAAAATACTGGTAAAATATTCTTGTAAAATATGTGGGATGTCGGACTTATCCAAAATATTTTGGCATACCCTAAATCAGAAAGGACTAAACGCATAATTAACCGACGAAAAAAAACGGAGGAGGTTATCAATTCGACGCGTATATATTTTTTTTATGTATGACCACGCATAACTTTGTACAGAGTAGTCCGATTTTGATAATTCTTTTTTCATTGGATAGGGTATACCTTGCCAAGTATTATTAGTACATTAAAGCCACAAAAAATTACAAAATAAAAACTTTTTAACAAAAAATTAAACCGCCGTTTCTATTATAGTTGTAAACTAATCCCGCGAATATACCTTACTATTAATGATATTTTAGTTGTTTACAATGTACACAGCTAGAGAAGTGATATAGAGGGAGATAAGATCGCTCTTATATCACATGAGAACAATCTTACATAGATAAGCAGTGTCCCGTGTGGTGTCGGACGTACAGAACACCACCAACCCATTTCTTCCCGTGGGTATCGTAAGAGGCGACTAAGGGACTTACTAGAGAATGGGCAGCAGCGTTCTCTATGCATTTTACCACCATACTGCGATCGCCAACCCGCCTGCCAAGCGTGGCGATTATGACAAAGCCCCCCAAATTGGGGGAGGCCTATGTCGAGCAGTGGACATCTTTCGGCTGAAATGTTGATGATGACAACAATGGGCGTTTCACTACGTGTAAAATCACGAAAATGCTTCGAAAAGCGTCATCCCGCTTAGAATAAAAGCGGAACAGAAACAGCAAAAAATTATTGAAATAGTTTTCAAACAATCTAGATGAGCAAATCTCTCATTGACATTTGATGCTGATTGACTTTGATTGTCTTTTTTATGAACCAATATAGTTCCAAAATGGCTAGATATAATATTGATACCTAGGAAGGTTTAGTACCGCCAGGGCCGCGGATACACCCAAATGTCCCTATTTTAACCCTCTAAAATCCAGGCCCCCATCTCCTATCAAGACAGCCACACCTAACAGTTACTAACTAATAAAATAAGTTGAAACAATAACAATTCTAATTATTTTCATCGCTTTATTAAGCGCTTCCTTTGGGACGTTTGACTGAGTTTTAATTAGGAAACTTGTGCCAATTGAAATTTCACTGCAGGCGAGGGGTTGGAACTTGTGTTGGGCTGTGAAAATGGCGGGTTGATTGGCGGATCGGAATGCCTGATACCTTTTCTACCCGATTAAGGCGAAGTTAAAAAGAGAGTTATGATTTTGACCGGTATGTATGCATGTATGTTCATCTGTTCCCTCATAACTTTTAAACAACTTATAATAGTAAGACAAACGAGGTATTCTATTTGAAGACCTTTGACAATCGTTACGGGTACTCTGAAGCCAAGTCTGAAATCCAGCCTTACTAAGGGGTATCATGTTATACCGTAACCAATCAATTTGCCAAGTCTTTTCTCAACTATGTTTTTTTTTAAATTCTTTATTAATAAGGTGTTTTTATCTATACGGATACGTCAACCCCATTGTACCTTATACTCTATTTACACACAACTATAAACGTATAATTATACTATACTAGCTGACCCGACAGACGTTGTCCAGTCTCTTTGATGATATTTGAGCACGCATTCTGTCAATTGTCATAATGTTATATTAAAAAAGTTTACATTGTCCTACTACATGGTTGTTAAGTATTCTTAAATAAGAGTTCTTAAATTTTCTAATTTTCCACGCAATTTTTTATTTTTTTTCTTTCATAAGAACCTTCTCCTGATAATTACAAACACAACAAAAGAAAAAAAAGTGAAATCGGTCCAGCCGTTCACGCGTGATGCCGTGACTAAGGGAAATAGGGATTCATTTTTATATATATAGATTACTATATACCACTAATATACATCACTAACAAATAGAAAAGGAATCATTGCGTAGACTTCTGTATTAAGCCACAAATAAAAACTTTTTAACAAAAAATTAAACCGCCGAAAAAAACACAAAAACGCAAAAAATAATAAACCTTAAAATTATGAGTCGGCGCTTTGAGTGATTTTTGTTCATTGATTTTTCAGCGGCCACGGTAACTCTTCCAAACAACTCTGCGGCCCTGGCGGTACTAAACCTACCTAGGTATCAATATTATATCTACCCATTTTGGAACTATATTGGTCCATAAAAAAGACAATCAAAGTCAATCAGCATCAAATGTCAACGAGAGATTTGCTCATCTAGATTGTTTGAAAACTATTTCAATTATTTTTTGCTGTTTCTGTTCCGCTTTTATTCTAAGCGGGATGACGCTTTTCGAAGCATTTGTTCTGTGTCTGGGTGTAATTTATCTATAATATGCATGTATTTAGAAATATATAAGTATGTTTATCAGTTGTCTGGTTGCCATAGTACAGGCTCTGCCTAGTTTGGGATCAGATAACGTTGTGTTGGTTGTCCTAAGATATTATTGTTATTAATTCGGGGCGTTTGTCATAATCGCCACGCTTGGCAGGCGACTTGGCGATCGCAGTATGGTGGTAAAATGCATAGAGAATGCTGCGGTCCATTTTGTAGTAAGTCCCTTAGTCGCCTCTTACGACACCCACGGGAAGAAATGTGGTCGAGCTATTCTTTACGTCCGGCTCTACACGGGACACCCCCTATATATTAGGTTGGGGAAAAAGTCTTTTCGCATTATAGTATGTATGAACTTGTAATAAAATCTCTTTGGCTATACTATTTGTATCTGGCTGGTTATGGTATCATTGAAAGTTTAAATTTTAAAGAACATAATTCCAAATTCAAATTAGGAAAATGTGTGATTTTCATTTGTTTTTCGTACCGTCAAGATGAGTGAATCTAATGACGAAATTCGATACATTTTAAAATATTACTACAAAAAAGGTAAAAATGCAACGCAAGCCGCGAAAAAAATTTGCGATGTTTATGGACCTAGTGTAGTGTCTGTGAGAGTAGCACAAATTTGGTTTAAGCGTTTTCAATCCGGAAATTTTGATGTCAAAGATGCACGTCGCTCTGGTCGCCCTATTACGGATTAAATGGATGCCATTTTTGAAAAAGTGGAGCAAAATCGGCATACCAGTAGTCAAGACGTAGCTGAAGAACTGGAAATTGACCACAAAACAGTTTTGGCGCATTTGAAAAAAACTGGGTACACAAAAAAGCTCGACATTTGGGTACCTCACGAGCTCACTGAAAGAAACCTAATGAACCGTGTAAGTACTCATTTGTGATTCTTTATTACGACGTAATGAAACCGAAACATTTTTAAAGAAGCTGATAATTGGTGATGAAAAGTGGATCACGTATGAAAAGAACGTGCGAAAAAGGTCGTGGTCAAAGGCCGGTCAGGCTTCACAGACTGTGGCGAAATCCGGGTTAACTCGCAACAAGGTGATGCTGTGTGTGTGGTGGGATTGGAAGGGCATTATTCATTATGAGCTGTTACCACCAGGCAGGACCATCGATTCTGAACTCTACTGCGAACAACTGATGAGATTAAAGCAAGAAGTTGAGAGAAAGCGGCCGGAATTAATCAACAGAAGGGGTGTGGTTTTTCATCATGATAACGCTAGACCTCACACATCTTTAGCCACCCAACAAAAATTAAGAGAGTTTGGCTGGGAGGTGTTAATGCATCCGCCGTATAGTCCTGACCTTGCACCTTCAGATTTCCACCTGTTTCGGTCTCTTCAGAATTCTTTAGGCAGTGTCAGGTTACCATCACGAGAGGACTGCCAAAACCACTTGTCGCGGTATTTTGACCAGGAGTCCCAAAATTTCTATAGCAATGGGATCATGTCCCTACCTACAAGATGGCAAAAAGTTATCGAACAAAATGGTACCTACGTACTTTAGTTAAATGTAAATAAAATTTATTAAAAAATGTTTTGAATTTTCTTAAAAAATGCGAAGAAACTTTGTCCCCAACCTATTACTATGTAAGATTGTTCTCATATGATAAAAGAGCGATCTTATCCCCCTCCACTTCTCTCGCTGTTTACATTGTAAACAACTAGTTATAACATTAATAGTAAGGTATATTCGCGGGAAATTACAACTATAATAGAAACCTGTATGTACTAAATATTATGTACAACTTTGACCCCTCACATTTGTATCATTCGTCTGTATTGTTGTTCGTATTAGTATTGTAGTTTACACATTTATAATAAAAAAAATATGTAACTTAATAAAATTTTAGAAAAAATGGACTCTACGAATTGGTTTGGTTTTCGACTACCCAGAACTCTCGTTCTTAAAATTAAATTACTGTGACCGGTCTCTTACCATACCATAAATCTGTATACAGGATCAATTTTTATCCAGTGCGCAAACTGTAACCATGAATTCAGCATATCATTCTAGACCCCCAGCGTCGAAAATTTTCGTCAGTTATACAAAAAAAAAAAAAATCAGCAGTTCCACACATTTTGACCCCGTAGACATTGCATTTTTCTATGAAACAGCAGATTATTTTTTTTTGTAAAACCGACGAAAAATTTCTGCGCAAGGGGTTCTAGAATGATATGCTGAATTCATGGTTACAATTTACGCACTGGATAAAAACTTATCTTGTATATAAAAGGCAACCGTTACTGACTGACTGATCTATCAACACACAGCTCAAACCACTGAACGGATTGCGCGAATATAGCACGCAGATAGTTCTTATGACATAAGCAGCTGTTAAGAGAGGATTTTCAAAAATGTATTCACTAAGGGGATGGAATAGATAGACTTTTAACACGATTTTATTAGGTGCATACGTATGTTAGTATGTGCCTATGTAACGGAAATTTTGAACATGATTTTGACCCCCTTTAAAACGTCGGATCAACTCGAAATTTGGCATACTTATCAAAGACAGATGACAATACAATATTTTTATACATTTGTGCCATTATACTTACCGGGGTTACCAGGATAGCAAAAAAACTGTCTTCGAAAACTACGCTGACATACGTCACAAAATTCGAAAAACCTTAAAGATTACAAAATAAATAATAATTTAATAAATAAGTAAATATGAGTGGTTTTCGACGGCAAAAGCTAGTTGCAAATAAATGAACTCTAAAACAAGCAATTTTGCCTAAACAATAGACAACAAAGTCTATCTCCAGTTCTCCATAGAAAATTTCTAGTTCGCACATCGTAACTCGATATTCTCGTAAACAAATGTGTAATTAAAGGCAATATACTCGCCACCTTACCTTTGACTTAACCTTAACGAGGACCGCATTCACACCGCACCGAAACGAGATAGTTCGCTCAGATTGTATCGCGAGCGGATGAAATAAGTTGTGCCTTGAGATTATCTTTATACTCGTGTAATGTTGGCATTGTTTAAGATTTGTATAGAGGGTTTGACTATGTTTTATGTCCTTTCATCATTTCATTTTCTTATACATACTGTCTTTTGCCACAGAATCTTGGAAAATGCTCTTTATCAAGTAGGTAGGTGCGTGAAAAGTGAGGTGAAGAGTTTGTTTGTTTGAATGCGCTAATCTCGGGATCTACCAAAAATATGTTTATACAGTATTATAGCCCAATACTTGGGGAAGCCTTCCGGCTATGGTTCATCACGCTTGGACTCTTGAGCCGAGTAAAAACTAATAAAGTCACAAAAAATCAAAAGCTAATACGAAGTAAGCGCGGGCAGGCGATGAAATTTGGTAGGTTGGACCCCCAGGACCAAGACAATGCATGCGGACGAAGTTGCAGGCAGGAGTTTGTACGTTTATTTGATTGCATTACTTAAACAATTCGATAGGTATCCAGAGGATGTCGTAAAACACATTTCGTCACTGATAAGTTAAAAGTTTCTCTTTTTCTCAATCGCCTCGTGGTCTCGTGCTCAGCTATCATTGACGAAATCGACCAGAAATCTAAAAATCATCTGACTGCATATAATATATTATTATCTCAGTTATATCTCATCATCAGCGGTCATAAGCCTCCCCAAGAACCGTCACTTTGACCGGTTCATTTTTTGGGCTGGGTTGCCATAATCTCTACGTTTGGCAAGCGTGGTGGCGATCGCCGTATGGTGATAAAATGCAAAGAGAACGCTGATGCCCATTCTCTAGTAAGTCCCTTAGTCGCCTCTTACGACACCCACGGGAAGAAATGGGGTGATGCTATTATTTACGGCTGGCACCACATGGAGCGTGTTACATCTATTTATTATTTATCCTAGTACCTATTTGGACCATTCTCCTCTTTTAAGATTCTAAGAGAGAAAGAAGAGATACTTTTAATTTGTAAATGTCACGGCATCATTCCGAGATAGGGCCTTTTGGCCTGGTAGGTACAGGACTTCCTGTTTTTATTTTTAATTTACCTATTTTACGTGTCGATATGATATTCCTGTGGGAGCCACAGATAATACTTTTACTTTCTTTCTCTTTTTTTTCGTTAATACTTTTTTCGCTAATGTTCTAATAAAAAAAAATGGTATCAAATAAACCTTATTCGATACAGGACATTGTAACAGCCATCCAACTTAAGACGTTTGACTAATCGCCTAAGTAATTATCCCGGGTTATTGGCAGCGGGCCGTTCCAAGATGGCGGGCTGTCAAATTTGACGTTTACAAGTTTCGCGCCATTTGAACGCTTGTAAGCGTTAGTTTAAGATTATGGCTTATTGTTTGGTAAGTAAAGATTACTTCATTGTTGGAGAGTAAAGCTATTACAGAAAGATTACGTTTTAGAAAATCTCGTTGCATTCATAGTTTAACTTTATGTATGTCTCTTGTATTCATATTTGATTACCTAGCTATCTTCTTTATACTAATAAATAGCTTATTCCAGCGGCTTTGTCCGCGTATTATACATGTAAACCTTCCTCTTGATTCACTCTGTATGTTGATGAAAACCGCATTAAAATCCGTTGCGTAGTTTAAACGATCAAAGCGTACAGACGCGGAAAGAGACTTTGTTTTTATACTATATAAAGAAGATGAAACTGAAGAGTTTGTTTATTTGAATGCGGATATCTCTGGAAGTAACAGCCGGATTGGAAAAATTAAATTTGCATTCTATAGAAAAATTCTTGAGGAAGGTTATAGGTTATTTAATATCACGCTAGGGCCATTAGGAGACGAGCAAAACGAGAAACGGTTGAAGTAATAGCGCTGTATTGTGTATCTTAAGACATCCATGTGAACGAAGTCACGGGCAGAAGTTAGTATTGTATATTTTAGTATCGACAAGGTAAATTTTTAAACAGTGAAATAATTTAATGTTTTGTGTTTATTAATGATATTACTTACTATTGTATATAATCAAGTTCTACTAACTGGACAGACAGCTGTGCTGCTGGACAGTTTGTTGCGCCATTTCTTCCCAGCGAAAGCACTAGGAAGTGGTGAAGGCGGGCGTGCCAGGAGACTACGTAATTTTGATGTTCAAAAAGTGCTGACTCTCAGCCTAGTTTTAATAAATGACACCCGGTACGGCTTTTATTACTTACCCGTAAGCTCCAGTTCACTCATTTGTGGTTAATTCTTATATCAACAATTTACGTATCCACCTAAACCAATTACTACAACTTCTATAATATTTGACAGTTGATTTATTGGTCAGAGATTTGATCTCGTTATAGGTAAGAAATGCCGGGATATAAAATACGTATTGAATGTTGTTTTAAGAAAAACTGTTCTACGTTCCAACTACTATACTTCTAATATGTAGATGTAGTGAAATAATTGGGTGTATTAAATTTTGCAAGAGAAAAGTCCTTCTCCATGTAAAATATCTGTATTTTCATCATCAACATTATTTCAGCCCGCAATCGCCCACTACTGGGTAAAGCATATCTATTTTTCGTATAAAAGAAAGAAAGAAAAAATTTCTTTCTTACTTTCTTTTTATTAAAGTTTCTAATACGAATAATTTGAAATTGTTTTATTTAGGTCTACTGTTGAGTATGAGGCTCTGGGTTTGATTCCCAGGTCGAACATATTGTTATTGGGTTTTACCGTAAGATATTCTCAGTAACAATAAATTTCTGCCCGATTGATGGCAACAGACTCACCCCCATTGCACGAGCCTACTATCGGTATACCTCTGCCTAATCCTACGAGAATCACAGGGGTGATGCTATGTAGTTTTTAACCGATTAAAAAAAAGAGAAGGTTCTCAAAACGATTGTTTTTTTTTTGTCGAAACTTCGTAATTTATAAAGCGATTATAAAAATTCGTATTTTGTTTGAAAGGGTATACTTACTGAATAATGTCATTTAAATTTGGCTAGGTTCTGATTACTGGTTTTTGAGTGAGGTTTCGATAATACGTTTTGTTCTCTCCTTAATTACTATTAATTATGTTATAAAAATCCTGTCACTGTTATTTAATTAGTAAGTGAAGGTAAACAAATTAATGAAGAATAGTTACTACAGCTAAAAAGTGAAAAATTAAATGTTTATTAAAAAAAAAAAAAAAACTAACACCTTGTATACAAAAAATAATATTCCTCTACACGAAATCAAACTAACAGTGTCATGACAAAAACATGTATCAAAGATAAATATAAAATAAAATATATAGTTCTAACACCTCAGAGGTGTAATTAAATCAATTATAAATTAATGAGAACCGCAGTTAGCACCTGTCCGCGTGATAACTAGTATCTGACTACTTGTAAGTAGTAATTATTAAGTTTGAAAACCACTAATTAGCGAGTATAAAAGAAATATATAATATCATGAGAAATATTATCTGCTAATATAAGTTTTTTTCGAATTGTACAGTGATTTAAAAATACTTGGTAATTTTGAGGTGTGAATGAAATTACATAGTGTTTGTTTTTTGGATCAATTGTCATTTTCTTCTTTAGAGCGCTTTCACACTAACTTTAGTCCAGCGTAGGCGTTCGATAAACGTATGCGCAGCGCAGACGCCGCGACTACGCGGCGCAGGCGTCGCATTGTCGCGGCGTCAGTGCAAGGGTAAATGAATACGCTTCGTTAGCGCCGCAGGTGCGCGACGCATGCGCCGCGTTACTGCGGAGTCATGCACAATAAAAACAATTTGAATCATTTTTTATGTGTTTTTTCAATAAAGCAAAAAATAATTACTTTCACGTGACCATAACTCCTTAACGGATTCTCACATATACTTTAATTTTAATTATCACGTTTTCGTAATAATTTTCTTTTTAAAAGCAAAGCCAACAATAGAGTTTCCTCGTCAGAATCCATTTTGTTAATGATATTTCCGAAACGACAATGCAATTGTGTGACGTTTGCGCCGCGTTAGCGCAGTGTTCAATTGACTCCAGAGGAAACGCCGCGACAACGCGGCGCAGGCGTCTCGTTGTCGCGGCGTCTGCGCTGCGCATACGTTTATCGAACGCCTACGCCGGAAAAACACTAGTGTGAAGGCGCTCTTACATACCGAGTGCCATGTAAATCCTTTGCTCCCGGTTGTCATACGTAGATCTTTGACAGTTGTTACGGGTCGTCAGAACCCCAAAAGTCTGACAACTAGTGTTATTGGTTGCCCAAAATACTGGGTCGTGGAGCTCAGATAGGCAGTCGTTCCATGTCATCATCATGACCATTTCAGACATAGATCTCTCCCAATTGCGGGGGGGGGGGGGACGACCTGCAAATTATAAAAAAAACATAAGAAACTTCTGCGAGCAATGTGCCCTGCCCACTGCCACTTAAGTTTGGCAATACTACTATGTTCAGGCTATGTCGGTTACCTTGGTTCACCTACGGTTCTCTTCATTTCTGAATCGATCGCGTAAGGAAACTCCCAGCATATTCCTCTCCATTGCCCTTCGCTCGCAGAACAGATGGTTCATGGGGCCTGAAGGTTCTGGAGTGGCGACCACATACTGGAAGACGTAGCGTTGGAAGGCCTCCCACAAGATGGACCGATGACCTGGTTGGAATCCGCTGGATGCGAAAAGCACAGAACCGGTTGAAATGGCGCTGCTGGGGGAGCTTATGTCCAGCTGTGGACGTCTTTTTTTTGGGGTGGGAAGTCTTCTAATGACTTCTCCCGCTCTGGGCGCAGCGGGACGGCGTGTCAGACTTTTACTGACTAAAACCTACCCATTTTTTAGGGTTCCGCACCTCAAAAGGAAAAAGCGGAACCCTTATAGGATCACTTTGTTGTCCGTCCGTCCGTCCGTCCGTCCGTCTGTCAAGACCCTTTTTCTCAGGAACGCGTGGAGTTATCAAGCTGAATTTTATATCAAATACTCAAGTCTACTGTCACTTAAAGCTGTGGAAAAATCAAGCTTCTAAGCTAACGCAATCAAAAGATATAGCCGTTTATGCCGCAAATTTCCGTAAATTTTCGAAACGTGCAAGGGAATCAAAACCTAAAGGGTACTTCCAATCGATCTAGAATTTTGAAATTTGGTACGAAGTAACGTCTTATAGCACAGATAAAGGAAAAATTGCGAAAACCGTAAGTTTTTGGTTACATCATATAATAAAAATATTTTTTTTAAATTTTAAACTTTATACCTACAGGTTTGTACGGAACCCTCGGTGCGCGAGTCCGACTCGCACTTGGCCGGTTTTGTTTTTTTTTTTTGTAGGACATCTCGTAGTTAATCTGAAAAGATTCTGACTACTTAAACGGATTTTCGCCCGGCGATTTCTAAAAAGTTAAACTTTTTAGACCTCCAGCCGGGCCATAGTAAAAATTAAAACTAAAACGAAAGTTCTAAGGGTAACCCCGAGGGGGGTTCGCACCTCGGCTTAGGCGATCACTGGGGGAGGGCAGCAAGGGACATGCTGGATCTGGGTTAAATTATTTAGGGGCTAATTTAAAGCTACAGGCGCAGCATCGCGGGCTGGCTCATGCAAGGGTCGGGAGGGACTATTAAGTCGGGGTCGCGACGACGGACCTCGGCGGCGAGGTCGGTACGATTTGTGTCTGTGTGTTGTTCTCACTGTACTGGTCTCTTTTCGTAAAACTTACCCGTGTTCCTTCAGTTGCCCATGTGCCAGGTTCACGGTAACTCTTTTGAACAATTCCATGACCCTGGCAGGTATTGGTCCTAGTGGACCCTCTTAAACAAAAGTTTTTTTTTTTTTAAACAAAATTAAACATCACCCCACCGACTAACAAATGATTCGTAACGAAATTCACCGTATCTACTCTCCACACTTGCGATAAACTGATCAAGGGGAAGTATTTGAATTAAACATTTGTTTTACACCCTCTCCCGGGCTGTGAGGGGAACACATCGATCCCATGAACTTCATCTGTAACCTACCAGACAGACGGAATGGTGTCTGGTACTGTTGTGATGGTGTATATCCAAAAGGGATTAAATATAATGACCACCATAAAATGCTTTGATACCCTTATTTCTTTTACCAAAAATATATACTGACACCAGAAAAATAAAGTCTAAAATTACAATAGTACTAACTATTTTAGTCACGACTGCACTTCAAAATGTATTCGAACACCAAATGTAGTAAATGATCACCAAATCTTAATAATTGGGTGTACTACGTGAGCTCGACAAATGAATGTGCGAATAACACTTGTGCGACACACTCAAGCTCACTAGGTTAGGTTAGGTTAAAACTGTGACCTCCTATGCACGAGCCGAGCGAGCGAAGCGAGCGGTGCCGCGGCAGCGGCCGGCGAGTGCTTGAAACGACTAGATTCAGTGTGTCGCACAAGCGTGCATTCGAACTATGGTGAGTTGCAGTACAGTTTTGTCGCACAAGCGTTATTATAGCACATCCATTTGTCGAGCTCACGTAGTACACAATTTGGTGTTCATTAACTATTTTTGGGTTACCAATGATTTTTTTGGAGTCAGTTTGTTTAAATAGGATAGCAAGATGTAAATACTTTGGTGATAGTTTTACATTGAAATGCTGGTTTAATTTTGGTGATCATTTACTACTTTTGGATTAACAATGATTTATTTGGAGTCATTTTGCTTAAATAGAATATCGAGATGTTAAAACTTTGGTTATAATTTTACATTAAAATGCGGGTTTAATTTTGGTGATCATTTACTCTTTTTGTCTGTTATATGTTACTATATCTACTGGTAAGTTAAACATAAGCCTATCCAAAAATCCTTCTTTAACACGTTAACTACTATGTCGGACTATGTGTCCGACACTTTTTGTTCCATTCAGGCTTTGTCGGACTATATGACCGTCAATACATACAAAATCTGAACATGTCGTTGCTGCCTGGCGCCCATGTTTTCGGAATAAATAATGTATTTATGGAATAAATATTCTATTTAAAGTGAAATAATACTTAGTAAATTTTTTGACTTTTTCTGATTTTAGCCATGGCAGTTAACGTGTTAATGCTCACCTCCTTTATATAAAGGATTTTTTCGCAATAATAGTCTGTTCAGTCACCATTTCCTTCAGTTTTGCGATGTTAACTTCATTGGCAGACGGTGATTGCCTCCCAGAGTGAGGCAAATCTGCCACATCTCGTCCGTTTTTGAACGCTTAATATCACTCATAAGTACGTGTTTTTGATAAAGTCGATTCACCGTAAGCCGTCAGTAACATTTTCTGTGTCTCTAAATAAGAAGTTTTATTGGCGATGTAAAATTTAAGACAAACTCTGCTCGATGTTTTTGTCCATTATACAATTCGCAATATGCACTAGATATGGTATAACTAAAAGCAGCACTGTATTTAATCTAAATAAAAGATGTAACTCAAATGCCGCACCAATATGGAAAACAGTTGTGCCAATCTAACAAAAAAAAAAAAAAAATTGGTACCATAAACAAAATCATCCATTCCTAATACTTTTTTGACTGACTGTATTTCATGCTTCTAGATCCAGCGGTTTAAGCTGTGTTGACTGTAGTGAATGAATGAATTTATTCCTAAAATAGATTGTTACCTGATAAAATGTGGGTGTCATACATCTCTGCCCACCCCTTTGCAAAAGAGACAGCCTGTGAACTTAATCTTCTCACCAGACAAAATGCAGAGAACAAATGTGGTGATCAATGGTCGTTCCTTCCACGAGTGAAATTATCTAAATAAATATCTTAGGACAACCAACACACCGTTATCTGATCCCAAACTAGGCAGAGCCTGTACTATGGCAAACAGAAAACTGATAAATATACTTATATATTTCTAAATACCTACATATTATAGATAAATTACACCCAGACACAGAAAAAATGATCGTGCTCATCACACAACGATTTGTCCTGGGTAGGAATCGAACCCACGACCTCAGTCTTAGCAGTCAGGGTCACTAACCACTAGACTAACAGGCCAGTCAAGAAAAGATACCTTTACACTGGCGTCGTTTGTTGATCTAGTGGTTGCAAGCGTTCCTGCTGACCATGGGGTCTTGGGTTCTCCATCCTGAATTTCTGAGTAGCAGCTCGTAGTTTCAATTTGTGTCCTGCTAATGGCTATAGGATCGCCCCCCATTACATGGGACTTAAACATAACTGACGAAATTCGGGTGTACTATAAATACACCTCTGACCTTTTAGGGAATTCAATCGTAATGTTTACAAGACAATAACAGGCTAATGTTGCATATTTTAATTAGAAAATATCTAGACTCTTCTTTTCTGTAGAAAATAATGCGTAAAAGCCATTACTAATAACTCAAGAAGATCGTTGTTCTGCGCGCGAGCGAGAGGGTCATGACGTAACGTGTTCCGTCTCGCTCGCACGGCGCGTTGGTTTTATTTTAGCTGCCACGGTATCGGACGCGAGGGCCACCCAGATGTGGTACTAGGGTTGGCACTAGATTCTAAAAGGTGGTTTGTTGCAATTTTTCAATGATCAACATAATTCCCAATTAAATAAATAAATATATAAATATATTTATTTATTTAATTGGGCATTATGTTGATCATTGACAAATTACTGTACGTGTTAGTACGGACAAGATTTTATAAACTTTTATTTTATTTACATTTGTAACACAAAAGTTTATAAAATTTGAGCATGAATATCGAAGGCAGTAATTACTGGGATGACGACTATAATACTAAAATATTTACGACGAAATAAAGCGTCGAAAAATTCATCCTCTTTGCTGACGACCGGCAATGTACCCATGAGACTGGCAGCATTACCACGCTGTATAGCAATGCTCAGCCGCTGGCCAAAATAAAAACCAGCCCTTGGGTCACGAGCATGAATATCGAAGGAAGTAATTACCGGGATGACAACTAAAATAGTAAAATATTTGCGACGGAATAAAGCGTCGAAAAATTCATCCTCATCGCTGGCGACCGGCAATGTACCCAAGAGACTGGCAGCATTACCACGCTGTACAGCAATGCTAAGCCGCTGGCCAAAATAAAAACCAGCCCTTGGGTCACGAGAAGTGTCAACCAGCCGTTTTGATATTTCTTTAAAGAGGCTATGAGCTCTCTGACCCCACGGCCCGCGGGTTTCAACCCCAAACGGCTAGAAAATATAATTTCCAATAAGGTTGCTATAATTTCGCCGCTTGAGGTTTTCCGCAGCTGTAGCAGCAGCGCCAGCGCAACAAGCCGAGCTAGGAAGATGGGATGGCGCAAGAGTATCGATCGATATGATGCAATAGGTTAGCAATGTCCTTCATAATAATTCAGATTCTTATTGATAGTGTGCTACGCAAATAGCGTACAGAATACAGCAACGCCACTGGTGGTGAACACAGGTATGGTCGTCCAGGACGAGCTCCTTCAATAATAATAATATCTTAGGACAACCAACACAACGTTATCTGATCCCAAACTAGGCAGAGCCTGTACTATGGTAACCAGACAACTGATAAACATACTTAAATATTTAGTAAATACATACATATTATAGATAAATTACACCCAGACACAGAACAAATGATTGTGCTAATCACACAAAGATTTGTCCTGGGTGGGAATCGAACCCACGACCTCAGTCTTCGCAGTCAGGGTTACTGTTAGTCTAGTGGTTATAACCACTAGACTAACAGGTCAGTCTAACTAACTAACTAATAACTTTATTAGTAACGATTTTAAGAATTTCGGGAGTCGAAACTGACCGAAAATTCCCGATCTGTCACAAATGGTCACTTTCAATCTATCCGCAACCAGTGTAGCTTAACTTCATATTGTATAAGGCAGGAGTTGTGTATCCTCACTTTAAAATTAAAGCTCTTCGTTCACCACAACTTTTTGTCAAGCCCACCCGAGCGTAACTTAAACGCGACAACCCTACAACAAAATATAATTATCGGTAAACTCCTGCGCAGAATTAATTTGTCAAAACATAAGTCGGTTCCATTATTAATAAAATGGCTAGCTTGAGGTCACTCGTGGCCATGGTACATGAACATGGAATATTTTCTGTAGGGATTGAGCGGTTCTGTGGATTAAGAGGATAATAATTAAGAAGTCTTCATGCGAAGATTATTTTTAGAAGCTATACTTAGAACAGTCATTGGTCTAGGAGTTGGTTCGATTCCTTGGTCAATCAGTGCTGGAAATTCTCAGTGGCAGCCCAGAGTTTTCGTTTTGGTTTTGGATACTAGCTTCTAATACTAGCCCCATTTCTTCCCGTGGGTGTCGTAAGAGGCGACTAAGGGACTTACTAGAGAATGGGCAGCAGTGTTCTCTATGCATTTTACCACCATACTGCGATCGCCAACCCGCCTGCCAAGCGTGGTGATTGTGGCAAACCTCTCCAGCAGTGAACGTCTTACGGTTGAAGTGGGAGCCTGTTCATCTTATTAATTGACTGGCCTGTTAGTCTAATGGTTAGTGACCCTGACTGCTAAGACTGAGGTCATGGGTTCGATTCCCACCGAGGACAAATCTTTGTGTGATGAGCACAATCATTTGTTCTGTGTCTGGGTGTAATTTATCTATAACTAGCTGACCCGACAGACGTTGTCCTGTCTCTTTGATGATATTTGAGCACGCATTCTGTCAATTCTATGTCAAATGTCATAATGTTACATTAAAAAAGTTTACATTGTCCTATTGTATGGTTGTTAAGTATTCTTAAATAAGTGTTCTTTAATTTTCTAATTACCCCGCGCAATTTTTTTATTTTTTTCTTTCATAAGAACCTTCTCCTGACAATTACAAACTGAACAACAAAAAAAGTGAAATCGGTCCAGCCTACCGCGTGACCAAGGGAAATAGGGATTCATTTTTATATATCTATAATATGTATGTATTTAGAAATATATAAGTATGTTTATCAGTTGTCTGGTTGCCATTAGTACAGGCTTTGCCTAGTTTGGGATCAGATAACGATGTGTTGGTTGTCCTAAGATATTATATTATTATTATTATTAATTGCATTCTTTTTAACACGCTTTTTAACTTCATACATATGTTAGTATGTTATAGAAACATTGAACATGATTTTGACCCCCTTTAAAACGTCGGATTGACTCGAAATTTGGCATACTTATGAACAATACAATAATTTTATAAATGTGTGCCATTATCCTTACCGGGATTACCTAATCTAATCTAATTAGCCTGTATTGTCCCACTGCAGGGCAAAGGCGTGCCTCTCCCTTTTCCACAGAATTCTATGTTTTGCTAGTCCTGGCCAGTCCTTTCGGTAGGAGTCAAACTGCCCAGCTCAAGGGATTACCAGGATAGTAAAAAAAACTATCTTCGAAAACTACGCTGACATACGTCACAAACTACGCTGACATACGTCACAAACTACGCTGACATACGTCTCAAATTACGCTGACATACGTCTCAAAATTCGAAACATCCTAAAAAATAGAAAATAAATAATAGTTTGAAAAAATTAAATAACACGCTTCCATAGAAAAACCAAACTTAAAAGTAGAAAATAATGGATAAAGCGTGGGTTGCTTTTTGAGGTATTTTTAATTGATATCAAACACTCCATGATTTGTATGACCTTATGATTTGTAAGACAAATGATCTGTTAATATTTCCTAGTTTGCTAACTCTATATTTGTAAGTGTGAATGTAAAATTATATAATATGTGTTGTGCTCTTGTGTTAGTGTTTGTTGCAAATACATGCGTGGGCGCACGTGGCGAGCGGTTTTTATTGTTTTTATATACAGGCTGATGTGAAAGTGGCAGGTGTTAATTATAATAATAATAATAATAATAATATCTTAGGACGACCAACACAACGTTATCTGATCCCAAACTAGGCAGAGCCTGTACTATGGTAACCAGACAACTGATAAACATACTTATATATTTCTAAATACATACATATTATAGATAAATTACACCCAGACACAGAACAAATGATTGTGCTCATCACACAAAGATTTGTCCTGGGTGGGAATCGAACCCACGACCTCAGTCTTAGCAGTCAGGGTCACTAACCACTAGACTAACAGGCCAGTCATAAATCAATTCAATCAAAGTCAATTCTGTTATAAGTTTTCTTAAGCTCTTTGCTAGTTTATATAAATTTCTGAAGTTAAAACTAAGTGTCTCTAAATGCCCGGTAATTGAGTTTACAGAATTAAAAAAAGGAAAGAAAGAAGGAAAAAATAATTTTATAATTTAAACTTTAAGAAAGTATTCTATGTTTAATATGTAGACGATGATAAGTGATATATTTAGTTTCTGTAAATTGAAATATACAAAAAAAAAATGATGACAAAACTTCATCGTTCTTTGTAAATTTTAGTCTAACTGAGTTGTGATAAAAGGAACAATCATAAATCAGCCTATAATGTTCCCACTGCTGGGAAACAGGCCTTCTCTCGATGAGAGGGCCGGAATCCAGCACACGGGCCCAGTGCGGATTGGTAGATGTCGCATGTCTTCGAATTTTTGATTCTAAGACATGCCGGTTTCCTCACGATGTTTTCATTCACCGTTT
Organism: Aporophyla nigra; assembly: GCA_947507805.1. Classification (NCBI taxonomy): domain Eukaryota; kingdom Metazoa; phylum Arthropoda; class Insecta; order Lepidoptera; family Noctuidae; genus Aporophyla; species Aporophyla nigra. The sequence continues at coordinate 2,923,429 of OX382320.1, forward strand.
TCAGAGCAGTGGTGATGAAATAATTTACACATAGTAAAGCGCCTTACTGGGTTCAAACCTATGACTAGTAATCGTAAGTCACTGCTCTTAATAAAAGGAACAGCTTGTTATAAGAAAGCTTATTATACAGGAAATTTTTTTAGTCACTGTCCAAATTTTTTCTAGGCAGTAGGTATCATTCAATCAATCCATTTTTGAAAAAAAAAACGATACATAAAATTTTCGTTTTAAATCATTTTCTCGAAAGAATTATCCACTCTGCGTGGTCACTAAGTTAAACGTTAATAATACTACCCCGTGTGGTGCCGGACGTAAAGAATAACACCACCCCATTTCTTCCTGTGGGTGTCGTAAAAGGCGACTAAGGGACTTACTAGAAAATGGGCAGCAGCGTTCTCTATGCATTTTACCACCATACTGCGATCGCCAACCCGCCTGCCAAGCGTGGCGATTATGGCAAAGCCCCCCAAATTGGGGGAGGCCTAAGTCCAGCAGTGGACGTCTTACGGCTGAAATGATGATGATGATGATACTACACTTGCCGCCTGTGAGAGTATGGAGGGAAAATTTGCAACTTTGTTTATTATTGTTTTCAATTAATTTCGGCGGCGCGCGGGGTGGGCCCCCGAAATTAATACCTAGCGCGCGGCAGTGTCCAGAATCATCAACTTTTTATAGATAACTTTGTGATGTTATATCTCAATATTTTTATATAGAGTGATACTAAAAGAAAAAACACGTATTAAATGATTTTCGCAAAATATTAATATATCATAATTTGGACGGTGACTAAAAAATCTTCCTGTATATTACCTATAAGAAAGTCAAAAAGATAACATTCTGTATTTCTATGGCGTTACTTGATATAGCCAATAAAATCGATGTAAATCTATCTAAAACTACTAAAGATTTTGTCATAAAATGAAGGAATAACAATGAAAATAATAATACGCTCTTGAATTCTGCAATATTATGATTTTACTACATCAATATGACGTATGTGGTTCGTATTTGTTGTTCTTTTGCAACTCAAACACTGATGCTTTTTTAAAGTTTTTTGACTGGCCTGTTAGTCTAGTGGTTAGTGACCCTGACTGCCAAGACTGAGGTCGTGGGTTCGATTCCCACCCAGGACAAATGTTTCTGTGATGAGCACAATCATTTGTTCTGTGTTTGGGTGTAATTTATGTATCTATAATATGTATGTATTTAGAAATATATAAGTATATTTATCAGTTGTCTGGTTGCTATAGTACAGGCTGTTGCTGGTGTGTGTTGGTTGACCTAAGATAAGATATTAAAAAAATAAAATAAGTTGTGAAACATTTTCTTTAAGTACCTATTCAAATTCAGAGTTCACATGAAATGAATTTTTCAGAATTTAGAATTATTCTCTTTCTATAATATTCGTATTACCGTATCGTACCGTATTATCGTATTACCCAGTAACTGGGTTGTGGAGGTCAGATAGGCAGTCGCCCCATTTAAAATACTGGTACTCAGCTGCATCCGGTAAGACTTGAAGCCGACCACAACATAGTTGGGAAAAAAAGCTAGGCAGATGATGACTCTTTCTATAATGTTCCCACTGCTGGGACACACCATACGGGCCAAGTGTCTGTTGGGAGGTGACACATGACTTCGAATTTTTGGTTTCTAGGACATGCCGGTTGCCTCACGATGTTTTCCTTCACCGTTATGAGAGCAGTGGTGATGACATAATTTACACAAAGTATACTGCCGTTCTGGGTTCGTACCTATGACGTACCTACAAGTCTCGGCGGTTACCACTGCTCTCACACACATAGCCTTAATGACTACAATTTTAAAGACACAAAACAATAGTAAGTAAGATATTGTCCTTTATGTTCCGAGCCGCGTCTGCTTTTGATCACGTATCGATCGATGAAGTAATATATTCAAGGAATGTAGGTATTGATGTCATGAAGATCATTCAGACCGACATCGATACTTTGATATTTATTCCAGGCTAAAGGCCTCCAGCCAGGGTCACCGATTTTTTTCAAAGAGTTACCGTGGCCCTGGCACAAGCAACTGAAGGAACACGAGTGGGTTTTAGTCGGTAAAACTGTGACAGGCCCTCCCAGTCCGCCCAGAGCAGGAGACGTCCTTTGATTATTTCCCAACCAAAAAGAGGTTGTACCTGTATGTTTAAGAGTTGATTGGCAATGGATTGGTTACGTCAGGTAAAGTTGCCCCATGATAAAATATAAAGAACAATTATCCTAGTTTAAAAAATAAGGGCTAGCAACCAAAACAACCGACTTCCTAAACTCAGTTACTTTCCAGAACTGCCAAATTCCAAGGTGTTAGCAAATTAAGTGACACCATAGAAATTATAAGCATAAAGTTAAACAAAATTATTACATTTATTTAACAAACCATTTATAGGCACTTTAGACAGACAGTTGAAACTATCTGCCCGTTCCAAAATGTAGATCTCTATGGAGAAGAACCCGTAAGAAACTCCACGGATACCCTTTTAAAATTTACTTAATACAAAACCCTGGTTGTCACTATTGTCACCGCCCTGTATACAAAGGATTGACATCTATATCATCAACGTGTGAGGTCTATAGAGCCATTCTGCCCACGCCCACGCATGGTCTTACGAGGCTGTATCCTCGGACAAATTCGTTTTATACACCCGGTTGTGAGAATGTTATTTTATACTTGCGTTTTTCGAGGGATTAAGTTATTATTTTTTATAGCTACATATACTTCCGACGTAAAGAATAACACCTTCTCATTTCTTCCCGCGTGTGTCGTAAAAGGCGACTAAAAGACTTACTACAGAAAGGGCAGCAGCGTTCTCTACGCATTTTACCACCATACTGCGATCACCAACCCGCCTGCCAAGCGTGGCGATTATGGCAAATCGGTGTGGATGTCTTTCGGCTAAATGATGATACTACCTACTTGACTAGACTGTCTCTCTGGTCTTGTAGTTACAAGTGCAGAAGAGGACTTGGCTTCAATGCTTAGGTCGTGAGTTTTGGAATTCAATTCGAAACAGAGAGTGCACTACTGGGAAATTTGTTGCGCCACTTCTTCCCAGCTAAAGCACTAGGGAGTGGTGAAGAGTGGGAGTTTTGGACGACTGTCTTATAGATTTTTATGTTTGAAATGTGCTCATTACCAGAGGGGTAATTGCGGAACGTTTTATCGGTAGGAATTGGTTTAATATTCATAGTTAAACAACATTCATTGCGTTATTTACGTTGCTGAGCCGACAATTTATTCGAACAAATGACGCAATGGTTTAGAAATAATCTTCAATCCCATTCAGATTCAGATAAATTGTGCGTTTCGCAATTAGGGTTCAGCTTAATTTGATGTAATGACTTTTTGTTACACGACTACGCGATGCAGAGAAGGGTAATGTGTTGATTAGCCTATGTATGTATATTTGTTCTTTTGTGACACTCTAGAGACCAAAAGTGCGTGGGCCCATTTTGATGATTCTCACGTCAATCGATTTGTCTTAATCTTCTGTTCCACTATAGGCATCTTCTTAAAAAACATAAAGAACTTTATTACCTCCGAGTGCATGAGATTGTTTTATGTTATAAGTCTAATAGTCCTTAAATTAATCATCTTTTCAAAGTTCACTTTTTACTCAGTACGGTTTTTATTTTTTTAATCCGTCACTCTTATTTCACCAAATATATTCCTCGTTATTTTTAGTGGAGAAATCAGACTTACAGCTGCTACTGCATATTTTACAATTAATATCACAATTCCCGCAGTCCTATCAAACCCAGAACCTTCTCAGCAGTGGTGTTTCCAACCACTAAACCAACGAGGTATTTACTATAAACATCCACAATCTCGCTAAATTAATTCTCAAAAGTTTTCAACGACAGACGAATCCTAGGAGCTTTAAGTAACATATGAAATGATAAGCCTTGTATGAAAAATATCCCAGTAATTAAAATAACCGGTGACAGAACGAACCAATCCGGACGCACAAACTAGTCTGAGATAACATGGTAATAAATAGGGTTTTAAAACGTGTGAGATATAGTCAATTTGTTAAATGTAGTGTGGGAAGTGTAGGCCGTGGTTTGTGTCGTGGGTTCTGCAGCGCAGCAAATTTTATTTTGTTCCCTCCCTCCTCTTCCATCCAGGCATCCTTTTCCAGGGCAATCTCGATCTAACTCTTGCACTAAGCGTTTAGGTCGGCTTGCCACCTCTTCTTGGACCAGCCTTCATCGCCGTCCATCCTTCGGCATCCATTGTGTGGAGAGTATTGCCCAGCGGTCGCTGTATATGCGGGTGGCGTGGCCTGCCCAGTCCCATTTTAGCCTGGCAGCCTTTTGGCCTACGCCTAGGATTTCCGTTTTAGGGCTCAGCGTGGTGATTCGTATTCTGTCAGTTCGTTTAACACCTAAAATGCTGCGCGACTCGGTGAGCGACCAGGTCTGAGCACCGCAGGTTAGTACTGGCAGGATACACACATATGTATCTACTCGCTAAATTCGGTGGAGTAGACATGTTCTTGAATGGAGACCACGCATCAGAGACCATAAATTCAAGGTCGCTCAGCGAGCTATAGAACGAGTTATGCTCGGAGTATCTTTGAGGGATGGAATCCGGAATGAGGTGATCCGGTAGAGAACCAAAGTTGTCGATATAGCTCACAGAATAAGTAAGCTGAAGTAGCAATAGGCCATAGAACAGATAACCGTTGGGGTAGACGTGTTCTTGAGTGGAGACCGTGAATCGGCAAACGTATGATAGGACGCCCTCAGGCTAGGTGGAGCGACGATCTTCACAGGGTGGCTGGTAGCAGCTGGATGAGAGTTGCCGAAATTCGAATTGAATAGCATACAATTAAGGAGGCTTATGTCTAGCAGTGGACTGCTAAAGCCTGATGATGATGATGATGATCTCTATTCATCACTTTGAAAATCAAACGTTGTGATTCGCGATGACTATCTACGAAAACAAATGAATTATGAAAAAAAAAATAAAAAATATGTGCGCTCGCTTGAGGGAGGTTCCAAGTGAACATCACAAAATTTAATACTTCGGTAGGAGAATAGACTAAAATATAATGTTTTTATTTTGCAGAAAAACGGTACATAATATTTTATTAAGTATTGGGATTAATGTATTATCTATCAGGGTAATATGGTTTTTGAAATATCATACATAAACTTGCCATTATAACGCCTATTGAACTATTTTCATAACTCCGAAAAAGTATTAAAATTCCAACTTGGAAAAAAATTGAGAATAATTTTACGTACTTTGCAATAAGTGAAATATCGTAATAAAGCTAAGTAAGGCGGCAAGACTTTATTAACTCCTTCAAAAATTTCACCGTTTTGTTATTTGTCCAGGGAACCCTAAAAAGAATCTCCCAGACCATTTATCTGAGCGACTGTTATTAATTGCAGTATTATCCGTTATCCGTCAGTTTTAAACCTATCAAGAACTGACCGTGTAATTTCGATAGGAAAAAATATCCCCAATTTGTCAATGGTAGCTAAGTAGGCTGACAAAATTTTTTGCTCTTGCCTCCGAAGCGAAAGTAATTAAAAAAAGTTAATTGGAATAGTTTTTGGTTGGGTTTGAAATTCTTAATTTTTGATGGGATGAAGAATGTTGCAGCTTGATTGACCATGGTTAATTAATATTGAAAGTATGAATGAAATTTATTGTATACTAGCTTTTGCCCGCGGCTTCGCCCGCGTGGACGTCGAAAACAACACATTTTTACAAACTTTTTTCCTTACCATCATTATCGTTTTAGCCAAAAGACCTCCACTGCTGCACACAGGCTTCACCCAATTTGGGGGGGTTTGCCATAATCGCCACGCTTGGCAGGCGGGTTGGCGATCGCAGTATGGTGGGGATTTCCCCACTATGATGATGGATTTGCATAAAGTACGCTGCTGCCCATTCTCTAGTGAGTACCTTAGTCGTCCCCTACGATACCCACGGGAAGAAATGGGATGGTGCTATTCTTTACGTCCTGTGAATCAGCACCCTAATTGCGAAACGCACAATTTATCAGAATCTGAATGGGATTGAAGATTATTTCTAAACCATTACGTCATCCTGCCAGGGTCACGAGATTGTTCGAAAGAGATACCGTGACTCTGGCACATGGGCAACTGAAGGAACACGGGTGGGTTTTAGTCAGTAAAAGTCTGACACGCCCTCCCACTCCGCCCAGAGCGGGAGAAGTCATTTGATGATTTCCCATCCAAAAAAAAAAAAAACCATTACGTCATTTGTTCAAATAAATTGTCGGCTCAGCAACGTAAATAACGCAATTAATGTTGTTTAATTATGAATGTTAAACCAATTCCTACTGATAAAAAGTTCCGCAATTACCCCTCTGCTTGGATACCGCAACACAGTAAAGAGTGAATTGATTTCCGTAAATAACACAACTAAAAGTTTAATTTTTAATTCAGGTTTTTTTTTAAAATTGCAATTTATGATTGAGTACGTTCATAATATCTGGCAGACAAAAGTCTGCGAAGAAAGTCAAGTACAGTGGGCAGAAATTACAGTTATTTCATATAAAATAATCAACGATTTAAAAACGCAAAATGTTTTAAAATGCCGCCATCTTTAATTAGCTGCCAAAATAAATCTTTCTCTTAAAATCCTTTAAAGTTCATCTGACACAGTAATTTCCACAGCTTTTGCATATTATAGTTACCTATAAACCATCACCATTAATAAATTCCTTGAAACAAAGACCAACTTCCAAAACCATAACTTTCCAACAACCAACTTTCACACACCATTTAACAACAAAAACATCAATGTATTGTCACTAACTGACATTCAAACGTCAACGCCTCTAATGTCAGAATGACTTTGACGGTTTAGTGGCACGAACACTAATTTGTCAGTAAGTTATAACTAATTATTGCCGAGTGGCTGCCGTCTCGTTTCTCGGCGATTTGTTCAACATAAAACATACAGGAACATCCAAGGATATAAATGTGTCTGTGGTGTCACTCGTTTGGATGTTAAGAGGTGCGAGTAAATTTAGAATTTTAGTGTTGCCAGGTGAGAAATATGTTTAGTAGATGTTAGTTTATTTAAGAGGTAAGAAATGCTTATGGCAAATATCTATGTTTTAGTATTAAAATTGTTTATGGTTTGAAGTGTTAAACTAAGGTACAGTTTCTCGTTTTCGATTGTTTTAAAAACTATTTCCTATAGAAAAGCTAACAATATTTGAATTGTCTAATACTGATTTCCGTTTTTTGAGATGTCTTAAGGAGCAAGCATAAACTATGGAAAAAAGTAATTATTAATTTACCTAATTAATGACCCTCAACTTTGTCCCATTGTAAGGAAAAGGGACAATTGTATCCTTCCATAACCAGTTATCTGTTCTGTGATTAGTTTTCTTTTTTGGTGGTAAATCATCAAATGACGTCTCCGGCTCTGTTCGGAGCGGAACAGCGTGTCAGACTTTTTCTGACTAAAAGCCACCCGTGTTCCTTCAGTTGCCTATGCTAGGGGCACCGTAACTCTTTTGAACAATTCTGCGACCCTGGTAGGTTCTGTGATTACAGGCCATATCTCCCCTTCGAATTTGTCAGAACGAAGTCTATAGAACATTTAAATACCTGTATAGTGAACAAAAATATTTTTTTAAACAAATTGCATCATTATAAGTTACTCAATAATAGAAGAAAAATTGACAAAAAAAAAAAACAAAAAAAAAAAATCAGCACACAATTTATTTATTTTTTACAACGCTGGCAACACTACATTTCCATCGCGGCGGCATGACAGCATCGAGCAGTGTCACACACACAAATATGATTTATAGCGAGACAACACCAGAAATAAATATACTGACTAAGGTACTGCGCACAGTATGAAGCTAAGCGATTGCTGTGCTATTTACTTAAAACTTAACATAGCATAACATCTACTTGAAGGGCTTGTGGCTAAGTAATAACAGCCACACGGGTTGATCGTTTAGGTTAAGCTATGCTTGCCGCGATTGGTCCGTGGATGGATGACCATTTTTACATACCAAGACCCTGCCGTGCTTTGCAAAGCACGTTAAGCCGTCGGCTGTTTTTCTTAGATCTTAGGCAGCCGTTACGAATCGTCAGAAGCCCGAAAATCTGACAACCAGTCTTACCAAGGGGAATCGTATTACCCGGTAAATGGGTTGTGGAGGTCAGATAGGCAGTCGGTCCATGTAAAATACTGGTATTCAGCTGCATCCGGTTAGACTGGAGGCTGACCCCAACATAGTTGGGAAAATGCTTAGCTTATTATACCATAACACTACGCCCTGTTTCCCCAAAGGGTTGGGCAGAGGTGTACCTATAGTACACCCACATTTCGCCTGTTATGTTTAAGACCCATGTAATAGGGGGCGAGCCTATTGCCATCAACCGGGAACAAATCCATACTAAAGGCTGCTGCTGTGCATTTCCAGATAGAAAAAAATCAATAACACTTTGCCCGGCCTGGGCATCGACCCCAGGACCTCATGCTCAACAGAAGCGTTTGCTACCACTAGATCAACGAGGCAGTCAAACTTGGGACTTGTTTTTGTGCAGTATACATACAATCACGCCTTTTTCTCATGGGGGTAGGCAGAAACCACGGAACGCCACCTGCTACGATCTCTACACACTCCTTTTGCCTCGTTTAGGTTCATACAATTGGTCATACACACACTAGAGAATGGGCAGCAGCGTTCTCTATGCATTTTACCACCATACTGCGATCGCCAACCCGCCTGCCAAGCGTGGTGATTATGGCAAAGCCCCCCATATTAGGGGAGGCCTAAGTCCAGCAGTAGACGTCTTACGGCTGAAATGATGATGATGATGACACGCCGGTTGCGAGTACTACGCACTTGACCTTTCTGAAGAACATCACCAATAAGGTCACTGTATGTCCTCCTAGGGCGTCCTTTCCCGCTGTTTCCACTGTTTGTGCAGTATGTTATGATAATTATGGAATAATCTACTAAGACGACTAATATCCAAAGCTAATCTTGTTTTCCGAGGCCCGAATGCCGCGGAAAGCACGTTATACCGTTGGTGTCGACTGTCATGCAAATCGATGCTGGTCACCTGGATAAACAATTTATGCTACGATGACGTAGAGAATCTTCTATTAAATATTAAGTAAAATCGCTTACGAATAAAACAATCACACACACATACATACACACACTCACGTACACATATACACACACATACTCACCCACCAACAGACTAATGACTATAAATAAACATTTACTATTTTGTTTAGTTACATGTTACACCAATGATATTATAAGTAAAAAGGTGCCTTTTTACTTATAATATCATTGTGTTACACTAATTGAAGGATGTAAAAGACCGGCGCCTCCTAGCACAGGCATCTATATGCTTAAAAGGAGACGGCACCAACTGTCTAATGTACAACGTGTAATAATTTAATGAAATGAAACATTTTTGATTTTTTTGATTTGTGAATTTTTAACTGTCATTACAGGTCCTCAGAAACCCGAAAGTCTGATCACTATTCTAACAAAGCAGTACCCAACAACTAGGCTATGGAAATCAGATAGGCAATCACTCCATATAAAATACTGGTATTCAGCTGCATCCGGTTAGCCTGAAGGTTCACCGAAACCCAATTAGTAAAAAGCAAAGCCGATGATGAATGTAGGGATAATCTTCAGAACCACATATACTTGTACAGATATCATCATCATTATAAACAGCCTACATTGTTCCCGCTGCTGCGACACAGGGCTCCTCTCGGTGAGAGTGAGTAAGCCAAAACTCGGGCCCAGTGCGGGTTGGCAGATGTCACATGTCTTCGAATTTTTGGTTCTAGGACATGCCGGTTTCCTCACAATGTTTTTCTTCACCGTTGTGATAGCAGCGGTGATGAAATTATTTACACAAAGTAAAGCGCCTGCATGGGTTCGAATCCACGACCATAAGTTGGAGCCGATACCACTCGGCCACCACTGCTACGTAAAGATATATTTTCTGTAAAACAAGGAACTTCCCACAGCCGAAGTCACGGGCAGAAACTAGTACCTAATATTTAAAGAGATGGTGTTTTAACAGCCAGAGTAACAGTTAATAAAATATCAATCTTATCTCATTTCCTTTCATCTTATCAAAGCATAGTAAACTAATAGCCTTTCATATCTCATATCTCTAACTGGACAATTTCCTTAACATATAAAAATGTTTTTATATCAATAAAATTTAATATCTCGGGCCACACACCGCGATTGGAGTATTTAAAAATAAAATTCGTCCATTTTTGTTGGCGCCTCATTTAGACCTGGCTAAATGGGTTACAATTGATTTTGATAGGGGTTTTTTGAGACCTGCCACACTTGATCTATTTAAAAGGGGAAGTATAAATAGTCATGTTGATCAATGAAGTATTGTGCTCTTCTATACTATACTAATATTATAAAGCTGAAGAGTTTGTTTCGTTGGTTGAACGCGCTAATCTCAGGAAAAAAATTGTCCGAATCAAAAAAAAAATTGAGTAGGGTAGTCTATCTATTGAGCAAGGCTATACGCTATATAACATCATGTTATAATCAAAAAGAGTGGAGCAGCAACGAAAATCGTCGAAAACTGGCAGGCAATTCGATGCGACGGGAAGGGTTAGGGGAGCAAAAATTTGATGCGGGCGAAGTCGCGGACAGAAACTAGTTGTTGATATATAAACTGTACTCCCATACGAATTAACACTGTTATTTGAAATCATCGTAAACAGCGTAAACCATGGAGTTTAATGCCGGCTCTTCTCCATAGGAATCAACAATTTGGAAACGTGCACCTAACTTCTGACGTGTCATAAGTGCAATAATAGGTAATATTTTGCGATGCAAGGTTATGTGTAATAATAGGTATTATTTTGCTTTTGATTTACAACACTGGCTTCTGTTCGTGATATCGTCTGCGGTTAACGAAAAACTATTTGTTTCATCAAATTCGTTCAGCTGTTTTTGCATGATGAAGTTTTGTGAGTAACAAACGTTTAAACATACAAACTCTCACATTTATAATAACTAGATTCCCAGCGGTCGGAATTTAACCATTTTTATAAATTAATTTAATGCATGCATTTCTAATGCATTTTCGTTTAAAAATATTAGCTTTCTGCCCTCCATCTCCATATAAATTTTAACTGTGCCTAATTTCATATACCATGGGTCCATGGTAACTTGTACCGGGTTGGGAGGCTCTCTGATGGTTTAATATAGATATCAGGAGGTCTAAATGTTCAATTCCCATTTCTTATGACCATTTTGTCATGAGCCAGGCACATAACCAGACTCCGGGCTGTTACTAAAAACCTAGTGCCACTGTGACCAGAGGGGCAATAGGAATTGGTTTAATATTCATAGTTAAACAACATTCATTGCGTTATTTACGTTGTTGAGCCGACAATTTATTCGAACAAATGACGCAATGGTTTAGAAATAATCTTCAATCCCATTCAGATTCTGATAAATTGTGCGTTTCGCAATTAGGGTGCTGGAGATCGCTAAATCTCCTAAATCCTACGTTCAGAAGTCACGTTTGGGACCACTAGACCACCGAGGCTGACTCAGCCATACTTATCAACATCTACCTAGCCTTTTTCCATCTGTGTTGGAGATGAATTCCAGTCTACTCGGATGGAGGTGAGTACCGGTATTTGAAATGGACCGACTGTCTATCTAACCTAGACCCAGCTACTGGATAATGCGATACCCTTGGGTAAGACTGGTTGTCAAACATTCGGGATTCTGACGACCCGTAACGACTGCCAAAGATCTACGATGGACAGCCGGGACCAACGGCTTAACGTGCTTTTCGAGGCATGGGCTTGGTATTTCAAGATGGTCAGACTAACCCTGGCAAGCGTAGCTCGACCTGTGCGTCTGATATTGCCTGTTAGTCTAGTGGTTAGTGACCCTGACTGCTAAAACTGAGGTCGTGGGTTCGATTCCCACCCAGGACAAATCTTTGTGTGATGAGCTCGATCATTTGTTCTGTGTCTGGGTGTAATTTATCTATTATATGTATGTATTTAGAAATATATAAGTATGTTTATCAGATGTCTGGTTTCCATAGTACAGGCTCTGCCTAGTTTGGGATCAGATAACGGTGTGTTGGTTGTCCTAAGATATTTATTTATTTATTAGCCACGTCAAGTCCCATTCATAACGTTAGGTCTTCAACCTGCAACCCAATACGTAAACCAGCATTAAAATACAAATAGCCATTAACCCATTAAGACCTATTAATGCCACTACATCTTGTATTGTGCGCCACCAAATGCGCGCCGTCAAAGCGTCCGCCATGATGAAAAAAATTGACAGATGTCAAAATAGCATTTTAATGTTTATGATGGATGAGTATGATAGTTTAATGGTTTGAAGGTGTGAGCTACTGGCTGTTTTTTTTTTCTATTTTATAAAAGGAATATCTTAAGTAGTTATTTCTTGAGTCATTTGTTAAATATTTGTTTGGATAAAGATCTTTTGGTTTTCAATATGAGTGTTGTCAAGTCTTTTACTATTTTGAGATCTCTAATTTATCTGCAAAGAGTGGTAATTAAGGTTTAATTGAGTGAGTGTCTGGATTTTAAAAGAGACTGTGACCTCTGAGTTTGTTTCGCCCCTTTTTCTCAGAGCAGTCAGATAGGAAACACCGACCTCATCTAGTTTTCAAAATATGATTGACGTGTAAAAGTGTTTTTACAAACCTACATAAAAAAATAAAATCATTTATCTATTTGAAGAAGGAGATCCAATAATCATCAGCCTATATTGCTCTTACTGCTGGGGCACTGGTCTTTCTCTTCGAAAGAGAATGGACTGAAATCTACCACACTGGCCCCGTGCGAGTTGGTAGATGTCACATTTATTAGAATTTTTGGTTTTAGGACATGCCGGTTTCCTCACGATACCGTTTTGAGTTACGCGGAGAGACCGCGTAAAAAACTCACGAATTTGCGGCAGCCTTCATATCCGTGACATAGCAGGCAAATTGCAGGAGTGTCGCTTACGTTGGTACGGAAACCTGCAAGATATGTGGGGAACAATTACCTGGCCTTGCCACCTCCCTGGCAGAAGGGGAACACCCAAAAAGTGCTGGCTTAGCGTCGTAGCGGAGGACATGCGTACCAACAGACTTACCATAAGGGGTGGAGAAGACCGTCCGAATTGGAGGCTTATGAGTAGGAAAGTGGACCGAATCTGAATAGCCAACTTTCAAATCCTAAGTTATGATATTATGTTATGATATATGATGGACATATTATTCATTATGAGCAGTGGTAGCTTAGTGGTAACGGCCGTGACTTACGAGTAGTACGTTGTGAGTTCGAACCCAAGCAGGCACTTTACTGTGTGTAAACTCATCACGGCTCCCAAAACGGTGAAGGAAAACATCGTAAGAAAACCGGCATGTCTTACAAACAAAAATTCGAAGACGTGTGTGACATCTACCAACCCGCACTGGGCCCGCGTGGTGGATTATGGCCCACTCCCTCTCACCTAGAGGAAGTCTGGGTCCCAGCAGTGGGAACATTATAGGCTTCTAATGATGAATTCCTAAGTATACGCCACACCTTGTAACATAATTCTTTTCAAAAACTAAAATAATTATGACAAAATCCAGTTTCTCCAAAAGCCTAAACACAACTAACATCTGACCTATGCCAACCTTAAAAAAAAAAAACACCGCAAATTCAGTGTTGCCATCAAAATAAATACAACTGTCAATCTATCTGAAACACAATATCACGACACTTATATTTTTTTGGAGACCACACCGAATAAGCTTTATAGTAAATAAAAAATAAGTTTGATGCTAAAAAAAACTAGAGGCTATTAATTTTCATCAACTGGGCTGGATGTATCTATCATTTTGCTTTTAATTTAAGGCTAGGCTGCAAGTCTTAGGCTAGTGTGAAGAGACAATATATCACGAGGTCGGGTTACAGGATAGGTACACCTACAGGCGAGAGTGGATCGTCTCGGAGGGTAGAGTGTTACTCGATATTTTGACTAGTACATCTATTATTATTTGAGGATACATGTAGCCAAGTGTTTAATGACATTTACAGAAAGGTTTTTTAGTTCATAGACCAGATAATGCCATCGGCTTCACTCGCGTGAAGGTCGAAAATTATCCCACGGGAGCGTAATACCGGGATAAAAAGTATCCTATGTGTTAAATCCAGGTGTATATTAGGTTATAAACTATCTATGAACCAAATTTCTTCCAAATCCATAAAGTCGTGATTGCATGATTGAGTAACAGACATCCAAACTTTGACATTTATAATATTTTCTTTATAAAGGGATATATACATAGGTACTAGGATTTAGTGTATGAACTTCACAAAGCTACAAAACTCTAATTCACAAGCAATGACACGTAAGTCAATGCTAAATTAATAAAACTTACTGCTAACCTTGTGAGCCGCTTTCAAACCTATCTATTTGCACTGAAAACAATAATTTCATAGTGCTTCTTTTCTGCCTGGCTTAAAATTCGAAATCTTAACTGTGCTGTAGCTGCAGTATATTCTAACTTAACTTTTAGTAACAACCAAATGATAGCCAAAACTCTCTCTCACACCAAAAATTACCATTGAACTTCAAAAATATTTTTTAATGTAGTAGAAAAATCCGTCTCTAATCCTCTACTATTCTGTGTGGTGACAATATGTCTCTGACGTGTACAGTGTCCGGTTACCGGTGGTTCTAAAAATTAAGTCATCACTCACAACATTCTCGTCGCTTTATTTTATTTTTTGTAAATGCCACACTGGATGGTGTTATGTGGCATAGATATAGATTTATGACAAATTAATACCCACTTCTTTTCTACTAACACACACAGTAAATTATAATTTTATTTTAGCCTTCACAGATTTCTTTGGTCTAGTGTTCGCAAGCACTACTGCTGAGTATGAGGACCTGGTTTCGATTCCCTTATCGAGCAGTGTTATTGGACTTTTCCATCTGAAATTTCTTAGTAGCAGGTCTTAGTCTGGCTTTATGCCTAGTTGATGGCAATAAGCTGGCTTGAATTTCTGTTTGGTTGATGACATAGGCTATGACATGGAATCTTATAGTAAGCGGCAAAATGTTGTAGTAGGTACTATAGGTACACCTCTGCCAAATCTGTCGAGGAGACCCTTCTATGATTTTATGATCTACTTCAGGGTAAAGTTCTTCCTTTTCTCCTTCCACTTGCTACTGTCGGCTGCTGTTGGCTTAACCTATATTTAAAGCACCACAATACCATGTTTAAAGCAAAAAAAGCCATCTCTTGCCATGTAAAGCCAGTCAAGTAGATAGGTGTCCAACTGTCTAGTTCAACCTACCAAAGATTCGTCAAATGCCGTGACAAAAAATGACCCCGTCAGTGGGTTCCTAACCCAACTTCCTTCATCATCATCGCCCAATCTTTTGCCAACTGTTTTGGTGTCGGCTTGCAGTCTAGCCGGATGCAGCTGAGTTCCAGTATGTTACATGGATAGACACCTTGAGCGACTGCCTATCTAACCTCTACAACCCAGTTACTGGATAACACGATACCCCTTGGTAAGACTGGTTGTCAGACTATCAGGTGTCTGACGACTGTCAAAAAACCACGCCAGCCGGTACCAATGGCATACCGTCCTTTCCGAGGCACGGAGGGGTCTTGGTATGTAAAGATGGTAACCCATCCACGAACCAACCACGGCAAGCTTAGCTTAACCTGATTGGTCGACCTGTTTGGCTGTTGTTACTTAGCCATTCATCATCAACATGGCGAAACACGTCCAAAGATTGCTACAGTGATTAATCCGTGACATTTACCAGGTCTTCAGTCGACCTTGTTTTTTAGGAGGTTAAATTTTTTGCTGTCATATTCTTCATTTTTTTCGCCTTATCCCAATTTTGCGGTCAACGCAACATGTCTTTTTCTTCCACACTTCTCTATTAGTCGTCATCTCGGTAGTCACCCCGTCTCTAACCATATTTATATATTATTAGCTTCTGCTCGCGACTTTGTCCGCGTCGACCCTTCCCGTCGCGTCGAATTGCCTGGCAGTTTTGTCCATTTTTCGTTGCTGCTCCGCTCCTTTTAATTGTAGCGTAATGTTATATAGCCTTCCTCAATAAATAGGCTATCTAACACAAAAAGACTATGTCAATTCGGACCAGTAGTTCCTGAGATTACCGCGTTCAACCAAACAAACTCTTCAGCTTTATAATATTATAGTAGATACAGATATTATAGATTTTTTAATTCTTTAAGAACACAAATGTACAGGGGCGGACTTAATGCCATAGGCATATCATCTTTCACACAGTCTATCCATCGATTTGGTCTTCTTCTACTCTTATAACTATCCACATTCATACTCAAAACTTTCCTCACGACATTCTCCTCATTCCTCGTTCTGGTATCTGCTAATGAAATTTAATTCAAGCGTGGTATTTTTCCCTATAAAATAATATTTTTATTTTTGCAGAAATTCTAGTAAGAAATCTCTTATCTTAGCTATATACTATTGCATAACGCCATCCAAACTTCTTTTATAATCCTTATTTTGACAGCAAACTCTTCAATGGAGAAAAAAACGAGTGTGCAAGAGAGACACCGCTATTCGCGAAACAGAGATGGCGCTACTTCACTCTTTGGGTGGCATAGTGACTCACGGGCAAGGGATTAAAATGAAGTTTTTTTTTGTTTTTAGAACCACGCGTCATACTTTTAGTGGGCAAGTGGGTTGGTAATGAAAAAGTGGATAAATATTGTTAGGCTAAGTGTCAGTTGGCAAGGTTTGGAAAGGGATGGTTGGATGTTAAGTGTTGTTTTTTCGTTTGTTGTGATTGTTTTTTTTTTTGTGGACAGTTTGTCTCGTATGACGAGTCAATTAAGTTTTGTTCTGTAACCTTTTTTTTTTAGTAGTAGAGCCACTTATGAAAGTGGCGCTACCATCATAACGTGACCTTTGACGTTCAAAAAGTGCTGACTCTCAGCCTAGTTTGAATAAATGACTTTTGATTTTTTGATTTTTTGATTATTTTTTTTTGATAACTATCGATTAATTGTTTAGAATTAGAATCAAGTTCTTCTAACTAAACAAACAGCTGTTAGAGAGTATGTTGCGCAACTTCTTCCCAGTTAAAGCACTAAGAAGTGGAGAAGGGCGTGCACTGACAGGACAGGTCCACTCAATCTGTGTGGTTCTTTCCTTAAGGCCCTCTTGTAGTTGAAGACGTTTCGGCGAACACTGGCCGGTCGTTGCGAGCGCTTGAGCTGCTAGATTTTGTGTATACTTGTTTCGTGGAGACAAAATAATAAGGAAATTATAAAATATTTTCTCAGCATGCCCTAAAAAACAATAAAACCTATCTTTTGGTATGAGTTTTACATGGTTTAATGATGAAATCTCTTCAAGGTACACGTTTTAAATGGCGATTTAGTGTCAACTTTATGATTATTTTTTATCGAGCCAATTGTTTTAATTCACGTTTCTATCTTCACACAGCGCTTAATAGTATGTTCAATTTTCCGAAATATTTTTTTTTTTTACAGAAACTAGCCATTTTGCTAGATTTACAGAGGTTTAAAAAAGTTAAAAAGTACTGCAACCTCGCCTTAACTTCTTTATCCCTAATTACCTACGTTATGCTCGCATCGTTTAAAACCATTCAGAGCTTTATGACTATTTCAGTAACCACATAGTCTTCACATGATGTGACCTAGATTACGTCTGGACTTTAATTAAAAGAGACTGTGACCTCTGAGTTTGTTTCGGCCTTTCTTCTCAGAGTAGTCAGATAGGAAACGCCGACCTCACCTAGTTTGAAAAATATGATTGACGTGTAAAAGTGTTTGTACAAAACTACTTACAGAAATAAAATCATTTATCATTAAGATAATGGGTTTTTCCTAGTGGTGCCGGACGTACAGAATAACACCACCCCATTTCTTCCCGTGGGTGTCGTAAGAGGCGACTAAGCGACTTACTAGAGAATAGGCAGCAGCGTTCTCTATGCATTTTACCACCATACTGCGATCACCAACCCGCCTGCCAAGCGTGGCGATTACGGCACACTCCCCCAAATTGGGGAGGCCTAAGTCTCCCATTCATCATAATGGAAGTTGTTCTACTAGAGTTGCCTCGCGCTGGTCTTTGGGAGACTTTACGACTTATATACATGAACATAAATTGGATACCATGGAGTTTACTACGGCATTATTTTTATGATTAAAAGTTAGTTTTGTAAACTACATCATAATAACTATACTTATCGATTTTATATTCGTCTGAATTGGGATATTAAAATGTAGCTCTGTTCTGTAGAGAGCAGCGGTGGCCCAGTGATAACTGCCGCTTCTTATAAATTGTAGGTTCGAACCCAGGCAGGCGCTTTACTTTCTGTAAATTATTTCATCACCACTGCTCTCAAAACGGTGAAGGAAAACATCGTGAAGAAACTGGCATGTCTTAGAGCCAAAAATTCGAAGACATGTGATATATACCAACCCACATTGGGCCCGCGTGGTGGGTTATGGCCCACAGCCTCTCACAGAGGAGGCCTGTGTCCCAGCAGTGGGAACATTTTACGCTGATGATGTTGTTCTGTAAAATTGACTTATGCACCGTGACATTTAAGTCGTCTTACAAACGTTGTGCACTCAATGTATCCGACATTATATATCTCTAGGCGTGATTAAAACATTGTTACCATTAATTATGATACTAAGAAAAATAAAAAATGCATTAGAATTATGAAACATCACGTTAATAATGTTAACGTATCATACGATAGAGAACATACCTACCCAGCGCACGAGTCGACTAGATCATTTCATCTCCATTTTCCATGAGATAAAATATCAATTTAAAACTACGTCCTGCGTCATCATAATGAATAATATTTTTATTTTTAGTCATTCAAATGTTCATTTTTTTCTTATGGATGTGTAGTAGTCATTGGATACATGAAGTGGGCTTCCGTTGTAAGACGAAATGTCACAGTGAGCTCACTCAAGTGAGCTGCCACATTGAGACCTCACCTGAAATACGTCCAGCGTTGTAAATAAGCCTCTACTAAGCATTTTGAGAGGGTTTGTCATAACCGCCACGCTTGGCTTGGCGATCGCAGTATGGTGGTAAAATACATAGAGAACACTGCTGCCCATTCTATAGTAACTCCCTTAGTCGCCTTCTACGGTACCCACGGGATCAAATGAGATGGTGCTATTCTTTACATCCAGCAATACACGGCAGCACGTTCTATGTGCGGCCGAAAAAGAAATATGCACATGATTATGGTTTAACTTACTACAAGATCGAGTAAGATTTATTTTCGCTATACAAAATACCCTTAGCTATCCCTTCATCCCTTAATAAAACCCGTTTTAAAACTTCAAATTATTACAGAAACGTGTTTCCCATCGACATATCTGGCTTTACACTATTCTTAAAATTAATGACAGGAAATTGTAACAATAAATACTTACTATGAAATGTGCGATTTTATCTACCATCTGTTTAGAGTAAAAAGTTTATCACCAGAATAAAGTACCTACTTAGTAAAGCTTGGAGTAACAGCCCCAACTTACGAGTTTCAGGTCGTGGGTTCGACCCTAGAAAAGCGTAATAATTTCATCACCACTGCTCTCAAAACAGTGAAGAAAACGTAGTGACGAAACCTTCGAAGCCTAGTTCCTGTTCTAGAACGAAACATTCGAAGACAGTTGACGTCTAACAAATAATAACAGTGTTTCTTTAAACTAGCTTTCGCGTATTATACATATATACCCTCCTCTTGAATCACTCTGTCTGTCGTTGAAAACCGCACTAAAATCCGTTGCGTAGTTTAAAAGATCTAAGCGTACAAATGCGGGAAGCGACTTTGTTTTATGTTATGTAAAGAAGACATTGATAACCACTATAGAGTCATGTAACAGTTTGAAGTGTGTTCGAATCTTAAAAAATCCGTCAACCATTTTTTTTTTAAAGAGTGTCCTTTGAGTTTCTTGCCGGCTTTTCTCCATAGGAATCAATAAATTGGAACCGTGCACCTAGCTTCTGACGTTTCATAAGTGCATGTAGTTTTATGTGAAATAAAATATTTAGATTTTGTTAATAATAGTCTTTATAAAGGGCTCTCCCAGTTCCCACAGGATTGTAGACGTGTATGACGCATTGATCACAGCAGAGCCCCAGGCAATGTTACAAACGATAAAGGAATGCCAGCAGACTTGGTAGTCAACTAATTGCGATTCGTTATACGTAGAGCTTAAATTTGATGATTCAATCTGCAGTTTTGGGGTACGGTAACGTAAAAATGAGATTTGAAATCTTTTAAAATGTTTGTGTTGTATTCTGTGTGAAGACGTAAAGAAGAGCACAACTCCATTTCTTCCCGAGGATGTCGTAAAAGGCGACTAAGGGAGTTACTAGAGAATGCGCAGCAGCGTTCTCTATGCGTTTTACCATCATACTGCGATCGCCAACCTGCCTGCCAAGCGTTATGATTATGGCAAACCCTCCATTTCTTGGGGGAGGCCCATGTCCAACAGTGGACATCGTTCGGCTGAAATGATGATGAATATGTTTACGTCGCTTTTTCCTACTGGTCTTTGTTAATTTATAATAACACTGTCTTAATCATAAGAATGAATTGTGAACGTTTCGATGTTTGCTAATCAGTCACACAAGTTCTGTTCTTGCTCCAGACTCAGGTAGGCCGAAATAAATAAAACCTGCCCAAGTGACTACACAGATGACTCCGCCGTGGTGTGTAAACGTGGAGCTGTCCCACAAACAATGCCACCGGATTTTTTCCAGCGTGTCCTGTTGTTTGCACGCTACAGGAGTTGATCGACGCTACTAAAAGTGACAAGCCCGTAGGCAAATTCTGGGCTGACTGTATTTAGATTGCTATACATACGCTAAGATGAAGAATCACGCAGAAATGGAGTCTATGGGTCGCTCCGTACTCGGGCGGCTTTTGCCCAAGTACGGGGCGACCCATCAAGTTGGATAGAAAAAACTTTGTCTATTCTTGGTAGAATAGAAATAGAATTGGTCATGCTATACGCCTGCTAGAGTTTGTTGCCCCACTTTTTCTTCCCAGCTGGAAGACTAGTAAGAGGTTTTCTAGAAGCCACTTTGGGAGCTGATAAGTTTGTCGTTTAAAAAGTGCTGATTCACAGCCTCCTTTGAATACTCTTTCTTCGTTTGAAACTCGTTCGTCTTTTATCCTAATACTTTATATAGATCAGCCTTTCCCAGAAAAAAATGGGGGCGACGCGTTGTGTAGACAATACACAACGTCTCCATTTTTTTTCTGGGTCTCTTATCACCCCCATTTAGGCCTGCAGCGCCCACAAGGGGGCGTTATCACCCACTTTGGGAAAGGCTGCTTTAGATGCTCCGCTGATGTTTATACTCGGGGTCACCAATTTGGAGGGTATGAGGAACAGCCTATAAAGTTCACTCAACCTCTATAGAAAAGAGAGGATCCTCCGATCAGACATGTTTTGTGTCTGGTGGGCAACTGCTCCGACGATTACATATGCTGGAATTCGCGACGTCCCCGTAAGGGGGCGTGGCGGGCGGCGTCGGAGCTGTGCTCCCTGGCCGCGGATGGTGTGCGGTGGCCCGCTAAAACGGGCCCCTCAATATGTTGCCCATTGGGCTAACAACATATGGGACGCGTTAGTTAACGCGTCCCTGTGTGTGGTTGCTATTGTGTCTCTGTGAGCGCGCCGCGGCGTTGAATTATGTATCAACGCCGCTTTCTTCACGACGCCTTGGCGGTCAGTCCCCGCCAGGTGAGACCTCCGGTTACCCGGGGGAGGCCCGGCGAGAGACGACCAGCGACAAGACACCGACTCGACGCTCCCACAGAGCAGGGTAGCCCCCGCTTATCCCGTTTTCTAGAGCGAGCCGGTAGCGGTCTAAGCTAAGGGCTCCGACGATTCGTTGTATATATACTAGTTGCGCAGAAAACTTTGCTTGCGCGATGTAGGATTTTGCATGACGTCATTATGATACCGTACTTCGCATATTGCGGTGTTGATGCCACTACAATACTTTTCACGGGTCCCTAAAATACCAGAAATCGTCTTTAAACTCTGTATATCCCATACAGTAATTGAGTGTGAAGTTAATTAATAAAATAAATCTGTTCACGGTCTAATGGCCGACTCGCGCATGACCGGATTTTGTTATTAGTGAATATTTTTTGTCTGTTCGTCTGACCGTTGCTAATAAACGCGGTTTTAATGTAGCTATTATTTTATTATGATGTTTGTTGATATTTATGTAAAGGGAAATCTGTTTTTATGTCTGTTCGTTTTGGTAAGAAGTACTTATGGAGTTTTTCGCTCGTATTTGTTCTTTATCTACCTGCCTTTTCCAACTATGTTAGATTCGGCTTCTAGTCTAACCGGATGCAGCTGCATACCAGTATTTTACATGGAGCGACTGCCTATCTGACCTCCACAACCCAGTCATTGGGTAATACGAAACCCCTTGGTAAGACTGGTTGTCAGACTTTCGGGCTTCTGGCGACCCGTAACGACCGAAAAAGATCTACAAACGATAGCCGGGACCAACGGCTTAACGTGCTGTCCGAGGCACGGAGGGGGTCTTGGTATGTTGAGATGGTCACCCATCCAAGAACCAACCGCGGCAAGCGTAGCTTAACAACGCGTTATTACTTAGCCACAATCCCTTCCCCATTGAAATTTAATATAACGGTCAAATTTTGAACACTGCCAAATTGTGATAACCATCATATACTTTCAGAAGTTCACTGCTGGTCACAGGCTTTTCCAATTCCACGTCTGTTTATTCAACTCTCATTAACTCATCCAGCTGCTAGCAGCTACCCCGCGAAGACCGTCGCCTCACCTAGCCTGAGAATAACACCATCCCATTTTTTCCCGTGGGTGTAGTAAGAGGCGACTAAGGGAGTTACTACAGAATGGGCAGCAGCGTTCTCCATGCATTTTACCAACATACTGCGATACCCGCCTGCCAAGCGTGGCGATTACGGCAAGACCCCTAATATCCAGCAGTGGACTTCTTTCGGCTGAAATGATGATGTGAGTGTTGATTATTAAGTTGGGAAAAGACTAGACAGACGATAAATACAGACAAAGCCGCGGGTAACAGTTATAGTATTTTTATTATTTTTACTTTTATTCCCACATTAGTCTGAAGATTTTTAATTGAATAATCAAACTCGAATGTTTTGCTTCGGTATGTTTTTTGACAACTTTTTCCTTATAGCCTGACTGACGGTTTCTCTTCGTTACCTTTGGCTTTTAAATTAATTAAGATGTCTCTACTTCCTAATTTGAAAGGAAGAGATGTATATAAGAATAAATATGTGTAAGTGATTATGTTGAGATATTCTAAAGAGAAATTAAAAAGACTATGTTTAGATGGTTTGGTCATGTTGAGAGGATGAATGAAGGGTGGCTAGCAAAAAATGACAAGGCAGATGTGAGTGGACACGCCGGAAAGAGACACCCTATTCGCCAGATTTACAGAACATTCGAATTCAGCCGTGTTTCGCCCCACGTTCTAAAAGCACAGACTGGAATTTTAGAGATGCACGAGAAGGCTCTCCCCCTGCCAGGGTCGCGAAACCTGCCCGGGTCGCGAGATTGTTCGAAAGAGACACCTTTGACCCTGCTGGCACATGGGCAACT
The DNA here is from genome assembly GCA_947507805.1 of Aporophyla nigra. Classification (NCBI taxonomy): domain Eukaryota; kingdom Metazoa; phylum Arthropoda; class Insecta; order Lepidoptera; family Noctuidae; genus Aporophyla; species Aporophyla nigra. The sequence continues at coordinate 2,947,164 of OX382320.1, forward strand.
GAAGGAACACGGGTGGGTTTTAGTCAGTAAAAGTCTCCCGCTCTGGGCGGAGCAAGTCATTTGATGATTTCCCATCCAAAAAAAAGGTTCTCCCAATCCCGCCGAATATTTGGTAAACTTTTAACTGAACTTTCGGCCAAATCCGTATTCGGTAAAACCAGTATTAGGCCCATTACTAATAACTACTGCCAGTTTGTTACACTATTACTCCGGCGGAGGCTTAGTCCAGTACGTACACGACATTTTATTTATTTATTTTATTATTTATGTACACACAGTAAAAAAACAGAGTGATAAGACATATTAAGAGGAAATGCGGGCGGAGAGACTTTTGAAAATTAGGTATTTGAAGAATCTATCGCTGTCGCTCTGCGAGCGCTCGGCGTCCGGCCGCCCTATCCATGTGTGTGTAAGCTGACAGTGTGTGCGCGTCTCCGACGCGCGCTCCCGCTCGTGTCGTGTAGTCGCCCCAGTCGTTCCTGGTATTTTTTGGCGTTCGCATCGTTCGTTACCTACGCGAAGTAATTGATCTCATACGATTTTGGCTTGTTTATTGGACTTGTTCTCCCTGCTACTCTTTTGATTCGGCTTGTTTACTGGACTTCCTGATCCTGATATACTTACTGTATTTATTGGATTTCGGTGAGTACTTATTAAAATTGATTTAGTTAAAAGCAATGTAGGTATAACCTGTGTTCAAAACGAATAAAATTATTTTATGTGTTTAGGAAATAAGTAAGAAGGTTCAATTCTTTGTTCCTGAGGTTTTGTCTATACTTTGTTTTTTGTCGTGAGGCCGCATAAAGTTATTTCATTTTGAAGTCGGTTTTTACTTTTTAGGGTTCCGTACAGCCTAGAAAAAATAAGAAGATAAGATCACTCGTATGTCTGTCTGTCTGTCTGTCCATCTGTATCTATCTATAAGTACATATGAATATCTGTGATCCAAACGCGGAAATGAAATATGTAAATAAATGAGTTTTGATACACTTTTGGGGGTCAAATTAAAAAATTAAAGAAAAATTGTTTGCAAACTGCATTTGTATTTGTTTCTCCTAAAACGGTCTTTTTTTTTTCAGATAGATCAAATCTCCCATTACAATGGGGAAAGGAGGTAGAAAAGGAAAAAAAAGCCGTTTGTATACGAGTACTAAACGAAAAAAACATCATTTTAGTGTCAAACGACAAGTTCATTATTTGGCACCGGGGTCAAACCAAGCGACATCGACTTCCAAGACTGTACCAAATGATTCAATAATAGAAGAAAACGCAAGCTCATCAGTCTCGTCATCAACATTAGAATCACCAACCCTCGACAATTTGCATGTAGAGCACGAAAATGTTGTTGAAATTAATAAAGACAAAGGATAAGAAGGACGTAGAATCGTTGATATCGAATATATATTTTCAGAGATCTCAAAAATAAAGCATGAACACACTAATTGTACATTTGCTGACTTAAAATTTGTGCGTGAACGACGAAGTGGTTTTCACAGCGAGTTTGTTTTTGAATGTAGAATGTGCAAGAAAAAGGAAACTGTACACTCTGAAGATCCCCAAATTAAAATGTGCATAAATACTGCTATCGTCGAAGGAATAGTATGCACAGGAAACGGATATGCTCAATTAAATGAAATATGTGGTGTTATGAATATGCCAAATATGGATCGTTCAACTTACACAAATATTGAACAAGTTTTAGCACCAACAATTGAAGAATGCGCGTTAGAAGAAATGATCACAGCTGGCCAAGAGGAAAAAAGACTAGCTATTCTAAATGGGGACGTTGATGAAAATGGCTATCCATTAATAACAGTGGTTGCAGATGGTTCTTGGGCAAAGAGATCATACAAAAGTGGATTTAGTTCTTCATCCGGTGCAGGTTGCATAGTTGGGCTGCGCACTAAAAAAGTTTTATTCCTGGGGGTAAGAAACTCATACTGTTGCACATGTGCTAGAAGTGTTAAATTAAATATAGACGTGCCTGAGCACAGGTGCTTTAAAAACTGGCGTGACAGCGCTAATGCTATGGAAGCCGATATTATAGCAGAAGGGTTTGCGAGGAGCATGGAAATGCATGGAGTTAAATATAAAAAATTAATAGGAGATGGAGACTCTAGTATAATGAAGAAATTAACGCTAAAAAAGCCATATGGGCTTGATTTCATGATCCAAAAAATCGAGTGCAAAAATCACATGCTCCGCAATTTTTGCAACAAATTAAAAGCCCTGGGAAAAAAAACAAACAACAACAAAGGCTTTGTACCAGTTGAATTAAGAAAAAAGGTTGAAGCAAATGTTTTACGCTTGAGGAAGGCTATAGTTGGAGCGGTGAATTATAGAAAGGAACAAGAAAATATTACGCAAAGTGACAAAGTAAAAAATCTTAAATTAGATATAAAAAATGCAGCAAACCACGTTTTTGGTGATCATCGAAATTGTGCATCATACTTTTGCAAGTCAGAAAAGAACAATGATCAAAACTTTGTGATTGCTCTTCAAGATTGTGGATTGTGGACTGATATCCAACAATACCTATTATACTTAACAGCAAACGCAGAAAGTCTGATTTTGGACGTGACGAATAATACTGTGGAGCAATTTAACAATGTAATTGCAAAATTTATTGGCGGAAAAAGGGTCAACTTTACAGGAAGGGGGTCTTATCAGACAAGATGTTATGGAGCAGTAACATCATGGAATAGCGAAGCGGCTATTCATTCACGCATCCACAAAAAAATACAGGGCCACAGTCCTGGCAAATATACAAAAAAAATTATAGAACGAAAACAGCGTTCGCAAAAAATCACAGAGATATGCCGAAAAAGAAAACTGACGTATCCCAAAGACGGGACAAGCAAAAGAAAAAAAACTACAGGACCTGATGAAAATTACGGTCGCTTAGAATTGGAAGAAGATATGCCTTTGGAATTATATAAATTAAAAGAAAAAGAATTTCTTGAAGCATTGCTCTCAACGAAGGATGTTGAAAAGAAAACAGTGGGTCAAAGCGATAATACCTTATGGGCAATTGAAAGACGTAAAAGACTCACGGCATCGAACTTTGGGCGAATATGTAAGATGCGACCAAAAACATCGGTTCGCAAAACATTAGAATCTTTATTATATAATGAATTTAAAGGAACTGCTGCTACCAATTATGGCAAGGAAAAGGAATCTGAGGCAATCGATCAATTTATCAAGGAAACGGGGCTACAGATAATGGAGTGTGGACTGTTTGTCGATGAAAATAAACCCTTTTTAGGGGCAAGCCCGGATGGTCTGATAGGTGAAGACTCGATAGTAGAGGTAAAATGCCCTTATAAAATTGCAGATATGTCACCTGAAGAAGGAATTGAACAAAAAAAAATTGACTTCTGCACGTTTCAAGACAAAACGTTACTATTAAAACAGAATCATAATTACTTCTACCAAGTACAAGGCCAACTACACATAACTCGTCGAGATTTCTGTTATTTCATTTTATGGAGTCCCAAAGGCTTGCTTTTTCAAAAAATTAAGAGGGATGATACATTCTGGGAAAAAATAGAACCTTTATTAGAAAAGTTCTACCACCAATGCCTTTTGCCAGAAATCATTGATGGTCGGATACCAAGAAATAGACCAGTGAGAGAAAGAACGTCGTCATAAGTTCCGCTGATGTATGGACTGGATACCTATCCTATATACAATTTACTGTTTTGTACAGAAAACTTTTTGTAATAAACATTTATAGACATGACATTAATTTTATTTTGTATTCTTTACCTTTTATAAAAAGAATTTGTATTTGCCACTAAAGAGCACATGCAAAAAAGGTAAATGTGTTTATCGATAACTGTTTACAACACTAGTTTATCGATATTATTTTCAACTACTACGCATCACTTTTCCATCTGTGTACGTATAAAGCAGACCGTCCCGCGTCCCCCGCTCTAAAATTCGTGCGATAAGGACAGCTGCAGATCCGACTGAATAGCCTAAGTAAAAAAGTCATAAATCGAGGTTCGGCTCTCGCCTATTTCCTCCTCCAATATTGGACCAATTTAAAAGATATTTCTGATACTGAATAAGAAGGATATATACTGTGTCCCTATGTTTTTCTTTTTTTATTAATAGTTGGCAAATTTGTACAATAGCCCTCTGTTGTCAGCGGTCTAAACAGGCAATTTTGAGCATTTTCAGAGGGTTCCAGCTGTTATAAAAATAATGTATCCTCAAAAAGGAAAACATAGGGACATACAAGTAGTCGATATTTATTTTACTGTAAAATATCATTGCTTTAAGGTCATTAACCAGAAAGAAAACAGGCGAGAGCGTTTCTATGGAGAAAAGACCGCCCGCATTTCCTCTTAAAACACCGCGACCGCTGAGCGTGGGGTCCTGGGTTCAATTCCCAGGTCGGGCAAAGTGTTATTGGGTTTTTCCATTAGGACTTTCTTAGTAATAGCCCGAGTTTTGGTAGTTGTAGGTGTGAAACGCCCGTGCCCCGGTGCCTGCGCCTGATCTCTCTTCGGTCGTGTTGGATTGCCGTCCCATCGGACTATGTGAGTGAGGGAAGAATGAGTGCCCCTGTGTCTGCGCACACATTTGGCAGAATAATATTTCCCGCGCCGATGGCTAGGCTCCGTTTTGATTGGCTGCCTTGGCCGAAATACGATCAGTGGTGCTATTCTGTTAAAATCTCACCGTGATAACTGGGGTGAAGTGAGCGTAAAGTGAGCTGTCATTACTAGTGCCAATCCCTAGCATCAGATGGAATGACAGCTCACTTTTAGGTCACTTCACCTAAGTTCTCACGGTGAGACTTTAACAGAATAGATCGGCTGGAAGGCTATATAGATAGTCTGGATAAACTTTTAAACCAACCCAACTTAATATTTACATTGTCTTTGCAAAACATAGGCAAAACTTTCAGTTCATTTTATTTGCGCGGACATCGACCCTGCGCCTGCGCTGGTCATCGGCCGTTGATTCATAAGGCTATAAAGGTCACTATAAATGGTTTTAGGCCCTAAGGTTAAATAGTGGCGGGTTACCAACCCAAACATAAAACATGCAGACAGACATACAAAAAGACAACTACGGAAGACATCTCAATTAGTTCTCACAGTTCTTCAAATAGATAACTTATTAACAACGAAAAAACTACTTTAAACCTATCGTACTAAAGTCCGAAATGAAACGTCTTGAAACATCATCTCAAATCCAAGAATAAAATCCAACAATAACCTCACCAATTAAAAATAAGTTCTACTGCAAATGAAATAAAGTACAATTCTCTTTACGCGTTTTACGACAAAGAAGGTACGGTAATATGTTATGCAAATTCCAAGCTTATTTACATAGAGATAAAGTGTGTTTTCGCTTGTAATAATGTAAGTACGAAGGCAGTCGGGCTTGAAATGTTTTGGTGACATGAGCGAACGGCTAGCGCAGAGGAAGATGTGGAGTCGATGTGTTTTGTTTTATTTTTATTTGTTTTTTATTTAATTTGCGATGTGGTATGCGAATTATAGAAAACATGGAGTGTGCATTATGTTTTTAATTGAACTGTTTTTGTATGAACTCTCCTGCATGATTTCCAACTTTAAGCTGAAAATTACTTGGCAATTCTTATGGCTGTTGACTGCCTGAGTAAGAATTTAAAATGGAATTAAGACCTAGCCGCATGACCAGTTTACGATAGCGGCTTCTAGATGAGTACAAAATAATCTAGAATGCATCATTTAAAGATTACGGCTTGTTTTCCCGAAAAGTTGAGCCGAGGAATACCATTAGTAAACACACATTTTGCAAGTTATGTTTAAGTCCCTTGAAATATGGGGCGACCCTATTGCCATCAATCTATAGTTACTACTATATCTCACCGTGTGGTGCCGGACGTAAAGAATAGCACCATCGCCTTTGAAACCCATGGGTGTCCTAAAAGGCGACTAAGGGCCTTACTACAGAATGGGCAGCAGCCTTCTCTATGCATTTTACCACTATACTACGATTGCCAATCCACCTGCTAAACGTGGCGATTATGGCAAATCCCCCCTAATTGGGGGACGCCTGTGTCCAGCAGTGCACGTGTTTCGGCTGTAATGATGACAGCTACTTTTACACCCCCTCCAGTTGTAACCTGCGCCATTGTTTCTATTAGACAGCGTTTAATTAAAGCAAATGTTATTTTTTTTTTATATCCATTGTCATTTCTCATCCATATTATCTTAGTATCTGTAAATGGTTACCACTAATCAAAACTATAATTTCAAAACTATAATACATTGCACAAAACAAAATTGCTACTGCACAAACAAAAATAATATTTTCAAAAAATCTTTATTCGCATTCGACTCCACGGCTCCGTCTCGTGGGTGGCAGACCACCCAGCCTGGTACTTTCCCCATGTGTTTGTACGGCTCAAATTAGGCGATACCATTCTCAATTCCTAATTCCGGCTATACGCAAGCTAGCTGGTTAAAGGGGTAAGCAGTATTCATAGAATCTCGAATATTTCGTGTATAATTTTCATCTTCTTTAAGTCTTTAGTGAATAGATTGTCCTTGACAAAACGTGCTATACATTTGACAATGACATCACCCGTACTGGGCCTCCGTGGAGGATTACAGCCCACTCCCTCTCACCCAGAGGAGGCCCAGCAGTCCCAGCAGTGGGAACTTTATAGGCTTATTTTAAACTAGCTTTTTACAGCGGCCTTGCCCGCGTATCACTACATAGTATAACACACAGTCACTTCCCGCTGTCTGTCCCTATGTATGCTTAGGTTTTTTTAATCGATAGAGTGATTCAAGAGGAAGGTTTATACGTATAATACGCGGGCGAAACCGCTGGCAAAAACTAGTGATACATATAAATCATCCTTCCTTATTTTTAAAAGAATAACCGTGGAGTTTCTTGCCGGCTCTTCTCCATAGGAAATCTACAATTTGGAACCGTGTACCTGGCTTCTGACGTTTCATAAGTGCCCGTGTAGCTTTGCGGAAATAAAATATTTTTATTTTTCCTCTTGAATCACTCTGTATAAGGACGAAATCCGCATTAAAATCCGTTGCGTAGTTTAAAAAGATCTAAGCGTACAGACACGAAATGAAGACTTTGTTTTATACTATGTTTAAGATATCGAGTTTTTGGCATTGGCTCATTTTTCGTTCTATCGTATAAAGGACTTTTATGTGATCTCATGAGATCTTGGTGACAGTGTGCGTGGTCTATAGACTAATATTATAAAGCTGAAGAGTTTGTTTCTTTATTTGGTTGAACGCGGTAATCTCAGGAAGTACTGGTCCGAATTGAACAATTTTTTGTTGGGTAGCTTATTTATTGATACTAATAATACATATCTGAGGACAACCAACACAACGTTATCTGATCCCAAACTAGGCAGAGCCTGTACTATGGTAACCAGACAACTGATAAACATACTTACCTATATATATCTTAAATCATACATATTATAGATAATCTACACCCAAACACAGAAAAAATGATTGAGCTCATCACACAAACATTTGTCCTGAGTGGGAATCGAACCCACGACCTCAGTCTTTGCAGTCAGGATCAATAACCGACTAACCGAAACTATTTCCAATATTCGACTCCAAACATTGGAAATAGTTTTGAATCTGGTTTATTGGTCGATAGGTATTGAAATGACAGACCCGAAGGTGTGCATAACTGAAAAATTAAGAATTTTGAGTTAGTTCCCTTCAGATCTAGGGGTGCGATATATAGATTGTCACCCTGTTGTCACCCCTGTCACCCTGTTTTGATCATCTTTGTTCCTTCTCTGCATAAGAAGACACATAATAATCAGAAAATCACAATGTCTACTCCTAAAATAGCACAATATTTTTTTAATTAATTTGAACTTGTAATTCAGTACGAAGGAATCAACATGCTAAATATACGCGTTGTGCTCCAAAAATAGGACTCGCGGTCTCATTCCTTGAAATGCAGTGTGGTCCCAGCTAAGAATAGCTTTTCTTTGCTTGTGAAGGAGTTAGTTGGTGCCTTTGACTTGGTTTGTAGGAGTTCAGCCCTTAGTCTTAATTGTTTTTGAGGTTGAAAGAAAGAATAACTTTAATTTGGGTACAGTTCGGGTCACAGAAAATACAAATAACGCGGTAAACAAAGTGAATGATTATGAAATGATTATTCCACTCGGCTCTTTTGGGCCTTAAATGATATTGACAGGGTGGCGCTGGTGATTAGCATTCGTGAAATTATTTTTCAAAATTGTAGGGAACTAAAAACTTTTTTACAAAATAAAAAAAACAACCGACTTCCTTAAAAACACTACAAAGTGAAAAATAACTTTAATTTCGGAAGTCGGTGTCTTAGGATCTGTATTTATGTTTTTTTTTTTGCCAACGACTTCCGAAATTAAAGTTATTTTTCACTTTGTAGTGTTTAAAGGAAGTCGGTTGTTTTTTTTTTGTAAAATTTTTAGTTGTGGTATCCACCCCACACTAATTCCAAACAAACAATGCATATTTATGCGATAGCAGAAATCGCGGTTGATTTGCTGTCATTTTTTAAAGAGTTCCGGTATCTATCTCTGGAACTCATCATCAGATCTATATGAAATTTATATGGGACCATTTCGAAATAAACCCCTTTCAAACAAAAAAAGAATTTTGCAAATCCGTCTATATATGACTTACATAAAAAAAAAATATATATATATAAACATCCGAATTGAGAACCTCCTCCTTTTTGAAGTCGGTTAAAAATAATTAAATAACGGTTTACAATTTGGCACACAAACATTTATAACGTAGATAAACACATAAGATACTTTTTGTTCCAATAGTTCATTCCCGTGGAATATTTTCATAACACGGGTAAAAACTAGTTAGGTATTAATAACTACAAAATATCTGGAGCGTATTTTCGTTGTTTTTGGGCTCCACATTTAAAATAATTAAGAATAATATACAAAGACTTTTAAACAAACAAAGTATATTAAAACGGACTTTCTTCACATACTTACTTAATTAAGCAATAAAAATCTTTTATTATATCTTAGGGTGCAAGCCACAGTTGTCGTCCATACAAAATTAAAAACACAAATTAAGTAATCCAGGTGCTCGCACGATCTCGATAAAATACCGCTTTGGTATAATTGTTTAATTATTTAAAATGTTGTATCGGCTGTGGTATGACAAAAATGAGGCCTTTATGTTCACCGACATGGACGATAATTGGGTGGTTTACCTTACCGTTCAATAAAAGGAAATAAATTAATTGTCCAAGCTTAAAGGTACGGTGGTTAACATGGAATTCGGATCGTTAAGGAGTGAGTTCGGATCCTGGTTGTAAACTTTTTTTTGTATTTTTCTGCTTCGTCCTTGAGGCACTAATTTCGCGTTGAGAAGTCTACCTTGTAGGTTCTCGGCTGTCAGTCGTAGAACTTTGGCAGTCGTTACGGGTCGTCAGAAGCCCGAAAGTCTGACAATCAGTCTTACCAAAGGGTACCGTGTTACTAAGTTACTGGTTTGTGTAAGTCACATAAGCGGACGCTTCATGTAAAAAGCTGGTAGGTACTCAGCTGCATTCGGTTAGACTGGAAACCGATCCCAAAAATAGTTTGGAAAAGGCTAGGTAGATGAGATGACATTTAAAACTTATTTTTGTGAAAACAGGGTAGCTGGGGGGTTCCCAGGTATGGGTAGTCCAACACAACAAAAAAAAATAACAACCGACTTCTTTAAAAAAACACTACAAAGTCAAAAATAACTTTAATTTTGGAAGTCGGTGACCAAAATACCTTAAATACAGATCCTAAGACACCGACTTCCAAAATTAAAGGAATTAAGGAAGTCGGTTGTTATTTTTTGTAAAACGTTTATATTTTTAATTTTTTAGTTATGGTAGATACCCTGCACTAATCCAATCACGTTATTTGTTCATTTGTCGCGCAAATACTTAATGCAATCGCGTTATTTGTTCATTTGTCGCGCAAATACTTAATGCAAATTTAAGTATTATATGGTTTTCACATGGATCCCAATGTCCGAATGGAACCAAATTATAAAAATTAAAATGGGACCATTCGGGAAGCACCAGCTTTCAAATTAAAAAAGAATCATCAAAATCGGTTCACCCAGTCAAAAGTTATGAAGTAACAAACATTAAAAAAAATACAGTTGAATTGATAACCTCCTCCTTTTTTTGAAGTCGGTTTAAAATACCACAATAAAATAAAAATAAATAAAATAATATCATTTATTTCGGACAACTCAAATCCATAAATTGTTAGTAACAAATTTCCTTAAAACACTATTGTTAGTAACTAGACAAATGAATGAGATGACCACCCACAATCCAGCAACTTGACATAACGATACAATGACTCTCCACTTCGTTAAGGCGCGGTAATTCAGGTATTTGGCAATAATAGTGCATCGCGGCAACAAATAAGGTTAAAAAACTTTTTTACAAAAAAAAACAACCGACTTCCTTAAAAACACTACAAAGTGAAAAATAACTTTAATTTCGGAAGTCGGTGTCTTAGGATCTGTATTTATGGTTTTTTTGCCACCGACTTCCGAAATTAAAGTTATTTTTCACTTTGTAGTGTTTTTAAGGAAGTCGGTTGTTTTTTTTTGTAAAAAAGTTTTTATTTTTAAATTTTTAGTTGTGGTATCCCCTGCACTAATTCCAAACAAACAATGCATATTTATGCGATAGTAGAAATCGCGGTTGATTTCCTCTCATTTTTTAAAGAGTTCCGGTGTCTGTCTCCCGAACTCATCATCAGATCTATATGAAAATTATATGGGACCATTTCGGAATAAACCCCTTTCGAACAAAAAAAGAATTTTGCAAATCCTAATATAACCTAAATCACATTACGTGTACTGTTTGTTTTTGAGGAGTTCCTTCGTTTATCTCCCAAAGTATACATCAAATCTTCACAAAATTAATATGGGACCACCTCAGGAGTATACCCTTACGAATAAAAAAAGAATTTTCAAAATCGGTTGACAATTGGTGGAGAAATCGGTGAACATACATAAAAAAAAAAAAAAAAAAAAATGCATACAGTCGAACATATAACCTCCTCCTTTTTTTGAAGTCGGTTAAAAATAGCGAATCCTTTGATGTTCCTCATCATCATTTCAGTCAAGAGACGTCAACTGCTGGACATAGACCTCCCGCAACTTGGATTCACCATAATCGCCATGCTTGGCAGGCGATCGCAGTATGGTGTCACCAAAAATGCATGGAGAACGCTGCTGCGTATTCTCTAGTAAGTCTCTTAGTCGCCTCTTACAACATCCACGGGAAGAAATGGGGTGGTGCTATTCTTTACGTCCGACATCACACGGTCCAATTGCTCAATGTTACTTACTTTAATATACAGATAACGGTTCTATGATGGGTCTTTCAAACCCTGTACACATCGCCACTCGTGCGCACTTTAACTGCCCACTATAATTAGTTATAAAAACCATCATCCTCAGCCCATCAAACCAAAGAATGTTACCATACGCAAATCCACATAATTATGCGTACGGGAACGATATAAAATTATTAATTGGTAACATTGGCATAAAAACTATCATGGCGTCTGCTGATGAAGCAATTAATGTCATTTAGTTATATTTATGGTTATGCTGAGTTATAAAATTTGCATAGCTTGGCGTTGTGTGGGTGGTTGAGAATACTGTTGGGTACGATGGTTAGCGAATCAGTAAGAAAACTTTAAATAGGTATATTGGAGTGTGTTGGATATGTTGGAAATCTACACAGCTATTTCCTATACCAACCTGTTTCTAGATAAGGTGAAGTAATATCAGCCGCACGAGTCGATCGACCAGGTATCGCTTGCCGAGGTTGGTCTTTGGATGGGTGACCATTTTTATATACCAAGAACCCTCCGTACCGTGTGGTGCCGGACGTAAAGAATAACACCACCCCATTTCTTCCCGTGGGTGTCGTAAAAGGCGACTAAGGGACTTACTAGAGCATGGGCAGCAGCGTTCTCTATGCATTTTACCACCATACTGCGATCGCCAACCCGCCTGCCAAGCGTGGCGATTATGGCAAAGCCCCCCAAATTGGGAGAGGCCTAAGTCCAGCAGTGGATGTCTTACGGTTGAAATGATGATGATGATGATGAAGAAGAACCTTCCGAACTTCGGAAAGCAGGTTAAGCCTATATTCCTGGCTGAAATTCGTTGATCTTTGTGTCCTTACGGGTCGCTGGAAGCCCGATAGTCTGACAACCAGTCTTATCAAATCAAGGGGTATCGTTTTATCCAGTAACTGGGTTGTGGTTGTCAAATGGGCAGTCGCGCCATGTAAAATACTGGTATTCAGCTGCGTTCTGTTCGACTGGAATCCAACCCCAGGACAGTTGGGAAAAGGCTACGTAGGCAGGTCCGTTTTCCACGAAGATTTAGGCCGAGGTGTATCTATTGTGCACCTTCATTTCGCTATTTACGTTTAGTGATAACCACTTGACAGTCCTTGGCAACCGTAGTTGCCAAAGTGAAACTACTCTCAGTAGTCCGGACTGTCAAGTGGTTATGTAAAAGGGGGCCGAATGCTTTCAACCGGGTACAAATCTAGAGTCCTGGCTGCCACTAATAAATACCAGGTGGAAAACCCAATATTTCTTCGCTCAACCTGGGCATATCAGGCCCAGGATTTAACCAATGAGGCAAAATTACCAACCTATTATATTCCTACTGCATTTCAACCGCCTCTTCTCACACAGAGAAGGCGCTAGCTTTGATCACCACACATGCTCGAGAGGGGCTGGTGTTTAGTCTCAAGAAGGCTTCTTCAGACAGGCGTGACGCGACATTTGTAGAACAGTTTCTATGAAGTTTTCGTAGAAAATGTTCTACGAGTCGCGTCGCGCCTGTTTGTGAGATCCTTTATGTCTATTTGGCTAGCCGTTCTAAACATCCGTATGTCCCCTCCAAAACTCAACAGAAATTCATCAAAATCAGCATATTACGGTCATTAACAGTGGTTAATTAAAATTATTCAGTTTATAACCACCCATCCCATAAGAAGCACCATTATTGGTTGCATTCTTCGAATTCTTTCACTAATGAATATGTACGGGAATCATTTTGAATAGTTATTTGCATACTTTAAATAAATTACTGTATTATTAACATATTATTATGCGTATATATTATTTAGAGAAGTGGCCCAAAGGTATCAGCCCCGTAAGTTAAAGGTCGTGAGTTCGAACCTAGCCTGGCGCTTTACTTTTGTACATTTCATCGCCACTGCTCTTAAGGTGAATGCTTCAACCAGCCCGCGAAATTCAAATTTTCTTACGTTTTTTGCAATTTGCAGGCCAGTGCTAGGTTGTATGTTGATTAAAATATTATTCGCGCCTGTAAGACATAATTATGTAGTAACAAAATTATAATCATCAAAATCATCAATACAACGCTCTAAGTTCATAAAGCTGTAGGAATGACTTTTTTTTTTTTTTTTTTTTGTTCTTAAGCCTTTATGAACTTGGAGGGTTGTATTGGCGATTTTGATGATTATAATTTTGTAACTACATATGTCTTACAGGCGCGAATAATATTTAAATCAACATACAACCTAGCACTGGCCTGCGAATTGCAAAAAACGTAAGAAATTTTGAATTTCGCGGGCTGGTCGGAGCATCCCCCTTAAAACGGTAAAGGAAAACATCGTGCCGAAACAGGCATGTCTTATAACCAAATAAACCTAATAATAGTTTTTTTTTTTTTAATACATCGGAACATAAAACCGCCTCCTTTTTAAAGTCGGTTAAAAACTACCTAAACGACGTTGAAAAAATAAAATTAATGTTTTAATAAACCAGTAGGGTTGACCTACCGGTCAACTTTTAACGATAAAGTTTACTAAAGTTTCCCCTTTTTTATCGTAACTCCGCACAGATCTGAGTCGATTGATTCGATTCGGAAGCATATCGGTTGTTTATCGATATAATTATCGATAATTTTATATCGATACAGATTATAAGATAATGTTTGGTTTTAGTAACTTATCTTTTAAGTTACTATGAAATTGCGGTCGTATCTTTTATTAACTAAAGTAAAATAGTATAAGGTAATCATTTTTTTTAATAGGTGCATGTATATACCATCATGCCTAGATTCCCTGTATGGGTAGGCAGAAGTTAAGGAAAGTAATACCTACATTTAGTACACCCCCTACTTTTCGCCTCATAATGTAGTCACAGCTCAGACACTGGGCCTCTTGACAAGTTTATGACTGAAAAATTAAGGGATAGAAGCAAGGACCCCTCGCTAAGCAATCATGCTTGCGACTACTGGACCAATGAGGCATCTCATCACAAAAGCCCTATAATATTGTCTCTACTGTGACATTATCCCTTCTCTCTGTGAGAGTGAGTGGTAGATGTGACCGTCCTTTTGTACTCCACCGCACATTTTATTTACATTTGAATTGTAATTTGTGTCACAAAGTGTCATCATTAGGTACTAAAATATGTCTTCCTTTCTTCTTTTTCCTGACTGATCTGTTAGTCTAGTGGTTAGTGACCCTGACTGCGAAGACTGAGGTCGTGGGTTCCATTCCCACCCAGGACAAATCTTTGTGTGATGAGCACAATTATTTGTCCTGTGGCTAGGTGTAATTTATCTATTAAATGTATGTATTTAGAAATATATAAGTATATTTATCAGTTGTCTGGTTACCAAAGTACAGGCTCTGCCTAGTTTGGGATCAGATAACGGTGTGTTGGTTGTCCTAAGATATTTTTTTTCTCTCTGTATATTTGCATTTTGTACCTACTTCGTTAATTTATTATCACAATTTATTATTATTTCATCGTAATTTTAGGTTGTGTCTTCGAATATTTGGTTCTAAGACATGTCGGTTTCCATACGATGTTTTCGTTCACCGTTTTGGGCAGTGGTGATGAAGTTTAATACACAAAGTAACGTACCTGCCTGGGTTCGGACTTACGCTATACAATGCATAAGTCTGGACCACCATTGCTGCACAACGCAACAGCAGCCACTTAAGAACTATTAACAATTCATCATCTTCCTTTTTTTGACTAGCCTGTTAGTCTAGTGGTTAGTGACCCTGACTGCTAAGACTGAGGTCGTGGGTTCGATTCCAACCCAGGACAAATCTTTGTGTGATGAGCACGATCATTTGTTCTGTGTCTGGGTGTAATTTATCTATAATATGTATGTATTTAGTAATATATAAGTATGTTTATCAGTTGTCTGGTTGCCATAGTACAGGCTCTGCCTAGTTTGGGATCAGATAACGGTGTGTTGGTTGTCCTAAGATATTTATTTATTTATTATTTCAACTGAAAGACGTCCACTGCTGGACATAGGCCTCTCCCAATATGGGGGAGGTTTGCTATAATCGCCACGCTTGGCAGGTGGGTTAGCGACCGCAGTATGGTGGTAACATGCATAGAGAACGCTGCTGCCCATTCTCTAGTAAGTCCCTTAGTCGCCTCTTACGAGACCCACGGGAAGAAATGGGATAAAATAAAATAATGTCTTAGGACAGTCAACACACTGTTATCGGATCCCAAACTAGGCAGAGCCTGTACTATGGTAACCAGACAACCGATAAATATACTTATATATTTTGAAACACATACATATTACAGATAAATTACGCCCAGACACAGAACTAATGATTGTGCTCATCGCACAAAGATTTGTCCTGGGTGGGAATCGAACCCACGACCTCAGTCTCAGCAGTCAGGGTCACTAACCACTAGACTAACCGGCCAGTCAAACGGTGGTGGTGCTATTCTTTACGTCCGGCGACAAACGGAACCAATTAACAGTTACTTTTCTCAAAAAACATAACCTAAAATCACAGCTGATCAGTCAGTCCACAAAAATAAAATCAAAAAACAACCAGCTGAACCCAATTTGTGGACCCCTACTGGGTTTTAAACAAGTCGCCACCAACGAAGTCTTATAATTAAGTCATTTGCCCCAATACATGACTGCTTACTGTATTTTTAACCGACTTCAAAAAAAGGAGGAGGTTATATGTTCGACTGTATGTATTTTTTTTTTTTTTTTTTTTTTTAATGTATGTTCACCGATTTCTCCGCCAATTGTCAACCGATTTTGAAAATTCTTTTTTTATTCGTAAGGGTATACTCCTGAGGTGGTCCCATATTAATTTTGTGAAGATTTGATGTATACTTTGGGAGATAAACGAAGGAACTCCTCAAAAACAAACAGTACACGTAATGTGATTTGGATATTGTACTAAAGATCAAAAATAATTGCTGGTTCTATCTATCCATCCGTGGTGAACTAATTATAGTCTTCGAAGATACCGCATGGAACTCCTCATCGGTGAACAGTACATATAGGAACTTACAGTGAAAGGTTAGAAGGTTAGGGGATAATTCTTTGAATATTATAGGCACGTTTAGACCGTTACTTGTATTCTTATATTCCGTTGAGCTGATGATGGAAGGTACAACTCCTTATCGATCAGGAGTTAGAAGATATCTTGTCCTAGATAGACATACTCGTTGACATCGAGAATTGATTCCTCAGCAGACACTAGAGAGGGCTCTTACCCACTCTACTGTCTGCTTAATAAAAAAAAAAGCAGCCTTAATCATTTTGGCCTGGCCATGCTTGGTTTTTTTTTTATGTATGTTCGGGCATAACTCCGTCATATATAGATGGATTTGCAAAATTCTTTTTTTGTTCGAAAGGGGTTTATTCCGAAATGGTCCCATATAATTTTCATATAGATCTGATGATGAGTTCGGGAGACAGACACCGGAACTCTTTAAAAAATGACAGGAAATCAACCGCGAGTTCTGCTATCGCATAAATATGCATTGTTTGTTTGGAATTAGTGCAGGGTGAATACCACAACCCATTTCTTCCCGTGGGTGTCGTAAAAGGCGACTAAGGGACTTACTAGAGAATGGGCAGCAGCGTTCTCTATGCATTTTACCACCATACTGCGATCGCCAACCCGCCTGCCAAGCGTGGCGATTATGGCAAAGCCCCCCAAATTGGGGGAGGCCTAAGTCCAGCAGTGGACGTCTGACGGCTGAAATGATGATGATGATGAATACCACAACTAAAAATTTAAAAATAAAAACTTTTTTACAAAAAAAAAAACCACCGACTTCCTTAAAAACACTACAAAGTGAAAAATAACTTTAATTTCGGAAGTCGGTGGCAAAAAAAACCGTAAATACAGATCCTAAGACACCGACTACCGAAATTAAAGTTATTTTTCACTTTGTAGTGTTTTTAAGGAAGTCGGTGGTTTTTTTTTTTGTAAAAAAGTTTTTCACTGATAAACAACTTAATTTTTAATTCACAATGGATTTTCAACCTTATCACTACGTGGTAAGGAGTATAGCTGATGTTTGGTCTGGTAAGAATTTCGTATGTGATTAAAAAAGACAATAATATGTGATGATAAGTTCTTAATTTGGAGGATGTTGTGGGCTGTCTCGTGTCGGCACGAGTTGTACGGGAATATCTCGTGTCATAGTGCAAGGTTTAGCCAATCAGCTTGTTAGTAGTGAACCTTTAATGTAAAATTAATATTATAAAGAGGAAAGATTTGATTTTTTGTATGTATGTTTGTAATGGATAAACTCGAAAACTACTGAACCGATTTTAATAATTCTTTCACCTGTAGAAAGTTAAATGATTACCAAATAACATATGCTACATTTTATCCCCAAAAAATGCACCGTTCCTGTGAGTCCGGCGGACGAAGTCGCGGGCAAAGTGCTAGTTTAAGTACACAACAGAGCAAAAATCATTTGGGGGGAAATTTCTGAACTGCTACCGCCATTTTGTTTTTCGTTATTCAATTGGTGTGAGAATTTCACAAATGTCTGTCACTGACGCGGGTTTCTGGCTATATCATGCAGGTCCTTGTAATATTCTAGTCTTTTGAGGTTCCATTCTCCTAATGTAGCTTACCGATTATGGAAAAAGAAGTGAATAATTTAAATAATAGTGTTTAAAAACAACGAGACAATTGAAAATATGAGATACATAGACAAATCATTAATTTAATGCACACGTAATAAAGACAGCAGTGGTGGTCCAGTGATAACGATCGCGTCTTACGAGTTCAAGGTCGTAGGTTCGAACCTAGACAGCGCTTTACTTTGTGTAAATTATTTAATCATCTCTGCTCTCAAAACCGTGGAGGAAAACATCGTGAGGAAACCGGCATGTCTTAGAACCAAAAACGAAAACATGTGACATCTAACAACCCATACGGGGCCCGCGTGCTGGATTATGGCCCATTCCCTCTCACCAAGAGGAGGCCTGTGTCCCAGCAGTGGGAACAATATAGGCTGATAATTAGATTATGACACAAAAGGAAAACTGCAAGACACAAAAGCAAAATAACAAGAATTTTAAGAAAATACAAGAGTATGGCAGCTTGAAAATACCAGGTGCCAACATACATAAAAATCGCGCGCGCAGTATCGTATATGTGGTAGAAGTTATCAATTTGCCTTATCCCAATTTATTTGTGGTCAGCTCACATGCCTTTGTCTTCCACATTTCTCTATTTGTAGTCACTTCGTTTTTAACCATAATATCATCATTCACACAGTCCATGCATTGTTTCTTTGGTCCCTAATTTTTATAGTGATAAGTAGAAGTAAAGCTTAAAAATAATATTTAACAAACGTGACGCGTCCTTAAATCTGAACTCTCAATATTCTCGTCCTATTAATTATCGAATAGCCGTCTAAGAAATCTCACAAAAAAGAAAAAAAAAATAAGTGAGACTATGACGAATAAAGACTTTTTGTTCTGAAATCACAAACACGTAGTGAGCCAGAAGGACCTGTCTTTATCGGTCTGAAAAGAGCTGTTAGCCCTCTATTAGAACAAAAATAGGCTGGTTGGAATAATAAAACGTTTAGCTAAATAGTCAAAATCAAAAATAAAAACCTCAAAGTGACATAAGTGAGTCCTCCAAAACGCCCGCTCTTGCCATTTCCTAGTGCTTTATCTGGGAAAAAGAAGTGGCGCAACAAACTGTCCAGCAGCACAGCTGTCTGTTCTAGGAGTCTTCAATCCCCATACTTGCGTCATCGACGACCACATCATAGACATTAAAGAAGATAGTGGTCAAACACAACATAAAAATAACTAAATCTTATCCTGTCTACCCTTTTAAGAACAACCCGTGAAGATACTATAAAGGCCATGTTTTCGTCCTAATAAAAACACATAAAAACACCAAAAAAACTTTATAAAAATAAACAAACATGGTACAGTAATACCGAATGTCTTAATTATCGACCAACATGGGTGGTCTGTGACGTCATTCCGTTCCTAATCAGTAGTTAGACCGACCAAGATGTCTTGATTGCGGCGAAATTTGGAACTACAAAAAATGTACTGGATTTTTGACGTTTGACTGCGAAAGTGGCGCTATGGCCGGGGCCACGTTGTTGTGGTTGTCTTCAAGTCAGGTCTTTATTCCTTGACGCTTATTAATTTATTGGGTAGATTGTCTGATTGGTACTAAAGTTTAGCAATGATAGTAATAATTATAAAACTTGATGATTGGCTTTAATTTGCAATTTATTGAAGCATAAAAGTTTTTTTGCAATTACATTTACGGCTAGGGTTGTGCTCAGTTTTAATGAGCATCGGTAATATTTCGGAACGATGTTTTAATAGTAAAGGTATTTACGTATTACGTAAAAGCTAATTTACGATTTAGTATTAGTGAGTAATAAAATAAAGAACATAGGAAATAATAAGGTCCAAGCGAGACAGCTTTTTGTTTCTGTCAACCGATACCGAGAATTGATAAAATGCGAAAAACGGCAAGAACATACCACAGAGAAACATTTTTTTTGTATAGCATAGTTATCAAAGGTAATCAAATCAAGAAATTACGCAATATATTTTCAAAATATCTGGTTTTTTCTGTTAAGATTTTTCCAGATTGAGAGAGACTTGTCCACTAATAATTATGTGAAAATGTAAATAATATTTACAAAAAAGTATCTGTAATAATGATATATCATTATGTTGTGTGTTATTAATTCTATTTTCTGTTTTGTTACAGGACGAAGTAAGTACGGGTCGCGCTCACGGGAACCACGTGAGATAATTCCATTTATTTTTTATTTATTTTACGTATCTACAAAAACATATTTTCTTTATAGGTATCTGTAATTTTTCTCTCTTGGAAACATTGTTTTTTGTTATGTATATATTTAATTTTCTCTTCATTAATCTGGTACATTTGACATAAGGAAAGTTTCTTCAAGTTTTTACAACTTTTCTTTAGAGAACAAATACATGGAAAATTGTTAAATTTCATATAGGTAACTAAATGATGATTTCGGTCGACACACAAAAATTCAATCCTAATAGTTTAGCCACTATAGTAAGTCAAAGATTGGCATAATCCGTAGTTGGACATCACTACAAATTAGTTTACTTGAAAAAAAAAAAAAACACATTTATATTTCGATTTCAGAATTTATTTCACAGTTCTAAAAAATTTTTTGTGCATTAGTATTGTCGATGCTTTTGTTAACTGTCGCATTGTTGTTTCCAAATTGTATATTTTTAAACCTGTTTAGTAAATATATCTTTAGATATTACTTTACAATCAAAACAGTTTTTCAACAATTTTTTTCTTATATTATTAGGTTCAAAGTAAATTCCAAACATAAAAGTAAATTGATAGCTTCATTATAAAAAAAACTGGTTGTCAACAAAACTTTCTATAACTTAGCTAGAGTCGCTTGGTCAAAAAACGACCAGAGCGATCTCTATAAGAATTTCACAGATCTTTAAGTCAGACATTTTGTAGGAAAAATTCATGGAAGTGGTCGCACTGCCGCGGAGCGCCTGTATGTGGAAGCCTTTATAGTCAAGCGTGAAATTTTAATTTAAAAAGACATGAAATTGACTAAATTTATTAAAAAGAAACAATAAAACAAACTCAAAGTTGAACTGAGAACTTCCTCCTCTAAAATCTTAATTAAAAAATGGAAAGTGTTTGAATTTACTAGACATAAATTATGCCGTCTTATTTTTTTTTTTTTTATAAAGATTATATTATAAAGAGATAAAAAATATATTATAAAGAGATAAAAAATAGGAATGCAAAAAAAAATAAAGGAAAATAGATTCTTGCACTAAAAAATCGATTTGCGATTTGCGATTTGCTACAACAAAACTCGTATCTACAAGTTTTAATAGAAATTGTTCTGTTAGTCTCGAGTGGCTATGCTGCGTCGCGCCTTAAATCGATACCCCTATCAAATCAAAAGTAGGCCCAATATTTGGCCACATTACATTACCAGTCATTTAGCCAATCATAAGAACCGATATTCGATTATATTCCACCCAGAACTCTTAATTGGATTGTCACAACACCAATTCATTGAGATTTCATACAAAAACCTGTCTATTTTCGTAGCCACAATAGGCAAAGTTGTAAAAACGTTTGACAAAAAGGAACTCGTGATGTTGTTATAAACTGAAATGAAATTGATTAGTTACGCGTAAATTGAGTATACGTGGTCGTTTTTAGTTTTTTTTTTGGGTGAAGTTGAAAATTGTTATTGTTGATACTGGCTGGTTGATTTGATTATTAAACGGGTTATTTAAGGCCACGAACCTTGCGCGAGCCTGTTCGCGACGCTGAGCCTGTAGCTTTAAATTCTCCCCTAAATTATATTGCCGATCCAGCCTGTTTCTTGTTGCCTTCTTCCAGCGACGTTCTAAGCTGAGGTCCGTACCCCGGAGCTCCCTTAGCGCGTAGTCGCTTAGTTTGAAGGTTTTCAGCCCGGCTGGAGGCGTTCATTTATTAAGGCAGTCACAGGCAAGTCCGGTTAAGCAGCCCACAACTTCCTAGGTTGACCTGCAAGACGTAATTCTCAAAAACAAAAAAAGAATTATCAAAATCGGAGTACTCTACAAAGTTATGCGTGGTTATACATTACAATCAATGAGTGAACAATCAATCATCCCCTGTTTTCCGACCCTTAGGTTTCGATTTTGTTTTCTAAATTTATATGGGACCACCTTCGGAGTATACCCTTTCCAAATAAAAAAAAGAATTATCACAATCGGACTACTATGTAAAGAGTTATGCGTGGTCATACATAAAAAAAAAAAAAAAATATACGCGTCGAATTGATAACCTCCTCCGTTTTTTTTCGTCGGTTAAAAATGGCTCCCTCAGACAAGTTCGATGCAACGCGATTCTCGTAGAACAATTTCCATGTAGTTTTCATAGAAATGGATCTACCAAAGACGCGTTGCGCTGTCGCATCGTGCCATTATGCGGGGGCCCTTAAAGGGACAATACATGTGTATACACGGCTACACATCAAGCTATACATTTCCAGTTTTAGCTGAGCTCGCATTGTATAAATTTTTCGTACAGTGTGAAGTTAGCTTATACTGGAAATGTCTAGCTTGATTTGTCGCCGTGCCCTGTACAGGTTTGCTAAAGTTACTGAGTAATACAGGATCCGTTTTTATCCAGTGCGCAAACTGTAACCATGGATTCAACATATCATTCTAGACTCAGCGTAGTAAATGTTCGTCGGTTATACAAAAATCAGCTGTTCCATACATTTTGACCCCGTAGGTATTGCATTTTCAATAGCGGACTCCCGGCCACTGTAGGCGCGAGCTTGCGGGCAGCAAGCAATGGGTAGCTCGCCGCCTGGTAAGGACCAGGCTCGGGTCGACGGCGCGTAGTGTTCCACGCGCGCCTCAAAGAAATGTCAGCAGTACTGAAGGGGTCTGCTAGGACCGATGCCTACCAGGGTCGCGAGATTATTCGATAGATACCGTGACCCTGGCACATGGGCAACTGGAGGAACACAGGTGGGTTTTAGTCAGTAAAAGTCTGACACGCCCTCCCGCTCCGCCCTAGAGCGGGAGAAGTCATTTGATGATTTCGCATCCAAAAAAAAAGAAGCTATTGCATTTTTCTATGAAACAGCTGATTTTTTTTTTGTAACGCTGAGGAAAAATTTCTGCGCAAGGGGGTCTAGAATGATACGCTGAATTCATGGTTACAATTGACGCACTGGATAAAAACTTATCCAGTATACAAAGTGTATCAGTAATGTGTGGTCATATTTTAGGGTGTGGTACAGACCAGCATACTGAACGACTTTCTCTATGGGACCTATATGATATTCGCGAAAAAAATATCAACTATTCCATACGAAACGTCAATACTTATTCGACCCAAATGTATACGACGGTTGATACATGCTACGAGTATAAGAGTTTATTAGTCAATTCGCATGAAACTGCTCGCCGGAATCGGGCGAATTGACACGTAATATTGTTTCTAACCGACGAAAAATACGGAGGAGGTTCTCAATTCGACGCGTATATGTATTTTTTTTTTCTCTAAGCAACTCGCACGAAATTAATTGATTTTGTTAATTTTATGCGCTTTATTGCATGTACTTGTACTCATTTTTTTTTTCATACCTTTGTTGCATACAATTCATAACGTATCAATTGTCAATGCCCTAAATTAATAACTTGCCAATTGCCTAATAGTTCTGGAGTTGTTGATTTGCCCACAACAAATGCGAGTAGCCTATAGAAAATAATGTGTTATTTATGTGTCAATTCGCCCAATTCGAGCAAGTATTTTGTGAGAATCGACTATTTAGCCGATATAAGTTCGATTTAAAAAAAAACCACGAAACATAGGTAGTTAGTTACTTTTGAGATTACCTTTTGATAGGCAAATAGAAATATGAAAACTCAGAAAAATAAAGGTGAGGTTGAAACATGACCATTTGTGTTATTTTTTTTGTGTTTTAAAAATATTCAGCATGTCAAATTGTTTGTGCTCCTTAACATGTTCGTGCAATAATGTGTATTTGTTTTTGCAGTATTTTTGTTTTTTAACTAACAGATGTAGCTACAACTCAGATTATTACCTACTGCAAAAGTTCAGTGTCATTGGTTGGTAACTTGTCTTTTGGACAATGTTCTTGTATTTTTAGCGAAGATCTGTCAGTCAGTTTGTCAGATGTAGCAATACTCAAAGCCTTCTTGTGCTTTTATATGTGCTAACGTGCCAATATTATCGTTACGTCCAGGTCCATAGAAGGTATGGAAATACCTGCACGTTTTTAACGTACGAAGACATACGGGGTCGCATTGATGCTCAAACTGAAACCATGAATTCAGAACAAGATTCTATATATACCCCTTTTTTTGACGCTGACAGTCCTTGCCATTCTGTATATTACCTTCCGCGAGTCATCGCAATGAAGTTGCAAGATCTTAACGGGACATCTACTAAAATGTCACGTTACAAATTTTAAAAGCACACATTGATTGTCCATCTCTTTGTAATACCCCGGCTACGCTAAATCTGAGTTGTACACACGGCTACATATCAAGCATTCCCAGTTTAAGCCGACCTGTCAATATACAGGTATTTTTAACCAGTGCGCAAATTTTTTTTTCCTCGTTCAGTATCAGTAATAGAAACACATTTCAACTATTTTTCTTTAAATTAGTAAACTGTGGACACCCTACATATTTCGTAATATTATATCGACAATAGGAATAGGTCATTAACCACGCGCCGGCGTAGGTACTTCGAACTTCTTAGAATTTATACCGATCGAACAGCTGGTAAGTACTTGTAGCTATGCTCGGTCGTTCACCTTCGCCACCACGCCGCTGCCGTGCAAGTTACCATAAAAACCAGTTTCGAAATAAACATCTTTCGTTAACGATAACTTAAGTTTTTGTATTAAGATAATATCAAAATAAAAATTGCATTGTTAGTATAACTCGTTTAAGCTTAATTTGTAGAAATTTGCGCACTGGTTAAAAACTTATCCTGTATAGAAATCCCATACCATGTGAGACAGTTAATACTGGAAATGGATAGCTTGATGTGTACCTACAACCATTTCTAGATCAATCACTAATATTCCAGAGAAGAAGACACATCGTACACCTTCATCATCGTCACCAGCAGCCCGCCAGGCGGTCGGTGAAATATTTTGACCAATTTTATCGCTTGGGTCTTCGATGCTCGTTGGAGCTCGGAACTGAATTGGTTAAGATATTGCATCGTCCGCTTGTCTCGGGAATTACATCGAGGGAACGTTCTGCTCCGTGTGTTTATTTGTGGCTAAATTATTTAGTAAACACGGCTACACATCAAGCTATAATTTCTAGTTTTAGCTGACCTCTCGTTATAAAGAAATCCCATACAATGTGAGATCAGTTTATACTGGAAATTAATAGCTTGATGTTTAGCCGTGTGGCTGATCAATCTGTACGCTTAGCATGACCACCGTAAAAAACGAAAGATATGGAAAACAAAATGACATTCCGCATAGAAATCTTTCTACAGCCAAGAAAGATATCCATGTGGAATGTCACAAATGAAGATATTAGAAATGGAACGCATTTAATCGAACCTCTAGTCATCACATTTCACGTTTCTAATAGTATCGCTCTAATTCAATGATTGCGTCTCTTTTAGTGAACCTCAAATGATTCGCGTTTTGAGGTCCAAAAAAACGACATGTATAGCCACGTTACTATGACCGTTCCAACTTTTTACTGTTTTTTTTTTTTTTGTCAATACTCTTCATTATGTTTCGCCCTGGGGCGATGATGGAAGGATCTGTCAGACTCTTACCGCCTAACAACCACCCTGGTGTTCCCTTCCTACACTTGGACCAAGGATCATGGGAACTTGCGCACCTTCCACGATCCCAGGCTGGTGCCGGGGCCATCTCAAATCTGCAGGGAGAGTGAGGTATAAGAAACCTTTCCAACCTAAACTAAAAAAAACCTAACCTCTTTTGGTCGGGGAACCATAGCTTCGTTACAGCGTCCAACTGTGAAAAGAACGAACACTAGAAAGAGGCACAATAATTTATAAAAGTGTGTATAAAGATAATCATATTTTTAGAGGATCAGTTAAATATTTTCCAAATCAAATGTCATTTTGTCACGTCGAAATATAAGTGGTCATGCTATGTGTGCTGGATTATGCAACGTCAAATGTCTTTATTTTTTCTTTGTTTGTGTTTTCTGTAACCTATTTGTGTTTATGCTGTGTTTGTGCTTGTTTATTGTTGTAACGTTTATTCTTGGTTGCTGCAACCGGTAACTGTAACATGTTTGTGTATGTTGCTTTTTGTGTTTTTCTGTTTATGCTTGTTCGTTTTTGTTCTTTTTGTTTGGTTGTGTTTGTGTGTGTGAACATAAGTTGGTCATGTTTCAACGTTATGCTTGAAATATCAAATAATTTTATCTCAAATTGTGTTCTAAATAACTAACAAAAGAGAGAAGAAAAAATATATATATGTATATGAGAAAACGAAAAATAAATAATAATCGAAATATTTATCTAGAAAATTTGATCTTCGCGGGCTTCTTTGGAGCTTCAAACCTTCATACGAAACTTCCAAAAATTTATATAAGCTTGTTTCTGTAGTCTTGTTAAAATCCAATACTGAAGATAGGCCCATTTTTCCAGATACCCAAACGATATTGAATAGCCAACCAGCTTCACTCATGACTTTATCCGCAAAATATTCTAGGATTCTCACCAACACTGAAACTTCCCATTAGTAAAAGAATTTTCTGAATCGGATCCGTTGTTCCGAAGATTATCCCCTTCATACAATTTCACAAATTTCATCTCTTAATAATATTAGCATATCATACTTTGGGGCTTAGATATTCGTCCTCCATTTAAGTCTGTTTCTGACCAGGTCCCCGAACGCGAAGGCCGAAGAAACCTCCTGGAGACAACGCCGTACCTGATGAAAAGAGACCACGCACTGCTTTCTCTGGACCACAACTTGCAAGGTTAAAGGTAATGGAGCTTTTAAATCTATTAATTATCTCTCTCTTTCCTTAGCTTTATCCCATTTTATTTGGGATCGGTTCTCTTCGTCGTTCTTGACCAAGTATTTCGAGTCATTCACTTGTCCTTGCTTCAGGTCATTGTTGACTACAGACATCCCAGTGAAAAGGAGTCTTTGGACCTAAATTCATTTAAAGGACTTGCATACTTTGCTAGCTTGTCCTGTGTGTAGCCGGACGTAAAGAAAATCAGTATCCCATTTCCTCCCCCGAGTGTCGTAGAAGGTGACTAAGAGACTTACTAGAGAATATATACACCATACTGCGATCGTTTCGTCATCAATTGGTCGACTTAGCAAATATCTGGACAAGATACACCCTTGTCCAGAAATTGCCAAAATTTTCACGACAAGAATGACGAGATTTTTTTATGATGATTAACTGTTTTAACGCTTACCCACAAAACCACCCACGTAGGTTCCTCCAACCACATGGAGTGGAGAATCTACGAGTAACCTCTCGAATTATTCTCCGTGTCCTTAACCACTTGACAGTCCGGACTACTGACAGTCGTTTCACTTTGGCAACTACGGTTGCCAAGGACTGTCAAGTGGTTAGATGTTTAGATGTTTGTCACTCAATCACGCACAAACAGCCGAACGGATTGGGATGAAATTTGGCACATATATGGTTTACAAACCTGAATTTAACACATATGATACTTTTTATCCCGGTAGTTCGTTTCTGTGTTAAAATTGTTGACCCCTATGTGAGCAGAGCCGCTGGCACAAGCTAGTAGTTCATATTTCTAACAGCCCATTTTCCTCCACAGCACGAGTTCGCCGAGAACCGCTACCTGACAGAGCGAAGACGTCAAAGCCTGGCCGCAGAGCTGGGTCTAGCAGAAGCTCAGATCAAGATCTGGTTCCAGAACAAACGAGCCAAGATCAAGAAGGCTTCGGGCCAGAGGAACCCCCTCGCGTTACAGCTGATGGCACAAGGGCTGTATAACCACAGCACTGTACCATTGACTAAGGAAGAAGAGGAGTTAGAAATGAAGGCTAGAGAGAGAGAACAGCAGTTGAATAGAGTTTAGATTTTAAAGGCTGGTTGAGTTTTGATGGTGAAGTTGTGGTTGCTGGAATGAGGCACGGTACTGTAGATTCCGTTTTTGAAAAACTTCGTGAGTTTTTAAGCTGAGTTAGACCTTTTGTATGCCATTAGACCAAGAGTTTTAGGTATTCTGGAACTGGTCCACACACCAATGATTTCTTGATCATATTAGGTATTTGGAAAGTCAGAGTATTGTCTATTTGGCCTCCACAAAACTTTATTGGGTAGGTAACCTAGGTGCAGGTTCATGAAATTGAAAATGATCTAAACGCATAATACTTAAATCTACTTAGCCGTAAGCAAAGCTGCCATAACGATCCCTATTTAAAATTCCCCCTGTAACTGATCTGTATGTTTCGTCATTGTCAAAGCTTGTGCAATTTCTTTATTAACAATAATTGACGATGGCATTTCATAACTTCTTTAAGTTCACAGTTAGTTCCCCATACCTTAACAATACATCTATACCAGACATCATTTATAGCTGTGTAAAAAATAACTTAGACAAGTACTAAAATTAATTTAAAGAAAATGAAACCTAAATAATTTTTTGTTGTTTTATTCACTTTTTGTCGGAATTTTCCGACGGGCCTCAGCCGAAATGTTACCCTGCATCATCCCCCGCCAGGGCCTATCCCTGTGGCCTCCAGGTTATTAGATCCAGATTTAATGTCCACCACAGATCGTTAGTTTTGTCCAACTTGTTACGCTAACTTTGTAGTCTGCCACGATGCCTTCTCACTAGCCGTATTCATGATCTGTTTTATATGGGACGCAACCAGAGCTCCTATTCAAGTCATCACTCGGTTCTAACAGCCAACTGGATTTTAATGCATTCATTATTCTCTTGTCTGTATTTCTATTTATTCGGACCCAGCGCAACATGTCTTTTTCTTCCACACTTCTCGATTAGTCGTCATCTCGGTAGTCCTCCCCTTTCTAGCCGTATCATCATTCACACAGTCCATCCATCGTTTCTTTGGTCTCCCCCTACTCTTATAGTAATCGACATTTATACCCAAAAATGTCCCCAGGCCTTTTTCTCATTCCGGGCGTGTGGGTGTTTTGAGGGCGTGTCCGACTTTTACTGACTAAAACCCACCCGTGTTCCTTCAGTTACCCATATGCCAGGACCACGGAATCTCGTTTGAACAATCTCGTGACCCTGGCAGGCATCGGTCCTAGCAGACCCCTTCAGACCTAGCAGACCAGAAGGAGACGCCCCGGGCGTCAGGAGTCAATAGCAGACTCCCGGCCACGTAGGCGCGAGCTTGCGGGTGGTGAGCAATGGATAGCTCGCCGCCCGGTAAGAACCAGGTTCGGGTCGACGGCACGTAGTGTTTCACGCGCGCCTCAAAGAGATGTCAGCAGAACTGAAGGAGTCTGCTAGGACCGATGCCTGCCAGGGTCGCGAGATTGTTCGAAAGAGATACCGTGACCCTGGCACATGGGCAACTGAAGGAACATGGGTGGGTTTTAGTCAGTAAAAGTCTGATACGCCCTCCCGCTCCATCCATGAGCGGGAGACGTAATTTGATGATTTCCCATCCAAAAAAAAAAGACCTAGCAGACCCCTTCAGCCCATACCATGACAACCGATTTCCACACAACTTTTTAGCCACCGATGCCATTTTGAGACTTCCTCACTCTTAACACATTCTCTTGCTTATATAATTGAATTAGCTATCTTCATGCTTGAAATTAATCAGACAATCTAGAAACATACGATAAATAAAAACAATTATGATAAGGAATCTACAGAAGTGTGTCTTGCCTACGTATCAAGCATTCTAGAACCGACTTCACTCATCAAAACTCAACTGCTAATGTTAAAAGAGATCAGAAAGAATCCTGCGTCCCTCTCACACTCGTCAATAGTTTAGATACAACAATAATACAACTGACATGACACTTAATTTGTAGATATTTTACAATGTTTTGTTCACTTTTTCGTTGCATCGTCGCAATGGCGTTTGATTCTAAAAAAAAAGATTTAATTATCATTGACCCAATCGGCAGTAGGTACAGCAAAATACATAATTTTTGAAAAAATACGAAAATCAATTCAATTACGAACATACTACTTTTATTCTGTTACACCTTGTATATTATTTTCTATAGACATAGGCATGTTATGTACTTTATAGCATGCTACCTTTTCTAATAATTTTATTGCATAGAAATTCAAAGCGTATCAATTGCCTAATACGTACTTCTGGATTTATGGATTAAGCCTAAAAATAAATAAACCTCGTGCGGTTCGCCTATAGAAAATAATATGATATTCACCCAATTCGGGCGAATAAATTCGTGCGAATCGACTAATAAGGTCAGGTCATTCTTACCCTTAATAAAATATTCATCGGTGTCTTACTGAACTTCAACCATATCCGACTGCTGCTTATCTGTTTTGGTGACTGTAAATGCAATAATTCCTTAAATTAAACCATACTGTAATAACATTAATGTCTTGAAAATTACAACGTCATTTGCAGTAAATTATACCAAATACCATTCCGTAGCGGTAACATATTGCAGATAATAATTATAAGCTAACGTGCAGTCTGCGATAGCTTTAACTGACCCTCTCTGCCATTGAAGCCAATGGCAGGGTGGGTCAGTAACAGCTATCACAGATTGTACACACGGACGTAACACGTTAACTGCCATGTCGGACTATGTGTCCGACACTTTTTGTTCCATTCAGGCCTTGTCGGACTATATGACCGACAACACGTACAAAATCTGAACATGTCGTTGCTGCCTGGCGGCCATGTTTTAGGAATAAATAATGTATTTATGGAATAAATAATCTTTTTAAAGATTCAATAAGTACATTTTTTGAATTTTCACTGATTTTAGCTATGGCAGTTAACGTGTTAATAATATCGTGGCGGGATTTTATCGCACACTGGATCTTAAACGCAATACTTAGCGCCGAGAGTCGAAAATCGAACAGCGTGTTTTTTCGACGTGCTGAGATGGACTCTGTTGGATTCTCTATGCTCGGTTCAACACTGAGAGTTGAAATTTCAGTGCGCGATAAAATAACGTCGCGATATTTTTACGTTGAAGTAATAATATCGTGGTAGGATTATTACGCGCACTCGTTCTTCAACGCACTGGAGACTTGAAAATTGAAGACTGTGTTTTTTCGTTGCGTCGAGATTCACTCGCGCTTTACTCTGTTTAATACCCAGATCAACACCGTCAGTAAAACATCCGGTGCACGATAAAATGTCGTCGCGATATTTTTACGTCCATTTAAATGTCTTATGCCATTGCGACGATTCTCACATCATTCTGTGTTGTTTTCTGGTCATGTGACATTTGAAGATTACCATAGCATTTTACTGACTAATTATATATTAACTGGAATTTCTTCTTGTTTTGTGTACGCAATGGTTTTTTTGTCTTATTTTGAGTTTTTGACATATCTGCATGGATTTTCAATCAACATTACTGGCGACTTAAATAACTCCAGATTCTGCACGTCTTTCTAAAATCTAGGTTACAGTTAGTCCGCTTTATCCCACAGCTGGGCAAAGCCTCTCCCAACAATTCCAGCTCTTTCAATCCAGGGTTTAAGTGGACCACTGGGCGTGTGTTTTCTCCAGCTCTGCCCTATACGGGGTCTGCTGCGACGTCTTCAGGGCTTCACGTAGTAGTTATTTTGGCCTACAGCTCATTAGGCATACGACAGACGTGGCCAGCTCAGTTCCACTTCAGCTTAGCGGCTTTTTGAGCCATCAGTAATCTGTGTTTTGGAGCGCAGTATGGTGTTGTGAATATGGTCTGTCAACGTTTAACGCCTAGAATACTGCGCTCCATTTAATTTTGGCAAACCTTGAGTTGAGAGCAATGCTGGCTCAGTGGTATTAGCCCGACTTACGAGTTGTTGATCGTGAGTTCGAACTCAAGCAGTCGCTTTACTTTGTGTAAATAATTTCATCTCTACTGCTCTCAAAGCTGTGAAGGAAAACATCGTGAGGAAACCGGCATGTCCTAGAACCAAAAATTCGAAGATATGTGACATCTACCAACCCGCACTGGGACCGCGTGGTAGATTACGGCCCACTCCCTCTCATGATTGTCCCAGTCCCTCTTGTGATTACGTAAACCTTGAGTTTGGACTTGAAGAATCTGGGTTATTAAGAATATAATAACGTTAAATCAAAATCAAAAGTCATTTATTCAAACTAAGCTGAGAGTCAGCACTTAAAAAAAAACCTAAGGTAAGACTCAGCATAAGCCAATGCGGACACGACCCTTTAAAATACTCTCCGCGTTTGAAAAAAAAATACACTAAAAAGTTTTTGTAAAAAAATTATAGTCGAATCTCCCACTCGAATTGTATAAAAACATGTAAATAATTAAAAATTAACTTTAAGACTTAATTAACAAATTATTATTAAGTTATTTATTGTGCAATGTAGCAGTATTAGTCATTTATTGTATTTTGACAACATTTTGAAAAAAGAACACAAAAAAATTGTGTGCAAAGAACTCCTTTTGATTTTTATTTTGTATTCTTTCCGGATTCATGTTAATTATCAACTTGTTGTCAATTTATAAATGTGAAAAAAAGTAGCGATTTATAGACAAATCTTATTAAAAGAAGTTAAATGAATTTGTGTTGTTTTATTTTTTATTTTACCCGCCTAAAAGGAACAACGACAGATAATCTGGGTGGTAAGTACCGTCAAACAGGGTGAAGGGATACAGTATGCAGTGGTAAATTGGAACAACATTTTTTTTGTTTTTTAACACAGCAATAATAAAGTTTATAGCCACTTATATAGCCACCAAGTGCACTTTTGTGTGTACTTAACAAATGTAAAATTAAAATGATAATTAATAACAATAATTAAATTTAAAATTTTTAAAAAAGCAAGGTGCCATTACATCTCCAAATAGAAAAACCTATGTACTTGAAATATAGGAATTGAAGTTTTAGATATCTTTTCCTATGCTACGATTGCAAAACAAACAGTTCAATAGGTACAATTCGCTTTTATAAAAAAGTATATATCTCCACCACGTCAATCGTTCACGTCGCATTTAAAAATGCAATAAAAAAAGCACCCGAAATTAAAGTTTAACACCCGGGAATCGAACTCGCATTCCCGATTCGCGATGCCGCCGCAAGTATTTCAATAAAATCATCCCTCTCACTCCCTTCCACCCCCGGCTGTCAGTTCATTCGCAAGACACCAAATTAAAAAGGGGTGAAAGTTAAAGAAAATTCGTTAGGGGGTGTTAAATGTTTTTATTTTTTGTGGAGATGTGTCTTTGTTCTAATTTCGATTGGGGTTGAAAAATAAAACGACACTTTAGTTTTGTTTGTATCGGGGTAAAATGTATAATTTGGCCAATGCTGTGGTACAAATTCTTGGAGGCACAGATATTTACCTATACCTAGCAACTTCCATCTTTCTTGTTAAGATGTTAGTGTAACACTGACTCTTTGACCCGAAGACCAGCGGCTCAGAAGTAGCTTGCAACCACTGCAAGCTACTGCTGAGCCATTGGTCTTGAGTTCGATTCCCAGGTTAGACATAGTGTTATCGGGTTTTTCAATTAAGGATTTGTCAATAGCAGCCCGGGTTCAGATCTTGTGCCCGGTTGATGGCATTGGGCTCATCCCCTATGACATGGAAATTAAACATAACTGGGAAATGTGGGTGTACTATATAGGTTGGTGTATTTCTGCCCTATCCTACGGCAAAACAAGGCGTGATGTTACGTTAGTAGGACGCTGCTAAGTCCAGTCTATTCTTAAAGACATCCTCCAACCATCTGTAAACAGTTTCGGGCTTATCGCAATCCCCTGTTGTACCCCGCTGTACAATTGTATGGGGTTTGTTTTCTCATCCTGGATTTGGACAGACCTTGTAGTAGCGTCAAACATACAAGTCAACACACCGATATAGCGCCAGTTAATTCCACATCATTGTAAAGAGACCAGAACTGCTCTCATTTCGAAGGAATCGAAAGCTTTGTCGCAGTCCAGAAATGCCATACAGAGCAATAGGTTATACTATTCGGTCTTTTGTACAATTTGCCCAATAGTTTGGATGTGATTAACGGTACTAAACCCTTTTTGGAAACTGGCTTGTTCTGGTGGCTACAACTCGTCAAGTCTCCTGGCGAGGCGGTTCCTCAGGCCTACCGTACCAAGAACCGTGAAAGATGGTTCATAAAGAGAAGTAATCTCACACAGTACCAGGTTCAGCACACAATGGTTAATATACGACACATTAGCTTTCATGTGAGTGCGGTGCCCGAAAGCGCATTCTATTTCGCTGCGCCGATATTGTCCCTCATAAGTAAGATTCTAATAAGATTCTCGAAGGACGATTTAAAGAATATATTGTCCATGTGCTCTAGAAAGAACCATGTTCAAATGAAGAGGTTATTTAATGAAGAAAGAGGATTTCAAAAGTCGATTGTGGTTTGGGTTATACAGCGGCCGAAGCTTGCCGCGTAAAAAAAAGATAATAGTGGCGTTTTCATGACAACCAAGTCTAGTCTCTAAGACACTATGTGTTAGAAATCAGAAATGTCAAAACGATTCCGTAGCGTGATCATCTCTTGACGCGGTGGGGCGAATCTTAGACCACATATGCACAGGCATGAAAATTTAGCAGCAAGATTTTATTGATTTTCAACTCTCGGTGTTTAATCGAGCATCGGGAATCCAACAATCCATCCAAGCACATCCAAAAAATATACAGTTCAAGCGCGCGAGAATTCCTGCTGCCATATTTTTACACCCATGCGGAGACGCGGGCACAGCTTGAACTTAAAACACAGATAAGTATAAAATACTGAACACGATAGTAACAAACAGCAAATGTTATTTTTTGCAACACTCAAATTGTCTACTATTTATTAGAACTTGTTTTATTGTTGTAAATTTTATTGATTATTGATAGGCAATCTGTACAAAGTTGCGTCTATTGATTGAGAATTTAATAAAAAGTAGAAGCTTATTATTTGGTTCCAGGATGTGCTAAAATTTACGGTTAAAATTTACTTCCATTTTTAACAGACTTCAAAAAAAGGAGGAGGTTATCAATTCGACTGTATTTTTTGTTTGTTACCTCATAACTAATAATAATAATAATAATAATAATCCACAACTATCACACAACGCCATCTAGTCCCAAGCTAAGCAGAGCTTGTGTTATGGGTACTAGACAACTGATAAACATACTTATATATTTCTAAATACATACATATTATAGATAAATTACACCCAGACACAGAACAAATGATCGTGCTCATCACACAAACATTTGACCTGGGTGGGAATCGAACCCACGACCTCCGGCATAGCAGTCAGGGTCACTAACCACTAGACCAACAGGCCTGTCAAAACTATTGACTGGTCGAACTGATTTTGATGATTTTTTTTTTATTTGAAAGCTGGTGCTTTTCAAATGGTCCCATTTTAATTTAGCTCCATTCGGACAATGGGGTCATGTGAAAACCATAAAAGTTCATAATTTGCATTAAGTATTTGCGCGACAAATGAACGAATAACGCGATTAGATAAGTGCGGAGTATCTACCATAACTAAAAAGTTAAAAATAAAAACTTTTTACAAAAAAAACAACCGAATTCTTTTAAAAAAACACTACAAAGTCAATAATAACTTTAATTTCGGAAATCGGTGGCAAAAAAACCTTAAATACTGATCCTAAGACACCGACTTTCGAAATTAAAGTTATTTTTTACTCTGTAGTGTTTTTTTAAGGAAGTCGGTTGTTTTGTTTTTATTATTGAGAGGAGGCAAAATACTACTTTACTATTAACATTCCCCTTTTTTTAATTGTTAACAACACTAGTCTTAAAAAAGTCCAAATTGTCTTATTGTATATCTGTGGAGAACGTGGTTGATTTCACATTTGTATCATTTCTGTATCCTATTTTTTTTTAAAATCTTTATGTGAAATTGTTTGTTTTCCCGAATAAATAAAATAAAATACTATATCCACCTTGGAATGTTGTAGACTGAATAATGGTTATACGTTACCTCACCACCAACACCTGCCTAACCATTTTTCCACTATGCTGGTGTCGGCTTCCAGTCTTACCGGATGCAGCTGAATAGTACTTTACATGAAGCGACTGCCTATCTGACCTCCTCAACCTAGTTTCTGGGTAATACGATACCCCATGTTAAGATTGGTTGTCAGACTTTCAAGATTCTGACGACCCGTAACAACTATCAAAGATCCTCGAAAGATAGCTGACACCAACGGCTTTATGTGCTTTCCGCGGCATGTAGGGATCTTGAAAGAAACCCAGCCACAGACCAACCGCGGCAAGTGTAGCTTGACCTGATCCGTCGACCAGTGAGGCTTTTCTTACGTAGCCACTAGCCCCTCAACGTTACCTGTGTGGGTTTATCTTCAGAAGTCAGTAAGAAGAAGTGCAGCAAAAACAATATGGACATATTGGTGATGTTCTTCAGAAAGGTCAGGTGCGTAGTACTCACAACCGGCGTGTGTGTATGACCAGATGTATGAACTTAAACGAGACAAAAGGAGTATGTAAGGATCGTAGCAAGTGTCGTTCCGTAGTTTCTGCCTACCCCCATGCGATAAAGGCGTGATTTTATGTATGTATGTATGTATGCAAAAATAATATCTATTTATTTCTTCGAAGCTAACCCACAACATTACTTCATTACACTCGCTACTTCTCTACCGAATCAATTCGCAACAACAACAACAACAGTTGTGTTGTTTACAGTTGTTGATTGTAGTTCTGTTGTAAAAAAGCAGTTAATTTGAGAACATGCTCGAGACACGCGCGCCTCTAGCTAAGAAGGCGGTTACATGGCGATGAATAAATGCATGATGGAATTGTAAATTGGAGATTTGTTGAAAAAAAATGTAACATCGTTTTGAGGTTATGTAACAAACAGTATAAAAACATAAGCATTGAATACCTAAGCTGTGCTTTCAAATCACTACACTGCATAAAATAAAGTCGCTTCCTTCTGTCTGTCCCTATGTATGCTAAGAGCTTTAAAACTACGCAACGGATTTTTGATACGGTTTTTTTTTTAATAGATAGAGTGATTCAAGGGAAAGGTGTATTCGTATAATAGGCGGGCGAAGCCGCTGGCAAAACTTAGTATTAAATAACAGACATCTGGACGAAAGTTAATAATTATTGAAATCTTAAGCATGATATTGATACTGAGTAAAAAAAATTTAATTGCAACTCTTTATAAAAAATTAAAATATAAAGGTTTATTTACAGACACTTGTACAACTTTTACAGTAAATCTTACATAGGGGCTTCCTTTTAAGTAATAAATATACCTCCCGCTCTCCAATGAAAAAAATATAATGGTAAAAGTGGTGTAGTACAAAGAGAAATTCTCTCTAAGTAACTCTTTATTACTCTACTTGAAATATAATATGTCAAGGTTTGTTTGCGATTCAGTCCATAGTTGTAGGTACTGTTTAACAACGAAAAATTTTGATTCCTAAACCAGATATGAAGTTTAAGGCGAGTAATCTTAAAGGAATCACTTGGCACAGACTGGCAAAAGAAAGAGAAAAATAGAGGAGGCTTTCACCGCCAGAGCGGTTCTTACAACAAAACATACATAGATACTAATCTATACTAATATTATAAAGCTGAAGAGTTTGTTTGTATGTTTGTTTGATTGAACATGCTAATCTCAGGAAATACTGGTTCGAATTGAAGAAATCTTTTTGTGTTGGGTAGCCTATTTATCGAGGAAGGCTATAGGCTATATAACATCACGCTACAACCAAGAGGAGCGGAGCAGTAATGAAAAATGTTGCAAAAACGGGAAAAATCGCACGGGTAGGCGATTCGACGCAACGGGAAGGGTCGGGGGAACAAGAAATTTAACGCGGACAAAGTCGCGGGCAGAAGCTAGTAAGTTATACTAAGAAATTTACTAACATAACTAATAACACATAGAAAATATGTAAAGTGTAAGGAAGAAATAAAGCAATATTATTTAATCTTAAAAGAATTTCGATGTTACAGGGTAAAATTACGTAATTTTTCGAGAAACGTAGATATTTTTCACCATATTCTAAATACCAAAGCTTAACAGGCGTTTGGTTATCCTTAAGTGCATGTCAATGTCATTTAAAGATTTGAAGAAATCTGAAATTATGAATTACAGAGCTTTCTTATTTTTAAAGAAATCTCTTCAAGCTGACCTGCGATAGGAGAGAAGACAAAAAGATGTAGACAGTATCTCTACTTCTTCCAATAATTTTAATTAGCCGTCACCTCAGTAGTTACATCTTTCCTAGCCATAACATCATCACCTAGTAAAAATACACTTAGGTACAAAAACTACAAACAAAACAAATATACCAACTTAGGTGGCAGTGGGTAGGGTACATTGCTCCCAGATCAGATGGCCGATGGGGTGGGACAGTTCTGGAGTGGTAACCTGGAATAGAAGTAATAGAAGGCTGGAATAGAATAGAATAATATTTATTTGCTAAAAAAATTGGTAAAAAAAAAATAACAAGAGCATACATGTTTTTGCTTAACAGTTATAAGCGTACAAATTTACACAAGCATATTTAACATTTATAATCTAAAAATTCTTTTAGACTATAAAAACTATGACTACACAGCCAAGCAGTTTATTTTTGAATAATCTCATATTTACGATTTGGAAGACGTAGCGTTGGAAGGCCTCCCACACGATGGACCAATGACTTGCTGAAGACCGAAGGAATTCGCTAGCTGCGAGTACAGAACTTGTTGGAGTGGCGGTGCTTGGGTTTGTTGTGAAGCACTCGTGGTGTGACTGTGAATGATATAGGATAGCATACCGAGCTAACAAAAGCCTGTTCAGAAGAACCAAAACATCTCAATAACAACTCTGTAACCACTGTCTCACAATAAAGAATTTTGACTTTATAAAATCCACAAATAATTCCCACATTTTGAACCCATATAAGCCCCGCTTACTCTTCTAGTGGGGGTGTCGAAATTCTTGACATTAACCTATCGAGGGGTTGACAACACCCTATCGAACTGAATTTGATTACAAGTCGCGACTTTATTTTTAACATCCCCCTGTTAAGGGTGGATGTGGATTGTCTTATTGCGATTTTTTTCCGTAGACAGTTTGATGTACATAAATAATAAAATAAGTCAATTTTATTATTTACTACCTTCTGCCCGCAACTTCGTCCGCGTCAAATTTTTACTCTCCCTTCCCATCGCATCGAATTGCCAGTTTTCGTACATTTTTCGTTACTGCTCCGCTCTTTTCAATTGTAACGTGATGTTATATAGCCTATAGCCTTCCTCAACAAATAGGCTACCCAACACAACAATATTTTTTCTATTCGGACCAGGTGTTCCTGAGATTACCGCGTTCAACCAAACAAACTAACTCTTCAGCTTTATAATATTAGTATAGATCTACACAGTAAAAGGTTGACTGGTAGAAAATGCCTCAGGCATTAAGTCCGCCTTTGTACAGTATTTTTTACTTGTGCATAAAGTTTTAATAAATAAATAAATAAAATACAGAAGCATACGGCATATTTAACAAATCGGTACAAAGGTACTGCTTACTTCCTACGAAATTTCTTTCAGCAGACCTGCGAAAGGAGAAATGCAAAATAAAATGTAGACAATAGTGTGTGAAAAAATTAAGAGAAAATATGAATATGTGAAGTCTTAAACTAAAATATACTTACACATTTATACCTAATGCGAAAAATTAACATATTCTTTTAATTTGAATTGGTACCAAAAAAAAATAACAACCGACTTCCTAAAAAACCACTACAACGTGAAAAATAACTTTAATTTCAAAAGTCGGTGTCTTAGGATCTGTATTTAGGTAAGGTTTTTTTGCCACCGACTTCCGAAATAAAAGTTATTTTTCACTTTGTTACTGTTTTTTTAGGAAGTCGGTTGTTACTTTTTTGTAAAAAGTTTTTATTTTTAACTTTTTAGTTATGGTAGATACCCTGCACTAATCTAATCGCGTTATTCGTTCATTTGTTGCGCAAATACTTAATGACAATTTAAGACTTAAATGGTTTTCACATGAACTCAATTGTCCAAATGGAACCAAATTAAAATGGGACCATTTGAACCAGCACCAGCTTTCAAACAAAAAAAACAATCATCAAAATCGGTTAATCCAGTCAAGAGTTATGACGAGGTAACAAACTTAAAAAAAAATACAGTCGAATTGATAACCTCCTCCTTATTTTGAAGTCGGTTAAAAACAGATCGAAGTACCAATATGTTATATTTGGTCGAAAATATAGAGCATTTTGATTAGTTTATTTGAATATCTTTTCGGATACTAATTTACCTGCCTCGTTGGTCTAGTGGTCGTAAGCGCTACCGCTTAGCTTGAGGTACTGAGTTCGATTGCTAGGTCGAGCAAAGTATTATTGGGTTTTTCCATCTGGAATTTCTCAGTAGCAGCCCGGAACCTGGATTTGTTCCCGGTTGATGGCAATAGGGTTTTTTTTTTTTTTTTTTTTGGATGGGAAATCATCAAATGACTTCTCCCGCTCTGGGCGGAGTGGGAGGGCGTGTCAGACTTTTACTGACTAAAACCCACCCGTGTTCCTTCAGTTGCCCATGTGTCAGAGTCACGGTATCTCTTTCGAACAATCTCGTGACCCTGGCAGATGGCAATAGGCTCGTCCTCAATTACATGGTCTTAAACACTAACAGGCGAAATGTTGGTGTACTATTGTTACATCTCTGCCTAGCCTTTTCGGGAATACAGGCGTCATGTTTTGTTAATAGACTAGAAACTGACCAAAAAGCTAGACCATAATCTCCAATCTATACTTAATATTTAAAATGCGAAAGTAACTCTGTCTGTCTGTTACGCTTTCACGACTATACTACTCAACCAATTTTGATGAAATTTGGTACGGGGTAAGTTTGAAATCCACAAAAGGACACAGGCTACTTTTTATTCCGCAACTTCGTCCGCGTCCGCGATAGCCAACATTCACGCGAAGTCGCGGGCAATTCTAGTAAAAAATAAAGCCTTCCCTGCTTAGCCTTTAACCGAAAGCTTGAACATATTAATTACCAATTAATCAACGTTCGAACTTAAAAGGAACTATCTATCACGTCTTGAATAACAAACTATAAAAAAAGTTTTAAAAAAAACCTATACAGGTGTCAAAAATTAATCGGACTGAGTTGAATGACCTTTTGACGTCAGAATAAAAATTACCGACCACCCACGACGAACGCGCTGCACTAAACCACTTCGCGACAGCGGTTATCTGCATCCCTTTCCCCCTTAAAACATTCCTTTCATTCCTCTGTACAGCAAAAAGAGATAGCTGCACTTTGCTGGTTTCGTTCGACATTCGAATATCGTTCGAAAAGCATCTAACATAAGTTGAGCTGTCAGTTAGAACGTTCATTCAATAAAATGAGGCCTATTGCAATGGTTTATTGTCCATTTTAACTTGAGCTGTTCTACGGAGTATCTAGTAGGTTTGTAAAGATCTACATAAACTGGAATTAACCAGTTTAAATTGAACTGAGCTTTGGAACATTTAAAGAGAAATGAGGGATTTTTTACGATGGTTTATAAGTTAAGACAGATTGGCTTTGGTATTACACTGTCGTTTAGTTTCGGTCTCAGTATCGGCCATCACATAATCCTTGTCTATGGGTTTCTTAAGAGGCGATTAAGTAGGATTTTATCAGGTGGATAGATAGAATTTAAATGGTAGTTTAGAAAATCACCAATTCGTAAAACAAGAATGATGTTTTCGCCATTATGGTTTAAAATTGAACATATTTAATCTACTATTTATACGCAAGCAAAACAGGAATTTTGATGACACGTCTGGCGATAGCATTTTCGCCCTAATATCGAACGTATTTTGGTGAATGTAGGTTCCTATTTTCGGCAGTGCACATTTTATAGGCTAGTTTGATTAAAAAATTGACTGTCAAGAGGAGTGATTATACCATTTTTCCCCTGATATCGGTAGTACTTTTAATGAATGTAGGTTCCTATTTTCGGCAGGTGACGTTTATAGTTCAATTACATAGAAATACATCTTTAACAGATTTTGACTGAAAAGAGGGGCAGTTTTAAAATTGTTTGCCCTATATTTTACGTTTTTTTGGAGAATTGGAGAAACTTTTTTCAGCAGTGGTCGTTTACAGGCAGGTTGAAATATTTTGACAATAATTTACATTTTTAGCAGATTTAGACTAACGCAAGATGCAATTTTAAAATGTCTGCCCTAATCTTTAACGTGTTGTTTTGGAGAATACGGTCCTATTTACGGTCATCATCATCATCATTTCAGCTGTTTGACGTCCACTACTGCACATAAGCCTCCCCCAATTTTTGGGGGGGGTTTGCCATAATCGCCACGCTTGGCAGGCGGGTTGGCGATCGCAGTATGGTGGTAAAATGCATAGAGAACGCTGCTGCCCATTCTCTAGTAAGTCCCTTAGTCGCCTTTTACGACACCCACGGGAAGAAATGGGGTGATACTATTCTTTACGTCCGGCACCACACGGTACTATTTACGGTAGTAGCTGTTTAAAGACAAAGACGTCGTTTGTTACAGATTTTTACTGACACGTGGAGGCGATTTAACAATTTATGCTCTATTATCGGACAGCTTTGGTGAATGGAGATTCATATTTTGGGCAGTTGACGTTTATTTACTGGAATAACGAAATTACCAACCTTTTTGTAATACTTTATTTTAGGCTTTAAATTAAATTTCTAAATTTTTGTTTCTTTTCCGCCCTCTGTGTCCCAAAAATGCAGCTTCTGCGCTGACACCGACATTACTGTGGAAATGGCGAAGTTTTGGGCCAAGAAGAAGAAGAATTGAAATGCCTACTTCTCATTATTTACGAAGGCATTCATTTTCTGGGCACTCTTATAAGTTTGTATGAAAAGAAAGGGTTTATTTATACTCAAGACTGTAAAAGAAAAATATTAAGACTTTAATGTCTCCGGACAGGTTCTCATTGTGTGGTCTACACTACAGTATTTTTAAAATATTTTTTCTTGTCAGTTCAACATTTAATTTGCATAAACAAAATAAATTCACTTGTCTATGGTACTTAGGTAAGATAAAATAAGATCATTTATTTGCTTAAAACATGGTAAACATAGGTGTTGTTATAAAAATGAGATCATACATGTTTAGCTTACAATTCATCATCATCATCATTTCAGCCGTAAGACGTCCACTGCTGGACTTAGGCCTCCCCCAATTTGGGGGGCTTTGCCATCGCAGTATGCTGGTAAAATGCATAGAGAACGCTGCTGCCCATTCTCTAGTAAGTCCCTTAGTCGCCTTTTACGACACCCAAGGGAAGAAATGGGGTGGTGTTAGCTTACAATTAAAGCATGCAATTTTAGTTGAATAATAAAATATGAATTTAAATACAATTATGTCCAAAAAAATCCTTAATATTATAGATCTAAATTATTTTCATTCAGCCATTCGTATAATTTAGTTTTGAATAACCTGGAATCAAATATTTTTAATACATTTGGTCATTTGTTGTTAACACGTACACACATAGCCAGGCAGCTTTTATTATATTTTGCTAACCTAGGGAGCTCGTCTAGTACAAGTCTATATTCGTCACGCCGACTTCGAGAATTTATTTCATCTGCTGTTTTGAATAATCTATTTATATAAAATTCAAAGTCCTGAGTGACTGACTGACTGACTGACTGACTGGCTGACTGACTGACTGGCTGACTGACTGACTGGCTGACTGACTGACTGATATATCAACGCACAGCCTAAACCGCTGGTCCTAGAGGCATGAAATGTGGAGGGTGTATTCTTTGTGAAGAGTAGGTATCCACTAAGAAAGGGTTTTTTTTAAATTCTATCCCTAAGAGGGTGAATTGGGGGGTTGAATTTTCACGCGGGCGAAGCCGCTGGCGGAAGCTAGTTGTTTATAATATATTGTTTATATATAACAAACATACATGCTTCATACAAATATAATGAAGGTAACGGTAGCAAACCAAGCTTTTTAAATAAATTAGGGTACGTAACTGGGCACTGCATTCACCAACAAGTAAAGCAAGCTGGTGATCATGGTTAAATCAACCAATACTGACTGTTATAAAACTAGGTTTTGTTCACCAGGACATTATACTTACCTAAAATTTTACCGCAGTCTGCCCGTGGATGGGTGACTATTCTTGTCCAGCTTGCTTTTTTAGCATTATGCCGGGAGTCCGCAATCGACTCCCACCAAAGTATAGGTACTTCAGATTAGAATCCCGAAGATACGGCAAGCCTTTATCCGTAATTTGACAGCTGGTAGTAGCGACTCCTTATAAAAAATG
Organism: Aporophyla nigra; assembly: GCA_947507805.1. Taxonomy (NCBI): domain Eukaryota; kingdom Metazoa; phylum Arthropoda; class Insecta; order Lepidoptera; family Noctuidae; genus Aporophyla; species Aporophyla nigra. Next base: position 2,991,513 of record OX382320.1, read on the forward strand.
CGAATGCATGCAAAATATATGTGGGAAAATTTACAAATAATAATTATTTATTTAGACGTGTAGTATCAATGCGAGGAATTTTTGTAAATGCGCTGCGCAAGCGCCAATCAGCGGGCAGGGGTGGCACTAACGAGAATTAAACAATTTCTTAGTTAATTTAAAGAAGGCATTTTACTTTGTGTAAAGAATTTCATCAACATTTCTCGCAAAAAGGTCAAGGAAAACATCGTGAGAAAACCGGCATGTCCTAGAACCAAAAATTCGAAGACTTTTTAACATTTATCAGCCCGCTGGTTGACTGAGATTACGGCTCGCTCTCTCTCACCGAGAGGAGGCCTGTGTCCCAGCAGTGGGAACATCACCAGCTGAGTATGATTATTTATCTGCCCTGTGATGATTATGATAAGACAATTTAAACAAGTTTTCTATTATAACAAAAGTGTCATGAGTCTCAATCTTGATATTTTTTTGGGCTTCTTTTTATTTAGTCGGTATACCGAAAGTATGGGTATTAAGTAATTACAAGAATGTAAAACATCTGCATATTGTTTACCCATAATTGCAAATAAATGATTTCAAATGTAATAAGTGTGAAAATGACGTCATATTCCGCCCGTTTGATAGGGCTTTTCATCGGTAAATTAGGAAATTAATAAAAATAAAAATGTAGTAATTTTCATGTCCAAAATTAATTTAAGGAAAAAAAGAAATGGGAATGTAGGTACCTACATAACCACAAACCTAATCTTATTGCTTGAGAATCTTGCTGGTATAGCAAAATATTTTTTAACGAAAATGGACATTCGGAAAAGGAAAAGAATGCATACTTTTCAGGCTAAACTTTGAAATACTGTTATCAATTTTTATTCATGTTTCTTTTCTGATCGATTGTAGCATTAAATAAAAAAGTTTCACTGTTTCTTTATATTCAAACCCAAACTCAAAGCATATAATTCAAATAAGTAAAAGTATCTTAAAAGATCTACAGTAGAGTCCGTTTAGTAGGACTTCGCATGTAACGACCAACCGCTTTTAGCGACCTAAGTATAGGCGCGTGTTTGGTTTTAATATGAGCCACTATGAAAGTACATCAGTTTATTACGACTCCGCTTACAGCGACCGACCGCTTTTTACGACGGAATTTCACACAAGTTGTCCGGTTACAACGACGACGAGCGTTGACGTGTTTACAAATAAATTGTAGGTAAGAAACCATCTCCGCCCCACGCTTCCCCCTTGCATGCACGTCGCTGATTCGAATGCGATGCGACAGTTTAGTTTACGGCGTTAATTTGCGGGTGATGCGTGATTTCGCGTACAAGAATGGCTTCTACAAAACGAAAGTTTCTCTGTAGAAGAAAAAAGTGTCATTATTATTATAGATTATATGTACATTATATGAAATAAATAAATATTTTGATTCAAATGTTTTTTTTCTGTTGGTCACGTAAATATTATTAAATACATAATGTATGTATTTGTATATATGAATGTAATTTGAATAATCAAAAATTGTCTTTTCGTTTAGTATGACGTCCGGTTAGTACGACGTAATATCACCGGTCCCTTCACCGTCGTTATAACCGGATTCTACTGTACTTACAAAAAATTTACATTTCATTTCATAATCATAAATAACTTACCAAGAAAACCTTCAATACAACTTTTCACTATTGCAAAGAAAAATAATTCACAACTCCGCGCCTCGCCAACCCTACTCCGTCAACCAATCAGCGTCGCCGGCGCCGATCTATCACCGCGGCCGGCGCGAGCGCAACCAAAATAAAAACAAACAGCGCGCGATCTGGGTGGCCCACAGGTTATATATCAATTTACAATATTCACTTTTAATCAGTTTAACTTGAGTTAGCAAGCAAGTGAGTCTGTTAAAATTACTTTTTGCAATGTTAGTGTGCGAAAATGGTGGGTTTGTTGTCGAAACCATGTAGGTAGATAGCTGTCTGAAATGGTTGCTTATACAAGATGCAGTTTGAACCTGCAGAACATTTCAGGAGGTTGTTATGTGACTCGTAAATAATCATATAACAATACGATACCAAGGCAATAATCAATAATACTTTTTTTTTTAGATTTTTCAATTTTATTGTCTTTCAGAATAACTCTGATTGGGGAGCGCGGCTTTGGTTCAATGAAAAAAATATCGGTTGCGTTTGTTTGTGTGTGTGAAAGCGCAGTTTTAGGACATGTACAGACTGGCAGCGTTTTAAAAAAGGGAGTTCACACTTAAGGCGCGGACTGACTACGATTTTAAATGCATGCTACAGCTCCAACAAATAAGGTTGAAAATTGAATAAATATTTGGATGACGATGTGACTAAACTGCGAATTGGCATTTATTTTACGGGTTTTATTTAGATTATTCGGACTACAAACATTAAATTAAATAATTGTTCGGTGAAAGTTTTAAAGTAATGTTTATTCTATTGAACTCTTTAAAAAAAAATGTTGTTATCGCTGAAAATACAGAGATGTTCGACGTCAAAGTTTTTTTTGAGAAACAATTTTTATTGGGAATATCAAACAATTTTTCACTATTCTATTCGGTTAGAATTTTTCTTTAAACCCTTCTCTGTCCACTGTATTTTTTGTGTCGTATATTTTCATTGCGTTACGTCATACTCGATTGTCAAAGACACCAGTGTTTTGTGAATATTGAGGTAACACCGCGCCTTAAGTACCGATTTCCGTAAATAAGAATAAAATGAAAAAAAAACCTGCCCATTTTATTGTTGATTCGGGTCGAGAATCACTAACATAATTATCTCCTGAAATGTTTTGCAGATCCAAAACTGCACCTTATATCCTACTTAATATTATAAACGCGAAAGTTTGTATGTATGGATGTGTGGATGTGTGAATGTTTGTTCCTCTTTCACGCAAAAACTACTGAACGGATTTAGATGAAATTTGGCACACAGATAGTTTATAACCTGGAATAACACATAGGATACTTTTTATCCCGGTAATACGTTCCCGCGGGATAATTCCAACCTCGACGTGGGCGAAGCTGCTGGCAAAAGCTAGTATTTAAATATATCGCTTGTTTGCGAGAATAACGACATAATTCAAAATTCTGTCAAATTGAATCAAAGCTTTATGATCGTTTGGCATACAGTACATATTCAATTTGACAGAAATGTTGAATTATGTCGTTATTCTCGCAAACTACTTTTTATCCCGAAAAAATGCACAGTTCCTGTGAGTCACGCCGACGAAGTCGCGGGCGAAGTACTAGTGTAAACTAACTTGCCAAGCTCTTTCGCTTGACTGATAAAGTAATGAAGCTAATAGAAAACAGTGCGGGTTAACTAAGGTTCCTTTATAACTTTACCATGACTTACAAGTAAGATTTCTGCTGATCATTGATTCGGTAAGCCTGTCGTTATACCGAAAGCTATGCTGTTCTATATTACTTTCGGTGAAAGTCTGAAAGTACACCGACAGTTTGACAAAAGCTAAGTTCTGAGATGAGCTGCATGTTACGGACAAATGCGTGCACTGACTGGACAGGTCCAGTCAATCTGTGTGGTTGTTTACTTAAAAGACCATTTCAGACACCAATCTACATGGTATTGACACGTTGTGACGAAGATTATGTCAGGACTTTAAAAGAGACTGTGACCTCTGAGTTTGTTTCGGACTTCATTCTCAGTATTGTCAGTTAGAAAACGCCGACCTCATCTAGTTTTTAAAATATAATTGGTTTTTGTATAAAACTGCTCCATTCCACTAAATTAGCAGAAGAGCCATTACGTGAGTGTCGAGTCGCTTCGGTCAATCATTCACATCGCCTCGCTATCGCCGAGCTTCCACTACCCACAATCTCAAGATCCTATCTTAACTTCAGATCAATTAGATCGATAACACACCTTTGACAACCACCATATTTGACATTTCTGACAGTTTTGACAGGTTTGACAGCTTTGACAGTTTTGACAAGTGTCGTGACAAGCGCGTGCGAGCATGTAAGCAATTATTGTAACATGCTTTGTGTGTTTATGACTTCATGATGGTAAGCAACGGGTGGGCAGGCTTGGAATTTGATGGGTGACCGAGGCTAAGTAAGTAGGTTAGTTGATGAGGTTATAGGATATGTTTTGAATGGAATATTGATCATCACAGATTGACTGATGGATCGGTAATTTTAAGTTCTTTCTGATATATGTCTTATGTGTATACAGATAGGGTGGCAATTGGCAGGGACATCAGCGCAAATCTTGTTACCATGGATTTAGTAAATGATTCTAATATGTCTCCTGCGTTGAAAGTTTTCGTTTTTTTTTTCATTCATTTCATTTTTATATACGAACAGATTTTTTTTTAAAAAACGACGAGAAATTCTTACACTTTGAAGTCTAGAATCATTTGCTGAAATCAAAGTTTGGTTGGTTCAATTTGCGGGACGATTTAAGTATTTTGAGTGCCTTTACCTGGGTAAAAAAAAATATATTTTCTGTTTTGTTATCGCCGTTTTTTTTTATCAGCAAACAGGAGTACGCTGTAACTCGTTTCCTTGTAGTTGCCAGTTCAATTCTTCACCGTGGAGTCGATAGTAGGAAAAATATTATTTGAATTTTCTATAGGAAATTTCTCTGTAACAGCCCGGGTAAAAAGCAATAAGCTTGCCCGTTTCAAATCAAAAATTTTAAAAATATTAGTAGAGCACTCGATACATACTCCTCTGCTGACCTACAAATTAAAAAGATAGGTATAAAGTTATTTAAATGATCACAAAACAAATATAATATCTCTTCACACCAAAACCCAAACTCCCAATTTCAAATGAAAAGACATTTCGAACTTGGAATACTACAGTGCAAGCGAGACAACAATAACTTTCTTCGCGATTAGAAAGAGAGGGACACACGCAGAGGTCATAGGTGGACGCGTGAAATGAGGATACCCAAATCGTACGCGTGTGAAAGAGATAGATGTCGCGAAAAGGATAATGATAAGTGAAAAGCATAGATTATCTGTTGACAGAAGTGTTTTAAATTAGAAATGGCGGGCGTCAACAATTTGTGTGTCAGAAAGTAATTTTGTTTTACTTTTAAGGATATATCAAACTAGAATATTACGTTATCTGTGTAATTTTTCCCTCAATGAGCAACTTTACTTAAAATAAATATATAGTTCTTAAATATATTTAAATTACTAAACATCTGTTGCCGCCAATTAAAATCAATGCTATACAAAAATAGGAATTTGACTATACAACAAGTACAATATTTTTAGTAGTTTGGAGATATTTAATTCATATCCAAATTTTATGTATGGGTAAAGTTGTTCATAGAAAGTAAAGATACTTACTATAGTTGATGATGACGGTATCAAATTATAAATTAGAAGCCTCGTTGGTCTAGTGGTTGCAAGTGCTGCTGCTGAGTATAAGGTCTTGGGTTCGATTCTCGGGTCTGGCAAAGTTTTATCGGGTCTTGTAGACATTCCTGTCTCACTAGCAGCCTGGATTCTGGTTTTGTGCCTGATTGATGGTAATAAATTATTTAGTTTTGTGACAAAACTTTTACAGTCAGTCATATTTTTTAAACTAGATGAGGTCGGGTTTTCCTAACTGACAACTCTGAGAAGAAAGGCCGAAACAAACTCAGAGGTCACAGTCTCTTTTAAAGTCCAGACATAATCTTGGTCACATCATGTGAAGACCATGTAGATGTGTCTGAAATGGTATTTAGAGGAAAGAACCACACAGACTGAGTGGACCTGTCCAATCAGTGCACGCATTTGTCACTAATCGTTCAGCTCATCTCAGAACTTAAGAAGCTTAGCGGCCCCTATTAAATGGAACTCAAACATAATTGGGGCAATGTGGGTGTACCAACAAATAGGTACACCTCTACCTAACCCTCTTGGGAAACAAGGCGTAATGTCACGTAACACTGCAAGCACGACAGCAGCTGTTAAATATTTAATAACAATAAAACTCATAGCATTGCTACTGTATTAATAACAACAGACAAAAACAAACATGCATCCCTCTTCCTTAAATGCCGACACGTGCCGAACTTAACCGATGTTTACATCCGTAAACTACCGAACCGCGACGATCTCTAGGAACGCCCCAAATTACGGTACGAGACCCATTTGTAGCCATATCTAGAACGCTAAAAAGAGTTTTTGGCGCGAAATCCAAATTTGGAACTCGCGTCGCCATCTTGTTTTTTCAATGCAATGTGTCAATGTGTCAATTTTACAAATTTTGCATGATTAGTATGATTACTGAGAAATGCATGCACTGACTGGACAGGTCCACTCAATCTGTGTGGTTCTTTCCACTAAAGACCATTTCAGACACATCTACATGGTTTTCACAAGATGTGACCAAGATTATGTCTGGACTTTAAAAGAGACTGTGACCTCTGAGTTTGTTTCGGCCTTTCTTCTCAGAGTAGTCAGATAGGTAACGCTGACCTCATCGGGGTTAAAAAAAAAAATTAGTGACGTAAGCGTGTAAGTATGTTTGTACATACAAACATACTTACAGAAATAAAATCATTTATCAAATGTCAGTCATACAGACATAAAAACTTTTTTACAAAAAAAAAAAACAACCGACTTCCTTAAAAACACTACAAATTGAAAAATAACTTTAATTTCGGAAGTCGGTGTCTTAGGATCTGTATTTATGGTTTTTTTGCCACCGACTTCCGAAATTAAAGTTATTTTTCAATTTGTAGTGTTTTTAAGGAAGTCGGTTGTTCTTTTTTTGTAAAAAAGTTTTTATTTTTAAATTTTTAGTTGTGGTATCCACCCCGCACTAATTCCAAACAAACAATGCATATTTATGCGATAGCAGAAATCGCGGTTGATTTGCTGTCATTTTTTAAAGAGTTCCGGTGTCTATCTCTGGAACTCATCATCAGATCTATATGAAATTTATATGGGACCATTTCGGAATAAACTCCTTTCAAACAAAAAAAGAATTTCGCAAATCTGTCTATATATGACGGAGTTATGGCCGAACATACATAAAAAAAAAAAAAAAATATAAACATCCGAATAGAGAACCTCCTCCTTTTTGAAGTCGGTTAATAAAATATCCTTTATTATTGACAAGCCAATCCACCTAGCCTTTCCCCAACTATGTTAGGGTCAGCTTCCAGTCTAACCAGATGCAGCTGAGTACCAGCATTTTACATGAGGCGACTGCCTATCTGACCTCCACAACCCAGTTGCTGAACAACACGATACTCTTTGGTAAGACTGGTTGTCAGACTTACGGGCTTCTGACGACCTGTAATGACTGTCAAAGATCTACAAAATGACAGCTGGGACCAACAGCTTAATATGCTTTTCGTGGCACAGAGTGGTATGTAAAGATGGTCACCCATCTACGAACCAGCCGCGGCAAGTGTAGCTTAACCCTATCAGACCTGTGAGAATGTTAATACTTAATCACAGAACTAAACACATTATTTAAAAAAAATGTAAAAAGTGTCGTGCCGGTCTATGGGAACCTTAATGCTGAATTTATGTTTTAATTTGAGCGTCGATGTCGCTAACATACAGTACATATTATAAATGGACTAGCTTCTGCCCGCGACTTCGTCCGCATTAAATTTCTTGTTTCCCCGACCCTTCCCGTCGCGTGGAATCAACCCATGCGATTTTCCCCGTTTTTGCAACATTTTTTATTACTGCTCCGCTCCTCTTAGTTGTAGCGTGATGTTATATAGCCTATAGCCTTCCTTGATAAATAGGCTAATCAACACAAAAAGAATTTTTAAATTCGGACCAGTAATTCCTGAGATTAGCGCGTTCAATCAAACAAACAAACAAACTCTTCAGCTTTATAATATTAGTATTATAGATAGAAACAAAATAATTAAATAATAACCTAATAATTATTCCTATAATAAACACAAAATATTCAAATTGTTTATTAGAACATGCAGTTTCCTGCGTTGGAAAACGTACTCAAAAAAAAAAAGAAAAAGAAAAGTTTCAAATTTAGAACACCCCTTCCAATAGACAAAAATAATAACTAATTGTAGACAATGCAACCGCCATCTTCCTAAAACCAATCCAAAACAAACGCGTTTTGTATACAAACTCCTTTTTCCAACACGAAAACGTACTTTAAAACTTCAAAAAGCGCTTCATTTCAGCACTCAAGCGCAATCAAAGTACTTCAGATCTATGATAGAACAAATTAAGCGAATCTTTAACAATCTACACTTACTCTTTGACAACCAAACTGTAAGAAAGCGAGACAACAATACTCCAGAATGTGTACGTTAGAGCGAGGCGGCACGTCCCGTTTAGACCACCCAAGTCGCCGCTTGGCATCCGACAAACTATTCGAGTTCGCCATTATAATCTTGATAGTTTTTTTTAATTATTTTTTTTTACGTTGTTTATTTTAATAAGCGAATTTTGATGTGCAATCAAAAGTCACAATTGGTTTAGGTGAATCCGGGTTTGATTCCGGTTTAGGATTTGTTAGTTTTTGGAGGTGATTATTCTTTTAAATTGAGATGTTTTTCATTTTATAATCAACTAGTGATCCGCCCTTGCTTCACACGGGTTTTTAACAATTGATAAAACATCGTATTTTTTTTTAACAATATAAGCTTGATATTTTACATAATTATAAATGATATAATACACATAAATGTTCCGTAATAAATTCTCTTAATGATGGTGCGACGTTCTGAAGAACAACGTGGTCACACAGACCGACACGAAAAGTGACATTAATTTATAATATTTATATGGATCATATGCATAGATGGGAAAAAGAATACCGTCTCTTTTATCTGAACTTTTAATATTAAAAGGTGAGAAGATTCGATTGTTTGTATGTTCGTTTGTTAAAGTTTTACGCAAACACAGCTGAACGGATCTGCATGAAATTTTGCATATAAGTAGAACATGACCTGGATTAGGACAAAGGATAATGTTTATCCCGATATACCAACGGGATCGAGAGTAATGCTGGTGAAACCGCAGGAAGTAGCTTGTCGATGTTTTTGTCACTACTGAAATGATTTTAATAATAATAACGAAAGTATTTGAATGTACAGAGGGCAATTTCGAAAAATTGACATTGAAAATATCTCTAGTCTCTTTGGAGCAAATTAAGCAAATAATATTTTATTTTTAGGTCATACATTATTACGCGTAAGGAAAAACATGGCCTGGACTCGTTCTGCAGATTAACAAGTGAGCAGAAAAAAAGTAGTTAATAATATAGCCTTTTTTTATAAACTGCCTGAGCCATTGCTTGATTGTCGCCTACGGGTGTTATTAAAACGAACGCAGCGTTTATCACGTAAATAATGAATTAATTTAAAATAAGGAGTATATTCTCTCAAATTAAGTTTTGCAAATAAATAATTTATCTACTTTGCATTGATCATAACATTATTTTATGATTAAAAATAAATGGAATTTGCTTGTTTATATCTTTAAAACCAAGAGAATAAGTAGCGTCTTCCGTCCCATAATAACGATTTAATTTTAAGGATCATCAATACATCTACGAAGTGTCATGGATGAAAATGATTACGTCATTTCATCAGAATCGTTGAGACTAATGGTCGTAGGAATCCGCTGGATTCGAGAAACAGGATCGGATAAAATGGCGACGATTGGAGGAGGCCTGTATCCAGCATTGTACGTTTTTATGCTGAAAAGATGATAATGATTCAGCCTAAACATGGATTTTTTCCCTCGAAGAGTTGAACAGAGGTATACCTATACTACACCCACATTACAATAGTTATTTTGGAGTCCCATGTAATAGGGGGCGAGCCCATTGACATCAACCAGTCACAATTCCAGAGTCCGGGCAGCGACTGGGAAATTCAAGATAAAAAAACCCAACAACACTTTACTCGACCTGGGAATCAAAACCAGGACCTCATGCTCAGTAGTAACGCTTGCGCATAACTGATAATGATTATGATAAATACATGGTAAAATGATTAGTCACTCAATTGAACTCAAGTATCAAGTAAGTTGATCGTAGTCATACGGTTGTAATGGTCCAGAGGTTTGCACCAATACATTTTTTGATCTCAACCAATGATTGTACTTGTACTGAACGATTTAGTGTGAAAACATACGGGTAGAGAGTTTGTGCGGGCCCGTAATGGGTTTAACAGGTGTCTGTAAATTTGTGAAAAGATTTTCTCGAATTAAAACAGGATTTAGAATAAAATAATAACACGGTGTGTGATTGTTAGTTGATTTTTTCGTATGGTGCCGGACGTAAAGAATATCACCATCCCCTTTCTTCCCACGGTTGTCGTAAGACGCGACCTAGAGAATGGGTAGTAGCGATCACTATGCATTTTAGCACCGTATTACGATCGCCAACCCGCCTGCCAAGCGTGGCGATTATGACAAGCCAGAAGACAAACAAGAATTGGGGGAGGACTGTGTTCAGCAGTGGATGACTTTCAGCTGAAATTATTTATTTATTTATAATATTTATTTATTTAGTACGTGGAGGACTTACAGCTAATTAAAACTACAAGTCCTCACGTATAGAAATATATTTAAACAATTATGAAACAAAGAAATCTTTATCCTCAAAATAAACGCCGCTCGCCCGCTCCAACTCTACGCCCGTACATTTCCACCTTCAAATGTTTGCTTAGCGCCTTCTTAGTACATTTTTAATCCAAAGTATATTATTGATAATCGATTGATGTGGATGCTGAGTGGTCCATCAGATCTTAATGGGATGCTTCCGCTAAACGTTAGAATGTTTGGGACTATTAAGTAGCTGTTAGCGGTAAATAGAGTAACTAACTTTGCTCTTATTCTAGGTGTGAAGATGAATACGGTAAACATAAAAAAACGTTTTACAAAAAAATAACAACCGACTTCCTTAATTTTGTTATTTTTTTGTAAAAAGTTTTTATTTTTAAGTTTTTAGTTATGGTAGATACCCCGCACTAATCTAATCACGATATTCGTTCATTTGTCGCGCAAAAACTTAATGCAAATTTAAGACTTATGCGGTTTTCACATGGATCCCATTGTTCAAATGGAACCATTCGGGAAGCACCAGCTTTCAAATAAAAAAAAGAATCATCAAAATCGGTTCATCCAGTCAAAAGTTATGAGGTAACAAACATAAAAAAAAAACAGTCAAATTGATAACCTCCTCATTTTTTTGAAGTCGGTTCAAAACAGGCGTCAGGCTGAGATGGGGGTGGCCTCGTTGCGGCTCCGGGCCAAGAACGTGGCTCCGGGGCCCAACGGTTTACATGTCTGTGCATTGGCCCTCGCTCTAAAGGAGCTAGAGCCCCAACTGAGAGGACTCTTCACAGCATGCCTTGAGCGGGGCCAGTTTCCCAGTGTCCTGCTCAAGAAGGCGGGGCGCCCTACGGACTCACGGTCCGCGTTCAGGCCCATAGTGTTATTGGACGAGGTCGGGAAACTATTCGAGCGGATTTTCGATACCCGCCTCGTCCACCACCTGTGCAGGTAGGGGCCTGACCCGGTCGAGAGTCAGCTTGGCTTTTAGCACGGGCGCCCCACCATTCACGCGGTATCGCGGGTAAGAGTCCTGGCGGAGGAAGTAGTGTCCCGGAGCGAGGTGATTTTTATTTATTTATTTAAAATTCGTATATAACACCCTAACAGCTATAATATAATGCGCCAATGCGATGTTATTACTATAAAAATATAACAAAAATCTCTCCATTCCCTTCTCTGCGGGCCTTCTCACATTACGGGGGGGGGGGGGGGGGGGGGGGAGTTTATGCAAATTGATTGTACATACCAACGTAACGCCTTCAGCGACACTCCCACAATCTGGTGCGACTTCGGGATGGCGGGTCACAACTTTCCGTGGTCCAGGTATCACCAAATTACACAAGCACACAACGTTCAGAGGTCTATCCTCTACTCTTATAGGGTGCGTGCGCGCAATAATTAGATTGATTTTGCGAATAATTGTGAAGGTGATGTGTGATGGATGGAGAGATGGAGGCACCAGTCAGGGATCGCGGAAGACGCCTTAGATCCCGAGGTCCCCGACGAAGGCTGGGACGAAACACCGGGGTGATTTTAGTCAGTAAGAGTCTGAAAGGCCCCTCCGCCCACCCCAGGGGGTTTTAAAAAAAGGCTTATTTTATACAAGTAGGCCCTAATAGTTGTGGAGGTTTACATGTTAAATTAATAAAATACTTTTTTTTTCTTTTTTTAATTTCTGTGTATTTGAATGTTATGGCAAACGTTCTGGGAGTACAAAGAAACAATGGATGGAGGGGCGACTACTGAGATACGAGTGATAGAGAAATATGAAAGAAAAAGACATGATGCGCCTACTATGAATAAACTGGGATAGCAGTATGATCTGGCATATTAAGGCTTGTACAGATAGGCGCGACGTGACATTTGTAGAACAGTTTCCTTATAATTTTCATAGAAATTGTGCTAACAGAGTCGCGTCGCGACTGTTTGTGGGAGCCTTTAAGTTATAATTTTCAATAAGATAAGAAATCATCAATTCATTAGCATTTCAGCCATAAGACGTCCAATGCTGGACATAGCACCCCCCCCCCCCCCCCCGCTAAAGAGGGGGTTGCTATAATCGCCACGCTTGGCAGGCGGGTTGATGATCGCAGTATGGTGGTAAAATGCATAGAGAACGCTGCTGCCCATTCTCTAGTAAGTCCCTTAGGCGCCTTTGACGACACTCACGAGAAGAAATAGGAAGGTGCTGTTGTTTACGTCCGGCAAACATTTGTACTTTAGGGGTTAATTCGTGCGAGTCTACTAATAAGACCATAGACACAGCACACACACACACAAACATTTAGTTCGCTTTAAACGTTTTTGACTTTGACTTATAAGACACTAGCTTCTGCCGGCGTTAAATTTTTGCTCCCCTGACCTTTCCCGTCGCATCTAATTACCTGCCGGTTTTCGTCGATTTTTCGTTGCTGCTCCGCTCCTTTTGATTGTAGCGTGATGTTAAATAGCCTATAGCCTTCCGCAATAACTAGGCTACCCAATACAAAAATAATTATTCCATTCGGACCAGTAGTTCCTGAGATTACCGCGTTCAACCAAACAAACTCTTCACCTTTATAATATTAGTACTTATAGATTCTTTTTCAACAATTTGGCACCATACTTTAGAAATATCGATACCGTCAATCGTCTAACATCATTTAAATGGGCATGATTCATCATTATGAGCAAAAACAAACGAGTGGGTAGATAAAGATTTAAAATGATATCATCATTGTTAATGAGGAAGTTGTAATTAATATGTAGTTGCTTATCGAATGAAGGCAAAATTAATATAATGGAAATATATAAGCTCTTGATGAAATTTTTTGATTCATTCACGGACAGACAACAAAAAGCCTGGCTGCTAGGTCTAGGTTCATGTCCAACAGTGAACGTCTTTCAGCTGAAATGATGTACAAATATTTGCAATAAAAAAAATATCTTAAAATATATAAATTACGCGTCATGTTGTTTGTCCGGGATGAACTCCTAAACTACTTAATCGATTTTAATAAAATTTGCACACCGTGTGCAGTTTGATCCAACTTGAAAGATAGGATAGCTTACATCTCAATTTATAGTCGCAATATTATTTTATTGCAAATTATTTGTTTCTTATTTGACAGTCACAATTATCTTGTTAGCTCCAAACGATTTGAGCAAAAATTTGACGCGGACGTAATCGCGGACAGAAGCTATTATTATATAAATTTTGACCGCTTAGGTACCTATTGTACATTACCATTAAACAGTTGATTTGATTTTTTTACAACCGACGAAAAATTTCAAGGCAGAATCATGTACTGATTCCATAGTTTGAGGATCAATGTTCCTGCGACTTATATAGCTGTTTGTGTAGTATATCATATTATCCAGTAACTCCATGAAGAGCATGAATGGAGGACGGCTAATAAAAGGTATTTACAAGGCAGATGTGACTGGACACCCCGGAAGAGGACGCCCTAGGAGAACATATAGTGGCCTTATTGGTGATGTTCTTCAGAACAGTCAAGTGCGTAGTACTGGTAACCGGCGTGTGTGTATGACCAGATGTATGAGCAAAAGAGTACGTCAGGACCGTAGCAGGTAGCGTTCTGTAGTTTCTGCCTATCCCCATTAGAAAAAGGCGTGAGGATACGCATTATGAAAAAAAAATGTTTTACATTTTGACTGCGTAGGTATATGGCGCTTTTTACGAATAAGCAATTTTTATTTTTTCTAGAACCCGCCTTTTAACTTTTTGCACGTCGAAGTATGCCACCCTATACATGCTTACTTTAGTCATACTTTAGACATGGGAATCGAAGCCGCAACAGTCCAACAGCCATACTATCGATCACTGAACCAATGACTTAGATTATTAATAGTAAACTCTAGTTTAAGAAGCCACTAAGGACTTTAAACGGATGTTTAAGTTGCCATTAGCGGTTACTTACCGTTGACCACATCAATCAAAGTTATCAATAACTGTTAGTGGTTAAAAATGTAGTTTAGAAGATCTATGATAATATTTTGATGAGAGATCGAGGGGTAATGTTTTGGGTAGGTTTTCTACTGATGTTCACTTGATAAAACATAGGATCCTAAAACTGCTTTTTCGTTCCACTTGCTCAAAAAAGTGACATTCTATGCCACAAAAAGCGAACATAACAATAGTCATTTTTTATCTGTTAAAAACAGGGAAAGAAAATTGTACTGAATTTCATTCATCCTCTAGGGGGAGAATGTGATTTAAATTTGGAATACTTACCGAAATTTATACTGAACTACATCTGTGTTTACACCATTGAGTTTGTATATAAAGCATTATACATCTTTCTGAAAAAGGAATACGCATTTATTATGCAGTTATGATTATTAAACAAAATTACGAAAACCGACGAGGCCGTATGAGCTTTTTTGCTTTGCTTTTCCGACAAAAAAATATTAGTCTAGGAATTTGCCGCGTTTTTGTTTTCTTCAAATACATAAACGTTTATTTTAATTTATTTTTAATTGACATTATTTTTAATAAATGCTTATCTCATATTATTATTGTGTTAATTTTTTCGCAAATGGTATGAAAAGTAGAGTATTTTCCTCGGTGATAAAGCTGTCTTCGTTTTGTGTAAACTTAAATCCCTCGCTACACTCAGGACTCGTCTTAAATCCCTCGCTTCAATCGTGATTTAAGTTTTTAACACCCTCGCTACGCTCGGGAGTAGACCTCGAGTCCTTCGTTACGCTCGCGATTTAAATCGTCACCCGCGACAGAAGACACTGCTTTATCCCCTTGGTTAATAATCTACTATTTGAAGGACACTAACTTTATCGTCATCTACCTGGCCGAGACCCATGTTGGGGTCGGCTTCCACTCTGACCGAAAGCGGCTGAACACTATTATTTTACATGGGTACGTACATAAACTCACGCCTTTTTCCCATGAGTGTAAGCAGAAACTAAAGAGCACCACCTGCGAGATTATATACATTTCTTTGTGCAAATAATTACCACCATTGCTTGCAAAACGGTGAAGGAAAACATCGTGAGGAAACCAGCATGTCTTAGAACCAAATAATTGGAAGACATGTGACATCTACCAACCCGCACTGGGCCCGCGTGGTAGATTACGGCCCACTCCCTCTCACAGAGAGGCGGCCTGTATCTCAGCGTGGGAACAATATAGGCTGAATGATAAGACTGCAATACTCGAAGTAGTGTGAGATTAATTACCAACTCGGTCGCTTAATCATTCTTTCAGCCGTAAGACGTCCACTGTTGGACATAAGCCACCTACAATTTGGGGGGCTTTGCCATAATCGCCACGCTTGGCAGGTGGGTTGGCGATCGCAGTATGGTGGTCAAATGCATAGAGAACGCTGCTGCCCATTCTCTAGTAAGTCCCTTAGTCGCCGACCCACGAAGAGATGGGGTGGTGCTATTCTTTACGACCGGCACCACCCGGTCGTTTAATGAAGTTTATTAATGTTGTTATAAACACTACGTGGAGCCTTAACACAGCCAGAAGGGGTCGTGGCGGACCCCGTAGAAGATAGCGGGATGAACTGAAGAAAACAAACAACCAGTGGTCCACTTAAGTCCCTGGATGGGAAGAGCTGGAAGTCACGAGAAGAGGCTTTGCCCAGCGTTTCGGTGAAATAACGATCCACATAATGTGACTGACACAGTGACTGAGTCCGCAACCACATTCAAACATTCTAAAGTATGGGGATACTTTAAAATGTTTGAATGTGGTTGTGAACTCAGTCCCTGTATTACCTACTATCTCTCCTGACTGATCGCAAATCACCACTCTGCCTCATAGACAATCACTAATCACCACTTTGCTCTCAATTACAACACTTGTATGTGTGTGGGCGACTGGTTGTCATCTCTGTCGCTATGTAAAGTTTATTTCTCAACACAAACCACTAATCACCACTTCACTCACAATCACCATACTTGTTTGCGTGTGAGTGTGCGATTGGTTGTCGACTCTGTCTACATATAAAGGTTTATTTTTCGACACAAATCACTAATCACCACTTTACTCACAATCACCATACTAGTGTGTGTGTGTGTGTGTGCGTGTGCGATTGGTTGTCGACTCTGTCGCTCGCTATATAAAGTTTATTATTGTTATTAATACTGGTCGTTTATTGCTTCTGGACGATTACTGTGGTAGCGAGGCGGGGGATTAGTGTGGATAAGACTTGAGTTAATTGTTTTATTTTTATTTTTTTCAATATTCAAATTTGTATGATGTGATGAATTAATTGCGAGATTGAATAATATTTTTGCTACATGATTTATTCAAGTAATTTTATCTTTTGCTATCAAACTTTAGCTCTGTGAATAGTAAACATACTATCCAAGTTGTGTCATGAGGTAATTAAGTAATGTATTTTTTAGCATAATCGATTCAAGTAATGTCATATTTTGATATCAAAGTTAATACTAGCTGACTTTAATCTAACACTGTGAATAAATTAGTAAACAATGATTCCATGAATTCTAAAACACAAAACAAAAAATATTTATATTCTTAAGTTATTAAGCCAACTAAAAGAATAATTGATAAAAAAAAGTAAAAGTAATAACAATATGATATAGAACTTACTTACGAATTTAAAGCAATATTTAACAATATTTATTATATAAAGAATTAAAATAAAATCAGAATAGATATACCATGACACTAGCAAAACTTTAGGACTAAAATCCTTTCATTTTAACAAACGTTGAACCTTGAAATTTTATTCCAAACGAAATTCCACTAAGATTCCCATACAACATTCGCCCGTCTCATCCACCATATTCCACCGCTGCGGGCGCACGCGGCGGCCACGACGTGTGTGGTCCAGTGAGACGACTGGCAATATGCTCTACATACATATTACTTTTCACAGGAATTTCTATATTTGGGAAAATTTTGTATTTCTCATAGGAATCTTGTTAGACCGTATTTGTTAAATATTATTTTTTAAATTGAAAAAAAAGTATCTATGCTTAGATCGTGTGGTCATGTTGAGAGGATGAATGAAGGACGGCTTACAAAAGGTATTTACAACGCAGACTCCCTAGGAGGACATATAGTGACCTTATTGGTGATGTTCTTCAGAAAGATCAGGGTGCGTAGTACTCGTAACCGGCGTGTGTCGTATGACCAGATGTATAAACCTAAACGAGGCAAAAGGAGTGTGTAGAGATCGTAGCAGGTGGCGGTCCGTGGTTTCTGCCTACCCCCACGGGAAAAAAGCGATAGTTTATGTATGTATGTATTATTTTTAAGGGGTGGTCTGGTGGTTGTAGATAAGTAAATTAGATATTAAAAATAATGACTGAATACCATCAACACGGTTGGTCTTGGCTTGTGGCTAAGCTACACTAGCCGCGGTTGATCCGTGGATGGGTCGCGCGCGACGTCGCGTCGCGCTTGTCCGCACGAGCCTTTTGGGAAATTCTTGATAGAAAACTCAATAACACTTTACCCTACCTGGAATAGAACCCAGGACCTCTTGCTTAGCAGTAGCGCTTGCTACCGAGGCAGATAACAAAATGAATAATTATACAATTATACAGACTTTAATAACATCAAAATTATGCTGATTGGTTGGCAAATTGTATTTTTTAGGGTTCCGTTGCCAAATGGCAAAAAACGGAACCCTTATAGATTCGTCATCTCTGTCTGTCTGTCTGTCCGTGTATGTCACAGCCATTTATTTCCGAAACTATAAGAGCTATGCTGTTGAAACTTGGTAAGTAGATGTATTCTGTGAACCGCATTAAAATTTTTACATAAAAATAGAAAAAAAAACAATAATTTTTGGGCCCCAACCCTATACATAGAACTGAAACTCAAAAAAAAAAAAATCATCAAACCCATACGGGTGGGGTGTCTATGGATAGGTCTTCAAAAATGATATTGAGGTTTCTAATATCATTTTTTTCTAAACTGAATAGTTTGCTTTAGAGACACTTCCAAAGTGGTAAAATGTTCCCCCCCCCCCCCCGGTACTTCTAAAATGAGGGAATGATAAAACTAAAAAAAATATATGATGTACATTACCATGTAAACTTCCACCGAAAATTGTTTTGAACGAGATCTAGTAAGTAGTTTTTTTTTAATACGTCATAAATCGTAAACCACACTTTACCTTTCATTCAGTCAACTCAAATATAAATTAAAAAAAAATAAAACATTTAATTTCATAAACATAAACCTTATGCATAAACCGTGAATACCTGCAGGGTTGTACGGAACCCTCGGTGCGCGAGTCCGACTCGCACTTGGCCGGTTTTTTAATCTTCGTTACGACGGTTTATTATACGAGTAGCTAACCTACTATTATTTTTGTGTAAAAAAATAATAAAATGGGTGTGTATCTAAATCACATCACAATCCATATTTAATATTAAAAATGCAAAAGCAACTCTGTCTATCTGTCTGTCTCGCTTTCCTGCTAAAACTACAGAACCGATTTAAATGAAATTTGGAACACAGATAGTTTACAGCCTGAGAAAGGACATAAGCTACTTTTTATTGCGGAAAAGGGGTTTTAAGGGGATGAAAGGGAGGATGAAAGGTTGTAGGGAAGTATTGTCATTTTTAAAGCTTTGGCAGGTAGCTGATGTAATAAGGAGTAACTTAGGCTACATTTATTTCAGAAAAATACCTGCGTTAATTTCGGACATCCACGCGGGTGAAGCCGCGGGCAAAAGCTAGTTAGTCTATAATGTTTCCACTGCTGGGACACAGGCCAGGGTGCTTACTCTTGATTTTAATTCCAATCGATTGACATTGGAATTTTGACGTTTTGTATTCTTGAGTTCGACTCTAGCGACAAAATGTGTTTAACCAAATTGCCAAATTGTGTTTTGGGTGTCCATTTTGGAGAACTAAGTGGAATCGAGATCGGGCGTTGTTGTTGTTCCAATGTAGACACTATTATTTTCAAGAGTACCGAATCACGTGTATGCAAAATTAACATTGGAATCGTATTGGCTTTAGATTGGAATTAAAATTAGGTTGTAGTCACTAGCTTGCGGGCGGCGAGCAATGGGTAGCTCGCCGCCCGGTAAGGACCAGGCTCGGGTCGACGGCGCGTAGTGTTCCACGCGCGGCTCAAAGAGATGTCAGCAGCACTGAAGGGGTCTGCTAGGACCGATGCCTGCCGGGGTCACGTGATTGTTCGAAAGAGATACCGTGACCCTGGCACATGGGAAAGTCAGTCATTTGATGATTTCCCATCCAAAAAAAAAAACCCCTGCTCTCTGTGAGAGGGAGTGGGCTAATCTACTACGTGGGCCTAATGCGGGTAGATGTCACATGTCTTCGAATTTTTGGTTCTAAGACATGCCGGTTTCCTCACGATGTTTTCCTTCACCGTTTTGAGAGCAGTGGTGATGAAATTATTAACATAAAGCAAAGCGCTTGTCTGGGTACGAACTTACGACCGTCGTGGCAGTTACTAATAAGCCACCAGTGTTCCCTACAAGATGGATCGACCCGTGTGGCTGTTATTACTAAAACACGAGCCGACATGTTCTAAATGTAAAGGGAAAGTAATATTTCCATTCGTGGTGGTTATTTAAATCCATCCTTTCACATATTATGAAAAGGGCTAAAATACAGTCCTCAGTTGTAGCGGTAGCCTAGTAATAAAAAATAATTAAAATAAAATAAGTTAATTACATATCATTTTAGCTTACATTGTATGTCGAGGAGTCTCCATTTAGGCATAGAAATACCTGTAGTTGAAGGCTCCGCTCTTCCCTTACATTATAAATATACAAATAACAAAAGAGAAGTAAGAAAGAAAATACAATCTGTTGTATATGTGCGTGAGTGTCATTGTATGTGTGTGTGAGTGTGATGGTGTGTCTAAGTGTGTTTGTTTTAAGTACCATCCGAGGACGTGCGTATGAATACACAAGGCACGACCGAGGACCTTTTCAAAGCGAGGACCTTTTCGAGGGTCCTCGGTTTGATTTGACCAAAGATTCATATTCCGCAAGCGATTTTGAGCCTTTCTGTATACTTAATAGGAAAAAGTTGTCTGAACCTCGGTTTGATCAAAATTTTTCATAATCTTACACACGCATTGTGTATCCACCAGGTGGCGCCTGTGTCACCTCATACACAGCATCTTTACACTCTTTTCACGTTGGTTGTATTATTCGAGGACTTTTGTGTTAAATTTAACACAAAGGACCTCGGTTAGGTAGCTTTTCCAAACAATGTGTATTTGAGACCTCGGTTTGCTAGATTTTCCGAACAATGTGTATTCTAGTCCTCGTTTAGACAGTTTTCCTCGTGTGTAGAAGACGAGTTATGTGCTATCATTTAAATAAAATTATGGAGGAAGAAATCGAAGGTATACTGAACCCTTAAGCAAATCGTTAGTACCTAGCTACTTGGCGCACGAGGAATAAGGAGGCTTCTTCTGCTGTTTGTGCTAACTACCTAGGCATTCTAGATTACACAACATTATGATTTCAGCCATAAAATATTTTACGGTCATGGGACACAAACAACAAGTTGAAGTAAACAAGTACAACGAAATAAAGAAAGTTTTATTTTAAAATCAAACAAACTATTCGACTCAAACAAAACGACTTACAGAGAAAATAATTAGATCGACATAATTTGGACTAAAAACTTAACATAACATTAAGTAACACAATGTTTATTTAGAAAACAATAAAGAAATATTATCTAGTGAGATCAAAATAATTTGGGAAGCATGAAAACTTAATAGCTAGCTATAAAACTATTAAAGATAAATCACATATTATATGCCAGTCAAATTCAAAATTTCTTGCTTTTTTCGCAAATTAAAGCGATAAAAAGGATTAATTGTTGTATCATCAGTTTTCATCAATACTTTTATTAGTTACTAGCGAAAAACGCAAGAAAAGAATGTAGGTTAAAGAATTAATGATTTTTGGAACAACACCCTATTGGTTACAATCATCACCATTCATAAAAAAAAACATCCTTTGGGATAATCAATACCATTCAGTTTTCTTTTTAGAGAGAGAGAGGGAGAGAGAGGGAGAGGGAGAGGGAGAGAGAGAGAGAGGGAGAGAGGGAGATAGGGAGAGGGAGAGAGAGAGAGAGAGATAGATAGAGAGAAGGAGAGAGAGAGAGAGATAGATAGAGAGACGGAGAGAGATAGAGAGAGGGAGAGAGAGAGAGAGAGAGATAGATAGAGAGACGGAGAGAGAGAGAGAGATAGAGAGGGAGAGAGAGAGAGAGAGAGAGCGAGGTAGAGAGAGGGAGAGAGGGAGAGACGGAGGGTGGAATTATCTGAATTCCTTTCTAAGTGCTCATTATTTTAAGCTATAATAGAACTCTGCAAATTTCAAAATGCTAAGTCCAGTGGTTTCTTCATCAATCTTTACCTGTATGGTGTGTATATAAAAAGTAGCCCTATGTCCTTCCCCGGGCTTGAGATTATCCTATCCAGCACAAACGGATTACTAAACACTGACTAATAAACAGGTCGGATCAATGTTACTTGCATTTAATCACTACATAGTATAAAACAAAGTAGCTTTCTTTGTCCCTATGTATGCTTAAATTTTTAAAACTACGCAACGGATTTTGATGCGGTTTTTTTAATAGATTTTGTAATAAGTAAAGAATTATGTGGTATATAACTGGAATAGGTGAACATCTGTGTTAATTTATCTGTGTTTTTACTGCAATATACTCCTGTATGCTATGTTATTTGATTTTTTTTGTTCAGCGTAAATATGTAGGTTTTGGGATTTAGATACACGTGAGCAAGCTACGTATAGCTGCCCATGGGAAAAACAGAGCGTGCCTCAATGTATCCCCGCTACCTACAAAGTTTGCCCTTGCGATTTATTAATAGTCATAGAAAATGCAACTTTAAGTGGGAACTGTAAACGTTTGAAATTGAAGGGTAAGTTATTGGGTATTATTGGGATGCGTGGAATAAGAACATTTTCACCCTTAGCTTCTCCAGTTAAAATTGTGGCCTTAACAAAATGCCTGCCTAGTTCAATGACTCGCAATCTAGTGCCATTACATAGTCTCGGGGCGTCCAAGTTGCGCATTAACAAAACGGGTATACCGACTTTTAATTCGAGCTTATGTGATGGCACCCCAGATAGCTCCAAAGAGTTAAGAAACTCCACGGGGTAGCTCGTACAGTCTTCAGATGACATGACTGTGTCGATGGAGTTGTAGGTTGTTGCATCGCTGGTTACTTGGTCCAAGATAATTTTGTTGATTTTCGCAACTGTCTCATTTCTGGGTGCTAGTATAGATCTTTCACATAACCAACTTTCATCGTGGATGTTCTGTTGCAAAGTTGCAAAAACTTGAGCAATGAGTGCGTCTTCCGAATCCACAACGTGACAAAATTGATTAGTGAATAGATTGACCTTCTTCGTCAGTTTCGATTCGACCTTTAGGCGCTCCGTTCAAGTCAATCATAGTATCGTGATAACTTTTAAACTATTCGGCCAAATTACTTAGTGTGAAAGACAAAGTTTAACTACATTAAATACTTAATGCGAGAAATGTATTCATTTTGATAAGAGTTTGATAATTATATACTATGTGTGCATTGTAAAATAGTAAATTAAATTTATGGTTCACAATTTTGGTCGTACTGGCGTGCACATAAAAGGTAGATATATGCTGTCGCAGATTTTTATTTAGATCTACTTAAGACAAACAATCCTGCGGTACATCATCTTTATGTAACTCCATTGGTTTAGGCAGCGCACGCCAAGATAGCTCTCAGATGGAAGATTTTTTTACGGCTTAATTGACACGTATCGTTATATTATGACCAAAATTACATAAAATCATTATAAATTGTAGCCTATGTGTTATTCTGATGAATAACCTATATTACTGTAAAGTTTCGTCCAAATCCGTTCAGTAGTTTTGTCGTGAAAGGGTAAGAAACATACACATACATCCATCCTCACAAACTTTCGCATTTATAATAGTAGTAGGATAATGTTAGAGAAAAGAGACTTTCCGTGAAAATATTGTGTAAATAAACATTGAATCGTAACATAACATCAAGCCTTATTTCCCCGAAGGGTTGGGTAGAGGTATACCAAAAGTACACCTACGTTTCGCCAGTTATGTTGATATAACATAATACTTTGAAAAGCGCCTACAAACGTAAAGATAATCGACTTGTCCTCGCTTGGTACTTCATTTTTAGAAAATGTGTGTAAGGAATAATTCGGAACATTCTACTTACATTAATAAATTATCTAATGGTATTTAGGTAGGAAGTTTTTTCATGTCCTCGCTGTGTTCAAGTTCTACTCGGAAAACTGTCCTCAGTTTAGTGATATAAAGTGTAACACAGCGTCCGCAGTTAGTACAAGATATAAGAAATATTGTGTAAAAATACGTCCTCGGAAGGGTGTCGCAGGGCTGACTTAAGGGGTCCTCGGTTGGCATACACAAAGTCCTCGTATGTGCATCGCTGGTCACATTTGGCTGTGTATTTCAGGTCCTCGGTATGATAGCCGGAATTCATACAGAAAAATGTTGAGATAGCATTATGCCAATAAGCTTATCACTATACAGGGTTATTTGTAAAACACCGGCAACCTCTCAGATCTATGTTACTAACATCATAATCAACAACTTTTGTTCTATGACTTTTAAAAATTCATCATATTTTAGTGCATCAGATTTTCATACAAAAATCGGCTGCCTGTAAATAGGTCAAGTTTAAGCGCCCCCGCCGCCCTAACCCCGCTCCCCTTGCTAATATACTATCGCTTTCTTTTGCTTCGCATAGACTCCGTAACATTTAGAGCGTTTAATGTAAATATTTTTATTTTTGTTTGAAAATCTGATGAATTAAAATATGATGAATTTTTAAAAGTCACAGAACAAAAGTTGTTGATTATGATGTTAGTAACATAGACCTGAGAGGTTGCCGGTGTTTTACAAATAACCCTGTATATTTAGTCATCTGTCTCTTTCTATCTTATTCAAAAAGGCCAACGAAGTATTAAAACCAGTTTTTTGGAGGGTCCTCGGTACGGTCAAGAACTACCAAGGTCCTCGTAAGGGTGTCTGTACAAACAAGGGTGTGTGTGTGTGTGTGAGAGAGAGAGAGAGAAGGAGATTTTGATTGTACATAGTGTGACTAAATAAGCTAATAACATCACTGCATATATCATTTATTATTATGTCATCCGTTGCAAAAGTCCCAGTGGTATCTGGGTTTAGTATTTGTTGTGGGTTGGAACCCAGACAGGCGCAAATTATTTGGTGTAAATTATTTCATCACGACTGCTCTCAAAACGGTGAAGGAAAACATCGTGAGGAAACCGGCATGTCCCTAGAACCAACAATTCGAAGACATGTGACATCTACCAACCCGCACTGGGCCCGCGTGGTAGATTACGGCCCTCTCCCTCTCACCGAGAGGAGGCCTGTGTCCCAGCAGTGGGAACATTATACACTGATTATGACAGTCCTTAAATATGTGCTGATGCACCTATACTTTCTCCCATCAACCATTTTGAACCCTTTTCCTTCAAAATTTAATGATATTAACTCAAAAACAACCACCATTGCTACACTTTTCAAATTATCACCAATTTACGACTATTTGCTATTAGAAGCCGATGTTTGCCGAACGCTCCCGATGTTTACCGAGTACGTCCGATGTTTGCCGATCATGATCGACTTAAGGAACACCATCAATATTGACATTTTTCATGTAACACTACGACAAACTTACAATTGCGGTTTTGCACCGAATAACTTCTTTGAACGTAGAACAATCGGAACTGTAAACTTAACTTGGTATTTTAGTATGACGGTTACACATTTAAATTTGCTGTTCGATTTTCAGATAGCTGGAACATTTTCTTCGTGTTTTTAAGTTTCACAGGCGCATTTAGTAAGTTTGTTTTGTGTCAATATTAGGTTTAGTTATGACGGTGCATTGTAATGGTGATTATGACTCTTAAAGAGGTGAAAACGTGAACTAATATTTGAGTGCACTATTAAATGTAGTTCACGAAGTATTTTTAGAAAGTTTCGGTAAAATAAGGGCAGGCATGCATGAAAATAGGTCTTAAGCCAACATACGTTAAATTAAATTTCTAAAATGGTTCGACCTGCTGTCTTATATGGATCAGAAAACCTCAAGCGGCGAAAGTATAGCAACCTTATTGGTAATTATATTTTCGAGCCGTTTGGGGTTGAAACCCTCGGGCCGTGGGGTCAGAGTGCTCATGGCCTCTTTAAAGAAATATCGAAACGGCTGGTTGACACTTCTCGTGACCCAAGGGCTGGTTTTCATTTTGGCCAGCGGCTAAGCATTGCTGTACAGCGTGGTAATGCCGCCAGTCTCTTGGGTACATTGCCGGTCGACAGCGATGAGGATGAATTTTTCGACGCCTTATTTTAGTTTGTATACATATTTATAGTTTTAATTAAGTTAATATATTATTTTGTTATTCTTACAGAAATGAATGTTGGACCACAGAAGGAATGACTGAAAAGCAATTGCATGCAAATAAGATAAGAATGTTAAGAGGGATGTGTGGTATTACAAGAATAGATAGAATAAGAAATAAGTACATAAGAGGAAGTCTGAAATTGGCACCGATAAGTAACTGAAAAGTTGTGCGAAAATCGGTTGTCAAAGGCGGGCTAATGAGTTAGGCATTCTCTACCAGTCAACCAAGGGTGGTGAAGAGATTAGATGGCAGGTGCTTTGGTTAAGAGGAACAATGTTCCTCTTTTTAAATACTATGAAAAAATACAATCATCATATTGAATTATACAAAATATGACTATAACAATGTATATAACTATTACTTAGCCACAAGCTACTCAAAGCGTTATGAATTTATGATCGAGCGTGTCTACCGACCCAGAGTATAAAAAGTTTCACAGAAAATTCAACTCCCATTTCACCCTCTTAGGGATGGAATTTCAAAAAACCCTTTCTTAGTGGATACTTACTCTTCACAAAGAACACACCCTCGAAATTGCATGCCTCTAGGACCAGCGGTTTAGGCTGTGCGTTGATATATCAGTCAGTCAGTCACTCAGGACTTTGAATTTTATATATATCGCACCTTTGGTAGAACAAGGGCACAATTGCAGTTTTTGCAATTTCACAGGAGAGTAATTTTAAGATATTCTTTGTACTTAATGTGGTCTACCTATGTTAATAATGTTCTAAGGTTGTTCTGCTTTGTATGACATAAACTACATACTATATTCTTTTAGGTGTATCGTTTACAAATATTAAAAACTGCTAGTTTTTTAAAGCATTTCTGCATATTTAAGTCATTTTGGCAATTTATGACAATTATGCCCTTGTTCTACCAAAGGTGCGATATATAGATATATATATATATATATATATATATATATATACAAACACAGACACTTCTGAATTGTCAAGAAGTTGGTCAGTCAGAAAAATTAGCCTAGTTGCCAATTCCAAAGAGTAGTAGGTTCCTGTGGAGAAGAACGGAGAAGAAACTCCACGGACATCCCACTATTTAGTTTGGAAGCCCACCTTTCATCATAGCCCTCTCATCATAAGTAGGTACACTCAGTGCCCGCGCGTGCGTAGTGACTCATATTAATATCTTAGCGTCTGCGTGACGAATGGGCTGGGATGACAGATTTACTTGCGTGGTACATCATCGATCGGGTTTATTGTCTGTATACTAGTTGGATACTGTGGGTTTGCTTATAGAATAATTCCTATTAAAAACAGTGTAGAGGTAGGAAATTGTTTTAATATTTTTTAATAGACCCCAACCAGCCCGCGAAATTCAAAATTTCTTGCGTTTTTTTGCAATTTGCAGGCCAGTGCTAGGTTGTATGTTGATTAAAATCTTATTCGCGGCTGTAAGACATATGTAGTTACAGAATTATAATCATCAAAATCATCAATACAACGCTATATGTGCATAAAGCTGTAGGAATGACTTTTTCTGTTTTTTTTTTTTTTTTGTTCTTACTCTTTTATGAACTTGGAGGGTTGTATTGGCGATTTAAGCCGCGAATAATATTTTAATCAACATACAACCTAGCACTCGCCTGCAAATTGCAAAAAACGTAAGAAAATTTGAATTTCGCGGGCTGGTTGGAGCATTCACCTTAATATCCTATTGTTGGGCGGGGGCCTTCCTACTCTCATTCCACGTCTCTCTGTCCAGATCTGCCAAGGACCAATCTTTATTAAAAGAGTCCAGCTCATCCCGCCATCTCCGTCTGGGCCTGTCACGATACCGTTTCCCACTAAGCGGGACCCACTGGATCTTACGTTTGGTCCATTGATCGTCTGTCATACGGCAGATGGGTCCAGCCAAATTTTTTTTCGTAACCGTAGTGAATTTTAGTGTTATTTCAATCTACAGACAGATACAGTTTTTACTAGTACGGAGGTCGGTGTGAATTACTCTCTAACAACCATTTACGTTTGACCTTATTCGTTTTTATTTTGTTTCTTTTTTTTTTATACATACATATAACTAGTTGTATCAAAGGTTGTTATTGTGCTACTAGAAATAAAAAATGTTTTTTTTTATTTTTATCTAGGGTAAAAGTGATTTTGTTTAAGTTTTATTAGCATAATCGGCCCACTACTGGGATACAGGCTCCTGTCTTTGCAGACGCGGATCTAGGTTTTCGCTCAGAGGGACAATTTTTTCACGCCGAGAGACAGGCTTGGCAGAGGTAATTTCTCAAGTCTTCTACTTATCTATACCTAAGAAAGAGCGGGCTATTAGTAACCTGCAGGTCCAGTGAGGGATGGTGGAAGTCACATGCTTTCGAATGGACGCTGTATAATATTGCATTTTGGAGAGGAACAGGGTGTACAGTTCACTCAACCGCCGTAGAAAAGGAAGAACCCTCCGAACAGGTGGGAGTCCTGTCTGGGGGAACTGCCCGACCATTGAAGTTGGGACGTTGAGCGGAATAAAATTTCATCACCACTGCTCTTAAAACGGTGAAGGAAAACATTGTGAAGAAACCGGCATGTCTTAGAACTAAAATTCCAAAGACATGTGACATCTACCAACCCGCACCTGGGCCGCGTGGTAGATTACGGCCCACTTCCTCTTGAAGAGAGAAACCCTGTGTCCTAGCAGTGAGAACATTATAAACTATAGTTAGTTTAAAGTTAGTTAGACATTTAGGGCGGACGAAGTCGCGGGCAGAACCTTGTGCTTCTGCCCGCGACTTCGTCCGCCCTAAATTTCAAATTTCTTGTTCCCCCGACCCTTCCCGTCGCGTCGAATCGCCTACCCGTGTGATTTTCCCCGTTTTTGCAACATTTTTCATTACTGCTCCGTTCCTTTTGGTTGTAGCGTGATTTTATATAGCCTATAGCCATCTTCGATAAATAGACTACCCAACACAAAAAGAATTTTTCAATTCGGACCAATAGTTTCTGAGATTAGCGCGTTCAATCAAACAAACAAACTCTTCAGCTTTATAATATTAGTATAGAAGAATAGATTATGCTATGCTCTCATACATTAATGATCTACCCCATCTACTTCCAAACCAACCGAAGATGGTGTTATTTGCAGATGACACATCATTGATATTTAAAATCGACAGACGGTCTCAAAATCTTGACGACGTCAATAACTGCATTCTTCAGGTCCAAGACTGGTTTACGGTAAATAACTTGGTACTTAATAAAAAAAAAACCAAGTGCATTAGATTTCAATTGCCTAATGTCAGAGGTAGCGAATGTGACATCTTATTGAATTGGGAAAAACTGGAATTTATTGATCAAACGGTTTTCCTAGGAATCACGCTAGACGAGAAATTACAATGGGGACCTCATATAACATCTCTTGCGGGGCGGTTAAGCTCGGCCGCTTATGCTGTTAGAAAGATAAGACAGTTAACAGATGTAGAAACCGCGCGTTTGGTCTATTTTAGCTACTTCCACAGCATTATGTCGTATGGCATTTTACTGTGGGGTAGGGCTGCTGACATTGAATCCATTTTTATTTTGCAAAAGCGAGCTGTCAGAGCCAATCTATGTCGCGGCGAATCCCTCAGGGAACTATTTAAAAGGATTAATATTATGACGGTACCTTGCCAATTCATTTACGAAAATATTATGTATGTAAGAAAAAATCTACATCTTTTTAATAAAATAAGCGATAGACATAATTTTAATACTAGAAATAAAGACAAGATAGATCAACCATTTTTCAGATTAGCAAAAGTACATACATCTTTTATGGGGTACTGTGTTAAATGTTACAACAAAATACCTTCTGATATATTGCAATTAAATGAAAGGAGGTTTAAAAGTCATATTAAAAGTACACTTTGTAAACGAGCTTATTACAAATTAGAGGACTACATTCAAGATAAGAACGCTTGGAAACATGCTGGTCTCGCTCCATAGGACAGTCTTAGAGTTTATCAAACTAGTTGCTAACTTAATTGTGTAGATAATATTTATTTTTTCTTCTATGACACTGTTTTACATTCTGTAATTACTGTAACTCACACACTGACAGTTTATATGGGTAGTTCATATAATTGTTTTTTTTATTTAACTGCTTTTGTTAATTTATTTTTATTTTCTTTTAATTTCATTTTTGTGTCTATGTATCATTTGCATCGTTGTATATGTAAGCGGGCACGCCCTTTATGCCTGGAGGCTTTAGTAAGATTTTAAGTTCTGTTTACGATTTTTGTTTCATTATTCATTTCAGCTTGAGTTTAGTTTTCAATGTTTTGTTGGTATAATGGCGTGTGCTAGCTGACATATGGCGAATAATGTATGTTTTGTTTTATTATATTAATAACTTATACAATATTGTATAGAATCAAGTTCTTCTAACTTAACAGACAGCAGTGCTGCTGGGGAGTTTGTTCCGCCACTTCTTCTTCCCAGCCAAAGCACTAGGAAGTGTCGAAGGGCGGGCGTTTTGGGGGGACTGTCTTATGTGACTTTGACGTTCAAAAAGTGCTGACTCTCAGCCTAGTTTGAATAAATGACTTTTGATTTTGATTCTCCAGCACGCGTAGCATGATCGCCATAGAAACGGAATTTGTCGATGGAAGAGAAGACAAAATGATAGATTGTATCGTAGAAAAATTGTGTAAAACTGAAGAAAAGAGATGTTTCTATTCTTCAGTCGACAAGAGTACGATGTCAAGTATGATCACTATTTCTCTTTACTATTGATTAGATAGAACTAAACATTTTTGCAGAATTAAAATACATAAGGAACTTTTTTTGTTCTTGGTAGAATAGATATAGAATTGGTCATGCTACGCCGGCAGGAAGATTCTTTCAGAAACAGAGAGCTCTTTCTAATATTTAAACCGACGGACAAACTTACAAAATGTATTATTAGTTATTTAAGTAACACCAGAATGTATTTATAATAGAATGTTTTAGTTCATTTATTGACAGAATCTTTCTCAAGAACTATAACATGTAAGTTATGGGCAGTTTATTTTTGTCTAAATTATTTTTAAATATACTGTTGGGGTGAATTATGAGAGGATAGTGATGTTCTTATTTTTTACTATGATTGATCTGAAACGGAGAGACAAAGAAATGGGTGATGCTTTCATGATGTGAGTGCAGTCATTATAATATATATACACCGTGACCTTTTAGTCGTCTCACAAACGTTGTCCACTCAATGTATCCGACATTATATACCTCTAGGCGTGTTTTTTTTTTACCATTAATTATGATACTAAGAAAAATAAATAATGCATTAGAATTATTAAACATCATGTTAATTATGTTAACGTATCATACGGAAGAGAACATACCTACCCAGCGCACGAATCGACTAGATAATTCCATCTCCATTTTCCATGAGCCAAAATATCAATTTAAAACTACGTCCTGCGTCATCAAAATGATTAATATTTTTATTTTTTAGTTATTCATATGTTCATTTTTTTCTTACAGATGTGTAGTAGTCATTGGATACATGAAGTGGGTTTCCGTTATAAGACGCTTAAATTATCACGGTGTATATACATAAACTCATTACTCACGCCTTTATCCCATGGGGGGTAGGCAGAAACTACGGAACGCCACCTACTACGATCCTCACATACTCCATTTTGTCTCGTTTCGGTTCATACATCTGCAGGCGTAGCATGACGCTTATATTTCTACGAAGAATAGACAAAGCTGTTTTCATACAAATTAACAATTTATTTATTATTATTTATATATGCTTTATTGTACACTAGAAATTACATTTCAACTAAAAACATTTAACAATAAAAACATACAATGGGCGGCCTTATCGCTCGAATTTGTTTCTTCATTTTTGATATCTAATCGTAGAAATCTTTCTACAATCTGTCATTTTGTCTTTCGTTTCTAAAGATCCTTCTCTGGATCCTTTTTAATGTAGACTATAATTAGAAGAAAGCTTTCTATCCCAATTGTCAAAATCACACTGACAAATATCAATCGCCTAAGGTAGCGATAACAATTTGAGTTTGGAATCGCCATACTAAAGACAGTAGTACAAACATTTTACTCGACGGCCACAAAGTATAGAGGATCAGTTTTTATCCAGTGCGCAAACTGTAACCATGGATTCAGCAAATCATTCTAGACCCTCCAGCGTAGAAAATTTCTATCGGTTATACAAAAAATAAATCAGCTGTTCCATACATTTTGACACCGTAGGGATTGCATTTGTCTATGAAACAGCTGATTTTTTTTTTTGTAAAACTGACGAAAACTTTCTGCGCAAGGGGTCTAGAATGATATGCTGAATTCATGATTACAATTTACGCATTGGATAAAAACTTATCCAGTGTATAGGTTATCTAAAAACTCACGATTATAAAAGAGTGCGTTTTGAAAAAAATAAAAATGTACAGTTGACTCTTTCTACTTTTCCTGCCGTCGTACTGTCTACACGAAACGTCACTTTGTCTATTCTACGGTGTTCATGCTGGTCATACACACACGCCGGTTGCGAGTAGGTACTACTCACCTGACCTTTCTGAAGAACATCACCAATAAGGTCACTTTATGTTCTCCTAGGGCGTCCTCTCCTCATTCTAATACATGTTTTAAAGAATTAATTCGCAGCATCATAATCAGCCTATATAGTTCCCACTGCTGGGACACAGGCCTCTCGGTGAAAGGGAGTGGGCCGTAATCTACCACGCGGGCCCAGTGCGGGTTGGTAGATGTCACATGTCATCAAATTTTCGGTTCTAAAACATGCCAGTTTCCTCACGATGTTTTCCTTCACCGTTTTGAGAGCAGTGGTGATGAAATTATTTACACAAAGTAAAGCGCCTGCCTGGGTTCGAACCCACGACTTACTACCCGTAAGTCGAGGCCGATACCACTGGGCCACCACTGCTCTTCAGGGAGACGACCCAGGAGAACATATAGTGACCTTATTGGTGATGTTCTTCAGAAGGGTCAGGTGCGTAGTACTGGTAACCGGCGTGCGTGTATGACCAGATGTATGAACCTAAACGAGACAAAAGGAGTATGAAAGGATCGCAGCAGGTGGCCTTCTGTAGTTTCTGCTTACCCCCATGGCAAAAAGGCGTAATTTTATGTATGTATGATCTGAAAAGGAGAGACAAAGAAATGGGTGATGGCAAAAAATAGGTGCAGTTCTAGATGCATTCATTTTAAAACATGGGGCAGAAATCCAATCCTGCTAATATTTTTAAAATTAAATAATTAAAATTGTTTATTCATCATAAGAGCATTGTCATCATCATCATCATCATTGTAGCCGTAAGACGTCCACTGCTGGACTTAGGCCTCCCCCAATTTGGGGGGCTTTGCCATAATCACCACGCTTGGCAGGCGGGTTGGCGATCGCAGTATGGTGGTAAAATGCATAGAGAACGCTGCTGCCCATTCGTTAGTAATTCCCTTAGTCGCCTTCTACGACACCCACGGGAAGAAATGAGGTGGTGTTATTCTTTACGTCCGGCACAGCATTGTAGTACAGTTTAAAGGGTTGACAAATTGAGTGTACTTAAACTACAACTGAAGTGGTGGTGAGGTGCTGCATTCCCAGCAAAGTTATAGAATAACCTGTATAAGGGAGTACAGTGCTTGCATTTTACTACGACAATAATAAATATCTAAGGGCAACCAACACACCGTTATCTGATCCTAAACTAGGCAGAGCCTGTACTATGGTAACCAGACAACTGATAAACATACTTATATATTTCTAAATACATACATATTATAGATAAATTACACTCAGACACAGAACAAATGATTGTGCTCATCACACAAAGATTTGTCCTGGGTGGGAATCGAACCCACGACCTCAGTCTTAGTAGTCAGGGTCACTAACCACTAGACTAATAGGCCAGTCAATATTTTATTACGACACCCATGGGAAGAAATGAGATGTTGCTTTACGTTGCTTTAGACTTCATATTTTTCACCCTCACTCAAAACTCTTTCATAATAAGTCACACCAAAACTACACCGTCACCAAACCAGCGTCACAGACAATTTCTAACATCAAATTATAATAAGCAAAAACGCCAATTAGCTTCAAAGTCACAAATAAATGCCCCCATCTATTTGTGTACAAAGTATTTGACGGCACATTCGCGGGAACGCTAAGCGGCCATGATGGATGGACGAATACCGAACTAATTGGCGCCTAATTTCGTACGTCATAGCTCTTGAAATATTGCTTTGGTTTCAGTGTAGTTGCTGGTATTAGGGACTTGATGGAAGATTTTTTTTTTGGGTTTTTCTTGGGAGATGTTTATGGAATTTTAAATTTTGGGAAAAAAATTGTGATGTCTGTAATTTTTTCGGGTAGACGACTTATTTATTTATTTATTTGGAAACTCAACAGCTTATTAATAAATTACATGCGTTATGATGAATGTTTACCTCACTATCAATGAACAGCCCAATGCAATTGCGTCAAAGTTACTAGCATGCACTGCACATTGACAGTGAGATGATAACAATTATCTCTTAAACCAATTACAGAGTTTCACGGCATTGATAACGCTAGGTTAAGTAGAAAGTGGCAAATAAAGAGAAGAAAAAAGAAAGAAAGTTCTACAAGTACATCAATACAGCAATTATATGCGACTGTGGACAAATATAAAATCAAAGTTAAAGTTAAAAATTTGTACCTAAATACTACGGCAATATTAGTAAAAAACAAACAAAATAAAACAAAACATTAAAATAAAATATAATTTAAAAAAAATAAAAATACATTGTGAATATTTTTACACTAAGTAATTGGAACGTGTTTTGGTTGAGATATAATCTTTATTAGATTTCTCCTTTAAGGATGAGTTATGGCACAATTTGTTTACTAAACAATATCTGCTTGACTTGTTTCCGATATGATTGTTTGGATAAATGAAATATATCGACATTTTCAAAACCCTCACAATAGATGCGAGGTAGTCGGGTCAGAACATCATTTTTACCGTATTTTGTGCGACAGCCAGGTATACTGAATAATTTCGTATGTCTGGTACGTGTTTTTGGGGTACAGAAATCTATACATGATAGCAAATCACTGCTGTCCAAACGACCCCGCACGACTTGGGAGTATGTTAAATGATTTTATTTTTACAAAAACTTAAAGTAAAACTAGATGAGGTCGGCGTTTCCTGTATCTGAGAAGAAAGGCCGAAACCAACTCGGAGGTCAAAGTCTCTTTTAAAGTCCGGACATAATCTTGGTCACAACATGTGAAGACCATGTAGAGTGGTGACTGAAATGGTCATTTGGAGAATGAACCACACAGATTGAGTGGACCTGTCCAGTCAGTGCACGCATTTGACACTAATCGTGGAGCTCAACGCAGAACTTAAGGAGCTCAACGATTCGACGAACAATACTAAAGAAATAACGTTAAGGCATGGTCTGCGTATATCGCAAATATTGAAAACCAACTAAGTAGGTCCGTGTGGTGACGGACGTAAAACAATAGCATCGTCCCATTAATTCTTCAGTGGGTGTCGTAAAGGGCTACACTAAGGGGCTTACGAGGGAATGGGCAACAGCGTTCTCTATGCATTTTACCACCATACTGCGATCGCCAACCCGCCTGCCAAGCGTGGCGATGATAGCAAAGCCCCCCAAATTGGGGGAGGCCTATATCCAGCAGTGGACGTCTTACGGCTGAAATGATGATGATGATGGTCATTTCTTGTTATTTATAGAACGATACGTCTTTTGTTCGTTGGTGAAGTAATTGGGTATCCAGTAAATTGCAGGTGATGTTGTGGCACCAATTACAAGGTTACTTTGTATTTCTAATGTCATTGAGGAAATATTGTAGAATACCATATTTCGAGGCGATCAAAGCTGTGGAAGATACTGACATCCCTTCATCAACTAGAAAAGAGCTGATAATCTTCCGACGGCTGAACAGATTTTCTTGAATCATAGCTAAGAATACTCTCAATTAAGTCACCTTCCAGACAAAACATAATTGGTTTAGCCGTTTGTAAGCTACGATGCTATAGACAGAAACACATATACACAGATACACCCCTCTGTTTACGCTCTATTGACGCTGCGGCTAGTCTTTTTTAATTCATCCCTTAATTAGTCATTTTTTTATGACACCAAAAACATCTATTTTCTGAACACAAACTCCAAGATTTTCGGCCTACCAACACCAGGCCGAAAACCGAAACCGATACCAATCCCCCTACTACGCACATCACTATTTAAAACCCTTACATCACACCGTTTCAGAACGCACTCAATACTTCAAAGGGCACCAAGGCTCAGTAGTTAACAATTATCGCGACATCCGCAGTTCGATTCCCGGTAAAGTACATTTAAATCATGCGGTTCGCTGTAGGCAAGTTTATTTTGATTTATAGCGTTTTATTGTACATTCTTAAGTTTGTTGTAAATCAAAATGGTTTGTATTTTCGTTGTGTTAAAGAGGCGTAGAACGATGCCAACTTAGTAAACTCTCTTTTCTTTCTTTGAAAACTAGCTTTTGCCAGCGGTTTCGCCCGCGTATAATACATATAAACCTTCCTCTTGAATTACTCTATCTATTAATGAAAACCGCATTAAAATCCGTTGCGTAGTTTAAAAGATCTAAGCGTACAGACGCGGGAAGCAACCTTGTTTTATAGTATATGAAGATGAATATAGATAACCAACCAAGACAGAGATCTGGAGCAGTGGTGGGTAGTTGTACGTCGCAGGTTCGAACCCAGACTAACACTACTTTTTAAGCAATTAGGGTCCAATTCAGTTCCTGCTAGGGTCGCGAGATTTGTTCGAACAGTTACCGTGGCCCTGGCATATAGGCAACTGAAGGAACACGGGTGGGTTTTAGTCAGTAAAAGTCTGACACGCTCTTCCGCTCCGCCCAGAGCGGGATACGTTATTTGATGATTTCCCAACAAAAAAAATTGTTTCAATTCAGTTGTATTTTTCTTATGTTTGTTACCTCAGAACTCATATAATATATATACACTGATTGGAAAAAATCTTTAATGCTTGAAAGATTGTACTTAATGGGTGAGGAGGGTGTGGATAGCAGTGGTGGCCCAGCGCTTACGGCTGCGACTTACGAATTTATAGGTCGTACGTTCGAACCCAGACAGGCACTTTCATCATTTCAGCCGAAAGACTTCGACTGTTCGACATAGGCTTTCCCAAATTTGGGCGGGTTTCCCATAATCGCCACGCTTGGCAGGAGGATTGGCGATCACAGTAGGGTGGTAAATGCATAGAGAACGCTGCTGCCCATTCTCTAGTAAGTCCCTTAGTCGCCTCTTACGACACCCACGGGAAGAAATGGGACAGGCGCTATACTTTGTATAAATTATTTCATCACCACTGCCCTCAAAACGGTGAAAGGTAAACATTGTGAGGAAACCGGCATGTCCTAGAACCAAAAATTCGAAGACAAGTGACATCTACCAACTTTCCTGGGGTCGCGTGCTGAATTCCCACTCTCTCTCACCAAGAGGACGCCTGTTTCCTAACAGTGAGAACATTATAGGCTAACTAGCTTCCGCCCGTGACTTCGTCCGCGTCAAATTTCTTGTTCCCCCGACCCTTCCCGTCGCGTGAAATCTCCTACCCGTGCGATTTTCCCCGTTTTTGCAACATTTTTTATTACTGCTCCACTCCTCTTAGTTGTAGCGTGATGTTATATACTTATAGCCTTCCTCGATAAATAGGCTACCCAACACAAAAAGAATTGGTCAATTCGGACCAGTAGTTCCTGAGATTAGCGCGTTCAATCAAACGAACAAACTCTTCAGCATAATAATATTAGTATAGATTATGATGACTTAAAGGGTAGAACAACCAGATAGATATGGTACTTAGAATATTCCGTGTGATGATGGACGTAAAGAATACCACCATCTCATTTCGCCCCGTGGGTGTCGTAAGAGGCGACTAAGGGACTTACTAGAGAATAGGCAGCAGCGTTCTTTATGCATTTTACTACCATACTGCGATCGCCCACCCGCCTGCCAAGCGTGGCAAATTGGGGGAGGCCAATGGCCAGCAGTGGACGTCTTTCGGCTGAAATGATGACAGTGATGAATAATGTACTTAGGATGCGCAAGGTCGTAGGTTCGTCTAAGTGGTCTGAAGGTCTTAGCTTCATGGGATGCAGTTGGCCTTGCTAGCACAGGTTCAACGAGAGCCTAGGCAAATTATCTTAACACGTTAACTGACATGTCGGGCCTTGTCGAACTATATGACCGACAACACGATTGTTGCTGCCTGGCGGCCATGTTTATTACTGTTTCAACTATATTAAGTGTCCCGTAGAGCGCAAAAACCACTGTGTCTATATAACTTTTGTTTACATTTACTCTCATACACTTTTTGGAAAGTATGAAGTCAAAATTAAAGTAAGGAATTAAATTATGAAAATAGGCTGTATATCATGTAATAAATATGGTATATATGTATTTATGGAATAAATAAACTATTTAAAGTGAAATAACACTTAGTACATTTTTAGACTTTTTCTGATTTTCACCATGGCAGTTAACGTGTTAATAACAATAATCCATTTATTTCAGAGGACACAAGCTCAATAAATACATTAACCTAAACATACATATTTTTATTAACAAAACTAGTGTTATTAATTGTTAGTCGCACTTCACTTGGCACTAGCTTGAAAGTTCTGCGGTATTTGTTCGTGGAAGAGACAGAACACCAACTGCTTTCTTCCATGACGAGGGGCAAATAAAAATTCGGCACGCGCAGCACGAACACCAAGTTGGCGTTGCAGCGCGACTTCAGTAACTGACCCCTCGGGTGTACCTTGTCTTATTTGTTTATTTTTATAAAATACATGTTACTTATATTAGACAAAGCATACAATTAGACCTCTGGGGTCTGTCTTAGCATGCCGTGGACTGAGATTTGATCAACGTGCTCTTGCCAGTTAAGTTATTATTGAGTTACGTAAATGTTATTTCAGCTTACGCTTTACGTTTTTACTGTTTATTTTAAGTCTTTAATGTCTACTGGTATTTTGTTTAGTAAATTGGGAATTGTGAATGAAGCGGTACGCCTGCCATAAAAGTTATTTTTGCGTGGCACTTGAAATTACTTTATGGCGTACGTAATCCAAGATGTCCTCCGCCTTAGTGGAGTAGTGCAGACGAGAAATGTATGTTTGATTTTGCGGCACGCAGGCTTACAGGTTGGAGTTTTGCCGCAACGGTTCTTGTTAGTTTGCGACCGTCACTTCTTCCTCTGCACCGTCACGAAACGCTCTTTATTATCAACCCTAATCAGCGCCTTATCTCGGAAAGGCTTTAAATTTGGAGTGCCAGAACCACTTGCGGTAACGCTAGTGACATGTTTTTGTTGAAGTTTCCCCAGGGCTGCAGACACTGGCAGCGAAACGGGCCGCGGCGGTGCTGCGGAGGAGTCACGCATGCAGCGCGCAGTTAGCAGCATATAATAATAATAAAATAATAAAAATCATTTATTTCCAAAAGTAAATTACAAAGTAGTTATGCGCAGCATTTGCATCTTAGGACTTACAGGTGCACAGATATTTGATCAATGACCCCCATGCTTAGTGGAACCTGTGTTTTAGGGGTCATCCATCCGTCCTTTATACCAAATTACAGGTAAGTAAGTAGTATTTATTTTTAAGAGATACAATCATGTTTTTAATTCTAGTGTGAAAAAGATGTGGGAAGAGAGTGTGCGTGTGTGTGTATGGGTATGAGTGAGTGAATTTGTGTGTGTGAGTATGAGTGAGTTTGTGTGGGTGTATATATAGTTGTTGGTCATGTATATTGCGATTTCAATAGTTCTTCTGTTTTACTATAGTCAAGAGTTAAAAGATATTCTTTAATTTTAGATTTACAATGAAATTTGTTAAGGGAATGTATATTCAAAATCGGGTTCAATTTGTTATAAGTGAGGGCGCTTAGGAATGAGTAGTGTCGTTTAGCAAAAGTCGTACGTTCAGCCTTCAGCCTGGACGTGGAACTGCTAGGTTGGGGCACACAGAATCTAGAGGCTGAGAGAATACTTTCTGCTAGGTCTACGGATTTGAAATGCCTCGTATGTTCTTAGAAAATTCGTATTGTTCCATGATTGTAGTGATGGACCAAAAATCTGTGAATTGGCTAAAAAAAAAGCGACTATTTAGCGAATAAATTTTGGAAAAAAAAGATGTTATCCAGGTGCCCTAGTTTTTAAAGAATAAATGTGGGGAGATTTTCTCCACGTCGGCCACTTCAAACGCTTATAACTTTTGAACTAGTGACCGACAGATTCTGATATTTGGCCACTGATTTTGACTATTTAGATACTATATTTGGAAGAAAACAGATCTTCGCTAGGTGCTCTAGTTTTTGAGGTATAACTGTGGCCAGGCTGGGGAGATTCTCACCAGGTCGGCCACCTAGAAACGCTTATAACTTTTGAAACAGTAACCGACAGATACTAATATTTAGCAACTAATTTTGACTAATTAGCGACAAAATTTGGAAAACTGATCTTCGCTAGAATAACATTTATTTTTTGTGGTTGGGTTATCATCAAATGACGTTTTCCGATCTGGGTGGAGTGGAAGGAAGTGTGAGACTATTACTGACTAAAACCCACCCGTGTTCTTTCAGTTGCCTGGTCCACAGTAACTCTTTCCAACAAAGTCAAAGTAAATTTATTTGCCCAAACATGTGTACACATACAGAATTACAACGTGCATGCAGGATAACAAAAAAGAAAATATAAGTTCAGACATGTTTGCCACGTATTATGGCGTGCAAATATTAGTTGTAATCGGATTGTTAATAATTTAGGTAGTCCAGTCAATATCATTAATTTACCTTGAATTTTGCAAACTGTAAAAAAATTATGAATAACAAAAATAATAAAAATCAAAATTAAAAAATAATAATAATCTATGTCAAAATACAAGGTTTTGTCAGAAATTCATTAATATTATAATACGCTTTTTTGGTTAGAAATGACTAGTTGTTTTATCAATTGACCATTATTAAGCTCCCTCCAACTCTTCGGTAACTTATTATAAATTATGGGGGCCATGCTAAAAACACTTCTGCGCATAAGTTCAGTCCTACTACTATGCAGACAGAGCTGACTTTGATCACGCCTGTTTCTGGGAAATTTATCTGCCATTCGCGAAAATAAATGACTATTATTTCTAACCTTCAAATCTCGTGAACTTGGCAGGTCGCTAGGTGCCCTAGCTTTTGAGTTTCAAACGGGCCAAGCTGGGGTAAAAGCTCTCCTGATCGGCCACCTATAAGCCCTTATAACTTTTGTACCAGTGACCGACAGATTCTGATATTTGGCCACTGATTTTGACTATTTAGATACTATATTTGGGAGAAAACAGATTTCCGCTAGGTGCCCTGTATTTGCGCGACAAATGAACGAATAACGTGATATACTAAAATAAATAATTAACTATACAAATAAATACAAAAACAAAGGGCATTTAGGCGTCGAAGTACTTGTCCACATCACTGTCATCTGGAAACGTGCCCAGAAGACTGGCAGCATTGCCACGTTGGATGGCAATGCTAATTCTTTGGCCAAAGAATGACCCAGCCCTCTGGTCACGTGAAGATGCCAGTGAGAAATATAAATGTGGTAGCGGGAGATTCTCCCCAGGTCGGCCACCTAAAAACGCTTATAACTTTTGAACCAGTAACCTACAGATTCTGATATGTGGCAAAAAATTCCCACTAATCAGATACTAAATTTGGAAGAAAACAGATCTTCGCTAGGTGCTCTAGTTTTTGAGGTATAACTGTGGCCAGGCTGGGGAGATTCTCACCAGGACGGCCATCTAGAAACGCCTATAACTTTTGAACCAGTGACCTACAGATTTTGATATTTTGCCACTGATACCGATTAATTAACAAAAACATTTACGTGAAAACAGATCTTCGCTGGCTTTTGAGTTTCAAATGGGCCAAGCTGGGGCAGGCGCTCTGGAGAGCGCCTACCCCAGCTTGACCTGGAGGTCGGTCACCTATACACCTTTATAACTTTTGAACCACTGACCGACTCATTCTGTTATTTGGCGACTAATTCCGACTAATTACCCTCTCTCTTTTCCTAATTTTTCATTATTTTTGTATGCTTCTGATCTTTCTGTGCGTCAAGTTTGCCGCAAATAAACGTATTTTCTTTCTTTCTTTTTTCCTATTAGCGACTTTTGGGAGAAAACTTATTTTCGCTGGGTGCCCCTAGCTTTTGAGTTTCAAATGGGCCAAGTTTGGGTAATCGCTCGCCAGATCCGCCACCTATAAAACCGTTATAACTTTTGAACCAGTAACCGACAGATACTAATATTTAGCGACTAATTTCGACTAATTAGCGACAAAATTTGGAAAACTGATCTTCGCTAGGTTACCATTTTGTTTTTGTGGTTGGGTTATCATCAAATGACGTTTTCCGATCTGGGTGGAGTGGAAGGAAGTGTGAGACTATTACTGACTAAAACCCACCCGTGTTCCTTCAGTTGCCTGGTCCACAGTAACTCTTTCCAACAAAGTCAAAGTCAAAGTAAATTTATTTGCCCAAACATGTGTACACATACAGAATTACAACGTGCATGCAGGATAACATAAAAGAAAATATAAGTTCAGACATGTTTGCCACGTATTATGGCGTGCAAATATAAGTTGTAATCAGATTGTTAATAATTTAGGTAGTCCAGTCAATATCATTAATTTACCTTGAATTTTGCAAACTGTAACAAAATTATGAATGTCAACAATAAAAAAAAAATAAAAAAAACAAAATTAAAAAAAAATAATAATCTATGTCAAAATACATGGTTCTGTCAGAAATTCATTAATATTATAATACGCTTTTTTGGTTAGAAATGACTTTAGTTGTTTTATCAATTGTACATTATTAAGCTCCCTCCAACTCTTCGGTAACTTATTATAAATTATGGGGGCCATGCAAAAAACACTTCCGCGCATAAGTGCAGTCCTACTACTATGCAGACAGAGCTGACTTTGATCACGCCTGTTTATGGGAAATTTATCTGCCATTCGCGAAAATAAATGACTATTATTTCTAACCTTCAAATCTCGTTCAATCTTCAAAATTTAGCGACAAATTTCGACTAATTAGCGACAAAATTCGGAAAACTGATCTTCGCTAGGTTACCATTTTGTTTTTGTGGTTGGGTTATCATCAAATGACGTCTTCCGCTCTGGGCGGAGTGGAAGGACGTGCGATACTATTACTGACTAAAACCCCCCCGTGTTCCTTCAGTTACCTGTACCAGGGCCACGGTAACTCTTTCCAACAAATCTCGTGGACCTGGCAGGTCGCTAGGTGCCCTACCTAGCTTTTGAGTTTCAAACGGGCCAAGCTGGGGTAACCTCTCTCCAGATCGGCCACCTATAAACCTTTATAACTTTTGAACCATTGACCAAAAGATTCTGATATTTGACGACTAATTTCAACTAATTGGCGACAATTTTCTTATGTTATCAAAATTTAAAATCCCTGATGGTGGCCATGCCAGTGTCAGTCACAAGACAAGAACTTCACATTTTTTTGTTGATCACCCGACTAGGGTGAAACGATCACGGCTTTCAGATGAGAATCAAAATCAAAATATTTTTATAGTCTGTGCCAGATGGGCCAGATGTGAAAAAAATAAAAGTCGTTGACACCTGCCTACCAATGTAATACCAAAAATCTGTAATAATTCACATAAACCTACATGGGCACTTATAAAACGTCGGAAGCTAGGTGCACGGTTCCAAATGGTTGATTCCTATGGAGAAGAGTCGGTAAGAAACTCCAAGGTTACTCTTTTAAAAATAATTGGCTTTTACAATGTTTTTAAATTACAGTATTAATAGGTATAGGAAAACAGTGTAGGACTGCCTACAAGTACCAAGTACTTATTAAAATGGAATTATTTCCTTGTTTCATACTTTTTAGAGCGTGGTCTTTCACTTAACAGACAGCTGTGCTGCTGGACAGTTTCTTGCACCACTTGTTCCCAGCTAAAGCACTAGGAAATGGTGAAGGGCGGGCGTTTTGGGGGACTGTCTTATGTAACTTTGACGTTCAAAAAGTGCTGACTCTCAGCCTAGTTTGAAATAAATGACTTTTGATTTAGATTTTTTCAGTTGTCGCTTTTTTACCAACCTTAATTGCGTTCATGATTAAAAGTCGAAAGGAATCGAAATAAAACATTCAAATATAATTTTATAACGTAATATAATTTATTTATTTTTCTATACATTTAAAAACTAGCACAGTCACATTAACTACCCGGATAATAAAATTTTAATAATATTTACAATGATTAAAAACAAAAAAAAAAAAAACAGAAAAAATGGAAGAAACGAAATGACTAAAA
Source organism: Aporophyla nigra (assembly GCA_947507805.1). Classification (NCBI taxonomy): domain Eukaryota; kingdom Metazoa; phylum Arthropoda; class Insecta; order Lepidoptera; family Noctuidae; genus Aporophyla; species Aporophyla nigra. The sequence continues at coordinate 3,035,898 of OX382320.1, forward strand.
GACAGCACTTTCTAGAAATTAGAATAGAAACACCGTTTTATTTATAGAACACACATAAATAATTAATATGTAATTAAAACTATATTCTTTACAATTATAATACAAATAAGTGAATTTCAATCTGTCCAGTTTTTTTTTCAAGTATTTTGGGGCCAGTCTATGTTTATCATTATTTTACTTAGACAGACGCCTATCTGACCTCCACAACCCAGTTGCTGGGTAACACGATACCCCTTGGTAAGACTGGTTGACAGATTTTTAGACATACAAGTGAATTTATTATGCTAAAATGAAATTGTAATTATTTTATTTAAATGAGGAAGAAATTACCTTGTCCTCATTTATGCAGAATTTTCCTCATGAAGGAAATATGTTATATTTAATTTTGAAACAATATTTCTTATTACGAAATGTTTTCTCATTTTCTTAATATTTATATTCTCTGCGTTCTTTTTTTTGAAATACATTTTTTTAATAACTAAATTTTTATGAATCTTAAGATGGATGTGTTCAGCACGCCCGCGAAATTTAAATTCTCTACCGTTTTTTTTTTTCAATTTGGAGTCAGCTTCAGGGTTTATGTTGATTCAAATATACAGCTAGATACTGACCAGAAAATAGCTAAACACGTAAGAAAATTTGAATTTGTCGGGCCAGTTTAGCGCTACTATTATAACGATTATGATCCTGTATGTACAGACGCCAGCACTTAAAGCTATTACAATCTGTCAAATTTCTTTAATAGATTTTCAACTTTATCGCTAAAGTGTTAAGTTCAAGATTGATTGGGAAAATTTGCCAGTTTCGGGTAGCTTGATGTGCTGACGTCTGTACAATACTCACGTCAGCAAGTTATTAAATAATTATTATTTTAATAAATTATAACTAAAAATTTCTTACAAACTATTTGGTTATTATATCGCATCAATTTATCAGTACTTTTTAGTTTTTTATCTATTACAGAGATTCTAGTTTTAATAACATGTAGTAGAACATTTTTTTTACAATAAAAGCCAAACTAGTAGGTTAATTGCGTAACACACTAACAGTAGCAATGGCTTTCATTTTGACAGTTTAACAACATTCATTGCGGTATTTACGTTGTTGAGCTGAGAAATTTATCGAACATTTGAGGCAATGGATTAAAATATCCTTCACAATACTAGTGTGGTACGTAATTAGGGTGCATTTTTTGAGTCTTAAAAATCTGGTTTCAATGTTATATATTTAAGCAAATTTTTCGCATAAGTGGGTGAATTCTGAAAGTCTTGAACGACCTTCGGTTTTATCGGTAAAAACCGGTTTTTTATTCCAAGAATTAGCCCGAAAATGCTAGAAATAATTTAATATTAATAATTGATTTTAGAGCACTTTACTAAATTCTATGTTAACAGCTATTTTAAAAGTCCTAAAATAACTACGCTTCACTCAATAGGAATAAATACGTTAAATTCTATATTATTTACACTACCAGGAACATTTTCTTTATTTTGCAAAGAGGCCATCTTTAAATTACGTCACACGATTTCAATGATTTTTGAGCCCCTATCCTTGTCACAGTTGGTCACATTTGTGACTGGTCATGCAAATATAGTGTATCGTCACAGATTTTGCAATTTTAAATTATTTTTTATATTATTATTGATATTACATGTAACGTCACAAAGGTTATGACTCCCCCCCCCCCCACCTTGTCTAAGGACGTCACACTTTAACCCTTCCCTCCGCAACATGTGACATAATTCGTAGATGTCCCCTAAGTACCATAATTAAACTACGCTATGTTGTATTATAAAATATCTCTTGTAGTCTCAAAATGGCCTTTTATTTCTTTTTAACATATTCACGAGACGCATTTTTTAGGCAAACCGTAAATGACACAAATATGACATTTCTTTTAAAAATTATTTTCATAAAAACTGCAAATTATTGCCAGTAAGTTATTTATAAACGACGATATTTATATTTTTTTTTTCAAATGTGGGAAAATCCCTTTAATTTAATGATTATTGCTTCAATACAAAGACAAGAAGAAAATCAGGGAATTGTCCCAAGTTATGGTCAATTTTTCTTTTCGTCACACAAACGCCCTCATTTTCGCCACATTAGTCCCAATAATTTAACCATTTGTGCTTAAATACAATCTCAATAATAATTCTAGTTTCTGAAAGTCTCCATCGATCGCAATCTTATTTTATAACTGGTTATTATTTCCGTCAAAATCAAAAAAACGAATATGAGAATTGACAGGTCTTAACAAGGGGTTACTCCTTAACCATCACTTCGGAATTCGAATGTCACTGTGACAGCAAAGTCACATATGTTTTAAAATTGACATTTTATAGGAAATCTGTAACTGATTTCGAACCAAAGTTTGGAGAATACAGGCTTTCAAAAATCGACCATTATACGTTCGATTTTCAACTTTCAGCCCTGAGAAGAGCGTAGAAAATCCAGTACGCGATGAAAAACCCGATGTGAAGTTTTTACGCCCGTGTCAACGTGGACTTGCATACACTCTCTAAGCCACGTTATCATGAATTCAACGTGCAATACATTATCAACGCTCGGCTTTGGACTGAACATTGAGAATCCAAAGGAGTGTATCCCAAAAAACACACCGCTCGATTTTCGACGCTAAGCAGTGGTTTTAAAATCCACTCCATTTGCTCTCTAAACCCTTGTACAAAAAACGTCCTAGGTCTGTTTATGTGACATTAATCTCTTCTTCCTCATCACTCTCAGTCACAGTGCTGTGGTTATACAGCCCCTGTGCCATCAGCTGTAACGCGAGGGGGTTCCTCTGTCCCGAAGCCTTCTTCAACTTGGCTCGCTTGTTTTGGAACCAGATCTTGATCTGAGCTTCTGCTAGACCCAGCTCTGCGGCCAGGCTTTGACGTCTTCGCTCTGTCAAGTAGCGGTTTTCGGCGAACTCGTGCTGTGGGCAAAAATGGAAGGTTAGGAATTGAACTAGTATTTATGAAACGCTGGGAGAGAACGCCCAAGGAGGAGGTATAGTGAGCTTATTGGTGAGGTTCTTCAGAAAGGTCAGGTGCGTAGTACAAGCAAACGGCATGTGTGTATGACAAGATGCGCATAAACGAGGCAAAAGGAGTATTTGAGAATCGTAGCAAGTGGCGTTCTGTAGTCTCTGCTTACCCCCATGGACAGTAAGCATGAGTTTATGAATGTTTGTATTTATAAAAATATGAAAGAATTTTAGCACCGTCTGGTTGGTCACACTATTAGAGGCCATCCATAAATTACGTCACACAAGTTTCATGATTTTTTACCCCCCCCCCCCCCCCGTCCATGTCACAGCTGGTCACATTTGTGAGACCCCCCTCCCTAGTGTGACGTCACATATTTTGCAATTTTACATTTAGACATTGAATCTTTGTTTAAATTTTTCTTTCATAGTTCATATTTTGTGTTTGAATAGTTCTTTAAATATGTATATTAAATTTTGAAATGTGACGTCTAAAAATTTAGGGCCCCTCCCACCCTCTTGTCACACAATGTCACAATTCATCGACCCCCTCCCCCCTTAACGTGTGACGTAATTTATGGATGGCCCCTTATGAGATAAAGGTGATGCCCACGATCAATTTGCCTAGCCTTTTCCCAATTATGTTGGAGTCAGCTCCCAGTCTGACCAAATGCAGCTGAATACCAGTATTTTACATGGAGTGACTACCTATCTGAGCTCCACAGACACAAGATTGTCAGACTTTCAGTCTTCTTACTATCCGTAACGACTATCAAATATCTACAAATAATAGCAACGGGTTAACGAGTTTTCTGAGGTAAGGCACGCACGGATCTCGGTATACAGGGTGTGGCGTAAGTAGTGGTCCATCGTTCAGGATTCGATGAACCAGATAATTAACTATAACAATTAAAAATTTTAAACATTTTTACCCAAGGCGTTTTTTTTTACAAAAATCGCTCTTGGACTTGATGGTGTGTTAAAAATTGGGGTTAAAATTAGAGAAGAACCAACTTTTTCTTCAAAAGAGCTGAATTTACATAAAAAATCATAATTTATCATGATACAGCAGTAATTAACAGAAATCAGAATGAAAAAATTATGATTTTTGTTGAAACTACAAACAAATATGTAATTAAAGGTAGAAATTTCGTAAATAAAAGACAAAATGAAATATTTTCAGAGAACCCTTGGGTAAAAATGGTTAAATTTTTTAATTGTTATAGTTAATTATCTGGTTCATCGAATCTTGAACGGTGGACCATTACTTACTCCACACTCTGTATATCCATGCGCAAGCGTTGCACCTCCATCTTAACACGCATGCGTGCTAGTAGCAACAGCATCCTGTGTGTATTGTCAGACCTGTGGGATTGTCCGATGCTCGAGCGCTGGATACGACTGCACGCAGTCAAGTAAACACGTGCACGTGTATTGGATTATCCCATATTTTTGTTTTATTTTGTATTTAGTTCTTCAAGTGTCTCATAACTAACATTAGTTTCTCATAAGCATTTGTGTGTTACTAACAATTTTATGGATGTAAATCGTAAATAAATGTATCTATACTAATATTATAGAGCTGAAGAGTTTGTTTGTTTGATTGAACGCGCTAATCTCAGGAACTACTGGTCCGAATTGAAAAAATATTTTTGTGTTGAGTAGCCTATTTATCGAGAAAGGCTATATGCTATATAACATCCCGCTACAACTAAGAGGAGCAGTAATGAAAAATGTTGCAAAAACGGGGAAAATCGCACGGGTAGGCGATTCGACGCGACGACGGGAAGGGTCGGGGAAACAAGAAATTTAACGCGGACGAAGTCGCGGGCAGAAGCTAGTATTATATACAAATATAGTGGATGGGCATCCAGCCACCATCCTTTTTCAGGACGACAGTGGCATATTGCATAGTGTTTACAGGAACTAGCTTCTCTCCGCGACTTGGTCCGCATGAAATTTCTTATCCCCGACCGGCTCCATCGCATCGTCTGCCGGCGCTATTTCCTCGTTTCTGTCTTTTACTTTCTGCCATTGCTTTTCTAGCCTGATGTTACATAGCCTATAGCCTATAATTGCTCTTTGCTCATTTCTAGCTGTACGGACGCAAGTACAAATACGGTTTTGGATATCATAGAATCTGAATATTTTGCGATATCAATTTACCTAAGTATTAATAAGTACGTTATGTAAATTGCTGCAAACTTTAATTGAATTAATCCATACTAATATTATAAATGGGAAAGTGTGTGTGTCTGTTTGTCCGTCTTTCTCGGCAAAACGGAGCGACGAATTGAGGTGATTTTTTAAGTGGAGATCGTTGAAGGAATGGTGAGTGACATAGGCTACTTTTTGTCTCAATCTAACTCCCCACTTCCCTCAACTGGGGGGTGGAACGCGCTAATCTCAGGAACTACTGGTCCGAATTGAAAATTTATTTTTGATTCGGGTAGCCTATTTATTGAGGAAGGCTATAGGCTATTTTACAACACGCTACGATCAAAAGGAGCGGAGCAGCAACAATAAAATGGACGAAAACTGGCAGGCTGCGATGCGACGGGAAGGGTCAGGGGAGCAAATATTTGACGCGGACGAAGTCGCGGGCAGAACTCGTAGTACTATATATTTCTTAGAGTTTTGTAACATAACCCTTTAGATATTATGTTTGGTGACCTTTGTTTGAATGTAAGAAATCGATATGTTTTAGGATTTTAACTATTATAAGGTAGTAAACCTATTTCTGCTAATGTTCTATGATGATAAAATTGTTTCTTTAATGAAAAGGGTTTTATATTATTGTTATGAACAAGAGTTAAATTTTAACGTGACATTAAATGGCAATTATATCTGTCTACTACTATTCCGTTTATTCCCGTGACTGCCGTAAAAGGCGACTAAGGGACTTACTAGAGAATGGGCAGCAGCGTTCTCTGTAAATTTTACCAGCATACCGCGATCGCCACCCCGCCTGCCAAGCGTGGCGATTATGTCAAATCCCCCCAAATTGGGGGAGGCTTATGTCCTGTAGTGGACGTCTTGTGGCTGAAATGATCATGATGAAAATAGCAATTGATCGCAATGCTCATTTTGAAATTCATACGTTTGAAAAATGTGTCTATTATTTGCTAATTACCTTTAATCTAGCGAGTTGCGCAGCACTGAAGGCGGTTCTTGGTCTTTTCTCTTCTGGAACTGCAGCAGCTCTCTTCTTCATCCTTCTGCTTCTGGGACCTGTTGGTAAAGAGAACAGAAGATAAGTCTATGTGAATCATCATCACATCTTCCATGATATTGACTTGCGTTCCTAAGGACTTTTTGTTCGACATTCGGAGATCGGAAAGGGCTAACGAACAGACACCATGTAGTCTTCGTCAGCCTGTGTGGTGTCTGTTTTTCGTGCTATCATCAAACTTATAGTGTGTGTAAAAATTGATGGAAGAAAAAGGATTTTCATGAAAATCAAAATGGCTGCCTAAAGAATTTCACCATGATAATGCGGAGAGTAAAACATCGCGCAGGAATTTTACCGCACAATCGATTGTCAACTTTCGAGTATTGAGAATCCAACAAAGTACATCCCAGAGGTTCGACAAAACACGCTGTTCGATTATCAATTCTCGGCGCTTAGCAGTGGGTCGAAGATCCAGTGCGTCTGCCAGGTTCGCGAGATATGTTCGAAAGAGACACCGTGGCCGTGACCGTGCAACTGAAGGAACACGGGTGGGTTTTAGTCAGTAAAAGTCTGACACGCCCTTACACTCCGCCCAAGAGCGGGAGACGTCATTTGAAGATTTCCCACCCACAACGTTGACTTATCATTTTTTCTGCCCATCCCTTTAAACGTATTATAACTTCATCATCTGCTTAGCCTTTCCCAACTTATTTGGGGTCGGCTTCCAGTCTAACCGAATGCAGCTGAATACCAGTATTGTACATGGAGCGACTGCCTATCTGACCTCTACAACCCAGTTACTAAGTAATATGATACCCCTTGGTAAGACTGATTGTCAGACTTTCGGGCTTCTGACGACCCGTAACGACTGTCTAAGATCTACGAAAGACAGGCAAGACCAACGGCTTAACATGTTTTCGAGGCACGGAAGAAAGAAAGAAAGAAAAGAAAGAAAAAGTAAGATGGTCACCCATCCACGGACCAACCTCGGCAAGCATTACTTAACCTGATCGATCCGTCTATTTTGCTTTTATTATTTAGCTACAAGCCCCTCAAACGTATTTATAACTTATACATAGTTATTAATATATTTTCTGCCCATCCCTTTAAAATATCCGGAGTTCTAAACATTCCCCTCTCTTTTCTTAACCAAATTAAATAATAATCAATTGAATGCCATGACTTACAATTACCAGTTAATTTAATAGCCCTAAAACTTTTCTAAACCAATCGTTTCATAACGAAACCATAAATACAATAAAGGGAGGCGTGGCTACGGAACCCTTTTGTCGTTATTGTCCTTAATAAATAATTTAATGAACCCTAATCATAGTGTTGTCAAGAGATAGAACGTTATTTTGTTATTTTGAATATTTTCTTTTAGAGCAATTAGTTTTCGTTTCGAGTAAATAGTTTTTTTTTTAAAGTAATTAGGTTGGAGCATTTTTTTTTTGTAATAGTAGTTTGTATTTAATATAATTATAACTACACTTCACTCTTATGTATTAATAATACTTTTTTTACCCAACTAACTATTTAAATATTACGAATTTTAAATAATTTATAAGCTAATCAATAGTTTTCATATAATTGTATGTATCTACGTTTTTGAACAAGGAGAGCAAAAAATTACAGGGCATCCAAAAATTCGGATGCATCGCTGTCAACAGGAAAAATGACAAAAACCTAAGGGAATTGTCACATAATAATGTGTTTTCAAAAAGGTTTCAATTAACCTAAAAACCTACATAAACCGTCAGGCAAACACAAATATAAACCATTAACAAAATCCTCAGTAACCAGAAAAACTACAATTTCCGAAAAACAAAAAAAAATTGTAAATTAAGTGTCAAATCCAACATGGCGACCATACAATCGCGGTCAGAAGTGTTAAGTGTGAATATTTTACTGGCACTGGCGTGATGGCATGCCACTCTATGATTTATTATACCATTCGTGTTCCAGGACTTAATTGTTAGAGAAATTGCTGTTTTAATTAGCTATTTTAAGGATTCAAAGTGTATAAATGACATGTTTTTATTGATTTTTGATGTTTCTTGTTATGAATATTCGAAAAGATAAGTAGATGCATTTTGATTTTAATTGTTCTTTCTATTATAGAGGAATCTAGTTAGGAAGCGCCAAGTAAGTTCGCGAAACATGATTTTCTTTAAGTTTTTCGCAATTTGCTGATCAGGCTGTGTACGTTTCTGCAAGGTCGCGAAATATGTTCGAAAGAGATACCGTGGCCCTGGCATATGGGCAACTGAAGGAACACGGGTGGGTTTTAGTCAGTAAAAGTCTCGCACACGCCCTTCCGCTCCACCGTAGAGCGGGAGAAGTCATTTGAGTATTTCCCACCCACAAAAAAAGAGGGAAGCGCCAAGGAAATCCGCGGAATATGATTTTCTTTACGTTTTTTGTAATTTGCCGATGAGACTGTACGTTTAGTAAAATTTGATTCACCACTATAACGAATATGGTTTTACAGAATTATTTTGAAGAAATTATGTAGCAGTAAAAACTGATGTGGACCTATTGGTTATAAAAGGTAGGTACACTCTGTTTATGCATCAGAAATATACTTTGTATATCACAGTATTTAGAAATCCGTCAAAAAGTATCCGTAGTTAACATCACCGCCATCAGTCCTTGAAACCAGAAGACTAAATTCTTCCTAAAGGAAAGAAATAAGTCGAAGTGGAGGAGAAACCTACTTCACTACGCAGTCTCTTCCACAAGTTAATCAATCTGCCTAGCGTTTTCCCAACTATGTTGGATCAGCTTCTACTCTAACCGGATGCAGCTGAATACCAGTATTTTACATGGAACGACTGCCGATCTGACCTCCAAAACCCAGTTACTGGGTAATACGATATCCTTTTGTAAGACTGGTTGTCAAACTTTCGGGCTTCTGATGATCCGTAATGACTATCAAAGATCCACAAATGATCCAGTCACCGAACCGACAGCGGCAAGCGTAGGTTAAACTCAGTCTGAACCATGTGGTTATTATTCAAGTAACGTAACTAATTTATTCACCTACTTAGTTAAGTAAGTAGTCTCTCCGCAAAACTAAAACACAAATCAAAGATAGCACAGATTGATAACCCAACTCCACAACCACGCAAAAGAATTTATACTCTTCCTGCCACAGACAATACAATACCTACCAGCAACAATCACACAGCGAACGAACATTTTTAAGTCCGCCATCTTGCTCACTAGCGCCAAACGCCATTCCCACACTAGGCTGTACACTAAATTCCTTAAAAAATAAAGTACAGGAAAGTAGAGAAGTGTTTACGGCTACCGTTCGCGATAGTGTTAAAATGTAGTGAATTTATAGCCGTTTGCTAGATCTTGTGTGATTATGGCGGATTTTATTATTCGTTTTAAATTGTAATGGGGTGCTGATGGGTTCTGTGGGCTTTGTGGGGGCTATGTTGGGTGGGGAACTGTGGGTTTCTGCTTTGGGTTTCTGCTTTGGGTTTTTATATATTTGTTGCGGTTTGTTTACTGATATAAGATATGTCTTGACCTATGTATAGGTTATTTGTTGGAATAGTGCTCTTAATTAAACAAAATCGCGACATTTTGTTTTTAGGTTTTTTTTTACTCTAGTGGAAAAATGTCTTACAAAATAAAGTTGACGAAATTACATTTATTATATTCTAGATTGTGAAATGTTTGACTCAAAATGTAAATCAAAATATTTTTGTTATGATTATCATATCTCCTCACATAAAAACCAATATAAATGAATGAAATAATTTATAGTAACAAACTATTTGCTTTTGAACTAAAATAAATAAATTTAAAACCGTAACATTTATTACTGTTGGCAACACACCAAACTTGATCAAAGAAATAATAATTTAATCATGGTTTTATTACTTTTTAAAAGATGAACGTAAGGCCGGATACACACACATCGTATAACGTAAATCCTGCATTCCCAACTTGTCGCAGAAGCACTGTTATTGAATTTTAAACATCGTTTATTTATGAATATTCATGTACATAAATCTGTAAGAAAGATCAAACACGTTTCGCAAATAAAGCCCTTTAAGTTTTACAATACTTGATATTCTGCTCACACCACAAGAATACAGAGCGTGACGATTACAAACGAATCTCCAAGAATCAAACGGAAAATCACTTTCAAATCGAAACAATAACGCCGCAATCAAAATTGTATTTTATCACCCTTAAAATAGAACAGGAAATCGTAAAACACTGGACTTCTGAAAAAGAATACCGTTACACCAATACGGAAAAATGCGTTTTATTTCCTACAAAATACAGTTTATTTTTCTGAAGCAGTTTAAAAGGCCATACATCAGGGTAATAAAGGAGGCGAGCTAAATTTTTATTCGCGTTTTTAATTAAACAAGAGTTGAAAATGTTTCGGACATTTTCTGTTTCGAGAATGGCGCGAGAAAATTGCTGGTCACTTTGAAAAAGGAACGGGCGCCATGTTCTTTTTATTTTCACTAAAATTTACGCGCGCTAGAAATATGGTGTGTGTAATGTTTAAGTTCTTTAATTTCGCATTTAAACTTTGCTTTCTACCGTTTTGCATAGGAAATCGAGTATTTGCCAAATGGGAAGATCTTTTTAGATAATTAAGGTGTTTTATGAGAGCAGTCGTGGCCCAGTGATAACTGCCGCAACTAACCAGTTGCAGGTACTTCGCTTTGTGTAAATTATTTCATCACTACTCTAAACGGTGAAGGAAAACATTGTAAGGAAACTGGCATGTCCTAGAGCCAAAAATTCGAAGACGTGACATCTACTAAACCGCACTGGGCCCGCGAGGTTGATTACGGCCCACTCCATCTCACAGACAGGAGACCTGTGTCCCAGCAGTGAATGACAGACGGGAGTAACGGCTTAACGTGCTTTTCATCGGAGCATTCTTTAAACGAAAAACTTTACTGAAAATCCTACTAATATTATAAGTATCAAAGTTTGTATGTTTAGATGTTTGTTTCTCAATCACGCTAAAACAGCCCAACGGATTTAAATGAAATTTAGCACACAGATAGTTTATAACTTGAATTAACATATAGGATACTTTTCATCATCATCATTTCAGCCGAAAGACGTCCACTGCTGGACTTAGGCCTTCCCCAAGCACCGCCACTTCGGCCTGTTCTACGCTTCTCGCATCCAACCTATTCCATCGGTCCATCTTGTGGGAGGCCTTTCAGCGCTCCGTCTTCCAGTACGCGGTCACCACTCCAGAACCTTCCGACCCCATCGGCCATCCGTTCTGCGAGCAATGTGCCCTGCCCACTGCCACTTCCTCGGGCTATGTCGGTTACCTTGGTTTTACGGGATACTTTTATCCCGGTAAAACGGCGGCTCCACGAGAGAATTTTCGACCACTACGCGTATGGAGCAACTGACAAAAGCTAGTAAAACAATAAAACTACAGTAATACTTAGTACGTCATAGTAATAACTCGAACCCCTTCCGATTCTAACCCGCAATACATTTAAACATCAATTCATCAACTGCTAAGTACGAAACAAAACAAATTAAGGGGGTATAAACCAGTTAAAAGACATAATTTGAATGTCCCTATCCCAAGTTGGGGCCGTTAAAATTCCTGACAACCCCATCTGGACATTAACGGGACAAATGTGGTGATGTATCTCTATATACATGGTTAAGGAGATAAATTAATTTAAGTACTTAAAAAATGGACCTTACCCTTTATTGGCAGGGGTCATTTTGGAAATTCACCATCATCATTATTTCAGCCGTAAGATGTCCACTGCTGGACATAGGCCTCCCTCAATTTGGGGGTCTTAGACATTAATCGCCACGTTTAGCAGGCGGGTTGGCGATCGCAGTTTGGTGGTAAAATGCATAGAGAACGCTGCTGCCTATTCTCTAGTAAGTCCCTTAGTCGCCTTTTACGACATCCACGGGAAGAAATGGGACGGTGCTATTCTTTTCGTCCGACACCACAAGGACGATTTGCAATTGACAATGCTTGAGAGAAATCCATCATTGCGAGCATGAAACTCAATCAATAAATCTGCCTTTTGCCAACTAGGTTGGGGCCGGCTTCCAGTCTAAACGAATACCAGTATTTTACATGGAGCAACTGTCTATCTGACGTCCATAACCCAGTTACTGGGTACTACGATACCCTTTGGTAAGAGTGGTTGTCAGACTTTCGAGCTCTGACTACCCGTAACGGCTAACAGCGACCAACAAATGACCGCCGCGCCGGGACCAACAATATACTAAGAACGGTCACCCATACCTACTATTGAACTTAAGTTCAACTTAATTAAGTTATTCTATCCTATGTTAACCGATGAATATTGAACCGAACCAGTTTGAACCGGTTTTGACTGGAACGTAAGTGAGAGGTTGTTCGCATGTCTGTCACCATTTTTGTCAGGAACTGCTGTATGTATTTACGTAATTGTATGGTTTTTGCAAATATGGTGGGCTTGTGAAATGGAAAGGAGATACTTTTACTGTTCCATTTTATATTTTACCCCTTTCATTTTAGTGAGGGACTAGTGAAGGTTAAGCTACGCTTGCCGCGGTCGGTTCGGTGACTGGTTGACAGTTCATAAGATATCGTTGATCCCGGCTGTCATTTGTAAATCTTTGACAGTCTTTACGGGTCGTCAGAAGCCTGAAAGTCTGACAACCAGTCTTACCAAGGGTGAAGTCACAGTCAGATAGGAAGCCGCTACATTTAAAGCACTGGCTGCATCCGGTTAGATTGGAAGAAGACCCTAACAGAGTTGAGAGGCTAGGCAGATGATATTGATGATTTTAACCGACTTCAAAAAAGAGGAGGTTCTCAATTCAGATGTTTTTTTTTATGTATGTTCGGCCGTAACTCCGCCACATATAGACGAATTTGCGAAATTTTTTTTTTGTTCGAAAGGGGTTTTTTTCCGAAATGGTCCCATATAAATTTCATATAGATCTGAAGATAAGTTCCGGAGACAGACACCGGGACTCTTTAAAAAATTACAGCAAATCAACCGCGATTTCTGCTATCGCATAAATATGCATTGTTTGTTTGGAATTACTGCGGGGTAGATACCACTAGTTTTTAAATTGTTGAGTGGTCTAAATAGGCTAACATAGTATAAAACAGTCGCTTCCCGCGTCTGTACGCTTAGATCTTTTAAACTACGCAACGGATTTTAATGCGGTTTTCATTAATAGACAGAGTGATTCAAGAGGAAGGTTTACATGTATAAAACGCGAGCGAAGCCGCTGTCAAAAGCTAGTAGAAAAATATTCCCCCATCAATTGACTGATAGACTGGCCTGTTAGTCTAGTGGTTAGTGACCCCTGACTGCTAAGACTGAGGTCGTGGGTTCGATTCCCACCTAGGACAAACCTTTGTGTGATGAGCACAATCATTTGTTCTGTGTCTGGGTGTAATTTATCTATATTAAGTATGTATTTAGACGTATATTTATTATCAGATACCATAGTATAGGCTCTGCCTAGTTTGGGATCAGATAACGGTATGTTGGTTGTCCTAAGATATTTATGTTATTTTGTTCTCCAACTGCAAATGTAAGTTTGTAATCGAAAAAAAAAGAAATACGGTTTACCATAATCATAATTTCATAATAACAAAAATATGCTACGGCGTAGCTCGCTGCTACGAAGTCGTAGCCTTAAAAAGTTCTCTTTAATATTGGTGCAATTTTGCCAAACTTCATAATTTATGGAGCGAATTTACCAGCATGCATTGACTACCTACCCCTTTTATAAATAGCGTGTCGTGAAGTTAACCCGTAATACATGTAATAACCGTAATGCCACGATTTATGAATTGGTAATCGGTAAATATCGATAAAAAGAGTTGTTTTTACAAGTCGAATTCTTACTTGTGGTTTGCGGTTCTCCTTATTCATGCTTGAAAATATAAAAAGAGTTTTTCGAGATACCATAAATGGAGTATACACATACCGCAGTGTCTCAAGACGAAAGTCTTTGACCAGTGTGGGTTGCCAATGATGACCTATGGCACAAAAACGTGGTCGCTCACAATGGGCCATATTAGAAAGCTGAAAGTCACCCAAAAGGCATGGAGAGAGCTATGCTTAGAGTTTCCTTACGTCATCAAGAATCAAGAGATCCGTAGGAGACCCAAGGTAACCAACATAGCCCGAAGAATTGCCAAACTTAAGTGGCAGTGGGCACAGCACATTACTCTCAGAACAGATAGCCGATGGGGCCGAAAGGTTCTGGAGTGGTGACAGCGTACTGGAAGACGTAGCATTGGAAGGCCTTGTGAAGGCTGCAGGGATCAGTTAAATGCGGGTAACATCCACTAGGGCCGGTACCTGCCAGGGTCACAGGCAACTGAAGGAACACGGGTGGGTTTTAGTCAGTAAAGTCTGACGCCCTTCCGCTCCGCCCAGAGCGGGAGAATTCAATTGATGATTTCCCACCCAAATAAAATGGTTCCACTGTAGCTGTGCATATAAAGAGCTGCAAGTTATGGTGAGAGACCTTTGTCCTGCAGTAGGATGATGCGGGTTAAATAACACGCTTTTATTACTTTCATAAGTATGTTAGTTTGTGACGGAAACTTTGAATATGATTTTGATCCCCTTCAAGAAGTCGGATTAACTCAAAATTTGGCATACTTACCAAGGACCGATGACAATACAACAATTTTATACATTTATGTCATTATCCTTGCCGGGGTTACCAGCATAGCAAAACAAACTGTCTTCGAAAACAACGCTGACATACGTGACAAACTACGCTGACATACGTCTCAAAATTCGAACACCCTAAAAATAGGAAATAAATAATAGTTAGCTACTTTTTAGTTTGGTTTTCTATGAAAGCGTGTTTTTTTATTTTTGGAATTTGGTCACGAGGATGGGCCGTAGCATTATCCTGTCCGCTAATAACAAAATCTATCTGCTAGATGTGGTGATTTTTCTTTACTGTTCAACATTGTAAATAAAGAATTACATTTCGTTTTACACCACTCCGCTCAATAGTGAGATTGTATTTTTTTTGCCACAGATGCGTGATAAATGGATGCGGTATTTTAAGCTTGTAATAAAATACTACAGCATCTTATTGAGTTTAAAATTATAATTTATAAGTATACTAACTTTTACCAGCGGTTTCACCCGCTTATTATACATGTAAACTTTCCTCTTGAATCACTCTGTCTATTAATGAAAACCGCATTAAAATCCGTTGCGTAGTTTAAAAGATCTAAGCGTACAGACGCGGGAAGCGACTTTGTTCTACTTACACTATGTAAAAATGAGTTTTGGTCCACCAAAGCAGCCAGGAATCACAATTCACATTTTAAAAACAGTTTACTGCAAGTTTTACAGGATCTAGTACTTTAAGAAACATAGATTCTCCTGTCCTTATCCCCATTCATTTGTGGTCGACGAAACATACTTTTTCTGCCATACTTCTCTAGTAGTCCAGTTGAAAACCAGTGACAGTGACACTAGTTGTCTGGCATTTTTACTGAACTGGGCCTTTTTGGCGCAGCGGTGAGGCACACTATATGCTAGTTCCATTCATCGCACCTTAAACTTTTTTATTTCGATTTTACTCTTTCCTTCTGTAGTTTCTGCTTATCTCCATGGGAAAAAGGCGTGATTTTATGTATGTATGTATTGTTTACTCTTTCCAGGTGTATGTTGTGTGGCTTTTGTCTGTGCTAAATAAATGTATTTTCTTTCTTTTATTGTCTTTCAATACAAATGCGATCAAAATGTATGGAATAGCATTTTTTTTACCGTCGAAATTTTTTTAAGTTATTTTCGGAATCGTGTAATTAGTACTAGATAGTACTTACTAAATCCAAGGTAACACGTCCCTACCCTATTAACTTAAATATAGAATCTTTTAACACTTTTTTATTTCTTTCTAAATACATGCTAATAGTTTCCTGATTTTCAGCCAGAATATTATTTTTTTCGTTTTTCCAATAAGTCAGTTCCATTTTCGACACAACATCATTTCACACATCCACGTCCCTATTACATATTCAGCACACGCGCACTCAACCCAATTTCAAACACATGGACTTTACCGTCTCAACAATAAAGCCTATAATCGCTTGCACAATTTTTATCATTTCCTTCGCTATGTTGTAAATCGATTTTAAATCTTATTTCTAAAGAAATAGGGTTGATATTTTATGGTGAATACTGAGGTATTTTTTTCAGGTTAGAATAGATTTTCTCCTACTTTGATTTTTAGAGGGTTCTTAAAGGAGGATTCTTATTACATCGAAAAGCTTTGTTTTTCACACCCTCTTAAGGGTGTGGGAGGGAAAGATTTTGTTGTTCAAAGAAAATGGAAGAAACATAAAATTGATAATGTTAAACGTACTAGATTTAAATAAAAGGTTTTTTTTTTGACGAATATTTACTGTTTTCCAAAGAAACTATTATTAATTCTATACAAATAAATAAAATTGAAATATCTATTTGTAATGCCAACAAACTGCTATTTACGAAATATGTAAGAAAGTACCTTTATACGGTAGTTAAAACAGCTTTCTACGAAATACGTTAAAGAATAAGTATACACGGTAATTAAAACATTTTTTTTTTAATTTTTGTGTCTCTATATTCCGTCTAATCTCCGAAACGGCTGGATGGACACA
Organism: Aporophyla nigra; assembly: GCA_947507805.1. Taxonomy (NCBI): domain Eukaryota; kingdom Metazoa; phylum Arthropoda; class Insecta; order Lepidoptera; family Noctuidae; genus Aporophyla; species Aporophyla nigra. The sequence goes on from OX382320.1 coordinate 3,052,719, forward strand.
ACCCAGTTACGGAGTAACACGACACCACTTAGTAAGACTGTTTGTCGAACTTTCTAGCTTCTGACGACCCGTAACGTCTGTCAAAGATGTACAAATGACAGCCGGGACTTAACGTGATTTCCAAAGCATTTTCTGGGTATGCAATGGATGGTGACCCATCCACAGACAACCCTTGACAAGTGTTGCTTAACCTTGAAGTTTGACCCGAGCAACTGTGATTATTAAGGCACGAGCAATAATGAGGCAAAAAATCCACCAACATTTTTTACCTCACCCGGGAATCGAACTCAAACCTCGCCACCCAATCAGTAGCAACCGGCCATCAATAAAAATATCTACAGGTAATCGCAGTAAAATAGGTATGAAACATTTTTAAAGTAACGACTTAGAATTCTGCCTACCCCTGTATCGAGAACAATCCGCGATAAACGTACCAAATCAAGTTATTAGGACATTCTTGGGATTAACAAAAACTCTTGCGCATGGTGGCCTGTTCTTAGTAGCTAGGGATGGGATGTGTCGATGATATTTGTCGATATTGCATCGATTTATTTTGATAGAGCTGGATTAAAAAAAAAATATGATGGAAAAATAAGTATGGAATTATTATGGCTAATAACCCTACAGTTTAAATTGTAATTATATTCTTTGTTTTTTGTAATTTTAATGTTTATTTGTTACGTGTGGTGCCGGACATAAAAATAGTACAATCCCATTTCTTCCCGTAGATGTCGTAAAAGATGACTAAGGGACTTACTAGAGAATGGGCAGCAGTATTCTCTGTGCATTTTACCACTATACTGCGATCGCTATTCCGCTTTCCAAGCTTGGCGATTATGGCAAACCCTCCCAAATTGGTGGAGGCAATGTCCAGCAATGGATGTCTTTCGGCTAAAATGATGATTATGATGAAAAAAATATTCATTGGTAATGAGTAATTTTTATATTTATTTGATACCGTAATCTTATTCAGCTTCATATTCAGCATCTACATATTATTTTCAATTAAATTAATTTAAAAATTCATTAATCAACAATGAGTATCTATTTATGTTTAATAACAACTTAAACTTTCAAGAACTCATAAATTACCAGACATTATTTTATTTATTACTTTAATATCTTAATCCCATGAGAACTTCAGAATTAATGACAACTAAACATTCACTACGTCGCCAAGTCCGCCATATATTAAAAATTTATAACGTAGTCTTAATTTATCGACATACCTACCCAAATTAGTGCGCAATGATAAACCCATACTACAGAAAAATCCAGCCAAACCCGTAATATATAGACTAGTCTAAAAACATCAATACTCATTCCTAAGGATGGCATTTGTTATTGCCTTATACAATACCGTAAAGGGTTACCATTAAAAATAAAGACGTATTGTTGCCTAGGGATGGGACATCGATCGCTATCGGTAAGCTGTTATCGATATTTTTGAATAGATCTTTTGAGAACGTGAGTGAACACTTTTTGTTAAAAAGAAATAAATGTTAATGTTTGTATAATTTTTGTCTAAATATTTTGATGATGAGAGTCAAGATATTTATTTACTTTGTATTTTTATTTTAAAGTGTTTACCAAAGATGAATTTCAACATAATCTATAGCAGATATAATAAATTTTGAAAAAAAAGTTAACACATAAATGTCTTTGTGAAAAGCCAAGCAAAGAGAATATGTAAGGACCGTAGCAGGTGGTGCTCTGTAGTTCCTACCTACATATCTCATGGGGAAAAAAGTGAGTTTATATATGTGTCGCCTTTCTCAGGAACTACTGGTCCGAATTGAAAAAATCTTTTTGTGTTTGGTAGCCTATTTATTGAAGAAGGCTATAGGCTATATATAACATCACGCTACAATCAAGAGGCGCGGAGCAGTAATGAAAAATGTTGCAAAAACGGGGAAAATCGCACGAAAATTTAACGCGGACTTAGTCACGGGCAGAAGCTTGTCTATACTAATATTATAAAGCTGAAGAGTTTGTTTGTTTGTTTGATGGGAAAAAACTTGAGTTTATATATGTGTCGCCTTTCTAGTTAAATTCGCACTTATTTTACAATCATTCAGTTAGCTTAATGAATAATCAGCCTGTAATAATCCCACCGCTGGGTCAAATCCTTCATACCTCTCTTCGGGAGGGAGTGAGCTGTAATCTATCACGCGGGTCCAGTGCGAGTTGGTAGATGTCACATGTCTTCGATTTTTTGTTCTCTTCCGATGTTTTCCTTCACCGTTTTAAAACCATTCAGTTTATCAAGTCTTAAATCAATTTATTAAACAGTTCACCCATTACGACCTGCATTTAGTTTTTAAACCAACTTGCAATTTACTGACCCACACATCAACCTAGGCCCTAACAATGGAAACATAAAACTAAGAAAATAACCCATAACTGCCATCTAGAATGACTTACTCAAGAAAACATACAATTCAGCTAGTGTACTATTAGTTTTTAATTTAAACATAGTTAAAACCAACAGTTTAACTTGTAATAACTACTTTGATATGAAACAGGTTACAACTTTGCCCGTAGCTTGTCTTGACAATGTCAGTCGTTGTACAAATTGTATTATTAAGCAATTTGTTTTTCAATAGGGCTTTTATTGACATAGTTATAGTGGATAACTATGTTGTTATAGCTAGTTATACTATTTACTTCCTGAATTACTGGGAAATTGGATAATTTGCGGAATGGTTTACTTGATAAGTAATCTATTTAATTGCATAGTGACTAGAATCTCTCTATTATTTAAAAGTGTTTTTATATTTTTCTATAGTTGCGTTTCTGGCTAGCAATAGGCGAAATATGAGTGTAGCCCACTATATGTCATTTTTCTAACATTTCGGGAATTACTAGCATGTGATCATGTAATGAGTAGAATATATGTAAAATGTCAATAAAATTTCCTAGTCCATATTTCAATACGTTCAACCACACACGTAGATTTTTTAAATACCTTGCTCACGTCTAGCAACAGCCTCTGATAAGGTGGACAACATCATTTCACTCGTATTAAGTTACGTAGCAAGTGATAATTGTTACCATGAAATATATCGATATATCGACAACTAACGCACATCCCTGCTTTTCCCTGTAATACCAATTGTCACAGTAGCGGGAAGGTCCGCACTAATTAGTTGAGATGGGTAGTACTTATAAACGATGTACAGGTATGTGGTAAAGTTTTAGGCAAGAAAAAAAAATGTCTAACTACTGGGCATTTAGGTTGCGCGCGGGGTGTGCGCTATCCACTAGATTTTTAAAATAATAGTATAAAAAAACTATAAAATACGCTTTCATAGAAAACCAAATTAAAAAGTATAAAATAATGCAAAAATGCGTGAGGTGCTTTTTGAGGTATTTTTTAATTTATATCAAGTACCCCACGCTTTTTTCCATTATTTGCTACTTTTTAGTTTGGTTTTCTATTTGAGTGTTTTTTTTTTTTGTTTTTTAAACGTTTATTTATTTTCTATTTTTTAGGGTGTTACAAATTTTGTAACGTATGTCAGCGTAGTTTTCATACTATTCTTTTGTGACGTATGTCAGCGTAGTTTTCGAAGACAGTTTTTTTGCTATCCCGGTAACCCTGGCAAGGACAATGGCACAAATTTATAAAATTATTGTATTGTCATCGGTCCTTGATAACTATACCAAATTTCGATTTAATCCGACGTTTTAAAGGGGGTCAAAATCATGTTTAAAATTTCCGTTACATAGGCACATACTAACATACGTATGCAGTTAATAAATTAATCGCTAGCTAAATTAACCACAACATATACGAAGTTAGACAAACAGGTCTTAACAGCACGCGTAGCATGACCACCATAGAAAGAACTTTGTCTATTATTGGTAGAATAGAGATAGAATTGTCATGCTACGCCAGCATAAAACGGTACAAATCTTTCTACAGTCTTTAATTCTGTCTTTAATCTTTCTACAATCTGTAATTTGGCTATTCTTCCGTCGACAATACCCCTTTCTACGGTGGTCATGCTACGCATGCAGGTATGCAAAGGTATAAAATCAAGCCAAGAGGCTACCTAGAAGCTGACGCTCTAAGTAGACTCTAGCTCGATCTTGACTATGTATCTTTACATAGTTGCGTCCCGCGTTTGTACGCTTAGATCATTTAAACTACGCAACGGATTTTAATGCGGTTTTCATTAACAGAGTAAGGAGTTCAAAAGGTTTATATGTATAATATGCGAACGCAACCACAGGCAATAGCTAGCTGCTAAATAAAACAGTGCCAGTCACGATATTTTCTTCGCTTTTAATTTTTTCCCCGTTTATTAATTTTCCCGAGTCCCTTTACTGGTTTATGAATGAAAGAATCACTTTTGTTCATCATTGTATAGACATTTTTGACATACCGATTAAAAATTGTAGTTTTACCGAAGCGATTCTGTTTTCGCTTTTTATTAAGACACATTGTAGATGATCAGGTGGGTGCAACACCTTGGTATATTCACGGATCCTTAGTAATAAGAGGCAAGCAGAGAAACAGGCATAATAAAAGCCCTGACGCTGATTGGAGAGGGAGCGGACGCCAAAGAAAAGATGGATTGTGTGAAAAAGTAATTACAAGAACTTTCCTAGTCGCAAAACCTGCTATGAATGGTCACCCATCCTTTACTTGGCCGCGAAAAGTGTTGCTTAACCTCTCTTTAAAATTAAAATGTAATATAATACTTTCACATTAATAAAAACTAACACGAATGGTTTCCCATCCTTTATCTTAACCGCGACAAGTGTTGCTTAACCTCACTTTAAATTCAAAACATTATATCATACTTTCATATTAATAAAACTGATACGACTGGTCACCTATCCTTAATTTGACCGCGATAAGTGTTGCTTAACCTTACCTAACAATCATACTAAGAAAAAATAAGTACCTAACATTTTAATTCATTCATTTGTCAGTCGTTGTCTAAGAAACTAAAGGTTATACCTATAAGATAGTATAAATGCGAGAATGATAGAATGTGTGTTTTTCCATTTTAGGGCATAAGCAGTAGTTACGGTTCACTGGATAATTAACTCGCTTTTCGCGCTTAACGAGTTTTAGGGTTCCGTGACAAATTTTACAATATTAAGATAAAATCTTCAGTTCATTTTAACGTGTAGGACGCACAGCGACAAATTTCCAGTATAAGCTGACTCCTCTCTGTACAAAAAATATATCCAATACGAGCTCAGCAAAAACTGGAAATGTATAGCTTGGTATGTAGCCGTGTTTACACATTTTTACTTCTGTAATTTTTTTGTTTAATATCATCATCATCATCATTTCAGCCGTAAGACGTCCACTGCTGGACTTAGGCCTCCCTCCATTTGGGGGGCTTTGCCATAATCGCCACGCTTGGCAGGCGGGTTGGCGATCGCAGTATGATGGTAAAATGCATAGAGAACGCTGCTGCCCATTTTCTAGTAAGTCCCTTAGTCGCCTTTTACGACACCCACGGGAAGAAATGGGGTGGTGTTATTCTTTACGTCCGGCACCACACGGTAATACACTATGTTGGTGTTTAATATACTATGAATTAAATCAAATCAAAAGTCATTTATTCAAACGGAGCCGAGACTGAGCACATTTCCAAAAACATACATATGACAGTCCCCCAAAACGCCCGCCCTTCACCACTTCCGAGTGCTTAAGCTGGGAAGAAGTGGCGCAACAAACTCCCCAGCAGTAGGTACAGCTGTCTGTCAAGCTAGAAAAAGAATGATTCAGCAGAAAGGAAACTATGGGATGACTGAAAACTAGTCACTAACTAAATTCTGATGAACTGTCATCAGTAGAAGGCGACTAAAGGACTTACTAGAGAAATGGCAGCTACGTTCTCTATGCATTTTACCACTAAACTGCGTACGTCAATCCCACTGCCAAGTGTGGTGACTGGCAGACCCCTCCAAATTGGGAGAGGCATCCAGCAGTGGGCGTCTTTCCGATGAAATGATGATGATGTTGATGAATTGAATATGTGACGGGCAATACCCGAACCATAAAAAAACACAAAATAATTTAAAAACCTATTTGCATTGTACAGAACCATAGAGCAAAATTAACGGTCGATTACACCTCATTGTATTGCAAGCATAGACAACTGACGATATACTCGTTTGTTTCATTAATTTCTCAGAAACGTATTTACGGCTAAAAGTACTGTGTTAATTGATTAATTGCTACTGTGTCTATGTGTATGTGTGCGAATAAACTTGTTATAGTTTATGTGTAAAGAATAAAGAAAGTATTGAGTGTGAATGTATCGACATTCACACTCAAGGCTTTAAAAGTAGAGGGAAACCAAAGAAACGGTGGATGGACTGTGTGAATTATGATATGGATAGAGAGGGGGTGACTACTGAGATGACGACTAATAGAGAAGTGTGGAAGAAAAAGACATGTTGCGACGACCACAAATAAATTGATATAAGGATAGGAGAAAGATGAAAATGAATCAAAAATCAAAAAAAAATCAAAAGTCATTTATTCAAACTAGGCTGAGAGTCAGCACTTTTTGAACGTCAAAGTTACATGAGACAGTCCCCCAAAACACCCGCCCTTCGACACTTCCTAGTGCTTTAGCTGGGAAGAAGAAGTGGCGGAACAAACTCCCCAGCAGCACAGCTGAATAAAGAAAGAATATGTCTACTTTCATAGTGGTTTTTATTGCGTCATTTTTTACACGCTTTATATTAGCTTCACTTGTAGGTATGTTTGTATGTTTATATGTTTGTTTGTAACCGACTCCTTATAGCGCGATTTTGACCCACTTTTTAACGACCAGATTTCATTCAAACTTTGCACACCTGTCAAGGACCGATGACAATGCAATAATTTCATAAATTTGTGCCATTATCCTTGCCAGGGTTACCAGGCCAGCAAAACAACTGTCTTCGAAAACTACGCTGACATACGTCACAAACTAATTTGTGCCATTATCCTTGCCAGGGTTACCAGGACAGCAAAAAAAACTGTCTTCGAAAACTACGCTGACATACGTCACAAACTACGCTGACATACGTCTCAAAATTCGAAACACCCTAAAAAATAGAAAATAAATAATAGTTTAAAAAAACTAAAAAACACGCTTCCATTGAAAACCAAACTAAAAAGTAGAAAATAATGGAAAAAAAGCGTGGGGTGCTTTTTAAGGTATTTTTTTATTGATATCAGGCACCCCACGTTTTTTTTGTGGATTATGAACGAAAAGTTTATTGTACTAAAGTAAATACTGGTTGGAATTGTTATTTTGTAGTATTTTATTTTAGAAAACGTTCCGTATTCCGGACGTAAAGAATAGCACCAACCCATTTCTTCCCGTGGCTGTCGTAAGAGGCGACTAAGGGACTTACTAGAGAAATGGCAGCAGCGTTCTCTATGCAGTTTACTACCATACTGCGATCGCCAACCCGCCTGCTAAGCGTGGCGATTATGGTAAACCAACCAAATTGGGGGAGGCTAATGCCCAGCAGTGGACGTCTTTCGACTGAAATGATGAATGATTTTAGAAAACATAGGTACTTGGTATTTAACGTAAACAAAAGTCTTCAAGTCCACAGGTTACTTTTTATAAAAGTAGGTAAATACCTACTTATTTTGTTATCAATTCTTACGGCCATTTTTTTTTTAATTTAATGGATTTGACTTCGTTATTACTACTTACTTTAAAGACATTGTTAAATTTTGATTGCTGATCAACCTTTATAAAAAGGGTGTGCGAACTTTTTGAATTAAGAACCCAATAAAAAACCACTTAAAACAGATCTTATCGGATCCGAAAATATTAAATGCTTTTAAAAGTTCAATGCATAATAAATAAATATTACCACACATTTCACACCTTAACGTCTTATATAAAAAAAAAGAATTTATCCAAGCCATATTTTATTTTAAGAATAATTATATTCCGCCACGGAATCTCACCTTAAATGCTACTGGGCGTTGCCAACAGAACGCGAGTGAGGCAAAATGGCGGACGCTCAAAAAAAGAATAATTGCACGATATAATTGAGCTAAATTGTTTCATTACTTCACCTGTTAATTCTACAAACATACTCACTCTGCTCACTGAAAAAAATCAATCGATTTACCGTCTTATTACAAAGGAAAAAAGACGTAATTTACTTCAAAACGTTTTACTAACTGTAAAAGTTAAATTGTCTATGCTTATGGAAAAATAAAGGCAGTGTCAATGTGTTAAGGGTTTTCCGTCGATATTGCGAAATTAAACTTTATACTTTGATGAATAGAGTTGATTAATGGTTAAAAGTGTTGTTTTAATAATTGGTGTGGTATAATTATGTTGTCAAGACATTTTTTTTAATAATGAGCTGGTTTAATAGCGGTCGCGATGAAAGTTGAAACCGGTTTCGTCCTGTACATGTCATTGTACTAGGTTTTTCTTTTTATATCATTAGTTTCAAACTCAAACCATTTATGTACGTATTTCAAAACCATTTACAGGCACTTTTGAACTGCCAAGGGGTTGGTTAGTCAAGATGAAGGTAGTTGCCCATTTCAAAGCGTAGCAGAAGTGTACGAAGAAGAACGGAGAAGAAAGTCAATTTTTCTGTATTATTTCTAAAAAAGAGCCTAATTAGTTTCCAAAAAGATTCATTTTCAAATCCAGTAACTTTAAATCTAGGTCTACCAACTTATAAAAGTTAATAAATTATTTATCGGAAACATGAAGTTACTATTAAATTGGTTCAGTCAGACATACCTACATTTAAATTGAGAGGTATCGTGTATCAAATTATTCCTGTTCGATACATGATAATGTCAAAATCACTCACCATATCTGCCAGGAATTCTAACCTCTAAATCTATACAAGTCTAAAAAATTATCCGGGTAATACCGACAACCGAGGTTAAATGTCTACCAACCCGACGGGCGTACTCGAAACCCTTTGGCCGCGATATCCTAACTATGATAAGATTCCCATAGGAAACTATCAACACCGTAACCCATTTCGCATAATCTGAAGACTATGTAGGTTTATTTATAAACGTCAATTAAACGTCAAAAATGTATGGTGAAGTGCAGTCGCTAATTTTAACTTCATCATTTCAGACGAAAGACGTCCACTGCTGGATATAGGGCTCCCCGACTTTGGGCGATTTGCCATAATCGCCTCGCTTGGTGGGTTGGCGATCGCAGTATGATGGTAAATGCATAGAGAACGCTGCTGGCCATTCTCGAGTAAGTGCCTTAGTCGCCTCTTACGACACCCACGTGAAGAAATGGGATGGCGCTCTTCTTTACGTCCGATGAATTAAAAAACCGGCCAAATGCGAGTTGGACTCGCGCACCGAGGGTTCCGTACAAACCTGCAGGTATTCACGGTTTATGTTTATGAAATTAAAAGTTTTTTTTTTAATGTTTATATTTGAGTTGACTGAATGAAAGGTAAATTGTGGTTAACGATTTATGACGTATTAAAAAAAAACTACTTACTAGATCTCGTTCAAACCAATTCTCGGTGGAAGTTTACATGGTAATGTACATCATATATTTTTTTAGTTTTATCATTCCCTTATTTTAGAAGTTACGGGGGGGGGGACACACATTTTACCACTTTGGAAGTGTCTCTCGCACAAACTATTCAGTTTAGAAAAAAATGATATTAAAAACCTCACTATCATTATTGAAGTAATTTCCATAGATACCCAACACGCATAGGTTTGATGAAAAAAAATTTTTGAGTTACAATTTTTTGTATGGGGAACCCCAAATATTATTGTATTTTTATAAAAATCTTAATGCGGTTCACAGAATACATCTACTTACCAAATTACAATAGCATAGCTCTTATAGTTTCGGAAAAAAGTGGCTGTGACATACTCGGACAGACAGACAGACAGACATGACGAATCTATAAGGGTTCCGTTTTTTGCCATTTGGCAACGGAACCCTAAAAACAACGTTTAGAATAAATCCCTATGAGTTTCTGGAAAACCCTTTAACCAGAATCTGTTTATATCATGGAAACTGTTTAGGTAGTCAATTGTAAGTATCATAAATAATTGATAATTTATTTTGAAACAAAAGTGACGAAAAGAATATTTAAAAAGTTTACAACCATGACTAAGAGTTAAAGGTCTATCTTTACAAAATCAATTCCAACGTCAATTCATTCACAAAAACAAACACATTTTAAAACAATAACACTTTTAAAGTACTTCCATTGTTTTCCCGAGAAAATTCACATTTGAATTGTTTCCGTCATTTTCCCGTGTCATTCAATGTGACAGCTGTCAAGGCGCCATCTTGTTGACATGGAATGTCAACGATTTATTGTGTTGCCTTCCAACTTTGAAATTAGTGATGTTTTTCTTTGAATTTATGCAAATATCGTTATGGTTTATTACTTTTCGTATTTTAAAGTTATATTTCATTATTTTATTTGACATAGTATTTCAAAATAATTATTGTAGTTGCTACACATTTTGTCATTAGCAAGTAATTACGAGCTATAAGAACCTAATATTATACCAGAATATCTAATAAATAAAATCGTATTGCCATAATTATATGACAAGTACTGGACCAATATAATTCTAGAGTGAATCAAATAAGACTGTAGAATCGATAATTTCTTATTGGTATCGATAAATTTAGCAATTTAATTCGAAATAGGAATTCCCTTCTCTTATGTTGAGTGTCATAAGGTGACATTCTATATAGCGATATAAAATTATGTATGTAAATGGACATCAACTAACATTTGCATTCGCAGGAATGGTGATTTCTCTCCCCATCATTTCATCATCATGCGCAGCCTATAATGTTCCCACTGCTGGCCTCCTCTCGGTGAGAGGGAGTGGGCCGTAAGCTATCTTGCGGGCCCAATGCGGTTTCCACTGAGCCAACTGCTCTTTTTCACATTTCTCTCTCCACCCATCTCTTTACCATGTAAATGTCGTTAAATTAAATTAAAAATTGTCAACCGAAGATTAAAATTGTATAACGTCATTAATATTTTATAAATTTTTAAACACAGTGAAAAGTGAAAATGGGGTTTACCCTTTATATAAAATACTTACCTACTTAAATTAAAAAAAAAAACATAAACCTGGGCACTTATGAAACGTCAGAAGCTATGTGCATGATTACAATTCGTCGTTTCCTATGGAGAAGAGCCGGCAAGAAACTCCACGGTTACTCTTTTTAAAATAATAAGCTTTACAATGTGTTCAAATTACAGTGTTAATAGGTATGGGAGGACAGTGTATTCCTGTCAACAAGGAGCAGTTAAAAGTACTTCTTGAAAAGAAATTTAAAATACTTTTCTATTGGTTTTATTTTAGTAAGTAGACCCCTATATCTCACAATTTGAACAATTAAAAAAATAGAGGGTACCTAGTTTCAAGTACCTCATCTGCCCAGCCCCTAATTATGTTTGGGGTCGGCTTTCAGTCGAACCGAATGCAAATTATTTGATTTTTTTCTTTCTTCATTTATTATTACGGACACACTCTATGTATTTATTACTCTTGCGTATGGCACTCGTGGGTTGCAGCTAAAAATCAGCGTCAGGTGGCACGCCTTGTGCTGTCATCTGACATTATGCCGAGCTGAGGCCCTTTTGGCATTAGTATCATTGTTTTGTTTTCTCCTTTTTTTATAGTTTTAAGTTTTATTTTAATGATATAATGCCAATAAACACATTTTTCTTTCTTTCTTTTTCTAAACATCAGTAATTTACACACGGAGCGACTGCCTATCTGACCTCCACAACCCAGTTACTGAGTAATACGATGACAAGTCAGGTAGCACGACTTTCGGGCTTCTGAAGACCCGTAACAACTGCCAAAGATCCACAGATGACAACCGGGACCAACAGCTTAACGTGCTTTCCGAGGCACGGAGAGGTCTTGGTATTTAAGGATGGCCACCCATCCACGGACCGACCGCGGCAAGCCTTAACCTGATCGATATCCAAAATTCCCACGTTTTAGTACCTACGTCGTATTTTTTTCTCAAGCCAACCGAATTTCTCTGCCAGACTCCTACAATTTTAATTCTATCCCTCGTCAAATCAAAATTCATGATATTAACATACAATGAGAACAAAAAACAATAATGTGTAGAACATGATGACAGACACACATACAATCAGTGTTTGAATATATTATTAACACTCAATATTAATAGGTTAAATAAATATTTGTATAAAGAAAAAAAAGTCTACTGGTTTTTAAATAACTGTTGATAATAAAGACTACCTCATTTTTTTTTAATTACACTTTAGGACGTAAAGTTTTTCTTAATGACAATTGGAGTTTATTTCGACATAGCTTTTATCAAGACCCCTCCAAGCCTCGTAAACCACGTTGGTCCCGGTTGTCATTTATAGATCTTAGACAGTCGTTACAGGTCGTCAGAAGTCCGAAAATGTGACAACCATTACAAAGAGGTATCGTATTCCTACCAGGTTCGCGAGATCTGTTCGAAAGAGATACCGTGGCCCTAGCATATGGGCAACTGAAGGAACACGGGTGGGTTTTAGTCAGTAAAAGTCTGACACGCCATTCCTCTCCCCCTGAGCGGACCTTTCCCAACCATAAAAAAGAGGTATCGTAGTACCCAATAACTGGGTAGTGGAGTACAGATAGGCAGTCACTCCAAGTACAATAAAATACTGATATTCCTGTTAGACTGGGAGCCGACACCAACATATTTGGGAAAAGGCCAAGGCATAATATATATGATGATAACTACGGAACTCTCTCATTAGGAGCCCAGAGTCTGAATAAGCTTACCTCTATTACATGAGACTTAAACATAACTGGCGAAATGTGGATCTTATCAAATTAAATCACCGTACCGTGTGGTGCCGGACGTAAAGAATAACACCACCCCATTTCTTCCCGGGGGTGTCGTAAAAGGCGACTAAGGGACTTACTAGAGAATGGGCAGCAGCGTTCTCTATGCATTTTAAAACCATACTGGGATCGCCAACCCGCCTGCCAAGCGTGGCGATTATGGCATAGCCCCCCAAATTGGGGGAGGCCTAAGTCCAGCAGTGGACGTCTTACGGCTGAAATGATGATGATGATGATGATTCGCATAGAATGCAGGTATTTTACAATAAAGCTGTTACAGAAATATAATGAAGCAAATCATGAACAACGTTTTGAAATAGTTAATTAGTAAATACATTATTATAACAAGTCCAGGTCATGCACAAAGGTGTATCAGATAATGTCAATCAAATTTAATAATATTAATAAAATTATATATAGTGTCAATAAAAAAGGATAATATCAAAAAAACATTGCACTCCGGGAGTGCCGGCAGAAGTGAAAACTTGATTATTAACGTTGAGCATGTTTGATATTTTGGAATGGTTAGGGAATAATTTGTTGTTCAATTTCCATATTTTAAGCACTTTATATTCACGAATTTTACGAATACACAACAATGTGATCACTACACAGACGGTCGAGCCATCAGCTGTCACCATCCATGGATGCGCGTGGCACGCTGTAACACTGTAACATAGACGAACATTCGCGCAAGCGCCCTGCGCCGCCTAAACGAAACAGTAGGCCCAGGCATACATTTTCGCCGCGCCGTAGAGAGGGGATAGCTGTCTACTCTCCATCCGTCCTACGCTTTTTCGATCAGGTCACGTGTCCTGACGCGAGTTTAAGATTTTATACCCATTACAGAAAAAGTGCTCAACGCCGCTAAAGAAGTTTTCACTTCAAAAAAATATAATTAAATAATGTCAATAAAATTTAACTGTTGAGATGTCACACATAGGGTCATTCAAAAATGGGTGTACATAGGTACACCTCTGCCTAAGCTTTTTGTAAATATAGGCGTAATGTTATGTTGCTACGGAACATTAAACAGGAGCAAATCCAGCTCAAAAAACTAGTTTAAGTCATCCTATTAACATTATGAAGAAAACTATAAATGTATAAATGTTTGTAACTCAATTACACAAAACGGGCGAACAGATTCTAATAAAATTTGGCAAACAGATAGTTTATAACCTGGATTAACAGATAGGGTACTTTCTATCCTGGTAATACGTTCCCTTGGGATAGTTTCCGACCTATACGCAAGCGAAGCCCCTGGTAAAACCTACTTCATAAATTATTCATATTAAAACGTCTCTCTGTCAATGTTTTAAAACATAACCTCTACTACATTTTGACCCTAACACCAACACTGTTGATTTGTCAAAATACTTTCTCTAGGAGAAAGCTGGTTTATAAAACATGACGTTTAGCCCAATGTCATTTTGACATTGTCATAATGATAGGTGCAGGCGCTAAGTAACAACTGTTGAGATCGATTTACAAAGGTTAAGCTACACTCATCATTTTAGCCGTAAGACGTCCACTGCTGGACATAGGCCTCCCCCAATTTGGGGGGCTATGCCATAATCGCCACGCTTGGCAGGCGGGTTGGCGATCGCAGTATGGTGGTAAAATGCATAGAGAACGCTACTGCCCATTCTCTAGTAAGTCCCTAAGTCACGTTTTACGACACCCACGGGAAGAAATGAGATGGTGCTATTCTTTACGTCTTGCACCACACGGAACCAAGTACGTACAGTACGGCACCTACGTAAACTACACTAGCCATAGTTATTTTGAAGATCTGGTGGTTCGAGACTTTGGTTCTAAAGAAATCCAATAGTTCCAGTCGTTTTTCGTTAAGACAGTAAACTGAAAACCATTTAAATACGGATTCCATATCAAGGTAGGCCGGAGTCTTAATTTGTGCCTGGTCGGCGGCAATAGGCTGCCACCTATTTATATGGGGCTGAAACTTACCTAGCGAAATGTGGGTGTAGGTACTATAGTTACACTTCTACTGAACCCTCTGGATAAAACCGGCGTGATGTTATTTTGTAAAGGCAAATTAAGTTAGACCGAAATCCAACCCCAACATGGTAAGTTAAAGTAAAAACGGCAAAAAAATCATGTCTGTTGTATGGGAGCCCCAACCAAATATTTATTTTATTCTGTTTTTGGTATCTGTGAAAATTTCAACTTTCTAACTATCATGTTTCATGAGATACAGCCTGGTGACAGACGGACGGACCGACGAACGGACAGCGGAGTCTTAGGAATAGGGTCCTGTTTGTGCACGGAACCCTAAAAAGATAAGCAAGTGATAAAAAGAATATGAATTAATTAATTGATGTTATGCTAGAAAAACATTTTATTTGCATTTCGACACATACCTATCTACTATAAAGCACAAAAAAGTTTTATCTAAGTTAATTAAAAACAAACGCAAAATCTTCAATTACAATCGAAAACAAAAAACTATTCGAAAACTAAAGTGTTACTTTACATCCGGACAAAATTCCGATGCTCAATGAGAAAAAAAAAGTACAATAAAATAATACTTGACCAAAGTAGAGCATATTACCCTACCATGAAAGGACCGCCGTTACCCGACGGGGTATCAATAAGCCTATGTAGAGCTGCCCTAATTCGCGCTCTTTTTTTTGTTTTGTAATGTTGGCAAACAGGCCGACGGCCCACCTGACGTGGAGAGGTTTTATACCGATGGCCATAGACAATTCCAAGGAGTTTATATGACTTGAAAACTGTAGATATGTTGCATCAGCTTATTCAGCCTATAATGTTCAGTTGTTTAAAGCAATGCAGCTTGGAGTTCAAATTAAAATCTAATAGAGCTTCCACGGAGAAACGTTTTTGAAAACCAGAAACTATTGTTAAAAATAGTAGAAAAAAAAGGTACTCGCAATCGGCGTGCGTGTATAACCAGATATATGAACGTAAACGCGGCAAAAGGAGAAAGACCGTATGTAAAGACGGTAGTACGAGCCGTTCTGTAGTTTCTGCCAACCCCAATAGGAACAAAGCGTGAGTTTAAATACGTATGTATGTGTATTGTTAATAACAACAAAGAAAAGCCTATTAAATACAGGAAGAGGGAGAATATTCATCGGCCCAAAATTTAAAATCTAGTCATGTTCATGGAAACTATAACAAAACTGTAGACAAAATAGACGTAGGCCATTTTAAGTTCAATATAATATAAACAAACAAATTCCCATTTTAAAATTCAAATGCAATAAAGATGTCCTATCCATTAGAACTCCCATAAAGGACACCGCATTCAACCTAAAATTAATTCAAAATAAAAAGAGAACAATGTTTTGAATAAATAAATACGAAAGTCATTACATCTGTAGTGATGTGTCAACAAACAGAAACTATACCAACATTATGTTACGGATCATTTGATATAATATATTCTAATACATACAACTATGCTTCGGAGACGCATTGTCAAAATATTTATGTGTGTTTTTGTCCGAATGGAATATTTTATTCGTTTAAAAGTTGTGTAATGTCGAGGTGGCACGAAGTTTCGTTTTAAAGTTGTATTGTAGAATAGGAAATGATAAAAAAGGGGTTTCAATTGAGAGATGCAACCATCTCTCAATTGAAAGCCCTTTTTTATCATTTAATAATAATTTACATTGTCAGCATTATCCAACGATAATGCTGACAATGTAAATTATAAATGGCTTTTTATGGAAAAAAAAAAACTGCAGATTGATTTAAAGCAATAAAAAATGGCACGTCAATTTCTTATTAACTTACTTATTAACAGCCTGGTAAAATCTAAATCAATAATCCAATAAAATTTGCAAGAACTCCCAGTCTAAGTCAACTCGTTGAACCAACCATTAAATGTAATCTGTCAAAAATAAACACGTCAACTTTGAAGCTCCTGGTTACGAAAAACAAACCATTTGTAATATCAACAGAAAAATAATACACCTGTCATTTGTTAAAAAAAAATTTAAACTAAAAAATATAGAAAAAAAGTGTTGACACTTACCAGAACTAGGCCTGTCACTGTATCTGGTGCAATACACCCAAGCCGGCCATAATGATGCATTGCCAGACTGGCTATTGGTGTCAGTGCTCCCACAGGTAGACAGAGCCCCACTCGAAGTAGACGAAACCACTGAACTCGCAGAATCTGGCCTTTTTTGATTCTCTATCACTTTCGGCATCTCCCTTTCCTTAGGAACATGCTCCCCAATTTGAGATACCGTCTGTCTTAAGCCTCCAAGAGGTGGCAAGGAGCTAAATTCCGATTCTTTCGATTTTAAATAATCGAAGCTGTATTTTTGGAAGTCATTCTGAGGCTTCGATAAATCATATGGCTTGTACAAGATGCTGTGATTTGGCCCAACTGGTTTAGGACCCTCAATTTTGTTTGTTTTCCTTAAAGCGTTCAAACCAAACTCAGGGTGTAAGATATTGCTTATTGAAAAAGCTATAGGGACCGACGGCTGCTGTCTTTGAGCTCGAAGTTTATCATTTTCAAATCGTTGATTTTCAGGGTTTATGTGAGGTTTAACGTCAGGCGTTTCAGGTCTGTAGTAGTTCTGGAAACCGTCCATCTCATTTTGGTTCTCAGGGCTTGGTGGAGGGGAATTTGGCTGCACTTTTACTATGGTCATGTTTGGGGATGTTCGCTCATATCTTGAGTCGATTGTGGTACAAGTATACTGACTTGGAGGGCTGTAGTTCATCGGGTTCTCCGCGTGTGGTGCAGGCACTCTTCCTGTGACGGGTCCAGGGCTGTTCGCCTGGTTTGGGCTGCAGCGATCTTCAAAAGCCATCTTCACACAATGTTTTAAACCGATTAAATGTTTTTAAGAGTCAGTTCATTATACAGCACAGTCCACGATATAAAATAATGTCAGTTCATTTGAATGAGACACAGTCTTCACATTAATATTTATCGGAATCGATTAGCATGATTTCTTAATTCTACCGCACTAGTTTTTTGATGCAAAGGGCGCGTGATGGACAGCCACGGCTGTCAGATTGAAATGTCAGTTGCGTGTGACACGGGCACTGGTCCCGGCGGCGGCTGCCGTGTGACTGCGCCCCTCATCTCGTCGGGGGGACACGCCCCCGAACAAACAAGCTTTTTACCCTTCCCCATTCGTTTTGTAGGCGTTAACCGTTCGCTTTTCATTGCTCGACAACATCTTTTCCATCCTCCATCCTTGTCTAACTTATGAACTTTGTTCGTGGTAGAAAGAGATGGATGTACGACAATTGATTTAACCTGCGTGTGTATTTAGTGGGGGCTTCGTCCAGATTTGTAATTCAGTTGTAAATTGCTTCTATGGCTCTTTCGCGCACTCATAATGTATCAATAATACTGCGGTGCGCTTTGTACAGAATTTCAATTAAACTTTGACAGAATTATTATATTGATAGACGTCCGCCATGTTGAATTATGGATCGGATATCGATGAAGTAGGATTTTTTAAAGAAATTATAACATTATGTCGTTGTAATTAAGTTGTGTTAGTTAATATTAAATTGTATGAACGCGATTAAATCTACAATTGTTGGAGTTTTATTGCCTGAATGTAATTATTGTTCAGGGTTCTGTAAAAATCTTGTGAATTTTACTTTTGACTTACTAAAAATAATTTAATATTTTTGCGAGCTTTTTTAAAATTGATTTTTCATCATTTTGTTGATACTACAAAAAGCGTTTTTGAAGATAAAACTCAACGGGCTATGAGGCTATGTGACTGATGAGGGGTTTTGGATAAAATGGAATTGGCTTCACATGTTTCCGTCGGTTAAGCGCAGAGCTTTTTAAACAGACAGTGTTTTAACACTACTTACTTAGACATAAATTATAAGAGGTAAATAATTAGTGCCTGCAATTATAGATAACTAGCTTCTGCCCGCGACTTCATCCGCGTTAAATTTTTGCTCCCGTGACCCTTCCCGTCGCATCGAATTGCCTGCCAATTTTCGTTCATTTTTCGTTGCTGCTCCGCTCTTTTTGATTGTAGCGTGATGTTATATAGCCTATAGCTTTTATCAATAAATAGGCTACACAACACAAAAATAATTTTTCAATTCGGACCAGTAGTTTCTGAGATTAGCGCGTTCAACCAAACAAACATACAAACAACCAAACTCTTCAGCTTTATAATATTATGTATAGTATAGATGATGAGACACCGAAATGAATATAAATAATTTACTTTATGAAAAAATTAGGTCTTCAAAGTTCTTGTCTTGTTGTAATTAAATAAATTATGTAGTTTATACAGCACTATAATTACTTAACACACTATCAATATTTTAAATCCATTGCTGCATATATTCGAAATAATTGTCTGCTCAATAATGTAAATAACGCAATGAATGTTGTTGAACTGTCAAAAATTAAAGTCATTGCTACTGTTAGTGCCATCATCGCCACTTCTCGGTGAGAGGGAGCGGGTCATAATCCACAACGCGAGTCCAGTGCGTTTTGGTAGATGTCACATGTCTTCGAATTTTTGGCTCTTAGACATGCCGGTTTCCTCACGATGTTTTCTTTCACCGTTTTGAGAACAGTGGTCATGAAATAAATTACTTAAATTAAAGTGCCTACTTGGGTTCGAACCGATGACCTATATGTAAGTCGCGGCCGTTACCACTAGGCCACTACTGTTCTCTGTTAGTGTGCTACGCAATAACACCGCAATTCTAATTGCTTAATTTAAAAAAATCATAGCTCTTGATAAAAAAAAGATATTTTTTCATACGGAACATCATTTAATCAAGTCAGACTCGTCACTCACATTTTATAATACTATCCACATATCTTTTTATAGTTTCAATTATTTTTTTAATGTGACTAGTTTCACACTTCAATATCATTGTATTCTTGTAATAATAATTAATAATAACTCGTTAATAATCTCAAAATGAGCGTGTCAATCAGCTGCGCTTATTAATTATTTCTTTCATTAATTTAGTAATTTTCTTTAGTTCTTTATTAGTCAATCAAGGAAACTTTTTAATTGTAATTTACAATCTAGAAACTGATTGGTTTTTGGTTATAAGTAGATATAAATATGTTAAAAATGTAATTTAGTTTAGAGAAAAAAATATCTAGATGAGTCTGCAATTCGGCGTGCCTCATAAAATTTTCAGTTGGATGCTGCAATAGTTCTATAATGATATATCGTTTAAAACGGTGTTCTGAGCATGTTTAATTTTAAAGGTATATATTTATAGTTTAAATTCCCGTTAATATTGACTTTGTAACCAAATAAAAATTCTTGACTACATAGTTTTAAAGCTACACTAACTTATTTTTTCATCCACCAACCGGCCCGCGTGGTGGATTATGGCCCACACTCTCTCACAGAGAGGAGGCCTGCGTCCCAGTACTGGGGACACACAGAGTAGGTATAGTTTTTATTTTTGCGAATACATCTCGCAGGTCAACCTATGAGCTTATCAGCTGCTTAACCGGACTTACTTGTGGATACCTTAAAAAATTAAAGCCTCCAGCCAGGGCTTAAAAACTTAAAACTAAGCGACTACACGCTAAGGGAACCCCCTGTGGGGTACGGACTTCGGCTTAGGGCCTCATTGGATCGCAAGGAACGGACTAGATCGGAGTGAGTACATTATATAGGTTGAATATGACGAAATTATTTTTCATTTGTACCGTTAAAAGTGTATACAAACTCAAAGTCAAGGCATTTATTTTAATTAAACCATTTAAAATTTTTGGTTCTTCAATCATATTTTTTTCTTAATGGGGTTTCCCATGTATTATAGAAAAAATACAAATCACTAAATCCATACTTATACCTCAATTACTTTATTTAAACTATACTTAATATTTTAAATGTGAAAGTAATTCTGTCTGTCTGTTACGCTTCCACGACTAAACCACTGAACCGATTTTGTCGAAATTTGGTACGGGGTAAGTTGAAACCCCAAGAAAGGATATAGGCTACTTTTTATTCCGCAACTTCGTCTGCGTCCGCGATAACCGACATCTACGCAGACAAAGTCGCGGGCAAAAGCTAGTTAATTATACAGTAGCCGGTTACCTACTTACCTACCTATTAAAAAAACCAAGCCATGTTATTTTAGCCCAAGCTCTACTTTTAATCTATAGTTAATCTACCATCACTATGACATAACATTTTATTTGATTTCACCAAACAATTTAATTGGTATTGAACACACTGACCGTAACGTGACTCCCAAAAGTTAACCAACTGTGACAAAGTGAGGTTGTGTTATTGTGTAACGTAAAGTATTGAAGCGGAGGATTGGAACGAACAATAAAATTGTATTTATTTCGGTTGATAATTGTTGGCGCTGTAGGTTTTTACTGTTGTCATATAAATTGGGACCTTGGTTGTTTCTACGTAATATCATGCCCAACGCGGTTCATGTAGGGTTAGGCAGTGGTGAATATTTTTCCTGCCGAGAAACCTTCAAAATCCGCCAGGGCTTTTCAAAGCTCAAAGTACATTTATTTCAAATAAACCTCCACTGCTAGATAAAGGCCTTTCCCCAATTTAGGGGGATTTGCCATAATCGCCACGCTTGGCACACGGGTTGGCGATCATATCTGTTGTACCTAGAGTTCTAGATAATAATAATAAAGGAATAATAATATAAGAATGTTCAAATGTAATAAAGGAAATAATATCTAATATCTAAGGACAACCAACACACCGTTATCTGATCCCAAACTAGGCAGAGCCTGTACTATGGCAACCAGACATCTGATAAACATACTTGTATATTTCTAAATACATACCTACATATTATGGATAAATTACACCCAGACACAGAACAAATGATTGTGCTCATCACACAAAGATTTGTCCTGGGTGGGAATCGAACCCACGACCTCAGTCTTAGCAGTCAGGGTCACTAACCACTAGACTAAACCTCTGTCCTTAAACTAAAACCAACTAGGTATAGGTAGAGACTAAAAACTATACTAGATAATCCTCCAGACCGTATTTGGCCATGGCGGCCAAATCTTAACGGAGACTAGCCATCGGCGCGGGAGATATTATAGTGCCAAGTATGTGTGCAGACACAGGAGCACTCACTGTTCCCTCACTCTCATAGTCCTCAGGGACGGCAATCCGACACGACCGGAGAGAGATCAGGCGTAGGACCAACGGCTTAACGTGCTTTCCGACGCACGGGGGTATCACACTGCCAGCTTGCAAACTCGTCCGGACTTTTGTTCCGGCAACACTGTCTACTTACAACGATAAACAACCCGCGTAGACATGAAAGAAGTAAAGTATATGACGCAACTGTTTTTATCAAATATTCATTCATAGTACCTATTACTGTTAAGTTCCATTCATAATATTCCGTTACAAAGGTGTAACGTAGTAGACGGCTCATCAAAGATACGACCTTGGACCTCCTCGTCGTTGTCTTCTAACACGTTAGAAGTACAGTGAACAAAAAAGATAGCCTATATGTATGTACTTCTTCTTCATCATCATTTTGAAGGTATGAGGAGGAACAGTATGTAAAGTTCACTCAACCTCCGTAGAAACGGGAGGATAATAATAATATCTTGGGACAACCAACACACCGTTAACTGATCCCAAACTAGGCAGAGCCTGTACTATGGTAACCAGACAACTGATAAATATACTTATATATTTCTAAATACATACATATTATAGATAAATTACACCCAGACACAGAACAAATGATTGTGCTAATCACACAAAGATTTGTCCTGGGTGTGAATCGAACCCACGACCTCAGTCTTAGCAGTCAGGCTCACTAACCACTAGACTAACAGGCCAGTCAAAGGATCTTCCGATCAGACCGGTTGTCTCTGGTAAGCCGACGATAGATGTCGGAACGTTGTATATATGCTAGTTGCGCGGTAAACACTTTAAATTGTAGTACCTTCCCCACACATATATCTTCATTTGCTTAGTAAATAAACTGTTAATACTCAGAAAATATAATAACATCATCAAAATACCTATACTAAGTGGTATCATCAACATATCTTCCGTGTGGTGCTGGATATAAAGCGCCAAAAAGGGTAAATAGCACCATCCCATCTCTTCCCGTGGGTGTCGTAAGAGGCGACTAAGGGACTTACTAGAGAATGGGCAGCAGCGTTCTCTTGTATTTTACCACCATACTGCGATCGCTAACCCGCCTGTCAAGCGTGGCGACCCAATTTGGGTTTGCCAGTATGGCAAATGGTGTATGGAAAATTGGTGGAGGCCTATGTCCAACAGTGGACATCTTTCGGCTGAAATGTTGTTAATGAACCCAAAGTCTAGATTTATGCTCGGTCAAAGGAGAACAAGACACAAGACTAAATTACTTGAAAGAAGCACATCTCTTACTAATGAATGAATGAAACTTGGTTTCAATGGCGCCAAAGAGACCCAGTCCTCTCACCTATAAGATACAGACACAAGTTAAGTTTGAACCTCCTTTAATCTCCGCCGAAGTCGGGTAATCTGCATAAGTGTAAGTGTCAAACTTTTGAAGTCGCCGCAATATGTCGTGTGGCGACAGAGTAGAGGTCAAAGATTTAACTGATGAATAATTGAAGACTTTTAAATATGGTAATGCACTATATACTTTGGTTATTTTGTGTTGAGTGTGAGGTATGTTTTAGATGTATGATTCTTTTCTCCAATTAATCAATCAAAATATTTTTATTTCACACTAGCTTCAGCCCGCGACTTCGTCCGCGTCAAACTTTTGCTCCCCTGACCCATCCCGTCGCATCGAATTGCCTACCAGTTTTCGTCCATATTTCATTGCTGCTCCGCTCCTTTTGATTGTAGCGTGATGTCATATAGCCTATAACCTTCCTCATTAAATAGGCTATCCAACACAAAAAGAATTTTTCAATTCGGACCAGTAGTTCCTGAGATACCCGCGTTCAACCAAAGAAACAAACTCTACAGCTTTATACTATTCGTTTCACATAAACATAAAAATTTCAGTAAATTGAGCAATTCTTGGCAATATTAACAATCTTGGACTAGCATTGAGCTTTTAAGTTCTGAGTTGAGCTGTACGATTAGTGACAAATGCTTGCACTGACTAGACAGGTCTACTCAACCTGTGTGGTTCTTTCCTCAAAAGACCATTTTAGATGTCGACATGGTCTTCACATAATGTGATTAAGATTATGTCTGGACTTTAAAAGAGACTGTGACCTCTGAGTTTGTTTCGGCCTTTCTTCTCAGAGTAGTCAGTTAGGAAACGACGACCTCATCTAGTTTAAAAAAAAATATTCATGATGTGTAAAAGTGTTTGTCTAGACCTCAGAAATAAAATCATTTATCATGAATGGCTTATTGTTGCCGAGTCATACAAATCGCAACTTACTGTTAATATTTGCACCATAGAGTTACTCGTGTAAGAAACCTAAAAAGAAAAATAAGGGCAACAGTATTCACTCTTATATTATGCTTATGAAACAATAATACACTTTATATGCTCCAAAAAGCCACCATACTCAACACCTGTCGCATCACACGAAAATTCCTGACTTCTTCTACACTATCATCCACCTTTTCAATTTGAATTTCCCCTTTACACACTTGGTTCCGGCCCGTGTGTAAGGTCGTAAACTCTCTTAAATGGGAAGAAAAATAAAGAACTCAAAATAATAATAATAATATTCCACAACTATCACACAACGCCATCTAGTCCCCAGCTAAGCAGAGCTTGTGTTATGGGTACTAGACAACTGATAAACATACTTATATATTTCTAAATACATACATATTATAGATAAATATATAAAAAATATATAAATTAACCATACATAAGGAAAAGGCGCCAAAACAATCATCAAATTAGCATGTAAAATTAAAACTAGGCTGTAAGCGCCGCCGGCTAGACAATGTGTAAACAAAAACAAAAGAAAAATAAACCAAGATGGCTACGATAACGAGCGCGCTGTCACTTCCCGCCCAAATAGCTGTCAAATGTCAAATGAGGCTGCGGTCACACACGCAGAGATTCAAAATATAATGTATTATTTACATGGCAGTTTTTTTTTGTGGGTTGGAAATCATTACTTGACGTTTCCCGCTCTGGGTGGAGCGGTAGGGCGTGTTAGACTTTCACTGACTAAAACCCACCCGTGTTCCTTCAGTTGCCTATGCCAGGGTCACGGTAACTCTTTCAAACAAATCGTGCGACCCTGGCAGGATATGCCATTATTGCCCTGCCAACATTTCATATCACTTTTATTAGGTATGTTCTTAAAGGAACTGCTCCAGAAAGTAGCTCTCTTCGATGTAGCATGCCATTTCAGGGAATATTTCATTATGGAACCGTAAAGCCAGAACCAAAGCACAAGTAGCTTCACACACACACATCACTTCAGCCGAAAGACGTCCACTGCTGGACATAGGCCTCCCCAAACTTGGAGGGGCTTCCCAGTATTCACCACGCTTGGCAAGAGGGTTGGCGATCACAGTATGGTGGTAAAATGCATAGAGAACGCTGTTGCCTTGTCTCTAGTCACTCCCGTAGTTGCCTCTTACGACATCCACGGGAAAAAATGGGATGGTGCTATTGTTTACATACATCACTACACGGAACTGGTCAATTATTATTTTACCTTAGCGAAACAATAACCAACGAATATCCTAACATTCCCACTGAGACATGCACTAACACTAAAGTGGCAATGGGCTGGTCATATCGCACGCTGCACATATAGAAGGTGGACAATAGAGACCACCAAATGGAGGGGCCATCAGGCAAAAGAAAAGCCGGCAGACCTAAGCAGCGATGGGCAGACGACATCGAGCATGCGGTGGGGAAAGATTGGGTCGACCAGGGCAAGGATAGAGAAAGGTGGAAAAGGTTGGGGGAGGCCTATACCCAGAATGGGGTCCATATCCTAAATAAATAGTTAGATTTAATTTAAATACTCTTATTATAACTAACACTAGATACTAATGCACATCTATAACTACTAACAACATTTGAAATGTGAAAATGGAATGGAATAAATGGCTCATTATTATATTATTATTATATTCTAACGTTCCAACTAATCCATTAACTAAGTTATTCCCACAACACTACGTCTATAAGACCAAAACAAAGCATAATTTTCGACCCGCCTATAATTCCTCGCTAACATTACGACCTTGTCTTTACGCTTGTCAGAATGTCAAGCAACCGACAGTGTAGACGTAAACCATTGTTTACTATAACGATTATCGATATGTCTCGTCGCTAGAACGCAAATTATTGAATATCGATCGTTATGTTTTCTATATCTTTACGAATAATAAATAAATAAATAAATTCATTTATTTCAGGTAAATAAGCACCCATAGCAAAACATAAATTAATTAACATAACATTTTCTCTAAATTTACCCAATTCTTCATCGTATCAGCCGAAAGGCGTTCACTGCTGGACATAGACCTCCCCCAAGCTCAGCCACTTCAACCGATTCTGTGCTTCTCGCATCCTTAACTCCGGCCTTAACCAGAGGGGTAATTGCGGAACTTTTTATCGGTAGGAATTGGTTTAATATTCATAGTTAAACAATATTCATTGCGTTATTTACGTTGCTGAGCCGACAATTTATTCGAACAAATGACGCAATGGCTTAGAAATAATCTTCAATCCCATTCAGATTCTGATAAATTGTGCGTTTCGCAATTAGGGTGCAGGTCATCGGTCCATCTTGTGGGAGGCATACGCTATGTCACTAAGGAGCCGAGCAAAAGTAAAAAAAGAACTTGGAATAAGCGAAAATTATGTAATAATGTGGACGTTGCGATGCGACGTGGTGAGTCGGGGGTCAGAGAGTGTATAACAAAAATGCGGCTGTTATTTTAGTGTATTCGGTAATTCTAACGACGCACTAAGCCGAGGTCCGTACCCCACAGAGGGTGACCATGGTCGCTGGGGTGATCTTAGCCAGTTTTTAAATTTATAAGCCCTGGCTGGAGGCCTTAATTTATTGAGGTATCCACAGGCAAATCCAGTTAAGCAGCTGATAACCTCCTTTTTTTTATCGTGGAGAAATGCTCATGCATACTGCGCTACTAAGGGGAAATAGCGCAGTTATGTGGGACTTCAACCCACTAAAACTCCACGGTGTCCTCCTACACCGCTTATGGCGGGAACACGGGAACGAAAAAACTCTTCCGCGAACCCGCCGCGGCTGTCGGCCGACCCACCTCTGGGGGATACCCCCATTCACGGCGCGCATGAACACATAACACGCCGTGACCACCCCGGGGACCATATGGCACATGGGCGCCAGACGACCCCTTGAATGGCACCCTTGGTCCCCCTGCAACGGGTCAGGACTGTGGCCCCGCCGCCTACCACTTTTCGGCCGCAGGGGATACGGAGAGTGGCCAACGCTATACCAACACTCTTCTTCCCCTGCGGCCCCACCACGTTCGCCATCGGACGGTGGCGACCCCGTTCAGGCCGCGGAAGGTAGGGAGAGCGGCGCACCTCAATACCTGCACTCCTCTCCCACCGCGGCCTCCAACCCACGCGATGTCGCCAAATGACACCGCGTTGGCCGCTACGTCGTCGGCTTTGAGCGGAAAAGCCCTGACGAGCGGCCCCTCCTCGGGTTCCTCTTAGGTTCACCGTGGGGTTCTAAACCACGGCTACTGAGCCACCCCCCCCCCCCCCCCACCTCGTCAATGCGGGAACCCACTGAGGGGGAGCTGACAACCTCCTAAGTTGACCTGCGATATGATCAGCAACATTTCAGCTAATAGACATCGCTGGACATAATCCTGCGCTTCTCGCATCCAGCGGATTCCTGCGGCCTTCACTAGGTCATCGGTTCATCATGTGGAAGCTTCAACACTACGTCCTCCAGTACTATAAGATATGAAAACATCAAAAATAAAGAACATTAAATTTTTCACACGAACGAAGTCACGAGCAAAAGCTAGTCGATTATTATAAGTATTATCGATAGCTTCGGCCCGCGACTTCGTCCGCGTTAAATTTCTTGTTCCCCCGACCCTTCCCGTCGCGTCGAATTACCTACCCGTGCGATTTTCCCCGTTTTTGCAACATTTTTCATTACTGCTCCGCTCTTCTTAGTTGTAGCGTGATGTTATATAGCCTATAGCCTTTCTCGATAAATGGGCTACGATACCCTAAAATATTTTTTGAATTCAAACCAGTAGTTCCTAGATTAGCGCGTTCAACCAAACTTAACAAACTCTTCAGAGATTTTACACACGAACGAAGTCACGAGCAGAAACTAGTCGATTATTATAAGTATTATCGATTTAAATATGTAGGTAGATGAATAATTTGTTGGTGATTGTGTGGGATGGAGTCACATTATTGAAACAATTGTTTGATTTTATCTCCTTGTCAATATAATAATTAGTCTGTAAACATATACTCGTATATATATTCCATTCCAATAGACCACCTCATTTCTTCCCGTGGGTGTCGTTAGAGGCGACTAAGGGACTTACTACAGAATGGGCAGCAGCGTTCTCTATGCATTTTACCACCATACTGTGATCGCCAGCCCGCTTGCCAAGCTTGTTGGTTGTGGCAAACCCCCCAAAATTGGGGGGGGGGGGGCTATATCCAGTAGTAGACCGTCTTTCGGCTGCAATGATGATGATGACGAGGGCTCCTGACAGTTGATAGACTTTCGGGCTCCTGACCTGCACCCTAATTGCGAAACGCTCTATTTATCAGAATCTAAATGGGATTGAAGATTATTTCTAAACCATTGCGTCATTTGTTCGAATAACTTGTCGGCTCAGCAACGTAAATAACGCAATGAATGTTGTTTAACTATCAATATGAAACCAATTCCTACCGATAAAAAGTTACGCCATTACCCCTCTGTAACAACTGTCAAAGATCCACAAAATTAAATGACAGCCGAGACCAACGACTTAACGTGTTACGATTCCTGCTGTATTCTTAAATGACTATAATCTATTTTCTTCCAATATATATAAGGTGTATCTATTCATACACGAAATAATTAAAGAGGTACACCTGTAGGTGGTAAAGAAGCTATAGCAACGAAAAAAATATTGTCGAAATGTATTTTTTTTTCTTCAAAATTTAATATTTATAAATTATTTGACGTACGTAATAAACACTGGCTCTGGCATTTTTAACATCCATTACTCTAGTTTCTATAGTGGCCGCGCTTGCGCTATCCGGTCGCAATCCTCGCAGCGTCAGGCGGGCCATTCATAGCATTTGGAGTAAAGGTTTTATGCAAAACGTGTCAAGCAATTTTAAAATTATAATAATTACGAAAATTCAAAAACGCTTAGATAAAAAATTCTTTTCGCGTCTATAGCTTCTTTACCACCTACAGGTGTACCTCTTAAAATATTTCGTGTATGAATAGATACACCTTATATAACTAGCTTCTGCCCGCGACTTCGTCCACGTCAAATTTTTTCTGACCCTACCCGGGTCAGGGGGGCAAAAATTTGTCAAAAATTTGTCGCATTGAATTGCCTGCCAGTTTTCGTTCATTTTTCGTTGCTGCTCCACTCCTTCTGATTGTAGCGTCATTTATATAACCTATAGCCTTCCTCAATAAATAGGCTACCCAACACAAAACGATTTTTTCCATTCGAACCAGTAGTTCCTGGTATTACCGCGTTGATCCAAACAAACAAACAAACTCTTCAGCTTTATAATATTAGTATAGATAGATAATAACTAGTCACATGATTAAAAACACTATCACTTAATTAAAAAATATATTTCTAACCATTTCCATCTACCAACCCGCTAAAACTCTCCATATATCGAAGGAAAGTCCGTCGCTCCCGTACTGCCGTGTGATCGAGTCTATTTCCGAACGTCGTGTGTGGTCCGCGCGAGGCGTTTAAATGTGCGCCGGCGCCGTTAAGGGGGGGACTGTTGTGGCTGAATGTGGCAGGAAGGAAGTAGGAAGAATGTTTTATGATCTATGGTTGGGTTGCAAATTGAGGAACTAAATTACTCTATGCTTTTGGATTTGTAATGATTTAAAACCATAGTTGATGGTTTAATATTTGTTTAAAATGTTTTTAGCGTTCCGTACATTAAAAGGAAAAACGAAACCTTTATAGGATCACTTTGTTGTTCGTCCGCCCGTCTGTCTGTCTGTCAAGACCCTTTATCTCGTGAACGCGTCGAGGTATCGAGTTGAAATTTAAACGATATGCTCAAGTCTAAAGTCTGTTGAAGCTGTGATAAAACCAAACTTCTAAGTTAACGTCAAAAAAGACACGGCCGTCTATGCCGCAAATACATATAAATATTTCAACACCCTCAAGGGAATCAAAATGTCTAGGGTATATCCCGTTGACCTAGAACTATGAAATTTGGCAAGTAATACCGTCATAAACTACAAGTGTAGGGAAAAATCTGTGAACTATACATTTGTAATTAAATCAAAAATGATATTTAAGTAGGTAATTAAAAAACAATTTTTGATAATATATACCTACAAATACAAATTTGTACGGAACCCTCGGTGGGCGAGTCCAACTCGCACTTGTCTGGTTTTTTTATGTACTGAAACTACACACGAAATGGTTTAGACCACACCAACTCCCTGATCAATGAAAATTTTAAAATCAATGAGGGCGATTAAAATGAAAAAATAATACAACGTGTAATATAATGGAGAATTGAGTTAAAAGCATAATACAATGACCAAAACTTATTGATTTCAAAGCTAACTGTTGTTTTTAAGAAAATCGTGTCGACCCTTTCGACATTACTTAAAATGGTATAGAAACCACGAATTTTGGTTTATAACGGTTTATTTACAATTTATTCCCACTAAACTCCCATCTCACAGAGATGGATCTGATTGTGATGGATAGATAGATAATATTATTTTTTTGCGTAAACATGTGTCATACATACAGAAAGACTTCTTTCTTTCTTTCTTTCTTTAAAGACATGCATGCAAGAGATCAAAACATTTGAAAGTACAAACTTGTTGCCACATGATGTGGCGTGCAAAAAGACATATTATTAATTTAAAAACATTCTCTTAAAATATCAACAAAACTAAGCAATTACATTATAATAATAATATTGTTGTAAATTGAAAAAAAAAAACAATAAGTCAATGAGAATATTTAAATTAAAACTAAGTTATTACGACTTTGATACAATAACCGTGTCAAAATAATAATAAAAATCTAAAAATGACTCAACAATGTCTTTAAAAATAATAATAAAAATCTAAAAAATGACTCAACAATGTCATTAAAAATAATAAACACAAATAAAATAAAATAAGCTACAATGTCAATACAATTTTTTTATCTAGGAACTCGTTAATATTATAGTATGCTTTATTTACTAAATATGACATAAGTTTGTGATCTATACTATACTAATATTATAAAAAAAATATGTTTGTTTAGTAGTTAGTTTGTTTGTTTGTTTAGTTGGCGGTAATCTCAGGAACTACTGGTCCGAATAAAAAATTGTGTTGGGTAGCCTATTTATTGAGGAAGGCTATATATAGGCTATACAAGGAGGGGAGCAGCAACGATAAATGGATGAAAACTGGCAGGCAATTCGATGCGACGGGAAGGGTCAGTGGAGCAAAGTTTTGACGCGGACGAAGTCGCGGGCAGAAGCTAGTATGTTATCTTACCTGATTCATCATTGTCTTGGCCTTAACAGTCAGTGGCTGACGCACGCGCTCACTCAAACAGTTGATATCGTATTCACAGCTACTAGGTATAACTGGTTCCGTGTGGAGCCGCACATAAATAATACCACCATCCCAATTCTTCACGTGTGGTGTCGTAAGAGGCGACTAAGGGACTTACTAGGGAATGGGCAGCAGCGTTCTCTATGCATTTTACCACTATACTGCGATCGCCAACCCGCCTGCCAAGCGTGAAGAGTATGGCAGATGCTTCCTAATTGGGGGAGGCTTATGTCGTAGCAGTGGACGTATTTCGGCTGAAATGATGATGAATGATGATTTCTTTCGAAATATTTTTTTAATATGAACTTGGCAGTTAGGGGCCATCCATAAATTACGTCACATGTTAAGGGGGGAGGGGGTCGACAAATTGTGACATTGTGTGACAAGGGGGTGGGAGGGGCCCTAAATTTTGTGACGTCACATTTCAAAATTTAATATACATATTTAAAGTACTAACTATTAAAACACGAAATATGAACAACGGAAGAAAAAAAAAAACAATGTCTAGATGTAAAATTGCAAAATATGTGACGTCACACTAGGGAGGGGGGGGTCTCACAGATGTGACCAGCTGGGACAAGGACGGGGGGGGGGTCAAAAATCATGAAATTTGTGTGACGTAATTTATGGATGGCCCCTTATCTGGAAACTATTCTTCTTAAAGAAATTAACTTAATAAACTTAATAAATATCTTGGGACAACCAACACACCGTTATCTGATTCCAAACTAGGCAGAGCCTGTACTATGGCAACCAGACAACTGATAACCATGCTTATATATTTCTAAATACATACATATTATAGATAAATTACACCCAGACACAGAACAAATTTAAGATTTGTCCTCGGTGGGAATCGAACCCCCGACCTCAGTCTTTGCAATCAGGGTCACTAACCACTAGACTAACAGGCACAACTGTACAATAACGCGGCAACTGTTACAATATACCGATTGATTCCGAGGCCGGGCAATGTGATATTAGGATTTAGCCATTACGAATTTCCTAGTAATAGCCCGGAGTTTGGAAGTTGACCGTGGGATACCCCCGTGCCTCGGTGCGCACGTTAAGTCGTTAATCCTGCGCTTGATCTCTCTCCGGTCGTGTCGGATTGCCGTTCCATCGGACTATGAGAGTGTGAGAAGAGTGAGTGCTCCTGTGTCTGCGCACACACTTGTGCACTATAATATCTCCCGCGCCGATGGCAAGTCTTTTTTTTTTTTCTGGATGGGAAATCATCAAATGACTTCTCCCGCTCTGGGCGGAGCGGGAGGGCGTGTCAGACTTTTACTGACTAAAACCCACCCATGTTCCTTCAGTTGCCCATGTGCCAGGGTCACGGTATCTCTTTCGAACAATCTCGCGACCCTGGGAAACCCTTGATAAGATAATTTCTTGTGTGTGCTAGTCTGCGTTGAGATTGGCCGCCATGGCCGAAATACGGTCTGGAGGATTACCTAGTTTAGTTTTTAGGCTCTACCTATTGTAGTTGATTTTAATTTAAGGACAGACTTAACTATCTTGAACTATATAACTATTAAATACAGAAATGTTACCTATTTCATTTGCTAAATTAATTCATTTCCATACACATAAGTTAGTAACATAAACTGAGACTAGATGGCGCTGCCTGTGCGATCACCAAAATTAGATCGCTAAGCGCTCATCAACCGAATAGAATCTCTACCAAAAATGTATGGTCTATTGTCATTTATGGCCATGAATGTAACACTTAACAGTAATAGAAGCTCTTCATGAAATAGGTCTTCTTCATCATCACCTGACTAGCTTTTCTCATGTTGGGTTGGCTTCCAATATCAAACCCAAAAGTCATGTATTCAAATTACGCTGAGGATCAGTACTTTTCGAACGTCAAAATAACATAAGACAGTCTCCCGACACGCCCGCCCTTCACCACCTCCTAGTGCTTTAGCTGGGAAGAAGTGGCGTCACAATCTCCTCAGCAGACAGTCTGAACGGATGCTGCTGAAAACCAGTATTTTATATAGAGCGACTGTTTATCTGACCTGAATTTTTCGAACATATAAACCAGTTTATTAGCAATAGCCTGCAAAATTCTTCAGACTGAATAGTACCTAATGCGTTACGCAAATTTTAGGAAGCTGACCTGAGAGTTTGTTTTCCACCTCTAAGTTTTTTTTTGGCATTTCTTCTCAGGGATCAGTCAGCTAGGAGAAGCCGGAGCTATCTTGTTTTAAAAATACTTGCCATTTTTCTTTCAAGATATACCTACTTAAAGAAACAAACACCATTTCAATTATGAATTGGATGATCCATTCACGTATCGACCGCGACATCGTCATCATCATTTCAGCCGAAAGACGTTCACTGGTGGGCATAGGCCTGCCCCAATTAAGGGAGATGGGGGGTTGCCATAATCGCCATGCTTGGCAGGCGGGTTGGCGATCGCAGTATGGTGATAAAATGCATAGAGAACGCTGCTGTCCCTTCTCTAGTAAGTCGCTTAGTCGCCTCTTATGACACCCACGGGAAGAAATAGGATGCTGCCATTTTATATGTCCGGCACCACAAGTTCCTCGCGGAACGCGAAAATCATTTCTTTACCTTTCTTCGACCCAAACTACGGCTGTGACTTAGCCACAAGCTCCATTTTCTACAATAGGTTCCACACATAACATCAAACCATCACTCTATCACA
The DNA here is from genome assembly GCA_947507805.1 of Aporophyla nigra. NCBI lineage: Eukaryota > Metazoa > Arthropoda > Insecta > Lepidoptera > Noctuidae > Aporophyla > Aporophyla nigra. The sequence goes on from OX382320.1 coordinate 3,086,970, forward strand.
TCGGTACACCTATATTAGGGTACCTTAGCATATCTAAATTTCGCCTGTTAAGTTAAGGGGCAACCGGGCACAGACCCAATCTCTCATAACTAGAAAAATTCGTAATGAAAAAGCCCAGTAAAACTTTTCCCAAAAACTTTTCCCAGTAAAAACTTTTCCCAGTAAAACCCAGTAACACTTTTTCCTATCAAGGAATCGAACTCAGGACCTCATGTTCAGCAGAAGTGCTTGCGACCACTAGACCAATGAGGTAGTAGGTATGGTACGACAGGTACCATAACAAGAAAAACGTAATAATCTGCCTATAAAGGTCCCACAGCTGGGATACATGCCTCAATGTGAAAGGGAGCAGGCGGTATTTTACCACGCGGGCCTAGTGCGGGTTGGCAGATGTCACATGTCTTCGAATTTTTGGTTCTAGGACATGCCGGTTTCCTCACGATGTTTTCTTTCACCGTTTTGAGAGCAGTGGTGATGAAATTATTTACACAAAGAAGTAGTCCGTAGTAATATTAGTCTGTCGGTGTGGTACCGGACGTAAAGAATAACTCAAGCTGTCTTTTCCCCGTGGGTGTCGTAACAGGCGACTAAGGGACTTATTAGAGAAAGGGCAGCAGCGTTCTTTAAACATTTAACCACCATACTGCGATCGACAACCCGCTTGCCAAGCGTGGCGATTATGGCAAAGCCCCCCAAATTGGGGGAAACCAATGTCCAGCAGTGGTAGTGTTACAGATGAAATTACGAAAGTGCCTGCTTGGCTTCGCATCCTCGATCCACAAACTCGTAAGTCGCGGTCGTAACCACTGTTTTCCAAGTCAAGTCGAAACTTCCTAGAATAACAAATTACTCATGTTGCGACATAAACAAAATGGCGGTTAAGTTGATAACCGCTAACTTGATAATGCTAGAGTAATCATCATGCAGTACTTAGCTTAGAAATTATGTAGCGACTTGGCTTTTCCTGCGGACCCGGGCGTGTTGTATTAGTTTTTATATTTGTATGTGAAGAGCTTGTGGCTAAATAATAACAGCCGCACGGGTCGGTTGATCAGTTTAGGCTACGCTTGTCTCAGTTGGATGTTGGTTGAGTATCTTTACATATTGTATATAGTCCTCAAGACCGTATTTCGGCCACGGCGGCCAATCTCATCGGAGACTAGCCATCGGCGCGGGAGATATTATAGTGCACAAGTGTTTGCGCAGACACAGGGGTACTCACTCTTTCCTCACTCTCATAATCCTCAGGGACGGCGACCCGACACGACCGGAGAGAGATCAGGCGCAGGACCAACGGCTTAACGTGCTTTCTGAGACACGGGGATGACACACCGCCAACTCCAAACTCCGGGCTGTTTCTAAGAAATTCTTAATGGAATAACACTTGCCTGACGTGGGAATTGAACTCAGGACTCCGCGCTCAGTAGTTGCGCTTGTGACCACGAGACCAACGGGGCAGTTAAGCCATTTTTACATACCAAGACCCTTCGTGTCTTAGGAAGCACGTTAAATCGTTGGTCCCGGCTGTCATTTATAAATCTTTGACAGTTGATACGGGTTCTCAGAAACCCGAAAGTTTGAGAGTTTAAATTCCCCAGTAACTGAGTTTTGTGTAAATAATTTCATCACCACTGCTCACAAAACTGTGAAGGAAAACATCGTGAGGAAACCGGCATGTCTTAGAACCAAAAATTCGAAGACATGTGACATCTACCAACCCGCACTGGGCCCGCGTGGTTGATTACGACCCACTCCCTCTCGAAGAGAGGAGACCTGTGTCCCAGCAGTGGGAACATTATAGGCTGCTGATGATGAGGTACCTATGGCAAATGGACGAACAAACAGACATTCATATTACCTATGACAGTTTCATCGATACACATAACACTGTAAATGCTTTCCAAGGAAATTTGATTCAAAGAAAGATAGAAAAGTATAGAAGTGACCCCATTTTTAGGGTTCCGTTGCCAAATGGCAAAAAACGGAACCCTTATAGATTCGTCATGTCTATCTGTCTGTCTTTCCAAGTATGTCACAGCCATTTTTTTCCGAAACTATAAGAGGGATGCTGTTGAAACTTGGTAAGTAGATGCATTCTGTGAACCGCATTAAGATTTTCACACAAAAATAGAAAAAAAAAAACAAAAATATTTGGGGTTCGAACTGAAACTCAAAAAAAAAATCATCAATCCCATACGTGTGGGGTATCAATGGTCTTCAAAAATGATAAGTATTGAGGTTTCTAATATTTTTTTTTTTCTAAACTGAATAGTTTGCGCGGGAGACACTTCCAAAGTGGTAAAATGTGCCCCCCCCCCCCCCCGTAACTTCTAAAATAAGGGAATGATAAAACTAAAAAAAATATGTGATGTACATTACTATGTAAACTTCCACCGAAAATTGGTTTGAACGAGATCTAGTGAGTACTTTTTTTTTAATACGTCATAAATCGTAAACCACAATTTACCTTTCATTCAGTCAACTCAAATATAAAAATAAAAAAATACATTTAATTTCGTAAACATAAACCTTATGCATAAACCGTGAATACCTGCAGGTTTGTACGGAACCCTCGGTGCGCGAGTCCGAGTCTGGTATCATTTTGCACCTCAGCCTGTCTCAGAAAGCCAATTCTCGTAAGTAAACATGTTCAAAATCTAGTCTTAGTCACATCTCGGCGACAACCAAATGTCAAAATCTTGTCAAAAATGTATGGGACCTTGCGGTATTTTTGACAGTTTAAGACTGAGATCAGGCTGTGCATGTTCTTAAAATTATGAGAATTGCCTCTCGATGACTTTACCAACTAAGTAGCTGTTACCAACACCTTCGTATGTCTAGTAGCTTTTGAGATTTTGTGATTAATCAGCGAGTGAATTAACCTTTCGCTTCTATAATCACTCTCTCTACTGCTGACAGCTGCATTCAAAATCCGTTGAGTAGTTTAAAAGATCTAAGCGTACAGACGCCGGAAGCGACTTTGTTTTATACTACGTAAAGAAGATAAATTAGACTTTCAGAAGCTATACAAAACCAGAAAACTTGCCCACAAAACAATAGACAGTAAGCATACAATCAAACACAAAATGTCGCCTCTAGATATTTCCAAGTCAAGACAAGCATACTCCACATTCACATATTGTGACATCGTTCACTCCTCGAACAACCATGAATAATACAGTCGTATTGACGTAGTACTGCACTGGGGTGGGCATGATTCAACGGATATATTATTCAGTATCTAACAGGTTTGTGCCCTTTTGTTTGCTTTGAAAAGGTGAAAGGTGAAGGGAGATATTGATTACGTTTTAATTCAAAGAAAAATATCAAGAGAACTCCAGGTATTGCTTCTTTTGTTTGTGGTAAAACTGATAGTCTACTCCTTTTTTTTTGGTTGGGTAATCATCAAATGCCGTCTCCCGCTCTGGGCGGAGCGGGATGGTGTGTTAGACTTTTACTGACTAAAACCCACCCGTGTTCGTTCAGTTGCCTGTACCGTGGCCTCAGTAACTCTTTCTAGCAAATCTCGTGACCTTGGCAGGCATCGGTCCTAGCAGACCCCGGGAGAGGCGCGCGTGGAACACAACGCGCCGTCGACCCAAGCCTGGTCCTTACCGGGTGGCGAGCTACCCATTGCTCGGCGAGGGAGTCTACTCCCTAACCAACATAGTCCGCAGTTTCGGTCGAAGTTACTGACCCATCCGAAAGTAGTTCGAAACCTTGAAGTGAATCCTACTGACGATTTTTTTTTTCCGACTAGGAAAAAGACATCAGGAGTAAAGACAACTGTCAAAACGTTTTGTCATTAATTTTTATTTTTTCTGGGTTTCTATTATAAGTGCTTCGATAGTCTAAGGGTTGTAAGCGCTACTACTGATCATGAAGTCCTGGCTTCTGGTATTCCCAGGTCAAGCTGTGTGTTATTGGGGTTTTCCATCTGGAATTTCTCAGTAGCAGTACGGAGCCCGGTTCAAAGTCAAAACATTGATTTCAAATATGGTTTAAGAACTTTATTTCTCAAAAAGAATTACATTCACTTATATGAGAAAAAACTTATTTCTAATAAGATATATTAACCGACGCGACGGTTACACAACAAAAATGGTTAGTAAATTATTACCGAAGATAGCCTAAAATTTTAAATCCGCTAAAATGTGTTTCTTTAGAGATTTTTTGAAACCATACATGGATTTTTGGTCTTGAAAAATTGAAATAGGCACTAATGAAGCAATTTTGAACGTCAAAATGTCGGTGGCTCGGCTGGTGGCAACAGGCTCGCCCCCTATTACATTACATGGGACTTAAACGTAAAAGTCGAAATGTGGGTACACCTTTGTTTGGGTGGGAAATCATCAAATGACGTCTCCCGCTCTGGGTGGAGCGGGAGGGCCTGTCAGACTTTTACTGACTAAAACCCACCCGTGTTCCTCCAGCTGCCCATATGCCAAGGCCGATACCGCGGCCTTGGCATATGGGCAGCTCTTTCGATCAAATCTCGCGAACCTGGCAGGATAGGTACAACTCTCCCTACATATATAATACAGACGTGATACTATAGTATTTCATATTAACATACATAAACTCACGCCATCTACCCATGGGGGTAAACAGAAACTACAGAACGCCACCTGCTGCGATCATTCTATACTCCGTTTGCCTCGTTTATGTTCATACCACCCGTCTCTTCACTAGTTACTCTGCTTGCTCTAGAATGCATATCCGGTAGGCTCGCAATCTTTTCCTATCCTAATTTATTTATTCAATCTCTAGTTTCTGCCCGCAACTTCATTCGCGTGAAATTTTTCCCGTCGCATCGAATTGCCTGCCAGTATTCGACCATTTTCTGTTGCTGCTCCACTCCTTTTGATTGTAACGTGATGTTATATAACCTCTAACCTTCCTCAATAAATACTATCCAACACAAAAAGAATTTTTCAATTCGAACCAGTAGTTCCTGAGATTATCGCGTACAACCAAGCAAACAAACATACAAACAAACTCTTCAGCTTTATAATATTAGTATAGAAGTATAGATTGAACTCGAGCAACAAGACTCATAGTGTTAGTAACAATGTACTTACAAACTATGTTAGTAACACACTTACAAAGACAAAAACAGAAACAGATTATGATATCGCTGCTGCAAGGTGACAGGCCCAGCTGAAACCCTGCAGCAGTGCTTCACAAACTCACTATCCAGCCTACTAGCTATCATAGATAGGATGCTGTTGGCGCTGCCCCGCACCATACGGATCCTAAGGGCACGTTTTCCCTACCATTACAGCACTTCCCGGTCTACTTCTTGATATGAAATAGCCTCTGTGGCACCATGAAACATGAGGCCTTAGGGGCTAGTGCAAATCTTAAGATTCATTCGATTAATCGAGTCTGATCAAACCACGTTGGGATCGGTGCATTTCATTCATTCATTCATTAAATTTTCTTTTTGCTCGATGTTCGACGCCAGACCAGGCCTTGACCATAGGATTTAAACCGTATTGTGGAAGCGTGATGATCGTCGGCCTTGGGCAAAAGTGGGTCGAACTGTCCGCCGTGCACGGAGCTGATTAACAAATATTCAATCACTCACCTGATTGAGGAAATCTGGGGTCTCGATTCCGAGCCTACCCGGATTTATGTATGTAAATGAGTGTATATTGTATTGTGTAGTGAAGTAAGTATTCCAGGAGTAAGGCCGCTTCAATACGCTCGAGATTTCCAAGCATGCGGTTCCACTATAACCTCAAACTATTTCAATCAAATTCCAAAATAAAACCCGTTCAATATCGTCAAAAGGGGTGGCTTACACACAAAACAATCGGATCACAACAAATTGTCCGCAAAACTATAGATTCAACAAGATTAATAATTAAAAGGTTCTCAAGACAAAATCCCACCAACCAACCATTTTTCAAGATCAAAACCCAAGTGTCAAAATCAAACTGACAAGTGACAGTTGTCACTCTGTTACACGTCCTGATGCGTAGGCGCATAGAGTAAAAAGTCAAACGGTCGTTGTCTGTGGTCACGGGACGGAACACTCGATCTGCAGGTATGGCAAAATACATCATTTCTGAAAAAAGTTACTGATTTCTATTTAATAGTCATTTATGAACAAACTGCTTTTAGGAATTGTGTTTATTCTACATTAATACACTTTGTATATCCTCGATAGGCGTCCCCTCTCGGTTTTTCCACTCCCACGTCACTTTTCATACGTCTTGCAATTGCAAAATTCTTGGTCACCGCGTATAAAATGATATGTTACGTCGCCATACTCCGTACTACTGACAATTACTGAGTAATTACTGTAAACAGCAGCGTTTTGCTTAACCGGCGGTTTTACTGCTAAATGTATGGCATTTATTAGTTAATATGCAAGCGAAAGTAGCAGATATAAAGGTTTTATTGTTTATTTACTTACTTTGTTTATATGGCAGTCTGTAGTAAATGTTTTGGGGGACTTTGCCATAATCGCCACGCTTGGCAGGCGGGTTGGCGATCGCAGTATAGTGGTAAAATGCATAGAGAACGCTGCTGCTCATTCTCGAGTAAGTCCCTTAGTCGAATCTTACGACACCCACGGGAAGAAATGGGATGGTGTTCTTTACGACCGGTACCACACGGAAGACACAGAAAACGTTTACATGACTTAAGGCTCGTGCAGACTAGCGCGACGCGAATGTCGCGCGCGATTTGGCGATTTTATACGTAAAACAATTTCTATGAAAACGCGCGCGACAGTTCACACAGATGCGACCTAGTCTGCACTAGCCTTTATCCCATGAAAAAGTAACCTCAGTGGGTAACTAAATTGCCTTTAAACTCCCATAGCTACAATAAACTATTTATTTACATAAATACTCGACTCCGACATAAATTCTATCAACACTCACCATCATAACAGAAACGTGTGAACAACTATTCAAATCTTCACACATACGCTGTCAGATTTGACTGACACTCGAATAAACATCAAATTAGAAAAAAGAACACACAAGCGCTCATCGAAATGTCAAACTTGTCACTTCTATTGAAACGAGATGCGAGATATGAGAGTTGTATAGCGCTATCTCGCTCTGATCCATAGATAAATGTAAAGGTTCTTTTGCTTATGACCTCTGACCTCTTAATTACACTTTCGTATTATTTGTTAGTGTAATTAAAACGTACACAATTATTTATAAATACATACTGTAATGTATTTGGGTTAAGCTTTCATATTTAAGTTGGTACTTGTGGCTAAGTAATAACATCCGTACGAATCGATCAGGTTAAGCTACGCTTGCCACGGTTGGTTCGTGGATAGGTGACCATCTATACATATCAAGACCCTTCCATGCCTCGGAAAGCACGTTAAACCGTTGGTCTCGGCTACCATTTATGTATCGTTAACAGTCGTTACGAGTCGTCAGAAGCCCGAAAGTTTGACAACCAGTATACCAAGGGGTATCTTATTACCCAGTATTTTACGTGGATCAACTGCCTGTCTGTCCTCCACAACCCAGTTATTAGGTATTCATAATCATAATCATTTATTTGCAATAAGTATTGGTACAGTGTTGATCTTATAGTCAGTTATCGACTCAACCGCCAAAAATTTTCCGCATTTTCCGGCCGACCGCGAAATTCCTAATACAAAGTCAGACATTTGACATGCAAAACATTACAGTGTATTTAATGCTTAAATTTAATATTTCAAATAATCAATGGTATGCTTTAAATGTTTCTATTATTAATAAATACATTATTCATTATTCATTTAAAATAGATTATTAACATTATTTATAAATTCTTTTACAGAATAAAATCGTTTTTCCAGTAGCCAAGATTTTAACTTTATAAAAAATAAATTATTTGGTAACTCTTTAAAGTTCTTGGGTATTTTGTTATAGATAAGTCCACACATATTATGATAACAGTTATTACGATACCCCTTGGTAAGACTGGTTGTCAGACTTTCAGGCTTCTGACGACCCGAAACGATTGTCAAAGATCGAAGAATGACAGCTGGAGCCGGGTATTTATGAACCGGGTAGTGTAAATAGCTTCACCCCCTATTAAATGGGAGTTAGAGCAAAAGCAAAGAAAGACTTTCTATTGCCTTCAATTTCCTATCTAAACCAATAAATAATATTCCAAATTCAAAACCCTCAGCAAGAACCATAAAGCAGTAGACTATTCATCTACAACATGGCGTCCGCGACAGTTGTCAAATTTCCCGCGCGCGGGTGTGGCAGCCATTTTGGAACCAGTGAGTTCTCTGTAAATAATAATATTAACAAATGGGTTAGGGGTTTGTGTACACTTGCGATTAGACGGGGTTGCGTTTTAAGTCGATAATTTGGGTTAATTTTAATATGAATTGATGATTTGAATTTAATAGGCGATGGCAAATAACAAGGATAGCAGTGGTGAGCCCAAAGACTATATAACCACTTGACTGCGCATACAGTGCCCCGACGCTCGAAAACTATTAGTATTTTGTCGCCTATGCATAGGCTGCGGTTCAAGTAGCCATTTTAGTTGTGACCAATTGTTAGACCTCTGTGCACGCTAAATTATTGCAAATAATATAACTAAATCTGCAATTATAACGCATCAAAATACCTTCATGCGCGGTGAAGTGGTGTGAGAAACATTCCAAGACTTCTAGTTACAAAAATGATCGCATAACTTTTCATCAGTAAATAAACAGTACGAAAAATTATTGTGATTTAATCAGATTATGATCCACCGTAGGGGTCTATTTAAAATGGTGGTTGGGTAAACCAGCACACTGTGAGTCCCGCGTTGATGTCTTTTGGAAAAGTCTCGTTCTTTCATTAGACAATTCTAATGCATCTATCCCTTACTTTCACTTTGTATTTTTATCGTAAAAATTAGTGCTGTTTCCTTTAATAGCTGAAAGTCTTTATCGAAAATTTAAATTAAAATGAATGAAAATTTTATTCAATTGAAATACTGTGGCTTCTTAAGCTACGGCTTGGTAACGTTACCAAATTCACACTATAAGTATCGTTAAGTAACGTTATTTTCATAAAGTTAATTTTTTAACGGTAACACGGGTAACGATACTTTGGTATCGAATCCATAAAATAACGTTACCATTACCGTTACTAGTATCGATACTTTTATCGTTACTTAATGCGTTGTTGTCAACCTGCGCAACCTAAGCGGCACGCCATGGGCGGTGGCGCTCTACGGCAACATAGCCAATCAAACAATGCAAATGCAACTTCATTAATGTAGACGAAAGAAAGAGATGAAAGAAAATAAATAAAAATTTGACGTTACTCAGTTACCGGTAAAACGTATGCCAAGTATCGTTACCAAACATAACGTTACCTCTACTAATAACGTTATCTTCGTCCGATGAAAGTAACGATACCAAATTTTTAACGTTATTCAAAGCCCTGTCTTAAGCTTCGTCTTGACAATCCGTTTGTAAACTGGCGCCAAAACTACCGTGGCCATAGTACCTTCTGCCTTGGGGATGATATTCGACACCGTTTCTGATTGCTATTTCGTCGAATATGATAGTGGCGAAAGTTTTGTTCTTGGATTCTCTAGTTTTCATTTTATTAGTGATTGATTTTGATTAAATATGATTTCTTTGACTTTAATTGAGTATTTATCACAATTTTAAAATCCATTTTATCGATATCGACTATTTTCCCTTAATGAAGTAGAGCAGCCCTACGATGGGCATACCTATGCAACTTGACCTTGAATTGACCAATTGCAGCCGCACGTTCTTCTTCGTCCCCCGGCCCGCAGTGGTGAGTCGTGTGCTAAGCAGAAATCGGCCTATACGCTCTCTAGTGGTTTTATTCTCTTTGGGTGAGCCAGTGGTAACGGCTGCGTCTTACAATTTGTAGGTTGTGGGTTCGAACCCCAGCAGGCACTTTACTTTGTGTAAATTATTTCATCACCACTGCTCTCAAAACGGTGAAGGAAAACATCGTGAGGAAATCGGCATGTCCTAGAACCAAAAATTCAGTTAAATCTGACTTGTAGTCATCATCATTTTCATCACTTCAGCCGTAAGACGTCCACTGCTGGACTTAGGCCTACCCCAGTTGGGGGGCTTTGCCAAAATCGCCACGCTTGGCAGGCGGGTTGGCGATCGCAGTATGGTGGTAAATGCATAGAGAACGCTGCTGCCCATTATCTAGTACCTAAGTCCCTGAGTCGCCTTTTACGACACCCACGGGAAGAAATGGGGTGGTGTTATTCTTTACGTCCGGCACCACACGGTACTAACTTGCAGTATTAAATAGGAATGGAGGGGCTTGTGGCTAACTAATTACAGCCTCACAGGGTGATCGAAAGTTACCTAAGCTACGCTTGCCGAGGTCAGTCCGTGGATGGGTTTACCATCCATTACATATCAAGACACCTCCACGCCTCGGAAAGAATCATTAAACCGTTGGTCTCGACTGTCATAGTATAGTCTCTTAGTCACCTCTTACGATAACCACGGGAAGAAATGGTAAAATATATAATAATATTTAACTTAGTGCGAATTTTACGGTGCCTCTGATAATCCGGTTACAGTTACAAGCTTGCAAGGCAGTGCTTTATGCTATAAATATAATCATGTAAGAGGCTGGTGTATTAAATAAAATTCTTCCAGATCCTATAACACAAGAACCTTTTGCTACGTGTAGTTACGTTATTGCTGCTGTTATTAATACTTACTATTTTAAAATAAAAATCGCAAAATCGCAACCCTGCACTGACCCTAAGATCCCTTATAGGCAAAACGACGTAACTCCTTACCTTACCAAAACCATTTCATTATTCACTTAATTTGTTCTGATTTCAAATATCATTCCGAATACAAATACTGCAAAATTGATACATCATAACTTCTTTCAATGCTTAATAAAAATTGAGCTTTATCTTTTGGCAATTAAAGATGGTTTTGCGTGGATAAGGTGGTGTTATAGAATCTTTTAGTTGCATTTTCGCGTGAGGTTTTCATTGAAAGCTTACCTTAGTCGGGCTTTTTAAAGCAGGGTCGAATTAAGGGGTTCATAAAAATTGCCTAATTAGTAAAAGATCAAAGTATTTTTATGGCTAAATTATTATTGAATTTTATATCCATAAAAAGGTTTGTCCAAACACGTCAATCGTATGTAGAAAACTACATGAGGTCAGCGTTTCCTATCTGACTACTCTAAGAAAGGCCAAAATAAACTCCAGACACAATTTTAGTCAGATCATGTGGCGAAGAAGTAAATTAAACCCGCAACCCACCCCCCTATATTTTAATGTAACCTACATTCGTTGCAAATAAATGATTTGATTTGATTGAATGTATGTCCAGTCAGTGCACGCATTTGTCAAGAATCGTACCACTCAACTCAGAACCTAAGAAGCTAAAAAATTCGACAACTTGCTATTATAGATAGGACAATTGAGTCGGCCGCATAAAGTATTCAAAAAGCCAGAACATCATTAAAACTTATTACAAAAAAAACCGGCCAAGTGCGAGTCGGACTCGCGCACCGAGGGTTCCGTACAAACCTGTAGGTATAAAGTTTAAAATTTTATTTTATTTTTTATTATATGATGTTACTAAAAATTTACGGTTTTCGCAATTTTTCCTTTATCTGTGCTATAAGACTTTGCTCCGTACCAAATTTCAAAATTCTAGATCGACTGAAAGTACCCTTTAGGTTTTGATTCCCTTGCGAGTTTCGAAAATTTGCGGAAATTTGCGGCATAAACGGCTATATCTTTTAATTGCGTTAGCTTAGAAGTTTTATTTTTTCACAGCTCCAAGAAACAGTAGACTTGAGTATTTGATATGAATTTCAGCTTGATACCTCCACGCGTTCCTGAGAAAAAGGGTCTTGACAGACGGACGGACGGACGGACGGACAACAAAGTGATCCTATAAGGGTTCCGCTTTTCCTTTTGAGGTGCGGAACCCTAAAAAACGAACAAACGAAAAAAAGACACATTAGTCCTCACATTTACAATTTTTTAAATTAAGTATATAACATTTCTACACTAATATTATAAAGAGGCAAGATTTGATTGTTTGTAAAATGGTTTACAATGGATAAACTGAAAAACTAAATAACTGATTTGAAAAATTCTTTCACTTGTGGAAAACTACATTATTGCGAAACATGAGTTGTCAATTTCAATAGGATGAAGTTGCGGCCGAAGTGCTAGTAGTATTTAATATTTATCAATGCCAATGTGTTTAAAATTAGCTAGCAAAAAAAAATCATACAATATTTACACGCGGACACAAAGGGCTTTATGTAGATGAGCTGACTAAAGTATTGGGTTGCCAAATTAAAATGCTATTGTGAAGAGAACTTAATGTTTGCTTTAAGGCTCGTACAGACAGGCGCGACATGTCGCGCGACCTGTCGCGGAGGCGATTCTGCGATATATCGCGACGCAACATCTTTCACACTGGCGCGACCACTCGTGCGCGAATCGCGGGCGATTCGCGCGCGACTTCCTTGTAGCGGCGCGACAGCTTTTAGTACATTTTGTATGACGTCGCCGCCTCGCAGTGAATTCGCGGCGAAATCGCCGCGACGCCATACAAAATGTACTAATAAGCTGTCGCGCTACTCGGCGCGACAGGTCGCCCTTGTGTGAAGTGTCGCGCGCGTTTTCATAGAAATTGTTCTGCGGATATAAATCGCCGATTCGCGCGCGACCGTCGCGTCGCGCTAGTCTGAACGAGCCTTTAGATTAGTTTTTGAGTTCAAAGTACCGTTTTTTTTTTTTGTTATGGCCATTTAATTAGGCAAGTAGTACTTCATTGATAACGGAAACCGGTACCTAAATTATGTTGACTTCTGTAAAATTGTTGTAACAAAAAGTTATACACCTAAAAAAAATATTATAAATTTAAACTATATGAGTTCGTATTACAACCGAGTGACTCTTCACTTTCAGGTATGCCATTTAACAAATACACGACGATAGAATCCGTCCCTGTACAGCTCAATTGGTTCGTAGCTCGCTAACAGCTTGTATCAAATAATATTATCTATGGTATTCGGGAATACGGCTGCAAGAGGTTGCGAATGTCAACCAAACTATTTATGTCTACATTGATATTGGTAGAAATAATTCTATTATAGGTATATGTAGCTCGCAGAAATGATCGTAACAGGCTCGCTGACAACTGCGAGTAGAAAAATGTGTAAGAGTCTTTCATAGCAATGGTTCTACTAGAGTTGTGTCGCACCTGGAATGTAAATGGGCCAGTTCGCGTGTTTACCAATTGTTGTACTAATTCAGCACCCACATGACATAAAAGACCTTCAATCACAATCATGCATCAACCAATTTCAACAAGTTAATTTAGTTGGTTAACCACTAGGCGACAAAATAAGCAAATAATTAAAAATCATAAACAAAATTGCAATAATACAAAATGATAATGAAATAACTCTATCACACCTCCTTATATACACCTTTTACCTACATACATACAATACCAAAGATTCGCCTACGTATAAATAACGTAGCACAAAGCGAGTGCGGTCGGGGCGTCGCATTAGTGCTATTGTAGACACACCTGGCTTCTCCCAGGGTAGGGTGGCCATGACGTTAGTATGTGAAGGATAAATAGGGAGACTTTCTAGCTATTACCAACTTATTGGGCATATAAACAAAGGTCTTTCATCATTTCAGCCATAATACGCCCACTGCTGGACATAGGCCTCCCGTAAATTGGGAGGCTTTACCATTATCGGGTTGGCAATCGCAGTATGACGGTTAAAAGCATAGTGAACGCTGCTGCATATTCTCTAGTAAGTTCCTTAGTCACTTTTACGACGCACACTAGAAGAAATGAGATGGTGCTATTCTGTACGTCTAGCACTTCACGCATAAAGGTCTTTAGCTTCTTGTTATAAGTGTCGCTGATACTACATTTACTATAATTTTCTGAGCCAAAACTTCGCCACTTCCACAGCGTTATCGATGGCAGCGCAGAGGTCCCCTTAGCTGCATATTTTGCTGCACAAAGGCAAAGGTAGGAGTAGGAGCATAGTTTGTGATACAGCTCCATATCGATTTACGCCTTCAAATCTTACTTATTCAAACTAAGCTGAGGATCGGCACTTTTCGAACGTCAAAATTATATAAGACAGTCCCCCTAAACGCCCGCCCTTTACCACTTCCTAATCCTCCTAGTGCTTTAGCTGGGAAGAAGAAGTGGTTCAACAAGATCCCCAGCAGCACAGCTGTCTGTTTATCTACACTAATATTATAAAGAGGAAAAATTTGTATTTTTGTTTGTTTGTTTGTAATGGATAAACTCAAAAACTACTGGACCGATTTTAAAAATTCTTTCACCATTAAAAGCTACATTATCAGCGAGTAACATAAACTATATAACATCACCCTACAACCAAGAGGAGCGGAGCAGTAATAAAAAATGTTGCAAAAACGGGGAAAATCGCACGGGTAGACGATTCGACGCGACACGGGAGGGGTCGGGGTAGCACGAAATTTAACGCGGACGAAGTCGCGGGCAGAAGCTAGTACCTAGTAAGATAAAGTTGATTCAATACAATAGTTGGTAGACAATGTAATTACCATTACGATACACAGAACTTTCAATTATATCATTTGCCATATGTCAGCTAGCCATGCTACGAGTATATACCAACAAATAAAATGAAAACTACACTCAAGCAAAAAAAAAAATTTGTTCGGAGACGGTTCAGGGCTTTCCAAGCGGAGCATGGAAGGATACACCCAGCAAGAAGATGTTCGTTTGGTGTTAGATATCGAGTAAGTGGCGAAAAATATCCCGCCATTATTCATTACTAACTTCTGCCCGCGACTTCGTCCGCGTCAAATTTTTGCTACCGTGAAACCCTTACCCTTACCCTTCTCATCGCATCGAATTGCCTACCAATTTTCATCCATTTTTCGTTGCTGCTCTGCTCCTTTTAATTTTAGCGTAATGTTATATAATCCATAGCCTTTCTAAAAAATAGGCTACCCAACACAAAAAAAAATTTCAATTCAAACCTGATTCTGTTCCTGAGATTAGCGCGTTCAACCAAACAAACAAACATACAAACTAACTCTTCAGCTTTAGAATATTAGTATAGATATACTTAATTATTTATGCTGCCAAGTAGCATGCAGACAACTTGGCTTTTAGTTTTTCTTCAGTACATAGTATAAAACAAAGTCGCTTCCCGCTGTCTGTCCCTATGTATGCTTAGATCTGTAAAATTCCGCAACGGATTTGAATGCGGTTTTTTAAATAGATGGAGTGATTCAAGAGGAAGGTTATATGTATAATATGCGGGCAAAACCACTGGCAAAAACAAGTTGGGTGTAAATGACTTAAACTATAGTTCGAAATTTAATTTACAGAACCAATATGACGGCTTTCAAAATCGCTTAACTGCTATGTTGGCAAAAATAGGTCAACCGCAGATGTCATTTTGGTTTATTAAACTAAAATCTGAGTTTAGGCGGACATAGTCTTGTAATTGTCATAAAACAAAATAGACGACAGTATCCCAAAGTTGTTAAAATAAAACAAATTCCTTTTTTCTTCTTCTTCTAATTATTTATCACATGTAATAAAAATCATCTACCATCTTCAATACAAAATCACAGTCACCCTAGCTCACCCCAAAATGGCGGGCCTCCATTCTATAATCTGTGGAACATTTTTCTTAATCTACTTCCATCGGCTTCAGGGCGCGGCGGTAATGGTCATCATTATTGTGTTGTGGTTATATTTCCTGCTGGTAACACGATGTTTACATGATTTTTGATGAGCAGGCAATAATGGGACGGTGTTCTTGTTATTATTTTGAAGTATGACAAAATGATTGTATGTTTTCATATGCTTACAGAAATCCTGAAAGTCTGAAACGTGCTTCTGAAAATCTTCACGCTTCCATGGCCCCATATTAACGTTAAATTATTAATGTAGACTCACTCAAAATCTGCGAAAATCTCAACTAAATGTCCGCGAGCTTTTATGACATTTAAGAGATAGTGAGACGTAATATACATTGAATAAGGTATCTTTTGACAATAAAATGGCTTAAGGATTTAACTCAACATTATTCTTATTTACCAACAGCCAGTTCAATTAAAAATCAAAATATTTTATTCCACATAAACCTACATAGGCACTTATGAAACATCAGAAGCTAGGTGGTCGTTTCCTATAGAGAAGAGCCGGCAAGGAACTCCACGGTTACTTGTTTAAAAATGATATTCGGATTTTTTTTTAATTCGAACACATTTCAAACTTAATTGCCCACCGCAGTTCCGCGCTATAGCAACTGAAATGTCAAATGAGTCACTTTTAAATAATTTCCTTGATTCAAAAACCAGGACTTGACTTCTGTGCATATCGGTCAAGCAGTAATGAACAGAAGCCATTAGGGTTTTGCAAAAACATAATCTTTTATTGCTTATAAGCTTTTAGCCTTTTCCCCGTACCAAATCAACGCATATATAATATGATTATCACCAATATATCGTAAATATATTATTGTAAACGAAAATATTATAATTTTTAACTCCAAAAAAAATAAAAAACATACTTTTAAAAGTCGGGCATAAACAACATATCGACCGAAATATATGAGCCGATTAAAACATTATTAATATTTGTGTCTCTTTCTATCTTGTAACTGCATCTCTTACTAGGGTCATTTTGAAAATCGAACGCGGCATGAGTGCATGAAATTAGTACCGCTTTTTCTTTCCCGCCGCGAGGGATTTGTTTTTTTTTTTTGGATATGTAGCAAAGGACGACGCCATATTGGTTGGTTTTTTTTTTTCATTTAATTATCAAACGCTTTGAAACATACGTTTTGGTTTTTATGGGCGCAGTCGGTAGTGTCATTTGAAGCTGATTGCCATATATACAGGGGGATTGTTAATCTATATCTTCTCTACATAGTATAAAACAAAGTCGCTTTCCGTGTTTATACGCTTAAATCTTTTAAACTACGTAACGGATTTTGAAGTGGTTGCTATCAACACACAAAGTGATTCAAGAGGAAGGTTTGTATGTATAATACGTGGGTGACGCCGCTGGCAAAAGCTAGTACTAAATATAAAGCTGATAGATAACCTTGTTTGTTTGAACGCGCTAACTTCTAAAACTTTTAGTTGGATTTGGTAAATTATTTTTGCATTTGATAGCTTAATTCTTGATAAAGCTTATAAGCTATATAACACTACACTACAACCCTTAGTAACCGAGCTAAAGACAGAAGGAACGATAAGCGAGTTCGAAGATTACGTCAATGTTACGTCTGCGCTTAATAGCGCAGACGTAACATAGGAGGGGAGATACAATGCGACGTGGTGGGAACAAGAAATTTCACGCAGACGAAATCACGGACAGCTAGATAGTGGGAAAATAAAGAAAATTGAGAGGGACAGATTATCATGTAAGCAATACAAAAAGTTAACAGAGTCTATTGACAAATCTATACCATCTATGCAAATAAATTAAATTGTCTTTTTGTAATAACAAAATAACAGCTTTTTAATAAATGCATATGATAGCATATAAGAAAAAAAATGTTGCCGTCTGTTTGTTGCGGCTAATCTCCGAAATTGCTGTACCGATTTTGATAAAATTAGCTATAGGGGCACTTTAAACCTTGGGAAAGTATATAGGCTACTTTTGATCGCCATACATCACAGCCAAAAGTCACTAGCGGGAGCTAGTAAAACATAAACCTCTTATAGTTGTAAATTCGTATGTGTTCAAGAAAATGGTACCCTACAACAATGTTTTATCGCTTTCATACACGGATTGAGCAATTTTTCATGTAAGTGTGTAATTTTATTTCCATTTATTTTGCAACTACAGTTGCTATATATGAGTTAAGTACTAGCTATTTCCCGCGTTAGTTACTGGATACAAGTATCTTATTTATTAATCCAGGTTATAAACTATCTGTGTGCCAAATTTTATCTGACCCCGTTCGGCCGTTTTTGGCGTAATTCAGTAAAAATATCCAAACATCTAAACATTTTTACTATACTATATTCTTTTCTCTATTAAAGTTTTACTTACACAACGGCTTTCTTGACAGGTAACATTGGATTTGAA
This sequence comes from Aporophyla nigra, assembly GCA_947507805.1. Classification (NCBI taxonomy): domain Eukaryota; kingdom Metazoa; phylum Arthropoda; class Insecta; order Lepidoptera; family Noctuidae; genus Aporophyla; species Aporophyla nigra. Next base: position 3,105,076 of record OX382320.1, read on the forward strand.
AATTAGAGCAAACCTTTTATAACATAACATTACGCCTGTTTTCTCGGGAAGTTTAGGCAGGGGTGTACGTATATTGCACCCATATTTCATTAGTTATGTTTTAAAACCATGTAATAAGGGGTGAGCCTATTTCCATTAACTAGGCACACATGCTCACACACACTCCGGCCTGCTAATGAAAAGTTCCAGTTAGAAAAACCCAATATCACTTTGCCCAACCCAGAAATCGAACCTATGACCTCGTGCTCAGCAGTAGCGCTTAATCAAACGCTACACCAACTTCTCAAAAATTAAAGTTTTTTATTTTTGTAAAAAAAAAAATAAACAGAAAATTAAATTGTCCGAATGACGTTTTCAAAAAAACAACACACTGTATCTCTCTACCTAATGATTTCAAAAATCCTTATTTCCCGAAATTTTGTTATTAAGTTTTTCTGTTCAACTGACAGACGGCAGATGGGTATTTTTTTTTCTTTTTTTTTTTTCACCATCCGAAGCACTACGGGAATTAATTGTCTACTTCAAGATTAGAACTACGATAGATTGAAATCTCCATTTTTATAGATTTTTAATACGTTTTCTAAGTTGGTTTTCTGAATTGTAGTGAGGCAGCTGTTAGTTTTCTTTTGTTTCTTTTTAATTGATTTAGTACTATGTTATGGTTTTTGAAAAAAAAAAAAAATAGTAGAGCAATACGAGTTGAACGTCATGGGTTTGAACCCAGGCAGGCGCTTTACTTTGTGTAAATAATTTCATCACCACTGCTCTCAAAACGGTGAAGGAAAACATCGTGAGAAAACCGCCATGTCCTAGAACCAAAAAATCGAAGACATGTGACATCTACCAACCCGCACTGGGCCCGCGTGGTGGATAACGGCCCACTCCCTCTCTCCGAGAGGAAGCCGGTGTCCTAGCAGTAAGAAAAACATAGGCTGATTATGTATGTATAATATTATTTGTAAGGAGAAAATTTATATTTTTGTATGTAGGTATGTGACGCTTTCTCACTCAAACGGATGAACGAATTTGGATGAAATTTACTTATTTAGGTACAAAAATAGACTTTAATCTGGGTTAGGTCTTAGGATTTTTATCCCGACATTCCTAAGGGATGAGGAATTCCTTCGCCAGTCCCGAAAAAAACCACTTAGTTGATGAAAATCTAAAATTCATTACTTCATTCACTTACAGACAAAACACTGCATAATCCACTGGATTTAGAAGCATGCAATTTTACTTATATAAAGAAGGTGAAATAAGAAATACCTCCATACCACACACTATTCCCTACCTCAACAGTTCCATGAAAACCTTAAGCAGTCCTACATAACACTAAAAAACCGGTATTATACAAAAATCCACTTAGTACCGAAGCCAGCGCTAACGACCGAAAGAATTAAGTTTTTAAAACTTGAATCTGGAACGTTTCCGAACAGTCCCAAGATGGCCGACTGTCGAAATATTTTTTTGTTGTTGCCACCTTAATTATATGGTAGGTTTTGATGTTGGGTTCTGTGTAACATAGGCGTGAATTAAGAAGGGAGAATTTTAAAGGTTATGTTGTTTATATTTTGTAGCTTCTTAGATTTTGACCGTAGGTACTGTTAAGTAATAAATAAATAAAGTTTTTAAACTCATAGGCGTACCTATGATAATTTCAGGAAAATCTATGGAGTAATAACTTACATAAATAAGCAATCAACCGCTATGCCTTTCATTTTGACAACACATATAGTAACGCAAAGACAATAAAATAGGTAAATAGGTAGGACATTAATATATAATAAATAAAACGTTCTGAACGTAGGTATATTTACTATTAGTCCAGGTTTATTTATTTATTTTATTTTAAAGAAGGCTTACAGACTAAAAAACCAATGATATAAAGAAAGGATATATTTCTAACGAAGCCCCAAATATTAGTAAGTATTCGTTTTCCAACATAAGTCAGCGTCAATTTGTTTTAAAATATATTTAATAAAGACTGTAGCCAAAACCTCATTATAATAAAAACAAATAAATAAAATTCCGTAAAGAAATATTATGACAGCAGATAAAAAATACAACACAGTTCTAAAATTCAAATTCTTTAATCTGTTTTCAAAATGAGGTCGAATTCGTAAAAGTCTATGACGTGGCAACCCTATTTATTCGTAAGACATAAAATCTTTGTGAGTGTGGGTGTTGAGATTAATAACTGGGTTCCGTCGTAAATAATTATTTGAAGTGTAAGCATTAATTGTTGTTGGAGTTTAATTACTGAGTACATTACTACTCACGATCTTCGGCTTGAACATAAACCAAAACTTACATAAATAACAATTTCAAGCTTAAATCAACAGAAGAAAACATGGATTTGTGTGATAAATATGTTGAGAAAATGATTTTCTGAACAAACTATTCAACATACACACCATACATAAATTTACGCTTTTTTCCCATGCCTGTAGGCAGAAACTATAGAACGCCACCTGCTACGACCCTTACATACTACTTTTGCCTCGTTTAAGTACATAGGTACATCTGGTCATACACGTACGCCGGTTACCAGTACTACGCACCTGACCCTTCTGAAGAACATCACCAATAACTATTCAATCATCACGTTAAACTGGAAGCCAGTGAAAAAAGGCAGGCCAATTTGTTTATTCAAGGAGCAAACTGAATTGTTTGATGATTACATTCAATACCGCGTTTATCTTACGCAATTACTGGTAAAGTGCCATTTATTCTTAAGGAGCATTGGTTGGGCACCTTATGTGACCCAAATTGACTTATTAATACTTGTTTCTGTTATACCTAAGTTAGGTCATTTCTTTAGCAATAATTAATTCTTTTCAAATGGTTTCTAGATGTTAGTATCAGTAGCTATTTTGGTTTGCGCGCCTTTTGGATCGCGCGAAGGGATTCACTGAACCTGGGGTCACTAGCGTCACAATTTGACCAATGAGAACCCCCTGAGTGCCGACCAATCTGATTTTTTCTCATGTCTGTCGCGACCGCATTACGTCGGTCGGAGCTTTTCTTGTAATTTTGAAGAAATGTTGGTTTTTCCACTTGGCTTGTGATGGACAGCTAAAGTTTGAAGAAACTCGTTATAAAACACTCAACAGTGATCTGACAATCTGTTTCGTGAAAGTGCTTCGCGTTGTGAGCCGGATGAGGCGTCCGGCGTCCCGCAGCTGGTCCACTGGTTAGTAGACCAATAGTTTGCAGTGCTGACGTCGAAACCATTTATCATTCTTCAGCTCACAGGGTGGGTTTCCTAGCAATTAATATAATTACTATCGAACCATAACTTATTACAATTGAGATCCCCACGTGTTGCCCGCTACTTACAAGCCGGCTACATATTCTTGGCAGTGTTAAAACAATAATCACTAACAATCAACTCAAAATATCGTTGTCTAATTTTTAACAGGCCACACCCAATTGGTTCAGCAACGCGAAGTCCTCTTATTTTTAAAATGAGTCTATCTTAGCTACCACTTTCATCATCATCATCATTTCATCCGTAAGACGCCCACTGCTGGACATAGGCCTCACTAATTTTGAGGGCTTTGCCATAATGGCCATGCTTGGCAGGCGGGCTGCTGATTGCAGTATGGTGGTAAAATGCATAGAGAATGCTACTGCCCATTCTCTAGTAAGTCCCTTAGTTGCCTAGCACTACCACTTTAGGTCATCGTAATCTCCTAGAAGGCGAGGACGTCCTATTCCCTAGCCTTATCTGCCAACACAACTGTTGCAGACCTGATTGTCAACAGGTAAATATTTTGTTAAATTCAGTCTTCAAACCCAGGTAGAAAAATAAATCAATCACCACTGCTCTCAAAACGGTGAAAGAAAACGTCGTAAGGAAATCGCCATGTCTTAGAACCAAAAATTCGAAGACTTATGACAACTACGAACCCGCACTGGGCCCGGGTGGTAGATGACAGCCCACTCCTCATCGAAGAGAAGAAGCCTGTGCCTATGAAGCAGCAGTGGGAACATTATAGGCTGATGGTGCAGGCTGCGCTGGAATACTGAATGTTGCTTCAAGATAATCATTTATCATCATCCTCCTAACCTTATCCCAACAATTTAGGGTTGACTTCTAGTCTTATCCTTGGCAAGACTAGTTGCCAGACCTTCAGGCTTCTGATTACCCGTAACGACTGTCAAAGATCTACGAATGACAGACCAACTAAAACTGCTTTGGGAGGTACGAAGGTACTTACCTAGATCGGTAAGTTACGAATGGACACCTATCTACGGACTTACCTTGGTAAACGTTGCTCTACTTTAAAGATCAACCCGTGAAGGTATAATTATTTACCCAGGAGCCCCTACTACATCATACAAATTATAAACGAATTCAATACAAACTTCTTAAACATTTTTTTCTTTTCCTACAAACAGCGTCCACAGGAAAACTGAATAAAAAGGTTGAATAAGCAATAACCAATTGACATCGATTGAGCGAGCTTTCAATTTCGCCCCGTCTCCGTATGCATTATCCATTACCGATAACCCATACATATTAAAACTGAAATTGTTTTTTTTGTCTGTCTGTATGACCGCGTTATTATATATTTATTTAACCATTTATACACACATATAAACAGACAAGAAGAAAGGAATGAAAAATATGTACAAAGGTAATGCTTATTTCTTTAGAAATCTCTTCCAGTTTGGAGGGACCTGCAATAGGAGAGAAGATACAAAAAGATGTAGGCAACGTGTTTAATAGTAGAAGAAAAATAATACTATAATTTAAATATAAACATACAAAATAAAAATATACATAAATAAAAACATACATAAATACTTCTAGAATAAATATCACTAATTTACGTTGCAGACACAATGTGCATTAAGGACTCGTCCAACACCCAGTGCGAGTGCGGTACGACTGATCAGACCATGCTTCACTTGCTGGAGTGTCCAAAGTGACCGTTCACCTGCACCTCAGATGAAAAAATGCCTTACCTACCTTGAAAACACCACTGATGGTGTAATATAAGTGGCTATCTACTGAGCTCAAAGTATAGAAAAGAAAGAAAGGGTACGAGTACCTACCGTCGACGCGAAAAGACGAAGAAGATGCATCGGATTATAATGAGATTTTCACCCGCATTTAGAGAATAAGTATATTCCAGAAGGTTTATGTGTTAAATACTTTAATATTACCACCATACTGCAATCGCCAACCCGCCTGCCAAGCGTGGTGATTATGGCAAACCCCCTAAATTGGGGGAGGACTATGTCCAGTTTTGAACGTGTTTCGGCTGAAATGATGATGATGACGTTAATATTAAACCTACATTTAATATAGAAATCTTGATGTTTTGTTAGGAAATAAAAAGTGTGCGAAGCAGGGACGAGTTACTAGTCTTATACACATATAAATTTGAAGTGTCTGTTTGTAATGTCTAAATAACAACTTGTTATTAAATGCATATGCGGTTAGTTAAAACGAAAAAAAACTACTTTGAATTTTTTGTATGTCTCTCTGTTTGTTCCGGCTAATCTCTGAAACGGCTAGATTTTGACAGGTCTTTCAATGTCAGAAAGCTGATAAAATGTAAATTAGTTTTAATTATTTCTTAATATAATTGGTAAAACTAAAAAAGATAGGTAATAAAAAATTTACATTTTCAATGAAGGAGAATCTACGCCTTTTCTAAGCGACATATTATTGTTACCCGACCTCCACGCGAACGAAGTCACGGGCACAGCTTGTACCTAATAAATAAAATATAACAGCTAAGTACGTTTGTCACATGTCAACCATGCTCGATGTGATAGGGGCGCGTCCGTGTCCGTCAATTTGTGTAATTCAATTAACTGTATTGAATTATTATAGCTCTGGATATAATAGCTTCTAATGAACACATATTTTGTAGTGATTTTTCGTCTTTTATTTATGAGAAGTTTTTTTTTCAAACACAAGCGCGATTCACTGTCGGGTTAGCCCGTAAAAGCATTAATATTAAATACTTGATCTACATGGGCAAAGCCACTTGAAGTAACTAGTTTCTCATACGTGCGTTCACTTATTCTAATCCCGTCTAATTAAAACCCTACCTAGAAAAATAATAATAAAAATAAAAAGCAGTCCGTATTTCCAACGAACCCTAAATCTTTTCAGAGCCTATATAATCAAAGCCAGTGATTAAAAAAACAAATCCCTCGCATAAATTAATAACGTCATCCCGTAATATTCATTAGCCTTAAAAATAGAACGATCCCCCCTAAAAGACAAAGACAGGAACACTCACAGACACACACTTTTGTTCAAGCAAGAAAGAGATAGCAACACTTTTCGTTGTTGCGGTCGAATAGAACAGGCTACGCGTCATTGGCTGATATTTCCCGCGCGCAGGGCGTCGCCGATTTCCCGCTATAAATTGAGTTGTTGACACATTGATAATGAGGTTATGTTTTAATATTAACGTTTTTTTTTCTCCCGCGCGAAATTATAAGCTGGGGTAAAATAATTATTGTTATGATTCGTGTTTTAATGAGCTGTGTGTGTGGTCCGTTCTCGGGTTGCTTGTAATTAAACTGTTTCGGTTTTGCGCAAGCCGCCATATTTAAGTTCTCTACTTCTCTATGGTTCTAGTTGGCGATAGCATTTTACGCACTGGAGTTTTTAGACGCTCATTGTGTACGTTTGTTCAGTAATGTATGGTTTTAGTAGCGTGGTAAAATAACTATTCATTTTGATTATGTTTTGTGGTAACAGAATAGATTTTAAACGTGCAATGACGTTGATTGTGTGAAACTTGACTACAAAGGAGTTTTGAAGCGCGTGGAAGTTGTAAGTTGTAATATTTATGAGTTAACATATTAGGTTCTCTTACTTTGTAACTAATAGACCGATTTTCATGAGAGCGGAATCGATATTTATAACTTTCTGAAAATAATAATTGTAAAGTTTTCACTCCTTTCAAAACTTTTATGTGAAATGATACCTATACATTTATTTGTTTTTGGAGATGCATTAGAATTACTCTCATATTACTTAGTTATTCCCACTGCCCACTGCTGGGACACAGGCCTCCTCTCGGTGAGAGGGAGTGGGCCGTAATCTACCACGCGGGCCCAGTGCGGATTGGTAGATGTCACATGTCTTCGAATTTTTGGTTCTAGGACATGCCGGTTTCCTCACTACGTTTCCCTTTACCGTCTTGAGTGTGATGAAATTACTTACACAAAGTGAAGCGCCTGCATGGGTTCGAAACCATGACCTATCACTCGTAAGTCGGGGCCGATACCACTGAGCCACCACTGCTTCTACAAAATATTAATAAAATAGTACAGTTAAGACCTTTGCTGATAGGATGTAAGTATGTTACCAAGAGCTACAAGCGGTGGTTGGAAATAGCTGCATTAATCCACCAAACCGCACCGGGCCCGCGTGGTAGATTACGGCCCACTCCCTATCACTGAAAGGAGGCCTGTATTCCAGCAGTAGCAATAATATAGACTGTCCAGGTTACGCCGATCGCCATCCTCGGAGTCTGTTTTAAAGCTGGGGTAAAGTCCCATAAATCCGTAGTTCCGACCAAAATTACGGACATTTCTAACTCCGGAATACCTACGGACATACTACTACTGCGGCGCCTCAACTTAGAATCTAAATATTCTAAATCTGAAGAGTTTATTTGGTTGGACGAACTAATCTTGGCTTTATAGAAGAGTCCCGAAATCCCGAATTAGAAAGGTTGAATAAAACCCTTTGAATCAATCAATCAACTCAGCCTATTTCAGTCCTCTGCTGGATATAGACGTCTACCAGGCTACGCCACAACAACCCTTCCTTCCGCATCCAGTCTCTCCCAGCCGCCTTTTTAAAGGTCGTCGGTCCATATAGCTGAGGGGGCTTTTGAAATATAATCATCATAATTTCAGCCACAAGACGTCCACTGTTGGACATCGCCCTCCCCCAATCTGGGGGAATTTGCAGTAATCGCCACGCTTGATAGACGTGTTGGCGATTGCAGTATGGTGGTAAAATGCATAGAGAACGCTGCTGCCCAATCTCTAGTGTATCCCTTAGTCGCCTTTTACGACACCCACGGGAAGAAATACGTACGAAAGACGTAATAATCTCAGGAACTACGTTTAGTTTTGGATAGCGCATTTATGGAGGAAGGCTATAGACTATATATGATCACGCTAGAACCCTTAAGAGCCGAGCAAAAAGAACTAAAATCACGAACACGAAGACCTCGCACGGCCAGGCGATTCAATGCGATGGGCTGGGTCGGGGAAGAAGAGTTTTATCGCGGACGAATTCGCGGGCAGAAGCTAGTGAATGATAACACGATTTCATAGTAGTCCTTAGTCCCGATGTTATAGTTGTCCGTCCAAAAAAGTTAATTCATCGAGAGTAGGGTGCATTTCGATGTATCGAACTACGGGCCCGTATGTTCGTAACACGGACTTTCAGATTAGGACCCTAACCCAGCCACATCTCATCATTTATTTTATTTCATCATGCATAAACACCTTTATACTTTTTATTGTGTTGTGCTCTATATTTTCTTTCTTCTTTCTTTCTTTCCCAGGAAAACGTAAAACTAAATGAGAACAAACTTACATAATCTGGAACCCAGCGCCATCTACCATTCATAATATTATGATTACCTCAACGCCTCAGGATCTAGACCAGTCTAATTTAAACTTAATGACCTAACGCGAAGATATATAGCTTAATATACATAATGATTCACCTTTTACTAACAACGCCATTATGTTTTTTACCATTTTTTTCTTGCAAGTAAATTAAAAAAGACGCCAAGTTATCTAGAAGACTTAATTTTCTTAGATTAGCTTCTAAATGAGGCGTAACATTTAAATAGTAGTTGGTAGGTATTTTGTTGAAAAACTAGCCAAGTGTGAGTAGGACTTACGGGCTAGGGGTTCCGTAGCTCCACAGACGGTCACAACCGTCTGTGGAGCTACGGAACCTCTAGCCCAATACGTCACTTTGTCTACATCTCTATTATTTTTATTATCCCGGATTTTGTATACGTCACTTTGTCTGTGACAAAGTGACGTATTCTACCAGCGACAATGAAAGAAATGTCAAAAATGTTTGGGACTGACTTAATCTACCGACAAGCTTTATTATGTTAATTCCGTTGAAAAACTTTGTAAAAATACGAAATGCTTTCAATGCTGTGTCTGTTGTCTAACCCTTAGGTCTGTAAAAAATATATTTTTTTCGAAGATTTTTGGCTTTTATTTTAGACTTGTTAGTGTCCATAGTCGCGCTATTTTGAGTAAATTTGAAGTGACTAGGTAACTATTATGATGCGAAAAAAGACTGCTCTGTGTGTAAACATACAGGAAAGTCTGATAGACAAACGGCTTTGTAGAAGAGTCCCGAAATCTCGAATTAGAAAGATTAAATAAAAACCTTTGAATCAATCAATCAACTACGCCTATTTCAGTCCTCTGCTGGACATAGACGTCTCCCAGGATACGCCACAACAACCCTTCCTTCCGCATCCAGTCTCTCCCAGCCGCCTTTTTAAAGGTCGTCGGTCCATATAGCTGAGGGTAGGGTTACCATCTGACCGGATAAATCCGGTCTTGACCGGATTATTAGGTCTTAGACCGGACTCCGCCCGGATTTTACGTCAGACCGGATTTCTTACATACACATCCTCCCACTCGAGCAACGGGTGCTACACTAAGCGATTTGTCAGTATTTTTTTAGTATTTTGCCGCACAACGCAAATGTGGACTGGTCTTTTCTCTTATGACTTCACAGTGGACCAAAGAAAGAAATAGACTTTCAGTGGAGTTAATAAGAGCCATATTGCTTACGCAATACAACTACAAGCATGTGTCATGTGAGCAATATTTTTGTGAAATAGCTGTAAAAACTATTTTTTTGAAAGCGGTTGTTAGCAATCGGAAATATAAGTACTTATAAAATATAATTTGAATAAAAAGAGTAATAAATACGTTAATTTTTATTTGAAACATTATGACCGGTTTTTTTTTTCAAAATCAGGATTTTTAGACTTGGCAGACAGGTTTTTGCATTTTTAGGCCTGGTAACCCTAGCTGAGGGGGAGACCTTTTAGAAAATCATCATCATCATTTCAGCCGTAAGACATCCACTGCTGGACATCGGCCTCCCCCAATGTGGGGTGCTTGCTTGGCAGGCGGGTTGGCGATCGCAGTATGGTGGTAAAATGCATAGAGAACGCTGCCCAATCTCTAGTGTGTCCCTTAGTCGCCTTTTACGACACCCACGGAAAGAAATGGGATGGTGCTATTCTTTAAGTTCAGCACGACACGGAGACCACTTTGGATACGGAACCCTAAATAATTATGAGAATAATCTAGGATATTAAGCGAGATTATATTTTTGTTTTAATTAGACGGCGCTGTAACAGCTTATTTTTTGAGATTTAATAAAAGTTAATTGAGCGTAAAGTTAATTTGTAAAAGAGAGGATTTAACTACGGTTTTAAATACTTACCTAACCATTTTTAGGGTTCCGCACCTCAAAAAGAAAAAGCGGAACCCTTATAGGATCACTTTGTTGTCCGTCCGTCCGTCCGTCTGTCAAGACCCTTTTGCTCAGGAACACGTGGAGGTATCAAGCTGAAATTTATAGCAAATACTCAAGTCTACTGTCCCTTGGAGCTGTGAAAAAACCAAACTTCTAAGATAACGCAATCAAAAGATATAGCCGTTTATACCGCTAATTTCCTCAAATTTTCGAAACTCGCAAGGGAATCAAAACCTAAAGGGTACTTCCAGTCGATCTACAATTTTGAAATTTGGTACGAAGCAACGTCTTATAGCACAAATAAAGGAAAAATTGCGAAAACCGTAAATTTTTAGTTACATCATATAATAAACAGAACAAAACACAGACAGAAAATAAAACCAAGTCAAGAAACAGAACAGAACTACGACTCGATTGTCGTGATGGGTGAATTTTTACTTATATACCTACAGGTTTGTACGGAACCCTCGGTGCGCGAGTCCGACTCGCACTTGGCCGGTTTTTTATGGACTGCGTCTATTTTAGAATGAAAATTAACTGCAACTTTATTAAATTTACGATTTACGTACGTAAAATGGTAGCCACTGTGTCCAATGATACAAAAATAAACAAAATAACCAAGAAGGTTACTTGGGGGATTCGTTGAGCAAATTGGGTTATTAGTCGATTGGCACGAAGTTAATCGTTTCTGAATTTATACTTTACTAGCTTTTGCCAGCGGTTTCGCCCGCGTATTATACGTATAAACCTTCCTCTTGAATCACTCTATCTATTAAAAAAAAACCGCAACAAAATCCGTTGCGTAATTTCAAAGATACAGCATGATGGGGACATACAGAGGAAAGGGACTTTGTTTTATACTATGTAGTGATTGCATAAAATTCAAAACGTACCAATTACGCTCTCAAAACGGTAAAGAAAAACATTGTGAACCTGGCATGTCCTAGAACTAAATATACGGAAGATATGTGACAGATGTCGAGTGTGGGTTGGCAGATCTACCAACTAAGCCAACAATTAGATCAGTAATTCCGAAGAACCGTACATTAAAACTCACAAATTTTACCTCTTTACAGTATTAGTACCTATCTACATGTAGATTAAAATTAGATGGCCATGTTTGTCTAAGGACCGATGGCCGGTAACGCAGATGAGTCCTGGAGTGGAGACCGCGTGTTGGCAAGCGTAGTGTCGGACGCCCTCCAGATATATGGACCGGCGACCTAAAGAAAGTAGCCGGGACAGGTTGGATCCGCAAGGTCGAGGGCCGGGTATTGTGGCACAGCCTAGGAGCGACCTATGTTCAGCAGTGGACTGCAATAAGCTGAATAGATAAATTAAAAAGTTACATTTAAAATTGCCCAGAACGACGATCTTTTGGTCACAATATTACCTATAACAGGTAATATTTTGATCAAAGGATCGTCGTGTCAAAACAGCTGAACCAATTGCGATAAAACATGTGTAAGAACCGTCGTGCCGCTAGAAAGCCTACTTTTAAATAAAAAAATCGGTTGTCTGTAAAGTCGATTTACTGACGATAGTTGAACGTGACAACGTCAGAAGAAAATACTGATGCGCGCTCTCGCTTGCACTTCAAGCCTTAAATGGAACGCCTCAGAGCGAGGTAACGCCGCATGAGTTATGTTTTTTCGTGCGTGCAGCCGGCTCCATCGAATTATAAGACGTTGTCACGTCAAAAAAAACCGCACCCATATCGGATCACTCGCTTAAGAGCTACGGTGCCACAAACAGACACACATGTAGCGGTCAAACTTACACCCCTCTTTTTGCGTCGGGGGTTAAAAATCGTCACCGCAACCGCCGCGTTTTTTTAGTCCCAACCCAGAATCAATTTCCTCATTGCGCGAACGCAGTAAAATGTAAAACAATCTCACATAAACAATATTATTGTTATTGCGACCACCGGTCGCTAGTCGCCGGTCTCCGGTCGTTGGTCGCTTATTTATTTCACGGCCGAATTGACGCCCAGTCAACAATAATGCGTCCATTGATTTTATAATGAAAAATATCGACTTATATTTTCATTTTGTATTTCCTTGCGTTTTGATTTGCTTGGGCAATACGTGGGAACTTGATATGGAAAATATATTGGTATGAGAATATTATTACAGAACAAAACTATATAGTTTTGCTTTCTGTTGGCACCACTGCAGAAGATAGTGGTAGGAACTGAAGAATCTGAAAACAAGATTGTAGAAAGATTTCTACGAGGCGATGTCAAAATAATAAATGACACCACAATGTATATTCAGCCTACAATGTTCCCAGTACACAGGCTTCATCACTGTGAGAGGGAATGCGACGTACCACACAGGCCCATGCGGGTTGGTAGATGCTTTGACTTTGTCAAATATCTTCAAAGTTTTGGTTCCAGGACAGCCGGTTTCTTCACGATGTTTTCCTTCATATTTTCTCTGCTCCTGTTGCGCCGTTCGCCAACCAAAGCATAGGTACCATAATTATCAATTTCCGACGATACTGCAACCCTCCTCCAGAAGAGTCTCTAGCTCTCCGGAACGCTCAAAATACACCGGCACAGACTGCCGTCCTTTCGTCCACTCTACTGAGGACTGCTGCTACGTCCCTATAAATGACCCTTGCTGGAGCCAGCCTGTGCCGCTGAGCCTGTAATTTTCATTTTGTTCCTAAATAATAATCATTCTGATCCACCCCGTCTCTTGCTGCCCTCTTCCAGCCAGAGAGAGCGTTGAGAGCAGTGGTGATGAAATAATTTACACAGTTCAGACGGCTTATTGCGTAACTTGCTATCAGTAAGCATTGGTTTCATATTGATAGTTAAACTACATTAATTGCGTTATTTACGTTGCTGAGCCGACAATTTATTCGAACAAATGACGCAGTGGTTTAGAAATAATCTTCAATCCGATTCAGATTCTAATAGATAGTGCGTTTCGCAATTAGGATGCTCTTTGAATCCAAACTTACGACCTTCAACCCGCCGTTACCACTACGCCACTACCTGCTCGCATCCTTTAGAAATTATCATTATTTATAAAATGCCGAAACTCGGGACTAACACACGTCTCCCGTACCTTCTCCATAGAACAGACCCGTAAAACCCTTAAAGACACCAAACACCTCACACCGATTGTCTAAACTTTTCCACTTCATTACTGCAGGTATTAGAAATAAAATTGGGCACGCGTAACATACCCAGTAGTACTTTCAAACAATATAATAAATAAAACAATATACACAAAAGTACTTAACAATATGTTTACCTCAAACACCCACAAAAAGTTTTCACACAAAGAGGGCTTATTCAAAACACAAATTCGCGACGGTGTAAACACACCATTGTCTATGGCCAGGTGACAGAGACAATTCGGTGTTCGTTTTTCAAAGAGCTGTCAAACTTTACGTCAATATTTTTGCGCGATTTGAGACGCTGTGGGAGTTTGTATTTTGACTAGTAATGTCCTGTGGGTTGAACGGGATTTTTGGAATCCTTTGATACAGTGAGGAGGAATGTTCACGCTCTTTGCCTAATGAGGTTTGTAGGAACCATGAGGTGCGAGCCGTGCAAAGTTACCTTAGATGCTTTTCTGCACAATATAAAGTATGCATGACGGTACGTCTTTCTATACCTCGTTTAATTGTAACTTATGTTTTGTGTCAAATAAATAAATTATTATTATTATTATGTCTTTAACACGCTTTTATTGGCTTGGTGTGTAACTATGTATCTATGTAACGAAATCTTTGAAAGTGATTTTCATCCCTTATCAAGGACCGATGACAATACAATAATTTGATTTTATGACATTTTCCTGGCCAGGATCACCAGGATAGCAAAATAAATAAATGGAAAATCCGCTTTTGTAGCTAGCCGAACTAAAAAATTGAAAATACATAATAGAGTTAAAAAAAAACTATTAAAAAACACGCATTCACATAGAAAACCAAACTAAAAAGTAGAAAATAATGGAAAAAAAAACGTTGGGTGCTTTTTGAGATATGTTTTAATTGATATCAAGCATTCGCATTTCTTCATTTATATTTTAACTATTTAAACTATTATTTTAAAATAACCATTGTTGATGTAGTGGCTTCAAAAGTTCAGATGAGCTTAGAAAACCACGAATAATTCTAGACCAATCAATTTGCATAGCCTTTTCCCAACTATGTTGTGGATGGTCTCACCAGATGTATCTGAAAACCAGAATTTTACATGGACTCCTGTCCAGGTCTTACCTCAATAACCCAGTTACTAGACAACAGGATACCCCTTGGTAAGAGTAGATTGTTAGTCTATTTACCTATAAATGTGGTATAAAGCCACGTTTTCAGAACCCTGCCGAGCAGGCATCCGAAATGCATATGGTATATCTGGACTTTAAAAGAGACTGTGCCCGCTGAGTCTGTTTCGGCCTTTCTTCTCAGAGTACTCAGATAGCAAACGCCGACCTCACCTAGTTTAAAAAATCTGATTGACGTGTTAAACTGTTTGTACAACTCTACTTACAGGAATAAAATCATTTTGTTTTGAGCAAATGTTTGCTGTTCTGCCGATGTTCACTCAAAACAGAAAACATCTGATTTCACTTCAACGAAAAAACGAACACTAGTTCTAAATAAAAGCTGGTACTGAACAGTTTGCTGGCACCGTTGCGTTCTCATTCTCACTCCATAGATTATAGAGTATCTTGACGTTGATTGGTTTTTGGCTGGCTTGAGATATCTGACGCCAAAAAGAAGCGGTAAATCATTCAATCTTCTTTTTTGATTTCCATTGATGTGTATCTTATAATATTGGCTATGTATCTTGTTTTTAATTAGGTTATTTATATTCTATTAATACATAGTATTAAACAAAGTCACTTACCGGGTCTGTATGCTTAGATCTTAATGAGAACGGATTTTAATGAGGTTTTCGTTAATACTAGAGTGATTCAAGAGGAAGATTTATTGTGTAATAAGCGGGCAATGCCGCTGGCAAAAGCTAGTAGTATAATTTTTCGTTAGTTGTGATGTTTGGTATACAGGTAATATAATCGAATTAAAAAAAATATTGTACTAAATAAAATAATGGTAGAGGCATAGTAGATACGTCTTGATATTAGGTACTAACAGATACGCAGAGGGTCTACGACGCTGCTACGCGCGCTACGAAAAGTCTACTATTCATGATCACTGTAGTATTTCATTGATTTGTCGTGTTTTTTTACAAAAATTGGTATTTTATAATCAATTTAATTTTCTTTTAGGTTAGAAACCAACTGACAAAAAATGTGAAATATTTCCCAAAAAAAAATCATGCACTATTTTTATCTGTGGTAAGTAGAACTTTCTTACCATATCATTCTTTACTGTCCACGGATCTCAAAACCAACCAATTCAAACACGGAAATATGGCGTCCTCTGTCAAATACAGGTCGCATTGTCAATTTCGTGGCGCATTCATACGTCAATATGTTACGCTTGTCGCTAATGAAACAGATTTAAAAACTCTCGGCAGGTATTCTAAGAATCCATTGTTATTTGACAAACTTACAAATGCAGTTGGTCAAATACTCAATCTATGAGCTGATAGAACAAAAAGCAGTTTGACAGCCGCAAATACAAGTTAGTTACATATTTCGGCGTACAATTTTCGCGGTAAAATTGATTATCAAGTGTTTTGACTTTTTTTTTTTATTTGTTGACGGGCACGGTTCATGGCTGATTGGGGCTTGTTATTTTTTTTTCTGCAAAGAGTTTAGTTGGGTTTACAATTTTACGGGTAAGAATAAGTTTGGTATTGTGTGAACGTAAATAAAAGTGTAATACCTGCAGTGTGACTAAAAATGTATTGGAATTTAGTTTAATGAAGAAGTTGCACTTGCTTTTGAATGTGCAGATATTTTGTACTTCTTTTTATTGTTATGACAATATTAGGTATAGTAAAATTGTAGTAAAAACGATTTGATGACCACTGCTTATCAGTCATTAAAAGATGAATGAAAACATTAAAAAGTCCAGAGTAGGTAGGTATTTGACATTCGTTTTTTAACAAAAAAAAATTGAATTGTTAGAAAAATTGGACCTGCAATTTTATTATTTCAAGTCGACGTCTCCTGCCGCCGATTTTTTTATTATTTCATAACACTGAACAGAAACTAGGCATTAAAAACTATCACGATCACTTTTAGTAAAAAAAACAAATGAAGAAATAACAAGATAACCAAACAATATCACTGCGGCATGCAATAGAGAACAAAGTGCACTTGACATGAGCGGGAAACGTTTGACAGGCGAGAACGTTCCTATTTCAAATGTTACGCGCCATATTGATTTCGGTCAAAGGAAAAATGTCCCCGTTCTGTGTGGAATTCTCTTTTTGAATATTTGACAAAGAGGTTTGATAGCAAAGAATTGATCTTTGACACGAAATTCTCTATGACGTGTATTGAAATGAAACCCTCTGAGATTTTCGTACATTTTTGCCACTAGAAAATCTTTGTAGTGAAATGTCGTCAATATTGAATACGGCATAAGGAAATCATAAGCTAAAGCACCATTGTTTCAAAAGATCAAATAAATTAAGTATTTCAGTATCTAGACCAGTGGTGGCCCAGTCTTATCAGCCCCGGCTTACAATTTGTAAGCAGTTCGAACCTAGGCAAGCGCTTTACTTAGTGTAAATAATTTCATCATCACTGTTCTCAAAACGGTGACGTAAAACATCGTGAGGAAACCGGCATGTCTTAGAACAAAAAATTCGAAGGGACGTGACATCTACCAACCCGCACTGGGCCCGAGTACAGCCCACTCCCTCTCACCGAGAGGGGGCCTGTGTCCCAGCAGTGGGAACGGTGCAGGCTGATTCTACTATTTATTGGATATATCTCCTAGAATGCTAGACAAAATTAAACATTGTGTTAAGTTCGTCTATCAGCTTAAGGGCTAGTTAAAAACCTTTTATGCCTGGTTTAAAAACTGGAGAACAGCGTCGTAGGTCTATTCGTCGCAAGCGCTTCTGCAGAGCATGAAGGCCCTTTTTTTTCCTGGATGGGAAATCATCAAATGACTTCTCCCGCTCTGGGTGGAGCGATTAAAACCCACCCGTGTTCCTTCAGTTGCCCATGTGCCAGGGTCACGGTATCTCTTTCGAACAATCTCGCGACCCTGGCAGGAGCATGAAGGCCTGTGTTTGACTCTTCGGTCGGGTAAAGTAGGTATTACTGGTTTTTTTTTTTGTCCGGTTGATGGCAATAGAACTCGCCCCCTATTACTTAGGACTTCAACATAACTGGTTTTTCAATAGCAGCCCGGAGTCTGGATTTATCAGGTATATGGGAATAGACTAGCCCCCTTATACGTAGGATTTTAATATAAGAGGCAAAATGTAGGTGTACCTACTATAGTTACTCTGCCTAACCCTTCGAAGAATACTGGCGTGATGATATGTGACTAGCTTCTGCCCGCGACTTCGTCCGCATCAAATTTTTGGTCCCGTGACCCTTCCCGTCGCATCGAATTGCCTGCCAGTTTTTGTCCATTTTTAGTTGCTGCTCCGCTCCCTTTGATTGCAGCGTGATATTATATAACCTATAGCCTTCCTCAATAAATAGGCTACACAACACAAAAAGAAGTTTTCAATTCGGACCAGTAGTTCCTGAGATTAGCGCGTTCAACCAGACAAACAAACAAACTCTTCAGCTTTATAATATAAGTATAGATATGTAAAGACGTCAGCACATCAAGCTACCGAAACTGTCAAATTTTCCCAATCCATTTTGAACCTAATGCTTTAGCGCTAAAGTTGAAAACCTATTAAAGAAATTTGACAGATTGTAGCTTTATGCGCTGGCGTCTGTACTTAAGATAAGTTATATTTACCGCTAAAGAAATAAATAAAAGTCTCTTTGAAATGTCGAAATAACAGTTTTTCGCTAAATGCGTTTGAAAGTATTTGCGGTATTTTTTACAAAAAATGACAGTCTGTCTGTTTGTTTGTTCCAACTAATCTCCGAAACGGCTGGACCGATTTTGACGGGACTTTCACTGGCATATAGCTAACTTTATAAGTCTCGGTAGCACGTTCCCTTAGGATGATTTTCAACATGCACAAGCGCGGAGCCGCGGGCACAGCTAGTTTTATATAAAAATACCTATTCTCCAATATGCTACAACAATTTATTCTGAAAAATACCCACAAAAAGTTTCTATTCCCTCCAACATACCCATTATTTGTTCTTTAGGATCCAATATGGCCGACAATAGAATATGCTATGATACCTGCGGTGAGCTAATTACTTAAATAACGGAGAGGAAAGTACCCAAGGTGTTTGGAGCCACCATGGGTTGGGTAGAGGATATGGGAAAGAGCGGTAGCGATAAGCAGCAGTGATTTTAGTAAAACATTCATTTTAATTCTTGGAGGGTAGTAGTGACAACAGCTACACGGGTCCATAGATCAAAGGCGTTATTCTCGTAATTTTAAGAACGTTTACAGTCTGATCTCAGCCTCGATCTGCCAAAAATGCCTCAAGTTTTCATACATTTTTGACAAGTTTTTGACATTTGACTGTCACCGAAATGAGTTTGCGACTAGATTTTGAACGTTAGCTAGCTACGTTTTCCGAGGTCAGTCTGTGTAAAGTTGCCTTTGAAAGCACGTTAAGCCATTGGTCCCGGCTGTCATTTGTAGATTTGTGTGACAGTTGTTACGGGTCGTCAGAAAGTCTGGCAGTATTACCAAAGGATATCGTATGACCCAATAAATGGGTTGTAGAGTGCAGACAGGCAGTCGCTCCATGTAAAATGCTGGTAGTCAGCTGCATCCGGTTAGACTGGAAGCCGACCCCAACATAGTTGGGAAAAGGCTAGGCTGGATCATGATTTAATTTCATCACCACTGCTCTCAAAACGGTGAAGAAAAACATCGTGAAGAAACCGGCATGTCTTAGAACCAAAAATTTGAAGACATGGGACATCTACCAACCCGTACTTGACTCGCATGGTGAACTCTGGCCAACTTCCTCTAGAAGAATTGAGGCCTGTGTCCCAGCAGTGGGAACATTATAGGCTGATTGTGAATGAAACAAGGCGTTGTTGATAACGAATAAGAAATTAAATAAGACTTCTCAGAAATTCAAATCAAAAGATATCCACCTATTGGTATAATAACATAGAAAATAAAGTTGTAAAGACTAGTTAGACATTTTTATGTGTCTGGTTATAAAATTAGTTACATTATTATTATATCGTGCCTCGTTGGTCTAGAGCTCGCAAGCGCTTCTGTTGAGTGTGAAGCCATAGGGTTCGATTCCAAGATCGTGCAGTGATAGGTATTAGGTTTTTCTTTCCATCTGGAATTTCTCAGTAGCAGCCTGTTCCTGGTTGATGTCAACAGGCTCGCCCCCTATTACATGGGACTTAAACATAACAGGCGAAATGTGGGTACACTATAGGTACAATCACGGTCAATAGCGGTGGATCCTGACAGGGTCGCGAGATTTCTTCGAAAGAGATACCGTGGTCCTGGCATATGGGCAACTGAAGGAACACGGGTAGGTTTCAGTCAGTAAAAGTGAGCGTGTCAGACTTGCACTCGCGGCCCTGACAGGCATCGGTCCTAGCAGACCCCTTCAGTGCTGCTGACATCTCTTTGAGGCGCGCGTGGAACACTACGCGCCGTCGACACGGGCCTGGTCCTTACCGGGCGGCGAGCTACCCATTGCTCGCCACCCGCAAGACGACGCCCGGGGCGTCTCCTCCTGCGGCGGCTAGGGACGTGAGGACGCAGAGACTACCACACCCTCACGCGCTCCGCCTCCTCGTTCGCGAGCATTACTGCTTCGAAGAAGGCGGTGACGGCTTCCCATGCCCTCTCGAGCCGTACCATGGCTCGCACCAGGGCCGGACGCGAGAGGTCGCCGCCGCCGCTATCCGTATGCTCCACTGTGTCCTCCAGATGATCCACGCAATGGAAACACCCGAGCGTTTCCTCCCGCTTTATCCTGAACAGAAACCCACCAAAGCACGCATGCCCGTTGAGGACCTGCGTTAGGTGGAAGGTGATGACACCGTGGCGCCTCTCTATCCACTCCTCAAAGAGGAGACTTACCGCCGCAATTGTGGCGTGCCCAGTTTTCACCTTTATGCCGTAATTTGTTGAGGATGAAAAGTGGCCGCCAATATGCGATATGCGATGGAATACCTACATCATTGTCAGTCCGTGTGGCGGTGAACGTAAAGAATAGCACCATCTCATTTCTTCCCGTGGGTGTCGTAAGAGGCGACTTAGAGACTTACTAGAGAATGTGCAGCAGCGTTCTCTATGTATTTTACCACCATACTGCGATCGCCAACCCGCCTGCCAAGCGTGGCGATCGACTAAAATGATGATTATGATGACATCTCAACCCTTCGGAGAAACAAGGCGTGGTATTTTGTTAAGTACAGTGAAATCTGGTTGATTGGGATCTCAGGGGACAAAGAATTATATACCAATTATTGAGGGTTTCCATTAATCCAGTTTTCCAATTAAGCAGGTTTAAAATTATAGTTGTCTCATTTACAGAGGCCCACGCTTATAGAGGTCGAAATATACGTTATTCCATTTTTCTGATAGAAGTTGTAATTTTTCAGATGCTGATACCGTTTTATATTTACGTTTGGACATTTTGTTTTTAGGTCAAAATCTGAGATAGTACTGACAAACAAAGCGTATACGAAAGACATTCAAATGTTTGTTAACAAACGTGTCAAAACTTATCCCAATCTAATTAATTTGTCTCACTTACACAGGGAATTGAGCTACAGAGTCCCAATTATAGAGGTAAACATCGAGAAAATCTTAGAATTCAAATCTCATTTAACCAGGTTCGAAAAGTCCCATTAACAGAGGTAATTTAATGATAAAGTAGGTACCGGGACCTCATTACAACTCTCAATAATAGAGGTTTCTCACTTATCCAGGTCCCACTTAACCAGGTTTCACTGTATTATCTATACCTACTAATATTATAAAGCTGAAGAGTTTGTCTGTTTGGTGGATCGCTATAATCTCAAGAACTACCGGTCCGAATTGAAAAATTATTTTTGTGTTAAGTAGCCTATTTATTTAATAAGGCTATAGGCTATATAACAAGACGTTATGACTAATAGGAGCGGAGCAGCGATGAAAAATGTTGCAAAAACGGGGGAAATGTATTCTTTTGAGAGCTTCCATTGCGTGCGCACGGGAGATTCGATGAGACGTGAGCAAGGAGGGTCGAGCAAGAAATTTAACGCGGACGAAGTCGCGGGCAGAAGCTATACTGCTTAACCAAACAGGATAAACAGCATACCTACTTTTGCACACACCATACAAAAATACAGTCACAAGAATGACAAAAGAAAAATAAAAGCCAGACCCGAAAATTACCATATACTGGGTCTAAAACCGATTAGGGGCTACACGCGGCGCGTTACGGGATCCGCTATTGTGTTACCTGTCAAAATAATTCTCGTTTTTTCATCTCGTTTCTCGTTTTTTTCGAACGTTTCTCGTTTTTTAGACGCCCGCCGCCCGCCGCCCGGCTAAAATGGTGCCGGCGAAAATTGGATATCAAAAGGAGAACTTTAAAGTTAAAGATTTAAACTGATAATGTTTGGCTGTTTGATTTATGTTATCTGTGGTTATTTCTGCTTGAAGTTTTGCTGAAATACGGTTAAACTAACACCGTTTTTCGGTCTTGACTTAAGTCTATACAGGATAAGTTTTTATCCACTGCGCAAATTGTAACCATGAATTCAGCATATCATTCTAGACCCCCTTGCACAGAAATTTTTGTCGGTTTTACAAAAAAAAACACGCTGTTTCATGGAAAAATGCAATACCTACGGGGTCAAAATGTATGGAACAGCTGATTTTTTTTTTATATCCGATGAAAATTTTCTACACTGGGGGATCTAGAATGATATGCTGAATTCATGGTTACAGTTTGCGCACTGGATAAAAATTTATCCTGTATATTAATACTAGCTTCTGCAAATTTCTTACTCTCCCGACCCACCCCGTCGCATTAAATCGCGAGTACTTCGTATTCGTGACTTTTGTTATTTCTGCTCGGTTCCTAAAAGTCCTAGTGTGATGTTTTATAGTCTATAGTCTTCAGTATAAATGGGCTATCAAACACTAAACGTATTTCTAGAGACTAGTACGTCGTGTATCCCCATTTCTTCCCGTGGGTGTCGTAAAAGGCGACTAAGAGACTTACTAGAGAATGGGCAGCAGCGTTCTCTATGCATTTTACCACCATACTGCGATCGCCAACCCGCCGGCCAATCGTGGCGATTATGGCAAAGCCCCCCAAAATGGGGGAGGCCTAAGTCCAGCAGTGGACGTCTTACGGCTGAAATGATGATGATGATTATGATGAGTACGTCGTGTTATAAAATATTGAGATTTGATTACATTTCAAAGGCTTAAAGTGAGCCAATCTTAATATATAGATATATGCTACAGCTGGTTTTTTTAGTCCCCTTAAGACGAACATTTCCGTCATACATGATTGTTGCGGTACTTTAACCGTTTACACAGCGCACGCAACGGAAGCTCTCAAATGGAATAAATTTTCGCCGTTTTTGCAACATTTTTATTGCTGCTCCGCTCCTATTAGTCGAAGCGTAATGTTAAAAAATCAAAAGTCATTTATTCAAACTAGGCTGAGAGTCAGCACTTTTTGAACGTCAAAGTTACATGAGACAGTCCCCCCAAAACGCCCGCCCTTCGACACTTCCTAGTGCTTTAGCTGGGAAGAAGAAGTGGCGGAACAAACTCCCCAGCAGCACAGCTGTCTGTTAAGTTAGAAGAACTTGATTCTATACAGTATTGTGTAAGTTATTAATATTATAAAACAAAACATATATTATTCGCCATATGTCAGCTAGCACACGCCAATATACCAACAAAACATTGAAAACTAAACTCAAGCTGAAATAAATAATAAAACAAAATCGAAAACAGAACTTAAAACCTTAATAAAGCCTCCAGGCATAAAGGGCGTGCCCGCTTACATATACGATGCAAATGATACATATACACAATAAATGAAATGAAAAGAAAATAAAAATAAACTAACAAAAGCAGTTAAATAAAAACAAAAAAAAACAAAAAAACAATTATATGAACTACCCATATAAACTTTCAGTAGGAAGACTAATTCTGGATTGAAAGAACATAAACATTGTCTTGAGTTGATCACAGCGACCAACTATTCTTATCGTTTAAGTAGTCGTTGATAGAATAGTATGCCTTTGAACAAAGGTTGGATTTTACTTTAGCTTTAAACTCATTAAACTGCAAATCTAGCAAAGTAGAGGGAAGCTTGTTATAAAAGGTAATACCAAGACCAACAAAAGAATTATGAACCTTATGAAGCCGGTGAAAGGGAGCACGTAGTTTATCCCTACTTCTAGTATTAATATTATGAATATCACTGTTTTTAGTGTACAGGTGTATATTTTGTCTAATATATAAGATGTTGGCGAAGATGAATTGTGATGCCACCGTAAGAATACCAATATCTTTAAAGAAATCTCTCAGAGAAACTCTCGCACCTAGTTGGTAAATCAGGTTACATAGCCTTCCTCGATAAATAGGCTACCAAACACTAAAAGAATTTTCAAATTCGAACCAGCGGTTTCTGAGACTAGCGCGTTCAGGATCAGGCGCAGGACCAACGACTGAAGCACGGTGGTGAGGTGACACACCGCCAACTTCCAAACTCCGGGCTGTTACTAAGAAATTCCTAATGGAAAAACCCAGAACACTTTGCCCAACCCGGGAATCGAACCCAGAATCACGAGAACAGCGGGGCAGTTAAAATATTGTATAGTTAATTTAAATTATGAAGCTTATATTCTCAGCTTATTAATTAAGGAGGACATTAAAATGCTTCTTGAAATTTTACAGATTACTCCACCGTACATAACATGGCCGCCTCATTAATAACCAAGTCCTTAATCATGTGATTGACACCTGATATCCCTTCTCGCACGTAATTCGTAGGGGCCGACCGTAGCTTCGTATTCGTTCGGCCATTTTCGGCCAGAAAATCATTATTCGACCATATTTTAGTTTTCGGCCATAAATCAGCCAAAGCTTCGGCCAAGCTGAAAATCAGAACTACGTGAACAGTATAAATAAAAACTTTTTTACAAAAAAAAAACAACCGACTTCCTTAAAAACACTACAAAGTGAAAAATAACTTTAATTTCGGTAGTCGGTGTCTTAGGATCTGTATTTATGGTTTTTTTGCCACCGACTTCCGAAATTAAAGTTATTTTTCACTTTGTAGTGTTTTTAAGGAAGTCGGTTGTTTTTTTTTTGTAAAAAAGTTTTTATTTTTAAATTTTTAGTTGTGGCATTCACCCTGCACTAATTCCAAACAAACAATGCATATTTATGCGATAGCAGAAATCGTGGTTGATTTCCTGTCATTTTTTAAAGAGTTCCGGTGTCTGTCTCCCGAACTCATCATCAGTAGTCCATCTCTAGTGTCTGCTGAGGAATCAATTCTCGATGTCAACGAGTATGTCTATCTAGGACAAGATATCTTCTAACTCCTGATCGATAAGGAGTTGTACCTTCCATCATCAGCTCAACGGAATATAAGAATACAAGTAACGGTCTAAACGTGCCTATAATATTCAAAGAATTATCCCCTAACCTTCTAACCTTTCACTGTAAGTTCCTATATGTACTGTTCACCGATGAGGAGTTCCATGCGGTATCTTCGAAGACTATAATTAGTTCACCACGGATGGATAGATAGAACCAGCAATTATTTTTGATCTTTAGTACAATATCCAAATCACATTACGTGTACTGTTTGTTTTTGAGGAGTTCCTTCGTTTATCTCCCAAAGTATACATCAAATCTTCACAAAATTAATATGGGACCACCTCAGGAGTATACCCTTACGAATAAAAAAAGAATTTTCAAAATCGTTTGACAATTGGCGGAGAAATCGGTGAACATACATAAAAAAAAAAAAAAAAAATACATACAGTCGAACATATAACCTCCTCCTTTTTTTGAAGTCGGTTAAAAACTAAAAAACACGCTTTCATAGAAAACCGAACTAAAAAGTAGAAAATATTGGAGAAAAGCGTGGTGTGCTTTTTGATGTATTTTTAATTGTTTTATTTTTTCAATATTTTCTGTTTTAGTTCGGCTAATTACAAAAGCGGGTCTTTCGATTATTTCTTTATGCTATTCTGGTGATCCTGGCCAGTATAATGGCAAATTGTTGTATTGTCATCGGTCCTTGATAAGTGTGTAAAGTTTCAAATTAATACGACGTTTTAAAGGGAGTGGAAATCACGTTTAAAGATTCCGTTACACAGATAAATACCAAAATAGAAATAATATTTATTTGCATAAAACATGGTATATAAAGATGTTAAAGATAAAGTATGGAGCATACATGTTTAGCTTATATTATACAATAGCATGCAAATATTATTGGTTACATTTAAAAATGTATCCCGTCTGTAAATTCTTTGATACTATAAAAAAAATTAGTTTTTAGCCATTCGAGTAGTTTTTTTTTAAACAATCTCAGATATGAAGTTTTATAATCACTTGGAATTTTACTATAAATTCGAACACACATGGCCAAGCTAATAATAGCGCCGAATTGAGAACCTTATCCTTTTTGAAATAGGTTAAAAATATGAATATTAATTATTTATTTTCGATTTCGGCCGAATTTAAGACTAAGGCCGAAACTTCGTTTTTCGGCTGAAATTCCATATTTGGTCGGACTCTAGTAATTAGCAGCAGCTGTTTTAAAGACAGGTGAGACTTAGGTCTTCATGTTGATGGTGTTAAGTGGGTAGGAATCGTGTATGGCCGCCTTAATGTGTTTGCAATGACCCGAATGACCTAATTTTTAGGGTTCCGCACCTCAAAAGGAAAAAGCGGAACCCTTATACTACACTTTGTTGTCCGTCCGTCCGTCCGTCCGTCCGTCCGTCTGTCAACACCCTTTTTCTCAGGAACGCGTGGAGGTATCAAGCTGAAATTTATAACAAATACTCAAGTCTACTGTTCCTTGGAGCTGTGAAAAAATCAAACTTCTAAGCTAACGCATTCAAAAGATATAGCCGTTTATACCGCAAATTTCCACGAATTTTCTAAACTCGCAAGGGAATCAAAACCTAAAGGGTACTTCCAGTCGACCTAGAATTTTGAAATTTGGTACAAAGCAACGTCTTATAGCACAGATAAAGGAAAAATTGCGAAAACCGTAAATTTTTAGTTACATCATATAATAAACAGAACAAAACACAGACAGAAATAAAACCAAGCTAAGAAACAGAACAGAACTACGACTCGATTGTCGTGATGGGTGAACTTTTAGTTATATACCTACCTACAGGTTTGTACGGAACCCTCGGTGCGCGAGTCCGACTCGCACTTGGCCGGTTTTTTACTAGTCGTCTTCTCTAGGTAAAGTTTGATATTATTGCCACATAGTATCTATTTAGAAAATCATCATCAATGGTGATGTTCTTCAGAAAGGTCAGGTGCGTAGTACTCGCAACCGGCGTGTGTGTATGACCAATTGTATGAACCTAAACGAGGCAAAAGGAGTGTGTAGAGATCGTAGCAGGTGGCGTTCCGTGGTTTCTGCCTGGCATGGGAAAAAGGCGTGATTTTATGTATATATGTCATCATCAATATGATAAGCCCATATTGTTCTCACTTCTCCTCTCAGTTAGAGGGAGTGGGCCGCCACGCGGGCCCACGGGTTGGTAGATGTCACATACCTTCAACTTTTTTATTCTAGGACATGCGTTTCCTCACGATGCTTTCCTTCACCGTTATGAGAGCAGTGGTGATGAAATTATTTACACAAAGTAAAGCGCCCGCCTAGAACCACGACCATAGAAATTATTATCTTCATCATTTCAGCCAAAAGATGTTCACCGTTGGACATAGGCTTTCCCCCAAGCTCCACTCCGCACCACTCCACACCGCACTTCGACCGGATTTTCGCTTCCCACATCCAGCGAATTCTTGCCGCCTTCATCACGTCATTGGTCCACCTTGTTGGAGGCCTTCCAACGCTACGTCTATCCAGTACGCGACCACCACTCCAGCATCTGTCCTGGGCAATAGAGAGGGCATGAAATATAGCCGTGAGGAAACAAGTAGAGGAAGACCGAAGAAACGATGAAATGGATGAACTGTATGCCTCGCTTGGGAATATTTTTTTGGATGGGAAATCATCAAATGACTTCTCCCGCTCTGGGAGGAGCGGGAGGGCGTGTCAGACTTTTACTGACTAAAACCCACCCATGTTCCTTCACTTGCCCATGTGCTAGGGTCACGGTATCTCTTTCGAACAATCTCGCGACCCTGGCAGTTGGGAAACCCTTGATAAGATAATTTCTTGTGGAGGGCTGTTCGGTTCACTACATTGTGAGCCAAAATGCTCTCCAATTAAGGGACACTTTTCGAAGAAGTGTTTTAAAAAAAAATGTTTTATTGACATTTTAAACAATAAAACTACCACATTTAACTGTGTCCTTCACAAAAAAACGAGCAAAATACAGCTGAAACAAAAAAATAAAGCAGTTTTCCTGTTAAAAAGTTAAACATCAGAATTACTGCAGCAGTTTTCGATGTAACATGCACAAGACGCCACACAAACATACTGACACGCCTCCCTTCTTTATAGTAATGATTGAGGTTACATGTCTAGTCATGCACTCTTCGTGAAGTCGTAACGAGGTGGTTAATTAAATAATTACTGTTGCCATGACATAAAATGTTGCTTGAAATATTGGTGTTTTTTTTAAAGTTTGATTATTTTAGGCGATTCAACCAAACTGAGATCCACTGATATTTAATTAGGATTAAAAACGTTATTGTGAGCCAACCTTAAAAGATAACAAACTCCTCAGCTTTATAATATTTATATATTAATAATAATATATAATATTATATATTTATACAATATTATATATTAAAATCAATTCAATATTTATATATCTATAATATTTATATTATAAAGCTGAGGAGTTTGTTTGGTTGAACGTACTAATCTCAGGAACTACGTTTATGTTTGGATAGCCCATTTATCGAGGAAGTCTATAGACTATATAACATTATGCTAGGACCCTTAGGAGCCGAGCAAAAAGCAAAAAAAAAACAAGAATACGAAGACGATTCGATGCGACGTGGAGGGACGGGGGAGCATGAAATTTAACGCAGACGAAGTCGCGGGCAGAAGGTAGTGTAATTATACATAGCAAAGCATAAACAGCTTTTATAACGTTCCCAGTGCTCTGGGTCACAGGCCTCCACTCCGTGAGAGGAAATGGGCTGTAATCTACCACGCGGGCCTAGTGCGGATTTGTGTTTGGAAAAATGCATGGTTGATATAGTTATTCACTGGTAAATTGTACATTTCATTCATATTGGGATCAAATTGGGAAGATGCATTTTTATTATCTTAGATTTTGAGTGCGTGTATGCGTTATGTGCAGAGGTCGGAGTAGGTAGATTGAAATGGGATCAATGAACTGGCACGTATATATTAGTACGGATAAGCCTCTGGGATACCGGTATTTTGAAACTAATTTCAAATGTTGTAATGTGTAGAATAAAGAATACATCAATATGAATAAGAAATGTTTATCCTTCTGCTGTCTTTTATATAGAAGACCGGCCTTCTACAGTAAAAAAATAATAGTTTAAAAAAACTAAAAAACACGCTTCCATGGAAAACCAAACTAAAAAGTACAAAATAATGGAAAAAAGCGTGGGGTGCTTTTAAGGTATTTTTTTATTGATATCAGGCACCCCACGCTTTTTTCCATTATTTTGTACTTTTTAGTTTGGTTTTCCATGGAAGCGTGTTTTTTAGTTTTTTTAAACTATTATTTATTTTCAATTTTTTAGAGTATTTCGAATTTTGAGACGTATGTCAGCGTAGTTTGTGACAGTTTTTCTGCTGTCCTGGTAACCCTGGCAAGGATAATGGCACAAATTTATGAAATTATAGCGCAGTGTTGACGTCAGATGCACCTAGCTTGCCTTTGCAGAAAACGAATCAGCTGACTGGCGCTGTTAAGGATGTGCAAGGCTCTGTAAAGGAACAGAATGGATTACAGGAGCCGGTATATGTATGCGAAACTACGACCGAAGCAAACAATAATAACAACGAAGGATGGCAGAGAGTAGTGCACCGTAAAAAGTCAGCGAAATACCGTTTCGTAGGCAAGTCAGGTGTAGCCAGGGATTTGGAGTGCACATTTCGTGGAGCAGATCGAAAAATTCCAATGTTTATTACAAATGTGCATATGTCGACTATAGAAAGTGACATAATAAAACATATTTACAATAAGACGCGGGAAACTGTGTCTTTGGAGAAAATAAATATGAAATTTGAAAGGGGACACAAAGCATACAAGTTTTTTATAACAGAGGCCAACCTGTCAAGGTACATGGATGAAACTTTATGGCCAGTAGGTGTCTTATTTCGGCGGTTTGTGAACTTCAAACACAGAACGACAAACGGTGCACATCTTACCGGCACCGACGACGGTCTTAATAAACAAAATAATGGATAGTGGCCCTTATCGATTTGCTACATTTAATTGCAAAAATGTAAAACGCTCCATCAGTGACGTCAGAGACCTGTGCCATACGTGTGACGTGGTTTGTCTTCAGGAAACTTGGCTGATGCCGCACGATATACCCTTTATCAGCACTATCGACAGCGGTTTCGGATACACTGCGACGTCTGCAGTTGATACATCCGCGGGTATATTGCGCGGGCGTCCCTATGGCGGCGTCGCGTTGCTATGGAGATACAGTGCGTTTCAACAGGTGTCAGTGCTACAGTGCGATAACGCTCGTATTTGTGCCATTAAAATAACAACGAGCGATAAACAAGTGATCGTAATGAGTGTTTACTTACCAACTAACTCTGTGGATAATTTACAAGACTTTACTGATTGTTTGAGTGAGATAAGTGCCATTATTGACGAATATGGAATAGAATCTGTTTTTATTCTGGGCGATTTTAATGCGGATCCGGGTGAGTTGTTTTACACAGAACTTATGCATATTTGCAGCGACCAACAATGGTCATGTATAGATACAGACATGCTGGGGTTAGACTCGGGTTCCTTTACTTTTATAAGTGATGTACACGGGACTGGCAGCTGGTTGGACCACTGTTTAGCTACTCACTCGGCAAAGCAGGCTATTGTAAATGTAGATATTAAGTATGACACTCTGTGGTCCGATCATTTCCCACTTATAGTTATGTGTAATTTAAATTTACTATCCCTTAAGGTCACGCCTCAAGTTACCAAAGTAAATAAAGATGTCGTGTGGGGTATAAAAAGTGAGGAACATGTTTCTATATACGCCAAAGAGTGTCATAAGCGACTTAAAATAATTGATTTCCCTTCTGAGTGTGTAAGTTGTGCTGATTGTTTTTGTAGTGACCGTGGCCACAGGCTTGTTCTGGATAAGCTATACTCTGACATTGTGACTGCCCTCTGTGACGCGGCAGTGGCGAGTCGGGGAAGTGCGGGGAAGGGCGGGGATGGCCCGCACATTGCCGGGTGGAACAAACATGTCAGCGAGGCTCACAGGGTGGCCAAATCTAAGTTCCACGATTGGGTGTTGTGTGGTAGACCCAAGTCAGGATTTTTATACAAAGAAATGAGCGATAGCAGAAGAGTATTTAAGTCTCGATTGAAATGGTGCCAAAATCATCAGGACCAAATAAAAATGGACGCTCTAGCTGTGAAACACTGCAAGGGGGATTTTCGCGGTTTCTGGAAGGGCACCAAAAAAGAAAACTTACGCCCTGGCCTTCCTGTGAGCATCGATGGTGTGAATGACCCGACTGAGATTGCGAATCTTTTTAGGAATCATTTTACCGTAAAGTCTCCTTTGGGTTCGGCGACGGGGGTGCTTAATGCTGACGTTAACGATCAGGGCGTGGCAACTGCCTTCCGGGCGAAGGATGTTACTAAAGCCATAAGGTTTATCTCAAGAGGTAAGTCCCCGGGTCATGATGGGCTCAGCATTGAGCACCTACAGCACGCCGGACCACACATTACTAGGGTCTTGGCTATGTTTTACTCGCTGTGTGTGAGCCATTCTTACTTGCCAGCCGATTTTATGAAAACAGTGATAGTGCCTGTAGTGAAGAATAAAACTGGTGACCTTACTGATAAGAGTAACTACAGGCCCATTTCTCTTGCCACTGTAACTGCCAAAGTGTTTGACGGTTTGCTTAACGCACAGTTAAATAGATCTGTAACACTGCACGATAACCAGTTCGGGTTTCGTCCCCGGCTGTCCACTGAAAGTGCTATTCTGTGTCTTAAGCACACCGTCAAATACTACACAGACCGTAAAACACCTGTGTATACGTGCTTCCTTGACCTGTCCAAGGCTTTCGACCTGGTGGTTTATGACCTGCTGTGGAGCAAGCTGAGGAGCATAGATTTGCCGCCAGATCTCATCAGCATGTTCCAGTACTGGTATGCGCACCAGTCTAATAGTGTTAGGTGGGCAGGGGCAATGTCGGATACGTATCAGCTCGAATGCGGAGTCAGACAGGGTGGCTTAACATCTCCTACCCTGTTTAACCTGTATATTAACGGTCTGATTGTGGCGCTAAGCAGCCAGCATGTCGGTTGTCACATTGACGGTACTTGCGTCAATAATCTAAGTTATGCTGACGACATGGTGCTGATGAGCGCTTCGGTCTGCGGCTTGAGGAAGCTGATTCAGATATGCGAGGAATATGCTTGTGGTCACGGTTTGTTATATAATGTAAAGAAGAGCCAGTGCATGATCTTTGAGACCGCCAGTGCAAAATGTCCGGGAAGCATACGTCCTGTCAGGCTTAATGGGGTTCCTTTGGAAAGGGTTGACCAGTTTAAGTACCTGGGGCATGTTCTGACTGTCGATCTCAAAGATCACGCAGACATGGAACGGGAGCGGAGGGCGTTGTCTGTTAGAGCGAACATGATCGCCCGCAGATTTGCGCGGTGCTCTATTGGAGTTAAGGCTACGCTCTTTAGAGCGTATTGTACATCGCTGTACTCGTGCAGTCTGTGGGCACACTACTCTCACAGAAGTTACGGCGCCATCCGCGTCCAGTACAATAACGCGTTCAGGGCGGTGATGGGGTTACCCCGACACTGCAGCGCCTCGGGTATGTTCGCAGAGGCGCGCACCGACTGCTTTCACGCGACCATGCGCAAGCGCGCTGCGTCCTTGGTGCACAGGGTGCGGGTTAGCTCCAACACGGTGCTGGCAATGATTGCGGGAAGGCTGGACTGCCCCTTCCTCCGGCATTGTTCCAGCAGACATATTGCTGTACCAGTGCCGGAGAGAAGATATTAGTTTTATAGTTTAAATGACATTGTGTTTTGATAAAATTTATTTTGGTGTACCTAATTTTATTTTAATTGATTTTATTTTATTTTATTTGACATTGTTGGTTTTATTTAATTATGTAATGTTATTTTATCTGTAAAATGTTCTGTTAATTAATTTATGTTTTGCTATGGGTGCTTATTTACCTGAAATAAATGAATTTATTTATTATTATTGCATTGTCATCAGTCCTTGACAGGTGTGCAAAGTTTGAATGAAATCTGGTCGTTTAAAGTGGGTCAAAATCGCACTATAAGGAGTTGGTTACAAACAAACATACAAATATACAAACATACAAACATACAAGTGAAGCTAATATAAAGCGTGTAAAAATATTTTGAAATATAGGTAATAATAAAGAAAAATAAATCGTACTTTATTTTTATACCATGTACTTTTTTTTCTTACCTATAATAACCAAAGTACTTTAATTGCATGAAAAAAAGGTGGCAACCCTAAGTGTGTCCCTTAGTCGTCTTTTACGACACCCACGGGAAGAATATAAAGCGTGTAAAAAAAAAACAATTTTAAAGTTTATCTATCGCATTCTATAAATTTCTAATGTAGTACCTAGTTTAAAAATCCTTGCTTTCGCAATATTTGATTCAATCCCGTAAGTACCAAAATGAAATCCTGGAAAAAAGGCTTATCCTTGTTATGATTTCTATGACTATTCATGATGCGAGTACGTAAAATCAATCTACCTACTCCGACCTCTGGTTATGTGTGTAGCATTAAAAAAGCTCTGCGAGTCATCATTATCATCTGCCTAGCCTATTCTCAACTATTTTGGGGTCGTTTTCCAGTCTAACCGGATGCAACTGAGTACCAGTATTTTACATGAAGCGACTGTCTATCTGACATCCACAATCCAGTTACTGGGTAATACGATACCCCTTGACAAGACTAGTTGTCAGACTTTCGGGCTTCGGACCGCCTGTAACGACTGTCTAAGATCTACTATAGACAGCCGGGACCAACGGCTTAACGTGCTTTCCTAGGTACAGAAGGGTCTTGGTATGTAAAAATGGTCTAACCGCGGCAAGCGCAGCTTAACCTGTACGATCAACCCATGTGGCTGTTATTACTCTCACTCATTTTGTAGGATATGGCTAAACATATCGCTTCGTATGTTCCAAAAATTTTCTGCTCAACAACTTACCTTAAAAAGCAATGTATGTTGTTGAACTGTAAAAATGAAAACCATCCCTAATCGTAGTGTGACAGAGTGTGTGTGAAAGAGTTACCGTGGCCCTGGCATATAAGCAACTGAAGGAACACGGGTGGGTTTTAATCAGTAAAAGTCTGGCACGCTCTTCCACTCCGCCTAGGGTTGCCAGGCGTCCGGATAAAGCCGGACACAGTCAGGCTTTTTGGTTGTGTGTCCGGCCAAATTAGATGGTGTCCGGCTTGTCCGGTTTTTGTTAGGCTTTTCAAATTTGATAATTTTTGCCTTGGTTTCCGCTCCATCCGCCTCACCTTGTGTCGCTAGCGTAAGCGAGCGAACTAGCACTGTCCTCCCCGCCTTATTACTACTCAATTTTAAAGGAAAATTAGCTTTTATAGCATGTGTTTGCCAATCAAAAATATTAATTCGTTTATGTTACTTATTTATTTTAACGTTATTTCATTAGTGTTTTGTTTAATTTTGTTTTAAGATTAAAAAATTAAAGATGTCAGATCTTTTTACCCAAATGTCCGGCTAAACTGACTGGTCTGTCCGGCTTTTCGGTTTTAAGACCTGGCAACCCTAACTCCGCCCAGAGCAGGAGACGTCATTTGATGATATCCCACCTACAAAAAAAAGACAGTCCAGCTCGCTGACTGGCTTTAACACGGCATCATGTATAAGCTCATACCGGCCTATAATAAAAACTCGGCCTTTCCCAGTAATTTCTTTATCATCATCATTTCAGCCATAAGATGTCCACTGCTGAAAATAAGCCTCCTCAAAAGGAGGGGTTCGTTACAATCACCACGCTTGGCAGGCGGGTTGGCGATCGCAGTATGGTTGTAAAATGCATAGAGAACGCTGCTGCACATTCTCTAGTAAGTTCTTTAGTTGCCTCTTATGACTCCCACGGGAAGTAAAAATGGGATAGTGGTATTCTTTACGTTCAGCACCACACGGAACATTTTAATACTCTGAAATTCTTCATACTCTTCTACAAACCCGAATAAAGACGATATCTTTTTAATCACCCAACCATTAAAAAAATAAATAAAACCAAATAATTCCACAAACAAACGCAACGCTAGGTATTTCAATTATTATACATGGCAACCCCGCCATCTTCGCCAATTATCTGCGCATAATTACTTGCCACGCTTTTAGCTGGCAACACTGTAATTATCCTATTACTCTGACGTGCGCAGGCGCAGGTAATGGCCGTAAAGAAGTCATATTTTATAGAAGGTATGCAATACGTGTAGGGACGCCATTTTGGGGCAAAGTACTACAGATATTGTTAATTGGTACTACTAAGACTTGTCTGCCAAAAATAGTTTCCGCTTTTATGGAAGTTTACCTTTTATAGAACTGTTTTTATTAGGAGTTAACTATTTGATTGGATGTCTTGAAATGTCATTTAACTACTTAAATACCTATGTACAGTCACGAGCATAAATACCTCATCATCAGCATTTTAGCCGAAAGACGTCGTCAGGCCTCCCCCAATTTGGGGAAGTTTGCCATAATCGCCACGCTTGGCAGGCGGGTTGGCGATCGCAGTATGGTGGTAAAATGCATAGAGAATGCTGCTGCTTGGCTGCTGCCCATTCTCTAGTAAGTCCCTTAGTCGCCTCTTACGACACCCATGGGAAAAAATGAGATGCTGCTGTTCTTTACGTCTGGAAACACGAAAAATTTGCTTAAATAAGTATTTATTATTACTCAAAATTCTATAAATCAACTACTTAGAATAACGGATAAGTTTTCCATTTCGTCATGCAAAAAGTTTCATTCCAAATACTTTTCACACAGCAGTTCTTTTTAAGTCTCTGAATTTCAAAACCCTACGACTACACATTGGTACGGTAACCTTACGAGACCAAAGAATATTTTACCTTGGCGGCACAAACAGAATCCTCAACCGATTGTCAACAAAACCATAAATGATTGAAACTGAACTCTTCTGGCCGCTCAATGATCATTTATCTCAATTGATTGCCTTATCTGCCGCGGTCGGTAACCGAAGTGACACGTTTCATTCCGACGGGAAAGAAAGAATTTTTTTTTTTTGGCTGAGAAATATATTTGTAGGAAAAAGTTAAATTTAAAGTCCTACTAATATTATAGCGAAAGTTTGTATGTATGGATATGTGGATGTATGTTCCTCTTTCACGCAAAAACTACTGACCCGATTTAGATGAAATTTGGCACACAGATAGTTTATAACCTGGAATAACACATAGTGTACTTTTTATCCCGGTAGTACGTTTCCGCGGGATAATTTTGACCTCGACGCGGGCGAAGCCGCTGGCAAAAGCTAGTAGGTAAATAAGTATTAAAACACAAGTGTGAAGAAAAGAAGAAGAAGAAGAAGAAGTGGCGAAGCTTGGAGGACGCCGATGTCCAGCAGTGGACGTCTTTCGGCTGAAATTATAATGATGAAATATTAAAAAAAAAAAAATAAGTTGGCCCTTTAAGTTTGTAGGTAATCTAAACTTCAAAGTCCTGACTGACTGACTGATATATCAACGCACAGCCTAAACCGCTGGTCCTAGAGACATGAAATTTGGAGGGTGTGTTATTTGTGAAGAGTAAGTATCCACTAAGAAAGGGTTTTTTGAAATTCCATCCCTAAGAGGGTGAAATGGGGGGTTGAATTTTCTGTGAAACTTTTTATTATCTGGGTCGGATAAGACAAAGCAAGCAGTGCGATAAGACATTGTTTATTTGGATTAGCACATAGAGTACTTTTATTCCCGGTAGTATGCTCTTGTGGGATATTTTTCAACATCCACGCGGGCGAAGCCGCGGGCATAAGCTAGTATTTAGATAAAAGGATCGTCGACTCGAAACGGCTGAACAGATTTTGATAAAACTTTCTAAGAACCACCGCTAGAAAACCTATTTTTTTTTTAAACGCACCCAAATCGTTAAACCCGTTTAAGAGCTATGGTGTCACAGACAGGTCAAACTTTTTGCGTCGGGGGTTAAAAAGATTATTTACCACAAAATATTTACTTATAGCCAAAAGTTTGGAGAAGAATTCCTTTTTTTTATTAGACTTGCTTGCTATTTGTATTTAAAAAAATAAAAAATAATATAGTTTATTTATAAAAATAATATCGTTTATTTATAAATACCATAATATAATTGGATGTGAGTACCTACCACGCTGTCTAATTACACAAAACTGAATTCCAGTATTATTCAGGCACAAGGCCAAGTTGTTACATAATCTTTTTTTTCTGTTATGAATAAAATTTTATAGTGTATTATTAAATATCTACACCTTTTCTACTCAAGTGTCTAGATATTAATAACATTTTATGAACCTTAAAATTAACTTCAAATATTTTTTGTTTTAATTATTTGAGTAAAAAATAGCTTATTGAAATTAAAAATAGTAATAACAAAACGTAAAACATGTCACATCACACTGACAATTTATATACCTACCAATTTTTCTACCACAACTACTGCAAATACAATAAATTACTTGTATTGCTAAAATCTCCCAATTCACTTATCCCTACATATGGGATTGACAGCGCCATCTATTGAGAAATACGAAAAAACAATTTTCAGAAGAATATTCTTTTCATTCTTATTTTTCAGAGTTACTTACTTATGGAGTAAACCATTACATTTGTTTAAGAGAATCGGGCCTTCATAAAATAGCTCTAGCTACTTACCTACTAAGCGTTTAGTTCACCTTTGCCGGAGGCCTATGTTCAGGAGTGGACGTCTTTCGTTTGAAAAGACAACTATGATTCTAATTTAACTAAGAATTTTTTGGTCAGGCCCTGATAAAAGAATCAATAAAATTAATGTCTTTGGTAAGCTACAGTCTATGGTCAAGTGACTACGTAAAAGTAAATAAATTATCCATGAAATACTCCAGGTGTCTGTAAAACAATCCACTACTGAAATTAAACCAATTAAATGGAATGAAACAATACACAATATTGAGTCATACAAAAATTAGGAAAGTCAAAACATACGCACACACACAAAACAAAAATTACATACAATTTTCTACCAATTAAGTTCTCCAAAGCTCCAATATTCATACATACTACAGAAAAACATTTCTATAAAACATTAACACAGAAATACCAACCTTACTTACCGAAAGTCAAAGTTCAATATCTTTTGATTCAAATCCAATCGGACCACACACGTCGAAGGTTTTAAAAAAGGAACGCGCCGACCGCGCCTCGTTCGTTACCTCATCGTCGGGTGGTTTTTTTTTTAATTTTCTTTTTTTAAGAGCAAAGGCATCGAGGCTAGCTATATGTAACACGCCTTCTTGTGTAGAGGGGAGTTTAGTAGCAAACGATTGTGAGAACTTCCATTTGATTTTATAATCTGTGGTTTTATATTGATTTGTGTGTTTGAAAATAGGAGTCTGAAAATAGGTTTTCTATTTTATGATTGGCATCTTTACAGTCGAACATAATAAGAAAAACGAGCAAAGATTGACTGAAAAGACAAGATGTTTTTTTTTTTTGAGCGGCTGAAAGTTAATTTTAATAGCACTGCCTTCGGTCTTGTAAGAGTAAAGCTTTGGTTAGAATAAAAGCGGTGAACGGTCACACAGCTTATGACAGCTCTCAGAACACAAGCTTTTTTTGTCACCTCAATGTCTAATACTTGTGAAAATGACAGATTGACAGAACGTCGAAAAAATAACGTAACTGTTTTTCTAGGAAACCAAAGCCTTACTGAAAGGAGTCGAGATACAAGCCTCCTCTTTGTGAAAGGGAGTGGGCCATAATCCACCACGCGGGCCCAGTGCGGGTTGGTGGATGTCACATGTCTCCGAATTTTTGGTTTGAGGATATGCCGGTTTCCTGACAATGTTTTCCTTCACCGTTTTGAAAGCAGTGGAGATGAAATAATTTACACAAAGTAAGGCGCCAGGCTGGGATCGAACTCACGACTCCTAAGTCCCAGCCGTTACCACTGGGCCACCACTGCTCTCTGCTAAAAGGACACATTACCAAAATAAATCGAAATAAACAAAGGAAGGACTAACTTCCCCCTGTATGAAAAAACTACTGTCCTATGAAATAAATTATTGACTTTTAGTTAATTCTCACTATTTTAAATTTACACGTGAATGCTAGCAATTAATTGCACTGAAATATTTATACGGTATTTACGAATTATTGGATAATACGATGATACCCCTTAATTATTAATTAAGGGGTATCATCGTATTACCCAGTAATTGGGTTGTGGAGTTCAAATAGTCAGTCGCTCCATGTAAAATACTGGTAATTAAAAAAAATTGGATGAACGCTAGCGATTATCCCATTTAAAAAATATTATTAAAATAATAAGTATTTAATACGCTCATCTCAAAGTTTTTTCTTTGGAAATAAGCAGAATTTCATTCTACGGTTCCCTTTTCCGAGAGACCGCATGCCGCGGCCGTCGGAGCTTTAACAAATCATACCTTACGCTGTAGTAGGCACTAAATTATGGCATATAATCCCAAAAAAAAAATTATACCTTTTATAAAACCAATTTTTTAACATGAATTATTATGTTTGTTAGTTACCTATTTTTTAAGTTTGCAAAACAGCATTCACCGACGGCCAAAACGGAAAAGCGGTTACTTCATTTAATAACATATTGCAAGCAAAGTTCAATGAAATTAAATATCAACTAAAAACACATCTATTTAACCCATATACGGAACGTTCCTTTTTCAAAAATTATTTCATAGTGCTAACATTTGATGTTCAAAAATTTGACATTATTGAAATTTTTACTATGAATGAGAATTTGATTTGATTTTAGTATTGACTTACATAGTTCAAAGACCTTTTTACTAAAAAATATGGTCTTTAATTTAAATTTGCGTTTATGCTAGTAAATTTGAGATTTTATTAAGTAGATCTTTACTTAGATAAGTATTCCTTGGCACTTTGTAATTATAACTATTTACTCAAGTCGGCTCAAAGCTACATTGACTCTTTAATCAAAAGAGCTTTCCAGACATGGTCCTGCATTCTAAGACTCACATAAAATTCTAATAATATAATGTTTGGACCTTAAAAGAGACCGTGACCTCTGAGTTTATGTCGGCATTTCTTCTCAGGGAAGAGTCAGTTAGGAATTACCGGCGCCATACGTAGTTTTTCGGTCATGGAAGCGAATTTAGAATCAGTTATAGAATTCGAAAAAGACATTATTTTTAATTTAAACCTATTGGTTTTAGGCACGTTACAATGAACACGTGTTCTTGAAATAAATAGCTAAAAATCTATATTGGTTCTTATACAATTTTGGCTATTGTCAAGGCTCGTATGAGCTCTGCAGTTCCTAAATACCAAAAATAATACAATATTTATTTATTCACTCCAAGCATTACAATAACCTTACAGGCTAGACCCAATTACCTCGCCGCCCGTTAAGAACCAGGCCCGGGTCGACGGCGCGTAGTGTTCCACGCGCGCCTCAAACGGATGTCAGCACAAACTGAAGGGGTCTGCTAGGACCGATGCCTGCCAGGGTCGCGAGATTCGTTCGAAAGAGTTACCGTCGCCCTGGCATAAAGGCAACTGAAGGAACACGGGTGGGTTCTGGTCAGTAAAAGTGTGACACGCCCTTCGGTTCCACCCAAAGCGGTAGACGTTATATGATAATTTCCCAGTCAAAAAAAAAAAAAGTTAGACCCAGTACGACATTGTAGTATCTACACTTAAAAATTATAATAGGTTCACTACTTGTCAAGTACCATAGCAAATTTTATAGGTAGCCTATCTAAATATATTCTATTTAAAAGTATCGTTCGCCCGTTTTGGGCTAATAAATGAGTGCGAATTTATTAGCCGGGGGGGTTTGTAACGGGGGCTTAACCCCCGTTGCAAACACTTTCGCAATAAGCTCAACTGCCGCCAAAATAATTATTAGATCCCTAGATTAAAATCTGATTTTTAAGCTAGATAGTTCTATCAACAAATTTGGACTAAATACTATGATCTATTTCAGTATTATCTTATCACAGACCCAAGTAACTTATTACGAGCAATTATACTAGCGAGGATCTTCTCAATTATGTTGCAGTAGGCTCCTATTCTAACCGAGTGCAGATTACCAGCAGAATTTTACAGTAGCTTTTGCCAGCGGCTGGCCCGCGTGTAATTCGAAAATTATCCCACCGGAACGTCACCATCATCATCATCATTTCAGCCAAAAGACGTTCACTGCTGGATATTAGCCTCCTCAAATTTGAGTTAGCCATAATCGCCACACTTGGCAGGCGGGTTGGCGATCGCAGTATGGTGGTAAAATGCATAGAGAACGCTGCTGCCCATTCTCTAGTAAGTCCCTTAGTCGCCTCTTACGACATCCACGGGAAGAAATGGGGTAGTGCTATTCTTCACGACCGGGTCCACACGAAACTTATAACGTACGAGCAATCCATCTACCTAGCCTTTTCCCGGCTTCCAGTCTAACCGGATCCAGCTGAATACCAGTATTTTACATGGAGTAACTGCCTATCCGAACTCTACAACTCACCCAGTAACACGATACCTTTGGTTGACTGGTTGTCAAACTTTCGTGCTTCTGACGACCCGTAAATACTGTCAAAGATTCACAAATGACAGACGAGAGAGAAGACCTACAAATAACACTGAGACTAACGACTAAATATGGTTTCCGAGGCACCGAGAGATCTCGATATGTATTGGATTTTGTATTATTTTGTAATAATATCTTGAATTCTTGATTTAAAAAAAGTCTTTGGAGTTTCTTATCCGTACTTTTCTATGTTGATGGTTACCCATCCACGAAGTAAGAGAAGCCTAACCTTCGATTGACACTTGCGGCAGCTACCATTAACACGTTGACGGACAGAACGCCTCTCGACGTTCTCTCTGGATAAAATAATACGACAGTACGCCTATCGACGTCAACCTTTTGAATAAAAGGAAGGGCATTCTGTAGTTTCACGACGGATAGAGTTTTAATCTTTTACTGTCTTATCGTACGTT
This sequence comes from Aporophyla nigra, assembly GCA_947507805.1. Lineage (NCBI taxonomy): Eukaryota > Metazoa > Arthropoda > Insecta > Lepidoptera > Noctuidae > Aporophyla > Aporophyla nigra. The sequence continues at coordinate 3,147,225 of OX382320.1, forward strand.
AAAAAAAATGTTAATTAAAATGAAATTTTGTAGTGTCTCAACACGATTAACCAGTAAGGGAATACTGTCCGTCAACGTGTTAAATTAGACGACCGATCAACATAATTGGACTTCATACCTACTTCCACAAGCAAAAGTAACTTACGACTGCCAGCTGTTTTGCTGTTGGACCAATTTACATAAAATATCAGTTTTCTATAACCTACAATTAAGCAGTTAATAATTTTAGTGATAAATTATGTTGCTTCATGTTTAAATTAATTCCCGAAGTCATTTTGTGACTGACTATTGCAAACACCAAAGTGACAGCATATTCAAAATGGATTTAAAAACTGAATTCTAAATTCGAACAACGTAAGCCAATGGCCGACTTGCTAATAAATAAGTTAGTATAACTACGGACTTCCCTTGTCTATGGAGTTTCTTGACCATTCTTCTCTATGTGAACCTAAGTACCTACTAAGCTTTGGAATGGTCTATGGAACTCCTAACAAAGATGAAGCTATTCATCTTGAGTAATGTTATTCTAGGTGCATCGTCTTCACTAGTGATGTACCAGATATCCGTATCTGCGGATCTTGACCCCACCAAATATCCGTATACGGATCCTTTTTCGCGGATATACATTTTAACGATCCGGCACTTCACATAAATAAATAAACATATAATTATTGTCTACAAAATATTGTTAAACATTTTAAAAGAACAACGGTGGAATTTCTTACCCATTCTTCTCCATATAAAACTACCTTTTGGAAGGGGGTAAGCTTGGAATCTCCTCCTATTTAAGACAAGCCTGCCTTGATTGAGCGTCATCTACTTTTTTTTTTAAATGGTGTAGTTACTACTTTTTACCCATCATTCTTGAAATCACTGGATTTTACCTACAAAAGCTGGACTTCAACTATAAGCCTAGACCGAATTGTTTTTCAAAGAAGGATAGATTAACATAATACCTAAATATTTTAATTGTACTCCATGACCGTTAAAAATTAACCTCAAAAATCGAACGCCGAAATCGCCAATCAAATACAAAATCACGACTACCTACTACCAATCACACCTTCAATATATAAATACAAACGGGTCCACCATAGCTAAGACCCAACCATAAATAACAATGTTTTATTACAGAACCGCGCTTCTTAACAGCCGACATCGCCAGTTTTACTTTTTATAGTTTTTTAAATATCCACGGTAAGTATGTGGTTCTGCCTTTGAAGATTATTTTGTTATCTGCATGTAATAAAATAGGTGTGGGTATGGCTTATTTTTGTAATCGTTTTTCGGTTTTTCGTTACGTGGAACGGGGTGATATTTTTTTGTTCTTTTTGCCCGAGGTGATTAGTCGCGTTCTGCATTTGAATTTGACGTTTGCATTTTGTTTTTTGAGGGAAATTTTATTGTAGCTAATTAAATTATGATGTTTTTAGTTTATATCTAAAACTAGCTTCTGCCCGCGACTTCGTCCGCGTTAAATTTCTTGTTCCCCCGACCCTTCCCGTCGCGTCGAATCGCGTACCCGTGCCCCCGATTTTTGAAACCTTTTTCATTACTGCTCTGCTCCTCTTGGTTGTAGCGTGATCTTATATAGCATGTGTTCTCGATAAATAGGCTACTCAACACAAAAATAATTTTTCAATTCGGACCAGGAGTTTTTGAGATTAGCGCGTTCAATCAAACAAACAAACAAACTCTTCAGCTTTTATAATATTAGTAGGTATAGATGATAATGTAAGGCTCTCTTTTCCGTAATTAGTTACGTTATCTACAAGAATATCTAATACCATGTTGCAAAATGTGCTAGTAAACAAGTTTAAAGCCATATTCAAGTATCACAATTTACCATAGACAACTAAAACCATAATTCTTGATACACACCGAAACTAAGTAACAATAACACAGTCCCCACTCCATTATGAGTAGAATAGGCAAAAATGCAACATCACGCCCCCACAGGCGCTTCGTAACACCAATAATCTGTTACATTCTCCCTCGAGACGAGGAGATGTGGGTAATTTGGACTAGTTAGCGTCTAATTGTGCCGCTTCGCCCCAGTTTGGTATTGTTAAGTGATTTATATCATTTTTCGGGGCATTATGTGTCTGTAGGGAGTAAGTAAACATGGTAGGGGAAAGAGGGGATATTTTTCGGAAGATCTTTTGGTGTGACGTCATTAATATTGTATGTCTTTTATGTAACCTAGTCTAGCTGGACTTTATTTAAGGTGGAAGAGCTCTGTTAGCCCGCAAAATACTAGTTTTCTTAAGATTTTAGCAATTTGCTGATTAGTGTTGGACTTTATGTTGAACAAAATATGATTTCCGACCATAAAGAGTATACGTACTTAGGTTTAAAGAATTTATTTTCTCATAAGAACTTAAATAACAGTTCACTTAAAATGAGATACAAAAGTGCTTACATCTAATTAATTATACATATTTGCCTCCGGTGACATTACAGTGTACATACATGTTTCTTAAGATTTTTTTTTAAATGTTTATATGTCACACTTTTTTAACTCCTCCGGTAAATTATTGAACATTCGTGCTCCCTCAAACAATATTGTTTTTCGGCCGTAATTAGTCCGTGCTCGTGCAGTCTTTAGTTGAAACTTGTGTTTACTTCTTGTGTTGTATGTTGTTGTTTTTTTATGTATTTGTATATTTGATTGTACGGAATTCGTAGTGATTTTTTTAATAAGAATGCAAGTGTAATATTTGTAAAGTTGTGTGAGATTTAGTAGATTAGTTTTTGTATATAAGTTCTTTGTAGGATATAGGTAGTTATAATGAAATAATACTTTAATAATTTTGTTTTGTAGTCTCTGTAGTGAGTTTAGGTTAGATTTAGCAGCTGATCCCCATACCTCAATTAGATGTTCAAGGTTTGATTTTACTAAGGAGTTATATATAATTAGTCGGACTTTTTTCGGAATACAGTTACTGACTTTTCGTAGCGCCCCTAATAGTGACATTAATTTTGTTTTGACGTGATTGATGTGCAGTTTCCAAGTAAGTTTGTCATCTACCCACAGTCCGAGATATTTTTCATGTGTAGATCTTTTGACTATTTCCCCATTGATCGTAAGCGGTGAGAACTCCATTAGTGGTTTATTTTTTGCGGAGATAATCATAAAAGATGTTTTTGAAGTGTTAATAGTCAACAAGTTATATTTCAACCATTCATTAAGTAGGTCAAGGTCTTTTTGAGCATCTTTTATAATGTTTTGCAAAGATTTATCAAAATAAAAAAGGCAAGTGTCGTCTGCGTACAACGTTAGGTGTCCTGTCAGCCCTATGTTAACAATGTTAACTTAGGGGGTCTAAGTTCGTAAAATCTCTTTATCTGCTACGCCACACAGTGGGTCGAAACTATGATTTTAGTGACTTAGGGCTCAACTTTGCTTTTTTACTTTTTTCTTCATGTGGATGGATAGAGCTCATTAACCTCAACAATAATTGTTCTGATGTATTTTTTCCTAAACTTTATACTTTGGGTAGAAAAATGTGTTTTGTTATTTTTTTGTATGGAGCGGATCAAATAACCTTAAATTCCTGCTAAGTAGCGTGTGATCCCGCGTTGAAACTTTATTTTTCATATACCTTGTCTAGTCTATTATCATTTGATGCTATTAACGTGTGCATAAAGTTGCAACTCTGCCAAATAAATGGATCGAAAAAAATGAAAAAATATATCGAATAAAAAGCTACATTTTTTACTTTCGTAAGTTCTTTTAAGTTAAATTTGATATGGAATAGTAAGTAAAAGCACGTAATAATACACATAGTTACTTAACAACTAACAACAATACATTTAAAAGGTCCCTAATTAGCTTAAATTTACTAATATATGTAGTATTAGTAAATTTGTAAATTTAAGCTAATCACACTAATCATAATACATTTAAAAGGTCCCTAATTAGCTCAAATTTACTAATATATGTAGTATTAGCAAATTTAAAGCTAATCACACTAATCATAATACATTTAAAAGGTCCCTAATTAGCTTAAATTTACTAATATAATGTAGTATTAGTAAATTTAAAGCTAATCACACTAATCATAATACATTTAAAAGGTCCCTAATTAGCTTAAATTTACTAATATATGTAGTAGTAGTAAATTTAAGCTAATTAGGGATCTATGAATTTCAATTTCTTTGTTTTAATGACTTTAACATGTTTATGAAATGTTATTTTAAGTTAGATTTAATACTGAATAGTAAGTAAAGATAGGTACATAATAATACAAATTAGTAAAGGTAAACTAACATTACTACAACTAACACAAGCAAACTAAAAACTAACTATAAACAACATCAAACATTACTATTTCCTTTCAATTATGAGTTTGACATTTATAAACTAATAAAAAAAACAAGAAACTTACAAACTACCAAAAAATCTTATTCACTATCGCTATGACTATCTTGTAAATTATCTACATCAATAAAATCTATATCGGATTCTGTGGGAAAAATCAGCAGAAGCTCTTTGACTTTTGGAGAGAGAACCATTATATTTTGTTTCACCATTCGAGGTCTTAGACTTGTGATCTTTGGATCAGAAGACAAAAGAAGATTGTGTATAATATCCTCATTTGTCGCCGTTCTACTTACCTTTCTAGAATGACTCTCTCTATATTTCCGGAAATCTTTATTACGAGCTTCCGCTGCCTCTTCCGACAGTTTACCTATAGGTATGGCACCAAAGTGCTTAATTATATCACTCCCATGTACTAACAATTTATGTATACTGGAAGGCATATAATACCAGGGATATAAGTGAACGTACAATTGTGCAGTATCTCTACAAAATTCGGAAAACTTAGAAAGATCCACGCTCTCTCCAGATGCAACCGTCTGAAGAATCACATGAAACCTTTCTATTAAATCTTTATCTATTCCTGTTATGCGAGCTGTTGTTTCTGCATCCCTAAAAAATCTTCTGGCAGTATTGCCATCATTGGTTGTGCCTACTCCTTGCTTGACTACGTCAATAAGTAAACCGCATTCTTTCTTAAACGCTTGCTGTATAGCGCTCTTTCTGAGTGACATTTTTTCTTTGTCATCGCCCCTGCAACTCCATTTTTTGAAGTCCAAACGATAAGCTGCAAACAAAAAGAAATATCACTTAAATAAAAATCTCACAAGTAACTATATAACGTGAAAAAAATTATGAACTAATAAAATTATATTTACCGATATGAAGTAAGCACTCCATGCTTCTTATCCAGGCATGTAAAGATGACATTCCATACTGGAACACTTCTTCGTTGTTCTCTTTTTGAGCAAGTGACTCTAAATTGTTCATCTCTGACGGTTTTGCTTTGCAGATATCACAGACAGCTGAAGATGTGTCTGACAAATATGACGATATTTTGCCGTCTATCATCGTCAAGTGCAATTGATGCTTAACTTCAACTTGATTGAACTTGATTGGCTGAAGTCTTTCTATTTCTTCGGTTATGCTAGCTTTTATAGTTACCACTGTTGACTGCGTTTCTTTGGTAAATTTGAACATTATCGGACGGCAATAGAAAGTTGATGAGGGTCGATCGTTTTCCCAAACAATTGTTCCATCACATTGTTGAAGCCTTATAGGAACTAGACTGGCCATGAAGATAGTTGAGTCATCAAACTCTGTTTCAGTCTTTTGTTTATAATTACTTTGACCTGAGGCTCCATCAAAACCCCATTTGCTTATTAGCAGTAACTCAGTTGGCGAATCCAAATCTAAAGTAATCACTTCTAAAAGCCTAGATACCGTCAAGTTGAGTAAAGCTTGCAGTTTAATAGCAGCTCCTTCTTCAGTTATAATTATGTCTTCTTTCCCTGGATAACATTTTGCCTTCGCTTGTTTTATTTTATAATAAGAAGGGTATAAATCAGACCTATTTTCACTTGCTGCTTCTCTTAGGCTTATATACTGCCACTTACTTAATTTAAGTGAAACTAATAAAGACAGTGCCTTATCGGGTGAATATGTACTACTTTTCGGTTTACTTGTACTTAAACACTCTTTAACTTTTTCTAGATCTTCGGGGTGATTTAGTAAATGGTTCATAATTTTTCCTACATCCTCATTTCCGGTGTTTCTTAAACTAGCAATTGTAGTAGCTTTAAGTTCATCCGGGGATAACGAAAGCGATTGGTTAATTTGATCAACGCGTCTTCGTTTTTGCCTGGAGCCCAATTCCTCGAAAGGTTTTCGAGGTGTAAATGTAGATGTCGAAGCTTCTGTAGTAGATGGTGGTAGATTTTCGACATCTTCAGTATTACAAATCTCGAGCCTTTCCTGTTCAGTGTTCACAGCTTCAGGTATCATTCCTTCGGGCCAGTTTATTGCACGTTCCAACCAATCACCATTTTTTCTTACAAACTGTGCTAACGTGCGACTACTTCGTTCCCATCTTGCACTTATATTTGAACAAAAGCGCGTACAGAATTTTTGGAGCTCAACACTGTTCTCTTCGGTCACGTTTATTTTATGTTGTAGGAATTGAAAGAATTTTTGACTATCCGACAGTGACTTGACCTGCTCTCTTAAAATCATAAATAAATCTAAATTGTTAACTAAATTATCCATTATAACGAAAAAGGGACGATCAGAATCACGAGATGTTAGTAGTAGTACGAATAAACGAACACTAGTTAGTATATAATAAATTATGGTCATTTTATACTTCCAGAATCCAGTGACAAACAATGTTTACTAATTTTTCTACTACCCTCATTAACTAATTATCCTAATTAATATTACAGTAATGACTAAAAGTGAAAAACATTGTTTTTTTATAAGGTAAAAGGTTAAGCTAATTACAGTAATTAAACACACAAATAGAAATTAATTGATTTCATATCCACATTTTTAAATAAAGGTCCCTAATTAGCTTAAATTTACTAATATATGTAGTATTAGTAAATTTAAGCTAATTAGGGACCTTTTAAATGTATTGTTGTTAGTTGCTAAGTAATTATGTGTATTATTACGTGCTTTTACTTACTATTCCATATCAAATTTAACTTAAAATAACTTACGAAAGTAAAAAATGAAGCTTTTTATTCTATGTATTTTTTCATTTTTTTCGATCCTTTTATTTGGCAGAGTTGCAACTTTATGCATTTGTTTATAGCATCAAATGATAATAGACCAGACAAGGTATATGAAAAATAAAGTTTCAACGCGGGATCACACGCTACTTAGCAGGAATTTAAGTTTATTTGAGCCGCTCCATACAAAAAAAGTATAAAGTTTAGGAAAAAATACATCAGAACAATTATTATTGAGGTTAATGAGCTCTACCCATCCGCATAAAAAAAAAAGTGAAAAAGCAAAGTTGAGCCCTAAGTCACTAAAATCATAGTTTCGACCCACTGTGCGCCATTCCCGCGCCTAGTACCAAACCTCCCTTGCATAGCTATTCATTAGCATTCGACAGGGTATCGTATCGAAAATGACACATTTCGATAACAAGAACAGTCTCAATTTGTCAAAAATACCTCGAATTTCCATACATTTTTAGGGTTCCGCACCTCAAAAGGAAAAAGCGGAACCCTTATAGGATCACTTTGTTGTCCGTCCGTCCGTCCGTCCGACCGTCCGTCCGTCCGTCCGTCTGTCAAGACCCTTTTTCTTAGGAACGCGTGGAGGTATCAAGCTGAAATTAATATCAAATACTCAAGTCTACTTTCCCTTTGAGCTGTGAAAAAATCAAACTTCTAAACTAACGCAATCAAAAGATATAGCCGTTTATGCCACATATTTTCGAAACTCGCAAGGGAATCAAAACCTAAAGGGTACTTCTAGTCGATCTAGAATTTTGAAATTTGGTACGAAGCAACGTCTTATAGCACAGATAAAGGAAAAATTGCGAAAACTGTAAATTTTTAGTTACGTCATATAATAAAAATATTTTTAATAATTTTAAAGGTACTACAATGTTAGTACGGAACCCTCGGTGCGCGAGTCCGATTCGCACTTGGCCGGTTTTTTTGACAAGGTTTTGACATTTGATTGTCGCCGAGGTAACACTGTGACTAGACTTTCGAAGATTTTAATTACGATATTCGCCGTCTACTGAAAACAATGGCGAAAGAATAGCGGTCGTCTACTGGACAATTAACTGACAAATTATTCGATGTTGTGATCAGCGTTTATAGGACTTACGCGCGGCAGTTGTCGATAGTATGTTCGAACCCAGGTAGGCTCTTTCATCATCATCATCAGCCCGTAGCAGTCCACTGCTGGCACTTTAATTCGTGTAAATTATATCATCGCCACTGCTCTCAAAACGGTGAAGGAAAACCTCGTGAGGAAATCGGCATGTCCTAGAACCAAAACTTTCGAAGACATCTACCAACCAGCACGGGGCCCGCCTGATTGATTAGCCTGTGTCCCAGCAGTGGGAACATTATAGGCTGGTAATATTTTGTTCCTACTATAACATGGATCGATCTTCGATTCGCTAAAGAAACGTATCGAATGTGAATACCAATGTTGATTAGCAGTAGCGCTTACAACACGAGTCACGACTAACGAGATACTTTCGTCTTTTGACACGACACCAGCTTATCCTATTAAAAACGCCATCACTAGGTCTTAAGTATGTGCATTAAAAAACAATTTACACTATAACCCTTATCTGTTCCGCCATCTTCGTAATAACAAGACAGGTGTAGCTACTCATAGGCATGTCATGTACGTCAGCACATCAAGGTACTCGAAACTTTCAAATTTTCACAATCAATTTTGAACTTAATACTTTAGCGTTAAAGTTGAAAATCTATTAAAGAAATTTGACAGATTGTAGTAGCTTCAAGTGCTGGCCTCTGTGCAATAATTGTTGATAATATGTTCAGTTTGCACGTCATAATTATGTAAAGTGACAGCCCGGGGCTGACTTATGTCAAACGTTGGCAGTCTTGTAGTTTTAAGTGGTGGAGAATGTGGAATAGTTGAGCTTTGGCGTCCGTAAGAATACTATATGAACCCATCTTCTGGTATTCCACACACACACACTTTATATGCAGTTGCTTCAAGCCCAACAGTTTTTATTTTTCTCCGGAGGCTGCTCCGAGGCGTGCACGGTCTACGGTGATAGGTCAAGACTATGACCGTAGGCCACACATTTTATCACAGTTTGAGAGCAAAAACTCAATACTCAATATTTTATTGCATTCCACAATGCTTAGGTGGTAAAACATTTTATTTAGAAGCAATCGTGGACCCTGTCGGGCACAGCAAAAGAAAATACAGTAGGTAGAGATGAGGACCTACTGTTTTTCTTATAATGTAACTTATTCTAAAATAGTAATTAAAAATAAATGAAATAAATGCTTTGGACTTTTCTACACTAGTTTCAGGTATTTATCATTTCAATATTCGTTGACACTATAATAACATTTACTTAATAATAGCTTTTTTAATTTATTAGGGAATAGATGGCTTTGTTTCTCTGTTCTTATGGATTCTGATAACTTGTTGTATATTTTTATCGACATAACCAGAGGGCTTGATGAGTGTATTTTTAGACGGGATGTTGGTAAGTTTAATCGTGTTTTGTATCTAAGTCAAAATCGTGATAAATGCGCGACTAAAGTCTATCACAGAGGCCATACTCGCCTCGCTGAAGTCTGTATTTATGCCCAATATCCGTGCAATACTTTCGAGTAAATCATCATCATCATCATCATCATCATTTCAGCCGTAAGACGTCCACTGTTGGACTTAGGCCTCCCCCAATTTGGGGGGCTTTGCCATAATCGCCACGCTTGGCAGGCGGGTTGGCGGTCGCAGTATGGTGGTAAAATGCATAGAGAACGCTGCTGCCCATTCTCTAGTAAGTCCCTTAGTCGCCTTTTACGACACCCACGGGAAGAAATGGGGTGGTGTTATTGTTTACGTCCGGCACCACACGGTACAACAGTCCTACCTTTCGAGTAAATCGCAGATCTTAAACAGTCGTTACGGGTCGTCAGAAGCCCGAAAGTCTGACAACCAGTCTTACCAAAGGGCTATCGTATTAACCTGTAACTGGGTTGTGGAGGTCAGATGGGCAGTCGCTCCAAGTAAAATATGTTACTCAGCTGCATCTGGCTAGACTGAAAGCCGACCCCAACATAGTTGGAAGGACTCCCGGCCACCGTAGGCGCCTTGCGGGTGGCGAGCAATGGGTAGCTCTCCGCCTGGTAAGGACCAGAGGGGTAATGCAGGGCCGCACTGGGGCTTTAATTCAGTCCGGGCATTTCAGGTATCGTGTGGTGCCGGACGTAAAGAATAACACCACCCCATTTCTTCCCGTGGGTGTCGTAAAAGGCGACTAAAGGACTTACTAGAGAATGGGCAGCAGCGTTCTCTATGTATTTTACCACCATACTGCGATCGCCAACCCGTCTGCCAAGCGTGGCGATTATGGCAAAGCCCCCCAAATTGGGGGAGGCCTAAGTCCAGCAGTGGACGTCTTACGGCTGAAATGATGATGATGATGATTTCACAGACAACCGGCCCTCTGCCATTCGTAAAAGAAAACTATTGGTATAGCCAGCAGCCCAACCGGCCCACTGGGCATTTGCCCGATTTGCCCGTATGGCCAATCCGGGCCTGGGTAATTGCGGAACTTTTTATCGGTAGGAATTGGTTTAATATTCATAGTTGAGCAACATTCATTGCGTTATTTACGTTGCTGAGCCGACAATTTATTCGAACAAATGACGCAATGGTTTAGAAATAATCTTCAAGCCCATTCAGATTCTGACAAATTGTGCGTTTCGCAATTAGGGTGCAGGCTCGTGTCGACGGCGCGTAGTGTTCCACGCGCGGTTTAAAGAGATGTCAGCAGTAATGAAGGGGTCTGCTAGGACCGATGCCTGCCAGGATCGCGAGATCTGTTCGAAAGAGTTACCGTGGCCCTAGCATATGGGCAACTGAAGGAACATGAGTGGGTTTTAGTCAGTAAAAGTCTAACACGCCCTGCCGGCACCCAGAGCGGGAGACTTCATTAGATGATTTCCCACACGCACAAAAAAAACATAGTTGGAAAAAGGCTAGAAAGGTGATAATGATCCGTACAATACTTCCGAGGTCAAAATGTATCGCAGAGCAATATTTTTTTAATAACCACCGAATAATTTCGTCGCATTGATTTCATAATCATATAAACTCTACTGAATCTATGGTAATACGTGTGTCGATGTCTCTACAACCCGATTTAGTTCGTTCGTTCCGTAGTGAGAACTGATTTGGGTTGCCAACGATAAAATTCAAAATGTGGGCTGAAGCTGAGAATTAGGAACATCCTCATTTACCAGTTCTGTTTAAGAGCCCCGCTATAAGAGGCGAGCCTATTGACTTAAACGAGCATATAAACAGACTCCAGGCTGCTCCGGAGGAAAATAAAATTATTTGGGTCTGTAGCATCGGCAGATATAAGGTGTGTGTGTCTCTGCCACCCCGTATGCGTAAAGTTATATCGTGGTCAAAATATTACTCAGTCAGTAGGTAAAATGGTAACAGAACACTGCCCAGGATACGCTGTACCAACACCATCTAAGTATAGAAAAGGTTATTAATTTAAGCTCAAAAAATGCTCTCAAACTCCCAACAAGTTTATTCCACCTAGCACCTCAACCTACCTCTGTATAATATAGTACAATATAATCGTTTGCGCGGCGTGCCTTATCGCGCCACGGCCACCGTGCTTGACAAATAACAATTTATATGTTAATAATTCGGGTTTTACGAGCGCCTGGATGCGGGTAGTGACAGGAGGAACCTAACTGATACTTTTTGCGTTCTTTTTTTAAAATAATTTTAAAGGTGGAATAGGTATTTCATGAGGCAGGAGTACATAATTGGGCAAGAGGACTGTTCTCTATGGCAAACTCAAAACACGTAATATTGTAAAAGCAAAAATAAACAACGAAATAGGTTTAATTATGAATCTTCATCATTACATCATTTCAGCCGAAAGACGTCCACTACTGGACTTAGGCCTCCCCCAAGCATCGCCAGTTCGACCGATTCTGTGCTTCTCGCATCCAGCTGGTTCACGCGGCCTTCACGAGGTTATCGGTCCCCCTAGTAGGACACTTTCCAATGCGACGTCTTTTTTTTTGGGTGGGAAATCATCAAATGACTTCTCCCGCTATGGGCGGAGCGGGAGGGCGTGTCAGACTTTTACTGACTAAAACCCACCCGTATTCCTTCAGTTGCCCATGTGCCAGGGTCACGGTATCTCTTTCGAACAATCTCGCGACCCTGGCAGGCATCAGTCCTAGCAGACCCCTTCGGGATTGCTGACATCTGTTTGAGGCGCACGTGGAACACTACGCGCCGTCGACCCGAGCCTGGTCCTTACCGGGCGGTGAGCTACCCATTGCTCGCCGCTCGCAAGCTCGTGCCTACGATGGCCGGGAGTCCGCTATCGACTCCCGACGCCCGGGGCGTCTCCTCCTGCGGCGGCTTGGAACGTGAGGGCGCAGAGACTGCCACTCCCTCACGCGCCCCGCCTCCTCCTTCGCGAGCATTCCTGCTTCGCAGAAGGAGGTGACGGCGTCCCATGCCCTCTCGCTCCGTACCATGGCTCGCACCAGGGCCGGACGCGAGAGGTCGCCGCCGCCGATCGCCTCCACGAGGACACGGCGGTGCTCCGCCCAAGCAGGGCACACTTCCACCCTATACTCCACCGTGTCCTCTAGACGATCCTCACAATGGAAACACCCGGGCGTATCCTCCCGCTTTCTCCTGAACAGGATCCCACCGAAGCAACCATGCCCGGTGAGAACCTGCGTCAGGTGGAAGGTGAGGACGCCGTGATGCCTCTCTATCCACTCCTCAAAGAGGGGACTTACCGCCGCAATTGTGGCGTGCCCACAATGCGACGTCTTCCAGTACAAAAAATATATATGTTTGGGATTTATATAACTAATAACCAAAATCAGCAGAGCAAAGACTTCTGGGCCTCAAAACAATGGTTTGCTCTAACGTTGACTACAACACTTGATCATACTCAACTCACTCACCCTTTTCAAGCCTGTTCCCAACTATGTTGGGGACATCTTCCAGTCTATTTACATGGAGTGACTGCCTATTGACCTCCACAACCCAGTTCCTAGATAACATGGGATGGTCATGCTCACTAATTGGTTTATTTAAGACCTGAAAACTTGCAAATATCTACCCATCGAGTATTGAATGCATAACAACCCTAGCTTAAAAACTCCTAGACCATCATCATTTACCTAACCCCTTTTTCCAACTATACTGGGGTCGGCTTCCAGTCTAACCGGATACAGCTGAATACCGATATTACTATAATATACTGTAAGCTCCTAGACCACGCCTATTAAATGATTAATAATTTATTTCTGTGAGTAGATTTGTACAAACACTTTTGTAAAAGTATTTGCGTGTACGTCATTTTTTTTTTCTAACTCGATCATATAGAAGAAAAGCCGAAACAAACTCAGAGGTCACAGTCTCTTTTTAAGTCCAGGTATAATCTTTGTTAGACCTGCCAGGGAGTTAATTGCGCCACTTCTTCTTCCCAGCTAAAGCATTAGGAAACGGTGAAAGGCGGGCGTTTTTGGGTACTGTCTTATGTCTTTTGGTCGTGTCAGCTGAGTTTGAATAAAGAACTACTACTTCCCAGACAGTGCACGCACTATTAGAGTTATCTAAGTTATTTACTCATTTATGCGCTTCATTAGTAAACTTAACTAAGTATAATATTATGTCTACTTAGTATGCACGTCACGTACATAGTTCACCAGCTCTCACATGTCTGTCGACTATAATTTTCACGCCATTAGGCTTCACATGATTATCAATTAATATATGAAAAAATATACACGTTACGCATATGTAACTTAGGTATGTTTGTTTGATTCGCTTGACTGAACGTGGTATTTTAATTAATTCGAAAATATTAATGATTTGTGAAGACTTTACCATTCAAAATGGTTTGATTTCACCCTAATTGCGTAACGGACTACCTATCAATCAGAATCTACGGTAGTCAACGGTCAGTTCAATACATGACCAATGTCCAGAACACTGAAATAAAAACCACACGTTTCATTTCCCATAAAATTCCTCACAAAATAAACACCCATACCTTGCACAATTAACCGTAAACATAACATTTTATTACAACACATAAATACGTAATATTAGCGCTAAAAATATGGCGCGAACAATATAAAGATGACAGATGCGGCTAATGCGTCCGCCATGACACCGACCAATGACAACGCGCCTAACTTTTTTCATAGCAACGGCAGCTGCATGTATTCAGCCAACATTAACGCATGTTATTGGTTATTTTTATAAATATAGTAGGGATGTGCTGGGGTGTGTTTTTTTGTATCAATGATGATGTTATTTTGAAGGAAGAATTGGATTTTTGTAATGAGGTTGTGAGATAGAATTTTGATGGCCCTGTTTTTAGATGTTGTCCGATAAAGATGAAATGAGTTTTTCTTTCGTTAAATGGATTCTTGAGATTCTGTTCGCATGTATTTAATAACTTTTTATGAGGAGTTTTATTATCTATTAACATCTGAAAAAGTTGTTATTTCACATTTTATTTAATCAGGTTGGGCTATTGTGTTTTTCGTGTTCGTTTGAATTCCTAGAATTATTTAACAGTTGGAATTCAATTTGTAGCAATTGTTTATTGTTCAGAAGAATATAAAAAGGAACAGGGGGGAAATTTATACATTATACTTTAAGCACAACCGTACAAGTGATAAAATAATCTGTACAAAGGCGGACTTGATACTTATCAGAACTTCTTTAAACGGGAAGATGATGATAGCGAAAAACCTTACAGTACCATTATGGACCTTCATTACTTTAAGTTCTAGGCCACCCTACCTCCATCCGAAGACAAAACTGAAGGGGTCCTAGGACCTATGCCTGCTAGGGCCGCGAGATTCTGTTCGAAAGAGTTACCGTAGCTAGGGTTGCCAACTGTTGAAAGGACCAACCCGGGAGACTTTGGGGAAAGCAAAACTCAATTAATTTTTAAATTTATATTTATTTTGCTTTCTAGCAGCATCTAATATTTTACGGTTTTTCATTACAAAATCGTAAAAGTTTTTACATGTTAAATCGAAGTTTGTGAGTACTTGTAATTCTGCTTTTATTAAAGAAATACTTATTCGGTTTCTTTCCTTGCTCCATGCTTGTTCCATTATGCTGAATATACGTTCGCAAGAAGCATTAGAGACAGGAATGGAAAGAACAAACGTGACCTTTTTTTTTCAATTCAGAACAAGGATTTCTATTTTTCGATTTAGTAAAGAAGTCAACCCAGCGTAAATCAACTCGCTTCTCTTCAACGAGATGTGGCTGCATCTCACACAAAAGTCCAAACTCATCGTAAAGTTTGTCGCTATCTAAGTCAACATTTAACTATTCCTGGAGTCTAGTAATTTCTGACCATGTGATTGGTTCTTTTAGAGATAAAACTTTCATTGCTTGATATTCCGGATCATCAAAGTTGTACCACTTTTCTAAATATGTTAAACAACGAGTAAAAAAGTTATTGACAACAGTTTTCAGATTTGTTTTTGCTGTTCATCAAACTGCTTTAATAAATCCATGGCAGATTTACCATAAAATTGATCAGCTTGTCTGTTTTGTAGCTTCGTTCTCAGATCAATCATTATGTCATGAATTTCAGTGCTTGTTATTGCTTCACTGTTTTCTTGGTGTATGTGTATAATTTTTAGAAAAACCGGAGAAATTATTGTTCCCCGGGAGGTCGGGAGATTAACTATTATTTCCGGAGTCTCCCGGGCGATCCGGGAGGGTTGGGAACCCTAACCGTAGCCCTGGCATCTAGGCAGTTGAGTGGCCCTGGCATATAGGCAGCTGAAGGAACACATGGGTTTAAGACAGCGCTGCGCCCAGAGCGGGAGACGTCATTTGATGTTTTTCCACCCACAAAAAAAAACTATCCCAACTGAAAAATATTTATTTCGTCATCATCATCATCATCAAAACCTTTTGATTTAGTGTAGTGTAAAAGTGCAGAAATAACAGTGACAGTGACACACATAATAACACATGAACAAAGTGTTTATAATATCATCATACCAGACTCTAAGAAAGTGGAACGGACTTGTGTAAAGTACAAAGGACACTATTCTAAGTTTTAAAATAATCATCATGTATAAAATTAAGTTAGATTTAAATTGCTTATTAGTCTTATAGACTAGATTGTAATTAATTATTAAGAACGGAGTTCTTTATAATAAAGGATAAAAAAAAAAAAAAAAAAAAAAATCATCATCATCAATTCAGCCGAAAAACATCCACCTGACGGGCATCGGCGTTCCCCAAGCACCGCCACTTCGACCGGTTTTGTTCTTCACACATCTAGCGGATTCCTGCGGCCTTCACCAGGTCATCGGTTCGCTTTGTACCCTCCCACGCTTTTATCGCTAAGTCTTCCGATTTGCGATCGCCACTCATCATCTGCCGAGCCTTTTCCTAACTATGTTGGGGTCGCCTTCCAGTCTAACCAGATACAGCTGATTACCATATTTTACATGAAGCGACTGCCTATCTGAGCTCCACAACCCAGTTAATGGGCATTATGATACCTCTTGGTAAGTCTGGTTGTCAGACTTTCGGGTTTCTGACGATCCCTAACGACTGTCAAAGATCTACGAGTGATAGTCGGGACCAACGGCTTAATGTGCTTTCTGGGGCACGGAAGGGTCTTGGTATGTAATGATGGTCACCCATCAACCGCAGCAAACGTAGCTTAACCTGATCGGGCGACCCGTGCGGCTATTATTGCTTGCTAGCCCTTCTTCGAGCGACACCACAGATCCAGAGAAGAAAATTTACGTAATAATTGATTACTTAACATTTTATGGCATATCCATAAAACAAAAATCACTGTTCCAAATCTTAGAAATCAATGAGAACCAATAAGAAGTCGTTTATCTAAAAGAAATCCAAATAAAACTCATCCAATTTTTATTGTAACACTTACTTTGAATAATTTGGAGCGTAAATTATTTAACTTTAAACCAAATACTTGACCAAAAAGTTTACGATCTATAAAAGTTTACGGTGAAACTTTATGGTAACGATCCATATCTAAATACTATTGGAATTATGAATTATTCATAAATTGTCTATTGAATGGGAATTCAGAATGATTGCTTCCAAATTCGGATCCCTCATTGTCCGCTTGGGCGGCCATCTTGGATTTAATTTGACAGAGGACTTGCATCTTAATTGCGAAACACTTTTTATCACTATAGCATCATTATTCTATTGTATTGTTCAAGCTGGCAAAAGATCGGAGGGCCAGTTCCCGTGTTTTAAAAAACACTCTAGTGTCAATCTTTCATATCATTTTCTTGAGATTCTTTGTCATAGAATAGATTGTCGCGAGATTTTGACAGATGTTATGTAAGGGAATTGGGCTTCAGCCCGTATGACCGTAGCTCCTCCAAGCGTAGTCACAACAAGTATCCCGCGGTACCCGTATACAGAGGATTCTAGGTCCAAAGTATAATTAATAAAAAGAGGACAAAAAATCTAAAATAAAAAAGTCGAATTCCGAATGACATTCAAAACGTCACATTTTTTAAAAATTAATCCATTCCGAACATCAAAGTTCCAGAGACCAAAACACGTTTTAATTCGATCGTTCAGCTCTATAAACCAGCCAGCATTTCAGCTCACCACCTCTTTACTACTTACAAGAACCAACTACGTTTAAAAACATTACCCGATACGGCAGCAAAGGGAAGTACTAACTTTAACTCCTCAACGCATCGCGTGCAGCACAAACAGACAGAGCCACATCGTATGCATATGCAAGTAGTTACGATAGTACGGGGAATTAAAAATGCAATATCTAAGGAGTCTTGAAGGATCAACGTAATCGATTATCCTGTATTGCGTGTTACACATTGAATCGAAATCGATGTTTTTGTAATCGATTAAACATCAATCAAGTTAACGTTTTAAATTAAATATGGACTTTTGTTGTGTGTGTTTGTGTTATTGGTTTTCTATCTGAAATTTCTTAGCAGCTCTCGTGCTGATTGCGTAACAGACTACCAGTAAAAATAACTTTAATTTTGACAGTTCAACAACATTCATTGCGTTATGTACGTTAGTGAGCCGGCACATTCTTCGAACACAAGAAGTAATGAATTAGCAGTATCCACCAAGACGATTCAATTTATAATTGATAGTGTGTTACCTAATAGGGTGCTAGAATGGAGACCGTGTTTCGGAAAGCATAGTGTGGGCGGGTGCATAGTGTGGGCTTGCAGGGGGGTGCCCCTGCAAGATGGTCCGACAAACTTAAAAAGATGGCTGAGACAGATTGGATGCGGAAGGCAGAGGACACGATGTTATGGCCTGGGAGAGGCCTATGTCCAGCAGTGGACTGAGACAGGTTGAGTGCGATACTGATTCTGATTTTTTATTTTTTTATAGCAGCCAATCGTCTTCTGTGGGATAAAATATAAGCAGGTGCTACACCTTAAGATTCTTCTTATAAACGCAGAATTGCGAAAAACCCATAATTAAATTATTTACATAACCTCAAATGAAACAATTGCCGCTCAATGATTAAAATTCTTCGTTTTACACACCAACGTATAAATACTTAATTTAAAACTCACAATTAATATAAAAAAATAAAGCCACCATAAACAACAAACTTTATAGTTATCAATTAACCAATTATTGTCGTTGGACGCGCTTGTTAAAAAAAAAGTAAAATGAAAAAGAGTTTTGAGGTTAAAAGAGGTTATAATCAGTGGGGATTAGCCAATAGGGATCATTCAACGTTCATTAAGCTGTGAAGATGGTCTTAAACTTAAGTTTTTACATTTCGAGTCAAGCCAATCTGGTTTTATGACAATTTTATGAAGGCAGGGATATATAAAATGGCGTGCACTTAGGCAGTAGTCTAGTCCCTTTAAGTTTTTATCTTTTTATGAGATTTTATCTATGTTTATCTTATTGCTTCTTTTCTTTTAATATTAATTGATACTTAGAGAATTTTTACTCCTGAATATTTATGTGCTTTTTAAACTTACTCAAAGCAAAGAAATAATTTTCCGATGATTTTTAAAACTTGTAAATCCGTATGACTATGAAGCAAGGGGGTTGCTAGTAAGTATCCTATACAACGTAATAAGTACCATTTTAGATCACCATCATTTCAGCCGTAAGACGTTCTCCGCTGAACCATAATCGCCACGCTTGGCAGGCGGGTGTGCGATCGCAATATGGTGGTAAAATACATGAAGAACACTGCTGCCCATTCTCTAGTAATTCATTTAGTTGCCTCTTACGACACACACGGGAAGAAATGGGCTGCTGCTATTCCTTACATCCGGCACCACACGGAGAAAAAGATATTATTATTTTATAATAATAATATATTATGAACTCGTCCTCTTTATTTGCAGCTTCTATCTGGCGGCGATATCAAAGCATGTTATGTAGTACCAATATGCAAATTAGTATTCATTGAATATCATCATAGGAATCTACATACAGGGGTCGATTTACTTATAAGAAGCAAAGATTAACATCGTTGAATTTATTCACACTGTATGTACTTACTTCTTCTTCTGCCAGGGTCACGAGATTTGCTCGGAAGAGTTACCGTGGCCCTGGCACAGGTAACTAAAGGAACACGGGTGGGTTTTAGTTAGTAAAAGTCTGACACGCTCTCCCGGCGGCGGCGCGGCGGCGGCTCCCAGAGCGGGGGACGTCATTTGAAGATTTTCCACGCAAAAAAAAGAGTATTTCTTCTTCGTCGTCCCCTCAATGCTGAGGATTGCGACTACATACAACGTATCTCCAAGTTATGTGGTCTTTTGCACTGTGGATCGCGGGGTTACCGCTGCCTCCAACAGCCTTCTTGATCGCGTCTGACTATCTTGCCAGTGATCTGCCCTGAGTTCATTTTACTTCACCGTATAAGTACGGTGAAGTACTTATACGGTGTACGGTTCAAGCGACCTAAGGGTCGCTCGAATATTTCCATACTGAAGACAGAGCTCACTCAGCTCACATAGAACGATAGATACGATTTTCAGTATGAGTGAGAAAGTCAATACTATTCAAATGTCACTGTCAAAGACTCAATCTCACGATTTAAATATTTGACTTGTGTATTTTGAATTTAGTTGACAGTTTCATATTTAACAAAAACTCAGTACCCGAATTGCGAGGATCTCACAAACAATAGGACAGCGTTCCATAATGAAAAGTTTTCAAACAACGAACAATTACAACCATTTAAAAATGGAAGCATTACAGACCACACAACCAAATAATAACCCTACAAACCACACAACTAATTTAAATCATCAAAATCCCGTAACACAATTGCCTACATTGGGGCTCCGACGCAACGCAACACTTACTTATCTCGAAAAGCCCTTAAACCGGCGAAAAATATAAATAAATCCGTCCAATAATCCAACAACAACTCACAACGACACGTTTAATTAAATACGAAAGGGCGGCAACAAAAAAAAATCGCGGGGCGACAAAAAAATCGCCGGCAACAAAGGCACGACACAGTCGCGACACAAATTGCGCAGACAATTTACATAGAAAAACTGACAAGAAAACGACTCGCTACATTTGTTACGGACTCCCATTGTGTTGAAGAGTATTATATCCGAGGAGGTTTAGGGTTCCGTAGACTTGTTATGTTACTTGCTTGTTATGTTAACTACCCTGTTGGTCTTTAGGTTCATTTCCCAGGTGTTTATTGGGTTTTTCCATAAGGAATTTCTTAGTAGCAGCCCGGAGTTTGGAAGTTCGCGGTGTGATACTCCGTTGGTCCTGCGCCTGATCTCTCTCCGGTCGAGTCGGATTGTCGTGCCATAGGACTATAACAGTGAGGGAAGAGTGAGTGCACCTGCGTCTCAACACCCACTTGTGCATTATAATATCTTCCCCAAAGGCTAGTGCGTAGAGCGTTTTGCAAAATAAAAATATTATAGGAAATTTATTTCTCGCTTCTTGAAGCCATGCACTAGCAGAAAAAAAATGTCACCATACAGAACCCACAACACAAATACCATAAACGCACTTACCAACCTTTTTTTACACCTTATTTATATTTATAAAACTACGTATTTGGTACAGGCTAACAAGATGTTCGTGTCAAACAAGCCGCCTAAATGTACCGCCATCTTTTTCCATAGACAATCTTTCCACTTTCTTTTCGGCAAAGGCGTTCGTTGCTACAGCCTGCGGTAGATCGCCATAGATAGTATGTAATCTTTTTTTGTTATTAGATTTTAAATTGTGATTAAATTTGACGGAAAATTGCTATTGTAGCAGGATTGGAACCAAATTGGATGTTTTGGTTTATTTCAAGTGGTGTTGAGAGTTATCTCGTGGTAATCCGTGACGTGACATGAGATTAGGTGGTTTTAAAATTCGAACTGGACAAAAACATGTTGTCGAGGGATTTTGGCGGTTTAATTTAAATCTTGTTACGCAAACTTTTGAATTGATGTTCGAATAGTGATTACAGTATATTATGCACCTACTATTGTAGTGTAGGACACCGTGTTCCTTCAGTTGCCCATGTGCCAAGGTCAAAGTATCTCTTTCGAACAATCTCGCGACCCTAGCAGGAACAAATTGAATAGTCTCATGGGTTTTCAGAGCTTTTGCTAAAGCAAAAGCTCTGAAAACCCATGAGACTATTAAAATAAGTTAACTTAGGTAACTTATTTGACTTACTTATTTGACTTTGACTTACTTATTTAACTTTTAGGTAACTTATTTTGAGGGTTTAACGTTATCGTCGCTACCTTTTGTTATGACTGCTACAATGATGCTGAAACTGAACTGTAAGGTCGGAGAAACGGCCACTCAGAGAATCAAATCAAATTAGTGTATTTTATTTCACTTTAGCCTGCCTGGGCACTTATGAAATATAAGATACACGGGTACAATTGGTTTTTCAGAGAAATTGATAACTAGTCAGGTATACTTACCGGGTTTTTTTAGTTCATTAATTCCTCTTTTTTTATGTCCATGTGAAAAGTGCTCAAAAGCCTGGCCGCATTGCCACGTTAGATATATGACCATCCTTTGGTCAAAAAATAAGTCAACCCTATGGTCAAGTGAAGAGTAGACCAACCACTTAGCAATGTCTCGAAAAACTAATTGGGCACTAAGTAACTAGTTAGGAATGCATATATTATCACACAGTTATTTTATGTATATGAGAAAACATAAGTAAATCCGACAAGCAATATCTTCGCTTAGCTTCAAAGTATATGCTAAGATGTAAACTACATCAGTAAAATGTAAGTTATGTCCACAAGAAAAAGCAATAACGCACCTCACAAACTATATTCCCTCTTACCACATACTTGCCTATTCCCACGACCAACCTAAGAACCATAATCTCCCATTTATGATATTTGTTAGCTGCCCACAAAAGTCAGACTTATGACGTTCCATTTCCCAATAAAAACGACAATATCCGAACGAGAACTTAGTCAGCGAATACATCCAATAAACGCGTTTGCCTTTGCCCATCGACAGATAAAAAAAAAACTTTGTCATAGACAAACCGCGGGAGCGTTCAGAACATATGTCGCGGCAATATGGCGTCTTTTTATTGCTTTTGAAGATATTACTGAAAATGGTTTCTTTCTTTGTTGTTCCTTTCTGTGGTTTGCTTGTGGTATTAATGTTTTGTGATTAGATTAATATTTTTGATGTTTGTTTTTAGTATCTTAGATTAGAAATTGATAGGTTTTTAGTTCGGTTTATCTACACTAAATTATAAAGAGGAAAAATTTGTATTTTTGTTTGTTTGTTTGTAATGGATAAACTCAAAAACTAAAGGACCGATTTTAAAAATTCTTTCACCATTAGAAAGCTACATTATTTGCAAGTAACATAGGCTATATAACATCGCGCTACAACCAAGAGGAGCGGAGCAGTAATGAAAAATGTTGCAAAAACGGGGAAAATCACACGGGTAGGCGATTCGATGCGACGGGAAGGGTCGGAGGAACACGAAATTTAACGCGGACGAAGTCGCGGGCAGAAGCTAATATAAAAAAAAACTCGCATTTTGTGTTTGTACGCTTAGATCTTTTTAACTACGCAACGGTTTTTATTGCCACCACTACCACTTCAACCGAAAGACGTCCACTGCTGAACAAAGGCCTCCCCCAAAGGCAAGGTCTGCCATAATCACCACGCTTGGCAGGCGGGTTGGCGATCACAGTATGGTAGTAAAATGCATAGAGAACGCTGCTGCCCATTCTCTAGTAAGTCTCTTAGTCGCCTTCTAGGACATCCACGGGAAGAATTGGGGTAGTGCTATTCTTTACGTCCTGCACCACACGGAACACTCATCAGTCCATGCAAATAAAGAAAACACGCATCAAATGATATTGAAATAACTGACTTACTAACGACAGTCATTCAAAAGCTAAACTATAATAAATTAAAGACACAAACATCTAAACCTACTGTAATGTACTATTTATACTAAATATTATAAATGCGAAAGTAACTCTGTCTGTTTGTTACAATTTCACGACTAAACTACTGAACCGATTTTGATGAAATTTGGTACGGAGTAAGTTTGAACTCCAAGAAAGGACATAGGCTACTTTTTAAGCCGCGACTTCGACTGCGTCCGCGATGACTGACATTTACGCGGGCAAAGTGGCTGGCAAAAGCTAGTATACTTATAAATGTCATCACACAACCATAGACAACACATCTTCCCAATTACTTGACGCAAACATAAGAGAAAGACAGTCTCCTCACAAAGATTGTGATTAGCATTCAATACAAGTGACAGGGGCTCTGCTCACCCTCGTGATATTAACAATCACGGGCCACACCTTGCTAGAAAGTATTTTGGTATAAGTTAGAAGCGAGGAGCGGGAAGAAAAACAATTTTACAGCCCAATTTTCGGCAAATTCTTAATGAAATATCGTCATTATTGTTTATCATTGGTCATGTTGAGAGGATGAATGAAAGGCCGCTAAGAAAAGGTATTTACATGTCAACGTCAACGTCATTGAAAAGTCAACAATTTACTTCTGTAGTCATTATTTTCCTGCCCTTGTCTCATGTCCCTTGTGGTCGGCTCGTAACGTTTTCTTCTACCATTACCCCTTGTCTACCGTCACGCTATCATTCCTTCCCTCCTCTTCCATATCAATCCTCACACCTCCTCAAGGCTTCTATAAAACATCTAAACCCAACCAAACCAAATAGTAGAAAATAATGGAAAGAAGCGTGGGGTGCTTCATATTAATTAAACGGTTCCTCAAAAAGCACTCCACGCTTTTTTCCGTTATTTTCCACTTTTTTATTTAGTTTTCTATGAAAGTGTGTTTTTGAGTTCTTAAAATATTATTTATTTTAAATGTTTAGTTCGGCTAGCAACAAAAGCGGGTTTTTCGTATTTTTTTCTGTCCTGGCCAGGATAATGGCAAATTTATCAAATTATTATATTGTCATCGGTCCTTGATAAGTATGCCAAATTTTGAGTCATTCCGACGTTCTGAAGGGGGTGAAAATCTTGTTCAAAGTTTCCGTTACATACTACCTAACATACGAATGAAGCTAATAAAAGCGTGTTAAAAACAAACGCTTCCCGCTACCTTCTCCACCTTGTACCACTCCACACAAAATCCATTACGGCCCGGGTCGGGGGTGAAAATTCGTAAACAGCGCCGTTGTAGGGGTAGTTCTGTTTATTTGAAGCTCATTGTTTACAGGGGGGCGCAACCGATGTTATACATGTTTCATATCAGCCAGGGGATGATTTTTGAGGAGCCGTTTTTGTGAGGGATGCCCTTAAACGTTGCGGTGGAATTGTGGGTGTTATGTGTGTGTTCCTGGCCTTATATCTATGTGGGTAATGTTATATTAAGGGGAATGCTCCAACCAGCCCACGAAATTTAAAATTTCTTGCGTTTTTTTGCAATTTGCAGTGTAGTTACAGAATTATAATCATCAAAATCACTAATACAACCCTCCAAGTTCATAAAGGCGTAGGAACAAAAAAAAAACAGAAAAAGTAATTCCTACAGCTTTATGAACTTAGAGCGTTGTATTGATGATTATAATTCTGTAAAGAACTATATTATGTCTTACAGCCGCGAATAATATTTTAATCAACATACAACCTAGCACTGGCCTGCAAATTGCAAAAAATGTATGAAAATTTGAATTTCGCGAGCTGGTTGGAGCATTCACCTTAAGGGCCTGATTGTCGATGGGTAGATAGTGTATAGTTTCAGGTGATTTTTGGTTGCATAGAGAGATACCATAGAGTCGTTTTCGTTACAAAAAGTGGGCTGCGTATTTATAAACTCATATAGCAGAGAATAGATTAGATTTTTTTATGTTTGTTTGTTTGTTACGCTGTCACGCTAAAACAGCTTAACGGATTTGTATGAAATTTGGCACATGAGTAGACTATAACCTGAATTAGTACATTGGATACTTTTATTCCGATATTCTCACGGTATAGAAACTTTTACGGGGCAATATAGCTAAGTAGTCTTTAATTTATCTTTATGTTTGTTATAAAATCTGTGCTAATAACACCAATAAACTGGCGTGTTAGTCTAGTGGTTAGTGATCCTGACTGCTAAGACTGAGGTCGTGGATTCGATTCCCACCCAGGACAAATGTTTGTGTGATGAGCACGATCATTTGTTCTGTGTCTGCGTGTAATTTATCTATAATATGTATGTATTTAGAAGTATAAAAGTATGTTTATCAGTTGTCTGGTTTCCATAGTACAGGCTCTGCCTAGTTTGGGATCAGATAACGGTGTGTTGGTTGTCCTAAGATTTAAAAAAAAAAATACGATGCGGAAGTAATGTTTTCTTTTTGGAAAATAGGCCATGAAAGCCAAAGATTCCACCATCTAGCAAAAGAAGCTTGTTTACCACAGTTTTCTTGTAGTTTTATTGTATTTTCCATAGTAAGTGACTTTGCATTTTTTAGAAAAACAAAACATAAACGATGTGAGTACCGTGTTTATGATCAACTCAACTCAGTCTATCGCAGTCCACTTCTGGAGTCAGGCTTCTACCATACTGCGCCTCCAAACCCTGTCCTTCGCCTTCTGCATCCAATCTTTCCTAGCTACCTTCTAGCTTTCCTAGAACCATTGCAGCTTTAAGTTGACCTGTCCCAACAGAAGAAATATATACGTATGACAGCTCGACCATAAACGCTACTAGATCTGCAGGACATTTGCGCAGGCCACATACAAAATACTCAGTACTGCTAAACATTAGAGCAAGTGCCAAACAGTTATAAAGTCATGTATTCAATCTAGCCTTCATGGCACTCACATTAACACTCAGTTTCCTGTTTATTTGAAGAGAGAGAAGTTGTCAAGTAACATTTAAAATCAATGTAAATTTTGACGTTCGGAAAGTGCTGATCCTCAGCCTACTTTGAATAAATGACTTTTGATTTTGATTTAATTTCATAAACATTTTGCCTTGCCCGACCTTGTTTTTGTGTGTGTGGGAAATCATCAAATGACGTCTCACGCTCTGGGCGGAGCGGGAAGGCCTGTCAGACTTTTACTGACTAAAATCCACCCGTGTTCCTTCAGTTGCCTATATGCAAGGGCCACGGTAACTCTTTCGAACAATCTGCGCAGGATTTTGTCCAATCGGGAAATCAAACCGAATACTTCATGTTCAGCAGTAGGTAGTGCTTGCGGCCACTAGACCAACGAAGCAGTCCGTGTCCTCAACGATTTACCATTTCAGGTAAAAGACGTCCCCTTCTGTAAATATGCCTCCTAGAATTTGGGTGGATTTGCCATAATCCTCACGCTTGGCAGGCAGGTTGGCGATCACAATATGATGGTAAAATGCATAGAGAACGCTGCTGCCCATTCTCTAGTAAGTCCCTTAGTCGCCTCTTACGACACCCACGCGAAGAAAAAGGATGGTGCCTTTTCTTTTTGGCGGGCACCACACGAAACAACACAATGATTTAATATTTATTAATTTAATAATAATCAAAAAACAAAATTTAATAATAATCTCTCCACCCCCAAATCACGAAGATAATAACTAACAATAAGAAAAATATGATCGCAATATCAATTCAGTAGAACGTTGCGTAACACGAAAACAGTGGTAAGTAACAAAACGGCAATAATCCGCGCGAGAGGGTGCTAAAATACAACCCCTCGACATAGGGCTGATACAGAACTGGTGACAGAGAAATGGAGAATATTTCGGGAGCTAAATAATTGAGAACTGTCAGTCAGTGATGAGATCATTTCACAAGCTTTTATTATTGTACTTGCAATGTATGTATGTAACTACACTCTTTTGGGTGGAATCTTGCAACTGAATTTTGAAGCATATATTGTCAACCGTCAGAGCTGAAATTTTGTATACAAGTTTAGTTTGGATGACAATGCATGGTTGACTGTGTGACGTTGTTCTAAATCCAATATTGCTGAACACCCAAGATGGCGGACTAATTAATTATAATGCACACCTACAATATATAATAGGTATCAATTGAAAAGTCTTGCTGAGAATAACTAAAAAGTAACAAATAAATTAAAAGTAAAAAAACTAGCGCTTTGAAATAAAAGCTAGTTTTAAATTTTATTTAATTTTAATTTACATTGATTTTAAATGTAACTTGACAACTTCGACGCCTCATAAAGAGGAAACTGAGTGTAAATGTGAGTGCCATGCAAGCTAGATCGAATACATGACTTTATAACTGTTTGGCACTTGCTCTAAGATTTGGCAGTACTTACCTACTGAGTATTTTGTATGTGGCCTGCTCAAATGTCCTGCAGATCTGGTAGCGTTTATGGTCGAGCTGTCATATATATATATTTCGTCTGTCGGGACAGGTCAACTTAAAGCTGCAATGGCTCTTTCTTTGAAAGGCGTTTCCAGACATGGCCCTGCATTGTTGGACTCACTTAAAATCCTAATATTATAATGTTTGAATTGGAGTTTGTTTCGAAATTTCTATGTTTTATCAAGCAGTAAAAACATGCAAGCGGGGTTCGCATTACTACCTACATAAAACATAGAGCCAGAGGAAGAAGTTCACTTGTGCCAAAATTACCAGCTTGAACAATCAAAAATTACCTTTACATAAAAAAAATAATAGGTAGAAAGCGACAATATATCAGAACATAACTATAATTATTCAGACGACAAGGCAATAGCACATACTAATTCCATGCAAAACTTGAAAGTTTCAACACATTTCCGACACCCCTACTGAATTCCCCCGCATCACGAACCCCATTTCGTAAACAGAACCCCATAAACAGATTATGGTCTGTCGAGAGGCTGCGGTTCATCTGTTTGAACAGGGCAATAATTGTTTTATAGTACCCAGGGGACTGATGGCTACCCTAAGTAGGATAATCATATTTTTATGAAGTTTGGTAATATTTTTTTTATGAATTATCACTTTTACTCGCGCCCGGCGTGTGTGTATGACCAGTTGTATGAACCTAAACAAGCCAACGGAGTATGTAAGGATCGTAACAAGTGGCTTTCCGTAGTTTCTGCCTACCCCATGGGAAAATGGCGAATGAGTTTATTTATGTATTATGTATTAACACTTTCGGAGC
Organism: Aporophyla nigra; assembly: GCA_947507805.1. Classification (NCBI taxonomy): domain Eukaryota; kingdom Metazoa; phylum Arthropoda; class Insecta; order Lepidoptera; family Noctuidae; genus Aporophyla; species Aporophyla nigra. Next base: position 3,175,887 of record OX382320.1, read on the forward strand.
TATGCGGAAAAGAACAGGAGTTACCGACTTACCTTGCAGAGTAAGCGAACTGAAGTGGCAGTAGGCTAGCCACGATTGTTGAAAGACCGGCCGGTAAAGAAGACGACTCCTGGAGTAGAGACTACGTATCGGCAAGCTAAGAGTGGGACGCCCCACGGCTAGATAGACTGGTGACCTTAAGAAAGTGGCTGGGACAGACTGGATGCGGAAGGCGGAGGACAGGCTGTTGTAGCTCAGCTTCAGAGAGGCCCATGTCCGACAGTGAACTTTCGGACAGTTCTCGGTTTAAGGGATTTCGATAATGGCTGCTATTACATACATACATACATAAACTCACGCCTTCTCCCATGGGATTAGGCAGAACCTATGGAACGCCACCTGCTATGATCCTGCTTGCTATTGTAAAGATTTATTATTGATAATGATATCTAGCTTATTCTGGACAAGTTGTAAGACCCTGAAAGCTGACAACCAAGGCAGGTGATATAAGGGCCAGAGAGTATCTATCGTGTTATCCAATAACTGGGTTGTGGAGGTCAGGTAAACAGTCTCTCCATGTAAAATACTGGTAACCAGGTCCATCCGGATGGACTGGAAACTGACCATAAGAAACCACACACACTTAAACCTTATATATTATGAGGAACAGTTTCAAATCGTCAAAATTCAAAGGTAGTGTTTTCTTTATTTAAAAAGCCCTAAACAGGGACACTTACAGGCTGAAATTATGAAAGAAATCGCTAAGTCAGCATTGTCTAGACATATTTAAGCAAAGCCCCTCAGATACACACCAATTTACATTTAACAATACTTAAAACCAAACCATTATCATTCAAAACCGCAACCAGAAACTTTACAAGTTGCCACAATAAAAAAAGTTAAAAATCATCGTCTTATTTTTTTCACTGCAAGTAACACCGGTAGTTTTATTTATTCAAAACAATCCGTCAAAAGGCTGTACCCGTGTTGTCCATTGTCTCCGAACAATTGACGCGAAAAAAATTACAAACATTTGGTTATGGCTGCTTTCGGCACGCGACAACTTTTGAAATAAGAACCGTTTTAAGTTGACCTGTGTTTTATTTTTTTCTTGTTTACAATTGCAGATCTTTGTAATTTGGATGGTTTTTACGTCCAGAATTGCCTGAGCTTTGATTTTATGCATTTGCTGGGCAGTGAAAGGTCTTATAAAGATATTTATTCAAACTGTTTATTGTAGGCCCAATTTTCTTTAGAACTTTGCAACGTTTAGAGGTCTTAATAAAATGGTGTAGAGCCCAAGTTATTTCGGCCGATTTTGGAAAGCTTTGCGGCAATGCAAGGCAGGTTATGTTTTTGCATATCCATTGCTGGGTCTGTTTAGAATATGTAATTAATAACTATTCAAAAAGGACAGTGTACGTCAAAATCGGACCCACTTTTGTGTATTTTAAAGAAAGGGATGTCTGTTGTCATTGGGGTTTTCAATTGTTTTCAAACAATACAAAATTGTGTGCATTGTGCATCAGTCATTACTGGTCAGTTTGCGGTTGCCAGCTGATGGGTCTGATGTAAACTTTTTTTATTAGCTAAACAAATGTTCACGTCGACATTTTTTATTTTTATGTAGGGATGGGCATAGAGTTATAATGGATAGAGAAGCTATCGTAAGCAAAAATCTTGCTCCATTTGAGAAAGAATTAAAACTAAAGTTCGCTGCAGCGTTAAAACATTAGTTATGTCGTCTAACCAAACTATTAAAACATGCAGCGCTAGATCGCTTAGAGAGTACAGTTTTCTCGCGACCAAAACGTCGTAAGCGCCGTGTTTTTCATGGCGCTTACGCGTTTTGTCCAACGTAGTATAACAACACAATGCCTTCATAGATTATACACCGCAGAAGAGATACAGCTACGATACCGCTTTTGTACCTACAAAACTTCATTAGAGTAAATTCATACTCTATTTCAAAATTTATAACTGTTAAATAAATAGAATTCGTCTTGCGTCTGTACATTAAACATAAAATAATTACAAATAATCTTTCACACTTTTCCCAGTAAATAAAACGATAAAATTACCGATGAAAACTGACACCTGATGATTCGCTGACATTTTTTAATGTATTTTTGCAGTATCGAAATACGCCCGTCATCATATTTTCTGAAATTTGTCAAACATTCGTTGATATTATAATTTTACTAAAAAGATAGAAAGTAAAATAATTATTCAAAAATATCAAACTGGTTACAAACAAATAAAACACTTTTTAAAAACACCACGTGAAGTCTAGGTTCAGACGTATAATTTTACCTACAACCGGTTTTGTAATGGGACATCTGCATGTTTTAGTCTATGATTATATATGGCGTTGCATTTAAATGAAGATTTATCTTTTATCTTGTGGTATTACGATATTATTACCTATTTATTCGCTTGAACAACAAATTATTTTACTTATTTGCCTTCTCAATTGTTATTTAATTAGAATTATCGTACTTTAATCTATTATGAGCGCTGATCCGTACACGCCCACGCTCCATGAATGTCAAAGTCACACTAAAGTAAGGTGTATGGATTGCAGTACAGTTCAGTCGAACAGAGCGAGTGTTCGGATCGCGAAATCTAGTGCGTAGTACATATATATCGATGGGGATGGGTAAGTATTGTAACTTTATAAGGAACTAACGTATGCCCGCAACTTCATCCACGTAAATGTCAGTTATCGCGGACGCAGTCGAAGTCGCGGAATAAAAAGTAACCTATGTCCTTTCTTGGGGTTAAAACTTACCCCGTACCAAATTTCATCAAAATCGGTTCAGCGGTTTAGTCGTGAAAGTGTAACATACAGAAGGAGTTGCTTTTGCATTTATAATATTACTTAAGAAATTTAGATTAGCCGGCTAGAAAAGTTTCGAAATATTGAAGGTTGTAGAGTTTTTTTTTTTACTAAAGAAATTGATTCAAAACAACGGATGATTGTAGAATTATCAAGAAAAACTAACACGCGTTCATTGGATTAGTTACTTAAATTGAACATGGTTATAAAAGACTATAAATAATATAAGCATGTTGCACTTAAAAACTGACCTGTTAGTCTAGTGGTAGTGACCCTGCCTGCTGAGACTGAGGTCGTGGGTTCGATTCCCACCCAGGACAAATCTTTGTGTGATGAGCACGATCATTTGTTCTGCGTCTGGGTGTAATTTATCTATAATATGTATGTATTTAGAAATATATAAGTATGTTTATCAGTTGTCTGGTTGCCATAGTACAGGCTCTGCCTAGTTTGGGATCAGATAACAGTGTGTTGGTTGTCCTAAGATATTTATTTATTATTTATTTATTTACTTAAAAACTTTAAACCTGCAAGGACTTCACATAACAAGCAAGGGGATTCTTGCTATAGATTGTTACTTATAGGTTTTACCGACTCTGCTCCGTAAGACCTACTAGTAGGAATCATGCTCTTTTACATTTCAGATGTCCTTAAAAAACAAATGTAATAAGTACGTAACGAAGTCTACTTATTAAAAAGTTAAAATTTAAACTTCAATTAAAAATACCGACCACCCACAAACTACTCAGCATGATAACCCAATAAAAATAACTGCAAAACTCCACTTACCCATTGCCCATCCCTATTCAATGAAAACGCGATCCTTTGACGTTTCCCGCGCGCGGGAAAAATGACAGCTGTCAAGCTTGACCATAAATTATCCGGTTTTTTTTTACAAGAAAGCCGCCTGGCAAAGGCTTTGTGGCGGTCAGCCGTTTCCTGCCAGGGTGTGATGTTGTTTGTATTGTGACCTCTGTTTGGACACGTGTTATCAAAGGAACACAAAATGACGGGTATTATAACGTAATGTGATTACACGTTCGGTTCGAAAAGTTTGAAAAAATGTACTGGTTTCTCTTTGTGACTGTGGAGACTATCTTTTTGTTAAGTAGGGGTAGTTTATTGAAAGTTGCGACATTTGATTAGCGTTGACTTGACCTGAGTCATTTAGCAAAATGTTGGCGCTTGCACGTGTCTATCATTACTCTGCTGAAAAAACTATTTTTACAAAAAAAAACAACCGACTTCCTTAAAAACACTACAAATTGAAAAATAACTTTAATTTCGGAAGTCGGTGTCTTAGGATCTGTATTTATGGTTTTTTTGCCACCGACTTCCGAAATTAAAGTTATTTTTCAATTTGTAGTGTTTTTAAGGAAGTCGGTTGTTTTTTTTTTGTAAAAATAGTTTTTATTTTTAAATTTTTAGTTGTGGTATCCACCCCGCACTAATTCCAAACAAACAATGCATATTTAAGCGATAGCAGAAATCGCGGTTGATTTGCTGTCATTTTTTAAAGAGTTCCGGTGTCTATCTCTGGAACTAATCATCAGATCTATATGAAATTTATATGGGACCATTTCGGAATAAACTCCTTTCAAACAAAAAAAGAATTTTGTAAATCCGTCTTTATATGACGGAGTTATGGCCGAACGTACATAAAAAAAAAAAAATAATAATATAAACATCCGAATAGAGAACCTCCTCCTTTTTGAAGTCGGTTAATAAAATACAGTATTATCAACATCTCCCCGTCTTTTTCCAACAATGTTAGATTTGGCTTCCAATGTACCGGATGCAGCTGAACACGATACCCCTTGGTAAGTCTGGTTCTCAGACTTTCAACCTTCTGAAGACCTGTAACAACTATCAAAGAGCCACATTTGACAGCCGAGACCAACGGTTTAACGTACTTTTCAAGGCACGGAAGGGTTTTGTATGTAAAGATGGTCACCCTTACACGGACCAACCGCGGCCAGCGCAGCGATCGTACCATGTGGCTATTATCACTTAGCCACAACCCTCTCTGAAATAAAATACAGCATAGATAAAATACATTTTTTTCGAAAATACTGTATATCTATCTCAGCTAAACCAGCTTAGCCTATGACTAGAGGCAGCAACGACTTTATCCTAATATTATAATTATATCAGACGAGTCCACATTCAAAGTGATACACACAACATACATTTGACAAACAAATATTATTGAAAGCATGATCTTTTTAATTTTTAAACACTTTCAAAACTGTCGTCTCCCACCGATCACTATCCATTGTCATTGCCGTTTGCAATAGATTTACCACTATAGCAGAAACAAGGAAAACAGAAAGAGAACCTGCTCAAGTGGAAATTCATAGATGTCTCCGCCCTGGAGTATAAACGTGATGCTGTCCCACAAACAATGCGGCACTTAATATTTTATCCAGCATGTCCTGCTGTTTGCTCGCTACAGGAGTTGATGGACGCTACTGAAAGTGCCAAGCTCGCAGCCAAATTCTGGGCTGACTATATTTAGATTGCTTGCTTTGATTGATTTAGATTTGACAGGCTAACAAGACAGAAATATATAAAAAAAATAATTTGCAACGTAACTTCATATAGGTACAATCAGACACACGACCATCAAATTCGCCCACCCCACAGAACGCACGGCACCGACTTCTATTACAATCAACAACAAAAAGCACAACAACACCTTTACCTTTGCCGATTTTCGACAAAAAAAAAATCACGACCATCGACAATACGTCAGTGTAATGTCAAAGAGGGCTATTAAAGTCAAAATATTTTGAAAATACGTTCTCGGCGCCCCGGGGGCGTACTTTGAGATGCCGCGACTCTGAAACCTTAAATATTGGTCTATAGAGTTTTTTTTTTATTCGACTTGTGAGGGATTACGTTTTGTACTTAGTTGTTGTGCAAATTGGTTTGGGCGGATGATTGAAATTTTTCGACGTTTGTGGGTTTTTTTTTTTTTTGTTGTAACATTCGCAAAGTTAGGTTTATTGATTGTGTGGGAAATAATATCAAAACCATAATGAAATCAAGTTTTTTTTTTTAAAACTAGGCTGAGCGTCAACACTTTTTGAAATTCCTCAGAATCGTCCGCCCATCACCACTTCTCAGTACTTTAGCCGGGAAGAAGCGGAGCAACAAAAAGCCCTGTAGCACTGTCTGTTCAGTAGAAGAACTTGATTCTTCAGAATATTTACGAAACATTCTGGTAATGTAAACTTTATCTACGACCACTTGGAACAGGTTTCTACCTAGCCGTGTTCCTGAAGTAACACAGGTAGGTAGAAACCTATTCCAGCTATACCTACTGCTAGACCTTTTTTGACGGGACTTTCACAGACGGATAGCTGATGTTATACGGAGTAACATACGCCCCGTTGAACTTGTCATTCCCGTATCATAATTGACGTAATCCACACGGGCGCAACCGCGGACACCAGCAAGTAGTAGTACCTGATATAAAAAAAAAACTAATTAAACGGCTCATTTATTCCAGTACAGAAATACACAAACAAACAAATAAAACATATTATTTCCGCTATACAAAAACGATTATAATATAAAAAATAAACATAACAAAAAGTAGTAGTTACTTATAACATAACCTTAATTTAAATAATAGAAACATTTACATAAACAACATAATAGCGTCCGAAATATTTTGTTGTAATTTAAATAATTCATCTAACAACAGTTGTTTGGCTTCCAATTGGTATAATCGCTTTATAAAAAAAGAACTACCGTTATCTATGAAATTATACAAGTATTTAATACTAGGGTCGTCGAGGCTTAGAATGTTTTAGAACCGTGATGGCCCAATGGCGAACGAGGCGGTGTGTTCGAATCCGGGCAAGTACCAATGTGACTTTCTGAATTTATACTCTAAATTAAAACCGAAAGTTATTTTTCAAACCAGGCTGAGAGTCAGCGCTTTTAGAACGTCAAAGTTACATAAGACAGTCCCCCGGAACGCCCGCCCTTCACCACTTCGTAGTGCTGGGAAAGAGAAGTGGCGCAACAAACTGTCCAGCAGCACAGCTGTCTGTTTAGTTAGATAAACTTGAATCTATACATGATGTTAACATAAATCTGAAACTACCAACCCGTGATGATCAATGCCTGCCTTCTCCGTATGCGAAGAAACCTGTGCCCAGCAGAGGGACAATACCAATCTGGTATTATTTTTAATAGAAGCTGCTTTAATTCCTATAGAGGTTTGCAAAGGTAGAAAAATGCCAGCAAACTTAATATAGTTTTTTGATACACTGACCATCTGTACATACAAAGACCCCTCTGTGCCTCAGAAAGTATTTAAGCCGCTTCTCCCAGATGTCATTTATAGATCTCAGACAGTTTTTACAGGACCCTAGTCAGAAGCCAGAAAATCTAACAACCAGTCTTACCAAGGGGTATCGCGTTACCTAGTAGCTGGGTTGTAGAGGTCAGATAAGCAGTCGCTCCATGGAAAATAGAGTAGAAGCTGACTTCAATTCTTTCGGTAGATATTACCGCAACATTCAGTATTACAAACTTAGATGATTTAATTTGACTATGTATTTTTCTTTAAACCAGCGAACCCGCCTCAACAAAGCTTTCCATAATAATTTTAAGCGGAGATTAACTATTTCATAACACGCTACCAAAACAATTTCATGGTTATCGTAATTTATAACTTTAAATAGATTGTTATTATAAAACAATTGCAAAACATTTTAACAGTCATTTTGAATTCAGATGTTAACCAAGCAAGTAACAATTTTAGTTGTCATATCACATAAGAGTATACTTAGATGGTTTGGTCATGATGAGAGGATGACTGAAGGACGGCTTACAAAAGGTATTTGTGAGTGGCAGATGTGAGTTGAAACGCCAAGAAGGGACGCCCTAGGAGGACATATCGCACCTCCGGTGCAACAACGTCACTTTTGCAAAAGATGTAATATTTCAGGAGAAGCGTTTGAAAATTCCTCATCCTATTATAATGTATTGACTAAAGAAATTAACTGGTAATATTTCAACTACAACTTTGAACTTCATATTAAAGTTAAAGCGAACATTTAACAGAGGGGTACATTGGTACCGATTCCCTTGTTCACAAACTAAACTAAATTTAAGTTCAGGGCATCTTTTTCTTTGTATTTCATTAAGAAGAGGACAAAAGAAACATTTTAGTTTAGTCCTGTCAAATTAATCAGCGCCTGTCACTACTCCATACAAGTTTAGACGTGATTAAAAACTTGCCAACTAAAATTACGTCAATTTACGTCAAGCGCTGATTAATTTGACAGGACTAAAGTAAAATTTATCTTCTGTCCTTTCCTTAATGAAATAGAAAGAAAAAGATGCACTGAACTTAAATTTAGTTTAGTTTGTGAATAAGGGAATCGGCACCATTAGCTACTTTTTCCCATACTCACATTTAGATCAATTTTGACAAAATATATACGCAATATGTGCGATATATAAGGTCACTTTATTGGTGATGTTCTTCAGAAAGGTCAGGTGCCTAGTTCTCGCTACCGGCGTGTGTGTATGACTAGATGTATGACCCTAAACGAGGCAAAAGGAGTGTGTAAGGATCGTAGCAGGTGGCATTCCGTAGTTTCTGCCTACCCTCATGGGAGTAAGGCGTCAGTTTATGTATGTATGTGTCACACAAGAAAGAAAGTTAAATACTTTCTACGATTTTTTGAGAAATAGTTCACAGCTAACTTTAACACTAGAAGTGCGGGCGTCCCAAATTTGACCCATTTCGATGTTCTTCCTGCTCTAAATAATATTGTATTATGCATACTATCGTAACTTTTTATAACTTTTCATGAAATATGATGATTATTATATTTATTATTTATACGAGACTTCAACCACGTAATTGCAACATATTTATTTTTTTATCCAAATTTACCTCAGTCGGTATGTTAAGCGCTTCTAGTGTTAAATAATCCGATCATGCACTGAAAAAAATATTATAACAGTTATAAATGACTTATAGTGGTAACAGCCCTACCATCCCTAAAACCGAAAATTTTTCTATTACAACCGGATGTAAGAAACCATTACGGCATCAAAAAACGCACTTCCGCTCTTAAAACTATGTGACACGAATATAAATGGAAGAATTAAAATTAATCGCTTGGATTTTTTAACCCCGATCTGTGCTATTGTGGTCGAAAAAAAAAAAAGATTTAAACCCTTTATCTATGGTTGCAGGAGCGCGCGAAATGTTATGTCAGCGTGACATTTGAACAAAATGGCGACGAGTCGGCGATTAGTATGAAAAAGTGATAGATATATTTTTATCTTTTTTGTATGTGACTACTATTATGTTTTAATTTATTCTAGGCACATATTCGCTGTATATCATTCTTTACAAGCCCGGACTGATATACTTAGTATTTGTTTAGAGCAATTTTGGCACACGCATTTTCCCAACATGCCGTTTTCATTAGGTATGCCATTCCAGTATGTATTCACAAGTTCGGGAGACAGATTTTTAATAGATGTTTATTTTCCTTTTACATGCATAAAGTCTGGTGCATACTAGTTTTAAATGAGCCCAGTGTGCGAGTTGTTTTATTTCAAACGTCTTATAATTTTTTATTGGTTCTACAAAATAACATACTTATTCCTTCACCGTTTTACCTAAAAGGAGTTGAAAACCTTCCTGTCTTAGAACCAAAATTCGAAGACACGTGACATCTACCATACCATATACTTGCATAAACTCACGCTTTCTTCCCATGGGGGCTGGTAGAAACTACAGAACGCTATCTGCTACGATCCTAATATACTCCTTTTACCTCGTTTATGTTCATACATCTGGTCATAAACGCACGCTGGTTGCGAGTACTACACACCTGACCTTTCTGAAGAACATCACCAATAAGGTCACTATATGTCCTCCTAGGGCGTCCCCTCCCGGCGTTTCCACTTACATCTGCCAAGTAAAAACCTTATAACCTATTTAATCAAAAGCTAAAATCCATATAGAAGCTAATGTTTGGCAATATATTGTAACTAGTAAAAACTTTAGAGCCTCCGTAAAAGTCTGTTTACATAGCCACATGGTCTAACAAACACAGTCTTACATAAAACAGATGTTTGTAGTAGATAAACGCATTTTATTTGAAATTAACTACATGTCTATGCTAATAGGTAAAGTAGATATGTCGATAAAATAGCAACGGGTGTAAAATGTTGTATATTTCATGAGAAAGACATGGTTTTTAGGGTTCCGTTGCCAAATGGCAAAAAACGGAACCCTTATAGATTCGCCATGTCTGTCTGTCTGTCTGTCTGTCTGTCCGAGTATGTCACAGCCACTTTTCTCCGAAACTATAAGAGCTGTGCTATTGAAACTTGGTAAGTGGATGTATTCAGTGAACCGCATTAAGATTTTCACACAAAAATAGAAAAAAAACAATAATATTTGGGGTTCCCCATACATAGAATTGAAACTCAAAATTTTTTTTTTCATCAAACCCATACGTGTGGGGTATCTATGGATAGGTCTTCAAAAATGATATTGAGGTTTCTAATATCATTTTTTTTTTAAACAATAATATTTGGGGTTCCCCATACATAGAACTGAAACACAAAAAAAAAATTTAATCAAACCCTTACGTGTGGGGTATCTATGGATAGGTCTTTAAAAATGAAATTGAGGTTTCTAATATCATTTTTTTCTAAACTGAATAGTTTGCGCGAGAGACACTTCCAAAGTGGTAAAATGTGTGTCCCCCCCCCCCGTAACTTCTAAAATAAGGGAATGATAAAACTAAAAAAAATATATGATGTACATTACCATGAAAACTACCAACGAAAATTGGTTTGAACGAGATCTAGTAAGTAGTTTTTTTTTAATACGTCATAAATCGTAAACCACAATTTACCTTTCATTCAGTCAACTCAAATATAAAAATTAAAAAAAAAAACATTTAATTTCATAAACGATGATGACGAATGATGATGATGATGACCTGCAGGTTTGTACGGAACCCTCGGTGCGCGAGTCCGACTCGCACTTGGCCGGTTTTTTGTTATTTACCTTGTAATATACAGGGTGTTTGGCGCATGAACCGACATTTTTTTTGGGGTATTACATCCGTGTGCATGTGTGTGTGTGTCATGTGCTATTTTTCACCCATAGATCACTCACAGTCATAGTCACTGTAATCGAGTTACGATTTCTTTTTTGTTTGTGTTTGTAAATTACCTGAATCATCGTCTTTAAAACGACATATTTTTGTATTTCGTTGTTGTATTTGCACCCAACAACTTTTATTGCATTCTCTGATGTATGATTATTCCGCGTCAAATTTTGCTCCCCTGACCCTTCCCGTCGCATTGAATTACCTGCCAGTTTTTGTCCATTTTTCGTTGCTTCTGCGCTCCTTTTGATCGTGGCGTGATGTTTTATAGCCTATAGCCCTCCTCAATAAATCGGCTACCCAACACAAAACCACCAATTTATACGCCAAACACCCTGTATACAGAAGGACTTAGTTCTAGAATGTTCGCGATTTGATCAAAGGGGAGATTGTGATAGCTCACTGGTGTTATAAAACTAGACAACAAGCCTACTAGACTAGAACTAATAAATACAAGGAAATACTAGTATATTTTCAGGAAAATTCTATAACCGTAGTCACCGCGGTGTATTTTCTGATTCTGACTAATTGTATGATAGTTTTAGTAGACAGCCTTTAGCACGTTCAGAGCCAGCAACCCACCTTGAGGGCTCACTCTAGTCGCATATATTCAACGCCGAGAGCCCATGCGGAGGGTCCACTTGCAATAATGTATAGCGGCACGGCATAGGTACTCCTCGATACGGCTCGCATCAAGAGGAGGTTCCTGTCTCTGGAGCCCTAACCACCGGTAGCTTGGACCCTGCTCCTGATACCAGCAGACCACATTTTTTTTTTTGTATTTTAAATGTCTGTAGTAATTTATCTATTGTTTAAACTGTCCAGTCGATCCTTGAAACAGAATGAGACTACTTCTTCTAGAACTGTTTATGAGCAGTCATCTCAGTACTCACCCCTTGCAGACTTCGGTAGGTGTTATTTCTATTAATCTACATCATCTTTACAAAATCCATCATTTCTTTGGTTTTTCATAATTCTTGTTACTCCCTCCGCATTACTCCCTTTTTTAGTAAAATCATTTTTCTCACAATTCTCTTTTTATTAGTTTTCTTTTATTCTTGTAACTCAATTCCTACTCAAAACTTTTCTCCCAACATCTTTAAAGACAGATTAATAAATTCTGAACAAAATAAGACTAATTAACTGGTAACAGAACTAGTTAGGACGTGCTACTCGCTCGAAATCCGCGACGTGACTGATTGGCGATAGCGCGGATTAGCAACGTGTGAGGTCCGCTAGCGCCAGCGTTCCACGTTCCATGTTTGAATTTGAATAATTCAAATTTATTGGCAGTTTACAAATATATTTTTTTTGTCAGAGGTCGTTAGTTGCGGAATGGTGGTAGATAAAAGAATAAGGGTAAAAGCATCGTGTAATATTTATTAAACTGTAGTAAAAGGCTTCTTTCTATTGCGATCCGACTACGCCTCATCATTTTCTTCGCGGTAAACATACGTAATCCCTTAAACTGTAAACTAACTGAGAAAGTCATCGGACACGACCCCAAAGAAAATTCAGCATTCACAGCCCTTCGATACGCTCCTGTACCGTATACAAAATCAATAAATGTTATTAAAAAGCTGCATAAATATAAAATCTGCAAAAAAAAAAACAGTTTAAATTAAGCAGACGACCACTCCTCTTCAAGGGGCAAGGCAAATTTGTGCTTGAAAATGTATCATTTTCGATTCGACAATCTATCGAGTGGTGAATATGCAGTTCTTTCGTTTCAGGCGATTCAGCGAAACCCTCCAATATTCAGGTAGGTAAGTGGTGACGTAGTCCTGAAGAAACAATATCGAAACGAAAGAATCCTGCTAAACTTACAAAGCGTAATAAAAGTGTATTATGTTGTCTATTAAAAAGTCTCCAACGCTTCCCAAACACTAAACTGGCAACTTCAGAAAAAAAACACAATCGTTCCGAAATTCAAAGTTCAAAAAAGTCGTTACTATTCTTCCGTAGATGTTTATCAACGCGCCTAATGGCCCATTGTTACGGGTGCATTCCGAGTTTTTCTAAACAAATTTTAATTATGGCAATTTTTACTGAACGCGACCATAGATACTGACGGCCATTTGATTGCTTTGTCTTCTAAGTTCAAATGTTTGTTTAAATTCTGATACAGTTGAGTAGGACATTTTTCAATGACACTGTTTTGGTTCGAGAATTAAATGTGTTCGAAATTCAGTTCAGTCTGAGTTCGATTCACGGTTCAAAACATTTAGACCTTCATGGACTTTATGTATTTAGTTAAAAAGAAAGAAAAGAGTGTTATTGTGCAAAAAAAGAAGATGTTTGAAAGAAAAAAAGACACACACTAACAAACAGTAATCAAAAGTCTTGAAACAAATAAAAGTTCAAAGTACGACACAATTAAATTTTGTTTGGTCTAGGCTATCCACTTCTAACAATACTTAGAAATGCACAGCGACTATTCAACATTTTAAAACATCTGTCTCATCTCATCTCTCTTTAAGATGTTTGCTGAAATGAAACAACGATTTTTGTGTGTTGGACGTAAATAATAGTACCATCCCATTTCTTCCCGTGGGTGTCGTAAGAGGCGACTAAGGAACTTATTAAAGAATGGGCAGCGTTCTCTATACATTTTACCACCATACTGCGACCGCCAACACGCCTGCCAAGTGTGGCGATTATGGCTAACGCCTCAAGAGATTGGGACGTGTTTCGGCTGAAATAATGATGATGATATATTTTTAAGGAAATAGGCTCTGCTAAAAACCTGTTATCTTCTAAATTTGAATGTACCTATATCAGACATCAGAAATCAAAATAAAATCACACGTCAATTCACATTGTGATACGATCAACAAATAAGTCTGCAAGTGGTTTATTGCGCGTCGCTTCACATTTGAAATAAGAACGTCCGCTCGGCTCACTTCGGTTGATCTCGGTGTTTTCTTATTTTGAATTTCGGCTGCAATATCGCACGGTTATAAAATGGCGTAGAGCTGATAATTTTTTTATTTTATTATTGGTGCTTTGGTGACTCTTTGGTTGCGCGGAGCCAGGGCGAGCGCGAGGGCTTTCTTAGTTCTCAGATTATAAGAGTTAGTTAGCAGCTCATAGACGAGTGTTTTGCTAGACTATAAAAGGATAGCTGTGATTGACCTTTTTTATCAACATGACAAATAAGCGAAAGTAACAATTGACGTTTTGGTTTGGCAATTTAAAAATAAGAACAAAATACCTAGCAATACCTGTAGATCTTCGTAAAATACTGAAAGTCTTTGTTATTGTTTCATTTTCAGCAATTTGTCTTTCCTCAAAATGTTTTAGTCAATTTTAATGTACACAAGAAAATGCAACTGAAAATTGTAATTTTTTCACGAATTTACCCAATGTTGTCCGTTTTTCTAGACAATGATTGATCACATTAGTGTAAGGTATACATTCGATTTCTACATAAATGTAAAGTTTATTATATGCTTCTCATGGTAACACAGCCTCAAACATTTCTTGGCTTCTAAAAACAAGTTTAAAGATAAGAAAAGTACTTACTAACTAAAACAAAAAATAACTTTTGACAACGACTCCATTTCTTACTTTAAAATCTCCAATTTCAAAATTCGGTAGGACATTAAGTATCGGGACCTCTCATTGGTCCGCTTAAAAAAGGAACACTCTTTTTTTAAAGCAACGACATTAAGTTACGGAGCCTAAGGATTCCTTATATCACGCGGTGTTTTTTAAAATACATTTACTTAATTGAGTTTTTTTTTTTTGTTTTTTTTTCGGAGATAACAATTTATTTTTGGGTATGGTTTAGGTACCGGCTTTTTTGGTGAGACTTAAATATTTGAATCTTAATTTCGTGAAATATGTTATGTATTTTGATGGCTATCTTCAGAAATTTGCGGTTTGATTTGGTGCTAACGGTTTCGTTAAAAGTATCAACAGTAATTCTAAATGGTGAATTTTATATTGCTTTGATAATTCCGAAATAGAACCTCTTTTGTGAGAAATGTCAAGTTTCCTTTTTTCGTGGACCATAAATATATATTCAGGCCCATGAGATTCTTTCAACATCCACCAATCCTTAGGCAGCGGCCTTTCTTTTTTGATGTCGTGGTGGAAATCCTCATGGATGTCCTCCGCCCTGGGGTCTAGTTAGACTCTTACTGACTAAAACCACCCCTGGTTGTCCCTCCCACACTTACGTCGGGAATCACGGGATCTGATGCGACTTCCACGATTCCCGACTTTAAAATAGTAGGGGAGTAAGGTGTTAAACTCCCCCCTTATATCTTAGAGAGGCGCGTGGAACACTACGCGCCCCCATCTCGGCTCCTAAGGAATTGAGGCGACGGATGTCTTAAGGAGAGTCACAGACGTTCTTCAGCAGTGATGATGTTGCTTATCCGCTACAAAACATAGACCATATAGGTGTCTAAGGACTACTACTAAATATGAAGTAGAGAACCATGGCCAACTAAATTAATAGACTGATTGACGCTTCCAGTATTTTAATTAGAACAGACAAAAGAACAGTACTGCTGCGGAGTTTGTTGCGACATTTCTTCTTTGGAAGAAGTGCTTTCAGGGTGGTGTGATCTTATGTAATTCTGACCGGCTGATTTTCAGCCGTGTACCGTGTGGTGCCGGACGTAAAGATAACACCACCCCATTTCTTCCCGTGGGTGTCGTAAAAGGCGACTAAGGGACTTACTAGAGAATGGGCAGCAGCGTTCTCTATGCATTTTACCACCATACTGCGATCGCCAACCCACCTGCCAAGTGTGGCGATTATGGCAAAGCCCCCAAATTGGGGGAGGCCTAAGTCCAGTAGTGGACGTCTTACAGCTGAAATGATGATGATGAATGATGATTTTCAGCCTAATTTGGATACATGACTTTTGGTTCATGGTTCTGTATCGGCCGGTCGTAAATAAAAGCACTATTCCATTTCTTCCCGTGGGTGTCGTAAGAGGCAACTAAGGGACTTACTAGAGACCCGTCCTTGTCACAGCTGGTCACATTTGTGAGACCCCTCCCTAGTGTGACGTCACATATTGTGCAAATTTAACATCTAGACATTGTTTTTTTTTAAATTTCTTTCATAGTTCATATTTCGTGTTTTAATAGTACTTTAAATATGTATATTAAATTTTGAAATGTGACGTCACAAAATTTAGGGGCCCTCCCACCCCCTTAACGTGTGACGTAATTTATGGACGGCCCCTTACGTGTGGACGTGGTCTTATGACACCCACAAGTATAGATGCGGTGGCCTATCATACCGTACAACCTCACGCTACCTGCATCAGCTTTTACGGAAGAAAAACTTGATGATATCTACACACAAAATAGAGATAAAAATGCTCTGTGAAGACGATTAGTCTCGGTGCGCAGTTTTTATGGAAATCCCACGAGTTTCTGACAGTCATTTTGTTTTAGGTTCCGTAGTATAAAATCTATTGGACCCGCCCCTGACGATTGGATAACACATCAAGATTTCTTCACTATTTCTTAGTTAAATAGTAAAGTAATATACACATAAACAAGCAACTTTCGCAGGTCTGCTGCAAGAAATTTCTTAAGAAATAATCAGTAACTTTGTACTCAATTGTATTAATATGCCTTATCACTCTGTTTTTTTTTTTTTACTGTGTGTACATAAATAATAAAATAAATAATAAATAAACATTCCGCAATAAATACTCGAAATAAAAGTGAAAACTCCATCAAAATAATGATAATGTAGTTTAGAAGATATAAACGATCACACAGACGGACATGAAAAGCGATTTTATACCTGTAGATTTTTAAATACTAATATTTCATAGATAAATAGGCAGCCACTAAATTTTGTATCAGTCTGGTTTCATCATTTCAGCCGAAAGACGTCCACTGCTGGACATAGGCCTCCCAATTTGGGGGGGCTTTGCCATAATCGCCACGCTTGGCAGGCGGGTTGGCGATCGCAGTATGGTGGTAAAATGCATAGAGATCGCCGCTGTCCATTCTCTAGTAAATCCGTTAGTCGCCTTTCACTACACCCACAGGAAGAAATGGTACCTACTATTATGTTTATTCGTGCACTGACTGGACAGGTCCAGTCAATCTGTGTGATTCTTTCCTTAAAATACTATTTAAGACAACAATCTACGTAGTCTTCACATGATGTGACCAAGTTTATGTCTGGACTTAAAAGAGACTGTAACCTCTGAGTTTATTTCGGCCTTTCTTCTCAGAATAGTCAGATAGGAAACGCCGACCTCATATAGTTATTAAAATAAGATTGACATATAAAAGTGTTTATACAAACATGATTACAGAAATGAAATCATTTACCATTTATTTAATTTTTCTTTCAAATCCAGAGAATCTTTTATTCAACTTAAAACACATTTTGACTTCTTATTTTGTCTGCTGAGGGGCAAATCAGTTATTAACTACTAACATAGGCTAAGTAAGATGGTTACTAACACAATGGACGACATTTTACTGTCTGAAATAAAAATAAATAATAACTCTCGTAATTTTAAAAACGTCCACAAACTGATCTCGGCCTCGACCTGTCAAAATAAAACCGCGAGTTTCCATACATTTTTGACAAGTATTTGACATTTGATTGTCACTGAGCAATCTCACTGCGACCAGATTTAAAACGTTTTTTATTACGAGTATTGCCTTTCTGCTCGATTGAAAAGCTCCTAAAAGACAGGGATTTTAAATAACACACACATTTTAAGGTACCCTAATAATACAGTCGGCCTATAAATAAAATCATTACCCCGTCTGTCTTTATATATGTGTGCGTGGTCTCGGAAACTAAATTATCACATTTGTTAGAACCCGAAACGTTTATACAGGGTGTTGGAGTTACATTGACATGTTTATAAAGCCAGGAATGAGTATCTTATTGGTGATGTTCTTCAGAAGGGTCAGGTGCGTAGTACTCGCAACCGGCGTGTGTGTATGACCAGATGTATGAACTTAAACGAGGCAAAAGGAGTATGTACGGCCCGTAGTAGGTGCCGTTCTGCAGTTTTTGTCTGTCCCCATGGAAAAAAGGCATGAGTTATTTACGTATGTGTGAATTGTTCAATCAATCAATTAACTCAGCCTATCGCAGTCAACTGTTGGACCTCGCCTCTCCCAGGCTGCGCCACAACACCGCTATCCTCCGCCTTCCGCATCCAGTCTGTCCCAGCCACCTTTTAAAGGTTCTTAGGTAATCTTTAAATAGTATAAAACAAAGTGTCCTTTAGCGTTTGTATGCTGTGATCTTTTAAACTACGCAACGGATTTTAATGCGGTTTTCATCAATGGACAGAGTAATTCAAGAGGAAGGTTTACATGTAGTTTTTTTGCATGAAAGCACTTTAGGCCTTCGGTCACGGCCTTTGTTTTGTAGATGTTTAATTGACGTTACGGGTAGTCAGAAACCCGAAACTCTAATAATCAGTCTTACCAAGGCGTACCGTGATACCCAGTATTACCCAGTAACGTAGTTGTGGAGCTCAGATAAGCTTTCGCATCATGCAAAATGCTGGTACCGAGCTGCATACTATTAGACTGAAAGCCGATTTCAAACATGTTGGGAAAAAACTAGACAGATTAATTATGGTTTTAGAATTTATTATTATTAGCTAAGAAATGTCCCGCAGCTGGGCGAAGGCCTCTCTACTCTTTTTCCACGTCTTTCTGTCCAGAGCTGCCAAGGACCAATCTTTATTAAAAGAGTCCAGCTCATCCCGCCATCTCCGTCTGGGCCTGCCGCGATGTCCTTTGCCATTTATAATTTTAGTTTTTTTTTTTCTAAGTGGACCTACAGTGTTGCCAACATCGTTACCTCGCGCCTAACGCAATCATACCATATTTCTAATTAACCCATTCCAGGAACAAGGCCATTTAACTGAAATAGTTTGCACTAACAGGAATCTTTCTAGCGCGCCATGTGCAAAGAAAAACAACAAAATTACCTTTTTAAAACACGAACATCCTGTATATAAAAACAATAATCACCAAAGCACACCGCCCATGCACTCCGATATAATAAAAAAACATTCGCTGTCTCTTTCTAACCCATGCTAATAGCTACACTTGTCTCTTTCTCACCCAAAATGGTGAAGAAATTAATAAGTTATAGGCCCAGAATTTATTGAGCTCTGATATTAAGTGGAGTGTTTTAGGTAAGGGGTCAAGTAAAGATGGTAGTGTACCTATTTTCTAGTAACTATGGCTTACATATAATTTACTCGGAGTAGGTAAAATAATAATTATCTTTGGGCTCATTTTGTTCTTTTTTGGTTTCGAAATTAAGTGTAGGGTGGCCGTTTTGTAGAGAATGTTAGGATAAAGGGCGGTGCTTGATGTTTTGATAGTAATATATAGTACTACATCGATTTTTCTCTACATTTCACGATTTTAACTAGGTACTGTCCCATGTAGTACCGTACGTATTTTATTTTTTTGTATTTCTCAGTAAGTTGTAACCATTATCTAGCAGTTTGAGTACTTAACACTCTCACCGCCACCCATATATAGAATTTTTCAGTGCAGCAGGCCATGCGGTCTGCCGGCGGCCGCAACTTTGCCTACCCGTGCAGGCCGCAGTGAAAAATCTGTAACGAGTGAAGCGGGCCGTACGGGCCGCCGGCGGGCTCACTGTTTGTTTTTACTAGCAAGCCGTGCGGTCCACCACAACCTCGCAATTTCATATTCAATTTGTAGTGCGTGGCCTGCTGCTACAGAAAAATGAAACTGCCAGATGCAAAGTTTATTTCTTTACCTACAATTAAGTAATAACGGAAATTTTGTTGGATTTTGGCGCGCAAGATACGGTGCGCCGGCGGCCCGTACGGCCTGCCGATCTCGCTCAGTGCAACATGTAGGTGGAGTAACTTACTCGAAAAGATACGCCCCGCCGGCGGACCGTATGGCGGTGAGAGTGTTAATTTATGTGGCCTACTTACCCAAATGTCCTTTCTTTGGCATTGTTCGTCAAATCGTTTTAGTCTCATATTAGTAGTGTTAAATTAGTGTCAAATGCTTGCAAGCATCGCTGACTGGACAGATCCACTCAATCTGTGTTGTTCTTGCCTCAAAAGACCATTTCAGTCACCAATCTACATGGTCTTCACATGATGTGACCAAGATTATGTCTGGACTTTAAAAGAGACTGTGACTTCTGAGTCTGTTTCGGCCTTTCTTCTCAAAGTAGTCAGTTAGGAAACGCCGACCTCTTCTAGTTTGAAAAAATATGATTGACGTGTAAAAGTGTATGTAGTACAAACATACTTACAGAAACAAAATCATTTAACATTTATTATTAAGGCGTTCTGCCACGACACCAACCACCACAAACTACCATTAACCATAATGTGACATTGAAAATTTTAAACAAGTCCTACACAAGCTTTAAATCTGCTGCCAAGGAAACAGCTAGGCATTGAGTCTTTCACGACAAATACTTTATTAGGACATACCTATTCAACAGCGACATTGTCAAAGCATTCAACAACGTGAATAATACCTATTGTATCCTTTAAAATACCAAAACAAGCCCTTAATCCTTCATGGTCACCATACATTAGCGTCAGCCATCTTGGATTTTTTCCCTCCAAATAATAATGGCGGCAATCTGTAGCCGCGGGATGACTTCATATAATCTATGGTCGGCCCGATGACTCTATATTATCTATTGCTTTTTTATTTTTTTTCCAGCCATGGAATTATTAGGTAATATATTTTTTTTCGTGTGGGAATTAAAGAAAGATGTGGAATGCAAGGTGCTTGTCATCACGAATGAGAAAACTAATGAAGTAAATAGAAATGTATGAATACATAACATTTATGAATACATAACATGTATTATAGGTAGACAATTGATAAGGGAGTTGTAAAAGCAAGAGAAATAGAACTCGAGCCTAATCGAATGGTATAGTTCAATATTTTCAATTGTGATTATTATGTTGGGCTACTAGGTACCAAAATAGTTCGAGAAAACTTCAAAAAAATCCACGAGACCTGGGGGCCTACTGGCTCCTTTTTAAATTGCTTTATTTCACAAAGGCAAACAAACCTATAAAGAAACGACAAAAGCTAGATGCACGATTTAAATTGGCCGTTACGTATGGAAAATATCCGGTAAGGTCACGGTTACTCTTTTAAAAATAATTGCTTTTACAATATTTTCAAATTACTGCGTCAAAAGTGTACTAAACAATGATACGTTTTTCGCTGACCATAGACACAGAGCCGGCCATCAAATCACACCGCACTTCTCAAGACTTTTCTGCCTTTATTGCACGCAAGATCCCTTTCAGCTTGCAGGCTTTTAGGGAAGCCGGCTGAAAATGCTGAAACGCCAAAATCTTCCTTAATTCCCGCGCCCAACATTTAAAAATCGCTACAATTTCTACTCCCAAGCCAAAAAAAACCTCAAAAATAATCGCATCAACACACAATTGAGACCGTCTCAAATATTTTGACATATTTACAACAAAAGCATTAAATTTATCGTTTTTCGGTGACTTTTGAGGCGGCGACTTTTAAAAGTCAATAGAATCTTACAAACCTACCTGTGTGTGACTCCCCCATATATCACGGTAATAGTCTGGCGGCAACTTTAAGCCTGGGTGGTCGCAAAGTGACAAAATACTACAAAGGACCAAACTTTTTTTAGGTATAATATTGCACTCTTTGGTCCTTTTTTGTCAATGGTAATTATTTTGATAAATTAATTGTGGTTCGCTGAGGTTGTGGAGTGGGCGGTTTGTTTTGGATTGGCTTTAACAGATTGCCTATAATGATAGGTTGATTTTTTCGCCAGAAAATACTTACCTGCACCCTAATTGCGAAACGCACAATTTATCAGAAACTGAATGGGATTGAAGATTATTTCTAAACCATTGCGTCATTTGTTCGAATAAATTGTCTGCTCAGCAACGTAAATAACGCAATGAATGTTGTTTAACTATGAATATTACACCAATTCCTACCGATAAAAAGTTACGCAATTACCCCTCTATTTATAGAGAAAGATTTCTGCTGGACCTCAAGAAGACGGTGAAAAAATCCTTGCATAGCTAAATTCTGCCGAGTATATTACAAACAGGACATCAAGAAGTACATAAGTGCTGCAGGCATAACTGGCAGGACTTGTTCAGGACTGCAAAAATCATTAGATTGATAGATCTCTCACCTAGACACGAGTTGCTAACCTGGAAGTCTTTAACAACAGACTCGGGGGGGGGTAATTGCATTATTTACGTTGTTGAGAGGACAATTTTTTCGAATATATGAAAGAATGGATAAACAATATTTTTCAAAGGGATTCAGATTATGATAGATAGTGTGTTACGCAGTGAGCTGGTTGGCCCAAGGAAGGAAAATCTGTTCAGATGGAGAGTCAAAGATGACTCTGCCTTGGCGTGTAAATGTGGTGCTGTTCCACAAACGATGGGTCACTTAACATGTTAACTGCCATATCGGACTATGTGTCCGTCACTTTTTGTTCCATTCAAGCTTTGTCGGACTATATGACAGACAATCCATACAAAATCTGAACATGTCGTTGCTGCCTGACGGCCAAGTTATTGGAATAAATAATGTATTTATGGAATAAATAATCTATTTAAAGTGAAATAACACTAAGTAAATTTTTTGACTTTTTGTGATTTTCACCATGGCGGTTAACGTGTTAAAATCATGTCCAGGGTGTCCTGTCAGCTACACGTTACAGGAGCTGATGGACGTTATTGGCGGCACCGAACACGTAGCCGCATTCTGTGAAGAGTTGTAACACCACACATCCCTCTTAACATTCTCATCTCAGCTGCATGCAATTGCCTTTTATTCATCCCTATCAATTCAATTTGTGGCCCAACATTCTGACCCATACAAGATCGTGGTCTAACCATGGTTTTATATCTCTTCCCCTAAGTTTAAGGGGGATATGGGAGTCGCAGATTGTCCCCGTGACCTGCCGCTGTTTCATACATCCAGTGTTAATTCTGTCTGTATGAGATTTGTTCGAAAGATTTACCGTGGCCCTAGCATATAGGCAACTGTAGGAACACGGGTGGGTTTTTGTCAGTAAAAGTCTAACACCCTCCCTCTCCGCCCAGGGCAGGAGACGTCATTTGATGATTTCCCACCAACAAAAAAAAGTTTCAATTCCGTGCTTAACTTTTTGCTCTTCTATTATTGCGGATGGGTGAAAACCGACTACTTACTTACCTGTTGTTGCTCAATAGGAGTTTGAGGCAATTTTACCACCAGCATTATTTTGCTTAGGTACTCCTAAAGGCAGACAATTAGGTAGGTAAACTCGGCAACAATATTGCCATTTACCACAATAATCTTTAGAAATGATTTTCTTTCTTTTTATTCGCTTTGTATGTCCAAGATGTCTCCTAATTTGCGTGATCCCTGTACTTACCTGCTCCAGATTGTGCTGACCACAGTGACATCTGTCGGCCGCGTACGTAATTACAGATCAATTTGTAACATTACATATATCATTAGGAGACGACTGTCGTGTATGATGGCAGGTGATTTTTAGAGATCTTTCGAATTTTGGACAAATCTGAGGTAAGTTACATATTCTGAAGAGATCTTAAAGTAGAATGAAATAAGTATTAATTCATTTATGTATGTATTATAATTTAATGGACTTTGACCTAAAAGGTCAAAGCCCATTAAAGTTATTTAAAAAAAAGTAATAATACTTTAAAATAAATATAGTAGTTTGAAGGAATTCAAAAGAAACAAGCGTTTTTTTGTAATAAATCTACGCTGTCCCTTCCTGAACCAAGGCCTCTCCCAAATCCTTTTAAGCATCCTTTTCTAGAGCCACCCCGATCCAACCCTTGCAATATATACCTATGTAGATAATAATATTTAAACTGTTAAATCGCTGACTGACGATGGCAAGCTAGAGGTGGCAGGCGCGGTCGCAGCCTAACATTTTGGGAGGGGTCACCATGAGTACTGAAGAATATTTTTAGGTAGTAGGTAAGACAGGCAAATCGTTCAGGGTTTCGACAGAATGACTGTCTTTGGGGGGGGTCATGACCCCTAGGACCACCCCCCTCGGACCGCGCCTGAGAGGTGGTGAGTTCGACTTCCATCCGTGGACTAATAAAATAAATTAAAATTATTGTCAGACATCAAGGCCCATAGGGAGTTAGTGTTACATCTTACTTAAAAACTATATTAGTAACATGTACGAACATTAAAAAGAAAATCACAATCACAGAAAGATTTAACAAGCTTAGTTGCATGTAGCTTGGTAAACCTTAACACACATTTCTGCTAGTTTCTAAAATTATTTAGACGGAACCCCAAAATGTATCATTCCCCTTGACCACAATACAAACTTTCTTTGCGGAAGGAATGACCCAATTCCTTGTGTCCATCTGTTGACCACAGTCAATACAAGAAATTATACATATTACACTAGTTTGAGTATTTTTGAATAAATACTCGGTTTTTATAATTATACTGGACAAAAAACGGACGAAGGAAGTTACATTATGTTACTTAGTTGTAGTATAGAATTAAATAAAAATTTGATTTTGGGTTGTGGTCAGCAATTCTTAAGCTCGATTTTGAAAGTTGACCAAAATTAGTATTTTTGGGAATGTTGACCTACATTTATTTAATTATTTCTGTCCATATCCATACTATTATTATAAAGAAGTATAATAAAATTTATTTCTTTGTACGTAGAGGTAATCTCTGGAACTATGGAACCCAACGATTTGAAAAACATTTTTATATTTGACATCCCAATTCTTGAGGAATTCTATCCCATCAAAAACATAAATGTGAAATGAGAGCCAAGTTCAATATTATGATATATGCCTTGGTTGTTGATTTCAACGACAAAAGAAGTGAGATCTAAATGGGTGCCAAGTTATTAGTATTAGTATTGTAACCTAAGGTCTGACTTGGCTAGTTCTCATATACGAATTATTACGTTCGATGGCTAGTTTCTACCACCAAGCCAAATTTTCGGAATAATAAAATAAAAACCGACAAGTAACAGGTTTAGAACTTGCGAGGATTTTTGGACGTCAATATCTAAATAACCGTTTGAGATGTGTTTATGAAATTTGGAGCACATATGTATCTCGCAAGTCTCAATATATAAGCCAAATTTGACACGTTTATGTCAAATAGTTTTTGAGTTATGAGGGGGTCAAAAGTGGCTCCAAATGGTTCGTGTAATATT
The DNA here is from genome assembly GCA_947507805.1 of Aporophyla nigra. NCBI lineage: Eukaryota > Metazoa > Arthropoda > Insecta > Lepidoptera > Noctuidae > Aporophyla > Aporophyla nigra. The sequence goes on from OX382320.1 coordinate 3,201,085, forward strand.
ACACACGGTGCTGCTCACCAGTTCTGTTACTTGAACTTGGCTTGACACGCTACCGCGTGTCTAGATTTAACGTTACGCGACGACCGAGCCATTATTTCAGCCGAAAGACGTCCACTGCTGGACATAGGCCTCCCCCAATTTAGGGAAAGGGTTCGCTATAATCGCCACGCTTGGCAGGCGGGTTGGCAATCACAGTATGGTGGTAAAATGCATAGAGAACGCTGCTGCCCATTCTCTAGTAACTCCCTTGGTCGCCTCTTACAACACCCACGGAAAGAAATGGGACGACCGAGTAAAATGTTTTAAATTTTAAAAGTTGTAAATAAAACTAAGTAATATGGCGGGCGAGCGTTGCGATTATATAGAATTATATTTTACGTTAAAACAAAATTACGTGAAAATGTGAGAAAAGTGGTCTCATACAACTTCTCTCGCGTCATCAGGACCATTAGAAGAAGAACTAGATATCTTTTTGCTTCTTTCACAAGCTTTTTGTGGAGCATAGTGGGGCTTGTGGCTAAGTAATAACAGCCGCACGGGTCGATCGTTTCAGGTTAAGCTACGCTTGCCGCGGTTGGTCCGTGGATGGGTGACCATCTTTACGTACCAAGCTTGCATGCTTTCCGTGCCTCGGAAAGCACGTTAAGCCGTTGGTAACAGCTGTCTTTCGTAGATCTTAGACAGTCGTTACGGATCGTCAGAAGCCTGAAAGTCTGACAACCAGTCTTACCAAGGGGTATCGTATTACTCAGTAACTGGGTTGAAGAGGTCAGATAGGCATTCGCTCCATGTAAAATACTGGTACTCAGCTGCATCCGATTAGACTGGAAGCCGACCCCAAAAAAGTTGGGAAAAGGGTAGACAGATGATGAGTCAACCATCATTGTGCGACATTCTAATCGATCTTTTACCACTAATGCAGGCTTATTAACAACAATCGTTCGAGCATTCTAGATATGAGCCACTTAATTAATAAAATAGCACCATTAAATGACATGAAATATTGCCAAATTAATCGCACGTATGATCGTTGCGGTGTTTTGAAGGTAATTTAATTTAAACGCATCATCAACACCAGGTGTGTTGGTTCCGTTCCAAGCCGCAATTATGTGGCAATAAGTAGGAAGATTTATGTCCTACAATAACACTTGAGATGGAACGTTTGCCCTGAAATTATGATGAGATCAAAAAAAAAAATACTTCAGCAGTTTAGTAGGGGAGTACCCAATTACTACGTTTGCTAGGACCACAACTCAAGAAATGCTATTAAGAAGCATCTTTGTTTTTAAATATTTAAAATGTTAATTACTGAAACGATTACGAGATCAATATTTTAAATAAATGATTGAATCAAACATTTTTGAAAATCATAACGTGTAGCACCATCTTGTATCGAAAAGCAGAACTATTTTAAAATTTGCATGTGCTGCCATCTAGTATCTAGTAGCGGGTATACTGTGTTTTGCAGATCAAGTTGTTCTCAAAAGTTGAAAGTAGATGGCGCTGAATACATTTTGCAGACATATGAACACCGCCATCTGTTGTTACTATTGTAAATTATTATGTGCTGCCATCTCGTTTTACCAGGCGGAACCAGTACATGGTCTGTCAGGTTCATTCTAAAACTACAGTACTTGCTTCGCTCAAGTGCTAGATGGCACTGATAACGATTTAATATTTTTTACAAAACCGACCCCTTATTTAGTCACGCAACTAACATAAATCAAGGCAAAAGACAGTTCATTAGATGATCAGCAACTTTGGAAACGGGACTATAAGCTCGGAGTACGTCTGACTCAGCTCAATCTTCGGGGTTGGTAAATTTTGTGATGTTTGAACTTAAACGAGGCAAAGGGAATATGTAAGGATCGTAACAGGTGGCGTTCTGTACTTTCTGCCTACCCCATGGGAAAAATGCGTGAGTTTATGTAATGTAATAAATTTTCTAGCCTCACAAGGTCTTAAAAATAAAACGATCAAACATGTAACATAAAATATATATTTCTTAGTGTCTAAATACATAATTTTATGATAATAAGCTATATTTAAGTCTAAACCGCCACGCGGGCGCCATGTGAGCCGTAAAATCAAGATTTACACAAATTCCACGCAGTGATCAACGGAATGATTAAAATACTTAATTTTAATTTAATAACCACAATAATCAATGCATCTATATAACGATTAGTAATAAGCTTTTTATCTAATTACATATAATATTTCTTAAATTTTAATATGTATGTCTATTAACTGTCTTATGGACATATTCATCATTTTTCTTTTATAAGTAAAAAATTACTTTGTAAAGGGTGTAAGTTGAAATTACTATGATATTAAAATTAAACAATAACCACCAAGAAAGGGTGATTTACAATGTTTTATTTAATATTATGAATATTCCATACGGAAAAAAAAATATAAGTCAGTTTTTGGAAACTTACAGTACGTTTTTTGTAGTAAGGAAGTTCAAGGCATTTCTAATTAAAAAGATTTGTCCCCTAGACAGCGCCGAGGAGTATCACGAAGACACTAACAGTAAAAATGGAGTTTAGTTTTCAATGTTTTGTTGGTATATTCGCGAGTGCTAGCTGACATATGGCAAATAATTTAATGTATGTTTTATTTTCGTAATATTAATTACTTAAATTGAGCAGTGGTAGCTCAGTGGTAACGGTCGCGACTTCCGAGTAGGTCGTGAGTTCGAATCCAAGCAGGCACTTTGTGTAAATTATTTCATCACCACTGCTCTCAAAACGGTGAAGAAAAACATCGTAAGGAAACCGGCATGTCTTAGAGCCAAACATTCGAAGACATGTGACATCTACCAACCCGCACTGGGCTGGCGTGGTGGATTATGGCCCACTCGCTCTCACCGAGAGGAGGCCTGTGTGAACAATATAGGCTGCTGATGATGATAATGAATTACTTACTATTGTATAGAATCAAGTTCTTCTAACTTAACAGACAGCTGTGCTGCTGGACAGTTTGTTGCGCCACTTGTTCCCAGCTAAAGCACTAGGAAGTGATGAAGGGCGGGCGTTTGGCGGGACTGTCTTATGTAACTTTGACGTTAAAAAGTGCTGACTCTCAGCCTAGTTTGAATAAATGACTTTGTATTTTGAAGATCCATTGTGTTTTTTACGTCGTCGAACTAAAACATTATTCGAACATGTGTAGCAATGAATTAGAAATATTCTTCAAAGTTATTTAGATGAAAGTGTGTTACGCAATTAGGGTGCTGATTTGTACTACGATTCAAGTCAAGTAAAAGTCTTCTGAAACACATCCCCTAAAAGGAGGACTCTGTCGTGACATCACCACACGCTGTCAGGAGCATCTGACGTTTTAAAGAAACCTGGGGGCTTACTCTTCAACCTAATTTTAATTCCAATCTAAAGCCAATACGATTCCAATGTTAATTTTGCATACACGTGATTCGGTACTCTTGAAAATAATAGTGTCAGCATTGGAACAACAACAACGCCCGATCTCGATTCCACTTAGTTCTCCACAATGGACACCCAATTTAAACACATTTTGGCGCTAGCATCGAACTCAAGAATAAGAAACGTCAAAATTTCAATGTCAATCGATCGGAATTAAAATCAAGGGTAAGCACCCCCTTAACCCTTCGAGAGTCTAACGAAAGGTCTAAATTTGTTCACGAACAACACCAATTCCTTTACACATAATTTTTTTAAACTTTCATAAAAATCTCATCTTCAGCACTAAAAATCTAATTGATTACTTTCTACCTCCCTTCTTCTTCTTCTTTCTCTTTCTAACTTCACTATAATCATATTCCACTGTGGTCCCACTCAAATCTTGGTATCCGTCTGACTTCTGACTTTCGTAATTGGGAAAATTCACCCCCTCTGTCTGTTGATAGTTTTCCGAAAACGTTTCGGAAAATTTCGTACTCAAAGTTTCTGAGCCGAAGAATTTCGTAGTATAAGTTTCTGCGGGTCGTTGTAGATTCTGATATTTCTCGTTATGCGGGTAGATTGTGTTTAGGATGTTGGTTGCTATGGCGACCGGCGTGGCGGGGTAAGCCCCCTGTTGTATCGGTCAGAACTTCAGGTCCTGAAAAAGAAATAAAATAATTTAGTCATTTTTTTTATTGAAGTAAGATTTTCTTCGCTAGAAAAAAGGCTTTAAAGTACGAAAAGTAAAATTGTTTTTAATATTTCAAAAGTAAAATTGTACGAACCTAAAATACGCAAAAGTAGTATATATAAGGATCTTAGCAGGTGGCGTTCCGTAGTTTCTGTGTACCCCCGTGGAAAGGCGTGAGTATGTGTATGCGTGTGTGTGTATGTATTTCAATAGTTATAAATAAACATCACGAAATGGGTTATCATTGATAAGTAATTAACCTAGTTAGAAGACATTGTAGCTTCTTCTATCACATAAATTATATGTAAGTATTTATCAGCCCAATTATCTACACTCTTTACTAATATGTATACTAATCTATCCTAGTAATCTATACAAATAAATAAAATTGGAGTGTCTGTTTTTAATATTAAGATAACCACTTTTTACTAAGTGTATATGGATGTATACACGGTACATATACCAAAACAACATTTTTTACAATTTTTGTGTCTGTCTGTCTGTCTGTCTGTTTGTTCCGGCTAATTTCTGAAAAGGCTGGACCGATTTTGACGGAACTTTCACTGGCAGATAGCTGATGTAACAAGGAGTAACTTAGGCTACTTTTATTTTAGAAAAAATAAATAATACTTTAAAAAAACTAAAAACTCGCTGAATTTTGAGACGTATGTCAGCGTAGTTTGTGACGTATGTCAGCGTAGTTTTCAAAGACAGTTTTTATGAAAAACTTTTTGTTAAATACCACGCGGAAGAAGTTGCGGGTAACAGCTATTACCTATAATATAACCTGAATTAACACATCTTACCGCGGTAGTACGTCCTCCTGCGTTAATTTCCGACATCCACGCGGGCGAAGCCGCGGGCAAAAGCTAGTAATTAATATAAATGTGAAAGTTTGTGAGTATGGATGATCCATATGTATGTTTTTTACTCTTTCACGCAAAAACTACTGAACGGATTTAGATGAAATTTGGCACACATATAGTTAATAACCTGGATTAACACATAGGGTACTTTTTATCCCGGCAGTAAGATCCCGCGAGATAATTTCCGACCTCCACGCGGGCGAAGCTGCTGGCAAAAGGTAGTACTTAATATTATAAATGCGAAAGTAACTGTCTGTCTGTTACGCTTTCACGACTAAACCACTGAACCGATTTTGATGAAATTTGGTACGGGGTAAGTTTGAACCCCATGAAAGGACATAGGCTACTTTTTATTCCGTGATTTCGTCTGCATCCACGAAGAACTCTGGGACGAAGTCGTATGGCAGACATGGCTCTTCTGCCAGTGTCGCGGGTTTGTTCTTACCAGGGTCGAGAGTTACAGTGGCCTTGGCATATGGGCAACTGTAGGAACACGGGTGGGTTTTAGTCAGTAAAAGTCTGACACGTCCTCCCGCTCCGCCCAGAGCGGGAGACGTCATGTGCTGATTTCCCATCCAGAAAAAAATAATGCCTAACCGAACACAGTGAAACAAACCCTTAGTGCTTACTGATATGTAATAAATTCTACATTACCTTGTACAGACACAAAGAGCATTAATTACTATTTACTCTTATTAAATTTGAAAAGCATTTTTTTTTTCGAGATTAGACCTATTTTTGAATTGAATACTTCTTTAGCGCCGTTGGTTGTGATTTGAAACTCAATGAAACAAAAAAGCGACAGTAAAAAGAGACAGACATAACTTCATAAGATTTGCGTAAGTATTTCCAATCTGTACAAGGCTAGAAAACAAGGGTGTGAAACTAGTCGCGTATAGATTAGAAATCACTTTTTAATCAAGGTCTTCCAATCTATACAAGAGTAGTACGCAAATACTCGTGTATACTTTGTAGTGGCCAAAGTTACTAAATTGTTCCATAATATACAGTGCTACTCCGCATGCAAACTAAACTTGTATGTATAGACGAGCGGCCGGCGAGTGCCAGAAACGACATGGTTTGGGGAGGTTAGGTTAAGTTAAAACTGTGACCTCCTATGGAAACGCCTTGGTTCTGTTGACGAGCCCTGTCAGCGAAATGTCCTGTCGAGCGTTGCTACTTCCCCTTCATTTTATTCGTCAACCCCACACCCCTTCCGGCCTTTAAATCAATATCGATACACGAAAATTTGAAAGTTAGGTTAGAATATTTAAAAACAAATTTCTCAAAAATGGGGGGGTGTTCGAAACTTTTCCTTCACAGGAGAGGCTATACACCTCCCCCCTCCTCCCGTAACACCCCTTAAATCGAAGCCCGGCAATCAGAAGTCCTACCAAATTCCTATGGTGGCATTATGGCCTTGTATAAATTGGAAAGATGCACGTGCGCGTCTACGTTACAAACTATATACAAGTAGTACGCAAAATTCGTGTATACATTGTAATCACAAGTTTAAAAAATGCATTACAAAATATACGCGAGCAGATTCCTATGGTTGCGTTTTGGGTACAGAATGGAAATACGCATAAGATTTAACGTGGGAGAAAATGAGATAGGAAATACATGACGTCATGACCATGGACGAAAGAAATATGGATACGGCAAATATTGTCACATCTGAACTTCAAAAAATTAAAACACATTTAAAACGTTTTATGTACCTGTACATATTAGAATTTAATCAAAAATGTTTTATGTGCTTGTACATATTATTATTATTTCAAGTCTATTATCTTACCTATATATTATTTATGTAAATACGGAAAAAAAAAACGAATGCAGAATATTGTCGCGATAAATCGATGTAATATATACGAATAATAAAATGTTAACTAATTATCAAACTTTGTATCACTATAATCATTACTAAAACCTACAATTATCCTCTTCCCGTAATTTTACATTCGTATCATTATCTTGAAGCCAAAAATTTTGAAGGTTTCATTTCTACCACGTGTGAATTGCACACATGCCATTTTTTTATTATTGTCAATCACTCTGCCTAGAACTTTACCAACTAGGTTGAGGTCGGCTTCCAGTCTAACCGGATGCAGCTGAGTACCACTATTTTACATGAAGCGCTGCCTATCTGACCTCCACAACCCAGTTACCCTTTGGGTAAGAGTGGTTTGTCAGATTTACGGGCTTCTGACGGCCCATAAGAACAATGGCAGCCGGGACCAACGGCAAGGCGGGCTTACCGAGGCACGGGGGTATCTTAGTATGTAAAGATCACTCTCATCCATCGACAGACCAATCACGGCAAGTGTAGCTTGAAGTACCCGTGAAGTATTACTTAGCCACAAGTCTTTCTTATTTAATAATAGTATGAATGCAATAATATAGTCCTCCAGACCGTGTTTCGGCCACGGCGGCCAATCTTAAGGAGATTAGCCATCGTCGCGGGCGTTGTTATAAGTGCGCAAGTGTGTGAGCAGCCACAGGTGCACTCTCTGTTCCTTCACTCTAATCTGTTACAATATCTATACTATTATTAATATTATAAAGCTGAAGAGTTTGTTTGTTTGAACGCGCTAATCTCAGGAACTACTGGTCCGAATTAAAAAAAATATTTTTGTGTTGGGTAGCCTATTTATTGAGTAAGGCTATAGGGTGTATCACGCTACGATCAAAAGGAGCGGAGCAGCAACGAAAAATGGACGAAATCTGACAGTCATAATCGAATTGCCGGCCAGATTTCGTCCATTTTCGTCAGGGGAGCGAAAACTTGACGCGGACGAAGTCGCAGGCAGAAGCTAGTCAAATATAAAAATATACTTTGATAGTAAAAACATAAAATTTCTACCAAACAGTTGGAGAAATACATAAGTAACAACTGCCTTACGCCGTAAAAGGGCCGCCGTAAAAGGACCGTAAAAGGGCGCCGCCCGCGCCGGGTGGCTCCGTAAGGCTTACGGAGCCACCCGACAAGGTTCACAATCTGTCGGATTTTTTCACAAAGTTTTACAATTGATCGGTAATTTACAATATCGCGAGACAAGATTTTAAACTAACTTAATGTTCGTGATTGTACCAACACATACATTACAATGTTGACAAATTAATAAATCTAACACGACACTATCTAAATTCTAAGCAAATATTGGGCTACATGTTATCTAGAATTAATTTGTTGTTTAAATATTATAATCAGTTAGACTGGTTCCGTCAAGTGCGTTGGACGGAGAAGCTGTTTGGAATACTTTGTATATCGCGGTGGTATTTATTTTTAATATATTATATTAATTTAATGCTGTGGAAATGCGTTCGTTGCGAAGCATGTGTGGTGTAACTATGAATGATAGGCTGAGGAATGATGTGATAAGACAATGGTGCGGTTTAATAGAAGATATAGTGACATATGTGATGAAGATATGTGGTCATGTTGAGAGGATTAATGAAGGACGGCTTACAAAAGGTATTTACAAGGCAGATGTGAGTGGAAACACCGGGAGGGGACACCCTAGGAGGACATATAGGGACCTTTTTGGTGATGTTCTTCAGAAAGGTCAGGTGCGTAGTACTCGTAACCGGCGTGTGTGTATGACCAGATGTATGAACCTAAACGAGGCATAACGAATTTGTAAGGATCGCAGCAGGTGGCGTTCCGTAGTTTCTTTATGTATTTTATATCCGCACAAATTTTGTGCTTTGGGACACTTTTGATTTAAGACAAGGGTATGTCGTTTTCTGTAGGAAGGAGGGAGAGAGGAATGCCAAAGAAAAGATGGATGAATTGTGTGAAGAATGAATGGAAGTGAGAATAATAGCGTAACAAGAGAGAGGAAGGAATGGTAGAAGAAAATGCGTTGCGCCGACCCCGAATGGTGGTCTATTCGATCGCTCAGGTAATATTCTCATACAGAGTAAGAAAAAATTATGAGTTGAAACTTAGTATGTATTATAGCAAATATGTATGTGTATAATTAGTTTATAATCTATTTATATACTAGTGTACCTCTCTTATTTATTATTCGTTATTATACATTTTTATTATTGTTGCTCTCAACCAAAGCACCTGCCATGTAATCTCTTCACCACCCTTGGTTGACTGGTAGACAATGCCTAAGGCATTAAGTCCGCCTTTGTACCTTTTTGTGTGCGAGAAGTTTAAATAAATAAACTTTAAAACCATGTTTTTTTTTTTCAGTAGCAGCTGAAGTGGTGTTTCCATATACAAGGTGTAACCGAATAAACGAAACTAGTATAATAGTACTAAAAGTAGATTGTTCATTATTTGACTACTGAATCGATTTTAGTAACTTTTAATTTGGGTATTTTATTTTTAAATGTTGCCGTTAATACTGAGTCTTTTACTGCCTTGAGATAAGATTGAAGTTTCTTTGGCTCAATTGGCGGTAGGTATGACAAAATATACATACATACATACATACATAGAATCACGCCTTTTTCCCATGGGGGTAGGCAGAAACCACGGAACGCAAAATAGATCGTTCAGTGGGGGAAAGTGGCTGTCAAGAACGATCAGAGTTATACACTGAGGAAAGCTTCGACAGTGAATCATCACAGCTAACATTCTATGAAGCCGATGCAGATGAGACCTATGTTCCTGAATCTCCATCAACAAGCAGCAGTCCAATAGGTTCACCAGAACAGTTTTTGGATAGACCAAAGAGGGTGAGACGGAAGCCAGAAAGGTATAATCAGAGCGAAACAACAGAACAATTGTTGAGAAAGCGAGATGCTTGTTGTTTGATGCTAAGTTAGATAAAAGATTTTGGGCAGAGGCTGTATCTACAGCAGTGTACTTGAAAAATCGATCTATAGTATCAGGTCTCAATGACAAAACACCGTATGAGATGTGGCATGAAAAGAAACCCATTTTAAGCCATATACGAATCTTCGGCAGTCCAGTCATGGTGCATGTTCCCAAAGAGAGGAGGACCAAATGGGACAAGAAAGCTCGGCAGCATATTCTTATTGGTTATTCAGAACATGTAAAGGGCTACAGAGTATATGATCCTGTCAAAAACCAGGTTACTACCAGCCGAGATGTTGTGGTGATGGAGACAGCAGTGTCAGGAGGAATATCCGCAACTAATGAAACAACATGGTGTGTGGAAGATAGATTGCCTGTTCCTGCAGCAAATGATCGTTCAGTGGGGGAAAGTGGCTGTCAAGAACGATCAGAGTTATACACTGAGGAAAGCTTCGACAGTGAATCATCACAGCTAACATTCTATGAAGCCGATGCAGATGAGACCTATGTTCCTGAGAATCTCCATCAACAAGCAGCAGTCCAATAGGTTCACCAGAACAGTTTTTGGATAGACCAAAGAGGGTGAGACGGAAGCCAGAAAGGTATAATCAGACGGGCTTGTTGGCTACTGCAGATACTGAACTGACAGTGACTGAAGCCTTGAGAAGTCCTGAAATTGTGCATTGGAGGAAGGCAATGGTATGAGAGAGTTAGGAATGTATTATGTAAAAATAATTTAAAAATAGTACACAAGAGCCATGTCTATTTACAAAGATGTGTAAAGATGTAAAAGTTATTATGGCATTATATGTCGATGATTTCCTAATTTTTCCTAATAGCAAGAATGAGAGTGAGAAGGTAAAAAGTATTTTAAATTCTGAATTTGAAATCAAAGACTTAGGTGAGGTTAAGCTTTGTCTAGGTATGAATATTAATATTCATAAAGATTGTAATAACTATGAGATAACTGTAGATCAACAACAGTACATAGAAGAATTATTACAGAAATTTTATGTGACTGACTGTAGCATAGCTGATACGCCTATAGAGAATAAATTGAATGTAACAAAAGCAGAGAAATGTGCTGTAGGAATTAGTTATCAAAAACTTATAGGTTGTCTTATGTATTTAGCAGTCATGACAAGACCTGATATTGCTTACTCTGTTAGTTATTTAAGTCAATTTAATACTTGCTACAGTATTGAACATTGGAACTATGCTAAAAGGATTCTTAAATACTTAAAAAAAACTAAAATGTATTGTTTAAAATTTAGTAGTCAAGGAGAAACCTTACAGGGATTTGTTGATGCCGATTGGGCAACTGATAGCTTAGACAGAAAATCTTACACTGGATTTTGTTTTGTTATGTCAGGTACAGCTATTTCGTGGCAAAGCAGGAAGCAGAAAGTTATAGCTCTATCGAGCACTGAGGCCGAGTATGTTGCACTCTCTGAAGCTTGTAGGGAAGCAATATATTTAAGAGAACTATTATATGAGCTAACTGGATCTTTGTTAACAATTAGGTTGAATTGTGACAACCAAAGTGCGTTGAAGATGGCCACAAACCATCAATGTCACAATAGGTCAAAGCATATTGATGTTAAGCATCATTTTGTAAGAGAGACCATCAAAGACGGAAAAGTAGAGGTCAATTATCTATCTACAAATGAGATGCCAGCAGATTTGTTGACTAAAGGTCTAGGTACAGTTAAACACTACAAGTTTATGGAAACATTAGGTATTTTAAAATTGTAATTTAACTCAAGTTTATACTTTGTTGTATGTTTAGTTTATTTTGATAAGTGGGGGTGTTGTAACTAGTTGTATCAAAATGTACTTACTAGCGACATGTAGTATCTAATGTGTAAACCAAATGTTTTATGACTCTGTGTACTAAAATAAATGACTGTCTGCACTGAAAAACCAACGTGTCTGCATGTCATAGACAAGAAAAGGCGCCCTAGTGCCTACCTATACAGTAAAGCAATGCACGCCGTTAGGATGCATCAAAGGAGATGTTTCATTTTCGGCCATCAGATGTACATTTATCGAAAAAGAGGAAAAAATACCACAAATTGGGGAAAAATATTCTCTGGTGAATTTGAGTTTGATTTGTTGTGTACAAAAAATAATAGTTTTTCAATAATTGCCATATTTTATTCAACATGGCGTCTCGTTTGCTTGCAGACTTCTTTCGTTCCGAAATCATGTCTCATCAAATCAATGTAAAGTAGAAAATAATAAAAAAATGTGTGCATTCTTGTAGTATTCAAAATAAAGTACTATTATTCTCTTATACATATTTTTGAGTAAACATAATTAAGTGTGACCATTTCACCGTTACAAAAAACTTTAGTCTCCATTTTTGAAGTGTGTTTCTAAACGAATTCAAAATAACCACTTGCTAACTCTTAGGACAAACGTCAAACATTTTTAATTTTAATTTTGTACATAAAAACCATTTGATATTATGAAAAAAATGTTACTTTATTCTATTCAGGGGCAAGTTTTCCAGCTTTGCTAAAAGGTACATGTTATGGCCGGAGCCCCATATAAAAATGAAACATCTCCTTTTCTGCGATGGAGTACAGCACAAAGCTGATAGCTTGGAAGGTAGAAGAAGATGGAACGAGCAGGTAGCCAACCTATGTATTTTAACAAATGTCCTTGCTTTGGTATTGTTCATCAAATCATTGAGCTCCTTAAGTTCTGAGTTTAGCTGCATAATTACTGACAAATGCGTGCACTGACTGGACAGGTCCACTCAATCTGTGTGGTTTTTAGGGTTCCGGACCTCAAAAGGAAAAAGCGGAACCCTTATAGGATCACTTTGTTGTCCGTCCGTCCGTCCGTCTGTCAAGACCCTTTTTCTCAGGAACGTGTGGAGGTATCAAGCTGAAATTTATATCAAATTCTCTAATCTATTGTCCCTTGGAGCTGTGAAAAAATCAAACTTCTAAGCTAACGCAATCAAAAGATATAGCCGTTTGTGCCGCAAATTTTCGAAACTCGCAAGGGAATCAAAACCTAAAGGGTACTTCCAGTCGATCTAGAATTTTGAAATTTGGTACGAAGCAACGTCTTATAGCACAGATAAAGGAAAAATTGCGAAAACCGTAAATTTTTGGTTACATCATATAATAAACAGAATAAAACACAGACAGAAATAAAACCAAGCCAAAAAAACAGAACAGAACTACGACTCGATTGTCGTGATGGGTGAACTTTTACTTATATACCTGCAGGTTTGTACGGAACCCTCGATGTGCGAGTCCGACTCGCACTTGGCCGGTTTTTTTCCTTAGAAGACGATTTCAGAAACCCACAGAGTTCTACATGATCTGACTAAGATTATGTCTGGACTTTAAAAGAGACTGTGACCTCTGAGTTTGTTTTGGCCTTTCTTGTCAGAATAGTCAGATAGGAAACGCCGACCTTTAAAAAATATGCTTGACGTGTGAAAGTATTTGTAGAAACCTACTTGCAAAAGTAAAATCATTTATTAATTAAAACTACTACATATAAGATAAAGATCGCTTTCATACAAGCCATATGCATTATCAAAGAAAAAAGTGGTAACGCCCCGACTTACGAATAGGGCGCCCGAGAGGCGCTTGACTTTGTGAAAATTATTTCATTACCACTGCTCTCAAAACAGTGAAGGAAAACATCGTGAGGAAACCGGCATGTCCGAGAACCGAAAGTTCGAAGACATGTGACATCTACCAACCCGCACTGGGCCCGCGTGGTGGATTACGGCTCACTCGATCCGACAGACGTCTGTATCCCAGCAGTGGGAATATTATAGGCTTATTATACTATGTGTATTATTTAATTTCTACTGATCATCCATATTTGAAAGGTTTTAAGTAATAGAAAAAAAAATGTACCTAGGGCTACAGATTTCCAGTTTTAGCTGACCTCGCATTGTAAAGGCTTTTCATATAATGATATGTGAGCTTATACTGGTGTTGTAAAGTGGCCGTGCGTACCAAATTCTCGAATGCTTTGTTTAGAAAAGAAAAAATTACTAATTGCATATTACCGTTGTCCATAAGATCACAAAGAAGTACACCAACGTGACAAACAAATACAAAAAAAAAAACCAAAGAAAAATAAATGTTTAAAGATTTTTTATTGATTTATCGACACTGGTTCATGTTGAGTGTTGTGTATTATAATTATGTTGTGTGGTGGTTAAATATGCAAGGTCAAATTAAATTAGCTTGCAATACTTTACCCACGGGTTGGGTAGTTCAATTTAATTTGACCCTGTTTATTGCTGTAGTCGCATTTTTTATGTTCGGCCTTGAGTTTCAGAGTAGCTTCCTTTAGCAAATCGGCATCTTGGCATCGTGTTTCCGCCAGGCGGCAATTTGGTTTTGCCAGTTGGCGTTTCGGTAAGACGTACTTTATCTGCGTTCAGCTCATTTTTACATTCGCACATTTACATAAACGGCTCTTATAAATATTAAATATTTCTTTAATGAGCCATATTATCTAAATTCTACTTATTGATACAGCGACACTGGGAGATCCTGGAACGCGGTTTTTAATACAAAATAAATAAACAAATAAAATAAAAACATAAGGGAAGGGTCGATTTCGACGTAATAATTTTTTGTTAAAATTAATATTATATTAGCATCATCATCATTCATCATTTCAGCCGAAAGACGTCCACTGCTGAACATAGGCCTCCTCTAACTTGGGGCTGTTTGTCATAATCGCCACGCTTGGCAGGCGGGTTGGCGATCGCAGTATGGTGGTAAAATGCATAGAGAATGCAGCTGCCCATTCTCTAGTAAGTCCCTTAGTCGCCTATTACGACATTCACGGGAAGAAATGGGATGGTGATATTCTTCACGTCCGGGACCACAAGGAGCAATATTCGCATAGTATTTATTTATGTTTGATATTTGTACTTTCTATTTTATAACCGACTTAAAAATGATTTGATTTCACATACAACGACATTTGCAAAAAATGTCAATAGTAAAATAAAAATATTGAAAGATAAGAATGTAAAAATATTCAAAAGATTATTAAGTAACTAAAAAAATAAATACATTTATGTAGCACAGACTAAAAGGCACACTGTACACCGTGACATTTTAACCGTCTTACAGCGGCCGCCCACTTCATGTAACCAAAGACTACTATAATGAATGTTATAATGAATAAAAATATTATTCATTATAATGAGCATGACGTAGTTTGAAATTTGATATTTTGTCTCATGGAAAATGGAGATGGAATGATCTAGTCTACTCGTGCGCTGGGTAGGTATGTTCTCTACCGTATGATACGTAAACATTCAGGATATTTCATTATTCTAATGCATTATCTATTTTTCTTAGTACCTATTATCTTAATTAATGGTGACAATTTTTAATCACGCCTAGAGGTATGTTATGTCGGATACATTGAATGGACAATCTTTGTGAGACGACAAAAATGTACGGTTTATACAGAGAGAAACGTAAAACAAAAATCAATTTAAACTGTTTACAGTTTTATAGTGTGCGTCAAAGCTGCGCTAAAAAAGGCCTAATTCAACATAAAATGCAAGAAAACTAGTGCCTGAACGCTGGTTTTCAACTGGACCTGACACATAGATTTCTCAGCAGGAAAGACACATCCTTCTCACAGGACCCATCCAAACATTTTTCTAAACCATTTAGAGGTTTTCCGACCCATACATTTGAGACTAGTCACAACTTTCTGATACAGCCTGTATAGACGTTGCTTAAAGTTAAAAAATTTCTTATTAAATTTAACTTTAAACAGCTTATCACTATAGATCGGATAATCGGGCGCAAATATACCTAAACTTCACTTTTATTCCCACCAAAGAATAATAAGGACATGC
Organism: Aporophyla nigra; assembly: GCA_947507805.1. Taxonomy (NCBI): domain Eukaryota; kingdom Metazoa; phylum Arthropoda; class Insecta; order Lepidoptera; family Noctuidae; genus Aporophyla; species Aporophyla nigra. The sequence goes on from OX382320.1 coordinate 3,216,719, forward strand.
CTTTCAGAATCACGGATCCTGGAATCGTTTGAAATTTCTGAGATTGCTAAAAATGTTATCTGCATACAAAATAAGTATAGCTAGAACTCGTTGTAAAATAGAATTTTTTTTCATTGAATAATACTTACTTACTTACTCGTACTTTCGAGATGGGTGTTCCTTGTTAAACTCTCATTGTAATCTGTTTAGATTTATAAAACCGATTCTAATAGATTTTTTAATTTACAATGAAATTTTTTATGAGAACTGGTTTAGTTTTGTTGATATTTCCTTTGTTTTGAATAAAATAAAGATAGGTAACCAAAATAACAACAGCTATAATTTAATTAAGTTTTTGATAATTGTTTTTACAAAATTGTTCAACCCGGGAACCCAAGATTACTTATTTATTCAGAAAGAAATGTCCATATTATTCTTTCGTGGTAAGCAGTTTATGTATATAAACGCCCGCTTATCCGATCTCTACTTATCACTTATCTTTGTGCAACAGACACATGAAGTTACTAACTAACTAAAAACTACTAAAACAGCCGAAAGACGTCCACTACCGGACATAGGCCTCCCCCAATTTGGGGAGGTTTGCCAAAATCGCCATGCTTGGCAAGCGGGTTGGCGATCGCAGTATGGTGGTAAAATGCATAGAGAACGCTGCTGCCCATTCTCTAGTAAGTCCCTTAGTCGCCTCTTACGACAACCACGGGACGAAATTACGTACAAAAAAAAACATCTCACCTTGATGGCCTGCGGGAGGTCGGGCAGCTTCATGTCCCTCAACTGCTGAGGGAGGTTCATACTCTTGACTGCTGACACCGCCCGCGCCGGCGCAGCTGATATACCCGCCTGTGAGATGGAGAAACAAAATATAAATTACCCCAATATCATCATCTGACTAGCTATTTCCCATCTATGTTGGAATCAGCTTCCAGTCTATCCGGATGCAGCAGAATAAATAAATAAATATCTTAGGACAACCAACACACCGTTATCTGATCCCAAACTAGGCAGTACCTGTACTATGGCAACCAGACAACTGATAAATATACTTATATAGTTCTAAATACACACATATTATAGATAAACTAGCCCGCGACTTCATCCGCGTTAAATTTCGTGTTCCCCCGACCCTTCCCGTCGCGGCGAATCGCCTACCCGTGCGATTTTCCCCGTTTTTGCAATATTTTGCATTACTGCTCCGCTCTTCTTGGTTGTAGCGTGATGTTACATAGCCTATGTTACTCGCAGATAATGTAGCTTTCTAATGGAGAAATATTTTTTTTAAATCGGTCCAGTAGTTTTTGAGTTTATCCATTACAAACAAACAAAGAAAAATACAAATTTTTCCTCTTTATAATATTAGTGTAGATTACACCCAGACACAGAACAAATGATTGTGCTCATCACACAAAGTTTTGTCCTGGATGGGGATCGAACCCACAACCTCAGTCTAAGCAGTCAGGGTCACTAACTACTAGACTAAGGTGCTTACTCTCGAATATAATTCCGATAGATCGACATTGGAATTGTCAGTCAAACGTCAGTGATTGGCTGGACTCACTGAGTCTAGCCAATCCCTGACGTTTAACTCAACCAACTGACGATTGAACAATGTCGATCTATTGGAATTATATTCCAGAGTAAGCACCCAGGCCAGTCACCAGCCAATACCAGTATATTACATGAAGCGACTACCTATAGAGTTCAATGTTATCGGCCCCGACTAAAGAGTGATTTGTGGGTTCGAGAACCGGCAGGCATTTTACTTTGTGTAAATAATTTCATCAACACTGCTCTCAATGTAGAAAACACCGTGAGGACACCGGCATGTCCTAGAACCAAAAATTCTAAGACGTGACATCTACCAACCCGCACTGTGTCCGCGTGGTAGATCACAGCACACTCCCTCTCGAAAACAGGAGGCCTATGACCCAGCTGTGGGAACTTCAAAGGCTGATTATGCCTACACAATCCAGTTACAGGGTGAGCTACCCTGCAATTCGTGGGATACCTCTTGGTAAACTGTTTGTTATTTTCGGGCTTCTGACGACCCGTAACGACTGTCAAAGATGTAGGTATCAATAACAGCTGGAAATAACTGCCCTCATGCTGAGATACCAAAAGAGATAAGTAACCATGGTCGTCGAATACAGTTGAAGTGTAGTAAGAAACCGATGGATGTTTTTCAATAAAATTTAATTAAATTCATACAAAACAAACATTCGAACTATCCAAATAAATAAAATTGAAGAGTCTGTTTGTATTGTCACAACAACAGCTTTTGACTAGATACTAACAATTCCAAAAAAGCAATTTTTACATTTTTGATCTGTCTGTTTGTTCGGGCTTCATCTCCGAAACGGCTAGACTAGTTTTGACAGGACTTCCCTGGCAGATAGCTGATGTTATAAGGGAACATAGGCTACTTTTGGTCCCGGTAACAAATTCCTGTGGAATAATTCCCGACATTCACGTGGGTGAAGCCGCGGGCTCAGCTAGTTTATCAAATAAAATTATATTCGAAAAACAAGCCTGGTTACTTATCTCTTTCGGGAACCGTACAAGTATCTCCCGGGCCCCTAATGGTACTAATAAGGAAGAGTGTGGGTTTTAGTTGACAGGAGTCTGCTCCAGAAGGAAGGTATGCATCCAGACAAAAAAATAATAGTTTAAAAAAACAAAAAACACGCTTCCATTGAAAACCAAACTAAAAAGTACAAAATAATGGAAAAAAGCGTGGGGTGCCTGATATCAATAAAAAAATACCTTAAAAAGCATTAATTATTATCTATTTTTTAGGGTGTTTCGAATTTTGAGACGTATGTCAGCGTAGTTTGTGACGTATGTCAGCGTAGTTTGTGACGTATGTCAGCGTAGTTTGTGTCGTATGTCAGCGTAGTTTGTGACGTAAGTCAGCGTAGTTTTCAAAGACAGTTTTTTTGCTGTCCTGGTAACCCTGGCAAGGATAATTGCACAAATTTATGAAATTATTGCATTGTCATCGCTCCTTGACAGGTGTGCAAAGTTTGAATGAAATCTGGTCGTTTAAAGTGGGTCAAAATCGCGCTATAAGGAGTCAGTTACAAACAAACATACAAAAAAACATACAAGTGAAGCTAATATAAAGCGTGTAAAAAGGCGTCCTGTTGTAGTAAGTTATTGCTGAAGGCAGTATAGCATTCTTGGCTTACTAGATCAAATGGTTTTCATTTTTTACAATGAATGTCCTACATCTTTATTATACAATCATCATCTCAGCCAAAAGATGTCCACTGCTTGTCATACGCCTCTCCCCCATTAGGGGGGTTTGCCATAATCGCCACGCTTGGCAGGCGGGTTGGCGATCGCAGTATGGTGGTAAAATGCATAGAGAACGCTGCTGCCCATTGTGCTGCCCACGGGAAGAAATGACATGGTGTACAGAGATGTACCATCGCACATCGCACACTGGCGGTCGAACACTGCATTCTTAACAACTTATGGCATATTTTTTATTTTATTTTCCTTGTTAGTTAGGTCTGTACGGGTCTACTGTATGGGTCAAATCTTACAAGCTGAATTAAAACCACATTCTCTTATCCTACGGAGTTGACATTTCACATATTGATTCTGTTTTGAAGACAATGCATTTTTACATGATGCTATAATTGATTCTACGTTAGAAGCTAATCCAGGATGGATTAGCTTCTAACGAAGGTACTCTTTAGCGGTCATCGGTACAAATACGAAATGTAATATATTTTTTATTTTATTTTCAATAAACTTTAACAGGTCCTGTGCTTAATAAAACCCGAGTCGACACTTAATTTCTAGTTACTACATAATTATTTAACATTAAATTACATAATATTTGAGATGGTTATTTGGTTTTATTTTACTTACTTCGATATTCTGTAACAAAGATAACAGAAAAGAATAATATTTACTACATACTAAAAACAAATTATTCACTAAATCCAACAAAATATTAACTTTCACCAACAAATAATTAACTATAATTATTTACTTATTAACTATTTACTATCACCAACTAACTATTAATTTTTACCAACGAATTATTCTTTTTAATCCTTATAAATCCTGCTACTAACCTCAGCCTTTTGCATTTTGTTCTGTTCTTGCAGCCTACAGAGTATGTCGGCCATATTTGTCTGTAGCACCATGCCGCCCATGACCAGCTCATCCAAGACCTGGTGTGCTGCATCCGCGTGGAAGATGAGATCCAGCTCGCAGACGTTCTCGAAGCATTTGTCTAGGGTTTCTACGAATACCTGGGGAGGATGATGCATTGGTTAATTATTTTTTTTTAACCCTTTATTGGGCACAAGGAACTATTTTCCTACCCCGTCAAACTAACTAAATACACGAATATTTTTAAAATGACAACTCCCCAAACTCTGTCTTTTGCCCAAATCTAAATCAGTAATAATTATCTAAGTTTAGATTTCGGTAAAAATAAAGTCTGGAAAGTTGTCATTTAAAAAATATTCATGTATTTTGATTAATGATTTGACATTGATATTGATTATTTTGACATCACTATTAATTGTTTTGACATTATTAATAATAATTATGTAAAATTTGCAAAATGTTTAAAATGTGTGTAACACTAGGTTTAAGATGTGTAAGTTTGTAAGTAGGTACTAACAAAATTGGATTTTATGATCTGCTGAATAAATTATTTGATTTGATTTAGCTAGATTGACGGGGTGGGAAAATAGTTCCCTGTGCCCGATAAAGGGTTTTTAGTGGTACAATATTTCCATGCCACGAAATTGAGAGATTTTTAACGATATTTGTACCAGGTTCAACTCTTGCAGTCATAAAAAATAAAAGTCATTTAAACTAGGCTGGGAATCAGCTTTTTTGGAGGGTGTAAATTTTACTCAACCTCTATAGAAGAGGACCTCCTCCGACCAGACGGGTGTTTGTTTGATTGACGATTGGTGTCGGGACTCTAAACTCTGCTGGCGCGATTCAGGGTTTAGGAAGTCGTCAGTGTGACACGAAGTTCTTTATGTGCACTGTCATCAACATCAGCACTTTCCAAACGGTTGATCAGTTTTTCAATGATGAAAAGCCAATAAATATGGGCCTCAGAAACCTTACAAAACTCAGCTTATGTCAGTTTAATGCTGAAGCTAGGCTCTTCCAAACTGTGTCGCTAATTGCAGACTGTCCCATGCTACGCTTGGTACAGAATGAACTAAGTTTATCGCTATAACCAGTCTTTTTGAAGAAATCCCATGATTTCTTTTTTTTGTAACTGTGGTGACTTGTGGCTTCTTTCATCGAACTTTACGCTTTTTTTCCTGCTGTATACTATGTGCCTTTAGTCTGTGCTAAATAAATGAATTTTCTTTCCTGTTTTCTTTCTTTTTATCATAATTTACTTTGCGATTACTTTTTGTATTAAAAGCTAAACACTACCCAAATACAGTAATAAGCAAAATAGTACATTATGACATTTGTGACTTAAATGGTCCATTATTGTAGCGAAGGTGCTTATTACATACAATTTTATAGCTATTTAAGTCACACGTATTATATACAATTTTATAGCACGTGTGACAAAACGTGTGAAAGAAAAGTTTAGGTCACTGCTTTTCTGTGTTATAATGGACTATTTGAGTCACAGGTATTGTATACAATTTTATAGCACGTGTGACAAAACGTGTGAAAGAAAAGTTTAGGTCACTGCTTTTCTGTGTTATAATGGACTATTTGAGTCACAGGTATTGTATACAATTTTATAGCACGTGTGACAAAACGTGTGAAAGAAAAGTTTAGGTCACTGCTTTTCTGTGTTATAATGGACTATTTAAGTCACAGGTATTGTATACAATTTTATAGCACGTGTGACAAAACGTGTGAAAGAAAAGTTTAGGTCACTGCTTTTCTGTGTTATAATGGACTATTTAAGTCACAGGTATTACATACAATTTTATAGCACGTGTGACAAAACGTGTGAAAGAAAAGTTTAGGTCACTGCTTTTCTGTGTTATAATGGACTATTTAAGTCACAGGTATTACATACAATTTTATAGCACGTGTGACAAAACGTGTGAAAGAAAAGTTTAGGTCACTGCTTTTCTGTGTTATAATGGACTATTTAAGTCACAGGTATTACATACAATTTTATAGCACGTGTGACAAAACGTGTGAAAGAAAAGTTTAGGTCACTGCTTTTCTGTGTTATAATGGACTATTTGAGTCACAGGTATTGTATACAATTTTATAACACGTGTGACAAAACGTGTGAAAGAAAAGCTTAAGACACGCTTTTCTGTGACTATTTAAGTCACAGAAGAGTGTGGGTTTATAAAATAGAAATGAAATCTATAAATATTACCTGAATTAAGTCTAGTATGCCAAGCTCGCTCTCGGAGGAGTCCACACAGAAGACGAAGTATAGCGTCGCGTAGTGTCTGTAGATCAGCTTGTAGTCTGAACCACCTATTAGGCTGAAATAAATGAAAAAAAGAAATACATAATATTTTTGTTATTTAGCAAGTGGGGCAAAGGTGAGGGTAGATAGAACAGGGGCTGCCCAACAGTAACAGCCCCGATTTCCTGTATATTTGAGGGTTTGTGGGTTTGAACCCAGGCAGGTTTGTGTGGCAGTTTATTTCTTCGCCACTGCTCTGAATATAGCTTACGATAAGATCATAAGGAAACTGGCATGTTTTGAACCATTAATTCTTCTGACTGGACTGGTCCACTCAAATCTGTGTGATTATTTTCTCAAAAGACCATTCCAGGCACTGACCTACATTGTCCTCAAATGATCTGACCAAGATTATGTCTGGAGTTTAGTGACAATTGATTTTATTTCTGTAAGTAGATCTGTAAAAATTTAAAAAAATTGGATAAGGTGTTTGCAATCTGACCACTCTGAGAAGAAAGGACGGAACAAACGCAAAGGTCACAGTATCTCTTAAAGACCAGACATAATCTTGATCAGATCATGTAGACTGATGTCTGAAATTAGCTTTTGAAGAAAGAACCACGCAGATTGGAGCCTTCCAGTCAGTGCACGCATTTGTCAAAAATCATGCAGCAGCTCAACTCAGAACATAAGAGAGTTTCTTTCAAAGAAACTTTGAGATTTTACTTCTCAGGTAAATATTAGGTCTTTACCTATGAAATTGCCGTTTTGTATGAAAAAAATTAAACGAATTTTTTTCATGTATTTTTTATTTGTATTAATCGAAATAATCACCCATGCAATCAATGCATCTTTGCCAACGCAATGGCAGTTTATTGATGCCTCTTAAAAAAATCAGCTGGACGGGAGGCAACAAATTCTTCAAAGGCATTTTGTACTGCCTCTTGGGTATTGAATTTTTTTCCCGCCAAGAAGTTATCCAAATTCTGGAAAAAGTAGTAGTCTGTAGGCGCAAGGTCTGGTGAGTAGGGCGGATGACGGAGAGCTTCCAACCCCAGTTCTTGCAACTTGGAGACCGTCTGCTGTGCAGTATGAGGTCGGGCGTTGTCGTGCAGGAGCAGCGGATACGAGCGATTGACCAATGCTGGTTGGAGATGTGCCATCTTCTCCATCATTGAGTTCAGTTCTTCACAGTACACATCTGCAGTAATGCTCACCCCGTTTGGTAAGAAGCTGTGATGAAACACACCGGCGCTAGACCACCAAACAGTGACAATCACTTTTCTAGGGGTAAGTTTTCGTTTAGGGCATTGTTTAGGTGCTGAACCAGGATCCATTCAAACAGAATCCATTTTTCATCGCAGGTAACAATGCGGTTCAAAATTCCTTCATTTGTGTGTCTGTTGAGCAGTGCAAGGCACGTCTCGACGCGTACTTCGCGCTGGCGATCATTGAGTTCGTGGGGCACCCATTTGTCAAGCTTTTTTACCTTGCCAATTTGACGCAAATGGATCAATATTGTTTTGACGCTAACGTCGAAAGCTGCTGCTAATTCAGCCGTAGATTGTGTATCATCAGCTTCCACAATCGCCTTTAATTCGTCATTGTCGACCAAAGTCTTCGGACGACCGCGAGGTTCATTTATCAGGTCGAATTTTCCAGAACGGAAGCGAGCAAACCAATAACAGGTGGTGCGTTGGTTTGTAGTGTTAGCTCCGTAAACGTCGTTGATGTTGCGTGCCGCTTATGCCGCGTTGCTGCCACGACGGTACTCATATTCCATAATTACTCGAATTTTTAACGTATCCATGATGACGAAAAAGATTGAAATGCGATGAAAATGTAACACTAATCAATAAACAAATGACTTCTTTTGGAAAAAGAATTCCATGTTTTTAAAATAAAATTAATTTGAAATTAGAATTCTTAGACAAACAAAAATTATTTTGATTTGAAATGGCCAGTACTGCAGAACGGCAATTTCATAGATAAAGACCTATTATTTCGACTCTATCTAGCTTAGTGTAAAAGTGATTCCGATATCCTATTTACAGAATAAACAATTTGATTTCACTTCATTTCCGTCAACCAGCACTGAGACCACCAGTTTGACGGGCATAAAAATTAAGGATACCGATGTAATTTCACATGCATAGGATATTATCAGCTTAGTCCGTGGCATGGTAGAATTCCTCTAAACATGACAGGAGCTGGCTGCTTGTAAAAACTGTTATTTTTGTAGTTAGGTTTGCCAGATGCCCCTACATTTTCGTTTACTAAAACTGAAACCCCATAGTTTTGATACTAGTAACTCTTAAATAAAGAAGCAGTTGGTGACAACCCAATCTGTAGTAATAAAAGACAAATCATACCTTCCTCCTTCAAGAAAATTGCACACATTGTCGTCCCGTTTTGACACCAATTGAAATGTCTCTTTTATTATCTGTTGCTGCATGTCTTCATTCTGCAAGATCAAGAATAACAGAATATATTACATTCTCGTTTTACATAATATGTTGCTTCCAACGATACGTTGTTTGTCAAAATACGACGAGTGGTTTAGAAGTTACGAGGGAACAGATGAACATGCATACATAGTCGTAAATGAAAACCCTCCTTTGAGATAAAATAAATAAATAAAAATCTTTATTGATACAAAAAACCTTTGACATTGCTTAAGATACATAATTTGTTAAACTAAAGGTCACACAGATATAATAAACCCTGACTCCTAAACTAGGTGATCCTGTGACTCAGGAGTCAGAAAACGTAGTGTGGTGTGTACCTGTGGTACATCCACATTTCTACAATTATGTCAAATCCCATGTAATAGGGTGCGAGCCTATTGCCATCATCATTTCAGCCGTAAGACGTCCACTGCTGGACTTAGGCCTCCCCCAATTTGAGGGGCTTTGCCATAATCGCCACGCTTGGCAGGCGGGTTGGCGATCGCAGTATGGTGGTAAAATGCATAGAGAACGCTGCTGCCCATTCTCTAGTAAGTCCCTTAGTCGCCTTTTACGACACCCACGGGAAGAAATGGGGTGGTGTTATTCTTTACGTCCGGCACCACACGGTACCAATCCAGGCCGGATTGTGGAGACCACTACCAATGTGACTTTTACAATTCATAAGTACTTTAAAGTAGAGGTAGACCAAAGAAACGATAGATGAACTGTGTGAATAATGATATGTATAGAAAGAGGGTGACTACTGAGATGACGACTGATAGTCGTGTGTGTTTAAGTGTGGAAGAAAAAGATATGTTGCGCCGACCCCAAATAATATATATCTTTGGACAACCAACACAACGTTATCTGATCCCAAACTAGGCAGAGCCTGTACTATGGTAACCAGAAAACTGATAAATATTCTTATAATTTCTAAATACATACATATTATAGATAAACTACACCCAGACACAGAATAAATGATTGTGCTCATCACACAAAGATTTGTCCTGGGTGGGAATCCAACCCACGACCTCAGTCTTAGCAGTCAGGGTCACTAACCACTAGACTAACAGGCCCGTCTAAATTGGGATAGTAGCAGAAAAAAGATGATATAGTACTCTCGGAGTTAATGTTAGACCTTACTGACATCGTTGAAGGAAAAACATCGTGACGAAACCTAGACTTTCAATTTATATAAGTCTCAATGCCGTGTGGCCGGGCGTAAAGAATAGCATGATCCTATTTCTTCCAATGAGTGTCGCAAGGGGCGACTAAGGGACTTACTAGAGAATGGGCAGCAGTCTTCTCTATGCATTTGACTGGCCTGTTAGTCTAGTGGTTAGAAACCCTGACTGCTAAGACTGAGGTCGTGGGTTCGATTCCCACCCAGGACAGATCTTTGTGTGATGAGCACAATCATTTGTTCTGTGTCTGGGTGTAATTTATCTATAATATGTATGTATTTAGAAATATACAAGTATGTTTATCAGTTGTCTGGTTGCCATAGTACAGGCTCTGCCTAGTTTGGGATCAGATAACGTTGTGTTGGTTGTCCTAAGATATTACTATTACTATAGATATATTACTAGATATTACTATTTGACCACCATACTGCGATCGTCAACCCAGTTGCTAAGCGTGGCGATTAAGTATGGTAAACCCCTCCAAACTGGAGGAGGCCTATGTGGACATATCCTCCTCCAGTTTGCTGGAGCCACTTGCTGGAGCAATGGACTTTATGGCCTTTCGGTTGAAATAATGATGATGATCAAGTCAGAATTCGCCAAGTCAAGGAAAGCGTTAAAACAAATCCATTTTACATGTATTTGTGTAGTATACTACTGATAACATACAAACTGGTTGCTATTTGATAATGATTGGCTTAATTGCCAACTGTTTTGAATAATATAGCGACTCAATTTAGCTTTTTATCTCTATATATATATTCATTCATACGTGAAGCAAAAACACCTTTTTACAAAAATTACGCGGACGGAGGAGTATGAAATTTTGCACAATTAAATTTTATATGGAGAAGGAGTACAGAAAGCTAATAGTTTTGGTTATTGTTAATTTAAATTTAAATGGATTATGGTGGAATTTCGACCACTGGGCGACGACTAGTTTATATTAATAGGTGCAGCAAAAACTTTGTACATCTTTTTACGAAAATTACGCAGACGGAGTAGTATGAAAATAAGCACAGTTAAAATTTATATGGAGAATGTTCATAATCCCGAAGTACGGAACTTCGTCATAGCAAGCTTTCGTACGCGTACATCGCTTTTCAAAGGTCCATTTTCGAATCTTTCGTCATAGCGTACTTTCTAACTCATGTAAATCGTACTCTTAAAGGCGCGGACCCACCGCGGCGCACGGAGAGGCTACGCACGTGTATAAGCTTCGCGATGTAAGAAAATGTATGAGGTTGTGTCCACTGCAACCCACGGAGAGGCTAAGCATAAATTGACGTCATTGATACATGCGTGGCTTGCTTGAATAGGCGGTTACATAGCTCAATGCTGTCGACGTGGGTCTACGTTTCCACACGTTTTTGGAGTACACGAATATGACCCACGATTATGTACAGCTCGCTACCGCAGCGCAGTTTTCAGTCATAAATCTTGTGGAACGGACGCGTTTCATGTTTCTCGTATAGGTACATCTTATCGAGGTACTCATAGAATGGCATTGGCACTGACTTTGCTAGACAGTTTTGACGATGTATCTCCCGCAGTGAAGCCCGTGTGCGTGGATAGCAGTGGCACGTGCGTAGCCTCTCCGTGCGCCGTGCCATGCTATACTTAGTCGTGGGTCTTCGTGTACTCCAGTGGAAACGTAGACCCACGTTGTCAAACAAATTAATACACGCAGCTAAAATGCGCCGCGTGCCCGTGTACAGCATGCGCTGCGGTGGGCCCGCGCCAACTTTTTATGAATAAGTATAGTACATCGATATTTCAAACTTCGAATTTCAGTACGACAGTTGAAAAATGTTTATGCTAGGGGAGTCGGGAGTCCATAGCGGACTCCCAGCCACCGTAGGGGTGGGCTTGCGGGCGGCGAGCAACGAGTCGCTCACCGCCCGATAAGGACCAGGCCGAGGTCGACGGCGCGTTGTGTTGCAAGCGCGCCTCAATGAGATGTCGGCACGACCGAAGAGGTCCGCTAGAACCGATGCCTGCCAGGATCTATTCGATAGAGTTACCATGGCCCTGACATATGCAACTGAAGGAACAGGGGTGGGTTTTAGTCAGTAAAAGTCTGACATGCCCTCCCCCTCCGCCCAGAGCGGGAGACGTCATTTAATGATTTAACGCCCAGGAAAAAAAAAGAAGGGTTCAAAATCATACACTGAATCCATGGCAAAAAATACAAGGTTATACATTGATAGAAAGATATTGGTGTAAATATAAATTTGTAAATATGATAATTTATGTAAATCATGTCGGCCAGCAACATATGTAAATTAAGATGTGACACAGTTTCTTAAGTTAATATTAACTTAGATTACTTGCACATGATAAGAATATATTGATCAATAATTTAATTTAAAAAGGATTTTTCTTTTTTGTGCATTTTTTTACAATGATTATGGTGATGGGTGTGGTAGAAGAACAGGCTGTTCAGTCGCCTGCAAATTAATGGCAATTAATTTTTTTTACTACTGCAATTTCCCACACTACTAATTACTAAATATTCAAAAAACTGGCCATGTGTGAATTAGACTTGAGCATGAAGGGTTCCGTACCTAAATCTAGAAAAATTGCAAAATAATTACTTTTGTACATTTGTTGTCCTTAAATATTTATGTTATTCTGATTTTTATATATTTATTTATATATTTATAGCGGCAACAGGAATACATCATCTGTGAAAATTTCAACTGAACAACCACAAGTAAATATGATTAAGTGTATATTGCGGTGTAAGAGTCAGATGAACGTATCTACATTTTCATAAGAAAATTCACCTCTTCAAGCCTTACTAGCTTTTTAGGAGAGATAATTTTCTTTAGTAAATTGTATTATCTTTATATATATAATTCTACTGTGCGTGTGTACATACACACGCACAGTAGAATTATATATATGAACTGAACTCCTCTTAAACGGCTGGTCCGATTTAAATGAATTTTTTTGTATGCATTTGGGTGGCACCCCGGATGATTTAGATTCACTATTGGACCTGGTAGGTGGCGCTGCTATTGAGTTCTAGGAAACAGAACAACGTCTGTATGGTCAGCTAGTCTCTTATAAAAAGCTGGTAAACTTGAAGAGGTGAGGTGTGGTGAGAAGAGGATTTTCACAGAATTTTAGCTCTCCTGTAAAATTGAGAAGATGTATATATCTTCATCTGACTATTACACCGCGATATGGTGTCACTAAAATCTGGATTACTAGGCAAAATGCTTGGCTGAGGACTGAACAGCTTTCGTATACATTTGATTTACCGGTGTTTTGGCTATGTCGAAAATTTTAAAGAATATAATATCTTACTGTTTATCCACTCGAACAACAAAACGGGAAAAGATAAGCAAAAATTATTTTAAAATTACATTACATGATGAAATATGTAAATAATATAAAACCTGTTCCATTTGTAATGAAGTACTGTCACCGAAATATAGGCGTATTTAAAACACATTCCTTTGTACACAAATTATAAAGAAAAACTTTCACTCACAAAGTATTGGTAGAATTTTGATAACCTCGGCTTCCCATGATTATTGAATACCAATATAGCCTTAATCATTGTGTTAATTAACTATAAACTTAACAAATTACTCTATTTTCATTTATTTAATTGATAAATCTATTGTAATCCAATCATGAACGAAAATTATCGATTGTGTTTAGACAGTGACGTTAACAATTCCGTTCGGAAATTGAAACAAAACACGCGTCAGTTGCCAGAACATAGATAAAAAAATATAATCAGCGCGTTCCAGCTCTAATTCACGTTTTTAACTATTTCTAGACAAGTCTCGTTGCTTAATAAAAAAAAAGCCGTTAGGTAGGATTGCAGCGACAAGACTACCGAAAATTACGCTTCAATCCAATCTAATACAATAATGATTTCCACGAGAGGTGTTTTATTTGGCAAAAAAACAAAGTCCTGCCCAACTGAGTTGTAAAGACAAAAGCTTATGCTCTTGTATGTACAAATCAGTTGTGCGGGACTTTGTTTTTTTTTTGTCGAGCTTCTGAGCTCTATTTCTATCTGCTATGTTAAATTCATAAGAATGAGACATCTCGCTGTAATAAAAATATCTAACATTACTTTGGCAGAATAAAACCTCACAACATAATTTTTTAAGTTTTCTTCTATATTGCAATTAGTGCCGTACCACTCATATTATAAAATGATGAAGCACTCAAGTTTGCCCGCAGCTTCAGTCGTATGTTTATTGGAAATTATCCCACTCTAAAGAATTAGATACCGTGATAAAAGATATTTGTGTTTATCCAAGTCATAAACATTCTTTGTGTCTTAACCAAATCCGTTCTGCCGTTTAGCGTGATTGAGTAAGAAACATCTAAACATATAAACTTTCACATTTACAATAACATTATCGTAGGAAGGAAAGTAGTAGTCTCGAGGTTTAGCGTGAATAAATAAAAATAACATCGGTTTTCGTTTATCCCGAGTCACATGTAGTCTTCTGTACATGACATCTTTATTAATGAGTAGTGTCTTATCAACGAAAATCGATGTTATTTTATTTTGTCTCTCTATGTACTGATGTCTCGACCTTTTTTTATAGTTGAATTTTAGTTTTGAACTTTCTTTTTTTTTAGTAGAAATAGTAATATTATTTAACCGTTATCTGGCAACACTCAATACTCGCGAACGCGTTGCGCTGTCTCCTGTAACCCGCGAGTGTCACAATAAAAAAAAATCGCAAAAACTGAATGATTATTGTGTGAAATAAACATTTATTGTTAACTTTAAAGTTCTGTACAGTGTTTCATGTTTGATGGAAGCCTATTTGCGGGCCGCTGATGCTACAATAACGAGATACAGGTCAGTGTAACTGAAGATGGACATGGTATATTTTGTTGTCTTTATTTGGGTGCTCTGAGGTTTCTCGCGGTGTCGTGTAGCTTATTATGATTCTCTGTATCTTTGAGACTCATTTTTGGGCAATACGTGCCGTTGAAATATACGGTCTTGTTATAAAAATCGGTACAAATATGGTGCGGCTAGCTGTTGAGTCTCGTACGTAAATTTGGAAAGTTTAACGAGCGGCCTGAACGGAGTTAATAAAACATGATTGTTGGTATTGCCGCTACCGATTTGAACGCCGGTAGAAGGTTAGACCGTTGAAAAAATGTGCGCTTTCATAGAACCGTGAAGGTTTTGTATGTTTAAAGGTATTTGTGAGAATAAAACTTTATAAAGTATGGAATGTTACGAATTTTGATGAAGTATATTACGTGAACACTGTTGAATTAATTTACGTTAATTAAATATTGAGATCGCATAGATAGGCATAGTTTTCATTCATTTGAAAATATTTGATTTACTTTATTGGTGAATTACTTTTATGAAATTTTTATACTGTCCACATTTAACATTTAATTAATTTACATTCTTCAAATCTGGTCTATATAAAAAAAAAAAAATAGAAATGTAGGTTATGTAAATATTGACAAGTCCTAAAAAAGATAATCATAACAAAATAATTTAAAAGTTAATTCATCCATCTGTTAAAAACCTGTTAACTTAAAATAATACACTAATGCAAAAATTGTATTTCTTAAAACAATTCTTAAATATCTTTCTGGTGAACTCCTTGAAAACACCGAAATAAATACGGAGATCAAGGTATAGCATACAGATTGGTCTTGGTTACTACTTCAGATTCTTTTCCACAAAATTAAGATAATCTTTTACCAGCATATTTAGCGGCCAACATAGTTGGGGATATCCTAGGCAGATGATATAATATTTTAGGACAACTAACACACCGTTATCTGATCCCAAACTAGGCAGAGCCTGTACTATGGCAACCAGACAACTGATAAATATACTTATATACTTCTAAATACATACATATTATAGATAAATTACAACCAGACACAGAACAAATAATTGTGCTCATCACACAAAGATTTGTCCTGGGTGGGAATCGAACCCACAACCTCCATCTTAGCTACATACTACCTCCTAATTAAGTTTTTTTAAAGACATGTATTTAACTGCTAGAGGGTGGAGACCTGGTGACCTGAAACACAGGCCTGTAAAGCCTAGCTCAGGCACCAGTCTCCCACAGTAAACGAAACCATGTACCGCAAGTGTAACAAACTCTGTAATGTTTATTGTGGTGAGAAAAAAAAATAAAAAATAAATAGCAGTCAGGGTCACTAACCACTAGACTAACAGGCCAGTGAGATGATGAAGACATGAAGTATACAGCTCTGTGCATCAACATAAAGATTACTATCTACGTCACTTTTGTACCAATGCTACTTCAGAATGACAATAGCTCTCGTCTTTGCAATTTAAATTGCCTCACCCAGAATTCATTAATTCTGTATTGTGCAGGCATGAATAAGAAGGTAAGAACCCCATCGTTTATGAATACAAATCAATCCGTAATACTATAAATTGAAATACAATACATATTAATGATATATTTCGAAATTTAAGGGACTGGGTATTTTATTGAGAGATAAAGAGTTTTCGTTATATTCGTCTCCTCCATAAAACAAAAAATCTTAAAAATGTTTCTCTTAAAAGGATTTTTTTTTTTTTTGTTAGCTTCCACTGTCCTAGTCCTGAGCAAAGGCCTCCCTACGTCCATTTTTCGCGAGCCCGCGCGTCCTCCTTCCAACAAAAATATAATGTTATAAAAAGCAACTTAGAATATAATAACTTAAAGACAACCCATAGCAGTAAGACAATAGAAGGGAAGCACAATAAGTAAACACATGCTAGGCAATTACAACAAACTTTCTAAGAATTCCATTGTGCGTACAAAATATTTATGACCTTAAATCTGTTTTGTGTTCAAAGTTCAGTGAAAAGAATGTTTATTGGAGTCTTAATACTGACAATTTTTTTCACTATTCGGAATTATTGGTACACATACAGTAAACACATGATTGACTGGTCAAATTGTTGTCATTTGGCATTCAGATTAATCGAAAATCTGGATAATTAAATGTATGAAGAAATGCAGTTTTTGTAGATATAATTGCATAATACATAATGCTAAGTAATAATTAATCAACAACAAATATAAACTAAAAAGTTATAAAATCTATTAAGAGATGACATGTTTTGTAGTCATGTAAGTTCTGAAATTTCCGTGCATGCAAGGATTTGACTTGATAATTGAGGGCTGGCTAACTGAGTTTCCACTTTCAATATATGGGTAACTATGTAAAGCAAACATCTTAGTAATTTCTATTTTTAAGGACTTTTTGTTGAATAGAACTTTGGTGTACATATATAGAGTTTACGCAATGCTACTATAGTCCAGTTCATGTCTGTAATTGTTCAATAGTTTTTCTTTGTTAAGAGGAGGATCTTAGAAGATAATAGCTTTTGCCCGCGGCTTCACCCGCGTGGATGTCGGAAATTATCGCAATAGGACGTACTACCGGCGTTAATGTATTAAGAATGCATTAATCCAGGTTATATAGGTCCGCGTGGTATTTTTAACAAAAAAGTTTTTCGTGCGTTTTTTTTTTTTCGAGAGATTCTATTTTTTTTTTCTAAAATAAAAGTAGCCTAAGTTACTCCTTGTTACATCAGCTATCTGCCAGTGAAAGTCTCGTCAAAATCAGTCCAGCCATTTCAGAGATTAGCCGGAACAAACAGACAGACAGACAAAAATTGTAAAAAATGTTGTTTTGGTTTATGAACCCTGTATACATCCGTATACACTTAGTAAAAAGCAGTTATTTTAATATTACATACAGACACTCCAAATTTTATTTATTTGTCTAGATTAACACACGAGTGTATTACATTCCTTTTATAGCTGATAAACAAAACTATTATTTGTTATTCCAAGATTAAATCAAGAGTTTCAGAATGATTATTTATTATTCTGTGATATTGTACAAAGTTTTCAAAACAATAATATGTTTATGCACATTTCAAGAAGCTTAGTTTGAAGCATCTTTTTCTTTGTCATAACCATCCCGTTTATATGTATAAGCTGCATGCAGAACTTGGCCACTCCGATAGTGTTAGCGTTGGCCTTGCAAAGATCTTCCATTGTGTAGATATTTTTGCATAGAAATCACAACTAGAAAAGCGACACAGTTTGTGATGTAGCTCCACGGTCAACAGTTTAATAGAATGTTTGTTGAAGTTAAATTTTCAAAAAAGACATTAAATAAATTTTATTATTTAATATTAGAGAGTAACCGCTACAGAATTTCATAGTATAAAAATCATGCATCATAATTTTCAAGCCGTTAGATTCGTTTGAAAGAGTTACTGTGGCCCTGGCATATGGGCAACTGAAGGAACACGGGTGGGTTTTAATCAGTAAAAATCTGACACGCCCTTCCGCTCCAGCCCTAGAGCAGGAGACATCATTTGATGATTTCCAAACCAAAAAAAAAGATGTCACTAAAAATGGAAGGGGACACCTAAGGAGGAGATAATATCCGTGGCTGGCGTGAATACATTGACATGTCGACTTCTATGTTTTTATTTTTATTGGCTTAATACGTCCTACGCATACGGAATTTATATGAAAAAAAATTACAGCCCCAAATATACATAACTTTTGGAGCAATCGACTCTGGTAGTATGTTGACATCTCCCATTTTAACGTGTCTAACTTGACAAAACCTCATGTCAAATTAACGATTCAAATGTTTTTGTACACGAACATTGATATTTTGTTGTATCAACCTATACTCAGTAACCAAAATATTATTTGATAGTTGATAGCTCAACTTATACACCTGTAAGTAATTGACAAATTGAAGTGTCAATCTATGGCCAGCTGAGGTCTTTTTGATTAAATTGTGACAAATTGAGATGTCAAGTTATGGCCAACCGAAGTATTTCTGTTTAAATCGTGACAAATTGACATGTCAAGTTATGGCCTACCGAAACCGAACTCCCTTTCAAGACAATAAATGTTAAGAAAAGAGGAAAATCAGTAATAGATCTCTTTAGGTTGAGCCCAATCTTAAAGGAGGCTTTGCCAATCAGTGCAGAGAAAATAACAAAAAATTAAACCGCCGAAAAAACTGAAAAGCAAAAAATAATAAACCTTAAAATTATGAGAAGGCGCTTTAAGTGATCTTTGTTCATTGATTTTTCAGCGCCAACTCAAAATTTTAAGGTTTATTATTTTTTGGTTTTCAGTTTTTTCGGCGGCTTAATTTTTTGTTAATAAGTTTTTATTTTACATTTTTTTTGTGGTTTTAATGTACTAATAATACTTGGCAAGGTATACCCTATCCAATGAAAAAAGAATGATCAAAATCGGACTACTCTGTATAAAGTTATGCGTGGTAATACATTACAATCACTGAGTGAACAATCAATCATCCCCTGTTTTCTGACCCTTAGGGTTTGATTTTGTTTTCCAAATTTATATGGGACCACCCTCGGAGTATACCCTTTCCAATAAAAAAAAGAATTATCACAATCGGACTACTATGTAAAAAGTTTTGCGTGGCCATACATAAAAAAAAACAAAAATAAAATATACGCGTCGAATTGATAACCTCTTCCGTTTTTTTCGTCGGTTAAAAAAGGATTTGATGGACATGATTGACCTGATTGATGATTCGTTCAAGGAGTTTTATATTAATATAAAAACTGTCGGTGATGTCTCATCTACTGATCCAGATTTGGACGAGGACAACCCAGATGAAGAGGATTCTGAGGTCTAATAAAATGTGAATACCTACTATGTATCTGTCAACTAAATTATTAATCAGTATGTTTCCGTTGTTTGTGGCCTAATAAAACAATTTACTATTTCTTTTTTTTTTATTTATTGCGTATTACACTACAATACTGATAGGTTAGTGGTGTTTTAATTAAATATTTGTTCAATTAGAACAACATTGCATGATTTGAGTAAGTAATCCTAACTAACATTATAAATTCAAAAGTAAGTTTGTTTGTATGTTTGTTTGTCACATTTTCACGCTAAAACGGCTAAACGGATTTGGATGAAATTTGGCACATAGGTAGACCATGACGTGTTTTAGAATATAGGATACTTTATATCTCGACATTCCTACGGGATCGAAACTTATGGGGGTGAAACCACGGGGTGCAACTACATAACTACAAAAGCCAGCATATCCCTGTGGCAGTGCAAGAGAATGCTTGGCAGGAATTGGGGAATCAGCCCCAAAGTCACCCACTGGCTATACACCACAGTTATTCGACCAATCATCACATACGGCTCAATAGTCTGGTGGCCCAGAACAGACCTGAGCACAGCCCAAAAAGACCTTGAAAAGGTGCAACGATTCGCTTGTGTAGCCATCACTAGCTGCATGAGAACTACACCCACTGCTGCCCTACAGGTAATGCTCGGGCTACCACCTCTACACCTAATCGTGCGGGAGGAGGCTGCCCTGGCTGCCCTAAGACTGAACATAGCAGGGACCCTGAGCAATGACTCGAGGGTCAAGCACTCACGCATTAGGGACGATGCGATCAAGCGACAACCAATGATGGCATCACCCTGCGATAAAACTCCAAAACTACACTACTTTCAAAAGCACTACAACGTTATACTCACAGAAGAACAAAACGACCACTCGGGCCCGGAAGAGCTTAGAGTCTACACTGATGGCTCAAAGACCACCTCTGGGACCGGAGTCGGAGTTTTCTCACACGACCTTAACATAAAAATATCCAGCCCGCTGGGAATGTTCAACACCGTCTACCAGGCGGAATGCGTGGGCATTATACAGGCGGCGTATGCCATAGAAGCCAGAAGAGTTACGGACACTCATATACGTATACTCTCCGACAGCGCTTCAGTCCTCCAATCCCTAGCCAAACGATACATAACCTCAAGTCTTACACTAGAATGTCACAACGCATTAGAACGGGTAACAGTTTCTAATCGCAACAAAGTGACACTGCAATGGATAAAAGGACACAGTGGATCACTAGGCAACGACGCTGCTGACGAACTGGCCAGAAGGGCATCCAGCGCGTCAGTCTGCGGCCCCGAGCCCATCGTGCCCATCCCCTTTAACCAGCTACGCAGGTGGCTGCAGGAATTTACCCACACACAAGCGGAGACCTGGTGGACCTCGGCACCAGGCTGCAGGCAGTCCAGGGAAGCTATGCCATCCCCGGATGGCAGGCTAACCAGACGTCTGCTACGCCTGGACAGGGATGGTCTGCGTCTGATGACGGGCACCATCACAGGACACTGCCCGCTAAACAAGCACTTTCACACAATAGGCATAACGGACAGCCCCCTGTACAGGGCCTGCATGGAGGCTGAGGAAACCGTTGCGCATGTACTCTTCGAATGTACAGGCGTCACCCAGATTAGGACAGATACCCTCGGGACACCCAAATCATACACGGACGTTCTTAGCAGACCAGGAGACATGATAAACTTCTGGAGGGAGGTGGGCTGGTTGGAGTAAAACACCGACGGCCGCCATGGCCCACGTACAATGGTCCACTCAAAGGACTAAGTGCGGAAACCAAATCCCCATAACATTAGTGTTGCCCAAATGCAAGAACAAGACGAGACTTAGCCAGTCTTGGTCTTGGTCTTGCGCCAATACACCTGGTCTTGGTCTTGGTCTTGGTCTTGCGCTCCCAGTCTTGGTCTTGGTCTTGCAGCAAGAGTCTTGCAAGTCTTGCAATTACCTATTAGTCTATTACTATTTATTAAAGTTTACTTTAAATCTTAGAAAAACGTATTAGAATTGGAACATTGTGAGCTTGAATTAACATAGCCATAGTAAAGATCAAGCAGATTAATAAATAACTGAAGATTTGATAAGAAATTCGAAAAATCAACTGACCTATATGTCGTTTTCCATGGAAGTAACTGTTTCTTAATAAACATTTATGATTTATAAGCTTACATTTGCTAAAACATGTAAAAAAACAAATTAATTACAATAACTTGACTGTATTTTAAAGAACAATACTTATCTGTCTAGAAAGAGATTGAACCCTCAACTTATAAGAAATTTAATAAAAGAGTTTTACGATTTATCATTTATTTGAATAAAAAATAAAATACAACACAAATCAACAGCTTTATCATTAGGTTATGATACTTTATATCAATTTTTTGACCAAGAATTAATACAAAGTAACCATCTGGCTGACTCATCACTTAACCTATTTCTATGTTTTCTAATTACTAATGATGCTTTAGAAAATAACCTCTCAGCAGGTACTGAAGTTGCAGGTATTGAGAGAAAATCACGGGCCATTTTCGATAAAATCGGATACTCTGTCTCATGCGTCCTCCACCAATCTAAAATGTCTTCCGAGCTGGCAGTTCTTGGTTTTCTCAGGTACTCCTCCAACTCGTCTATCACTAAGCCTTGAAGACAAGATCCAGATGACGTCGAGGGACATTCATAGAGTTTATCAAAGTCTATTACGTCTTCATCTTCATCACATACTTTATTTTCTTTTTCTGGTAATTCCAGAGATTTGTTCAGTGAGTGTAGACTTTTATATTCTTCATAAAGTTCATTGAACTTGCGCAGACTTTCTGTTTTAAGTTGCTTCCCCCACATTGTCAGGTCAAAAGTCTGAGCCTTATGCCTTGGGTCTAAAATTAAAGAAGTACAATAAATCCAGTTGCTCTTCTTGTAATGTTTAAGCATTTTGTCTCGAGCTGCTTGGAAAGCTAGAATGAGCCTTTCATCCACTTCAGATCGATTAGGTTTCTCATCTAACTGTTTTACCATGGATTCAATTTTATCTAGCAAGAGATTGAATGATACAATGACTAGCGGTAATGTAACATATTTGTCTCCACCAAGTTTTGTACTTAAAAGTTTAAAGTTTATTAGAAATTTATGTAATTTTTCGAGTACCTGCCATTCATTAGCTGTGATTTGAAAATCATTTAATTCGGTGACAGAACTGCACAATATGTCAATGCCCGCTCTCACTTTTAAACCAAATCCAATCATATCATGTGTGGAATTCCATCTCGTTGGACAGTCAAGAATAGCATTTAGATTTGATGGCACGCCAGCTGCTTCACAAGCAGACTGAAACTTCTTCTTCACTATCTCACTTCTTTTTATTTTACTGGAAATACTGCGTAACTTTGTTACAGATGTACGCGAGTCAGCAATATTTGGTGCAGATTCTTCATCTTCCTCATCCTCAGTTTCGTCTGCATAGTCTTCGTACTGCTGATCTTGCGCGTTAGTGTCAGACTCACAGTGTAATGCTAAGGTCTTTAATAAATCTTGTACACCAAGGTTTAAAATGTGAGCAAAGCACCGGAAATGTTGATTGTCTGAATCAAAGTGTGGCGGCAGCTGTTTGCCCAGTTCATACATAAATTTGGTATTTGCAGTTGCGTTGTCGACCGTGATACCTTGTATTTTATCAATTATGCCATATTCCAATAAACATTCATGGAAAATCGTTGCAATATCTTCCCCAGTATGTCGACCGCGTGATGGTATAAAATCAAGAACTACAGATTGATACTTCCATTCGTTGTCTATATAATGAATAGTAACCCCGTAGTAACTCCTACCAGCAATTGACGTCCACCCATCAATGGTAAAAGACATTTTAGATGATAATTGTTGAAGTCGTTCCTTGAGATTCAATTGGAGCTCTTCAAATCGCTCTTTGACTTTCCTTCTAAGTGTAGACCTTTTAGGAAACACCATATTAGGGCAAATACGTCGAAAATATACTTGTGTAGCTTCGTCATCGAAAAATGAGAAGGGAAGATATTTTTTCACCACCCAATCAACTGTAGCTGTCGTGATGTTGTCACTGCTGTTTTCCGACTGAAACAAAACAATAAATCTTGTGTTATTATTTAAAACATACTAGGTTTGAGCGTATAAGAGGAGGAGGTTTGTTGTTGTTAAATCGAGAAAATCGTTAAATTGATATTTGTTATATTAAGGTTGCACTGTACTGTAATTTACCAAAATAAAGTACTTAGTTGTTACTGGCCGATTAAATGAAAATATGGGTGTTTATAAAAAATATTTAAGACGATAATTACATACTTAATATGTCGCACCCCTAGATGAAAACACCACTAACTCAAAAATACTTACGTAAGTTAATGGCGTTTTTGAAAGTATCGCATGAATAGCTACGCGGAGTTAAAATTCTTTTAACTGTTAAAAAAATATTCTTACCTGTCCACTTCTTCCAGCGGTTACTAAAAAGCTTGTGATATCTCCACTTAATTTTGGTTTAACAGGAAGAAATATTTCTGATTCCTTTTTGTGGAAAGATATTAGATGTTTCCTTAAGCCTGAAGTGTTTCTGTTTTTCATTTTTATTTCAATCTTTTTATGTTGGCACAATTTACAGAAGGCAGTTTGGGATGCATGAATTATTTCGAAAAACTCCTCAAATTTGCTTTTGGGTCTTTTAGATCTGTGACTCAAACTCTCGTTACTCGGACTAGAATAATTTGAATCTTCGTCACTCATATTAAATTGTACACGTGATACGTTTTTAGAAAACAACGAGAATTAGTAAAAACAATTATTAAGTTAGACTCGAAGCACAGCTCAATTGGAAATGACTGGAATTAAAATAATTCCTTTATTTATAGTACGTTTCCTTGCTTTCTACCGCGCCGCCTCGCCACGTGCCGGCTCTATGAAAAGGATGCCGCCGCAAATCAAACAATGCCGCGTGCGGCGTACAAACACACACTAAATATTACCTACTTGTACAGACGCGACGCGTGAATAAAATAGAATTAGTGCCAATCACTATTCTTTACATATAAGTGCATGTTTAGGCGTACATCTATACTAATATTATAAAGCTGAAGAGTTCGTTTGTATGTTTGATGACAGAAGTTTTAAAATAAATAAATAAGTCCTGAACGTCACTATACCTCCAAAGTTACTATTCCTCGTGGACGAAGTCGCGGGCACAGCTAGTAAATACTTACTCTTGTTTTGGCGTACATCTATACTAATATTATAAAGCTGAAGAGTTCGTTTGTATGTTTGATGTAGGGCATGCAAAAACCGGGCTGTTTATAAAAACCGGTTTTTTCGGGGTTTATGTTTACAAAACCGGTGAAACCGGTTAAATCGGTTTTTTCGGGTTTTTTTATTTGATTTTTAATAAATGAGAAATATGTCTGTACAGAAATGAAAATGCTGAAGTCTAATCAAAATATGATTTTTTTACGGACTGAAATAAGGTACAAGTACTAACAAGCTATACAAAAAGTTTCTTTACTTTATACAAGACATAGAATAATAATCATAAAGCTTATTATTTAGGAAAATAACATATTCTTTAAAACCTAACATACACAATTTGGAACATTTGGTAGGTAGACAAAGGCTTAAAATTACAGAATATTAAATAAAAATTGAACTGTCATAAAATACAAACAGGCAAAATCAACAGTACGTAAAATGAAATCAAAATAATTATTGAAATATCGCATAAAATGGAAGTCTTATTCCATAATAAACCAAAACAAAATAAATCTGTCATTGTTGTAGATAAAACAGACTAGCTTCTGCCCGCGACTTCGTCCGCGTCAATTTTTTCTACCCTGACCTTTCCCGTCGCATCGAATTGCCTGCTAGTTTTCGTTCATTTTTCGTTACTGCTCCGCTCCTTTTAATCGTAGCGTGATGTTATATAACCTATAACCTTTCTCAATAAATGGGCTACTCAACACAAAAATATTTTTTCAATTCGGACTCGTAGTTCCTGAGATTACCGCGTTCAACCAAACAAACAAACTCTTCAGTTTTATAATATTAGTATAGATGAGACCTGCTGATAAAAAGGCTCTCTCTGATTCCACACTTGTTGGAGGTATAGATTCCAAAGCTTTATATACTTTTATTAAGTACTCTCCCATTTTTCCTCCACCGTCGTAAAGTGCCATTTCCACCCTGATTTTAGTTTCTAAATCAAGTTCTGTAGATAGGCTTGCACCAGAGGTATGTTGTTTGAGAGCCTTCTTTATTTCTTGTCGGAGTTGGTCCTTGATGTTCCATGAAACATTTACTAGGTATTGTATAGTCTAAGTTTTCCTGAGTTGTAGTTGCCGTCAGTTTAGTAGTCGAAAAATGCTTACTTATAATGTTAACCGAAAAAACCGAAAACTCCGGTTTTGTTATCTTAAAAAAACCGGGTTTCAAATCAGTCGGTTATCCGGTTTTTTCGGTTATCCGGGTATCCGGTTTGCATGCCCTAGTTTGATGACAGAAGTTTTAAAATAAATAAATAAGTCCTGAACGTCACTATACCTCCAAAGTTACTATTCCTCGTGGACGAAGTCGCGGGCACAGCTAGTAAATACTTACTCTCATCATCTCTCTCAGAGATATTCGGGCTGGTAAGTAATACAAAACTCTTATCGCAGGCTTTTTATTTTATTAGTAGGTAAGTACCTACGCTTTTTATATTATTTTATTAGTTTTGTAGAATTTTTTTACACGTTTCAAGTATATTTAAAAGTGGCTACAATATTTATTAAACGGGTGATATTTGAACACTTTTTTGCTATTTTTTCTTGTAAAAACTTAAGAAATATAATGACTAAATGTACAATAATAGTACCTAAGTAATTAGTTTAAAACCATATAAGTAATCAATATTATAATATATACTTACTAGAATGAATTAATATGACATCTACTACCTATCCTTACCATTTTATCCTAATCATAATACTACTTGCGTGATCAGTATAATGTATTCATTTTCATTCTAAGCACTCTGAAACTTATTTATTCTTTGGAACACCTGTAGGTACTCTTAAAAAAATTCGAAATTATTTTGCATGAGTATACCTACGCCCTATGGCGGCAATCAAATAGTGTCACAAATGTTATGATTTCGGCGTGGCGGCAACGATTGTTTTAGATTTCAAAAGAAGCCGCCGGCGCGTGTATCATAACCATGTACTTCCGAAAAGCGGCAAATTTCTTTGAGAAGTAAGTACAAAACCTTTGATGCCGCATTATCAAAGTGCCGATGGTTAAAACATAACTATGCATGCACTCAGTTTGATTTTAATAGATATTTTTTTATTCGTTATGTTTATGGTATTAGTCGTAATGCGCATAGGTCCAGTTTTTCATATTCTTTGATACAGTTTTTTGCGTCTCATAGAATTCCTAAGCGTACCTACCTATACACCGAACTGTTACACCTAACTACTCAGTGAAATAGCGCTAAGTCCTAGCTGCAAGACGCAAGAGTCTTGCAGGCTATGTCTTGTTCTTGCTCAAGTCTTGCACGGTCAGTCTTGGTCTTGGTCTTGCTAAAAATACGCGGTCTTGTTCTTGGTCTTGGTCTTGCAAAAACGCAAGAACAAGACCAAGACTGCAAGACCAAGACTGAATTTGGGCAACACTACATAACATAGAACATAGAACCACGGGGTGCTGCTAGTAAAAAAAATAACTCTTTAGTTTTATTATATTAATTTATTATCTCCGAAACTATATGACCAATTGACATACTGTAAACGGCAAATCTTATCTCTATGATATCTTTGTGATTATAAAATAGTTTATTTTGAGCAGGATTAGTATTTTGTTGTTTAAATAATCATCCAAACGTAAGGATGTCGAAAAATACTTTTTTTAAACATAAATGAATTGTAAAAGATAAAATATAAAAGATAGAAATATGGTGTCTTGGACTTTTTTGTAGAAATATATTTGGCGGACCAGGTTGCCATACATTGTTTTCAATTATATACAACTTTTTAGGTAGCGCATGCAAATAATTCTGTTTTAAGAGGTATTTCTTTCCGACATGCTAGACAAAAGTTGTAATAGCTCAGCTAATATGCATGTTATAAACATAAATTATAACCTATAGCACTAAGGAATAATGCAGCTTGCTACCAGTGAATTTTTTTTGAGAATTGGATCGTTAGTTCCGGAGATTACCTTCTACATACGAACTTACAAACAACCAAACAAATTTTACCTTTTTAAAACATAGGATAGATATTCATCATCTGTTTGCTACCCAACATTTTTTTATTGATAAATACGTTATTATTCACTGTGTTTGTCATTAAAATAATGTTACGTAGATCGTAAAGTCTAGAAACATCGTGCTAACTCCATCTCAGAAAGGGACAACGTTACGTAGATCGAAAAGTCTAGAAACGTCACGCTAATTCCATCTAAGGATGGGGCAGTGTTGAAACTTCTTGATACGACACACTAACGCCATCTGTTATCAAGTAGCAAGTACTACGAACAATTGTACGTAGACGCCACCGCCATCTATTGTTGAGTAGCGGGATTAAACAGTAAATAGATGTCTGTGGAAGGTTCTCGAAGTTTCGAATCTACTTGTAAACTGTGGAAAAGTGTTGAATGTTCGCGAATGTACTGCTCGGGATATAAATAGCGGATTGTCGGCCCGATGGGCAGTTCGATTTCGGAAGCGAGCGAATACGAATCAAGCGATACAGTACAAGCGAAACAAGTGACTCTGTTTGACTATTGCGATATTGTGATTGTTTAATTAAACTGTGGTGTGTTTCGATAATTTTGGCTTAAATTAATTTATCCCGAAACCCAGCTCGTAACATTTGGTGTCAGAAGTAAGGGATAAATTATGCCTGTTTTACCGAAGGAGGACACGGAAAGTATTCGTACCAGGAGTCAGCGCCAGCAGGAGGTGGATCAGAGGCGATTTGAAGGACCTTCAAGACAGACATCTGGGGGTAATCAGCCGACGACGGAGCCAGTTTCTCAAGCGTCTGGTGTTCCTACAGCATCACCAGCCATGGATCTTTCTGCTCTGATGGCGATGCTGCAGGAGCAGGCCCGTCGACAGGAAGAACAGGCCCGCCGACAGGAAGAACAGGCCCGCCGCCTACAGGAACAGCTGCAGCAGGACAAGGAGGAACATGCTCGCCGACAGGAAGAACAGGTTCGTCGACAGGAAGAACAGGCCCGCCGACTACAGGAACAGCTGCAGCAGGACAAGGAGGAACATGCTCGCCGACAGGAAGAACAGGCCCGTCGACAGGAAGAACAGGCCCGCCGCCTACAGGAACAGCTGCAGCAGGGTAAAGAGGAGCAGGTTCTCCTTTTGAAAGATCTACACGCGACATTTGGCAAGGACAACAAAGCCATGAAGGAGACTGTTCAGGTACATGAAAATCGTATCTCCGAGGCCGAAGTCCAGATCGCTGATATAAGAAAAGCGGTTGGAGTTCTGAAAGCTGGAGACCGGACTACGGCTCCGATAGTTGCTGCACCTTCCGTGCGCGGGTTTAAAGTGCCACCCTTCGACGGAACATCTTCCTGGTCGGCATACAAAATTCAATTTGAAGCTGTCATGAATGCAAATGGGTGGACAAAAGAGCAGGCCATGACCGCGCTTACTTTGGCCCTTCGTGATCAGGCCTTAACCGTGTTAGAGGCTCTCGGCAAAAAGGTTACCTACGAGCAGCTGGTTGAGGCGTTAGAATCCAGATACGGTGACACACACCTGGAACACGTGTTTCGCGCCCAGTTGAGGGATCGTGTGCAGCGCAATGGTGAAAATCTGCAGCAGTGGGCCCTGGAAATTGAAAAGTTGGTCCGAAAAGCGTATCGGTCTGCGCCTGCACTCATCGAAGGGATTCTGACTCAAGCATTTATAGATGGCATACGGGACCTGGAAGTAAGGGCTGCCGTAAGACTTGGGCACCATGAGAAGCTGAAGGAAGCCTTGGCCCACGCGTTGGAGGTGGAGGCAGTGAGGCATAATCATCGAGCCCATCGCTTCAGGGAGGTTGTGGAGTCACCTGTTCGTGACCGTATTAGGCACAGCCCTAAATGTTACACTTGTGGAGAAAAGGGCCACCTCCGGTCGAATTGCCCGAAGCGAAACACTGCCACCGAATATCACACCCAGGTTAGAAGGGTGTCCGATAGCACAGCGCAGCAGCAAGAGAAATTCGTAACCCATAAGAGTACGGGGCGAGTATTGGCTAGTGTGAATAGAACCCCAAGGATTTCGATGTCACAGGCTAATGACGGCATATCCCACGGTAACGCGGACACTTTATCAAGAAGAACTTCTCCTGAAGAGTACAAACAATGTGTCAGTCAGGAAGCTAAGGAAGTAGTTCCTGTCAGGGTGCTAAGAACGGACCTTCATGACAAATGGAAGGAAACGCTACGGCATGCCCAGCAGCGTGATACAGATATCAGGCCAATTCTCGAGTGGATTAAAGCTGATGCTCCCAAACCGAAATGGTGTGATGTTGCAGCGATGAGTACCACCACAAAGAATTATTGGGCACAGTGGGAGAGCTTGACGCTCCAGGATGGTGTCTTGTGCCGTAAAAAAGAAAATGGTCGAGGGGATAGCTGTCACCTGCAAATGGTCGTCCCGAAAGCAAAGGTGCCAGATGTTTTACAGCACTACCACAACGGTTGTTCAGGAGGACATAGGAGTGTAAAAAGGACTCTATTGCAGATCAGGGAACGTTTCTACTGGATCCACTGTCGACAGGATGTTGAGGATTGGTGTCGCAAATGCACCAGCTGTGCGCGCACTGCGTCTAGAGTTGTTCATGTGGATGGATTGGCGCAATGTTGCGGGAATGATGATGCTCGGGACGAGCATGTCTAAGGAGGGGGCAGTGTTACGTAGATCGTAAAGTCTAGAAACATCGTGCTAACTCCATCTCAGAAAGGGACAACGTTACGTAGATCGAAAAGTCTAGAAACGTCACGCTAATTCCATCTAAGGATGGGGCAGTGTTGAAACTTCTTGATACGACACACTAACGCCATCTGTTATCAAGTAGCAAGTACTACGAACAATTGTACGTAGACGCCACCGCCATCTATTGTTGAGTAGCGGGATTAAACAGTAAATAGATGTCTGTGGAAGGTTCTCGAAGTTTCGAATCTACTTGTAAACTGTGGAAAAGTGTTGAATGTTCGCGAATGTACTGCTCGGGATATAAATAGCGGATTGTCGGCCCGATGGGCAGTTCGATTTCGGAAGCGAGCGAATACGAATCAAGCGATACAGTACAAGCGAAACAAGTGACTCTGTTTGACTATTGCGATATTGTGATTGTTTAATTAAACTGTGGTGTGTTTCGATAATTTTGGCTTAAATTAATTTATCCCGAAACCCAGCTCGTAACAATAACATTGTTTACCTACTAGTTTTATTCTATATTTGCCACTCAATCGGTAAATAAGTTGATAACTGTGGTGAACAAATTGACAAGTCGGTGAATAAGTTGATAACTCGTTGGTGAACGACTTGACAAGTCTATTATTATGGAAACTATGGGGAATTTCGTTTGTTTACTGTAATCATTCAAAAGATGGCATAAAATAACCTATAAAACAACTGGAACACATACGTTAAACTAATTTACCGATTTACCAGAAGAGCTCAAAAGTTTAAAATGGCCGCCCTGAAAAGTTGCCATTTTAGACATGTCAACATATTCACGCCAGCCACGGATATAGTGACCTCATTGGTGATGTTGTTCAGAAAGGTCAGGTGCGTAGTACTCGCAACCAGAGTGCGTATATGACCAGATGTATGAACGAAAAAGGGGTATGGTAAGTCACGTAGTCGTATCCCAATTTATTTAGGGTTGGAACAGTCTGTTTTCTTTTCCCATACTCGGCTATTAGTCGTCATATCAGTAGTATCCTCTTTTTTAGCCATCAACATGAGGCATGGGGTTCTGGGTATGATTCCCAGGCTGGGCAAAGTGTTATTGCATTTTGCCTTCTGGAATTTCTCAGTAACAACCTGGAGATTCTCTTATGCGAATGGATGATGGCAATAGGCCCGCATAACTAGGGAAATGTTGGTTTATTATAGGTATACCTCTGTCCAACCCTCGGTTAAATACAGGCGTAATGTTATATAATGTAATTTTAGTACTGCGGACGTACAGTAAAGTAAAAGTTCTTGCTTCAGTCTATTAATACCTAGTAAGTAGTAAACAAATTTTATGTTTGTCTTGCAGAAAACAGCCGTAGTAAAATAAAAGCATTAAGCAGGTCGTCAATAGCATAACATACAAATATCATCTTTAATAATATTAAATAGAGGTAAAATTTGTTTGTAAGTTCGTATTTATGGGGTAATCACTGGAACTGGAGGAGTGGTGGCCCAGTGATATCGGCCCCTGACTTCGAGTTGTAGGCTCGAATCCAGATAGACGCTTACTTTCTGTGAATAACTTCATCACCACTGCTCTCACAAAGGTAAAGAAATAGTCAATTTAAAAAAAAAGTTTTAATAGTCATTTATTCAAACTAGGCTTAGAGTCAACACTTTTTGAACGGCAAAGTTACATAAGACAGTTCTCGAAAACGCCTACCCTTCACCAGTTCCTAGTGCTTTAGCTGGGAAGAAGTGACGCAACAAACTGCCCATACATCGAGAGGAAACCGGTAATTTTTGGTTCTCGCAACCAAAAATTCAAAGAGATGTGACATCTACTAACCCGCACTGGGCCCGCGTGGTGGATAACGGCCCACTCCCTCTCACCGAGAGGAGGCCTGTATCCCAGCAGTGGGACAGCTATAGGCTGATTATGCTTTGAAACTTACAGAGTCAGACTTGAAAACAGCTTAGCATTTGATAGCACAATGCCCATTATATGGGACTTAAACAAAACTGGCGGGTAATGAGTGTATTATA
Organism: Aporophyla nigra; assembly: GCA_947507805.1. NCBI lineage: Eukaryota > Metazoa > Arthropoda > Insecta > Lepidoptera > Noctuidae > Aporophyla > Aporophyla nigra. The sequence goes on from OX382320.1 coordinate 3,249,395, forward strand.
AGTTGATTTCTGCCCTACCCTTCGAAGAAAACAAGCTAGATAGTTTGTTACGTCATACATTACAATGTAGCTCGTAAATATTGACACACTGTAGCCATCAATGTGATTGATTGATCTTGATTGATCACAATGAGGGCAGACATATTGGTTACTAATTTAAATGTTTATTGAGCAAGTTTTTGTTTAATTCCCTCGAGGTTCAAAATCCGTTGCGATCCTAGTTAAGAAGAGCAACGCAGTCACACTGACAGATTGTAATATGTATTGGTTGTAACACTACACACTATATACAGGATGTTTATTTATTTAATTTAATAAATTGGTTGTGTTCCTTTCCTTTTCATAACTATAATCATATTTTTTATAATAATTTCCCAGTATCGTAATCTAAATCGTGTCTATTATAAACTTGATTTTATTCTAGAATAAAATTAGAATTTACTAATTAAGAAACGATGGAATTTTATTACTAAGTTAATATTCTACGAAGTCTTTATCATGTGAAAAAATGGTTACATTAACCAATTAAGAAAAAAATATACACCGAAAGGCCATACAAGAACATAGTGTCTTTATTGGTGATGTTCTTCAGAAAGGTCAGGTGCGTAGTATTCGCAATCGGCGTGTGTGTATAACCATATGTATGAACGTAAACGAGGCAAAAGGAGTATGTAAGGATCGTAGTAGATGGCTTTCTGTAGTTTCTGCCTACCCCCATGGAAATTAAGCGTGAGTTTATATACATACTAGCTTCTGACCGCGAATTCGTTCGTGTGATTTTTTTTTTTGCCCTCAATCCATCATCCTCATCCTCAATTTACGTCACACAAATTTCATGATTTTTTACCTCCCCCCCGTCCTTGTCACAGCTAGTCACATTTGTGAGACCCCCTCTTCCTAGTGTGACGTCACATATTCTGCAATTTTACATCTAGACATTGAAATTTTTTTAAATTTTTCGTTCATCGTTCATATTTCGTGTTTTAATAATACTTTAAATATGTATATTCAATTTTGAAATGCGACGTCACAAAATTTAGGGCCCCTCCCACCCCCTTGTCACACAATGTCACAATTCGTCGACCCCTCCCCCCCTTAACGTGTGACGTAATTTATGGATGGCCCCTAGCCCGCCCGCGCTATTACGTCTCTTAAAATTAGAGTTCATTCCGACCTTTTTCATTTTGCTCGGCTCCTAAGGGCCGTAGCGTGATGTTAAATAGTCCATAACCTACCTCAAGAATTGGGCTATCAAATGCAAAAAGAATTTTTCAAATTCGACTAGTAGTTCCAGAGATTACTTCCTACAAACAAACTCACAAACTTTACTCGATGGAAGATGTTCCGTTTCAGTCTAGTTAAGCCCAAGCAGCCACTCCTGAATATCTATACTAATATTATAAAGAGGTAACATTTGTTTGTAAGTTTGTATGTAGGGGGTAATCTCCGGAACTATTGGTCCGAATTCAAAAAATATTTTTGTGTTGGGTAGCTTATTTATCGAGGAAGGCTATATAACATCACGCTAAAACCAAGAGGAGCGGAGCAGTAATGAAAAATGTTGCTAAAACGGGGAAAATCGCACGGGTATGCGATTCAACGCGACGGGAAGGGTCGGGGGAACAAGAAATTCAACGCGGACGAAGTCGCGGGCAGAAGCTAGTGTTTTATACAGCCAAACTTCTTCAAGGAGTGACAGTGGACCCCAAAACGCCCACCCTTCACCACTTCCCAGCTAAAGCACTAAGAAGTGGTGAAGGGTGAGCGTTTTGGGGCACTGTCTTATGTAATTTTTACGTTCGAAAAGTGCTGAGCCTCAGCCTAATTTGAATAAATGACTTTTGATTTTTCATACAGGCATGGTCCAGTAACTAAAAAGTGCATCTATTTAGTGTATCACGTATGACTCCGACGATTTTTGGCACAACTTTTGCGTTGCGGCGGCCTCGCACCGATTTGGTGTGTACCCACGCCCTTATAAAGAAGCAGGTGGTTGCGTGGTGAACTGTTGGTTGACCTAGTACAGTTTCATTCGCATAACAAGTGGCTGGTACTGACCTTACTCAATGTTACCTTTAGTGGCATAGGACGACTGACGGCCGATTAGGAGTTTAGAATAACTATAGTTTCAATGTTGCCATGACAGAAAATTTTTCGATCAGAAAATAAAAAGAGCATGTTCCCACAAACATATTTCTTCAGTCCCCCAGACCGTATTTTTGCTATGGCGGCCAATCTCAACGGAGACTAGCCTTCGGCGCGGGAGATATTATAGTGCAGGCGTGTGTGCGCACACACAGGGACATTCACTCTTCCCTCACTCCCATAGTCTGATGGGACGGCAATCCGACACGACCGGAGAGAGATCAGGCGTAGAACCAACGGCTTAACGTGTTTTCCGAGACACGGGGGTATCACACCGCCAACTTCCAAACTCCGGACTGTTAATAAAAAAATTCTAATGGAAAAACTCAATAACACTTTGTTTGACCCGGGTATCTAATCCCGGACCTCACGCTCAGCAGTCGCGCTTGTGACCTCAAAGACCAATGGGGCAGTTAAATAACATAAAACAAACAGACGAACAATAACAACAATAACATGAACAAGAACATCGTTTCTGTGGGAATTAGTGATTAAGATACACGACCTCAGACCAATAAAAAAGTACTTTTTTATTGGTCTGAGTACCCAACAAAATATTTTTCTGCCTCATAGACGACCTGCCCCTGACTGCCTAGTTGGTCTAATAGACGCAAGCGCTACGCAGGTCGAGAAAACTATTATTGGGTTTTTCAATCAGGAATTGCTCAGTAGCAGGTCGCAGTCTAGATTTGTGCAAATTGTAGGCTCGCCCTCTATTACATAAGACTTAAACGTAACTTGAATTGTGGGTGTACTATAAGTTCACCTCTGTCTAGGGTTGCCAACTATACCTACTGTTAAAAACAGTATTATACTGTTTTTCACCACATTATACTTTTTACTGTTGAACAAAAATAAAGTATACAAAATACTGTTTTCAGCATCAAAATGCTTTTAACTGTAAGTGTTAGACTGACGCTCCCACAAGAAGACTGTCAATTAAGGGGGATGCTCCGACCAGCCCGCGAAATTCAATTTTTTTTACGTTTTTTGCAATTTGCAGGCCAGTGCTAGGTTGTATGTTGATTAAAATATTATTCGCGCCTGTAAGACGATGTCGTTACAGAATTATAATTATCAAAATCGCCAATACAACCCTCCAAGTTCATAAAGCTATAGGAATGACTTTTTCTCTTTTTTTTTGTTCTTAGGCCTTTATGAACTTGGAGGGTTGTATTGGTGATTTTGATGATTATAATTCTGTAACTACATACGTCTTACAGTCGCGAATAATATTTTGATCAACATACAACCTAGCACTGGCCTGCAAATTGCAAAAAACGTAAGAAATTTTGAAGTTCGTGGGCTGGTTTGGAGCATTCACCTTAATAAGTTGTGCGAGAAGTTCTAAAAAAATATGTATTAAAAACATTAAATAAATAAAATACTGTTCATTTTTCTAAAATACTGTTTAATATTCTTCTCAGACCTCAATATACTTTATTTCTTGTAAAAAAAAAGTTGGCAACGCTAACTCTGTCTAACCATCGAGGATATACAAGCGTGATGGTACTTAACATAGACCCCACTAGTTGACACCAGTATCAAATCTACTGTAAACAAGTATATAATTATACAACAGTCTGCAGCGCATATAATATACATTATGTATATCGTGTATCCGACGCGCCCACACACAAGCCCATTGTATGGTCGTTACGAACGCTGCCAATTGTTGTAACGAGCCCTCGTTACGCTAACGATAATCCTTTATCATTACGTGTGGATACCAACACGAGCTGAAAATTGTCAGTTCTTGTACACACATAGGTACTTTATCTATACTAATATTATAAAGCTGAAGAGTTTGTTTGTTTGGTTGAATGCGGTAATCTCAGGATTGGTCTGCATTGAAAAATTATTTTAGTGTTGGGTAGCCTATTTATTGAGGAAGGCTATATAACGTCACGCTACGATCAAAAGGAGCGGGGCAGCAACGAAAAATGAACGAAAACTGGCAGGCAATTCGATGCGGCGGGAAGGGTCAGTGAACAACAATTAGACGCGGACGAAGTCGCGGGCAGAAGCTAGTGTATTTTATCTATGGACATTCGTAAATCGACATGGTGAAGGCCGCAGGAATCCGCTGGATGCGACAAACACAGAATCAGTCGAAGTGTCGGTACTTAGGGGAGGTCAAAGTCCAGCAGTGAACGTCTTTCCGCTGAAATGATCATGATGATGATAATTTTTCGTAAAGCTGTGACAGCCCTGCCAGGGTCGCGAGATTGTTCGAAAGAGATACCGTGACCCTGGCACATGGGCAACTGAAGGAACACGGGTGAGTTTTAGTCAGTAAAAGTCTGACACGCCCTCCCGCTCCGCCCAGAGCGGGAGAAGTCATTTGATGATTGCCCATCCAAAAAAAAAGCTGTGACAGCCGTTACGGGTCGTCTGAAGCCCAAAAGTCTGTTAACCAGTCTCAGAACGGGGTATCGTCGTGTTATCTAGTAACTGGGTTATGAAGTCAGGTAGGCAGTCTCTCCATGTAAAATTAGTACTATTCAAATGTAGCCGCTCTCCGCTTTAATGAGAGTGAAATTCTGTAGCCATCTGCGTGGCTGGTTGAAGGGTATGGGCACGATAAGTTCGGATCCACACTCCATAGGCTAAGGCGCTAGATGCTCTTAACTCTGGCTGCTATATCAATGATAAATTAACTTCATTTCTGTAAGTAGGTTTGTACATACACTTTTACACGTCAATCATATGTTTAAACTAGATGAGGTCGGGGTTTCCTATCTGAATACTCTGAGAAGAAAGGCCGAAACAGACTCAGAGGTGACAGTGTCCTGCCAGAGTCGCGAGATTGCTTCGAAAGAGATACCGTGATCCTGGCAAATGAGCAACTGAAGGAACACGGGTGGGTTTTAGTCAGTAAAAGTCTGACACGCCCTCCCGCTCCGCCCAGAGCAGGAGAAGTCATTTGATAATTTCATCCATCAAACAAAGGAAAGAAAAGAGGTCACAGTCTCTTTTAAAGTTCGGACATTATCTTGGTTACATCATGTGAGGACCATGTAAACCTAGTGATGATGATAACCAAGACAATTTCAAGCCGGTTTTTTTTTTCTGGATGGGAAATCATCAAATGACTTCTCCCGCTCTGGGCGGAGCGGGAGGGCGTGTCAGACTTTTACTGACTAAAACCCACCCGTGTTCCTTCAGTTGCCCATGTGCCAGGGTCACGGTATCTCTTTCGAACAATCTCGCGACCCTGGCAGGTATCGGTCCTAGCAGACCATTATGTTCATCAATGGCTTGACTGTCACTACATTAATAATAATAATATAATAATAATAATATTCCACAACTATCACACAACGCCATCTAGTCCCAAGCTAAGCAGAGCTTGTGTTATGGGTACTAGACAACTGATAAACATACTTATATATTTCTAAATACATACATATTATAGATAAATTACACCCAGGCACAGAACAAATGATCATGCTCATCACACAAACATTTGTCCTGGGTGGGAATCGAACCCACGACCTCCGGCATAGCAGTCAGGGTCACTAACCACTAGACCAACAGGCCTGTCAAACATTCAAAGCACTGAGTATTTTGTTATGTTATGCCTGAGTAGGTAGAGCTAATTATGTATATGTTTGACTAACATAAATATCGATTCGATCCGTCATTGTATAGTAATCAAATAGTAACTGATGTTGTTAGTTTTGCCTCCCGAGTAAGGTCTGCCTTGACAGTACTAAGAATACTTGGATCGATACTGTATGTAACTATGTTTTCCAACCAAACCAAAGAAGCGATGGGTGGATTATGTGAAAGATGGAGTGGATAGAAAGGGTGATTACCGAGTTTTTTTTTTTTTTTGGATGGGAAATCATCAAATGACTTCTCCCGCTCTGGGCGGAGCGGGAGGGCGTGTCAGACTTTTACTGACTAAAACCCACCCGTGTTCCTGCAGTTGCCCATGTGCCAGGGTCACGGTATCTCTTTCGAACAATCTCGCGACCCTGACAGGGTGATTACCGAGATGACGACTAATTGAGAAGTGTGGAGGAAAAAGACATGTTGCATCGGCTCTAAATAAATTGGGATATGGGTAGAAGAATGATGATTTGATGATTCATCATCGTCATTTCAGCTAAAAAATGTCCACTGCTGAACATAGGCTTTCCTCAAAGAGAGAGGGTCTGCCATAATCACCACGGTTGGTAGGCGGGTGGACGATCGCAGTATGGTGGTAAAATGCATAGAGAACGCTGCTGCCCATTCTCTAGTGAGTCCCTTAGTCGCCTCTTACGACACCCACGGTAAGAAATGGGATGGTGCTATTCTTTACGTCCGGCATCACACGGTACGATTTGATGTTTGCTTAATATTTCTAAGCCATTGCCTCATAGATGTCCGAAAAAAAAATTTGCTCAACAACGCAATGAATGTTGTTGATCTGAAAGCGATTCCTACTGTTAGTGTGTTACGCAATAACCTCGTTAATGACCCCGCAGAACTTAACGAAAAGGTACTAAGAAGCCTAGGAGGACATAATATACTTTATTGGTGATGTTCTTCAGAAAGGTCAGGTGCGTAGTACTCGCAACCAGATTGCGACCCGATTGCGATACGACCAGATGTCTGAACGCAAAAGCAGTATGTAAGTCACGTAGCAGGTGGCATTCTGTAGTTTCTACCTACCCCCATGGAAAGAAGTGAGTGAGTTGGTATGTGTGTTAGTGTCATCTCTAGATCTATTCTGTCCTCCGACCTGCGATGACCCCAGATAGGGTTGCCAGGCGTCCGGATAAAGCCGGACACACAGTCAGGCTTTTTAGTTGCATGTCCGGCTTCATTAGATGGTGTCCGGCCTGTCCGGTTTTTGGTAGGCTTTTTAAAATCATTTTTGTCTTCACCCCACTTTGTATTGCTAGCGCAAGTGAGCGAACTAGCACTGTCCTCCCCGCGTTATTACTACTCAATTTTAAAAGAAAGTCAGCTTCAAAAATATTAATTAGTTTATGTTACAAAGATTTTAAAGTGTACTTAGTTCATTAGTCTTATGTTTAGTTTTGTTTTAAGACGATGTTTTTATTAAAGATGTCCGGCCTTTTTACCCAAATGTCCGGCTAAACTGGCAGGTCTGTCCGGCTTTTCGGTTTTATGACCTGGCAACCCTAACCCCAGAGTACATAAGTACAATTTTAAAGGTCCTTTATAAGTGTGCTCCAGTTCCCAATGTGGGAACCGATCCCTAAATTCCTCATTATAAAAGGTTTCGTCCGCCTTTTTGTATGTTGGAGTGGATTGCCATAAAAATGATCCCTTTAAAATGATGATTTTCTTTCGAAAAACAAACAAATTTCTGACGCAATAACCGAGGTATAACTGCGAATTGCTCTCATCGTGAGAATGAGGCTTTATCAAAATCCAAACTCAGTTATTAAACTCACACTAGGCGGGAAGACAGCATTTTTTTACGTTATATGATCTGCTCTGTGGCACGCTGCGTTTGTGTAGCTTTCTATCAATAAAATATTTTTAGATAATCAGTTCAGGAATTTCATAGATTACCTTGTACGGACATAGAAACAATTAAAAACATAAAATATGTATTATTTACAAGCTGGTACTCGCGTATTGCTGCCGTAGCGCTACATACAATTTAACTTTACCTGCCAACTAATTGACCTCCTCAACCCGCTATTGGGTACTACGATCCCCGCCGGTAAAACAGGCGATAAAACTTCTGATGACCCGTAACAACTGTTAAAGATGCCACGAATGACAGCGGGAGCAACGTGCTATCTTAGACCAACCGCGAAAAATGTAATTTAGCAAAATTAAATGTCTACGCCTTGCAAGCAATAAATTGATAAAAGTTTATCGCACATGACTTATGAATAAAATATTGATTTTTATAAAATAGAAGAAAGTGGTCCAATTTCACTATTTCCTAGTAAGTATTTACGTTTCCTAGAAGTGACGCATCAAAGTTCCCAACTATTATCCAAGTCTCGAATTAAATTTTCTACCAGACGCATAATCGCGACATTAGCCATCCGAAAATCTTAGCCGTTCGGCTATTTCCGCTTGTAATAATATTTTGTTGAACTGCATCGCAGCAGGCATAATATAAATCAACATGCGCGGGCGCAAGACGTCGTTACGTCGACAAATAACGTTGCAAATGTCGTGGTATATTATTACAAATTACATAAATGTCGGGTACAGATGTAGTGTTCACTGTGCGAAGTTTCTTTATTCTTTTACCCTGTTTATTATTTAAGTAAACCATACAAATTACTATTGAATGAGAATTCTTTCTATCTATTTATCTTCACGCAACGTTCAAACATGTAAAGGGTAATTGGGTATCATACTGAGGAAAGGATTTCATTTTGGCAGCTCTACAACATTCATTGCGTTATTTAAGTTCTTGAGCTGACAATTTTTTCGAACTTATTAAGCAATGGATTAACATTAAAATCCTTCAGAATTATTCAGATTCTGACTGATATTGTGTTATGCAATTAAGGTGCATTTCATTGAAGGGGTCTGCTAGGACCGATGCCTGCCAGGGTCGCGAGATGTTCGAAAGAGATACCGTGACCCTGGCACATGGGCAACTGAAGGAACACGGGTGGGTTTTAGTCAGTAAAAGTCTGACACGCCCTCCCGCTTCGCCCAGAGCGGGAGAAGTCATTTGATGATTTCCCAACCATAAAAAAAGGTGCAGTTCATACACGCACTACCGTTTGCGAGTACTACGCTCTGGCTCTCTGAAGAACGTCATCAAAAAGGTCACTGTATATTCTAGGGCGTACTCCCGCCGTTACAACTCACATCTGCCTTGTAAATACATTGTTAGTCGCATTGTATTCAGTGTTCATAAAAACGCGTCTATATTTGGGTATTGGGCCAAACAACTGTAAAATCGATACGACTCTCTATAAGTACTCGTCTGCCTAGCCTTTTGCCAACTATGTTGGGGTCGGCTTCCAGTTTAACCGGATGCAACTGAATACCAGTATTTTACATGGAGCGAATGCCTGTCTGACCTTCACAACCCAGTAACTGGGTAATACGGTACCCATTGGTAAGACTGGTGGACTTTCGGGTTTCTGACGACCCGTAACGACTGTCAAGGATACACAAATGACAAGCCGGGACCAACGGCTTAACGTACTTTCCTAGGTACGGAGGCGTTTTGTTATGTAAAGATCACCTATCTATGAACCAACTGCAACAAGCGTAGTTTATCCTCACCGATCGATCCTTTTTTTTTTGTGGGGAAATCATCAAATCACGTCTCCCGCTCTGGGCGGAGCGGGAGGGCGTGTCAGACTTTTACTGACTAAAGCTCACCCGTGTTCCTTCTGTTGCTTATATTCCAACTCTTTCGAACAAATATACCGATGGATCCTTGCGGCTGGTATTACTTAACGACAAGTTCTTCTATCTATAAGTACTATTATGTCTATATACTCGTAAGCTGTTGAGTTAATTGTCTCTCAATCAATATTGATTCGTGTTTATTAATACGTCCGCCGAAGGGACGACGATGTTGTTAACTATGATTTTGTTTGAATACTTTTGTGTATACAGACCGTAGACAAGAGTATATTCTCAAGGTAAAGGAGTCATCATCATATAACCATAATCGCCAGACTTGGCAGGCGGGTTGGCGATCGCAGTATGGTGGTAAAATGCAAAGAGAACGCTGCTGCCCATTCTGTAGTAAGTCCCTAAAGACCTCTTACGAGACCCACGTGAAGAAATAGGATGGTGCTATTCTTTACGTCCGGCACCACACGGAGGTAAAGCAGAAACCCTATTTATTGTCAATGATAAATGATTTTATTTCTGTAAGTAGGTTTGTACAAACACTTTTACATGTCAATGATATTTTTTTTTTAAACTAGATGAGTTCGGCGTTTCCTAACTGACTACTCTGAGAAGAAAGGCCGAAACAAACTCAGAGGTCACAGTCTCTTTTAAAAGTCCAGACATAATATTGGTCACAACATGTGAAGACCATGTAGATTGGTGACTGAAATGGTCTTTTGAGGAAAGAACCACACAGATTGAGTGGACCTGTTCAGTCAGTGCAAGCATTTGTCACTAATCGTTTAGCTCAACTCGGAACATAAGGAGCCCAACGCTGTGACGAACAATACCAAAGAAAGGACATTCGGGTAGGCCACATAAAATACTCAAACTGCCAGATCATGATTGCTGAGAAAGAAAGAAAGCAAAATAAAAAAAAGACCCACATAGTCTTCTCATTCACAATAATAATTGATGTATAGATGATGATGAATTACAACAACTGTCCACAGAAATAATATTGACTACTGATTATTATCGACGTAATCTTTTTCGTTGAATTCACAAATAGGTAACAAGGAAAGTCTCCTAAAATTAAGATCCCAATAATACCCGGTCAATCGAAACCCTTCCGTGCCTAAGAAAGGACGTTAACACGTTGGTCCCGGCTGTCATTCATAAGTTAAGTTAAGTTATAAATTCATTAATTCTTGGAACATACATGGCGTCTATGATATTTAATTAACTAAGTATGACATATAAATTTTTCTATGATTTGACATTTATCTGAAATCGTATTGTATTTTTTATTTGAGTATAATGTCATAATTGAATATTATTTGCATGCCCATGTGACGGTAAAATTTGGAGGACTTTACTATGTAAAAAGCAACACCTATGTACTAATAACCCATTTTTGCAAAAAATAAGTGATTTGATTTGATTTGTATTGCCCGAAGGGTTAGACAAAAGGTGTCGAGCCTGTTGCCATAAAACTAGCCAAAATTTAGACTCTGGGCTGCTACAGAAAACATACCAGATGAAAATCTTAATATCACTTTGCCCAACCCAGGTATCCAAACCTCACCTCCGCAGTAGCATTTGCGACCACTAGAACAACGAGGCAGACATGTTTGAATTCCCACTGCTGGGACTTGGGCCTCTTCGCTATTATAGGGAGCGGGTTGGTGAATTCCATTCCATCTTTGAATTTCTCCTGGTATTCTTTGGACGTAGCCTAAGATTCATGCAATTATTGCCTATCACAACAATTTTTTTTTTGGCTCAGTTTAACCAGAATAAACTGAATCCACATTTCGCCGAAATAACTCATTCTCTAAAACGACATATTTTGGGAAATATTAGTCATTGATATGCATAACTCGTAGAAAAACAATGTTTCAGCTGTAACAAATAGTCATGCCGCACAAACAATGTCAGATCTACAAATATAGAACATAAAAGAATATTTTAAAAGGACACAGAATAAAGCCAACACGTATAACTACAACAATCAGTCTTGCCAAGGGGTACCGTGGTACCCAAATTGTTGTGGAGGACACATAGGCAGTCGCTCCGTGTAAAATACTGGTATTTACCTGCATCCGTTTTGACTGAAAGTCGGCCCCAACATACTCGTAGTTTGGAATAAGCTAGACAGATGATGATGAATTACAACAACTGTCCACAGAAATAATATTGACTACTGATTATTATCGACGTAATCTTTTTCGTTGAATTCACAAATAGGTAACAAGGAAAGTCTCCTAAAATTAAGATCCCAATAATACCCTGTCAATCGAAACCCTTCCGTGCCTCAGAAAGGACGTTAACACGTTGGTCCCGGCTGTCGTTCATAAGTTCATAAGTTAAGTTATAAATTCATTCATTGATCTTTGACAGTTGTTACGGGTAGTTAGAAGAAGCCGGACATTCTGACCATCGCTCTTACTATAGGGTATCGTGGTACCCAGTAACCAGTTGGGGAATGTCAATCCATGTAAATTACTGTTATTCAGCTGTATCCGGTTACACTGTAAACCGACACAAAAATAATTGAGAAAAAGCTATACATCAAAATTATTCAGAAAACGCTAAATAGTGGTCATTATTTTCCAAGAGTTTTAGTTAGTGAAGGCCTCATTATATATCTCGAGTCAAATCGATGTTACAGTGCATGCTTCGAGTCCAACCATTATTAATATTACCAATTCAACTAGTGATACCGACCCATTGACTCCAATAAATATTACGTTATTGCTCCATTTCTTTCATTTGAATGATGGAGCTTATACACGCGATTAGAACGATAGATTCGTTGGTCGGTAGACTCTGCTTATGCATTTTTGCCAACTTCTTCCCGTGGGTGTCTTAAAAGGCGGCTATGGAACTTATTAGAGAATGGGCAGCAGAGTTCTCTATGAATTTTACCACCATACTGTGTTCCCCGATCCCAGCCAAGCGTGGCGATTATGCCAAACCCCCCAAATTTGGGGAGGCCTATGTCCAGCTGCGGACGTATTTCGGCTGAAATAATGATGATGATGATGTATTATATATTCTGATGTTTATATATATATATTTGGTAGAGGATATTCCGATCTCCTCGGGTCCATGAAACATGTAAGTTTCTTTCATACTTTCCTATTGGTTATCTCGGTAGTCACCCCTTTACTAGCCATATCATCATTCACAGAGTCCATCTATCGTTTCTTTGATCTTCATTTACTTGTCTATGAGTTAAAAGCATTCAAAAGCATTGCTGAATTGCACTATTCTAAACCTAAAAAATATTTAATTGTAAATCAATCAGTGATATCAATCCTAATTTGGAACTGACCCAAAACACAGCACCCCAAAGACAGTATATCAAAAGTGGGAGCTGGTTTATGTCAAAAACAGAACACGTTTGATGTGACACTACTGACTTAGCCCGGGCCCGTATCTCGCAGGAATCACGTCACTAACGTTATTTCCTATTTCAACAGTTATCGTTTTGGTCTAATTTCGATGTGAGTGCCAAAACAATAGAACTAATTCTTTGAGACATATCTAGCTTCATTGTCTCAGGTTTTCTGGTTGATCGCCATGATAGATTCTGACTTATAGAGTTAGACAATTGTGGGTTGATGATTTCATGAGCGTGATATATGTAATTATTATATGTAGTTATTATGTATCTAATATTTAATTGTTGAATTTACTAAATGATTTGTATAACAAACTTATTTTTCTTAAATCAAACACTGATTTGACTCAACGGTCACTTTTTGAATCATAGTAGTTTGTTAACGGGTATAAAAGGCCGGAGCCACAGTGAAACAGTCAGTTGCTTGACAGATGTCGAGTTGGTTAGTTCTAGTGCTGTTATTGTGTGAAAAGGATCGACCAGAGGTCACGTAAGTTAAGTAATTGATATTATATCCTAATTATTGCCTATTATGATAATGTTGTTGTACTGGTTATAGTGTTGCCATATTGCTAATGTTTTAAGTCATATAAATGGAATATTCATATTCTTTTCTAGATATTGTTGTTATTGTGATTATGTTGGTCCAAGAGGTAGTATTAATGTATTTAAGATAATGATAATGTATGGCAATGTAAGAAATGTGTTGATATAATACTTCAGTACTGTTTCCATGGAGTTTCTTGTCCTTCTTCTCCATGAAGACCTAGTTTTGGAACGGACGACTAGCTTTCTGATTAATACTGACAAGCCTAATTAAAATATACGTGTAGTCTTGTCTATCTGTGCTTTACTTATTGAAACCCTTTCCTATACACAGTAAAGAGGCCGTTATCATTCTGACATTCAAAGCTTGATAATGGATATATATATATATATATATCCAGTTATAGTTATATACTGCTTAATACAACATCAGAAGTGGGATTGTTCCCTCTCCTTTTAAAACCGCTTACTAATGGATTTTATTTTGTTATTTTCATGTTCGATGGTGGAGCTACTAACGATTTATGGAACCGTTGGTTGGCGGGTCGCTAACTTCACTCGCACCTTGAAAATGGCATTGTGTTGCCTTTGACATCAGAGCTGCGGTACTGCAACTTGTTGTATGAGGTTTGAAACTGCGGAAACTTGACTTTTTGTAATAATATCAGGAAGTTTTCCGGAAATAAGTAGTAAATGAAATCCTTAGAGGCTCTATTACATTAAAATGAAATACAAAGGGATAAAATGATTAAATTGAGGAATTAAGTATTGCCATTCACTTTTACATCATTATTCAATAGATAATCAAGTACTAGTATGTACAAGTACAAGGATTATTGTGGATATGTTAACTACTTAATAGTCATTGAACCGGTTTCTTTCAAATATTATTAGAGGATACAATTTTGAAAAAAAAAGGGGAAGTAGTATGATGCAGGTGTTCACAGAAGTGAAACTGCGCGATATGAGATGTTTAGAAAGTATTAATTTGTACAGAAAGAGGTACCGGTTACGGATGTCAAAGTTTAAAAAAAATATCTTTAGACTAACTACCTAGCCACTTTTAACAAAAACCATAAATAAAAATAAAAAAAAATTAAGGAGGTCGGTTGTTGTTTTTTTTGAAACGGTTTTTTATTTTTAACTGTTAATTATGGTATCTATCTTCTACACCATTGCTGGCCACATGAATAGCAGTGACAGGACTATTAGAATATCATCATGATAAACAAAGTGGATTAAATTCGTATTATCGAAGCTAACGCAAAAACTACCAAAGCAAAGTCAATAAAATTCAAATGGCGTCACACAAAAAGCACCAACTTTCAATTAAAAACAAAAAGAACCATCAAAATCGGTTCACTTAGTCAAAAATTGTGATGTAACAAACATAAAAAAACAGTTGAATTGAGAACCTCCTTCTCTTTTTGAAGACGGACGGACGGTACGGGGACGGAAAAAATTGTAAAGTGAATCTGGTTTTGTTAAAGTTTTAATTTGTTTTGTATTAACAACAAGAAATCGTTACGTGAGAGCCGTAGTACACACTTGGCTGGTCATGTATTTTATTATTTACCAAAGCATTAGAAAAGTATATAGAGAAACCGTTGATTAGGTTACAAATAAATAAATACATGAAATGACTTTTAGAAAAAAAAAAAAAAAAATAAGATGCTAAACACGTCATAATGTTGACTAATTGTTTTCTGCATTTTGAATGTTGTCTTAATCTGCGTTTGCTACTTAATTTTAAAAACATGTAAACAAATTAGTTCAAAAATAATAATCTTAATACCTAAACGTAAAGCTAAATAGATATTCAAGTTGCTATAACATCAATTTGATATTAGGATTTTTAATACACTATAGATATTCATAGCTTATTCAGCACAGTTTGTTCATTAGCTTCGGAACATGTCACGGGCGGTGTATGCCCAAGGTAGTTCTAGCATTTTGAAATCAATCAAGTAACAGAGTAAGTATGAAAAAATATTTGAGGTGGTAGTAAACGCAGAATTCATAGATAACACTTTGTCTAATTATAAAAGTGGTTATGCAGATCTCAGTACTTAATGTAATTGTAGTTTTATTTCTTTTGAGGGTTATACTATTATAAGATATTTAGAATTAGCTTGTGAGCTTTTTATCATAGGGACATAGGTAATGATGAAATTGTATGATGAATTGGGTTGGAATTACCAGTGCTCACAGGGATGAGGCTTGAGACAAAACCTTATTATTTAGGTTTGGTTAAACTGAAACGACCGGATTTATAAAACAATACAAATAAAAGAAACGGGAATTGATGTCAGAAATGATTAAGTCACACAATTCGAGGTTAATTTAATTGTGAAATAAATGAAAATTTACCGCTGGGGTCATAAGCCTGGTGTTAGGGGACTCACGTGCAGTGGGTGGAGCCATAACATCACTTGGGTCATAGACCAATGAAAACAATATAAACGGGTCTCTTATCGCGTTTGACACTTGTACTTCGAGATGACGTACAGTTCGGCATGGCCGAGAAAGGTTATTTTCAAATTATAAGCATTTTTGTCCATTTCAATGGAACCAAACGTTCAAACGATACATTGACAAAGATTCGATTTATTATGATTCATTTGATAATTATTTTGTAAGATTAAGAAAAAGGTATTGTGAATACTGATGTAATAACATGATGTATAACAGTTTTAATGGGCGTTAACCATTTTTTTTTAAGTTATAGTCTGATCCTTTATATCTTCTTCAGTTCTCAAATTATTTCCCTAATCAAACTCACCTCCTTAAGCTACGATACTGAGCAGATTATCACATAAAAAAATAAATAAAATTCCATTACAGAAATTACCGATAAATCAACCCAAATCTTTCATTATCAATAGCCTGACAATTTTATGAAAAACGAATAAATTAAAAACAAGAGAAAATAATGATGCTGTTAGTGTCACCCTATTGATTCGGTTTGACATTTTAAGATGATAGCTGAATGTCATTCTGTGCTAATTGACGTTACAAACATTTACAAACTGTTGAGTCGGTGAAACTGTGGAACATATTTTCGATCTGACTGTACAAGTACTATAAAAACGATGTTATTTGAGAGATATTTAAATGCCAATCAAATGTTCAGGGTAATTTAAAATTACTTGTTTTAGGTTCTGACGTTTATAAATTATTTCGGAGACAATTTTAACGAAGAAAACAACACAAAGTATAAATCTTCGGAATAAATTTACATTGTGTTGAATATTTACACATGCAGTTAACATAAAAATAGAAAAAAAAATAAAATACAGAGAACAATGAACTATTAATTATCCTCCCAGTGAAATTCAAATATTCGTACTACGTATACTTCGGTATGGTCCTCTATCTCTTCTTCAATCGGTCTTTCGTTGCTGGCGACCGTGGTCACTGGACTCATTTAAGCGGACAGTCAAGCTCCATTGACTCTGTTCCAAAGTAGCTAACACCACCTATTGAAATTAATTTGAGGATGTGGCTGCTTTTACTTGGATTTGTTCTTATTTTTTCCAAAGTAATAAGCATCAAATAGTACGGAAAATAAATAGCTTTTCTCAAGATTAATCTCTACGAAATAATTGTTTTTACTTTGGTATTATTTACAGTTATTGCTTCCAAAGTGAGCTATTGGTCGGAGTGACCATGTCAAAAATTTGTGAAAAACTAGTAAATGTTTATTGAATACGGTTTTCGGTAATATTGTCAGATTGACCGAGCGATAAATTATTCGAATCATTTTCATGATCAGTGGCTAGTGTTTTGATACAATGGTTCTTGAATAGGAACGGCTTTTTGAATTATTTCTATAACAATTGTTTTGTTAACTAAATTATAGCGATAAACGATTCATTATTTGTCAAAATTGTTAAAGTACTTAACCAGTTTCTATTATGAAGGTAAAGAAAAAAAAAAAAAGAGTTTCGATACATAGGTAGATAAGTTTTATTAAGCCTAGAGAACCTGAAATGAGAAACAAAACGAAAAGTAAAAATGAAACAAAGTAAAGATCGCTGGGCAATCGTTTACTTGGTGCTTGTCTATCTCACCAGCAGCGGGTGAATGGGACTTGCATGACGAGGTAACCGATAAAATTTGTTTCCGCTGGTCGGTCATTTGCTTGGTGCAAGTCTATCCCACTAGCAGCGGGTGGAGGGGACTTGGCACGTCTAGGCACTTGGCAAAACAAAAGGAGAAAAAAAAAACAAAAGGAGAAAAACAAAAAAAGAAAAACAAAATGAGTAAAAATAAAAGGAGGAAAACAAAAGGAGAAAAAAAAACTGTACAAAAAGGTATCTAATGTAGGTACTTCGAGAGCGAAGTACTTGTCAGTATGGCCGTGATATATGTAATTATTATATGTAGTTATTATGTATCTAATATTTAATTGTTGAATTTACTAAATGATTTGTATAACAAACTTATTTTTCTTAAATCAAACACTGATTTGACTCAACGGTCACTTTTTGAATCATAGTAGTTTGTTAACGGGTATAAAAGGCCGGAGCCACAGTGAAACAGTCAGTTGCTTGACAGATGTCGAGTTGGTTAGTTCTAGTGCTGTTATTGTGTGAAAAGGATCGACCAGAGGTCACGTAAGTTAAGTAATTGATATTATATCCTAATTATTGCCTATTATGATAATGTTGTTGTACTGGTTATAGTGTTGCCATATTGCTAATGTTTTAAGTCATATAAATGGAATATTCATATTCTTTTCTAGATATTGCGATACCAGAAGTATCAATTAATGTAAGGGACAAAACACGGTTTTTCAGGAGAGCCAAAAAACGATTTTATTTTTTGAAATCTGTCTATAACTTTTTACTGTCTGCTTCAATTTTAATTGTGTCTAGAGGAAAGTTTCTTAGAATTTCCTCTTCTTTCATGCTATAAACGCAAGATTTAGAAATACCCAGCGGTTTAAAATATAGCATGTCCCTTACATTAATAAAATATGTTTAGTTGTGCCTTACGTTACTAATATTTTATGTGTAAACCGTCAAGCATAGTGTAAGCAGCAAGAGCAATAGAAAATGATTCGTAATTCTATTGTAAAGGACTTTTACAGTGTTGCAATTTGATGTAACTGTAGATTATCTACTAAAATTATGGTATTTTAACACCATGGAAATAGGTTCTTTGCATGATTAATGTTAGTTTCAGCTCAGCTATCATAGATTTAAATGAAATTTAGGGATACAAAAATAAAACGATTTATTGTTAATAATTTTTTTTCGACTTTTATGTCTGCGTAATTATTATAAATTCAAGACACTAATCAGTCTATAAAACTTTTTGTTAAGTTTAAATAAATGTTCTAAAAGTAACAGTGTTCTAATTAACAGTCATACACACCTAGTTATCAATGTAAAAATAATTATGTATAATTGACTCCATGATCTCTTTTAATTAACAGTACTACAAACTCTGTACTTTTAATAATTACGTTTAGTTAGCTTTATAATTAAAATCACTTAATGAATAAAAAAAAATATGTTTTCTCACACTAATCAACAGTCTTATTTAATAAGGAATTGAATGAATGTACTGGAAACGAAAGACAGATGAAAAAATATGAATTTCCTGAAAGATGAATGAATAAAATAATATAAAAAATATGAATATTAATAAGAAATTTATATTATTACAAGAATAAATAATTACGAATGGGCAAACAGATTATGATGATATCTAACTATTAGGAAATTTAACTATTTTAATGGTGAAATGTTATTTAAATCGACTGATTTGAGGTTTAAGGTAAGGGTGTAAATTATTTAACACCATGACTTACTTTATTTTTCAGAGAAAAATAAATGTAACCGTCTGTTACATCATTTTCTTTGTCATAAATCGTTTTCCGCAGGCGAACAATTTTTACTGTAAGGGATTTTTTTTTAACAATAGAATTTTTTCAATAATACTAATCGATAGAGCTGAAAATTCTGAATCCAATGACATATATACCTCATTTTCGCCAAAATGTCCCTTACGTTAATTGATACTTCTGGTATCGATTGTTGTTATTGTGATTATGTTGGTCCAAGAGGTAGTATTAATGTATTTAAGATAATGATAATGTATGGCAATGTAAGAAATGTGTTGATATAATACTTCAGTACTGTTTCCATGGAGTTTCTTGTCCTTCTTCTCCATGAAGACCTAGTTTTGGAACGGACGACTAGCTTTCTGATTAATACTGACAAGCCTAATTAAAATATACGTGTAGTCTTGTCTATCTGTGCTTTACTTATTGAAACCCTTTCCTATACACAGTAAAGAGGCCGTTATCATTCTGACATTCAAAGCTTGATAATGGATATATATATATATATATATCCAGTTATAGTTATATACTGCTTAATACAACAAGCGCATAACAGTCTAAATAAACGAAGACGTGTTACTAAGGTGAGTTTTCTAGCACTTCTTTCCAGTCGAGATATTCTGTGAAAATCTCACCGTGAAAACTCGGGTGAAGTGAGCCGTCGGCAATGACAGCTCATTTCACATAAGTTATCTAGGTGAGATGTTCATAGAATAGACCGGTTCTAACATTAAGAAGTGGTGAAAAGGGAAGCATTTTAAATAGGGCTGTCTTTTGTAACTTTTTAAACGACTTCAAAAAGAAGTTTCCAATTCGTCGTTTTTTTTTTTTTTTTGTGTGTTCCATGATTATATCTGGCAATTGTGGGTCAATTTCGATTTTTTTTGTTAATACCCTACCAGGCTATGCTTCGGGGGAGATAATAAAATTTATATGGGACCATATATAAATTTTACTATCTTCGTTTGGGTAGTTTTTGCGTTAGTTTCGATTAATCCACTCAGTGTATCTTGATAATGTTCGAATACTTCCTGTCACTGTTGTTTACCTGGCCAGTAGTGGTATATGAATTATTGTGCGGTATGGACAATAGTGATATCACTATACCACAGGGAGCAGTGATGGTCTAGGGGTATCGGCTTCTGTAAGTCGGAAATTCGAACCCCGACTGGCATTTTACTTTTTGTAAATAATTTAATCACCATCTCCTCTCAAAACGGTGAAGGAAAACATCTTGAGGAAACCGGCAGATCCTTGAACCATTTTTTTTTTAAACATGGGTCATCTACCAATCCTCTCTTGGCCCGCGTGATAGATTGTAGCCCACTCCCTATCGAAGAGGCCTGTGTCCCAGCAGTGGGAACAATATAGGCTGATTATGCTATGTTCCATAACTAAAAATTGAAAAATAGTGGACCGTTGACAGCCCAATTTGCAGAAATCAATTTAGAATTTGCCAAAAACATCAAAAGTGTTGGATTGACCTACATTTTTCCACTAATTACCATCCAAGAACCATCTTAATCTCAGAGAGGAAGGAGTGAGTAACGTCTATGTAAATATATAACCCGTCGGGGAACCGAACATGCGGCCGCTCACGTGCGTGCGCAGAAATAGACCTGTTACAACACGACAACTGGTATTTTTGGCATATTTTTATTGTGAAGCGGACGCGCTGGAGTATTACGCGAATGTAGGAGTGCAGTTGAACAATTTTGATACTCGTCTTACGATTATATCGTATTGCTGTTTCGGTGAATCTGAACGATGTAAAATTTCGTGGAATATGACGTATGAGATGGAATGTCATCATTGCTTAGGAGAACTGGTAAGCTTTTGAGAAGTTGCGGAGCTCGTGCCTAAGTAATTCTAACTGCACGGGTCCTCGATCAGGTTAAGCTTTGGTTACCACGGTCAGTCTGAAGATAGGTGACCATCTTTGCATACCGTCTTTCAGAAAGGAAGTCGTTACGGGTAGTCAGAAGCCGAAAGTCTGACAACCAGTTTTACCACGGGGTATCAGATCTCCAAATGATTGGGTTGTGTAGGTCAGATAGAAAGTCGATCCATGTAAATTACTGGTCTGCTGCATCCGGATAGACTGGAAGCCGACACCAATATAGGTAGGAAAAGGCTCGGCAGATTGAGGAGATACAAGTTCTCCGAGCTCCAAGCTTAGATTTGCTTTGAGCCAGATCATTTAGTTCTTTAAGACGTGATGTTTTAAAATCACTTCTTCCCGGGCTGTACTTTTGGTTGACGCAGCGTGTCTTCTTTTTCCATATTTCGCTATCAGCCGCCATTTCCGCAGTTACCTCCTTTTTGGCAACATAATTCTTGGCTTTGACTTTGTTAAGATGATTAGCACTGAATTGCTAATGACCGTATTTCGACTTGTTCTTTGCATTGTTTGCGACATTTTAATATGCTTGGCACTCAGAGCATCTACGTCAGACAAATATTTTGACAAGTATTCATTTTCTTAAAAAATGGTCTGAGCCACCGTCTAAGAAAGTACAATGACTGGGTTATCTATAAATATACGGTTTGAAATAGTTGTTCTATTTTTAAATATTAGGGTGCAACCAGACCGTGGTTGATCGTTGATATTGTGACACCTTTTGAGTTCACGCTGATTGATCGCAGTTCGTGCTCGTCTACTTGCACTTTTTCTCAGTACTACATACGTTCCAATTTTGCTTGGCAACGGGTTCACTTCAACTCGTCATATTTTTGGTTAACCTGCTAGTTAGACTTCTTCTTTTCACCTTCCAAACCTCTCTTTGTTATGCGACTGCTGAGCTGAGGTCCTTGTTTTGATTCCCAGATCAGAAAATGTTATTGGGTTATCCATTAGAAATGTCTTTTAGTAACAGCCTGGAGTTTGAATGTTGGCGGTGTGATACCCCCGTGTCTCGGAAAACACGTTAAGCCGTTGGCCCTGCGCCTGATCTCTCTCCAGTCGTGTCGGATTGCCGTCCCACCAGACTATGAAAGTGTGGGAAGAGAGTGCACCAGTTACACACTTGTGCACTATAATGTTTCCCGCGCCGAAGGCTTTAGTCTCTGTTGAGATTGGTTGCTGTGACCGAAAATGGTCTGGAGGACATATATTTTTGCGATTTCTGGACGCGTCAATTCTGCATTTATGTTTTGATCGTCACACTACCTTCGCCGCGGTCAACCTTGACAGGGGCCTCCCTTAGGGAGACGGTCTTTGCCCATTCATCATTTTGAATGTAATTCATTTAATATGGCCTTCTGTGGACTATCACGCATTTCCTGGGAACTGCCATATAAAATGTGATGATGATTGAAATACATCTAATAAATTATTTTTCTTACGACACAAGTTTACGATCTATTCAGTTGTCAGTATTACGTAGGCGTTACTGAAAGATACGTGTTTAAATAATAATGAATAATGTTTGTTCTAGTGTACATTAGTAATAATACAAGGCTACGCAGAATGCATTGTAGTGTAGCAGCTGTGACAAGATCTTGTTCAGAAACATGCGTTAGTATGTCAAATAATTTTTTGGTAAAGCCAAAAGGAAGGGTTATGATTTTAGCAGTCTATGTACATACATAGACTGCTGCTGTGTCATCCCAATTCTTCCCGTGGGTGTCGTAAAAGGCGACTAAGGGACTTACTAGAGATTGGGCAGCAGCATTCTCTATGCGTTTTACTACCAAACTGCGATCGCGAACCCGCCTGCCATGCGTGGCGGTACTGGCAAACCCCCGAAAAAAATGAACCAGTCAAAGTAGCGGTCCTTGGGGGAGGCCTATGTCCAGCAGTGGACGTCTTTCGGCTGAAATGTTGATGTATGTAAATATGCAAGTGTGTTTGTATTTACGTGAGTTCCATCGTAGCGCCTAAACTTCTGAACCGATTTTAATGAAAGCGGTATCGGTTGGTAACGGCCTACGGCGCCGGTGGCTAGTCTTCGTTGAGATTGGCCTCCATAGCCGAAGCACGGACACGGTCTGGAGGACTATATTGTTATCGTAAGTAGTCAGAATCGTCACCAATTTTTTGATTCATCATCATCATTTCAGCCGTAAGAAGTCCACTGCTGAACATGGGCCTCCCCCATGCACCGCCAATTTGACCGGTACATTTTTTTGAGAGGATTTGCCATAATCGCCACGCTTGGCGATCGCAGTTTGGCGGTAAAATGCATAGAGAACGCTGCTGCCCATTCCCTAGTAAGTCCTAACTTTCTGATTAACATACAGTTAATCACGGCATGAACTAAATGAGCGCAGAACGTACGCTACAGAATCGCAAAACAAGCCGATAACGCTACAGGTTCACCATTGTACTGCGTCGTTACTGAAACTAACGGCGAACTTATCAATTGACCTTGTCTCGATAGCCGCATATTAAATCGTCGCCAACGCGACGGCTTACTGCTCAATTCGCACGAATTAATTCGCCCGAATCGTGCGAATGGTCAGTTTTAAATATAGTTATTTTCTATAGGCTACTAGCACGAAGTTAATTTATTTGTGGGCGAATTATCAAATCCAAAAATGTGTATTAGGCGACTGCCACGTTTTGATTAAAACGATAAGGAAACAATGAAAAGGTATGGAAAAAGTTCACTAAATGTATAACATACATACATAAACTCAAGCCATTTTCCTATGGGGTTAGTCAGAAACTACAGAACGCCACCTACTACGATTCTTACATACTCTCTTTGCTTCGGTTACGTTCATACATCTGGTCACACACGCCCACCAGTCAGCAGTAGTACCCACCTGACCTTTCCGAACAATATCACCAATAAGTTCACTATATGTTCTCCGAGGGCGTCTCCTTCTGGCGTGTCCAGTCACATCTGCTTTGTAAAAATACCTTTTGTTAGCCACCCTTCATTCATCCTCTCAACATGACGAAACCATCTAAAACAGATCTTTTAAATTTTAGTCAAAAAAAAAAAAACAAAACGTGGCAGTTGCCTAATATGTGATTCAGGAAATGTCAATCCGCCCAAAAATAAGTCAACTTCGTGCGAGTCGCCAATAGAAAATATTATATTATTTAACCCTAGATTACTAAACTATCCTACAAGTGACGTTGTTACTAAACATTCGTAAAAAAATACGACAGGAAAATAAAACAATAAATCTACCAATTATAAATTTTAATTATTTTAGAAATTACAATTACTTATTCTTTGGGTTTAAGAGATCACATAATAATGAAAATAGTTTAAATTTTTTTTGCTCTACACAGTTTAAACGGGACGCGGGAACGACGCGAACTTTGTTTTTTCCAGGAATCATGATTTTGCCGTCGTAAATTTTACGATAGTTTAGTAATCTAGGGTTAATAATGACGATTCGCCTGATTCGGGCGAATTAATGCGTGCGAGTCGACTATTACGCCAATCCGACGTGATCGTGTATACTAGGCTTAATGATGACAACCGTTCGTAACTACGATGTTAATGAAGATTGACTGACATAATAGTTGATAGTGTTATCTTTAAGATGATGAACTGTACTTGTAGGTTATATTGCTAGACTACTGGAGAGTCGAACAAGTCCAATGTTTTTCTTATGAAAAACACGTGGCTGGATATTACGATGTGATCGAAGACTTTTAAAACAAACTTGACCGAAATTGGAAATCTTAGATAGTTGAGATGGCGTCCCCTAGGACCGATGCCTGCTAGGTTCGCGAGATTTGTTCGAATGAGTTACCGTGACCCTGGCACATGGGCAACTGAAGGAACACGGGTGGGTTTTAGTCAGTAAAAGTCTGACACGCCGTCCCGCTCTGCCCAGAGCGGGAGACGTCATTTGAAAGATTTCCCACCCGGTAAAAATAAAAGATAGTTGGGATGAGGAATTGAGGAGATCAACCAGTTCCCCTTTTTCTGTTGAGGTGGTCACCCGACGTCTCCAATGTTGAATTGTAATTTTTTATGAACACGCTTTTACTAGCTCGTCGGTATGTATGTAACGGAATCTTTGAATGTAATTTTCACCGCCTTCAAAACGTCGGATTAATTTGAATCTTTGCGCACTTATCAAGGACCGATGACAATACAATAATTTCATTTATATTTTTTTCTATTATTCACCAGATTAGCAAAAAAAAAAACCGAAAAAGCACGCTTTTGTAGCTAACTGAACCGAAAAATTGAAAATAAGCACCCCACGCTTTTTTACATTATTTTCTACTTTTTAGTTTGTTTTTCTATGAAAGCGTGTTTTTTTGGTTTTTTAAACTATCATTTTCATATAGAGATTGAGGACACCAACCCTACATGGGTTGATCTCCCAAACAAAAGTTAATTTCAGAAGGTCAACCATTTGGGCTAACATTTGAAGCCTGGAGATCTATCGGGTTGAGAAGGACAACCGGTGTATACACCATTTAGATAGAGAGCAACCCTAGACAACCATAAAAACCGGCCAAGTGCGAGTCGGACTCGCGCACCGAGGGTTCCGTACAAACCTGCAGGTCATCATCATCATCATTCGTCATCATCGTTTATGAAATGAAATGTTTTTTTTTTTTTTAATTTTATATTTGTGTTGACTGAATGAAAGGTAAATTGTGGTTTACGATTTAAGACGTATTAAAAAAAAACTACTAACTAGATCTCGTTCAAACCAATTTTCGTTGGTAGTTTTCATGGTAATGTACATCATATATTTTTTTTAGTTTTATCATTCCCTTATTTTAGAAGTTACGGGGGGGGGGACACACATTTTACCACTTTAGAATAGAATAGAATATACTTTATTTGCTTTGAATGCAGGTACATACAAATAGGATCGTAAATAACATAATAAAGAACCGTGTACATTCTGCCTTGTTGGCATGCAAACATAATAATTATTATACAAGTTATCAAAATAGGTTATTAAGATGTATCATTTAGGAAATCCTGAACAGAATAATAACATTTATCTAGAAGTAATTCAGTAAAACATTTTTTAAATTTCATCAAGGGCAAGGTTTTCATATGATCGGGAATTTTATTAAAGACAACAGGAGCCATACAAATTACATTTTTTTTTAATAAACTCGTTTTAAATGAGCCTGTGTGAAGTAAATTCTGATATTGTGATCTTAATGATGTACTCCGTTTTCTGGTTTCTGTTAATGTGGCAAATAAATTACGGTTTGTTTTAACAAATATTGCTAATTCGAGGATATAGAGGCATGGGAAAGTTAATAGTTTCTGAGACTTAAATATAGGCACACAACTGTCAGTAACTTTGAGGCCAAATATAGCTCTCAAACAGCGCTTTTGAGCTTTAAAAATGCTTTCTCGTTCACTACAATAACCCCAAAATATAACACCAAATCTTAAAATAGAAATTACAAGACCATGGTAGGCCACTAGTATTGTTGACCGATTTACTTTTTTGGATAGGTTGTATAACATAAACGCGGCTGTGCTCAGACGTTTACAGATATCTTCTGCTTGCGGCTTCCATGTTAACTGGTTATCAATTAAGATTCCTAGAAATTTTGTGCTGTTCACTTTATCGATAGTTTGGCCATTGTAGTTGATATCCATGTCACCTGTAGATATACGTTGGTGAAAATGCATAGTTTTAGTTTTTTGTAGATTAATTACTAGGTTATTATTGTCAAGCCATTTTATTAAACTGCTGATCGAGTTATTGATGTCATTTACGTATGAGTCTTTATTGGTACATGAAACAATTGAAGTACTGTCATCTGCAAATAAAATCATTGGATTAGATATATGGCGTGGCAGGTCATTAATATAAAGTAGGAAAAGTAAAGGTCCGAGGACACTTCCCTGCGGAACTCCATATTTTATTTCTTTAAATGACGATAAAGTTTTTTGTACCTTCCTAGATTTTAAACATAAGCCTGATATCTCTGTACATTGTCTACGGCCTTTGAGATAAGTTTTTATTAAGTTAAGAGCATTGCCACGAATACCGTACGCATCAAGTTTGGTTAAGAGAATATCGTGGTCCACGCAGTCAAAGGCTTTCGACATATCGGCATATATTGCACATACCGGTATTTTGGAATCTACTTTAGGCATTATTTCATGGAGAAAATCAAAGATGGCCATGTTAATATTTTTATTTTTCCTGAAGCCCATTTGATCGTCACATAGTATGTGGTATTTAGTTAGGAAGTTGTCAAGAGATTCATAGATAACTTTCTCTATGATCTTGGAGAATATAGAGATAAGAGCAATTGGCCTATAATTTACCATTTCTTCTTTAGCTTTTTTTTTATATACTGGTATGACTATTACGCTCTTGAGACTTTCTGGAAATACGCCACTTTGGAAGTGTCTCTCGCGCAAACTATTCAGTTTAGACAAAAATGATATTAGAAACCTCAATTTCATTTTTGAAGACCTATCCATAGATACCCCACACGTAAGGGTTTGATGAAATTTTTTTTTTGTGTTTCAGTTCTATGTATGGGGAACCCCAAATATTATTGTTTTAAAAAAAAATGATATTAGAAACCTCAATATCATTTTTGAAGACCTATCCATAGATACCCCACACGTAAGGGTTTGATGAAAAAAAAAAAATTGAGTTTCAGTTCTATGTATGGGGAACCCCAAATATTATTGTTTTTTTTCTATTTTTGTGTGAAAATCTTAATGCGGTTCACTGAATACATCTACTTACCAAGTTTCAATAGCACAGCTCTTATAGTTTCGGAGAAAAGTGGCTGCGACATACTCGGACAGACAGACAGACAGACAGACAGACAGACAGACAGACAGACAGACAGACATGGCGAATCTATAAGGGTTCCGTTTTTTGCCATTTGGCAACGGAACCCTAAAAATGACCCACATGGTAAAGATACGCCGAGAAGACAATAACGAAGTGCGCAACAATGTTTTAAATAAATGTTATGATACTAATTTACATTAGCTCTTGATATTGTTATGTCAATATCTTGAAGCGTCGACCGTTGTCTCATTCAAGAGTAATAGAATAAGAATTATTTACGCATTACAAGAAGCAGCTCATTTTAAAAATAACACCTTTTGAATTGTCACGGCACTGATGACGCATTTGACAGCTGTTTAAAAGTGATTGATAAAATACTACATTTAGAAAACCGATTGTAAATGTGAGTACCATACAGGCTAGATTGAATACATGAGTCTATAACTAGTCTGGCGGGTTTTAATATTTTGTAAATGGCATACGCATATGTCCTGCAGAGCTGGTAAGGTCTTGTGACGGGTCGTTGAGCTTCCTAAAATAGGGTTGAGCTACACGATTACTGATGCATGCATGCCGTCTGTTGGGACAGGTCAGCTCAAAGCTGCCTCTGGCTCTTTCTTCAAAAGGCCCGTCCAGATTAGACCCTGCATTGTTAAACTCAGATAAAATACTAATATTATAACATTGGACTTTAAGAGACCACGATCTCTAAGTCTTTTTCGGCATTTCTTCTCAGGGATCAGTCAACTAAGAAATGCCGGCGCCATCTTTGTACTCATGTTTGGGCAAATAAACGATTATCTTATCTTGTTTTAAAATATTGTCGTCTTCTTCTAAGCGTGTCGATCAGCCCAGAATTTGGCTAAGAGTTTAGCGTTTTCAGTAGCGTCCATCAACTCCTGTAGCGTGCAAACAACAGGACACGCTGGAAAAGATATCAAGTAGCGCATTGTTTATGGGACAGCACCACATTTACACGCCAGGGCTGAGTTATCTGTGAATCTCCACTTGAACAGGTTTTAATTATCTTAGCACGGTAACGCAGTGTTTGCTGCTCCCTGCGTAAGCATACTATCCACCAAGTGCTCAGACGAGAATATTGTCGTGTAAAAGATTCTTTAAAAATCGAAATAGACATTTCATTTCAAAGGATCTCATGGCGCCTGAATAACATTGACAATTCACAGAAAATTGAATAGAAAAGCAAAATGGCGGCGTAAGGGCTGCTTTTGGCCAATCGTCAATAGACCCTGGTACTATTGTAGTTTGGATACGGGCTTAAAACTTGTACAAATGACAGTTACCTACGTAGTAAAAACATTTTGTTTTGCGCTGGACAGTGAGTACTACAAAATTTATTCTGACTACCTCACCTCTGCGCGGAATAAGTGTGCAAATGCACTATAAATCTAGTCACTAAAATAGCTTCTATGTTACTAGGCAAACATGTAAAAGCGGTGATGTAAATATATCGCGTTCCATTGAAGCGTAGGTGTGTCATCTTTATTGCGTGTAGGTCAGTGGGCCAGCGATGTACGTCACGCGCCACGGAGACGTCGACGCGTAATGAATAATGATAATTTTCTGACTATATTAAACAGTGAGATAACGCAGTAGGTTTATTTTAAAACAATGTATAGACAAAGCTGAGAGCTTATCAAATTTGCACGTATTTTAAATTAAATAAGAGCGATATGCGCGCGTAATAATTCTTAACGGGGAGCTGTCAAAGAAGCCCGCGAAATTCCAAATTCGAACGAACGCTGCTATACGCTGTATGTTGACGTTCTAAATTCAATTGGCCCTGTAATGTCCGAGATACGGACCCGTAACAACAAATCAAATCAAATCACATTTATTCGTAAATGTGGGTTAAAAATTACAATAGGATGTTATAATAAGATGCACAGTTCGCTACATTTTACCCGAGAGCATACAAATAATACTAAAAGTTAGTTGTGTCGATATCATAGACACACATTTGAAATAAAACAATTAAATTACTTATATACTAACACACAATTCCTAACACACAATTAACACTAACATACAATTCCACACAATTAGCAATGTCAGTATAATAATAATGTAAACATAAGCACAAGAATATAAGACAGTGCAACTTAGAATATTCATCAACATCAACATAAATTTTAAAATGTCGAACCTTTCAAGAACGAGTTATTCGAAAAGCACCTATATCTGTACATGAGTTGTTGCTATTGGTAGGTTTTGAGGTTAATTGTTACAAACAGATATAACGATTGGTCACGTGTTTGATTCAGTGTGTGTGTAGAATGTTATGAATTGTACGTTGAGTAGGTCAATGTGCGCCTGTATTACGTAAGAATACTCCAGCGGCTTTATAAAAACACTCGGTTTTCATTGATAAAGACAACCATATCGATTAGTTTGAATATTGACGTTTTTTGGTAGAAATTCGCTTTTAGAAATGAATATCTGGTCACACTGGCATCTAATTTAAAAATAGAATTTGAACTTAGTAGCTTATCGTATATTCTTATATTGACACCAAGCATTGCAAGACTAGGTCGGGTCATACCGTGATAAGATCAGTGAGAACATTTTTTACTAGCTTCTTCCTGCGACTTCTTCCGCGTGGAAAACAACTGTATCTTATGACTATTGGCAATAGTTTAGATTTCTATAAATGAAAGAATTTTTCAAATCGGAAGATTATTATGGGGGATTACAAGCTACGTCTTAACTTGGACACTTTTCCTCTTTACCATATTAGTGCAGATGTGGCTGTCTAGTTCAACGGGTTAATTGCGTAACACACAAAACAGTGCGAATGGGTTTCATTTTGACAGTTCAACGACTTTCATTGCGTTATTTACGTTGTTCAGTAAACGATTTTTTCGAACATATGAAGCACTGGATTAGTAGTATTCTTTAAAATGATTCTGATTAATAGTGTGTTAGTCAATTAGGGTGCTGGTCATGCCAGGATTTGAAGACCAAGCATTCATCATCATCTGCCTAACCTTGTCCAAAATAGTTGGGATCGGCTTCCAGTCTAACCCGATGCAGCTGAATACCAGTATTTTACATGGAGCGACTGTCTATATGAGCTCCACAACCTAGTTACTAAGTAATACGATACCCTTTAGTAAGACTGGTTGTCAGACTTTCGGGCTTCTGACGACCCGTAACGAATGTTCCACAAATGACAGCCGAGACCAACGGCTTATCGTGTTTAACGTATGTAAAGATGGTCACCCATCTACAAACCAACCGCGGCAAGCGTAGCTTAACCTGATAGCCAGAATAATTATTCTGATACAGCTGTATATACATGGTTCGCTGAACAAACTAAAGTGTTGTTATCCGTAGAAGATGTAATAATTAATTCCAACATCTTTTATGCAACAACACTTTAAAGTTGTACATCGTTAAAACGAACGACTCAATAAACTCGTACACGTAATTATCGAAATACTATTTAAAGGTGAACTACTGACATTTATCTGCATAATGTACGTAAATAGAATACGTGTAATTTAACCAAAGATTTATCTTAATTTAGGCGATAACACACATGCTAGCGTTGTACATGTCTGTGTTGCCATGTTAAAGTAATTTCTACCAAAATGGTAGATTTTTTCGTGTGATCGATGGAAAGTAAAATTAAGTTTTACTTTATGAGACGTAGTTATTATGCTCCAGTGATGGCAAGGGGAACTGTTCGTAAATCATTGCGAAATTATAAAGAAAATACAAAAGTGCGTCGTTAGTTCTAACTTTGGCCACATGTGAAAAGATCCTTGCTCAACTATATCTCGGCAACGTGTTTGCTGATGCGTTTTCGGCCATAAATACAGTCGAAAGTCACTCATAATTCTGCAATTACCTGTAATATATGATGTTTATTATTTAAAGCGAACATTAGTATCTTACATGATAAACAAATTCAAATAGTTTTTCTTAATGAATTGGATAAGGTAGCCCGCGAAATTTAAATCTGTACAAATAAATAACTTCACGAACAATGGTCCACTCAAAGGACTAAGTGCGGAAACCAAATACCCATAACAAAGAACATAGAATAAATAACTTTGAAGTGTCTGTTTGTAATTTCAAATTAACAGCTTTCACTAAATGCACATGAAAGAAAAAAAGAAAATAAAAAGAAGAAAGAAGAAGAAGAATAGAAGAATTAGTTTATAACCTATTTTAGTACTAGTGTTTTTCTCTTATTTATAATTCATTATTATACATTTTTCACTATTGTTCCTCTCAACCAAAGCACCTGCCATCTAATCTCTTCACCACCCTTGGTTGACTGGTAGAGAATGCCTAAGGCGTTAAGTCCGCCTTTGTACCTTTTTTTTGTGTGCGAAAAGTTTAAATAAATAAATAAAGTATCTACGGTAATTACATAAAAAAAACATTTCTTTTAATTTTTGTCTGTCTGTTCCGGCTAATCTCTGAAACGGCAAGACCGATTTTGACGGGCCTTTTACTCGCAGATAGCTAATGTTAAATTAATGTACATAGAGCTAGCATTGATACATAATAATTATATTATTAAATAAAAATTGCCTTAACATTAATAAACTTATTGCATGATTACTAGCAATTTTTCAGTGTCTGAGTAATTTAATGTCGCTAAGTATTCACTTAACATTTCACTACATTTTTTACAATTTACACTATATATACTTAGAGACTTATTGATTTTATTATATAAGAACGGACCTAAAAAACCATAAAATTTATTTATAAAAGTATGTCTAGTTTGAGGCTTTATGCAAACTAAGTCTTTTCTTCTCTTATGTATAGGTATGGGGGTATAAGGGAGATTGCTATGCTGGTGTAATACTATCTTTAATATAAATAGTTGACGCACAGTTAAAACCTTACATGCCGTATAAAGCTCGTATGTGGGAAATCTAAATGGGCGAAAGGTGGCTACCATAAGGATAGCTCTCTGCGCACGTTCTAATGGTAGTAGGATTGTTTTTGCAGCCCCTCCCCATGAAGTTATGCAATATGTAAGAATGGATTGACACAAAGCTAAATAGACCTGTTTAATTAATTTGTAGTCCGTTATATATCGTAAATACTTAAAAATGTATATTAATTTACGCATTCGAGTGCATAATAAATCAATGTGTTTACGGAAGTTCAGATTTGTGTCAATCGTCACACCAAGATATTTCATATGATCGGCTTTTGCTAAAGTAGGACAATTACATGCATTGTCAGCGTACTTGCCGCACTTATGCGCAAAAATGTATATGTTAGTAGTTGGCAGGTTAGTATTTCTCATAGTGAATAAAATGTGTTTAGTTTTTTCTGCATTTAGTGTTAGGAGATTTTCATGTAGCCAATTAGACACTATATTAAAACCGTTCTGGGCTTGTTTATACACCTCCTCTCGAGACTTGTCTGAAAACAATAGAGCTGTGTCATCTGCATAAGACATTATGACACCATTTTGGAGTGTTAAGCTGCACAGCTACAACAACAGCTGCAGACAACTTTTTGTCCCAGTACCACGTCCATTTTCATATTCACGCGGGCGAAGCCGCGGGCACAACTAGTTTTCTTATACAATGGGATTAAATGAACTTCAAGGATTGTATTGATGACTTTAACTATTTAAATACACTTGTGTTACGGTCGTGAATAATATTTTGTTTAACTTACAGCCTGGCACTGAACTACAAATTGCGTAAAATGTAAGAAAATTTCAATTTCGCGGGTATCTTGTACCTAACTTTTACCCAATTATTTTAAGGTTCAGTTTCTAGTCTATTGGGAAGCAGCTGAATACCAGTATTTAACACTTTCAACAGTGCCAGGTCGAAAAAAGAATTATTCAAAAGTAGACTCTATTCACACCTAGCTTATTTTTGTGATTTGCACCCGGTAGGCGGGTGCACGGCATGGTCGCAAAGTACAAACTACTTATACGTAGGATTCGGATGCGAGTTGTGGGCATGCGAACGGTAATTCCGTTGGACCCGGATCCGGGTTCTTGGCACTAAAAGTGTTAACATGGAGCGACTGCCTATCTGACCTCCACAACCCAGTTACTAAGTAATACGATACCCCTTAGTAAGACTGATAGTCAGACTTTCGGGCTTCTGACGATCCGTAACGACTGTCTAAGATCCAAGAATGACAACCGGGACCAACAGCTTAACGTGTTTTCCGAGGCATGGTCACCCATCTAGGAATTGACCGCAGCAAGAGTAGCTTAACCCAATCAACCAAGTGGCTATTATAATTTTGCCACGAGTTTGCTCAATTAATATTGTTTTTATGTAGCCTTTAAAACATTTTTTGTACTCATTATTTTCTTGCGTCGCTTGCTTGAAACGTAATCAAGTAAAACGTTATTGATTTACTTTTGATAATATTATCTTATACAAATATTATCATCAGAACATGTAATTAAATATACATACATACAATCACGCCTTTTTCCCATGGGGGTAGGCAGAAACCACGGAACGCCACCTGCTACGATCTCTACACACTCCTTTTGCCTCGTTTAGGTTTATACAATTGGTCATACACACACGCCGGTTGCGAGTACTACGCACCTGACCTTTCTGAAGAACATCACCAATAAGGTCACTATAATTATGTCCTCCTAGGGCGTCCCCTATCCTTTATTTATCCATGTTAATTAGACTGGATTGCTGATATACTAATTGATTTGAATACGTCTGATTAAAGTCATGAGAGCAGTGGTGGGCCCTGTGGCAAAAGCCGCGACTTACTTGGGTTCGAACTTAAGCAGGAACTTTACTTTGTGTAAATTATTTCATCACCACTGCTCTCATAACGGTGAAGGAAAACATCGTGAGGAAACCGGCATGTCTTAGAACCAAAAATTCGAAGACATGTGACATCTACCAACCCGCACTGGGCCCGCGTGGTGGATAACGGCCCACTCCCTCTCACAGAGAGGAGGCCTGTGTCCCAGCAGTGGGAACAATATAGGCTGCTGATGATGATCTAATTAAAGGGAGATTCAAAGCACAAACCACCATTTTATTGGACTGACTGGCCTGTTAGTCTAGTGGTTAGTGACCCTGATTGCTAAGACTGAGGTCGTGGGTTCGATTCCCACCCAGGACGAATCTTTGTGTGATGAGCACAATCATTTGTTCTGTGTCTGGGTGTAATTTATCTATAATATGTATGTATTTAGAAATATACAAGTAGGTATGTTTATCAGTTGTCTGGTTACCATAGTACAGGCTCTGCCTAGTTTGGGATCAGATAACGTTGTGTTGGTTGTCCTAAGAAGATATTATTATTATTTATTTATGTCATAAAACTTTTTGAACAAGTAAAAAAAATACTGTACAAAGAGCGGACTTAATGCCTGAGGCATTTTCTACCAGTCAAGCTTAGGGTGATGCAGAGACAAAACATGGCAGGTGCAACATACTGGGTAGATAGCTCCGAAACAATTTTAAAAAACAAGAGCAAATAGGTCCATTTCGTCGTAAGAGGTGACCAAGGGACTTACTAGAGAATGGGCAGCAGCGTTCTCTATGCATTTTACCACCATACTGCGATCGCCAACCCGCCTGCCAAGCGTGGCGATTATGGCAAAAGCCCCTCGGATTGGGGGTGACCTGTTGGAATATAACAAAATATATCGGTCCCACTTAAGTAGTTTGAGAGCCTTGTTCTTTCATACGTATTTACATTGTGCATAACTATAATATAGTTGAGACGCTAGTGTTCCGTCTGGACTAAGCGAGAGCGCACACACACCTCTCCTGCTAAATAAATATAATAAATAATTATATAGAAATTATAACTGTCTTTCATTGGTTCTCAAAACCCAACAGGTTATGGGCCCAGTGATATAGACTAAATAACATTATAAAGTTAGTTTTAGTAATTCTTTTAGTGATTTAATAAAATGGATAATCTACGAATGAAAAGAAATATTAAACCGTTTGACGGGGACAAATATAGTGTGTGGAAACTTAGAATAAGAAATTTACTAAATGAACTTGAAGTGCTTAATATAATTGACGAAGAAACTCCAAAAGAACCGAACAGTGAGTGGCAAAAGAAACAAAGAATCGCTAAGAATACTATAATAGAATATTTATCAGATTCGTTGCTGGGACTTACGAATGAAGAAAATACTGCAAAAGAAATTTTCATGAAGCTTGATACCATATACGAAAGGAAAAGCATAGCAACTCAATTAGCTTTGAGGAAAAGGCTGTTGAATTTTAAGCTAAAAGAAGAAAACCCGCTGACAAAACACTTCCAAGAATTCGACGATTTGCTAATTGAATTAATCGCTGCAGGTGCAAAATTAGAAGAAGTAGATAAGGTAACTCATCTATTTATGACTCTACCAAATAGCTATGATGGTGTTGTCACAGCGATCGAAACATTGGCAGAGGACAACCTGACCTTAACCTTTGTCAAAACTAGGCTTCTTGATCACGAAATCAAATTGATCAATGAAAGACGCGATACAAGCATGAAAGTTCTCCAGGCGGAAACTACAACAATATCGGCGGGCACTACAACCAAACTTAAAACTCAAGACCGACATAATTATAGAAACTCGATCATGCGACGGAACTCGAATCGAGGACAGTTTTATAAAACCTCATTCAAGCCGAAAAATGATAGACTGAAATATATAAAATGCAATTGTTGCGGAAGAAAAGGTCATCTCCAAAAGAACTGTTATTATAACAAGCAGGCGAAACAACGTTCCGAAAACATTAGAACAGTTCAAACTGTTAATATTTCGGATACTGAAAATCCTAATATCTCGGGATTTGCTTTTATGGTCGGCGGCTGTGGAAATCAACGTCAAGATCAAAACGAGATTACATTTATTTTGGACTCGGGTGCCTCAGATCATTTAATTAATAGAGAAGATCTAGCACGAAACTTCATGGAACTTAATAAACCAATAAACATCTCAGTTGCTAAGAATGGAACATATATTAAAGCAACAAAAAAGGGCAATATTGCAGTAACCAGCCACTTGGGAATAAAGGGAATGCTACAGGATGTTCTTTTCTGTTCCGAAATTCCTCACAACTTGCTCTCTGTAAAGAAAATGCAACAAGCAGGAATGACCATCGTTTTTGGCAATAACGGTGGTGTGCAAATATACAACGAGGGTAAGATGGTAACAATGGGTAAGTCTTTGAACAATTTAATTGGCATTCATTTCAAACTTGAAAAATGTGCTTTAAATGCTAGAAGCTCATCAAATAGGGTCGTACAGAATAATAATTATGAATTATGGCATCAAAGGCTTGGTCACATAGGCAAATCAAAGTTTGTGCAAATAAAAAGCAAACAATTTTATTCTGATAATGAAATAATAAATCATGTTACCCCAAATGATAAATTATGTGAATCTTGTATAAAAGGAAAACAAGCATGTTTGCCATTTAACAAGTCGAAGTCAAAAATTATAAAACGACCTCTATTTAATGTGCATAGTGACGTGTGTGGTCCCATCACTCCTTCAACACTTGACGATAAAAACTATTTTGTAATTTTTGTCGACGAATACACACACTACTGTGCGACATACTTAGTAGCTCATAAATCTGACGTTTTTGCTACGTTTCGAGATTATGTTGCAAAGTGTGAAGTTCATTTCAGTTCGAGAATTGTCAATTTGTATTGCGATAATGGTGGTGAATATTTGTCAATTGAAATGAAAAAGTTCTGTGTGCAAAAAGGTATAAGTTACCACTTAACAGTGCCGCATACCCCTGCTTTGAATGGTATTGCCGAAAGAATGATAAGAACTATAACAGAACGAAGTCGAGCCATGGTATCTGGTGCTAAACTTGACAAAACGTTCTGGGGCGAAGCTGTGTTGACAGCTACATATTTAATAAATATCAGCCCTACAAAAGCACTGAAAACAGCTAACACACCTTTTGAATTGTGGCATAATAAGAAACCACAACTTAAATATTTAAAGGTTTTCGGTTCAACTGTTTATTTTCTGAATAAAACTAGGAAAACCAAATTTGATGAAAAATCCTTAAAAGGGATATTAATTGGTTATGAACCGAATGGTTATAAGGTGTGGGATGTGGTAGACGAAAAGTTTGTAAAAGTCAGAGATGTGATAGTTGATGAGATTAACTTCTTGTTAAGCAGACCAGTGAAGTCTGACAGAGTATTGCCTGAAAATTGTAATAACTCTAATAACTTTGACAAACACAGTGTAGAGAAAATGTGTAAACAGACTGACAAAATACCTATATCATTAGGACCACCACCTAATAAATCTGTAAGTGAAACAGATATGCAACAAAACAGTTCTACATTTCAAAATAAGTTGACTTTATCTCAAAATGAATTGACTTCATATGGTCAAAGAAGAAGTGAGAGGATTAAAAACTTGCCTACAGTATCTTATAACGAAGATAAAGATGATATTTCTATGAACTATTTGCTATACGCTAAATCTTTATTATGCACAATACCTACATCTTATAAAGAAATCGCATCCAGGAATGATAAAGTTTTATGGGAAAAAGCTATTAATGAGGAAATTAAATCGCTCATTGATAATGAAACCTGGACACTTGTAAAAAGACCCGAAAATAGAAATATCATCGACTGTAAGTGGGTATTTACAATAAAAAATGATGAGTTTGGAAAACCACTAAGATATAAAGCTCGTTTAGTAGCTCGCGGTTTTAGTCAGGAATATTTGGTTGATTACAATGAAACTTTTGCACCAGTGGCAAGAATCTCAAGTTTTAGATTCTTATTAGCTTTGGCTAATCAGTTTAATTTATTAGTTCACCACATGGACGTAAAAACTGCATTTTTAAATGGGAAATTAAAGGAAGAGATATTTATGAAAACTCCTGAAGGAATCCCAAATGCAAATGATTTAGTGTGCAAATTGAACAAATCGTTGTATGGGTTAAAACAGTCTGCACGCTGTTGGTTCCAAATGTTCGAGCAAGCTTTAATAGAGAAGGGTTTTCGATACTCATCAGCTGATCGTTGTATTTACATTCTAGATGCGGGTGACATTCTTGAAAACATCTACGTTGTACTTTATGTCGATGATCTTGTAATTTCAACGGCAAATATAAATACCATGAATAGTTTTAAAAACTATTTAATGAACAAGTTTAAAATGGTAGACTTAAAAGATATCCGTTGTTTTTTGGGAATCAGAGTCGAAAGATATAATAATAAAGTAACATTAGACTAGAAAATGTACATAGAAACAGTTTTAGAAAAGTTTAACATGAGTGATTGTAAAACTGTTAAAACACCTTTGGAAACTAAAATAGATTATACCGCATTGAATTCAAATGAAACAACAAAGACCCCTTGTAAAAACCTTATCGGGTGCTTGATGTATATAATGGTATGCACTCGTCCCGATTTGAGCTTTAGTGTAAACATCTTGAGTAAATTTGCTAACAAAAACAACAGTACACTTTGGTTATATTTAAAAAGGGTTTTACGTTACTTGAAAGGGTCAATGGATTTAAAGTTAATTAATGTGCGGAGTGACAATATAATTAATGTATTGACTGGCTTTGTTGATTCTGATTGGGGAAGTGACGAAATAGGCCGTAAAAGTACAACAGGTTATTTGTTTAAATTATTTGAACAATGCACAATATGCTGGAATACAAAGAGGCAACTCACAGTGGCGGCTTCATCCACTGAAGCAGAGTATATGGCTTTATTTGAAGCGGTTAGAGAAGCACTGTGGTTAAAATCCTTAATAACCAGTATTAACATAGAATTACCCAATGCAATTCCTATTTATGAGGATAATAATGGGTGTATAAGCATTGCAAGTAACCTTACGAGTCACAAAAGATCAAAACATATTGACATAAAGTACCACTTTTCAAGAGAACAGGTGGAGAAAAATGTTATTAAAATTATTTATGTTTCCACAGGTAATCAGTTAGCTGACATCCTAACGAAGCCATTACCGACAGTGCGTTTTTCTGAGATGAAAACGAAACTCGGTGTAATTTAATATAAATAACATTATAAACTATAAAGATTTTAATTATAGAATGATCTAAGTACCTACTAACAAACTATAAAGGTTGAATTATAGAATGTTAGACATAAGAACTATAAAGATTTGAATTATAGATTGATCTAACTATAAAGATTTGAAATGTACTTGTAATCTATAAAGAATTTAATTATAGATACGAATGATATGGTCTGATTAGGTTTTCCTGGGTTTTCCCTAATCCTGTGCATCGAATGGTGGACCATACAAAATTGTGCTCCCAGATAAGGAAGGTGTGTGATATTATTTTTGTAAATACTTATTATTTAATCTTTTATTTTTGAAAAAGAGGATTTATTTTGAGGGGGCGTGTTGGAATATAACAAAATATATCGGTCCCACTTAAGTAGTTTGAGAGCCTTGTTCTTTCATACGTATTTACATTGTGCATAACTATAATATAGTTGAGACGCTAGTGTTCCGTCTGGACTAAGCGAGAGCGCACACACACCTCTCCTGCTAAATAAATATAATAAATAATTATATAGAAATTATAACTGTCTTTCATTGGTTCTCAAAACCCAACATGACCTACGTCCAGAAGTTGATGTCTTACGGCTGAAATGATGATGGTGATGGTAGGACGTCTGTTGCGACAGGTCAGCTCAAAGCTGCCATGGCTCTTTCTTCGAAAGGCTCTTTCAGACATGGCTCGTACATTGTTAGACTCGTATACAATTCTAATAATGCCATGATAAATGGTAAGAATTTGTTTAGCACGAAATGACGTTGATTTTAATTCGACATCGATAAAAATACGTGAAATTGAAAATCGGTTAGTCTGTACGGTTATTGTGAATTAAAATGTTTTCAAACGAGCACACGATATTTAGATGTAGTAACTCGAAATTATTTTTCAAGATTTGGACGTTTCAGAAGCAGAAGCCGATTTATTTAAAATAATACTTCTCAATTTTTTCCCTTTTTCAAATTTCTCTACAAAAAGTATGCCCTTGTACTCCATATAACATCAACTATCTGGCACTGAAAGCCCCGTCGAAATGGGTCCAGCCGTTTCAGAGATTAGCCGAAACAAAACACAGACAGACAAAAAAATAAAAACCATCTTTTTAAGCGTAATTACCGTATGCATATATGTTCTTCCATATGCATTTAATAAAAATAAAAATTATTTATGCATATACTTGACCATAACAAGCAATGAATGCAAGCATCTTCTATCAATATGGCTCGATACGAACCCGCGACCTCGCGGTC
The DNA here is from genome assembly GCA_947507805.1 of Aporophyla nigra. Classification (NCBI taxonomy): domain Eukaryota; kingdom Metazoa; phylum Arthropoda; class Insecta; order Lepidoptera; family Noctuidae; genus Aporophyla; species Aporophyla nigra. Next base: position 3,290,642 of record OX382320.1, read on the forward strand.
ACGGATGAATCAATGCCGCTAGTTGTTATTCAGCGATCGAACATATTACGACATGTCACTTGTATGTTGAGAGTTGGGATGTGTACTGGGCTTTTGATATGTTTACACACTAGCTTCTGCCAGCGACTTCGTTCGCGTCAAATTTTTGCTCCCCTGACCCTTCCCGTTGCATCGAATTGCCTGCTAGTTTTCGTCCATTTTTCGTTGCTGCTCCGCTCCTTTTGAACGTAGCGTGATGTTATATAGCGTTTCTCAATAAATAGGCTACCCAACACAAAAATATTTTTTCAATTCGGACCAGTAGTTTCTGAGATTAGCGCGTTCAACCAAACAAACAAACTCTTCAGCTTTATAATATTAGTATAGATTATGAACAATTTAAGTTGAATGACATTTTGCTAAAAAATAATATTTTTTCCTAACTTGACAAAATGCTTTTGGATTGTCAGCTCTGCTACCAAAGTAACTGACGGGCTGGTATTTTCATGACATAAGCACAAAATGACAATAGGTGTTGTTTCTTCAATTGAATATGGCCTGATTTGTCAAATTGTTTTGAAGAACCGTCAGCAAAAAATGAAGAAAAAAGAAACGCTTAACAAAATGCACCTTAAGGTACTTAATGAGTCAATCATAATTGGCAGGCGGGTTGGCGATCGAATTATGGCAGTTTAATCACATAATTCAGGGTTACTCAAAGTGGGGTTCGCGAACCCCTAGGGGTTCGCCATGCGACGGTAGGAGGTTCGCGACAAAATTTACGTAATGGCGGCTGGGTGACTGGCAGGCAAGAAAAAAGCATGAAAGCGCGCCGCGCGCGCGGTTGTCGCTCGCTCGTGGCGTGACACGGTGCGCGTGAGAATAACATTGTATATAGAATAAACTTTATTTTTTATTTTATTCTACAATGTTATTCTTTTCTTGTTGGGGGGGGGGGGGGGGGGGGGTTCGCTGTCATCTGGAAATTTGAATGGGGGTACGTGGAGCCAGAAGTTTGAGAAACCCTGACATAATTAATCAAATGACCCATAATTCGTAATGAGTTAATTCGTTCTACTGATAATTTCAACGTGCACAATGCAAATGCATTTAATCGTAATAAGCTCAATTATTCCCCCATATCGTTTCCAAAGATAATTCCTATCGTTTTTGTAACAACATGTAAAACGTTTACAAAATTGTCATAGAGCATAATTTGTTTACATGTCAGACACGCAAACTTGTTTTTAATGTTTGCTTTGTAAACAAACGTTTTGTTCAGGTCAATTGATCGTTAGTATTACAGTAAAAAACTTTTTTGCAAAAAAAAAACAACCGACTTCCTTAAAAACACTACAAAGTGAAAAATAACTTTAATTTCGGTAGTCGGTGTCTTAGGATCTGTATTTATGGTTTTTTTGCCACCGACTTCCGAAATTAAAGTTATTTTTCACTTTGTAGTGTTTTTAAGGAAGTCGGTTGTTTTTTTTTGCAAAAAAGTTTTTATTTTTAAATTTTTAGTTGTGGTATTCACCCTGCACTAATTCCAAACAAACAATGCATATTTATGCGAAAGCAGAAATTGCGGTTGATTTCCTGTCATTTTTTAAAGAGTTCCGGTGTCTGTCTCCCGAACTCATCATCAGATCTATATGAAAATTATATGGGACCATTTCGGAATAAACCCCTTTCGAACAAAAAAAGAATTTTGCAAATCCGTCTATATATGACGGAGTTATGGCCGAACATACATAAAAAAAAAAAAAAAAACATATAAACATCCGAATTGATAACCTCCTCCTTTTTGAAGTCGGTTAAAAATCGATCTATGTAGCCCTTTCCCAACTATGTTGGGGTCGGCTTTCAATCTAACCTGATGCAACTGAGTACCAGTATTTTACTTGGAGCAACTGCCTATCTGGGTGCTTACTCTCGAATATAATTCCAATAGATCGACATTGGTCAAACGTCAGTTGGTTGAGTTAAACGTCAGGGATTGACTAGACTCAGTGAGTCCAGCGAATCACTGACGTTTGACTGACAATTCCAATGTCGAACTATTGGAATTATATTCGAGAGTAAGCACCCTGATCTCCACAACCTAGTTATTGGGTAATATGATACACCTTTGTAATACTGCTTGTCAGACTTTTTTTTAAGGTTTCTGAATACTATTATTACACGGCAGATACTAGAAAAACATCTTACCGGAATAAAAATTCTTGATTGTTAAATCAAATGTAGTTTTAGATGACCTTTTCAATAGTTTTTTTCCCTAAAACATTAACAGTTTGATCCTTAAACCTTTGACAATTTGTTGATTCAATGGGAACTTACTAGTTAGCGCAAGAATCAAGAGTTTTATGATCTCTTTCCTCTAGGCAAAGAGAAAAGGTGACAGTGACAGTTCAGAACTGTCAAAATTGATCACATTCACATGTCAAACTCAACGAGAAGAGAGATGTTGACTCAATCTTGTGTTGATTGTTGCTTCCTACTGTATTTTTCGCCCGCGCTGAGGCTTGTTCTGTAATATTAAATAGCCTATCTAAAAACTGGGCTATATCAAATACAAAAAGGTTTTTTCATATCCGACTGAAAGTTTCAGAGATAGGTAATACCTACAAACAAACTCACAAACTTAATCTCTTTATAAGTACTGCACAACCAAAAAATCCAAATATTCAACTAACTGAATCCTGAATAAGAATTTAAAAAAAATAACGTCCCAACAATAGTACCTACTGATCCGTGGGTGCCATTGTGTAATAAATTTTTAATAATAAATTATTCCACAAATGGCACCCACTAAAATATCGGTTGGTGCCATATTTGGAATATCTCAGGAGCCGTTTAAGCTACCTTTTATACAGGTGCCTAATGTGGAATACGATATTTTTTTATAATATGAAAGTTAGTCCAATAGTGATCTTAGTCTAATAATGATCTTTTTCTTTGTTACAGGTATGTGTTCTTTGCACGAAATGTATAGTAAATATGAAAGGAAGATCTCAGGAGGATTAAAAGCAGCTTACACCTGTATAGTCTCTCAGGACTAAGAAATTGGACTTTAAGTACACCATTTAAAACTCAAATTATTGCTTAAAATACTTGTAGTTCTAATAAATCATACCGTAACGTGGCACCGTACTAATGTCTGGTATGAACGAAAACTTCGACAGCATGTGACGTCAACCAACCCGGTCCGAGCCTACGTTGTGAATTACGGCTCACTTCCTTCTTACAGCCAGGAGACGTGTACCAGCAGTGGAAACATTATAGGCTGATAGTATTTTGATATCGTAAGGACTAAAAAACCCTTACGATAAGTCAGGGAGTTGTTGTAACGAGTGGTTAGTATAATAAAGCATAAAATAGCATCATGCCTGTAATCCCGATGGGTTTGGCAAAGGTATATAAGGATATTTAGAAGAACCCAGGTATTTTTTTTCCTTTCTTGTTTTTCAATATCGCTAATTATGTTTAAGAGCTATGTAGTAGAGGGCGAGCCTATTGCCATCAATCAGACACAAATCAAGACTCCAGGGTGATGCTGAGAAAATCCTGATGGAAAACCTCAATCATACGCCCGAGCTGGGCATCGAACCCAGGACCTTATATTCAGCAGTAGCATTTACGACCTCAAGACCAACGAGGCTTTCTTGAGTGTTAGTGTTTTTTCCGGAATCGTTCAAATCTCAGCGATGTAGGAGAAGCATTTTCTTTGCTCAAACAAAAGCCTAAAAGTGTAACGAACTTAAATCTAGGTCGATCGATAGGTCTAGATTTAAATTGCATTCTACCGGATGACATTTTTTACCGTCTCGACCTTCATATGGTGTGTAACTAGAATAGAAGGCAGGAAGGCCTTCAGATTCATCGTAGGTGACTAAAGGAGCGCGGGACGAGGATGGACAGGGATGCGTGTGCGGCTCGTGCGCCTGCGAAAGATCAATGAGGCCGCCTATCAGCCGGCTTCAAAGGGTAGGACCGCGCTCCGAAATCAATGATACATGCCGCGCATTGAGTAGGGTGCGTATGATTTGAGTTTCGATAGATTTAAAAAAAAAAAAAGTTTTTTTTTTCCAAATTTCTGTTTTTGTTGTTCTAGTATGAAAATGTTACTTTAAATGTGTAGTATTTATTGCTAGATCAATTTAATTACATGTTATTCAAAAATAAAAATAATAAAAATTTCTATGCCAAAAGCTTCTACTCCGTTCACCTATTACCCCCATTTTTTTTCAAGACGCTAAAAAAAGTCACCCAGTATATCTATTCCGTGGCTATCGATTACATAAATAACGTGAGGGTAGGCTAGCAACATGGCCAGCTAAGTTGTGATTTTAAGCTTAAGCACCATGGAGTGTGTGATTGAAAGTTTATTTGCTAAACGAAAAGAGAGGGTTAAAAAAAGAAACGATTGAATAATTGTGAGTTCTTGCATCTACAGAGATTTGTGGGCACCAGTACATAGTTTGAGATTATTGGTTCATAAAAAATGTTACAATATTGAGGTGTGACACTGGATCCCGTACTAGGATACACTGTGTCGCAGGATCCAGTCTGTTTCGACCGATAATATGAAATCATTGTAAACAAATAAAAAGCAACGGAACATAGATCTTGATAAAAGCCCGAAAGCTCCCGTTTCAGGGGCATACACTACTTTGTCTATCTAGGACAAAATTAGAAAAGGACTCTGATTTCTCTCACTCGACGTTTTTGACTCTTTTTTACATTTTATCTTTGATTGCTGAATGGGCCTGCACTTGACTTAGATCACATCGTTGGAATGTCATTAATGAGGTCAATGATAGGACGAGCGTGCCCAAAAGATGTCTGTTGATGTGATTCTTGCTTTGAAGGCAGACAGATTAAAAACAGACACTGGCGGAGAGTTCCACACTTTGGCTGTGCGCATGATGAATGTAGAGGAGAAGAGACGACTGGTCAGGATATCAACCAAGTGCGGATCGTACCTTGTAGTACGTCTGGTAGTCCGGTAGGAAAAGGGCGATGGTGGAATCAAGTTTTGGAGGTCATGCGTACACTCTCTCCCAAGCACCGCCGCTTCGACCGGCTCTGTGCTTCTCGCATCCAACGGTTTTCTGCGACCTTCACCAGGTCATCGGTCCATCTAGTGGGAGGCCTTCCAACGCTACCACTTTCAATACGTGGTCGCCACTTCAGAACCTTCCCACCCCATCGACGAGCAATGTGCCCTGCCCACTGCCACTTAAGTTTGGCAGTTCTTCGGGCTATTTCGGTTACCTTGGTTTTCCTACGGATCTCTTCATTTCTGATTAGATCGCGGATAATCCAAGCCCTCTCCATTGCGCTTTGGGTGACTTTCAGCGTGCCTATGAGGCCCATTGAGCCGATAAAACTTACAGTAATAAATAATTATGCACACTTACACATTTCAATTTTCCAAATAATTTCTTCTTCGTCATCCTCATCGCGCCTTGACCAAATCTTGCACAAAACTTTGAAGAACTTGGCAGCAAATGACGTCATTATTAACAATATCTGTCCTTGTCACACACTTTTTAGTCCAGAGGAACACCACAATCGGTTAATGACTTTTTCTCAAACTAATGTTCTAGTTTTGGTGTTTTTTGCCAAATGGAGCACGAATTTGAATACCTCCTACGCTTGTCCAAATTTAATTTCCTAGCCAAGACTATGGTTCAGGTTCTACTTATACATTTGGTTCGATGATTGACACATTTAACGAGCTAATTGGTTTAAAAGACTATGAAATCGCTCCAAAAACGTCTTTAGATTTGGAAGTCAGAACCGGCACTGATTTCGTCTCGCCGTCACCGGGACAAAGTGACAACTGCTTCCAAACAACAAAGCATCGTTTTCCTGCAAAAATAACGTTTTCTCTAACAAAAAATGTGACAAAAACACATGCAAATATGACAGACGTTTTTATACCAATCTCAATTTCAATTAGAATGCGATAAAAAGCTAATCTTCACTCAACAAAGAGCGGGAACAATTTGCCTAATGGAGCGTTCGAATTTCAAATTGGAACGGAATAAAAACGCATCCTTCCTGCTTCCGTATTGGTCGGTTCGTTTTTCCCGCGTGTTTTGTGTATAAAATGGTGATTTGTGACGTAGGGTCGTCAGTGTCGGGATGACAGTCATCCCTTGAGGTTGTTTAGTGGTGTCTGATTTGGATTGCCTTCACTGATCTGGTCCTGTCTTGGTGAGTTTACTTTCGATTTCTTTTCTATTTAGACATAAGACTTCATTTAATACTTATGCAATCAAATATTTTTAATATCACATATTAGAAAACTTTCTTGATTTGGAGTTACACATTTGGTAGCGAAAGTGTATTTAATTAAGATAAGCATTTATGGCACCAGTTACCAAAAAATTTCCAAATGTCAATAGGCCAGCACAAAAAAGAATCACCTCGTTATCCATTCAGGGTTTGCTGAAAAAGGATTCCAATAAAACCAAATAGATAGAAACACTCATAATTTATTTACTATGCCGCAGAGCGGTAGTCTCTCAATTTACATAAACTTACTTATATGAGCCAAAACTGTTTTCGTAATGGCTATGGCAGTTCTAACTCTTCAAGGTTTTGGTGAAGTTAAACTCTATAAGACTCCAGAAGGACTCCGAGATTCTTCATGACCTTTTTGTTTAGGTTTTTGGGTAAGGCTGGGATTTCGGATGCCCGTATTGTATGAGATGGTATATCTCTATTTTCTGGCAGAGTGTATAATGCCAGGACTTCTCAACCCCTTCTCTTATACCCTAATTCAGATTTAGGAAAACCTCTGGCTAGTAAGCTGCTAAGTCTTATGTAAGCTATTTTGTTGTTGGTTGGTTGATAAAGACATAAAAACGGGGCTTAAATTCCCTCTTAATGCAGGAATGAAAAGTAAAGTACATTTTGAGCTGGTTCGTTCTATGTCAGCCAGATAAGCCAACGGAGACTTATCTAGCTGGCTTATTATCTGGACAGATGGCCCTCCATTCTCTTGTTCCGTGTGGTGCCGGACGCAAAGATTAGCACGATCTCATTTCTTCCCGTGGGTGTCGTAAAAGGCGACTATGGGACTTACAAGAGAATGGGCAGCAGCGTTCTCTGTGCATTTTACCACCATACTGCGATCGCCAACCCGCCTGCCAAGCGTGGCAAACCCCCCAAATTGGAGGTACCTATGTCCGGCAGTGGACGTCTTTCGGCTGAACTGATAATGATGATGATGATGGCTCTCCAATTCCACTCCACTGAACAAGATCCTTCACCAATCTCCTCCATCTTCATTTAGCCTCGTCTTGATCTATTTATTTTTTTCCGTGACTCAGTTCTTATAATCTTGTAGGTCAGAAGTATGTGACATAAATTATGTGACTGCCGTATCCAAAACATTAGCTACAGTCAAACGATAATGTACCTAATTGTTTATGAGAAAACAAAGGCATTCCTCATTGTTCTCAGATAAGGCTTTAGAAACTACTGTTACGTAGCAGTCTTTGTAGAACTGTTTTAGATTTTACCGTACGGGTTTTTGGTCTTGTTGTATCAGTTATTTCAATTAGACCTTTTAGTACTGTATTCTTTAATACGTTATTTATCATTTCTGAAGATACTTTACCCAATGGCGGTTGTAGAGTAATAGAAGCATGATCACAATCTAGCTTATATCAATATTTGCAGCTCCTCTTTTCTGGTTCTTAACTGCCCCCATAATACAATACAATAGATGTACCAGCCTACTGCGTATGTCATCTCTGGCCGCGTTTTTTTCATCTATCTTACTTTATATCTAACTAGCTTTTGCCAGCATCTTCGCCCGCGTAGATACGCGGACTATAAATAAAATTGGAGTGTCTGTTTGTAATATTAAAATAATCGCTTTTACTAAGTGTATATGGATGTATACACGGTTCATATTCCAAAACATTTTTTTTTTTAAATTTTTGGTGTCTGTCTGTTTGTTCCGGCTAATCTGTGAAATGGTTGGACCGATTTTGACGGGACTTTCACTGGCAGATAGCTGATGTAACAAGGAGTAACTTTTATTTTAGAAAAAAAAAATAGATTCTCACGAAAAAAAAAACGAACGTAAAACTCTTTTGTTAAAAATACCACGCGGACGAAGTCGCGGGTACCTATATAACCTGGATTAATGCATTCTTAATACATTAACCGCGGTAGTACGTCCTCTTGCGATAATTTCCGACATCCACGCGGGCGAAGCCGCGGGCAAAAGCTAGTTATACATATATACCATAAACCTTCCTCTTGAATCACTCTGTCTATTGATGACACCCGCATTGGAATCCGTTCCGGACTTTAAAAGATCTAAGCGTACAAACACAAAATGCGACTTTTGTTTTATACTACGATCGAATTGCTAGATGTGGTCTCTCACACGACATACCCTCACTTATTGTTATTTAGTTCACCATCTTCATCATTTCACCCGAAAGATGTCCACTGCCGAACATAGGTTCCTCAAGCATCGCTTCTTCGGCCGCCATTACTTAGTTCACCGTCAGTAAAGTCACGTGGAAGGCTACCAGAGTCCACTACTACCTAGTCCACTGTAGGATCTATGTCCTGCAGGAAGAGCTCTTTGGCTCCTCCTAGTCCCGCGATACCCTTTACTCCGGCTTCCGCATCCATTTTATCCCACCCGTCCTTTTTAAGGTCGTCGGTCCTACATGCTACTTGTCCACAGAAGCAGTCTCTATTTCAAGGCCTGCAACGGGCATTTCCTTCCCATGATTCACGAAGACCTGCCCAGAATTTCAGTCACGTTGTCTGCCAGCCATATGTATGTCGAATGATATTCTAATAGCATCATAATTATATGTTGTTAGCAAAACAATGGCTCGTAAAGGCGGTGTCATGTGATCTGAAATGCGAATTGCTTGAGTATAGATTTCATTTTATTTGTTGGAATATCGGGTTGGCTAGCTGACATAATAATATGGCAAATGATTCAATTGAATGTTTTGTGCCTCTTAATGTTTACTTCATACTATTGTATAGAATCAAGTTCTTCTAACTGGACATACAGCTGTGCTGCTAGGGATTTTGTTGCGCCACTTCTTCTTCCCAGCTAAAGCACTAGGAAGTGGTGAAGGGTGAGCGTTTTGGGGGACTGTCTTATGTAATTTTGACGTTCGAAAAGTGCTGATCCTCAGCCTAATGTGAATAAATGACTTTTGAATATAGCTCTGTTATATTCGTTTGATGTTAGGTGTCAGGTATATATTGCTGATGGTTGCAGGTATCATCATATCATATGGTTTCGGTGACATCATTTGTTGCTTCACGATGTTGATCGTTATATATCAAGGTGAATAGACGCAAGTCGTGCAAGTATTGTTCATAATTGACTACTAATACATTTCAAACATTTTTAAAATATGAATTTGTAAAATAGATTGATCCAAAGAAAATTCAAAGGTCAACACAGTTTATTTGTTCATAATAGTAAGCATTAAAAAAATGTTTTATTCATTATGTTATGCTTCAACTTAATACTCAAATTGGGATGTATGAGGTCTTGCGTTAATTTTGTTACACGTTGTATATAACTAGCTTCTGCCTGCGTGGAAGACAAGCGTAGCTTAACCAGCACGCGTAGCATGACCACCATAGAAAGAACTTTGTCTATTCTTGGTAGAATAGAGATAGAACTGTCATGCTACGCCAGCATAAAACGGTACAAATCTTTCTACAATCTTTAATTCTGTCTTTAATCTTTCTACAATCTGTAATTTTGTCTATTCTTCCGTCGACAAAACCCCTTTCTACGGTGGTCAATGGTCATGCTACGCGTGCAGATCGATCAACCCGTGTTATAACTTCGCCAGAACCTACTTGATACAGATAATAATATTGCGAATATTGCAACGCATGTGTTTATCAAAGTCGGTACCAATATCTATTTAAAAAAATTCTAAAAAATTGCGTCATGTTATATTATTATTTATGCATGATTCGATAAAAATATTATTCAGTTTTCGTTACTAAGCTTTTATTTTAAATTCAATAAGCAATAGTAACACGGAATAAAGAAAATAGTAATCAGAAAGAAACCAGCGGTTAATTACGTGACCCACTAACAGTAAAAATGACTTTTATTTTGACAGTTTAACAAAATGCATTGTGTTATTCACGATACTATACAATCTTTTTGAATAACCAATTTTGTCGATCATAATTATGGAGTAGTGGATCACCATTATTCTTCAAAATGATAATAAAACAGCGACAAATATTTTTCTCCCCTTGTGTCCATTGTTAGTTGAATAAGCCTTAGCATGTAACTATTATAAAACCTGTGTAACCTGTGTTTCTTAAATTTCCTTCAATAAAAAAGAAACTGCCCGGAAACAAGAATATCTGTATTCAAAAACTTTATGTTTTGGTCAGTACATTATTTAATTCTTAGCTTGAGTTTATCCTAGAAACATTACCAATATTATGTATCCAATTTCTTCCGGTGTCGTAAAAGGCGACTAAGGGACTTACTAGAGAATGAGCAGCAGCGTTCTCTATGCATTTTACCACCATACTGTGATCTCCAACCCGCCTGCCACGCGTGGCGAATATAGCAAACCCCTCTTTTGGGGAGTCTTATGTCCGGCAGTGGATGTCTTCCGGCTGAAATGATGAATATTATGTAATCGTTTCATTTTACTTCCATTTCCTCCACGATGACAACCTATTTATCTATGGAATCCGTGAATCGAAAAATGGCAACATTAGACGGACGGTTTTAATTAGGTCACTATATAACCTTATAACCACTACTATTTTTCAGTCAAATCCAATAAATATGATACAGAAACAAATAAATCTTAATAGGAACAATCATTTCACTGTGAGGACATATCTCATAAAGTCGACTTCATAATTTGTTCCTAACGACGCTGTTCGACTAACCTCGTATCGTTCCGTGAGCGTTCGTCAAACGTCGGGTCGACGAACTGATCGCGAATTTTTTGTACCATTGAAGGACAGACGGACAGACGAGGTTTTTTGTTTGACTAGTAATAACAGTGGTGGTATAAAAATATTATACAATCTTTTGTACGCAGCACGGATGTTTGTTGGTCTTATTTTTAGGTTTTTTGAAATAAATTTTAAGAGATTAGTTGGTACGTGCCTAGGGTATCTTATGGGCTGTCTGTCTTCTGTCTAGCCCAACTGCTACTACTGATTTTGAGATTCTGCTTGATGCAGGGCTTTATCATTCATTCTCCTGCCCATATCCTAACAACGCGCAACGCGTCTTTTTCTTCCACACTTCTCTATTAGTCGTCATCTCAGTAGTCACCCCCTTTCTATCCATATCATAATTCACACAGTCCAGTCATCGTGTCTTTGGTCTCCCTCTACTCTTATAGCCTGCTTAGTGCAGGACTTATCCATTCGAAATTTGACCCCCCCCCCCCCCCCCTTATTACTTAAACGACACTTATTTTTAAATGTGACAGCATCATGTTGAGTTAGTACCTTTACCCTTTGGGCCTTTTGGCCTCGTACAAGACTTTCTGTTTTTATTTACATTTTAATTTTGTTTTTATTTAAAAAGAAATATATGTGTGTGTAGTTTGTTATTTTCCAATGCGAGTACCTACGAATAAATATTTTGTTTTATTTCTTTCAACGTTACTAGCCAAATAGTACAGTCAAGTCATTAGGTACCCTGTCAGGGTCGCTGAATTGTTCGAAAGAGTTACCATGCCCTGGCATATAGGCAACTGAAGGAACGCGGGTGGGTTTAAGTCAGTAAAAGTCTGACACGCCCTGCCGCTCCTCCCAGAGCGGGAGACGTGATTTGCTTGCTTTCATGATAAATACGTGGTATAGTGTTCTAACCTCGCCTTCGCTATACCTATACATACTCTATTCCACTCATTTAAAACACCAATCATACAAAACTAAAAATATAATAATTAAATAAAACAGCCGATCCATCCATTGAATTACCATTCCACGGCCTCCGATCACAAGGCTTGCGCCCGCGCATTTTCCTTAGCGCGTCACGTGGTGTGCCTTTGAGCAAACAAACAACCGTAGATAGGCACGTAGGTAGTAACGTGCGTTGCCTCAGAGAGGAAAGTTGTGAATTGTGAATATTAGAAAGACAGAAAATTAATTTATTTGCTCAGGATGTAGATATTTACAATAAGGTAATTAAGATGTTTTTTTGGTTATTTTCTATCAATGGATTAACTTTCGTGTCAAGTGATTCAGGGAGGGTAGGTACACGTTAGCCTGTAACGTTCCCACTGCTGGTACATAGGCCTCTTGGTGAGAGGGAGTGGGCCGTATAATCTACCGCGGGGGCCCAGTACGAGTTGATGATTTTTGTAAATACGAATAAATTGTGAAAGCTTGTGATAGGGAAAGGCTTTTTAATTGATTAATTTTCATAAAGTTTTACAAAAAACACCGAGATCGGAAAATTAGACTTACTAATTCTCTTTTTCGATGATATTCATTGCAAACATTAAGCTTTACAATTCATAGAATGGGTACACTCTTACCAATGGATATCGTGTTACCCATTTACTGGGCTGTGGAGATCATGATATTGTTAGAAAGGGGAGACTACTGAGATTACGACTGGTAGGGAAGTTGGCAGAAAAAGACATGTTTTAACAACCACGAATAAATTGAGATAAAAGCAGGATAATAATGATGGGTCGTCGAGGTCATAAAGGCAGTTGCTCAGTAGCTCCATGTAAAATACTGGCATTCAATGAGACTGGAAGCTAAGCTGACACTGACAGTGTAGATGAGAAAAGGCAATGTAAACCAGTATAAACTGGCCTCTAATTCTATTGAAACGGCATACTACGCTAAACCAGGCCAAGGTGTTTCCACTGACGATTGGCCTACTGTTCAACCATTTTCCCCTTAATCCATATAAGATATTCTTCTCGTCATCGCCGACTAACAAACTGCATGATTTATCAGACATTATACCAGAATACGAGCCAAAAGACACACTCACCGAGTTTTGAAATAGAATCATTATTAATTGAAGGATAATTTTAATTGTGCGGCCTCGTCTCAAGATGAAGGGGTTATTTTTAGATTTTTAGCGAAAATATGATAAAATCGTGTTTGTTTGTGGCAGAGATTACTTTGCTTAGGTTTCTTTTAATGTCTTCTACCCACCTTCACTCCACCTCTATTTCTCATACGTTGTGTTAACGTGCATGTTTATCTGTTTACTCAGAAACAATTCTCAAACACTTACGTCATTTTTGACTACCATTTATGTTATCTTAGGGTCAAAAATAGTAACCGTGGAGTTTCTTGTTTGCTCTTCTCTATAGAAAATGACCAATTAGAACCGTGCACCTAACTTCTTTCATAAGTCGTGAGATGTAGGTTTATTTACGTGAGATAAAATAATTTGAGTTCAGTCAAACTGTTTGATCATCAGCTTTTAGAAGTCCATTGCTGGAATTGGGCGTTCCAATCAAATACTTTTAAAATCGTTTCTGGGAACTCTCACCCAGCTGTTAACAGCCACCTAAATCGTCACTCAACCGCGTTTAGTTAAAACTATTTATTAGAAAACTTACTGTTGCCGCAGCTACTTAGGAAAGAGCCAGAGAGTAAAAGAGGCTCAATTGTTTAAAAAATATACACAACTAATTGTGTATATTTTTCGCTTCTAAAAGCGCAAAATATTTTTAGGCGTTCATTAATTTTAAAAGTGTTCATGATAAGAAGGTAAATAAGTTTTTAGGGGTCAGTTAAATGAATTAACTTAATTAGCATTTAATCTTGGCCCTTAAAAACCTTTCAACGACACACAGAATTAGGCAAAAAACTCGTCCCTTTAAAGGTCTTTATTACACTGTGACCTCTTTTCCATAACTGCTTACTCTATGGCATCCTAACGACATCGTTATAGCGAGTGCTAGCGGACGAACGAACGTAACGACACGTTATCGACGATAGCTTATCGGTGCGCGCCGTTCGACGCGCTTAGAACGTACCTGCGCAGACGCATACGAGCCGCGCTGTTCTAAATTTAAAAGTGTAATTTGAAATTGGAACCTTTCTGAAGTTTGCTGGACTTTGCTGTGAGTTCTTTTTTTTTGTTGTATTTTGAGTAAAGTTTGACGCTTTTTTTCTGGGAGTAAAAGGTATGTTGTTGTAAATGCTTGTAAATTTTATTTTATTATTTTGTGTCGTCTATCTGCCTTGTTTGTTCCGGCTAATTTCCGAAACGGCTGGATCGATTTTGAAGGGACGTAGGCTACTATTTGCCTCGGTAATACGTTCCCGTAGGATAATTTCCGACTTCCACATATTTTAGATGTATACTTATTATTAAGTGTGATGTTTCTTTATTGTATATTTCGATGTGTTAGTTGATTATGTACATCTGAGAGTTAATATGTAATGGTGGTCGTGACGCTGAGCGTTACGTCACCCTTATAGTTTACATTACAAACATACAATGTTATTATAAAGCTGAAGAGTTTGTTTTTTTGTTTGGTTGAACGCGGTAATCTCAGGAACTAATGGTCCGAATTGAAAAATTATTTTTGTTTTGGGTAGCCTATTTATTGAGGAAGGCTATAAGCTATATAACATCACGCTAGAACCCTTAGGGGCCGTGCAGAAAGAAAAACAGTCACGAATATGAAGACATCGCCCGGGCAAGCGATTCGATGCGATGGGCCATCCCGTCGGGGTAGCAAAAAATTTGACGCGGACGTAGCTAGTATTAAATAAGGTTTATGGTGATTCTTGACGCCTCTAGACCACTTGTTGACAAGCCTGTATTGGCCTCCCATACCACTGTAATTTAAAAATTAAAGCCAATTATTTGTAAAAGAGTAACCATGGAGTTTCTTGCCAGCTCTTCTCCATGGGAATCAATAAATTGGAACCGTGCACCTAGCTTCTGACGTTTCATAAGTGCCCATGTAGGTTTATGTGAAATAAATTATTTTGAAATTGGTTTTGAAGACCACGTATGTACGGCTGCATAGTGAAGAATTTTACAGCCTTTTAGCTAGTACAGTACTCTAGTTATTGCCCGCACCTTTGTCTGCTTGTTAGCATTAATTTGCCCTTATTTCAATTTATTTGGGTTCAGCGAAACATGTCTTCCTTCCATACTTCTCTATTAGTCGTCATTCGTCGTCGTCGTCGGTTGTCATCAAATTTCTAGCAACATAAACTGAAACTAAACTGTAATTTGAAACCATTTTAAAAGACAATTATTTTCAAAAGAGTAATCGTGGAGTTTTTGCCGGCTCTTCTGCATAGGAATTGAATTGGAACCGTGCACTTATAAATATCTAAATATCTAAATAAATATCTTAGGACAACCAACACACCGTTATCTGATCCCAAACTAGGCAGAGCCTGTACTATGGCAACCAGACAACTGATAAACATACTTATATATTTCAAAATACATACGTATTATAGATAAATTACACCCAGACACAGAACAAATGATCGTGCTCATCACACAAAAATTTGTCCTGGGTGGGAATCGAACCCACGACCTCAGTCTTAGCAGTCAGGGTCACTAACCACTAGACTAACAGGCCAGTCAAAATCTAACGTTAACGTTAACGTTTAACGTTATCTTCTAACATTTCATACGTGCTCATGTAGGTTTATGTGAAATAAAATATTTTGATTAAAAAAAAAAAAACCCAACCGAATCGAGAACCTCCTGCTATATTGTTTTTTTTTTGTGTGGGTGGGTAATCATCAAGTGACGTCTCTCCTCTGGATAGAGTGGTAGGGCATGTCAGACTTTTACTGACTAAAACCCACCCGTGTTCCTTCAGTTGCCTATACGCCAGGGTCACGGTACCTCTTTAGAATAAATCTCGCGACCCTGGCAGGTCCTGCTATATTTATAGTAGGTTAAAAATTATCTGAAATGTTTCTGTTACTTTTCCACACATGACATCACCTATTTGTCAACTCAGTAAAATGCACTCTAATACTGCATAAAACGAATATTTTCCTATGTCATTCAAATGTCTTACAACATTAATAAGTGACATTGTGATCTATGTGCTATCATACGTTTAAAGTCACATTCCCTGTTTTTATTTATTTTGGCTTCTCTTCTAGATCTGCCGTGATACAGCTCTTTGATATCTTTCCAGCATATTTTTTCTAATTAACTGTCAGAGATTTATCTGAGAAGATTCCTAGTTGTCATAAAATTAGCTAAATGTTTTGCCTTTGTACCTTTAAGTGGTAGGTAAGGTTATTCAGATAGTGAGCAGTGGTAGTTTTGTGGTGGGTTCGAACCCAGACAGGCGCTTTCATCATTTCAGCCGTAATACGTCCACTGCTGGACATAGGCCTCCCTCAATTTGGGGGGGCTTTGCCATAATCGCCACGCTTGGCAGGCGGATTGGCGATCGCAGTATGGTAGTAAAATGCATAGAGAACGCTGCTGCCCATTCTCTAGTAAGTCCCTTAGTCGCCTCTTACGACACCCACGGGGAGAAATGGGGTGATGCTATTCTTTACGTCCGGCACCACACGGTACTTAGTGTAAATAATTTTATTTCACCACTGCTCTCAAAACGGTAAAGGGTGTCCGGCATGTCCTAGAACAATAATTCGAAGGCGAATGTGACATCTATCAATCCTTTTTTTAAAGCTTGATGATTCTATTCTACTTTAGGGCAAAGACCTTCCCTAAATTCTTCCAGGTATCCTTTTCCTGAGCCACCTCGAATGGAACCAACCTTCCCCATCGCCAACGCCATCTTTTTCTGTGCTTCGATTTTTGCCCGATAAACTTGCGAGTACTAAAAATAAAACTCGCAAAACTCGAGTTTAAGTTAACCTTCTGCCTACCTCTCCCGGGAACACCGGCATGGTGTTATATTTTTATTTACATACACACTAACAGAAACTCGCACCTTCTTCCCATGGGGTAGCCTGAAACCACAGAACGCCACCTGCGCATGCGCCTGCTGCATCTTTACATACTCCTTTTGCTTCGTTTTCGTATATAATTTATTTGTATTTGTGTCATATAAAATTATTCTGACAAAACTAAAACAAATAAAATCATTCGAGCGACCAAAGCTAAAAAGTCAACGCCAGCTCAATTCTTGGCAGCGGTCCGGGTTCGATTCTCCGCTGAGATAATGCATTGTTGAAGTCCACATTCGACCCTCATCTTTTTTGAAGTCAAATTCTTCAGACGTATGTTTTGTAGATTTTAAATATGGAATCCGAAAAACAAAAAAAATATCTAAAAGATGTTTTCTTTTGTTTTAATTCACAGTATTTTGCACCTTCTGATTATTGTGATTATTAAGATTTTAATCTTTGGCTAAGAATCTGTGTGTTGCCGGACATAAAGAATATCACCATACCATTTCTCCCCGTGGGTGTCGTAAAAGGCGACTAAGGGACTTACTAGAGAATGGGCGGCAGCGTTCTCTATACGTTCTTTATTATATTAATAATATCCATAAGTACTAATATTATAAATGGGAAAGTGTGTGTCTGTTTGTCCGTCTTTCACGGCAAAACGGAGCGACGAATTCACGTGATTTTTTAAGTGGAGATAGTTGAAGGGATGGAGACTGACATAGGCTACTTTTGTCTCTTTCTAACCCCCCCACTTCTCTAAAATGGGGGTGGAACGCGCTAATCTCAGGAACTACTCTACTGGTTCGAATTGAAAAATTGTTTTGAGTCAGGT
This sequence comes from Aporophyla nigra, assembly GCA_947507805.1. Classification (NCBI taxonomy): domain Eukaryota; kingdom Metazoa; phylum Arthropoda; class Insecta; order Lepidoptera; family Noctuidae; genus Aporophyla; species Aporophyla nigra. The sequence goes on from OX382320.1 coordinate 3,308,355, forward strand.
AGCCTATTTATTGAGGAAGGCTATATAACATCACGCTACGATCAAAAGGAGCGGAGCAGCAACAAAAAAATGGACGGAAACTGGCAGGCTGCGGTGCGACGGGAAGGGTCAGGGGAGCACAAATTTGACGCGGACGAAGTCGCAGAAGCTAGTTAATAATATAGATAATAAATGTATATACAGTAGAATAATCAGTTTAAATGCCAAACAAGGTACCATTCTCTTTATTAAAAAAATCTGCAGATATGAGAAACAGTTTGCCTTTTCATGTCAATACACAGTTATTATAGCATATTATATAGCGTAATAGCATATTATATCGTCATATATTGCATTGTTGTTTATCCAACACAGTTTTTGATGTATCGCTGAAATATGATTCTGTTATTTACCGCAAGCTTAAATGTATTATATAAATACAAAACGCCAGTGTCTCTCAAAGATTTTAAGACTAGGTTATGTAGGAAATTATAGAGCTTCGTCTACCGTAGGGTCCCATGCAATAGGGGGTGAACCTATTGCACTATTCATACAGACTCCGGACTGCTACTGAAAACAGACTGGACTGATTACTCGGATTCATCATCATCATCATCATTTCAGCCGAAAGACGTCCACTGCTGGACATAGGCCTCCCCCAAGCTCCGCCACTTCGACCGGTTTTGTGCTTCCCGCATCCAGCGGATTCCTGCGGCCTTCACAAGGTCATCGGTCCACCTTGTTGGAGGCCTTCCAACTCTACGTCTTCCGGTACGCGGTCGCCACTCCAGAACGTTTCGGCCCCATCGGCCATCTGTTCTGCGAGCAATGTGCTAGTGGGCACTACCACTTCAGTTTAGCAATTCTTCCGGCTATGTCGGTTACCTTGGTTCTCCTACGGATCTCTTCATTTCTGATTCGATCGCGTAGGGAAACTCCAAGCATAGCTCTCTCCATCGCCCTTTGGGGGACTTTCAGCCTTCTAATAAGGCCCATTGTGAGCGACAACGTTTCGGTTCCATATGTCATCACTGGCAACACACACTGGTCAAAGTCTTTCGTCTTGAGACACTGCGGTATGTGGGACGAGAAGATATTGCGTAGCTTCCCAAACGCTGCCCAGCCGAGTCGGATTTGACGATTGACCTCTTTCTCGAAGTTGGACCTACCTAACTGGACAGTCTACTCGGATTATGACGATCAAAATTTGTTGTTTCTTTACTGCCTAGCCTTTTCACAACTTTGTTGAGGTCAGGTTCCAGTCACACCAATTGCAGCCCAACACTAGTATTTTATATGAAGTGCCACTGCCTATCTGACCTCCACAATTATGTTACTGGGTAACACAATATCCCTTGGTAAGACTGTCTAGGGCCAGAGTTTATGGGTATACCTTGGTAAGACTCTTTGTCAGCTATTGTTTATTTTTTAGAATGTTTGTTATAGAGGTTTTTTTCACTACCAACAGCACGTTCAGCTCGTCGTCTCCAATTCTCTTAATTGTACATTCCCGACTCAGTTACAGCTATTCTCCGAATCTATTGGTGTCAGTTTCAAGTCTAATTAGGAACTAGATTCGAATATCACTGACCGTTTATTTTAAAACTAGTGGTCGCTAAGTGATCAAATTTCGACCATCATTCATTTAAAATTCGAATGCATTACCTCTACATAGTATAAAACAAACTTGTTCATCTTTTAAACCAACAGATTTTAATGCGATTTTCATTAATATACAGAGTGATTCAAGAGGAAGGTTCTATTTTACGAGGGCGAAGCCCCTGGCTAAAGCTAGTTATATAAAAAAAATATTAGTTTTCTGCACTTATCTGTGCCAAATTTCATACTCCTCTGTCCACGTAATGTTCGTAAAAAGGGGTACAGAGTGTTTGCTTCACGTATTAATAATGCCTTCCAACTTCTGTCAAAGGACGTAACTAGAAAATATTTCAAAACTTACTTTTTTTTTTTTCATTATGGTGGATTGTCTTTCACAATGTTTTTTTTTTAATCAAGTATAAAGCTTGTCTGTCCATCGGTGAATAATCAAATGAAATTAACATGGTGTATACTGGTCGAAAAAAAATGTCCGGTTTTTTGACAGCACATTTTCAAATTTCGAAATGGTATCTACAGTCGAAACATGCATCCAACTGAACAGAACATACTTTTCACGGTCCCTCTTTTTTCTTTTTCAACCTTCATTGCTTCTGGTCCCATATTAACGGACATTCTCCAAACCCTGACGTACAAGGCACAATTTCACACGACTTATCTCCTGTTTATATTACCTACATGTATAAATATTAAATATTATGTATGTAAAAATATGCGGTGTGCTAACTCTATACCTGTAATCTTTGGACGTATATCTGATAGTGATTTTATGATTAAAAGAGTGTACTGCTGTGATAGCCTCCCAAATTACTACACTCGTATTAGCAGGAATTTTAGTCTATATTAGAGGTATGACGATCAGGGTCTAAACTTCTCTCATGCTCCATAGAAATGGGGGGATCCTCCAACCAGCTAATTTTCCGAGCCCCAATAACTCGTGAACGCCTCTGCTCATATTTAGAAGTAGCGTCAACTTAGTGTGTTAATCAATATAAGATTTTTTATTCTTCTTTTTTATTCTTTTTTTGTCTTCTCTGATAACCAGATCCATGACAATGGAAACTTGTACGAAATAGCATAAGCTGTTCCCCATCACAAGATGAAGGGTGTTGTAAACTTCTATCTGGTGGGCAACTGCCCCATGATTGTTGTCGGGACGTTGTATAAAATATGTGCTAGTTACGCGGTATACTCCTGCTACAGGCTTAGCTTCTCTGGTATCTACACCATAGGAATAGCTCCGCATGAAAATATTAGCCATTCACAAAGTTGGTAGCTAGGGTGACTGCCCAGAGTACGCCAGACGTATTAATAACTAGCTTCTGTCCGCGACTTCGTTTGCACGATATTCGTACGATACAGAATATTCTAAAATAACAAACACATTTTTCAGAAACTCGCTCTGCCCTCGCCCTTCCAGTTAACTATAACTTCCTCACGATGTTTTCCTTCGCCAATGGCAGAAATGTCCAAGATGAACTAAGAAAGTATGTACGAATTAAAAAACTCACATTGATATTGCTCGTATTTGAACCTATTATCTCGTGCAAGAAAGGTGAGAGTATAACCACTGGGTAATCATGAGCATATTGCAGTATAGTGCTCCTAAATAAAACTAAGTATAGACGCTATTTGTAGTCTCATTGCAACTCGACTTACAATCTTATCTTGTTTTATTTTTATAATGCAGCGACTAATATATTTCGTAGAATCATCTGCTATCATAATATTTGTAAAGTGCACTACATTGTTAAAAACATGCTCTGTTTCTCGAAGTTTTAATTGCGTTCGCCATTTTATTTTAATATAAGTTTAGCCTACTAGAATTATCCTTGAGAGTTTTAAGCAGGTTAATATTATAAATAAAAGGATACTATACTATCCTTAGATTATGCTTAGATACATAAACTGACGCTTTCTCCCCATGGGAGTACACAGAAACTACAGCAAGCCATCTGTTACGATCCTTAGAATACCCTTTGTGGATCGTTTACATACATTTGAGAGGTAATTGCGTAACACTCTAAAGTAGCAATAGATTTCATTTTTAACCGACTTCAAAAAGGAGGAGGTTCTCTATTCGGATGTTTATATTTTTTTTTTTTTTTTTTTATGTATGTTCGGCCATAACTCCGTCATATATAGACGGATTTGCAAAATTCTTTTTTTGTTTGAAAGGAGTTTATTCCGAAATGGTCCCATATAAATTTCATATAGATCTGATGATGAGTTCCAGAGATAGATACCGGAACTCTTTGAAAAATGACAGCAAATCAACCGCGATTTCTGCTATCGCATAAATATGCATTGTTTGTTTGGAATTATTGCGGGGTGGATACCACAACTAAAAATTTAAAAATAAAAACTTTTTTACAAAAAAAAAAAAAAAACAACCGACTTCCTTAAAAACACTACAAATTGAAAAATAACTTTAATTTCGGAAGTCGGTGGCAAAAAAACCATAAATACAAATCCTAAGACACCGACTTCCGAAATTAAAGTTATTTTTCAATTTGTAGTGTTTTTAAGGAAGTCTGTTGTTTTTTTTTTTTTGTAAAAAAGTTTTTGATATTTCAACAACATTCATTGCGTTATTTAGATAGTAGAGCACACACGTTTTGGAGAGTCGAAGTAATGGATTATCAATATACTTCAAAATAATTCAGATTCTGTTCGATAGTGTGTTACGCAATCAGAGGATTCTTAGATAACAAATCTACCCTATAACAAAGTATGGTGATTACTAGCTACTAGAAAATGTATATTTTTCTATGGTCATTTTGAGGTATTAAATATAAAAGTTTGAGAATCATTGACCACTTGTGCAATCAAAATAATATGCACTTAGCATCAAAGTGAAAGTACATTTTTTTGCAGAATATTCAAAGATCACTTGCTATACCTGTTTATTGAGAACACTGTAACTTTGTAGACATAAAAACAACTTGATCTCTTTGTTAATTATACACAGTATTTAACTGTCATTTTATCAAAACTAAAGGGGTATCGTGGTACCCAGTAACTGGGTTGTGGAGGTCAGATAGGCAGTCGCTCCATGTAAAATACAGGTATTCAGTTGCATTCGGTTAGACTGGAAGCCGACCCAGACATAGTTGGGAAAAGGCTAGGCAGATAATAATAATGAGTCCAGTCTCCTGGACATACTCTCACCATCACAACATCCAAACACACCATCATCTCATCATTATTGAACCAATTCCCACGGGTACCACTTGGCTTCAGCCCGTTCTAAAAGTTTAAAAAAAACTTTTTACTGATGACTAATTGATTTTTCAGCACCGACTCATAATTTTAAGGTTTATTATTTTTTGCTTTTCAGTTTTTTCGGCGGTTAAATTTTTTGGTAAAATTTTTTATTTTATATTTTTTTGTGGCTTTAATGTACTTATAATACTTGGCAAGGTATACCCTATCCAATGAATAAAGAATTATCAAAATCGGACTACTCTGTATAAAGTTATGCGTGGTTAAACATTACAATCAGTGAGTGAACAATCAGTCATCCCCTGTTTTCCGACCCTTAGGGTTCGATTTTGTTTTCCAAATTTATATGGGACCACCCTCGGAGTATACCCTTTCCAATAAAAAAAGAATTATCACAATCGGACTACTATGTAAAAAGTTATGCGTGGTCATACATAAAAAAAAAAAAAAACAAAAAAAAAAAAGATATACGCGTCGAATTGATAACCTCCTCCGTTTTTTTTCGTCGGTTAAAAACAAATACCATTTTATCCGTGTATACAAAACATTGGTGGTGGATTGATTGTTGGTGCCTATGGGTTTGGATGGCTATAGTGGATTACCAATCCACTATAGCCATCCAAACCCATAGCCTAATTTGCTTTGTTTCCATATTCTGTAATAGTTCTGCTCCAACCGGGGATTGTCCTTGGGTGCACTTGCATAGTGCATACAGGGATAATCGTCACTTGGTGCCCCCTCATCATTTAAAATTGGCCTCTGCGAGTTAGCTTCGGCTCCTCGTACGCCTTCTAAAGGTCCAGAACGCTAGGGTACTGAGAAATGTCAAAGAAATATAAATATCTTAGGACAACCAACACACCGTTGTCTGATCCCAAACTAGGCAGAGCCTGTACTATGGCAACCAGACAACTGATAAACACACATAGATGATGGTGAACTACGGTCTATTCCGTTAAAATCTGACCGTGAAATATTAGGATCAAGTGGGATAGACCAGAGGGGTAATTGCGTAACTTTTTATCGGTAGGAATTGGTTTAATATTGATAGTTAAACAATATTCATTGCGTTATTTACGTTGTTAAGCCGACAATTTATTAGAACAAATGATGCAATGGTTTAGAAATAATCTTCAATCCCATTCAGATTCTGATAAATAGTGCGTTTCGCAATTAGGGTGCAGGTGTTAAATTGTTGAAGATGCCATCATAATCAGCCGATAATGTCTCCACTGCTGAGACACGGACCTTCTCTCTGTCAAAGGGAGTGGGCCGTACAATAATACATCACGCGGGCCCAGTACGGGTTGGTAGATACCACATGTCTTCGAATTTTTGGGACTAGGACATACCGGTTTCCTCACGATGTTTTCCTTCACCGTTTTGAGAGCAGTGGTGATTAAATACACAAACAAAAGTGACTATCTGGTTTCAAACTCACGACTTTAAAGAAGGAAGTGAGTAGAAAATGCCTTGAATATTGACCTAGTCCTGCTCACAATAAGACCATGGCTGCCCGAATAAAGATAGACATGTCAAAGACCGTAGGTACTATGAGGAAAAACTTATACAGGATTTTGCTGAGGTCGAAACCTCGGAAAATTATTCTGTTAGGTCGCTTCTTCAGTCTATATGGTCCTATCCGGAGGCCTTCGTTCAGGTATTGCCTTAGGAGTCAGTTATGGTTTTACACAAATATTGGCCAACTAGTTTCTGCCCGCGAATTCGTTCGCGTGAAATTTTTGCCTCGTGACCCATCTCGTCGTAATCCATCGCCCGTCCGCGCTATGTATTTCGTTTACATTTTGAGTTCTTTTCATTTTGCTCGTCTTCTAGGGGTCGTAGCTTAATGTTAAATACCTTATAACCTTCCTCAAGAATAGGGCTATCAAATGCGAAAAGATTTTTTTAAAATCCGACAGGCAGTTCCAGAAATTACTTCCTACAAACAAACTCACAAACTTTACCTCTACAATATTGGTCTAGATAGACTGTGCCCAAATTCGGAGAAGCGGTTCGCCAGTTACAACCGCACAAATGCAGTCATTGACGACCGTACCCGTCCTTTCCTAGTCTTTTATGGAGCTCTGTATCTACTTTTTGACACCTACAACTTGGGACAAGAGTACCGTCATCATCATCGACATAGCGTCTTCCCAAAGATGCTGGAGTCTACTTCCAGTCTAACCAGACACAACTGAAATCCAGCATTTACATGAAGTGATTTCCTATCTGCCCTCCACAACCCACTTGAAACTTCAGAACCTCGTCTAAAAATAGCCCCCAGATATCGGTTTCAGAGTCGCCTACCGAAAAAAACTCAAAGATATAAAGTTACCATCATGGAAAATTTCACTTCCATACACGTAATTATCACTCAGTCACTCCAAATAATTACAGTAGTGTCATTCAGCCTCTAATAGGCTGAGATTTAAAGGAATTTATAGTTTCAGTCTAGACTAGATATAATTAACTGAGCCGGTGACGTAGCTAACTAACATAGTGTACTAGTTATAGTTTCGATATTGAGGACGGTTTTAGAAACTTAATTTGAAAGTGTGGAGGAATGTGGCTAAGTAATTACAGCCGCACGGTTCGTTTACATCATCATTCATCATTTCAGCCGTAAGACGTCCACTGCTGGACTTAGGCCTTCCCCAATTTGGGGGGCTTTGCCATAATCGCCACGCTTGGCAGGCGGGTTGGCGATCGCAGTATGGTGGTAAAATGCATAGAGAACGCTGCTGCCCATTCTCTAGTAAGTCCCTTAGTCGCCTTTTACGACACCCACAGGAAGAAATGGGGTGTTGTTATTCTTTACATCCGGCACCACACGGTACAAGTCGTTTACATGATCAGCCAATATTGTTCCCACTGCTGGGACACAGGCCTCCTCTCTATCAAAAGGGATCGGGCCGTAATCTACCACGCGGGCCCAATGCGGGTTGGTAATAGTCACATGTCTTCAAATTTTTGGTTCTAGGACACGCCGGTTTCCTCTTAATGTTTTCCTTCACCGTTTTGAGAGCAGTGCTGATGAAATTATTTACACAATGTAATGCGCCTGCCTGGGTTCTAATCTACGACCCACAATTTGTTAGTCGGTTCGATTGATCAGGTTAAATTAAAATCAAAACTTCACCACTTCCTAGTGCTTTAGCTGGGAAGCTACGTTTGCCGTGGCTGGTTCGTGGTTGGGTGACCATCTTTATATACCAAGACCCTGCATGCTTCGGAAAGCACGTTAAGCCATTGCTCTCGGCTGTCATTCGTGAATCTTTGACAGTTGTTACAGGTCGTTAGAAGCCCGAAAGTCTGACAACCAGTCAAATGTACAATGTTGGCGTTATACTATGTCTTACCAAGAGGTATCGTATTACCCAATAACTGGGGTATTGAGGTCAGACAAGCAGTCTTTTCACGTAAAATATTGATATTCAGCTGCTTTCGGTTAGATTGAATACCGACCCTAATATAGTTGGGAAAAGGCTAGGCAGATGGCAAAAATTAGACCGAGTTCTTTCACTGAGTAGCTAAGCAGCTGTTGTCAAGGCCTAAGACCGGATGGGTGACCGTATGACGACTTGGTTTGAAATCTACAACGGTTTGGCAGCATCTTTATAGAATATTAGGTCTTTAAACTAGGTTAGTATGTCTTCTGTATAAGATTTAAGATGTCGGCAACCTAGTCTTCATTTTTACATAGATGCATAAACTCATGCCATTTTCCCATGGGGGTACGCAGAAACTACAGAACGCCACCTGCTCCGATCCTTACATACTCCTTTTGCCTCGTTTTGGTTCAAACATCTGATCATACACGCACGCGGGTTATCAGTACTACGCACCTGACCATTCTGAAGAACATCACCAATAACGTCAGGAGCGTCCTCCCCGGCGTTTCTACTCATATTTGCCATGTAAATACGTTTTGTCATCCGTCCTTCATTCATCCTCTCAACATGACCAAACCATCTAAGCATATTATTTTAAATTTTTGTGACTACATCTTTTAAACCGCACCGTTGTCTTGACATCATTCCTCAGTCTATCATTCATAGTCACACCACACATGCTTCTCAAGGAACGCATTTTCACAGCATCATAATTTTTTGAATCACTAAATTTCAAAGCTGCTTGATTTGTCTTCCCAGAGATTGTTACAACTAATTACTTTTATAGTCACTTTTGCCAAAAGAGTCGTCTTGATAATGCTCCCTAACGTTTTATGCAGGATATTCTGGAGCGTCTTCTAATTAAAAATCAGACATCTCCCATTTCCTGCCATCTCTTTCCAACCACACTTGCTAGTAAGAGAAAGCGATATTTTTAGCCAGTGCACGACAGATTTAGGTCAGGTGGTTGGTCAACTTCAAATGTTAGTACATAACTGTCTGCTGGTTTTCTCCCTCGCCACAAATGGTCGTGAAGAATATATTAGAAGTGCAGTTATAATTATATTAGGACTGCCTCGTTGCTCTAGCGGTCATAAGCGCTCCTGCTGGCCATGAGGTCCTAGGCATGATTCCCAGGTCGGGCCAAATGATATTGGGTTTATCCTTCAGGAATTTCTCAGTACCAGCCTATTGCCATCAACCGGATAAAAATCCAAAATTTGCTCTCAAAACGGTGAAGGAAAACATCGTGAGGAAACCGGCATGTCTTAGAACCAAAAATTCGAAGATATGTGACATCTACCAACCCGTACTGGGCCCGCGTAGTGGATTATGGCCCACTCCCTCTCACCGAGAGGAGGCCTGTGTCCCAGCAGTGGGAACATATATAGGCTGATGATGATGATGATGATGGGTAAAAATCCATACCGGAGTCTGGATTTGTGCCCGGTCGATGGCAATATGCTGTTGATTGGTGTGATATTACGAAAGAAGCTGTGATTTAAATCAGTCTAGAACAGAAAAAAAAAATGGTTTTATACAATACTAGCTTTTGCCAGCGGTTTCGCCCGCGTATTATATTATACATAAACACGTTCCTTTTGTAGCAATCTGTCTATGAATGAAAACCGCATTAAATCCGTTGCCTAGTTGCAATTTGAATTGTCTTTTGGTGCAGAAAAATCTGGAAATTGGTTTCCAGTCCCGGATTTGGAACCCTAACCTTTTTGTTTAAATGTTTTTATAGCTGATTGTAGACCTGTTAAGGCTTGGCCTACATACTTATTGGTAATTTTATCTAAAGCTTTGATAAGAATTATAAAAGTGTTATACTGGCTTAAATATCAATAGACGCCTACGTGGACAAAATTCAGCAACAACGCACGCGCATCAAACCTCAGAAAAGAGCTAACACACTTGAAACTCACACATACGTGGCTACCCACACGCCATCATAAAATCCAACCAATGAGAAACCGCCAAGCATTCACGTAAGGTGGCATGTTAGCGTTAGAAGTATCTTTCCCCCCTAACGAAACCATCACGACGCGTTTCGTTATTTCGTTTAACGACGCTGAATCATGCGCATACAAAAATAGCCATGACGTAATTCTAAAACATTTCCTGTTAAATATTTGGCTGAACATTTGAATATTAGTCTTGCGCGCCGCGTACAGAGTCGCATTCAGTTTAAAATTGCACAAGCCAATGTCAGATTTTGAAATCGTTCGACCGGTTCGCGAAATAAATCATAATTCGAACGTTTAAATTGCGAATGTGTGTTCTATTCTTGAAAAACCGACGGTTTTTTGTTTCTTTATTTGAATTAGTTCTTGTTTTCTTTAATTTAGGCTTTTTATTATTGCATTAAGGTTTATTTTCGTATGTCAAGTGTAGTAACATTATTTGTTCGACTGATTTCACTGTGCGTTCTCATTTCGTTGTGCATGTGTCAGTGTAACGGGCGCTATCCGTTAGCGGCGTTCGCTACTTAAAGATAAGTGATAATATTCGTTTATCATTAAGATAATACCGTTATCTTTTCAATATAGTCATTGTTGGTTGCACTGTCTTGTCTATAGTTGAGACAACCGACTTGGAAAAGGAAGGTATGTGTTTTGACTTCAATATATTTTTGTTTATTTAATTATTTTTCAAGAGTATATGTCTTTGTAAATAGTGCTTTAAGAATTGAATATAAGGTGTTTTTCCTTAATAACTGATAAAGTTAATAATCATGACTGAAAATGGTTAAACTTAAAGAAAGCAAAATCTAATCACTATAACAGACTTTTTAATTTCCTGCTATTTTTTTTACATTAACTAACTCATAATTATTATATATACTAGTACTTATAGCGATATTCCGCTAAAGCTAAATAAATAAGGATAAAGAAATTAATGTGCTTTTCCGTCTAAAATTCAGCCTTCAGATTCAACATAACTGTGTTCTATCAATTTGTTATAAAAGTAGAACAAACTTAAACGTATTAGTTAATCTGTAGATATTTTAAAGCCGTACCATATTATATTTTTTTGAGGTTTGAACCCTACATAGTTCTACTTTTCTTTCATTATAATATATTTTACTGTGTCGTTCTTTTAATTATTGTCAGTAGCTTAGCTTAAGTATTTGATAGTATTTCATGTCAAGTGATTTGTTGGTCGTGGGTTCGTTCCCAGGCAGACGCGGGTTGTGGGTTAGTGGATCTGACATGTTTTAGATTTTTTTAGTTCTAGGATATGTTGGTTTTCTCACGATGTGTTAAAATTATTTACACAAAGCGCCTGTCTGGGTTCGAACCTACGACCCAAGTCGGGGCTGATACTTACTGGGCCACCACTGTTCACTCAATTATGTAAATACCTCCAAATGTTAGGTCAAAACTCTATTAAACACGGTTTAGAAAAAACATACAAATCTTCGAGTTTAATAAAATCACAGTTACACTTTATCACTAAATAAATAGTATACCCCACAGGTAATTACAGTACGTTGACCCCAACAATTAGGTCATATACCGACGCGAATATTACGCAACCAATAGTGTACACTTATCGATGTTTTTCTCGATAAAGTAATCGATTAAAATACTAGGGAGTGTATATTATAACTGAACAACATGATATGCGACGCTCGAGTCGGTTGTATAAAATTAGGTCAGAAATGACAGCGAAAATAATTACGACCTTTTTAGGGTTCCGTTGCCAAATGGCAAAAAACGGAACCCTTATAGATTCGCCATGTCTGTCTGTCTGTCTGTCCGAGTATGTCGCAGCCACTTTTCTCCGAAACTATAAGAGCTGTGCTATTGAAACTTGGTAAGTAGATGTATTCAGTGAACCGCATTAAGATTTTCACACAAAAATAGAAAAAAAACAATAATATTTGGGGTTCCCCATACATAGAACTGAAACTCAAAATTTTTTTTTTCATCAAACCCTTACGTGTGGGGTATCTATGGATAGGTCTTCAAAAATGATATTGAGGTTTCTAATATCATTTTTTTTTTAAACAATAATATTTGGGGTTCCCCATACATAGAACTGAAACACAAAAAAAAAAATTTCATCAAACCCTTACGTGTGGGGTATCTATGGATAGGTCTTCAAAAATGAAATTGAGGTTTCTAATATCATTTTTTTCTAAACTGAATAGTTTGCGCGAGAGACACTTCCAAAGTGGTAAAATGTGTGTCCCCCCCCCCGTAACTTCTAAAATAAGGGAATGATAAAACTAAAAAAAATATATGATGTACATTACCATGAAAACTACCAACGAAAATTGGTTTGAACGAGATCTAGTTAGTAGTTTTTTTTTAATACGTCATAAATCGTAAACCACAATTTACCTTTCATTCAGTCAACACAAATATAAAAATTAAAAAAAAAAAACATTTCATTTCATAAACGATGATGACGAATGATGATGATGATGACCTGCAGGTTTGTACGGAACCCTCGGTGCGCGAGTCCGACTCGCACTTGGCCGGTTTTTTTTGTCAGTTTTCCAAGAAATGACAAGATTTTGATCGAAATTAATGCCTCGTTGGGTGAAGATTTTGTTTAGCCGATAAACGAAATTGATTAATTTAAGTGTAAAAAAACAATTACTCAACTCAACAGTTATTCAAACCCAATCACTCATTGCATATAAAAATAGTATTGCGAAATCAAAACCTACAAAGTGTTTAGTAATATTACAGTACCCGGTGAATTTAGGAACTAAAATAAATTTGACACAGTTAATAATTTCGCAAAAATTACTGAACCAATTTCAGCAAAATGCTGTGTCAGTGAACGTGTCATCTATCCAGCCAGAGTGTATTTTATCTATCCTAAATGACGTCACAGGAAATTCAATATGGCCTACGATAAACGTCAAACTTTATGTACTCATGTCTTTATTTCGGGATTTCTAAGCATAATAATATGTCTTTTTTGTCGGGTTTCTATTTAGTCTTCCATGTTTACAATATTCGTTTACTTATTAGTATCAAAGTAAGTCATGTCTAAACATAGAATAAACGTGACTGCATCTAGGACAGGTAAAGAGACGAAACATGTGCCCATTATCTACGGTATCACCTTGTTTTGATTCCGTTACTGATAACGTGTTTATGATAACGACATATTGTAACGATTCTAGAATGTAATGAAGTAAACTTATCATAATATTTCCCTACTTGAATAGTTTTTAAGAGGAATAAGCCGTAAAATACTCTTTGTAGGATGGCAATTAATATTTTTTAAGGGTAATAGTCAGTTAAAAGTTTGTTTAGGTCCATTGGTAGACATTGCCTCAATTGCACCAGAAAGCCGGCCGTCTTTCTTAGACTCTTAACGAGTGTAGCTCAAAAATCGTCTTTATTCATAACTTTACAAAAATACAATCTATACTAATATTATTAATGCGAAAGCAACGCTGTCTCCCTGTTACACTTTTACGACTAAACCACTGAACCAATTTTGATGAAAATAGGTACGGGATGAGTTTGAAGAAAAGACAGAGGCTACTTTTTATTCTGCGACTCCGTTTGTGTCAGCGATACAAAGTCGCGGGCAAAAGCTAGTTTTCCTGATAAATATAAATTAGTACACAAAAAGTTCAACGTTCAATAAATATTTTCTTCCTCCTTCTTATCAAGGGACACACCTCGAGTGCCCGAATTGAACCAGTCGATGTATACTTATAATCGAATAAGCAAACAAACTAATCGATATAACACGCTAAATCAATTTATTTTTTATCTGTTTCCTTCCGTTGTTTTTCGCAACTTTTTTTATTTAGGCAAAGGAAGTTTGTATTGGCATTCTTTATTTTTAATTTGTTTATGTGCTCGGGCGTGTCGGCTTTCAGCCAAACTTTTTTTTTTTTTTCATTTAGTAAAAAGTTTTTTCACCTTCCAATTTTTGTTTGTGATTTCGTTTGGTTTCCTTTGAAGTTTTTTGTTAAGGTAATTCGTTTATGAATGCCTTATCTTCATGCATTGTTGGTCTTAAGATGTATCTGATCTTATAAAAAGTATTTCAAAGCCATTTCCTTATAATTCAGTTAGATTGAATGACTTTACTACCTCTAGGCGGAGGTACTCGACTGAAAAGTGATTTTCATTTGTCATTTCAGTCTTGTCGTCTTAATTAATGTTCTTCCAACTGATTTCTGAAAACTTTTTAAATGTACTAGCTTTTGCCAAAAAGTTTAATCCCACGGGAACGTACTACCGATATAAAAAGAATACTGTGTCCTAACCCAGATTGTGATCTAGTAAGAAACTTAAAAGTCCGACAACCAGCCAAGGAGTATCGTATTACCCAGTAGTAAGTGGGTTGCGGAGATCAAATAGACGGTAGCTCCACGTAAAATACTAGTATTCAGCTGCATCTGGTTAGACTGGAAACCGACCCCAATATTGTTGGAAGAGAGATTTGACAGTTTGTGTATATTGTAGCAGTAACTGCACGTATATCTACATTAGCAACACGTTGCGAACAGTAGAGGCTACTGCAGCCGTCGATGCGTCTAATGTCGACAACTCTTGGCAACGTACCGCTCGTGAATTTGCTACTTACTCAAGACACAAGGTGCACGTTGTCTACGGCAGACGCTGATGCTGATTTGTGTCGAAAGCTGTAGTTGCCTCTGTCGACTGCAGTCACCAACGTGCTTGTGGTTAGTGTCGAAAGCTGCAGTTACCGCTGTAGATGGCATAGACCGTCACATCGACGGCTGCGGTTGCCTCTGACAACGGCAGCTACCGACATGTCTACGTCTGACGTCTGTTAGTTTCGGGAGCTGCAGTTACCTCTATAGACGGCATACACCGTCCCATGGACGGCTGCCGTTGCCTCTGACAATGGCAGCTGCCGGCTCGTCTACAGCTGACGGCTGCTAGTGTCGAAAGTTGCTTGCCTTTGCCATTGACAACGTGCTGCTCGTGAGTCATCATCATCATTTCAGCCGAAGCACGTCCACTGCTGGAAAAAGGCCTACCCCAGTCTGCCAAGCGTGGCAATTATGGCAACCCCCCCCCCACCCCCCCCCCCCCTCCCCCCCGGGTGTTCAAATGCATAGAGAATGCCATTCTCTAGTAAGTCCCTTAGGCGCCTCTAACGACACTCACGGGCAGAAATGGGAATATGGTGGACTTAGGATGATTTTCGTAGTTTAATTTAAAATACGATTGACCGTATAGTACAGTCTGAGCGAGTTCAAGGTCCATTGAATTAGGCAACCGCGACATTACACAAGGTCTCGTGAGATTCGTAATGTTTACGTCATAGCGTTAATGTATTATGTATTCTAGTTCTGTGACTGGAAATGAGGACATTTCTGTGAATAAATTACTAAGTTTGATGGGAAAATGGGTCAGTAAATTTCTCATTGAAAGATTATTTGATTATCAGTATCACGCTAGTTCGGTTGGATAGATATTTATCGATCAATTCAGCCTATCGTAGTCCGCTACTGGGCTTAGGGCTCTCCCAGGCCGCGCCTCAAAACCCAGTCCTCGACTTCTGCATCCAGTCTGAGTCCTAGCCACCGTTTTAAAGGTCGTCGGTCCATCCTGCCAGAGTCGCGGATTTGTTCAGCTACCGTGGCCCTGGCACAGGCAACTGAAGGAACACGGTTTTAGTCAGGTAAAGTCTGACAAGCCCTCCCGCTCCGCCCAGAGCACTCCAGGAAAAAAAAAGGTTGTCGGTCCATTTAGCTGGAGAGCGTCCAACACTTCGCTTGCCGAAGTACATTCTCTCCTTCAGGACTCATCTGCTCCACTGTCCATCAGTCCTTCGTCTAACATGGTCAGTGGCTGGTTAATAGCAATTGGCTCGCCCCCCTGTTAGATGGGACTTAAACATAACTAACTCTTCGTGAGAGGCGTGATGTTATCTTTATTAGAGCTATTTATACTATACAATAACGTATCCAAAACAAGTTCCAGTCGGAGATATCACGGCATTGTATTTCTGACGCCCCAAACCCCTCAAGGTTTACTTAAATACCTGATACATGGAGTAAAAAGAAATGGAGTGGCAGTGTGTACTAGGTCAATAGGATACGGCATGATCTATGTAGTATCTCATCATTACCTAGCCTTCTCCTATGTTGGAGTTTGCTTCCTGTGTAACCAGAAGCAGTTGAACCTTCTCAACCCAGTTATTGGGTAATATGATACCCCTTGATAAGACTGGTTGTCACTTTCGGGCTTCTGACGATCTGCAACGACTACCACTGCACTCCAAAAGCATAACGTGCTTTGCGAGATACGGAGGGGTCTGTAAAGATGGTCATCCATCCACGGATGAATAGCGGCAAGACTAGCTTTACTAAGTGTGTAGTTTTTAACTTAATACGCCCAAAATGAGTCACACTTTTTAGCCAAAATGTTCCCCTTAGTCAGCTAGGTTTCTCCACTTTGATCTGGCAGTTTTTGTGTAGTTCTTGGAGCCTGTTGGACTACTTGTCAGTGTGCTTATTGACAAAGAGCCCATAAACACCACATTACATGATGAGCAATGCCTCTCCCTTTTCTACATTTGACGAGATATTTCCACTGCCATGGGACATTCATCTTAGCGTAAAAAAATTACCTAGGTGCAATGGAAAGGCCCCATATCTATTTCCATTTGTATGTCTTTCGACTCTTGCTCGTCTAAAGCCACTCATGTAGATTTAATAAAAACATTCCGTTCCAAAGCTCTGTCAAACCTCGAGCGTGGACCTCTGCTGAATTGCCAAATATCGTGTTTGAGAACCATACGTAAGGAGGGAAAAATACATATTATATGTCGATAAGTCTTCTCTTGAGAAATAGAATAATCGAACCTCTTCCAGGCATATTTGGTGCATCTGATCTTCTTTGGTGTGTCTTGCCTGGATAAAAACTATTTGACCAAGATAGAGATACTCGTAGACTTATACACATTACCACTCCATTAATTTTTATCATCCACCCATAGACAGAACCATAAAATTTCAAGTGTGGCACACAATCGATAGCTGTTATTTATGTATGAACTATTTTTGGGGCAGCCAAGGCCGTAGAAATTCATTTTATATTAATATTATGTACATAGAAGTTTACTGTATGTCGGCGTAGTATGTCAGTTGGTAAAGCTGGAAAAGTGGACATGGATGTTCCGATAAATAGATATAGGACACTTGGAGTCCTGTCCAGTATTGTTCAAATAATCGCAGTGCAACAATTCTCTGTAAGTTTTGTCGTTGTTGTAAGCAAATTTTCTGCTACCTTAAATTGTCCGTATATTAGAATCCCGGTTGTCATTTTTAGATAGTTTTAAGGAATGGGTATAACACGGCAACTTTATGTAAGGTGTCAATTTTCTTAGTAGTTCATTGAAGGTTGTGGCATTGCTGACTATGGTAAGGGTAAACTGGACGAAAGTTCAAGACGGCAAAACAATCTAGTCAGATTTTTAGATAAAATATTTTGTTGGTCGAGTGGTCGCAAGCGCTACTACTGAATATGAAGTCTTGGGGTCATGTTCCAGGTCGGGCAAACTGTTATTAGGTTTTTCCATATGGAATTTCTCAGTAGTAGTCTGGAGTCTGGACTTGTATCCGGATGATGGCAGTAGACTTGCCCTATATTACATGGGACTTAAACATAACTGGTGAAATGTGGTTGTACTATAGATACACCAGGCGCGGGCGCAGCCTTACATTTTGGGGGGGGTCACCATGAGTACTGAAAAATATTTTTAGGAAGGTACATCCTCTTTGGTCTAGTAGCCGCAAGCGCTACTGATCAGCATGATGTCCCGGGTTATAATCTTTTTGCAAATGTCCATCGGAGTCTCCGTGGCTCAAGTGAGAATAATTAAGGGCAAATCGTTCAGGGTTTCGAAAGCATAACTGTCTTTGGGGGGGGGTCATGACCCCTAGGACCTCCCCCCCCCCTCGGGCCGCGCCTGAGATACACCTGCCCAACCCATCGGAGAACCAAGGCATGATGTGATGTCATAGTTTGGGAATAAAATGCACCTGGACTAGCTTTTCTATTTTTGATATTGACAATCCTCTGAGTAAATATTCGGCTTTACCAACTTACATAAGCAGCCGATAATGTTCCCACTACTGGGACACAGGCCTCTGTGAGCCGTAATCTGCCACAGTGCGGGCTGGTAGGTGTCACATATCTTCGAATTTTTTTTGGTTCTAGGACATGCTGCTTTCCTAACAATGTTTTCCTTCACCGTTTTGAGAGCAGTGGTGATGAAATTATTTACACTTACTCGGGGCCTACTCACTATTTTAGTATCTAGCAACATTCTTATCCGTCTGCTCTATCAATGAACGTCTTTTATTTATTTTTTATGGCTGGGAAATCATCAAATGACGTCTCCCGCTCTGGGCGGAGCGGAAGGGCGTGTCAAACTTTTACTGACTAAAACCCACCCGTGTTCCTTCAGTTGCCTATATGCCAGGGCCACGGTAACTCTTTCGAACAAATCTCGCGACCCTGGCAGATCAAAGAACCTCTAACAACAATATAACTTCCTAAATCGGCGTAGCGTTGCTTTAAATCGATATGCCATGACTTTGGATGCCCCTAAATACACCCCCGTGTATCATTCCTGCCCTTGGGTGGTACTAACGTATATATAAAATTTAGCCTTGACCGTAAAAACACTCGGTTTTATTTTGTCGGCAGAACTTTTACTGTTTTTTTTTTATGGTTCAAATGTGGGTAGGTATAGTCATCAATAGATATACGTTAAAAGAACTCTATCAGAGTTTGAATTATTTTGAAGTATATTTGCCAATCCAATCTATAAATCAATCAAAATATTCGTAAGAACCTAGATGCACGGTTCCAATTTGTGGATTCTTATGGAGAAGAGCCAGCAATGCGATGAATTTTGTATCTGACTGTGGAGTTTCTTGCCCATTCTTCTCCATAAAAAACTACCTTTTGGAATGGGCGACTAGAATCAATTCTATTTTAATATAAATGTTGACGTTCAAAAGTGCCTTTTTAGGGTTCCGTTGCCAAATGGCAAAAAACGGAACCCTTATAGATTCGTCATGTCTGTCTGTCTGTCCGAGTATGTCACAGCCACTTTTTTCCGAAACTATAAGAGCTATGCTATTGAAACAATATCATTTTTTTCTAAACCGAATAGTTTGCGCGAGAGACACTTCCAAAGTGGTAAAATGTGGCCCCCCGTAACTTCTAAAATAAGGGAATGATAAATCTAAAAAAATATATGATGTACCTACATTACCATGTAAACTTCCACCGAAAATTAGTTTGAACGAGATCTAGTAAGTAGTTTTTTTTTTTAATACGTCATAAATCGTAAACCACAATTATTTACCTTTCATTCAGTCAACTCAAATATAAAAATTAAAAGATAAAAAAAACATTTAATTTCATAAACATAAACCTTATGCATAAACCGTGAATACCTACAGGTTTGTACGGAACCCTCAGTGCGCGAGTCCGACTCGCACTTGGCCGGTTTTTTATGTTAGTCTCCACTGTCCCACTCCTGGGCAAAGGCCTCCCTCCACTCCTTCCATCTTTCGCGAGCCCGCGCGTCCTCCTTCCAGTTTTCACGGAATCTGTCCAGCTTATCTCGCCATCTCCTACGTCGTCTGCCGCGACACCCCGCCTCACTGTCTCAGGGCACCAGTTCTGTGCTACGTGGGCCTACAGTTTATCCACCATTCAAAAGTGCCTATTTGAAATAAATGCTTCTTTGAGTATGAAAGCCATTCTTACTGATATTGTGAGACCCAGCGTCTCCCACTTGTGTATCTTTACTCCCATTTTCTGGTCTTACAAATAGTATTTACATTATTTAACCAAGCAAAACGTGGTTTCCTTTACCAATAAGTATGTAGATCACTTTCACGTGTCTGCACGTACGCTGTCCAAGGCCTAGAAATTGATCGGAGACCGCGATTGTGACGTCATGATCACAAATATCAATATGGCGAACTATACTAGCTTTTGTCAGCGGCTTTGATCTCGTGCAGGTAGCAAATTATCCCACGGGAACGTACTACCGGAATATAAAGTACCTTATGTGTTAATCCGGTGTGCTATCCTACGGTGAAGGAAAACATCATGAGGAAACCGGCATTCCCTAGAACTTGGACCAGAAATTCGAAGACATGTGACATCTACCAACCCGAACTGGGTCCGCTCAGTAGATCACGGCCCACTCCCGCTCACCGAGAGAAGGTCTGTTTCCCAACAGTGGGTACGGTTTTGGCTGATTATGCTATGTGGAAACTGTTCGCTAAATTTCATCTAAATCCTTTTAGCCGTTTCTGTGTGATTGAGTAAGAAAAATCCAGTCATGCAAAGTTTCAAATTAATAATATTAGTAGGATCACAGGACACTCTTTACAACTATCCTACTACTGTTCCATGTGGTGTTGGACGTAAAGAATAGCATCACCCCATTTCTTACCGTGGGTGTCGTAAGAGGCAACTAAGAGACTGGGCAGACTTACTAGAGAATGGGCAGCATCGTTCTCTATGCATCCTACCACCATACTGCGATCGCCAACCCGCCTGCCAAGTGTGGCTATAATGGCAACCCCCCCCCCCCCCCCCCCCAATTTGGGGGAGGCATATGTCCAGCAGAGAACATCTTTCAGCTGAAATCCTTCTACACATGACATAAAGTCTACGCATGTATGTGTAATACAAAAATCTAATCTAGAACACTTTCTGCGCCTTGAACTTGTATAGTGTACACGTGCGCACGAGTCTTATATTTAGACTATTTTTGATGGCCAGGCGTTAGTGTGTGTGTGTGTGCGTTGTGTTAATTTTACTGTATGTGAGATCGAACGGTGGAGTTTTTTGCCCATTCTTCTCCATACGAAACTGCCTTTTGGAAGAGGCAAGTATCAATCTATTCTATACCTTTTAAGCGCACTACTAGTCCCCCCTCCTCCCTCTTTGCCTATTAGACCACCTCGTTGGTCTAGTGGTCGCAACTTTACGTTACTTCTGAGTATGAGGTCCAGTACCGTGTGGTGTCGGACGTTTAGAATAACACCACCCCATTTCTTCCTGTGGGTGTCGTAAAAGGCGACTAAGGGACTTACTAGAGAATGGGCAGCAGCGTTCTCTATGCATTTTACCACCATACTGCGATCGCCAACCCGCCTGCCAAGCGTGGCGATTATGGTAAAGCCCCCCAAATTGGGGGAGGCCTAAGTCCAGCAGTGGACGTCTTACGGCTGATGATGATGAGGTCCAGGGTTCGATTCCCAGGTCGGACAAAATGTTATTGGATTTTTCAGCAGAGGGAACAATATAGACTGATTATGTATGTAATCAATTTATTTCGGGCTACCAAGACCCATATCATAAATACCTTACAGACTAACATACATACAAATAAAAACATAAAAACTATTGCACACGAAGTGACTCATAGATATTTATCGTGTTCTTACATACAATTGTTGACATTGTGGCGAATTGATTCGACTTCACTAAATACCCGTGGTGAAATATTGGTGGGTTCCTATTTGTATCGAAGATACGTCACGATATTCAGCGTTAGGCAGTAGCCCACGAAACACATCAGTTAGGCCGAGGATTTTCCCATTTCTATGTAGGTTGAGTGAACTATACACCGTGTTCCGCATACCTCTATACCATTGTACAAAATCGCGACAAATAATTATATTTCGCTAAAATGGGAAAAACCCACCCACAGTACCATATTCCAATCAGTTCCATCATCAAAATATTTCTATAGACTTCCTTGTTTCCACTCGTTTAAAAAGAAATTCTTCCACTCGTATAAAAAGAAGCTCCTTGGGTCGAATTTTACATCTTAGGGCGAATCTTACCATTGAAACTGAATGCGATGACCACATCGACCTGTCATCATTTTTGGGGGATTATTGACACTGGCAGCTCTTAAACGCTATTTAAGGCTCCCACTGGCAGGCGCGTCGCGAAATTAATCTAACAATTTGGATTAAAACGGAAATAGCTTTACTGGAGTTGCGTCGTCGGGCCGGTTTGCAGAAGCCTTTTAGATGCGCTTTACTCGTTAAGTTTCATTGTTAAAATCAGCATTCAGACATGTTCAATCAAGCGTACCAAACCAACCATTAATTCCTATCTATAAAATCAACAGAGACAACTACTCTTCAAAATGTTACGTTTCCCGCAAAATCCTTCATATCAGCGTAAAATCTTCGTCAATAACGTCGTAATTTGCTGGCAGCTTGCCATAAGATGTTTGTGTCGTTTGCTTCCGTACCGTGATAATACTGTATGCGATTTGCGACCATTGTGCATAAAATAATGGTCGTTTTAAGCCAAAATGCTGTAAAGTGGGCCTTGGTCGCGACAGTTGTTATGTAAGTGAATATTTGTTGTATAATTCGTGTGACTTGAGTATAAATACACGTTTATACATAAACCCACGCCACATGCTGTCACGCACGCCGGTTACGAGTACTACGCACATGGCCTTCCTGAAGAACATCACCAAAAAGGTCACTATAATATACCCAATACTAGCTTCTGCACGCGGCTTCGCCCGCGTGAGTGTCGAAAACTTCACCATTTTAACCCCCCATTTCACCCTCTTAAGGGTGGAATTTCAAAAAACCCTTTCTTAGTGGATACCTACTCTGCCGTCATAATGAAAAAAGGCACAACTAACATTTTATAAATATGGAGAAAATCGACTTTAAAGTTTTTATTGCTATTTGGCGAAAAATATTGACTTACACATTATTTTTCGAAAATAGATGAATTAAAATAAATTCATTATCACGATTTTTATACAACTAATGAAATGTAAGTTATTATGGTGCCTTTTTAATATAATGGTAAATAAATGTGCCTTTTCATTCTATAAAACATGAATATTAGTCTCATTTGTGCCTTTTGAGCCTAACTGTATCTCCGAACTCCTTGAAGATACAATTCTATAAACAATTGAGTAGATGTGCCTTTTTTCTTCTGATTCTAAATATGTATATAACTCAATTTTGACAAAAATGTTAGTTGTGCCCTTTTTTCTTACGACGGCAGTACTCCTCACAAAAAACACACCCTCCAAATTTCATGTCTCTAGGACCAGCGCGCGGTTTAGGCTGTGCGTTGATATATCAGTCAATCAGTCAGTCACTCAGGACTTTGAATTTTCTTCTTGAAGTCTTTTTCGCCTTCTTCTTGTGAATGAATCTTGATGATAAAGTATTTAGTCACGTGTTTGTTTAAGGCTTATCAAAATAGTCGAAGTTAGGAGACTAATTATTTATTTTTGTTGACGAATAAAATGTGTCATGAAAAGTGTGGGATAAGATAAATAATTACATTAAAATGACGATAGATAACACAGGCGTTATACTGCTTCCTAAGTACCTTCGTTTATTTATTCTTGCCCTTCCTAATTCCGACTTAGAAGGTTACTAGATAATACTTCTAACGTAAAATTCAGATTGAAAAATCGAGGTGTTGTTGGACACCAGATTAGAACGAGATTCGTTACGCTGTATATTATGTATTAAATAAAACAGGCACAGTAACATAAATTTACACCGTTTAAGACTAAATAAAAGAATATAAAAAACTTGAAACACATGCTACACCAAAAGTGTTGCAACGGTCAAATTGTTACACCTTTTTCGGTAGAGCTCTCTATCGACCAAGTGTGCAGAATATAACACCACGTACGCATGGATTTTGTCACACAATGGATTTTCATCTCTCGGTCTTGAACCGACGATTGAGAATCCAACAGAGTGCATCCCAGCGAGTCGAAAAACTGTTCAATTTTCGACTCTCGGCGCAAAGCCGTGCGCTGAAGTTACAATGCGCAAAGAAATACCCACAACGATAGTTTGACGTCGACGTGACTGGTTCGAAGAAGAACTTCGTTCGAAAAAAGAATTTACACAACCTCATAAAAGAAACAAACAAACAAATAAATATAAAAGACACAAACAAATAAATAAAAGGTGCAATTAACAAGTCATAGTCGGAACAAACATCTCACAATGAGTATCTAGACCAAGGTTAATCCGAAAGCCGAAAAAACTATCCAGCAGTCGTAAATTTTGTTTTTGCGTCAATTATCGACTGGGCTGACTTATAGGACGAAAAGGAATATAACTTTTTTTTGTTAGTAACGTTATTGAGGGGGCGATCGATCAGGTTAAGCTGCACTTGGCGCGGTTAGGTCTGTGGATGGGTGACCATCTCTTCATACCAAGACGAGTGGTCTTCATCTAGAAGACCTCTCGAGAAGATGGTCATCATCTGCTCAGCCTTTTCCCAATCTATGTTAGGGTCGGCTTCCAATCTAACCGGATACTTACAGTTGAATACCAGTACTTTACATTGAGCGACTGTGTATCTGACAACCATAACTCAGTTACTGGGTAATTCGACACCACTTGGAAAGACGGATTGACAGACTTTCGGGCTTCTGACGACCCGTAACAATACTACTCGATGTGTAATGGTTGCTTACCCATCCACGTACCGACCGTGGCAAACGTAGCTTAGCCTTCGAAGAACCCGTGTGACTGCTATTATTTAGCCACGAGCCCCTCAGCCGTCATCGTTGTCCAAATCCCTAACAATACCAATTGGGATAAAATAACTGTGAAGAGTGCTGCGTTCCGTGTGGTGCCGGACGTAAATAATAGCACCATCACAGTTCTTCCCGTGGGTGTCGTAAGGGGCGACTAAGGGACTTACTAGAGAATAGGCAGCAGCGTTCTCTATGCATTTTACCACCATACTGCGATCGACAATGCGCCTGCCAAGCTTGGCAATTATAGCAAACCCCCCCCCGAATTGGGGAAGGCCTGTCTCCAGCAATGGACGTCTTTCGGCTGAGATGAGACCATGGAAAGTATATAATTATGCCATATGGTGATGCATTATTCTTTTTCCTCAATTCTACGACCTATTACCCCAAAAACTTCAATAATATTGGCAAAAAACCCGCCACACACAAAAGAACGATAAAAACGCATAAGAACCCAATTAACACGAGTTTTTATCAATATAATTAACCGTTTAATATAAACATGTCACACATCGTATCCTTGAAATATAGGATAATACCTAGCTCTCGCTATATAATTTGAAATTTCTCCTATTAAATTGCATTAAAAATTCCGTTTTGGTAAGTAGAAGACTTTCTTTTTAAATTATTATTTTTGTTATAATATCTTTTTCGAGAGCTTATCCTACTTTATTTTGTAATTTTCATAGTAAGAAATTTTAATTAGAGGGTACTATACAAATAAATACAAAAACAAAGGACACTTAGTCGTCGAAGTACTCGTCCGTATCACTGAAACGTGTCCAGAAGACTGGCAGCATTAGCGTTGCCACGTTGAAAGGCGATGTTAATTCTCTGGTCAAAGAATGACCCAGCCTTCTGGTCATGTGAAGTGTCGACTTTGTGTTTATCTTTCAAATCTTTGTCGTGTTATACAGGAAAAAAAATTTAACCAGTGCGTAATTTTTTTTTTTTTTTGTTGTTTCAGTATCAGTAATAGAACACATTTCAATGATTTTTTCAATACTTTAAATTTTTATTCGACCACAAATCAGTAAACTGTGGACACCCTACATTTTTCGTAATATGATATTGACAATAGTATAATAATAGGTCAGTAACCGCGCGCTGGCGTAGGTACTTCGAACTTCTTAGAATTTTGACCGATCGAACAGCTGGTCGGTCACCTTCGCTGCCGCGCCGGTGCCGCGCGCAAGTAACCATAAAAAAACAGTTTCAAAATAAACATCTTTCGTTAGCGATAACTTAATTTATTTGTACTAAGATATATCAAAATAAAAATTGCACAGTTATCATAACTCGTTTAAGTTCAATTTAATAAAATTTGTGCACTGGATAAAAACTTATCCTGTATAGTCAGTTCTTTAATGAAAAATCAATCGGCCTAGCCTTTTCCCAAGTTGAAATATCTCGCGCTAATACTTCTCAATACGTCATCATCTATATAGCTTTTTCCCAATTGGGGTCGGCTTACAGTTTAACAGAAAGTAGCTGAATACCTCCACAACCCAGTTGCTAGGTTATACGATACCCCTTGGTAAGACTGGTTGTCAACATTTCGGGCGACTCGTAACGACAGTCCAAGATCCACGAATTACCGTCGGACCCAACGTGCTTTCCAAGGTACGCAAGGGTCTTGGTATGTATAGAATGTCAACTATCTATGGACCAACCGCGGCAAGTTTCGCTTAACCTGATCGAGCAGTCCACTGTGGATGTTTTTATTGAACCACCACAACCTTTATACTGACAGAACTGTTAAAATGGTTATAGGTTAGAAATGTTCTTAATGGCTAAATCCCATCTGGTACATTGATAGGAGGGAGAGAGGCAGTGAGACAAGACCGTCCGAAGTGGAGGGTTAAAAGCAGGAAAGCTGACCCCAGGCTCCGAAATGATGCAGGATGCAATCGGGATAACTCAAGGATGATGATAATGATGATGGATAGAGGCAGTGACATTATTATCGTCATCATCATCACTAGCAGCCTTGTTCCACCGACTGCTGATAATAGGCATCATTTCTTGTATGCCATGCTTCCCTGGTCTTTGCGAGTATTAACCAGGTCTTCGTGATAGGTATTTGGCTTACGAAAGTCTAAAAATGCCTGTGGCAATAGTTGGTTATGGGTCAATTATTAGGGACGTTGGTACCGTTTCTATATCAGTCGTCAGGATATTCCTGGCACAGGTGATAAAGTTTTCTGTCAAAGGAAATTGACGCATTATAATTTAGTCTTTACTCTCTCCACTTGTCCAATGCTTACTCAAGGATGCATATCCGGTAGGCTCGCAATCCTTTCCTATCCTAAGGGCACGTCTTCCCTACTATCACGGCGCCCCTCTATCTACTCCTTCATATGCAATGGCATATGTAGCACCATGAAACATGAGGTTTCAGGGGGAGTGCAAATCTCGGGGTTCATTCGATTAATCGTGTCTGATTTAACCACACTGGGATCGGTGCAATTCATTCATTAATTAGTCTCAAAATTTTGAGACTAGCAGCCTGTGATTCATTTCAGTCTCTCAACTATTCAATTTGATGTATAAAACTGATGAAGTTACTAATTCCTTCTCTCTCCTTGCCCACAGATCAACAGCAGCCAACCACGCGCCGTTACACAACAAATGGATTAGTCTTATATTATAATATAAGCCAATCATATTTAGCCTAAGAATAATCATGGCGCGCCATATAGTGACAGTATGCATGTTCTGTCTACTCTGCGCCGCGCACACGTGCGGATCGCACATAGACAAACAAAACGACGGCGTACTAACTTACGATGCAAAAATAAACGATGTAGATGACTTACATATAGATTTAGAAGAAGAAAGAAAACTTTCACCTCGATACCACCAGAAATTACAGAAGATAAGGCAAGGTAAAGACAAGAGGGAGGTCAAAGTGAACCCAGATACGTATGTGACACAGATATTTAGATTGTATGGAGATGTGGGTAGTATGACAATGAATTTGACAGGGTTTAACAAAATGCTTGAAGAGTTGGATCTTCATAAGCTGGTGGAGGGCGGACAGAACATTGAGACCAGAGATTATATCTATGGGAAGAATGTTAAAGATGAAGTTGTTAGTGTGAGTATTCTGACATTTATTTTTGCTTCTTGAAAAAGCTTTCAACTTCCAGTGACTCTAGTTGTAGTCTAGTAAATGTAATATAGTGAAACAATTAGAAGAATTACAATCGCGCTGGAAAATCTTTTCTACAAATCATGTTTGTATTGATATCAGGCTCCTTTTAAATTTTGCTGTAGCTCTTATATAGCTAGTAGCGCATAGTCCGATGGGACGGCAATCTGAGTCTGAAGAGTGAGTACCCCTGTGTCTGCGTACACTCTTGTGCGCTATAATATCTCCCGCGCCGCAGCCTAGTCTCCGTTGAGACTTGCGTTATGACCGAAATACGGTCTGGAGGACTTTATGTATGCTATATAACAATACAATATTTTCTTCTTTCCAGTGTATGAACAGCTCAGACCTTATCACAACAGTGAACACACGATTAAAACCAACACACGACCATTCACACTCAGAAAACAGTGACCACAACCACGACTTAGATGCCGTCATAACTGAGGCCACATTACAAACTATATGCCCTATACTTCTCTACCAAAAACTAGCCAATACTTCCATAGAACGAACAGGATGCGTCAAAGAAACCAGCATAGGAAGAAGAACGAGAGCACAGACAGATGCTCCACAAAATGTACCGCTTCATGTGCCGCAAGAAATGGCTTACACCAAAAATATGTACGCAGTCTGGTTGTATTCATCCTTGTGTATATTGGCCATCAGTGCCTGCGGTCTGCTAGGAGTTGCAGTTATCCCTATCATGCATAAGACTTACTATAACCATCTACTGCAGTTCTTGGTAGCTTTGGCAGTTGGAACGCTATGCGGGGATGCCTTACTACATCTCATGCCTCATGCTATGAGTCCAGACCATGACCACGGTCATAATCACGGACAAACCGAGGTAGAAATTCGAGCATCTCATGATGATGGAATGTGGAAGGGACTTGCAGCCATGTTGGGCGTAGTATTCTTCTACTTCACTGAAAAGGGCTTAACAGTTGTCGTTGAATGGAGGAAAAGGCGCCAAAAGCTGGAGGAAGACAAGCTCCCTTCAAGGGTCCGCGTTCTCAAGGACGAGACTGTAATGGGCTGTTCCGGAGGCTCGAAAACAGCAGTCTCAAACACGGCATCAAATTCTCTCATGAAAATCTTTAAACGTGACGAAAAGGGAGATCCTACTACGAAAACCTGCAAGCATAAGTATTCCGAATACCCTTACTGCTATGATGAAATAGACACTGATACTCATGATGACCATCACTTAAGGGATGGTATACCTTCAAGTCCAAAGCATGGGAAGAAGCACAATAACTCCGTCAGCGTGGTCTCTTCGAATGCTCTCAACACTGAGGGTAAGGAGGAGCCGACAGCCAAGGATTGGTTGCTGAAGGCTGAGTCCCAGCCAGCGGTTGTGGAGATGAATAATATTAAACATAAGGAGGATGGAGTTAAGGATCTTAAGGATGGTGACAGTTATACTGTTATTTTGAGGTTAGTTGACTTTGTTTTTATATTATACTAGCTTCTGCCCACGACTTCGTCCGCGTCAAACTTTTGCTCTCTTGACCCTTCCAGTCGCATCAAATTGCCTACCAGTTTTCGTCCATTTTTCGTTGCTACTCCGCTCCTTTTCATCGTAGCGTGATGTTATATAACCTATAGCGTTCCTCAATAAATAGGCTACATAACACAAAAACATTTTTTCAATTCGGACCAGTAGTTCCTGAGATTACTGCGTTCAACCAAACAAACAAACTCTTCGGCTTTATAATATTAGTGTAGTATAGATTTTACCATTTCTGTTAAAGCGACTAAAGTATCATTCAAGAAATTAAAACATTCCCAAGTCCCCATAAAAATAAACCTTGTGTAATATTATGGAAATTGGATAGGCATATCGTCATCTACCCAGCTAAAAAAACAACAATGTCTCACTAACTTGACGATTACTTTGGCCTCCATAAGTTACCACTTACAACAGCGCACCCTGTGCCGTGAGCCTTGGTGTACCATTGTTTTTTACCCATTATCAGCATATATAGCGACCCTTTGGTCTACTAGAACCTAGACGTTGTACCACCTTTGACCAAAACCATCGCTTCAGGATTTTTTCGAGTAGTAGAGTATTCAATCAATTTATCAGCCTACAGTAGTCCATTGCTAGACATATATGCTCACCTATCTCACACCACTGAAGTCTACCCTCAGCTCCTTTAATAACTTCAATGCTTTTATCGTACAGGGAGCACTCCCGTGCCCACCACGGTCACTCGCACGCTCACGGACACGTGCACGCGCCCCCGTCCTCCATCGCGTCTGTCGCGTGGATGGTCATCATGGGGGATGGGCTTCACAACTTCACTGATGGCATGGCTATAGGTAAGTGTCTTTTTATGACGATTTTAATAGCTTGAGAGTTTCTGAAGCCGATGTTTCACCTGGTGGAAAGTGAATGTCCTTTTATCTATTGCAGTATCAGTCATTCTAGTGCATTGTGACATTCTTGTGTTAGTTCCGAGTTTTGAGCTATGTCGAACAGGTCAAATATTCCACTGTATTGTCATCGTGTTGAACCAACAGACGTTGAGCTTCTTATGTTCTGAGTTGAGCTGGACGATTAGTGACAAATGCGTGCACTGACTGGACAGGTCCGCTCAATCTGTGTGGGTCTTTCTTCTAAAGACCATTTCAGACAGCTACCTACATGGTATTCACATGATGTGACCAAGATTATGTCTGGACTTAGAGACTGTGGTTTCAAACCATAAATGAAGACTATGAAGAGATGTTCAGAAATAGGAATATCCCCTCATTTGCCTGTTCTGTTAAAGAGTCTCGCTATAGTAGACGAGCCTATTCACAGGATCTGACCAAGATTATGTCTGGATTTTAAAAGAGACTGTGACCTCTGAGTTTGTTTCGGCCTTTCTTCTCAGAGTAGTCAGATAGGAAACGCCAACCTCATCTAGTTTGAAAAAATATCATTGACGTGTTAAAGTGTTTGTACAAACCTATTTACAGAAATAAAATCATTTATTATTTAACACCAGATGAAGAATTGTTCAAACATCGTCAATGATTATCAGGGATCGGAGTAGGTAGATTGATTTTACGTACTCGCATCATGAATAGTCATAGAAATCACAACATGGATAAGCCTTTTTTCCGGGATTTCATTTTGGTACTTACGGGATTGAATCAAATATTGTGAAAGTAAGGATTTTTAAACTAGGTACTACATTAGAAATTTATAAAATGCGATGGATAAACATTTAAAATTGTTTTTTTCTTACCGTAGAAGGCCGATCACCTATATACTATTAAAAAGACAGCAAAAGGGTTAAACATTTCTTATTCATATTGATGTATTCTTTATTGTGCACATTACAACATTTGAAATTAATTACAAAATCCCGGAATCCCGGAGGCATATCCATACTAATATATACTTGCCAGTTCATTGATCCCATTTCAATCTACCTACTCCGATCACTGATGATTATACTTATCTAACCTATAATTATTACGTTTCCAGGTGCCGCCTTCGCTTCAAACATAGCAGGTGGTTTCTCCACAGCCATCGCAGTGCTGTGCCATGAACTGCCCCATGAATTAGGTATGTCACTTGTATATCATCTTTAACTTATCCATTTTGCAAACAGTAGAAGATGTTACTTATGACTATGACTGTGGCTTCAGTCCTGTAAGCCTGATTGGCTTCTGTAACTTCATCATCATGTGCCTAAGCTTTTCCCAAGTAAGTTGGGGTCGGCTTCCAGTCTAACCAGATGCAGCTGAGTACCAGTATTTTACATGGAGCCTATCTGACCTCCACAACCCAGTTACTGGGTAATACGGTACGTCTTGGTAAGACTGGTTGTCAGACTTTCGGGCTTCTGACGACGCGTAACGACTGTCTTATCTGTAACTTCTAATTTAACCAACGAAATCATCATCATCATCATCATTTCAGCCGTAAGACGTCCACTGCTGGACTTAGGCCTCCCCCAATTTGGGGGGCTTTGCCATAATCGCCACGCTTGGCAGGCGGGTTGGCGATCGCAGTATGGTGGTAAAATGCATAGAGAACGCTGCTGCCCATTCTCTACCAACGAAACATTAAAATTAAAATATAATTAGCCTGACTAAAAATATCGACAAATTAAAATATGGCGTTAAAAAATTCCTCCGCGTCGCTGTTGTCTGGTAATGTACCAAAGTGGCTGGCGGCATTGTGACGTTGTATGGCAATGCTTCTTCTGACCAAGGTAAAAATCAGCCCATGGGTCACGGGAAGTGTTACCGGGCGTTTAGGAATGGCACTACAGAATTATAATGACTAACCATTCGTTATAAAAACCTTCTGCACTCCTTCTTCATATAAAGAATCATGCCCACTTTCCATACATTGAATGACCTGTCACTTGATTCGTTTTACAGGTCGCGTCTACCTACAAATAATGTTGTATAAAATAAATTAATGTTTATAATAACTCAATAAGTTATCATCTTCTCATTTAGAGGCCAGGGAAAAATGCTATTACGTAAATAAGTTTTTGAGGTTATAACAGATTTACAGCTTTCAGATTAGGTTTGACAACTGCTGTAACCTCAAAAATAAATGATTATTAAAATGAAATTATTTGTGAATCGCTGAGAGAATTGCACTCACTCAGAAATAAATCCGTTTTCAATTTAATATCATCACCAAATCGGCGCGCGTTGGCAAATAGCAGTTATATTCTCGTAATAGCCCGCCGATGCTGAGTTTTAAACACTTCACGTGTGTGTGATGTTAAGCCATCCTTGTTTTAACACTACCTACAGCAAGTTAAAACAATTTAGGTATAGTTCATTGAAATATCGGTCAAAACTGTCGTCAAAGTGGACCAGACTCCAGGAGTCAGCTTGACAGACGATGCTTTTAGCCATCGAACTCTAAGAGGCTGATCCACCTTGTACGTCCGGATAGAGTAAATAATAATACCAGCCCTATTACTGTCCCACTGCTGGGCAAAGGCCTTTTCTCATGCAGAGAAGGCACGAGCAGTAATCACCACGTTTGATCAAGATGGGTGGCGATTTCTGACTTTCATTGATTAATACAACTCCAGGTTTTCTCATGATATTTCCTTCACTGTAGTTCCAACGTAGGTATTGAAAAAAACACATTGGCCCGGTATTGAACTCACGCCTCGTGCATGAGGTGAGGCGTTAACCTCTGGGCCATCACGACATAAATATATAACTAAGTGATGCATGTTTTTGGAGAGATCGGGGAAATTAAATAAAAAAAACAGGATTTGATTTATTATTATTTATTCAATGTCTTCTCATACAACCACTTCATAATCGTACAATCACTTCACTTCAAAAGTTGTTTTATGAGTTTTATTAACGTGCGAAAATCTGTCTTGCTATCGTGACCGTGACGTGCTGGGCCCATTTTGGTTTGTCATCTATACATGACTCTGGCGGTCAAAAGGTTTAAGGAAAAATTGCATGCATTTTAAAATGAGTTTGAATATTTAAATACAAACCTGGCGAGGTGCTACAGTACTTCGAATTAAGTTGGAGTGAGGCTTGATAGGTTTTCTTTGAGAATGTGGTCACATTGACGAACAATGATCGACCACAAACAGGGCATGCTTGAGTATGACCACGGCGAGATGAACCAGCAGATGGGTCATACATACTCATTGTTTCTATGAATCTGAGCATTAATAGTTCGCATAGATACATGAAAACACTCTTTACAAATGTAATCTTCTTCCATTAACTGAATAACAAATCAATTACGAGATTTTAAAGCCTGCAATGAAAATAAGTATATTTAATTTGTATATTTACATGTTTCGCTTTAAACAGCTGCCTCAAAGAACACTTTAGCTCAACATGGGGAAAATCTACATGCAACTAACATATTCGGTCAGCGGGTCGTCTTAGGGGGGCGTCACCTATTTCTAGTAGTACTAGTTCTATATTTCATATAACTTTTTTATAAGACAATCATTCCATTATCATCTGTTGACTGGATACTAAATAGTTAGGTACTTGATTGTATTTATACTTACTATTACTGGAGATATCCAACTGCTAATTAGCGAGATGACTCTGCTATCAAGCTGATGAGCCCAATAACGCCAAAGCGTATTAACACTTATGTTGCAGTTTATACAAAACCATCTCGTAGAAGGCTCCATAGCTCTTTCCAACAAAAGCGATAACGTCGAGATCCCAACAAAAAAGGACTAAATCGGTTTCCGTGTAACACAGGCCAAAGTAATCGTATGTGGTAGGTATCGCAGTCCGTGGAAAATGCAAAACTTGTTAGGGTATCAGAAAATCCAAAATCGCATAGTACAATACGTAGTGACAGCAAACGAACGACTGCAAAACGTCAAACAAGTGACAGCCTCTCATTCACGTAAAGAAGTTCGAAACGTGTGTAAAACACGTTACGTTTCCAAAACTCTATTAAGAATGATAAACATTTTTTTCCTGGCTTTATTTGAAAATTCAATTAGGTGATACGAAATAAGCAAAAAATTAGCATTTTTTTAAGATATTTTACATCACTAGACGCGTTAACAAAAATTCAGGTCAATATTGGACATGATTCTTTTGCCAACAGTGCCAGTGCAATTTATGTTTTTTTATTCATATTTTGTTGAAAAATTCAACCTGACATTGACATTTGCAGGAAACGTTATAAAAAATATTTGGGGATTTCTTAGCGCCATTATTTATTTGTATTTTTTTTACTATAGTAAAAATTGAGTTAGGTTTTTTTTATTTTACTGTAATTAAAAGTGTTATCTAGAAATGTGCAATAACTATTTATGCTGTCTAGTCCAATAAATTACAATATGTAGCTCACTGGTACACTCACATGTCAGTCTTAATGTCAATGTCTAACTATGGTACCGTTTTATCGAGAAATACTGGTTTTGCACAAAAACCGTATTTATTCATTATTTAATAGAATTTGCAGATTACTTTGTTTAACCGCACATGTAATATGTTAGTTAAATCCGTATCAAAATAATGTATACTAATGATGATGTTTGTTTTAAACGCGCTCGATCTGTAGAACTGTCAGTCGTATTAAAAAATTATGCTTGATTTTGTTAGCCCAATTCTCCAGGAAGGACACCACCAAAAAAGAACCAACACTCACTCACACTCCTCCCACTTCCACCCCCATACATCCCCTCCCCCTTCCTCTCACTCCTTCTTTCTGGGTGATGATGGCTACCCAACATCACCCTGAAAGAATGCTGAGCAACGAAGCAATAGCACGAGCAGGCGATGTGATGCGACTGGGTGTGTCGCGGAAACCAGAAATTTCACTTTTCAATTTCCTTTTTTTACCCCGACCAGCATGGAAAGATATACGGTTATCACGTTCAGCAAGTCTTCTTGCCCTGTCGTGCCGTGCCGCTAGTGGGAGCAGGCACTAAACATATTTTAGGAACAAATTTAACAGAAATTTATCTAATTTTTCATGTACCCTCTTTCTTATTGTGTCTTAAAACCTTCCATCTTTGCTCTCCAGGTGACTTCGCGGTCCTCCTAAAAGCCGGTATGTCGGTGAAACGCGCGGTATGCTACAACATTCTATCATCAGGGCTGTGCTTGCTGGGTATGGTCTGCGGAGTCTTGGCGGGCCATGCGCCCTCAGCCACTCGCTGGCTGTTCGCTGCCGCGGCTGGGATGTTCTTGTACATCGCGCTCGTTGATATGGTGAGTTTGCCTACCTGTAGGGCCTTTTTAGGGTTCCGTTGCCAAATGGCAAAAAACGGAACCCTTATAGATTCGCCATGTCTGTCTGTCTGTCTGTCTGTCTGTCTGTCTGTCTGTCTGTCTGTCTGTCCGAGTATGTCACAGCCACTTTTCTCCGAAACTATAAGAGCTGTGCTATTGAAACTTGGTAAGTGGATGTATTCAGTGAACCGCATTAAGATTTTCACACAAAAATAGAAAAAAAGCAATAATATTTGGGGTTCCCCATACATAGAATTGAAACTCAAAAATTTTTTTTTCATCAAACCCATACGTGTGGGGTATCTATGGATAGGTCTTCAAAAATGATATTGAGGTTTCTAATATCATTTTTTTTTAAAACAATAATATTTGGGGTTCCCCATACATAGAACTGAAACACAAAAAAAAAATTTAATCAAACCCTTACGTGTGGGGTATCTATGGATAGGTCTTTAAAAATGAAATTGAGGTTTCTAATATCATTTTTTTCTAAACTGAATAGTTTGCGCGAGAGACACTTCCAAAGTGGTAAAATGTGTGTCCCCCCCCCCCCCGTAACTTCTAAAATAAGGGAATGATAAAACTAAAAAAAATATATGATGTGTGTGTGTTGTGTGTGTTGATTTAGTGTATAGAGACTCACCGACCCCACAGTCAAACCACTACTATGGTTTTGTGGGGCTTAGTTTTTAAGTTATACTTACCTCTTAATAAATATAAATAAAAATAATAATAATAATGAAAACTACCAACGAAAATTGGTTTGAACGAGATCTAGTAAGTAGTTTTTTTTTAATACGTCATAAATCGTAAACCACAATTTACCTTTCATTCAGTCAACTCAAATATAAAAATTAAAAAAAAAAACATTTAATTTCATAAACGATGATGACGAATGATGATGATGATGACCTGCAGGTTTGTACGGAACCCTCGGTGCGCGAGTCCGACTCGCACTTGGCCGGTTTTTTTTGTAGGTGGTCATCAAATGCCGTCTCCCGCTCTGGGTGGGGCGGAAGGGCGTGTCAGACTTTCTACTGACTAAAACCCACCCGTGTTCCTTCAGTTGCCCATATGTCAGGGCCACGGTATCTCTTTCGAACAAATCTCGCTACCCTGGCAGGCTTGTAGGGCCTTGGGCTGTATTGCACAGAGGATCGTGCAATCTTGCACGTAGGATCGTCTAATCTGGCTGTGTGTTGTGGAAACTAACGATGGATCATGCAATCTAGCAGTGGGTGTGTGCAATCTAGTAGTGGATTGTGTAATTTTTCTAATTTTGTTTCTGACTCCTGACAGGACTCCTACAGGTACACCTTGTTCAGGAGTCAGAGGCTTTAAACAAGTTTCTGTAACCAATTATGTCAATTAAGAATTACTAAGAATGTGTCTGTGGTTGTGTGCAATCTAGTAGAGGATTGTGCAATCTGGCATCTAAGTGTGCAATATCCCCTAAGTGAAATGGCTAGATAAGCTAGAAGGGATGTGTTATCTGACATAAATCACATAAGACCGTGCAATCTGGCACCGAATTTTATAACATCATCCACACTGCCCTACTTCATTGTTTGACTAAACTAGTCAACCAAGCAGATTTTTGTAAATGATACTTGTGTTGAGAAATCAAATGTCAATTTTCCTTTACAGATGCCCGAACTAAGTACATCGCACAGCAAAGAGGGTACTCTCTGCCAGTGCGTACTGCAACTGATGGGACTGGCCACGGGCATCGGCATAATGCTTGTCATTGCCCTCTACGAAGAGGACCTTAAGACTTTATTCGG
The DNA here is from genome assembly GCA_947507805.1 of Aporophyla nigra. Classification (NCBI taxonomy): domain Eukaryota; kingdom Metazoa; phylum Arthropoda; class Insecta; order Lepidoptera; family Noctuidae; genus Aporophyla; species Aporophyla nigra. Next base: position 3,345,782 of record OX382320.1, read on the forward strand.
TTAATTTGCAACCTGTGCAAAGTGGCCAAGAACTGTGCAAAACTGTTGTGCAATTTGTGCAAAGTGGCCAAGTACTGTGCAAAATTGTTGTGCAACTTGTGCAAAGTGGCCAAGAACCGTGCAAAATATAGGAATCCTGTGCAAAATGTGAATAACGTAAGAATTTGATGGTGAACCCAGTGTTAAGTGCCAATCGGACTTAAACGGCTTTGTTGACAAGTGTTAGTTGGCTATAAGCAAAACTATGTTTATGGTCTGTGACCATAGTGTATAGAAAATGTGAATAAAAAAATAATGTAACTTTTGAAAGATGTCATTGATTTGGTTAGATCTCGAATACTTCGAGGATTTTTTGGCGCCTGAGTGACATTGACAGGTGGTTGACAATATGTCACAAAAAACAAAATGGCGCGACTTGGTACCGTTTTTGACAGCGCGCCAAAAGTTTCTTGTACCGTTGTACTTACATTTTATTTTAACCATTCTTGGTGCTATGTGTGTCACCGGTTTTTTCGAGTAAATTTTTGACATTCACAAAACACTTGTGCGTACTATCGACCTACTTAATTATTGAATTTTCTCTAGTACAATTTGAAAAACACTATGATTTTTTATTTCATTTAAAATAAAAAGAAATTGGTGTTAGTTATAATAACTCTTAAATTTGAGAAGATAGAACTTAAAATGTAAATAAAAATAAATTGTGATAAAGTTACTACGAATACTTAAACGTGTTAATTTTAAACTCGAATATTGTTTACTGTGAAACTATTATTGTAAAACCGATGTTAGCTGTTATGTATAAGAATAAATTAAATGTACTTATATTTTAAAAATGGCTTTTTCAAATTACGTGTCTTTATCGATTTGTTAGTTAAATATGACTCTCAGTTAGGGAAAATCTGCGAGATAGTTTTAGCAATTTGTTATTTCTGAAACCATTCTGCCTTCATACCAAATGCAATTTTCTGAAGTTATGACGTAATTGAGAAATAAATTACCAACAAAATGCATTTATATTCATAAAATTGTTATAATACAGTTTAGCAAATTATACCTGTATGAATATCACTAGAATTTAGCACAAAAATACCAGTTAGCGCAGTTAGAGAATCATTCTGAATTCAGAAAGATTAGAATCATATACAATTCTTACTTATCCTCTCTCTTTCTTTTAGAGCGAGAGGTCCGTTCACACGTAAACGTGTTTTAAATGCAAATGAGTATGCTTGCTATGTGTGCGTATGTTTGGTAGACTTCTCGCTCTAACACATGACGTCTCAAATTAACTGAAAGAGATAGAGGTATAGGAAAATAAAGAGTTAGGTGTCAACTGAATGGCGTAAAACTTTTAAATGTTCCTCTCAATAGATGACAGTTTACAACAAAACATTTGTAAAACCACGATATGAATAATATAATTCTTTCTTAATATTAAGAATGTGAAAAAATACTGTGACATTAGCAAATTTGTAAATTAAAAAAAAATAGTAATGTGTATTTAAAACGCTCAAAAATTCTATATTTAATACTTTACGAGAGAAACTGGTAAATTCAGGAATAACTGGTACCGGCTGGTCCGGCCTGGTGCCGGCTGGTACTGGTACTGGTAACTTAATAATTTGCTGTAATTAAAATAACATAAAATTTACTGGAATTTGTTTTTTTCAAATATTTTTTTTCATTGCTTCATAGTTTACTAAATGTTTATAAACAATTTATAACGGTTTGATAGTGGTATAGTATTGAAATGCAATTGATTTTCTAACGTGGTGGCGCCACTGTAGTCTGTCAAACCCAAATTTTCAATGGGATTAAATGAACTTAGAGGGTTGTATTGATGATTTTAATTATTATAATTCTACATAGCCATATTTGTTATGGTGGGGAATTATATTTTATTCCACAGACAAATTACACTGACTAATAAAGAATAGAAGATTATTCTCGTTGACAGGCCTACACTGTTCTCCCATAACTATTAATACTGTAATTTATAACCATTGTATGAGCCAATTCTTTTTAAAAGAGTAACCATGAAGTTTGTTGCCGGCTCTTCTCCATAGGAATCAACAATTTGGAACCGTGCACCTAGCTTCTGACGTTTCATAAGTACCCATGTAGGTTTATATAAAATAAAAATATTATGATTTGATTATAGAAGAAAGGACTAAATTATAGGGCTTTCTTATAAGGAGGGGCTCGTGGCTAACTAGTTACAGCTGCAAGCACGTTAAGCCGTTGGCCCCAGTTGTCATTTCTACATCTTTGACAGTTGTTATGGTTCGTCAGAAACCCGAACCAGTACAAAGGGTATCGTATTACCCAGTAACTGGGTTTATCATCATCATGTAGCAGTCCACTGCTGGACATAGGCCTCTACAATTGCACGTCATTCAGCTCGATTCTTGGCAACTCTCATCCAGCTGCTACCAGCCACCCTGCGAAGATCGTCGCTCCACCTAGCCTGAGGGCGTCCTACTTTACGTTTGCCGATTCGCGGTCTCCACTCAAGAACACGTCTATCCCAACGATTATCGGTTCTACAGCTAATCAAAGTCATAGCATTTATTTCAAATAGACCCAAAAAAGGCACTTTGAACGTCAACAGTTACATGAATATAGAATTGATTCTAGTTGTCCTAGTTGATTCTAATGTGGCCAGTTCATTGTCATTTCAGCTTATTAGGCCATATCGAATTTAGATCACCTATGTTTCAACAAAAAACGTTAAGGGACAATATTTTCTATACTTTGTAACTAATACATGAATCAAATTTTAGTATTTTACCACTATCAAAACCAAAACCCTAATTGCGTAACATACTATCATTCTAAAGGATACTTCTTATACATTGCTACATATGTACGAAAAACTCTCTGCTAAACAACGTAAATAACGCAATGGATGTCGTCGAACTGTCAAAATGAAAGCCATTTCCATTGTTCGTGTGTTACGCAATTACTCTACAGTTTACCTACCAGAAGCTAATTTAAATAGCCATGTAAATAAATGAAATAGAAATATAACTGAATTTTCCTATTGTATATGCTTTAATTAAATGTCATATTACAACCATACTTAAAAAAATAAGACGGTTTTGGTACAGATGCCAGCACATCAAGGTACCCGAAACGGCCTGCCAGGGTCGCGAGATTGTACGAAAGAGATACCGTGACCCTGGCACATGGGCAACTGAAGGAACACGGGTGGGTTTTAGTTAGTAAAACTCTGACACGCCCTCCCGCTCCGCCCAAGAGCGGGAGGGCGCAATGAATGACGTCTCATTTGATGACTTCCAATCCAAAAAAAGCTACCCGAAACTGTCAAGTTTTCCCAAATAATCTTGAAACTAATACTACAGTGTTAAAGTTGAAAACCTATTAAAGAAATTTGACAGATTGTAATAGCTTTGTGTGCTGGCGTCTGTGCATATGACTAAAAAAAACTAAGTAATTGATAATTTGAGTATGGTTGTAACATGGCCATCAGAAAACTTTAGATTTTGTAACATTGTAACGATTTTCTATGTAACAATAATTGAATTAGTAGAAAGAGATTGGGGGTGATTTTTACTGTACTACTCTATTTTTGACACATCCAACAAACTAAACAAAGGATTTAATTCTGTAAGTAGGTTTGAACAACGTCCTGGTTTCCTATCTGACTATTCTGAAAAGAAAGGTCAAACAAACTCAGAGGTCACAGTCTCTTTTGCTCATGTGAAATGGTATCTGAAATGCTCTTTTGAGGAAAGAATCACACAGACTGAGTGGACCTGTCCAATCAGTGCACGCATTTGTCACCTAGATAGAAACCTTCTTTGATGAATTTCATAATAATTTTCTACTGTAACAGATTTTACTTTCTACGTTGCCTTGACATTCTGCCGTTTAAACATTCGTTATGTGACATCATGTGTGTGGAGAGCAGTGTCGGCCGCGACTTTCGAGTTGTAAGTTCGAACCCGCGCGCGCTTTACTTTATCTAAATTATTTATCACCACTACTCTAAAAACGGTGAAGGAAACATCGTGAGGAAACCGGCCATGTCCTAGAACCAAACATTCGAAGACATGTGACATCTACCAACCCGCACTGAGCCCGCGTAGTGGATTACGGCCAAAATCTCTCTCACAGAGAGGAGGGCTGTGTCCCAGCAGTGGGAACAATATAGGCTGCTGCTAATTCTATGTGTCATCAAGACCATCATCGTAATTGGGATACTCACTAGGAAATTGCTAATACATTGCCTCATATATTTAAAAACAATTATCTGATAGACAACGTAAATGACGCAATGAATGTTGTTGAATTGTCAAAGTGAAAGACATCTCCATTGTACTTACGGCCACACATCAAGACACACAACAACACATCAGTCAATGACACATCGTTTCCAGTATAAGCTGACATCTCATTGTACGAAAAACTAATACAATTCGAGGTCAACTAAAACTAGAAATGCAATGTACTGTAGCCGTGTGTACTGTATTGTATGTTACGAAATACCTCCACTGAATTAAGTCCTTTAAAATAATAGTGAAACTCGAATCGGATTGTCAAAACGAGGGTAGTATGTAAAAAAAAAAACAATATGACGCAACGATTTCCTCTTGTATTTTGTTCCTAAACTTGTACTTATAATATTGTGAATAAGTGTTAATATTTACTAAATACCACTATTTGTATCGGATACAAATCACGTCTACATGATTTTGTATTCTTGTATATTGTTACCGGCCAAACCCTAGGATGAACTAGTTTTGCCTAGACCAAACCAGAGGGGTAATTGCGGAACTTTTTATCGGTAGGAATTGGTTTAATATTCGTAGTTAAACAACATTCATTGCGTTATTTACGTTGTTGAGCCGACAATTTATTCGAACAAATGACGCAATGGTTTAGAAATAATCTTCAATCCCATTCAGATTCTGATAAATTGTGCGTTTCGCAATTAGGGTGCAGTTCTCCCTTCTCATCGACATAATGACTACATGTTTAGGTGTAACAGTTTACAACGGTTAAAGTTTCACATTGGATTGATACCGTGACAAAACATCGCTACTTTTTTTACTGTAGTAGGCTGTACATGATGTTTCTTTTGTCTTTTCTTCATAGGTCTATACTGGTTTATCCTATCGCGTGTAAGGAAAACTGGTTTGGCCTAAGCGAATCTAGTTCATGCTAAAATCGGGTTTGGCTGGTAATATACAGGATGTTTTTTTAACCAGTGCACAAATTTTTTTTGGTGTCTCAGTATCAGTAATAGAACACATTCTAATATTTTTTCAGTTCTTTTTTTTTATTTTTATCAGACTTTAAATCAGTAAACTGTGGACACCCTACATATTTCGTTATATGATATCGAAATAGTAATAGGTCAGTAACCGCGCGTCGGCGTTGGTACTTCGAACTTCTTAGTATTTTGATCGATCGAACAGCTGATAGGTACGAGTAGCTACGCTCGGTCGTTCACCTTCGCCGCCGCGCCGGCGCCGCGCGCAAGGTACCATAAAAAGCAGTTTCAAAATAAACATCTTTCGTTAACGATAACTAAATTTTTTTGTACTAAGATATATCAAAATAAAAATTGCATGATTATTATAACTCGTTTAAGTTTCATTTGTTAAAATTTGCGCACTGGTTAAAAACTTATCCTGTATAACCCTTAAACATTACATAACGACCTTGTTTTCCCAAAGGGTTGGGCAGACGTGTACCTATGGCACATCCACATTTCGCCTGTTATGTTCTTGTAAATGTGTTCTTTAATTTTTTGTTTTGTTGCTATACAAAAGTACTATACCTGTCGCGTTTTAGCATGGCAGTAGGGGTCATCGACGATGAGTCGATTTAAAAAAAATATATCTAATAAAGTCTGTTATAGGGGAAACACCAGGGTAGTCCGTCAAATTAAAATTTTCTTAGGTTTTTTTTTTGCAGATTGTACTTATGTAGAACTAAATATGATTCGCGACCGTATAAGTACGTATTTACAGAATTCAATGGGATTAAGTGAACTTAGAGGATTGTATTGATGATTTAAAAGTAAATTATAAAGCCATATTTGTTACGGTCGCGAATCATATTTTAACAAACATACAACCTGACACTGCCCTGCAAATTTATTTATCTCACGGGCTACCTTATCGTATTTCCCTCAACGTCCGGAATCAATATTCGTAGTGACCTTCAACATGTTCCAATAACGAAAGTTTATTGTTAGGGTTTCCCCAGAAAGATATTAGGAAAAGGTTTAATGACCGTTATTGCCATGCTAAAACGCTACGACTATATATATAAAAAAAAAAAAAACTTAGATACAATTCCTGTATCGGATACAAAAGTGGACAACGAACTAAAAAAATAAACTCATGTAAAAAAATATATTTAATTATTTAGTCGACGTAAACACAGACCTAATAAAGTCGCGGTCAGTTTTTTTCGGTGCACTGTAATTTCAACTCTCGGTGTTAGGCAGTACGTTGAAAATCAAGTACGTAAAAACGTTCCGCCAAGACTTTATTTTGTCCGTGTGCGAAACGACTAAAGGTGCGTACTTTACTTAGAAAAAGAAAACGTGAAAATGCATTTCATTTTTGAATAAATTAGGCAAGTTTGATATTTTATACGCAAGTTGCTTTTTGTCGATAAAATGCTGTGTTGTGATATCGATTCGATAAATATCGGTGTGGCACAACACTGTCGATATTTATCGATGTCGATAAAGACGTAATCATTGAGGCTAACTTATTTCACTAGATATGGAATTATGGACCATTGAACGTGGGGTGTAATTTTTCTTTTAACATATTTTTCATGAACGAAATATTATTTTGATGTCTCGAAAATGTGCTCGAATTTGTATGTAATGTCAATAAAACTAAATCATTGGAATTGTAAATTTTTGTGCTGTGTAAAGGCCTAATTGTATGCTTCAAAATGGTCACAATTATTCTCTAATGGACTCTAATCAAGTGAACTGAAAAATTATGCATAATAATTTCGGAACTCTGTATTTCAAGTCTGCAAAGAAGGGTGTAGAAAGAACTTGGATAAGCACTATGTAAAACTAAAATAATATAACATCATGTTTATTTTCTTCCCCAAAAGGGTTAGGCAGATGTTTAGGTAAACCTACATTTCGCCAATTCTGTTCAAGTATCATGTAATAAACAAAAAAGAAAATAGTTTAATTGAAGTAACAAGACTCATGTGGAGGCGGGCCTATAGCCCTTCAATCGGGTACAAATCCAGAGTCCGCCTGATGGAAAAACCCCAATAACACTGCCCGAACTGGGGATTGATCCCAGGACCTCATGCTCAATAGTAGAGCTTGCGACTTTTAGACCAATGAGGCAATCTAAGAAAATACAATAATACAATTTTTGTCTCTGTTCATGAACAAATATTTAAAAGTTGAATGAAAACAAAATAATATAGAAACATTGTTTAAGTAAGTTATTTTTAAGTGATTTTTGATTTTATTTGTGTTCGCAAATCATGTCAGTTGATTGTGAATGTCAGTGCGGACTGAGGGAGACTGTCAGGCAAAACTGTCAGTTTCGAGTTTGTGCTGATATATGGAAAATGTGTACGAATGTGATCGCTATGCGACAGAAGTGTGATAATATTGAAAATTGGACATACTTTGCTATATATTGTAATAAAATATAATTCAAATTCATAATTTTTAAACGGTTTTTATTTTAATTCTTCCCTGAAACATTTGTGTTAGGTCAGCCTTAATATTATGAAAATAAAACATACATTAAATTATTTGCCATATGACAGCTAAACTCCATTTGTTTAGGTAGTTAACTAAAGGTAAACAATCTTGATATGTCTTTTTATATAAAATAAATCGTATAAAAGACCAACAAATATTATTTAAATTAAGTTACTTACCTAACATCGGTTTAAGTAAATACCTAATTGTAAACATTTTTAGATTCAATTTTTAGACAGTTTTTTAGATAAAAGACATGTTAAGATTGTTTACATTTAGTTAACTACCTAAACAAATGGAGTATAGCACACGGCAATATCCCAAGAAAACATTGAAATTGTTTTTTCCACGTTAGACAATTGTCCACTATGACTCCAAGATATTTGATGTTGTCGGTACGTTCTATCTGGGCACAGTTACAGGATGTAGTGGCCACAGTAGGAGAACAATCATGGCTGTTTATTTGAAATGACATCGGTGGTTGGGTAAGAATTCCGGGTGTGAAGGGGATGAACCTTGTCTTTGCGATGTTTAGTGTAAGTAGATTTGAGGTTAACCAAATCATGACCAAACTCAGAGCGGTCTCCGCCCTCTCACGAGTGTCAGACCAGTCCTTACCGTGTGTAATGAGGGCTGTGTCATCCGCGTAAGCAATGATTCTTATGAATGGAAGGGATAGCTGGCACAGCTCGTTAACATATATAAGGAAAAGAGTGGGCCCTAGGACGCTACCCTGAGGCACACCAAATGTCATGTCTTCCGGAGTACTTATAAAATTCTCGACTTTGACAACTTGTTTCCGCCCCGTCAGGTAGCTGCGAAAGATTTCGAGGGCATTTCCTCGTACGCCAATTTGTTCCAGCTTGTGTATCAGTTTAGGGACAGATACAGTATCGAATGCCTTCGATAAATCAAGGAAGACGCCAATAGCTTTTTGTCTATTATTAAGTTCGACTATTTCATTTGTAAGTTCTAAGGTAGCATCCTCGGTAGATTTTCCTGCTCTGAACCCAAACTGATTGTCAGCCAAGATATTAAATTTGGCTAGGAACTTTACCAGTCTCGCGTTGATGACTTTTTCAAAGATTTTGGAAAGGGTCGTAAGTACGGATATGGGCCTGTAATTAGAAGCAACGCACTTATCTCCTCCTTTGAATATGGGATATACTATGGCTGTTTTAAAGATATCAGGAAATGTTCCCAAACATAGGCACAAGTTAAATATGTGAACAAGTATTGGAATGATAGTGTGTTTGGTGGCCTTAATGTTAATTACATGTTGGTTGTATCATTCAATAAAACCCAAAAATGTTAAAATAAACATATATTAAGATTGATCTGTCGTCAGTATAACAGCAATATACATTTATATACATATACACATCAGGGGGTCACTCTCTTGGGGTCCCGCGGGAACATGGAGGTCTTGCGAATGTTGTCTAGGCCAAGGTACAGCATCACCACGCGCTCCATACCGATACCGCCACCTGGAGGAGGAAAAAGAAATGAATTTATTGCTAAAAATTGATACGTTGAAACCTAAAAGAATCAGATAACATTCTTGGCAAAGTCATCGTCATCATCATCATTTCAGCCGAAAGACGTTCACTGCTGGACATAGGCCTCCCCCAAGCTCCGCCACTTCGACCAGTTTTGTGCTTCCCGCATCCAGCGGGTTCCTGCGGCCTTCATAAGGTCATCGGTCCACCTTGTGGGAGGTCTTCCAACTCTACGTCTTCCAAAACGTGGTCGCCATTCCAGGACGTTTCAGTCCCATCGGGCATCTGTTCTGCGAGCAATGTGCCCTGCTCACTGCCACTTAAGTTTGGCAATTCATCGGGCTATATCGGTTACCTTGGTTCTCCTACGGATCTCTTCATTTCTGATTCGATCGCGTAGGCCCTACGCCTTGGGTTACCCTACGCCGTAGGGTAACCCAAGCATAGCCCGCTTCATTGCCCTTTGGGTGACTTTCAGTCTTCTTATGAGGCCCATTGTGAGCGACCACGTTTCAGTGCCATATTACATCACTTGAACACGTAGTGTGGTCATATAAAATGCGAAGAATCTCGTATATGAGGTGTATCTATTCATATACAAAATATTTTAAGAGGTAAAGAAGGTAGGTGGTAAAGAAGCTATAGCAACGAAAAAAAAAAAATGTATAAATGTATTTTTTCAAAATTTAATATTTATAAATTATTTGACGCACATAAGAAATACTGGCTCCTTCTTATTTTTAACATCCATTACTCTAATTTCTATAGTGGCCGCGCTGGCGCTGTCCGATCGCCGCCCTCGCAGCGTCAGGCGGGCCATTCATAGAATTTGGAGTAAAGGTTTTATGCAAAACGTCTCAAGCAGTTTTAAAATTATAATAATTACGAAAATTCTAAAACGCTTAGATAAAATTTTCTTTTTGCTTCTATAGGTTCTTTACCACCTACAGGTGTACCTCAAAATATTTCGTGTAAAAATAGATATACCTTATATAGCTCTTCTTTTAACTAGTTAAATATTTGACGACTATTTTGGATCAATTTGAAGAGTTTCGATCCAATCGAAATTAAAATTACTGTACCTTTCCCTGAAGAGCGAAAACAAGATAAATAGTGGGCTCCAGATTAAAAGGAAGGATTCGGAAGCGAGTCAGAAAACCTGGGATTCGTAACATCAACACAGATCTTATAAATAAACTAAAAAACTATTTACCTGCATGAGGCGGGCACCCCAATCTGAAGGACTCGATGTATGCGGCTATCTTTGTGATATCTGAAAAATAAGAAATTAACACTTTTAATTATTGCAGCCGAACTTCCAATTCTCAATTCCAAATGATAACCACACGGGTCAATCGAGGGTTAAGCTACGCTAGCCACGGATCCTTCTTCGATGGGTGACCATCCATTACATATAAAGACGCCTCCGTGCCTCGGAAACCAAGTTAAGCTGATAGTCCCGGCTGTCATTCGAAGATCTTACGGGTACGTAAAGATTGTCAAAAAACTTTCTAAAGATTATCAAAAATCAAAATTAAAAGTCATTTATTCAAACTAGGCTGAGAGTCAGCACTTTTTGAACGTCAAAATTACAGTCCTACAAAACGAACGCCCTTCACCATTTCCTAGTGCCTTAGCTGAGAAGAAGTGGCGCAACAAACTGTCCAGCAGCACAGCTATCTGTTACGTTAGAAAAACTTGATTCTATACAATAATAGATAAGTTATTACGAAAACAAAACATACATTAAATTATTTGCCAATGTCAGCTAGCATACGCCAATATACCAACAAAACATTGAAAACTAAACTCAAGCTTAAATAATAAAATCGTAAATAGAACTTTAAACCTAAATAAGAGCCTCCAGGCGTGCCCGCTTACATATACAACGATGCAAAATGTTACATATACATACATTGATGCATATAGCTAAGTTGAAGTAACAAGTGTCGGAAGCTCGAAAGTCTTTCAACCAGTCTTACTAACGGGTTACCCAGTAACTGTTGTGGAGGTCAGATAGCAGTGGCGTGCACAGGGTTTTATGATCGGGTAGGCAGTTCAAAAAAAAAAACCTCTTTCGTAATTGCTCAAGTTAGTGAAGAAAAACTCACTAGGTGGTTTAAAAGTTTGAAATGGCGATTTCCTGATAATGCTAATAAATGATTTCGGCCACCTCAAATACCTGATCCAGGTGAGTGATTGTTGAAAAAGGCCCTTCATGTGATTCGTATATGTAAATATATTTAATAGGTAAATTAAGTACAGGTAACAGTAAAAATAATAAAGTAAACAAACTCATTTATAAATGACATCTACGCGCCTATCTTTTTTAAATATGATTTTAAACCATCGTCATAAAAAGTTGGTATGCGTCTTCATTCGACCAATAATTCTTTTTCCGTCGAAAGCACAGAAAGATGTGTAGGTACTTGTTATTGACTTTGTGTGTTTCTTAAATAGGTACGTTGTAATGAAAAACTTCTTCGTAATACTTCTCTCAATACGATAATTACCAAAATCTTTGAGCAAGCCGCGGGATAGTAATCATGTAAATCTGCAAATCCCGAACAATTCCACACTGTACTCGAACTACTAAACTAGCAAGGAAAAAAAAAAATTAAATGTGTGTAAACAACAACATAGCCGGTTTTAGTTGCTTAATTATTACTATGAAACTTACGAGTTGCATTACCTCTTTGCTGGGTTATAATTCTCGTTACTCAGGTACACATTTCCATTTAGATACACTTTTTAACAAACACACATTTTCAACACAAACCTCACAATCGAACAACATTTTGAAAAAAACAAACAAACAGCGTAGTAAGTAAAAATTAAAACAATTCAAAAAACTAATTGAAATAAGCAACAAATCTACCTAAATATTAACGTTTGTAAATGAATTAATCACAAGAAAACTCAATCAAAATAAAAACATAAAACAGCGCGCTTCACATGTACGAAATCAATATGGATCCTTTCGTAAACAAACAATTTCTAAATTTTGATAACTAAAACGTTGACAAATAAAATTGCATCATTGCGAATCGTAATGTTCCTGAGGCTACGTACATATTCAACTTGATCGCATAATACTCACAGCGCGCTGTGATAATACTCACCAATCACAGGCGTCCATGCGCCATTATTGAATGGCGCAGGGACGCCTGTGATTGGTTATCCTGCGGCAGGAATTCGCTTTATGTGTGCAATGTATAGACACGAAAATGTAGAAGAAATTACCACTACATGCGTACATTTATGAATGAAATAAAGACACGATCGTTCGCTGCCTGCTTACGTTGCGATCTGTTATGAATGCGTTGCCGTAGTAAATAGAACGGTATGAACGTTGCTATTATATTTACATTAGGCGTTTAAACTTTTTGAATGGTTTTATTACTTACTGTTAGTATAATTCTTTTATTTTTGAAATATTAGTAACTAGTCCTTATCTAGGGTCTAGACCCTAGGGTCTGCAGTGTCTTTTTGCCTATATGGACTGCACGCCACTGTCAGATAGGAAGTTGTTCCAAGAAAAAACTGGTATTCAGCTGCATTCAGTTAAAATGGAAGCCGGCCAGTCGGGAAAAGGCTAAGTTGATTGAATTATGGAACCTATATTTCGGGTGAAAAAGGTAGGGAAACACCGGTCCATACTTGTTTGCTTGTGTGGGTAATCACTGTCTAGGCTTTTTTTAATTTTCTGGCAAATCCTCATGGATATCTTCCCAAAACAACTGTAAAAGATGCACGGATGATAATCGAGATCTGAAAGTTTAACGTTCTTTCGGAGGTCAAAGTTCTTTGAAAGAAATGATAAATTAATATCTTGGGACAACCAACACAACGTTATCTGATCCCAAACTAGGCAGAGCCTGTACTATGGCAACCAGACAACTGATAAATCTATACAAATAAATAAAATTGGAGTGTCTGTTTTTAATATTAAGATAACCACTTTTTATTAAGTGTATATGGATGTATACACGGTACATATACCAAAACAACATTTTTTACAATTTTTGTCTGTCTGTTTGTTCCGGCTAATCTCTGAAATGGCTGGACCGATTTTGACGGAACTTTCACTGGCAGATAGCTGATGTAACAAGGAGTAACTTAGGCTACTTTTATTTTAGAAAAAAATAAATAATAGTTTAAAAAAACTGAAATCACGCTGAATTTTGAGACGTGTGTCAACGTAGTTTGTGACGTATGTCAGCGTAGTTTTCAAAGACAGTTTTTATGAAAAACTTTTTGTTAAATACCACGCGGACGAAGTCACGGGTAACAGCTATTACCTATAATATAACCTGAATTAACACATCTTACCGCGGTAGTACGTCCTTCTGCGTTAATTTCCGACATTCACGCGGGTGAAGCCGCGGGCAAAAGCTAGTATACTTATATATTTCTAAATACATACATATTATAAATAAATTACACCCCGACACAGAACAAATAATTGAGCTCATCACACAAACATTTGTCCTGGGTGAGAATCGAACCCACGACCTCAGTCTTAGCAGTCAGGGTCACTAACCACTAGACTAACAGGCCAGTCAACTCATAAATGATTTTATTTCCGTAAGTACGTTTGTACAAACACTTTTACGCGTCAATAATATAATTTTTAAGCTAGATGAGGTCGGCGTTTCCTATCTGACTACTCTGAGAAGAAAGGCCGAAACAAACTCAGAGGTCACAGTCTCTTTTAAAGTCCAGACATAATCTTGGTCACATCATGTGAAGATCATGTAGATGTGTCTGAAATGGTCTTTTGAGGAAAGAACCACACAGATTGAGTGGACCTGTCCAGTCAGTGCACGCATTTGTCAGTAATCATACAGCTCAACACAGAACATTACACATACAATTCTAATTTGACCTCTTTATTATTGGTTGTCAAGCTGGCAACACTGACATTTGGTTTGAATAGGTTATTATGTTTTATTTATGAAATACTAGCTTTTGCCAGCGGTTTCGCCCGCGTGGAGGTCGGAAATTATCCCGCGGGAACATACTACCGGGATAATAAGTACCCTATGTATTATTTCAGGTTATAACCTATCTGTGCGCCAAATTTCATCTAAATCGGGTCAGTAGTTTTTGCGTGAAAGAGGAACAAACATCCACACATCCATACATCCATACATACAAACTTTCGCGTTTATAATATTAGTAGGACTATCATATAAGTAGATTCTTTTCTATTTTGTGAATGTGAGAACGTTGTAGACCTTACAGACTGTAGACAATTTTGTATTTTATTAAGTACTTTGTACTTGTTGACAGGTCTACACTGTTCTCGCATACCTATTAACACTGTAATTTGAAACCATTTTGACAGCCAATTATTTTTATAAGAGTAACCGTGGAGTTTCTTGCCGGCTCTTCTCCATAGGAATCAAACGTGTACCTAGCTTCTGACGTATAGTGCCCATGTAGGTTTATATGAAATACAAATATTTTGATTTGATTTGTTTTGAATATTATCTACTTACCGATGCCGTGATGTTTGGCGCGTTCGGTCAGGAACTCCGGGTCGTGTATCCTCTGCGCGCCGCTGAGGATCTCTTCACCACGCATAAACATGTCATAGGAGTTTGACACTTTCTGTAATTAAAAAAAAACAATGATTTTTACTTTTGTTGTAAATGATAATTGTTATTCTTGATACCTGTTGTGAGAAAGTTGTTAGATCGGGTAACCTAAAGTTCGTTTTCCACACTAATATTATAAAGAGGAAAAATTTGTATTTTTGTTTGTTTGTTTGTAATGGATAAACTCAAAACTCCTGGACCGATTTTAAAAAGATCTTTCACCATTAAAAAGCTACACTATCTGCGAGTAACATAGGCTATATAACATCACGCTACAACCAAGAGGAGCGGAGCAGTAATGAAAAATGTTGCAAAAACGGGGAAAATTGCACGGGTAGGCGATTCGACGCGACTGGAAGTGTCATGCTCCGTAGCAGAACCACTTTGACTATATTATGTAAAAATTACAGGATAAAATGTAGATAATGTCTATATTTTTGTAGCTTAATATCAAAAATTGTATATTGTTAGTTTCTTGGAAAATATCAATTCAAAGTGGTCATGCTACAGAGCATACTCTCCAGCAGAACCACTTAAAAATAACGGTTATTTCACGCTGGTTATGCACAGGTCATAATATAAACAAATGTATATTTATTGTATATCAAGATAACATCTACAATTTTAGATAAATACTTACTGATTTTTAGTAACATGTAAATGTTTTATCGGAATGCGCCTGCCATAAATTTCTTAGCAAATAACAAGATTATTAGATACATACATTTATAAATTTCATTACGATAAATAAGTAAATAAATTGTACATCAAGATAACAACATCTACAATTAATTTATAATTATTATTTTTTTTAAATTTCGTCTATACTTGCACACAGACTGCGACCCATCATACGCCGCGGAATTTAATACACTGCCATCTCGTGTTTTCCTTAGAAAGCTTTTTTTTTGTTCCCTGGACATTTCACTGGTGTAGTAAGTAGGTATGTTACGTTACGTTCTTAGCAAATAACAAGATTATTAGATACATACATACATATGTAAATTTCTTTGCGATAAATGAATTAATAAATTGTATATCAAGAAAATGGATTCATAAGCTATAAAGATTAAGCAAAAATAGACAAAAATGTAAATATAATTTGTTTTATTTTATGTACATAAAAAAACAATACATTTATTCATTTTTTAGCGTATATTATGATATGTGATTTTATATTTATTTTTAATTTAGTTTTGGTTACTTTGCTTATATTGTCATCATAACAGTACCAGCCTGAACCACTTTTGCAGTGTGATTTATAATGTCCTACTTCACCAGGTAAGCTCGAAATATACTCCACGACAGAAACGATAGAGTACGTTCTTTGTTTCAAAACTATTGTTTCTGGTACATCAGTTATATTTAAATAATCATCATATTCAAAAATTACAAGACATAAGAGTCCGTAATCGTGCCATTTTCTGTGTTACACTGACGGCATAATCGAGTCTTACTAGATAACATTGAGTTTGCCGATTTTCCTAAGCCAGTCGCTATACCCTCATCTGCCAATGTAACAATATCCAGTGGTAAAATTGGGCAATTCCGTTCAGACACATAATCACAACTGGAGCATTTTTTTACATTTTTCGCACTAGAATATTCAGTTACTAAAAGACTTTCAAAAATTTTAGTAACGTTACACGTGCAGTTGACAACTTGAATATTGCCTCGTATTACTTTTTCGAAAGAGTTTAACAAAATTTCTGTCCTCAATCTTAATACATCTATTGCATCATCGTGATTCGATATGGCTTTTACTAGGGTGGCAAATGCAGAACTTTTTCCTTCCAATAATTCATGAACACTCCTATGTTCCTTGTAGGCGACCGCGAATGCGTGGGCCACAGCATCGAAAGCACATGTATTCTGGACAACTACGTGATCCATATTAGCGTGACTTTTATTTCCATTTATTAATATTTGCACATTTTTCTTGTCGACTTTTGGTTTAATTAACTCTAATAAAGATTTTTTCTTAACTTCATAATTTTTGTTACGCCAGTTTTCCTCGTAAATTGGAGTATTTTGAAATACTGATTCTCTCCTAAAGCTATGTGTGTCTTCGGGGTGAATGCTGTCTTTTTTTATTTTAGGGGTACACTTCTCAGTATCTTCCGACTTCTTCTCTTGTTTCTTTTTGTGACTTGTTATGTCATTATCAAAGTAAATACACTGCGCTGACTTTATTTCACCAGATAAGTATTCAGTGTGTTTCATAATAAATTCATCTACACGTAATAAACCACTCTTTGTACAAAATAACAATTGTTTTAAATTCTTAAAGTAACTTTCTACATTGCTACTGCTGGCTTCATCAGTTGTTTCCTTGTAGAAAGGTAACATTAAATTGGTCCAAAGGGGAAGTCTGTAAAATAGTTTTTGCAAGCTGCCAACAAAACTCGGGAAATAATAAATATTTTCGTATATTGTCTCTTCGCTAAGGTCAGCATATAACTTTTCATTTTGTATCAGGGTATTAAACCAGTACGGCGCATCATCGTTGTAACATGTTACATCATCATCTTCAATAACTGTTTCGACATGGTTCAGTAAGGTGTTTATTTCATCGTCCATTATTTTTGAAATGTGTCTTATACCTAATAATTTGTCTTTAGCCTCTTCACATTTAGTTTTTTCGCCATTTTTCGTATATCGATCATATCTGTTTACAGCCACTATAACTAAATTTCTTAATATCTCTTTAACTTCTACATAATTTGTGCAACTTTTTAAATATAACAAAATCGTAACATAAAACCTTTTTACGCGTTGATCTACAAATTTAAAACATTCCAGTCCATATAATGTTTTTATAAAATGAGACGAGTCTAAGCGCATAAAACAAGCAGGAATCACGTGGGTTTGTTGTTCAAGGACCTTAAAGCAATGGCTTACATATTCTCTAGTGGTAGCGAATGTTGTAAATGCTTTCACACATGCACCTATTAAAGCACTAGAGTCATCTGTTATAATTTCCTTTGGTTTGATCGTATTTTCGGCCCACATTTTTAGCCACATATAAATATTATCCATTTTTTGGGTTGCAGATATCATCTGAGTCAATGGTATTGATGTGTTTTTTAGTTTCAAAACGGCGACATACAAAAAAAGGTGTTTAGAATGATATTGTTGGTTAGATAAATTTGTAGGTGGATATATTTTCTTGAATAAGGATCCCGTGGCGTCAATACTTATAGCTGTGTAATGTGCTTTTGAAAACTTTTGATAAAAATTCCGCTGCAATTCAGTCCAGTAATAGACAAAGAAGGGGTGTAAGGACACATTGCGGATCACTGTGTTGAAGGGAGGGGTACAACTCATAACCCACAAAGCAAGAACCACGATTTTGTGAAAATATTTGGAAGTGTTAGTCCTGTTTCTTATATTTTGGAAAGTTTTTAGACTGGGAACAAACGGAGGTTCTATTGTGTCCTCATCTTTAAGTGTACTATTTACCAGTTTATTTCTGACAACAACAGGATATTGATTTTCTAGTTCAGATCCAAATTTTTGTTTATTGAAATTTGTTATTCGAACTTTTATAGGGTCGTGTAGCAATCGAGGATTTACATTAATTAGTGTGCAATGAACGATAACAACAGAGTCTTTTCTTTCGGTACCAACTGTAAGTTTTCCTCCGCATTGTTTGCAATATCCTGTGAATTTTACAGTATAATTATCACTCGCCGTATTATTTTTAAAAATCCAAGTGCATCGATTTGACGTATACTTCCAAATAAATTCTCTCATACAATCCGTCCATTTATTTATGGGCATTCGTTTCATATTACGATATTTAACGTTAGATTTATTTTTATTGTTTTTAGCATAACAATAAGATTGTGGTTTAATATGTTCCCATTCTTCTAAACTTATTTCAAAAGAAACTAAGTCTTTGTCGTTGTCATTACTATACGTACTATTGTCACTGCTTCTATCATCAACATTAGAATAGTCAGTACTACTGCTTTGACTGGAATTGTCTTGAACACTCATCTGTTTCTTCAGGTTTTTTTCTTCATTAACATTTCCAGCGCCGAAAAAAAAATTGAAATTCCTTTTAGCCGAGAAATACAGAGCATATGCAGACATTCGCGAACACAATGTTTTACTTAAGTTCTTGTAAACCACACTGCACGAGGACGGTAGCTCAGATTCACATTTAAAATGTTCCTGATACTGTATGAAAACACTTTTTTGTTCTTCTAAACTCACAGATAGTCTCTTTCCACGCTTCATGTTAAGGTTTTGCAGATCACATACAACAAATCAACCGGTCTACGTGTTTATCTTCTGATAATAAAAAAAAATGTAGGTAAATGTATTCTTTGTTAACACTAACCTACCCTCTTTAGATCATCAAAAAAATAAATTAGTAATAATGTAAATCGTGAATCAGATTATATAATTATTTATTATGACATATGAATTACTCATTACAGGAAAATAATAGTTGTTCAACAGATATAGAGAAGTAGGTATAAACGTAACATACCTACTTACTACACCAGTGAAACGTCCAGGGAACAAAAAAGGTTTCCAAGGAAAATACGAGATGGCAGTGTATTAAATTTCGCGTCGTTTGATGGGTCGCAGTCTGTGTGCAAGTATAGACGAAATTTAAAAAAAAAAAAAATTATAAATTAATTGTAGATGTTGTTATCTTGATGTACAATTTATTTACTTATTTATCGTAATGAAATTTATAAATGTATGTATCTAATAATCTTGTTATTTGCTAAGAAATTTATGGCAGGCGCATTCCGATAAAACATTTACATGTTACTAAAAATCAGTAAGTATTTATCTAAAATTGTAGATGTTATCTTGATATACAATAAATATACATTTGTTTATATTATGACCTGTGCATAACCAGCGTGAAATAACCGTTATTTTTAAGTGGTTCTGCTGGAGAGTATGCTCTGTAGCATGACCACTTTGAATTGATATTTTCCAAGAAACTAACTTTTGATATTAAGCTACAAAAATATAGACATTATCTACATTTTATCCTGTAATTTTTACATAATATAGTCAAAGTGGTTCTGCTACGGAGCATGACACGACTGGAAAGGTCAGGGGAACAAGAAAATTAACGCGGACAAAGTCGCGGGCAGAAGCTAGTTTTTTAATAATTGAAGAGTCACCATTAGGGGCCATTGACACGTACAGACGCCAGCGTAGAACTACTACAATCTGACAAATTTCTTTAATAGGTTTTCAACTTTATCGCTAAACCATTAAATTCAAGATTGATTGGGAAAACTTGATAGTTTCGGGTAGCTTGATGTGTTGGTGTCTGTACCTCACCCACTCCACATCGCAGCAAAAAAATATGATAATTATACACATAACTACGTATCTATTAATTTTCATATAAATTAGCTCCCAACCACGTGTTGTGGTTGTGAAACAAGCCTATGACATAGACTACGTTAGCACGGACGTACAAATATCGTGGCAGAATTTTGTCGCGCACTGATTTTCAACTGTTGGTGTTGAACCGAGCATTAAGAATCAGAGTGCATCTCAGCACGTCGAAAAAACATAATGTTCGAATTCAACACTCACTGCATTGGATCTTCAACGTGCGCCAATAAGTTCCACCGCGATATTTTTATTGATTTGATTCAAAGGGAAGGATACAATTTTACCAAACTGACGAAAAATTTTGCCGTTTCCGCACTAACGAAAAAATTTTTCGTCCGTTATACAAAAAAAAAAAATCTGCTATTCCACACATTTTGCACTTTTTATCCTCAGTGCTAGTTGCGCTTTAAACTCTGCTTGCGCGATGCAGGATACTGTGACGTCAGTGTCATGCGTAGTCATAGTCTCCTTTACGTTTACCACAGAACATAAAACGGTCAACTCACCGGGTTGTTAGGGTCCGGCATGGTGTAGAACGGTCTGACAGCCAGCGGGTACTTGTCCAGGATGTAGAAGTCAGTGTCATACTTGGCCCTCACCAGTCTACCCAGGAGCTTCTCGTCAGGAGTAGACAGGTCGTCTTCTTCACCTACTGTGACTCCTGAAACATGAAATATAATAATTACGGTTAAGTAAATAAAAAACCCGGTCAAGAGCGAATCGGACCCGCGCGTAAGGATTCCGTACCATAATCCCATTATAAATATGAATGTAAGTTTGTTTGTTACGGTTTCACGCGAAAACTACTTAACCAATCATCATGAAAGTTTGTACACATATTGTTGGAGGTATTAGACAGCGGCGTGCAGTCCATATAGGCAAAAAGACACTGCAGACCCTAGGGTCTAGACCCTAGATCAGGACTAGTTACTAATATTTCAAAAATAAAAGAATTAAACTAACAGTAAGTAATAAAACCATTCAAAAAGTTTAAACGCCTAATGTAAATATAATAGCAACGTTCATACCGTTCTATTTACTACGGGAACGCATTCATAACAGGTCGCAACGCAAGCAGGCAGCGAACGATCGTGTCTTTATTTCATTCATAAATGTATGCAGAGTTTTTCTTCACTAACTTGAGCAATTACGAAAGACGTTTTTTTTTTTTAACTGCCTACCCGATCATAAAACCCTGTGCACGCCACTGGTATTAGAAGATAAGATAAGATAAGATTTCTTTATTCGTTTAAACATTGTATACATACAAGTGCATGCAAGATATTATATTATTTCAGTCCAGTCATGTTTAGCCGTAAGAATCGGCGTACAAATATTTTCATGCATAAAATAATTTATGACATAAAAGAATTAACAATACGAGAAATCAAAAAAAAAATACATTTACATTACACTTACAAAATTTATAAATTAGAAAATATTTTTATTTTAAAATGTCAAAAATTACATACTAAAATACAGGAAATAGATAAAATTATTCAATCAAAAAATCACTTTTTCGGCTAGAAATTCGGAGACACTATAATAAGCTTTTTTCAAAAGAAAACATTTTAATTGGCGCTTGAATGCCCTACTATTCAGCTCTTTCCAACGTTTAGGTAATCTGTTAAAAATAGTAGGCGCCATACAGACGATACTTTTGCGCATGAGTGCCGTTTTTGCTGGATATACTCTAACAATGGTCATATCCCGTCTGTTACGCGGTACAGTTTCCTGTAGACGCGGAAATAAATTGGGGTTTGTTTTAACAAACATTGCGGTTTCTAGGATGTACATACAAGCAAGAGTTAAAATATTGTACCTTTTAAAATATGGTTTAAATGTATCGATCGTTTTTAGGCCAAACATAGATCTGATGCATCTCTTTTGGGCCTAAAATGCCGTGTTAGCGTCAGTCGAATTTCCCCAAATATGATGCCGTATCTAAGATGAGTCGCAACTAAGCCGTGATAGGCCGCAATCAATGTATCTACATTCACTACTGCAGCTAGAGAGTGCAATGCAAATGCAGAACTACAAATTTTTTTGCCGAGGTTCTCGATTTGTGGTTTCCAGTCAAGTTTTGCGTCAACTATTAGTCCAAGGAATTTGGTAGTATTTACGGTTTCAACAATTTTATTATCTACATTTATGTCCAAATTTTCTAAAGTCAATCGTTGTTTAAAGTGTATGATTTTAGTTTTATCTAAATTAATCTTTAAATTATTATTGTTTAACCATTCCATTATAGATGTCAAGGTGTTGTATATGTCAAGTTTAAATTGGTTCATGTCATTGCTTTTATTTGAAATTGTCACCGTGCTATCATCTGCAAATAGAGTCATAGGGTGTGGAATTGATTTTGACAAGTCATTTATGTATAGTGTAAAAAGTGGAGGTCCTAATACACTACCTTGTGGCACACCAAAAGTAGTTTCACGTTCATCTGATAAGTATATCTCTTCCTTTTTTGTGCTTATGTTAATTCTCGTGATTTCGGTCTTTTGCTTTCTAGTGTCTAAGTATGATTTAATTAAATTAAGAACATTACCTCTTATCCCATATGCCTCTAGATTTTTAATTAAAATGTCATGGTTTACATAGTCAAATGCTTGAGTCATATCGCAGAAGATTGCACACACAGGTGTTCTTATGTCCACTTTTATCAAAACGGTGTATAAAAAGTCATATATCGCCATATTTATAGTTTTATTTTCGCGAAATCCCTTTTGCTCATTACATAATATATTTTTTTTCTTCTATGTAGCCGTTTAATTCCTTTTGAATGAATTTCTCAAATATTTTTGAGAAGATAGGAATTAGAGAAATAGGTCTGTAGAATTCCATGAGTTCTCTATCTTCTTTCTTATGTAACGGCTTGACGATCGCTATTTTTAGTACGTCAGGAAACGTGCCAGCTACAGTGCATAGATTTATAATATGAGATAAATGGTCACATATTTCAGATGCTACAGCTTTTATTACTTTGGTTGATATGCCATCGTACCCCACACTATTTGTGTTTTTTAAGGCCATCATAATTCTATATGCCTGTTGTGGTGAACAGGGTGCCATAAACACAGAAGTAACATATGATACTTTTTATGAAACAAAAATCTATATTTATTGTTATTTTTAAAGGCTATAGGCTATATAACATCACGCTACGACCAAAAGTAGCGGAGCAGCAACGAAAAACGAACGAAAACTGGCAGGCAATTCAATGCGACGGGAAGGGTCAGGTGAGCAAAAATATGACGCGGACGAAGTCGCGGGCAGAAGCTAGTGAATGATATTTCACATAAAATGTTTACCTGCTTCCTTCAGCATCTGTATGGCCTGAGGGAACTCCAGCCTGAGCGGCGGGTCGAGGAACTTGAACGGTTCCACGCGGTACTGCTGGCCCACTGTCGCTATCTCTGACGCGAACCTACAAATATAGAAATGTTTATTTTATTTGGAAACTTATAGCTAACTTCCGCGTGTTGCCGACGTAAAGAATAAAACCATACCATTTCTTCCCGTGGGTGTCGTAAAAAGCGACTAAGGGACTTAATAGAGAATATGCAGCAGCGTTCTCTATGCAAATGCATAATGATAAAATGACCACCATACTGCGATCGCTAACCCGTCTGCCAAGCGTGGCGATTATGGCAAAACCCCCCATTTCTTAGGGGAGGCCTATGTCAAAGTCAAAGCATTTATTTCAATTAGGCCCAAAAAAGGCACTTTGAAACGTCAACTGTTACATGAAAAAAAGAATTGATTCTAGTTGCCCCTTCCAAAAAGTAGATTCGTATGGAGAAGAATGGGCAAGAAACTCCACCGTTACTCTTTTAAAATAGTTTTCACTATTAGTATACAATATTTATACAATTATATGTGAAGACGATGCACCTACAATAAAAATTACCATACCACAACAGGTAAAAGAACTGAAAATGGAGCAAGGAGAGATAAAAAGGGGCGGTACAAAATACTTATAACATAAATTAGGAAATAAATAGTACACGACCGATTCACGATCAGCCTAAATTGTTCCCACTGCTGGGACATAGTCCTCTCGGAGAGGGGCCGTAAACCACGCGGCTCCAGTGCGGGTTGGTAGATGTCACATGTCTTAGAATTTTTGGTTCTAGGGACATGCCGGTTTCCTCACGATGTTTTCCTTCACCGTTTTGAGAGCAGTGGTGATGAAATTATTTACACAAAGTCAAGCGCCTGCCTGGGTTCGTACCTACGACCAACTACCAATTACTTTTCCGTTAAGAAACTTTTCAACAACAAATGTTTGTTCATAGTTAACTACTGAATCGCTTTCAGTTTTTTCCAAAATTTTGTATCTTGCCATACCTACCGCCTATTGAGCCAAAGAAAATTCAATAGTATTTATTAGGCACAAATAAAATAAAAAAGTAATAAATACAATAATGGTTTAATTTTACTTTATTCATGTAAAATAGACTCAATTTTAAATGCATAAAGTAATGCCAGGGTGAACACAAGTTTTTTAATAATATTTTAGCTTTATAAAACAAAGTTTTAATAATACAATCAAAATGTACTCACTGGTCCCTCAGCCCTCTGAACATGTCTGTCAAAGTCCCAGCGATGGTGTCCACGACCTCGTGGTAGTGATGTTTGAAGGACATCTCAAGGTCGAGCCCCACGAACTCCGTCAGGTGGCGATGCGTGTTCGAGTCTTCGGCGCGGAACACTGCGCCTACTGTGAATACCTGCGGAGTGGGGAAAGGAACCTTAGGTCTTTCTGGAGTCACATGACAACCTTAGAAAGCGGGTTTTGTCAATGGCAGAATAGACAAAATGACAGATTGTAGAAAGATGACTACCGCTAGGGCGATGTTAAAATTGACGAGAGGAAAAAAAGGTTTTTTCAGTCGACAAAAATGTAAGAATGTAATTTCAAGCAGGACGATCAATTTTCTCTAGTTTTTACACTTGGTAGAAACATTATTTAAGAATTATAATCTTAGAATTATCAATTTTTTTTTTCTTTGGGACATCATTTAATGACGTCTGCTGCTCTGGGCGGAGCGGGAGGGCGAGTCACACTTTTACTAACTAAAACCCACCGTGTTCCTTCAAAATCAAAAATCAATCAAAAGTCATTTATTCAAACTAAGCTGAGAGTCAGCACTTTTTGAACGTCAAAGTTACATAAGACAGCCCCCCCAAAACGCCCACCCTTCGATACTTCCTAGTGCTTTAGCTGGGAAGAAGAAGTGGCGGAACAAACTCCCCAGCAGCACAGCTGTCTGTTAAGTTAGAAGAACTTGATTCTATACAGTATTGTGTAAGTTATTAATATTATAAAACAAAACATACATTATTCGCCATATGTCAGCTAGCACACGCCAATATACCAACAAAACATTGAAAACAAAACTCAAGCTGAAATAAATAATAAAACAAAATCGTTAACAGAACTTAAAACCTTAATAAAGCCTCCAGGCATAAAGGGCGTGCCCGCTTACAGGGCTTACTGTGTCAGGGCCACGGTAACTCTTCCGAACAATCTCGCGACCCTGGAAGAACCGGCATGTCCTAGAACTAAAAATCCGATGAAATGTGACATCTACCGACCCGCACTGGTCCCGCGTGGTAGTTTACGTCTCACTCCTTCACACCGAGAGGAGGCCTGTGTCCCAGCAGTGGGAACAATATAGGCTGATGATGAAGTACATATATACATACATAGATATACAGATGTACATACATAGATACAGGCGGAGCTAAAGAAAGCGTGTTAAAAAGAGACAATAATTTTCTGAACGCGTAGGATGACCAGCTTAGAAACAGGTTTTGTCGACGGAAGAATAAACGAAATGACATATTGTAGAAGGATTTTTATCGTCTTAAGCACGGCGATGTTAAACTGAAGAGAAGAAATCTTTTAGGGAATGGGCGAACGCATTAAGGTGGTAAAGTACATAGAGAACGCTGCTGTCCATTTTCTAGGAAGTCCCTTAGTTGCCTCATACGACATCCACGCGAAGATATGGGATGTTCTACATGTCCAGCACTCCACGGAACCGGTAGGCAGTCTCCATGTGAAATACTGGTATTCAGCTGCATCCGGTAAGACTGGAAGCCGACCCCAACATAGTTTGGAAAAGGCAGACAGATGATGAATGATAATGTGTTAATCACCAACCTTGTCGAAGTCGGCGGCGATGGCCATCTGCTTGTAAAGCTGCGGGCTCTGCGCCAGGTAGGCAGACGACTTGAAGTAAGACACTGTGAACACGTTGGCGCCGCCTTCCGAAGCCGCGGAGATTATCTTGGGCGTGTGGATCTCCACGAAACCTGCGTACAAACCGTATCTATACTAATATTATAAAGCTGAAGAGTTTGTCTGTTTGTTTGTATGTTTGTTTGGTTTAACGCGGTAATCTTAGAAACTACTGGTCCGAATTGAAAAATTATTTTTGTGTTGGGTAGCCTATTTATTGAGGAAGGCTATATAACATGACGCTACAATCAAAAGGAGCGGAGCAGCGACGACAAATGGACGAAAACTGGCAGGCAATTCGATGCGACGGGAATGGTTAAGGGAGCAAAAATTTGACGCGGACAAAGTCGCGGGCAAAAGCTAGTATTAAATACGAAAAAAGTATTCAAGAAACAATTAATCGCGTCAATATGTGACGAACTGACGAATAAAAACGTAATAATAAAATAAAATTTACAAATGCATTTTCAAGCCTATCTGGTGCTATGGTGTAGATAGTTCAATCCACGATGACGCGCCCCTCTGCGCCGCTTTCCTTTGCTTTTAACCGCTCTCAGTACAATTTTCAAAGAGTGGGGCGCGTCTTCATGGATTGAACTATCTATATACAGCTTTGGGGAGAAGAAATTCAGCATTGAAATCTTACAAAGGTTTCGAAAACTTTTTGGCCGTGGCCCTGGCACAGGCAACTGAAGGAACACGGGTGGGTTTTAGTCAGTAAAAGTCTGTTACGCCCTTCCGCTCCACCCAGAGCTGAGCGGTTGATGATTTCCCGCCCAGAAAAAAAAAGGTATATAATGTCAAAGTATGTAAAAAAATTACTTGGGCCTTTTGGGAAATCACAAGGAATTAAAGATAAAAACTGCCAAGGAAAAAAATCAAAGCTAAAATTACCACATACTCCACCATATAGTACTAACCAATTAACTTACATGAAAATATGGTATTGTTACGAGCTGGGGTCCGGGATAAATGAATTAAAACCAATATTACCAAAACACACAAAAAAAATACATACATACATAGAATCACGCCTTTTTCCCATGGGGGTAGGCAGAAACCACGGAACGCCACCTGCTACGATCTCTACACACTTCTTTTGCCTCGTTTAGGTTCATACAATTGGTCATACACACACGCCGGTTGCGAGTACTACGCACCTGACCTTTCTGAAGAACATCACCAATAAGGTCCCTATATGTCCTCCTAGGGCGTCCCCTCCCGGTGTTTCCACTCACATCTGCCTTGTAAATACCTTTTGTGAGCCGACCTTCATTCATCCTCTCAACATGACCAAACCATCTAAGCATACTTTTTTCAATTTTTGTCACTACATCTTCTTTTACACCACACCGTTCTCTTATCACATCATTCCTCAGCCTATCATTCATAGTCACACCACACATGCTTCGCAAGGAACGCATTTCCACAGCATTTATTCTACTTTCATGCTTCTTTTGCCATGCCCAACATTCACTTCCATACATAAGCGTAGGCACCAGTACACCATTGTGAACAGCCAGTCGAGCCTTATCGGACATCAACTGGTTGGTCACAATCGCATGTAAAGCACCGTTTACTTTATTTCCCGCATTCACTCTTTTTTCCACATCTTTATCAATCTTTCCATCCCTTGTAAACAAACTCCCCAAATATACGAACTCACTTACTTGCTCCACACTCTTATCATTTATTTTTACATCACATACCGATACGTTCTCTTCTCTTTCAAACACCATGACCTTCGTCTTATTCACATTTATATTCATCCCCTTCATCTTAAATGCTTCATCCATTACAGTCACCATGTCTTGCAACTGTTCTGCTGACGATGCAAGTAGAACTTGATCGTCTGCGTAGAGAAGGCATTTGACAGGCAACTCACTCATTGTCAATCCACACTCACCCTCTTTCAAATCTGTCAGACAACTATCCATGTACAAGTTGAACAGCCACGGTGACGCTACACAGCCCTGCCTAACACCCCTCGAGATGCAAAACCAGTTCGTGTATGCCCCATTTATCCTAACACAAGCACTGGAATCCTTGTATAAAGATTTCAGTGCCCGTACCAAGCGCCAGTCCACACCGTACATGGATAGTGTTGACCACAGTTTTTCTCTGCACACACTGTCATAGGCCTTCTCCAAGTCAACGAAAGCGCAGTAGACTTTCTTGTGCTTTGCCAGATGTTTTTCGGCTATGCACCTTAGGGAGAAGATCTGGTCCATACAGCCCATCCCCTCTCTAAATCCTGCCTGCACATCCCATCTTTTCTCACCGGTCACTCCTATCACTCTATTTATCAAAACCTTCGCATACAGTTTGCCGACAACACTCAAAAGACTAATGCCGCGATAATTTTTACACTCCTGCTGTGAGCCTTTTCCTTTATATAGTGGTACGATTACAGCCTTACACCAATCATCCGGTACACGGCCATATCTCCAACACATATTAAAGATCCGGCACAACAGGCTTGCTACCACCCCGTCACCGCTCTTCAGCATTTCAGCAGACACTCTGTCATATCCTGCAGCTTTTCCAACTTTCATACCTTTCAGCGCTCGTACTATCTCCTCTATTTCTATTTCATTATCTTCATCTACCTCTGAGTAAGGGTCTTCTAAACTGGCATCTGCCCAGTTGCCCACTCCTTGCACACTGTCCTGACAACTGAATAAACTTTCAAAGTATCCCTTCCAGCGTTCCAAGACCTTACATGTAAGACGTAACAAAAAAAATGTTTAATTAAATAAACACAAATACCGCAACAACAAGAAACGTCAAATAGAATCACTTGTCTCGCTTGTACTGTATCGCTTGAATCGTATTCGATCGCATCCGTAATCAAACTGCCCCTCAGGCCGACAATATGCTATTTATAAGCCGAGAAGAACATTCGCGTACAATCGCGACACTGTGCCACAGTTCCAGGTCGTATAGAAGCTTCCAGATATTACCAGAGCCAACTGTTTACTGTTTAATCCTAATAGATGGCGGTGGCGTCTACGTACAATTGTTCTTAGTACTTGCTACTTGATAACAGATAGCGTAAGCGTGTCGTTTCTAGTCTTTTCGATTTACGTAACACTGCCCCCTCCTCAGATGGAGTTAGCGTAACGTTTTTAGACTTTTCGATCTACGTAACAGTATTTACTAATCGGAAGTTGTTAAGGCATGGAATGCAAGCTACTTTTTTTTTCAGGGTGGTAAATCATCAAATGACGTCGCCCACTCTTGGGCGGAGCAGGAGCGCGTGTCAGACTTTTACTAACTAAAACCCACCCGTGTTCCTTCAGTTGCCTATGCCAGGGTCACGGTAACTCTATCGAACAAATCCGGGACCCTGACAGGGACCGTATGAAAAACAAAAAAAAGAAAAGAATGCAAGCTGCCACTTGCATACTTTATGACCGCTTCTGCTCGACGGCAATGCCTGTACCTATCGATTTATATTTATAATAAAATAAATAAAATTCTTAACCTCAACCCGCTTACAAAAAAGAAAACTAAGATGAAACTAACCACACGGCTTAAATCACTGGATTACTCACAGACGGAAAACATAATTAAAGAACAATAACCCTTATAGTAATGTAGGCAAACACAGTCTCATATAACACACAGCACAACCACCTATCGCAGGCACTCAGACACACACACACACACACAACACACACACACAACCACGGAATAAAGAAAACTAGAGGAAGTGCCCCTCAGATATCGCGCGCGTGTCAACATTAAGCGCAGATGCGCAGCATTTAGCTTATTAGCCGTCAGATACTTGTCGCGATTGGTTGTCGCAGAAATACGCGAAATATTACAAATTATGCCTTGTTGTGCGGTTTTGACCTGCAAAAACGATAGCAGAAAAAAAATGAATCTTGTGGAGGTGTATCCTATCATCAGTAACTACTAAACTTTGTTAATTTTTAATATAATTGATTTTAATTGCAATACCACATGTTATGACTTCAATGCAAACTATAAACAACCTTATTTTCATTGATACAAAGTCTTAATGCACTTAGTCGTCATCTGGAAAATCATAGCCAAAATTCTAGTAACTTCGACGCTACTCGATTAGGGATGGGACACATTCGTAATGTAGGTCGGTATCGATAATTTTGTCTGATTTTAGTAAGGATTCAATAGCTCACATAGCTGGTTATATAATAAGACAGTTGATTAAAAAAATTAAGTGTGATATTTGCGTTAGTGCTTAGTAACAGAAAAAAAAAACAATCATAACATAGATTTATTATAGCTAAAGATAGAGGGGGATTATTATACCCATCAGAATCTGTGATTAAGATATGTCAGATGTCCGAAATATTTTTAAAAGACGGTTACATATTTAATAAAGATTATATCATGGCTAAAATAATGCGCCAGTTCATTGGGTCATCGATATTCCAAAACATAAGCTATCATCAATTAGGGGAATTTCTTACGTCTAATCATATTACTGACTTAATGAAAGCTATCACAGCAAAATATATTAATATATGATTTCATCACCTATTAAAATTAAACATAAAATTATAAAAACGGCAAGTAATTAAATAAATATGTGTTATTTCAGGGTTAGTAAATATTTTTAGTACTATCTGTTATCGTTTCATTTATCGTTAGCTTCTATCAGCGGTTTCGCCCGCGTACCTGATTTTATGAAAATAACATTACCCCCCTACATACAAACATACAAATACCTCTTTAACATTGATATTTTAACGATAATCAACCTTTTCCGTTATTAAGCATTTGTATGATGTTAACAAATTATTACATTGCTCACTCGAATAAATTACGTAACTTCAATATTAAAATATCGATATATTTCCGCATCTCTTACTTTTGTTTTGCTACTCACCAACAGAGATTACAAGTGCATGTGAAAATGACATCTATTTCAAAGGAGCTAGCGTTCTGAATAGAATGAATTGGTTACAGCGCCATCTAGCATTGAGTTGCTGAACTCGTTGTAAATTTGTCTATCTAAAGTTTCTAAACGAAAAACGTCTTTATTGTGTGTGTCATGTCAAATAATAACAACTTTCATGCCTTGTAATACGACTTAATTTTTGAAAGCAATACGAAGATGATTTGTAAAACTTGCGTGTGTAATTTGTAGCCAATCATATCACTGTTTTTTATGTGTGTAATGGACAATTTGCTATGCAAATGTGTGAGTTTGGCGACACTGGTTCCCGTGCTTAACCAGTATAAGGGCACTTCTCTGTATTCTTTGTTCTGTGCACACAACACACACACAAAACACACACACATACACAAACACTTGCCATACCACGCAAGAGCAAGCATGTATTAAATTATTATTTTTTATACAGGGTGTCCAAGAACCTGGCGTCCAACTGGATTCCCACGATGCCCCAAGTTCTAACAGTACTCAGAAAAATATTTTAAAAAATCCACCCCATGTACTTACAGAATTATACTGATTTCAAAAAAAAAGGGGAAATGAGCACCCTGTGACATACTTTTGAATGCTGTGACTGCTAATGCTGATAATTTCGATATTTCTTGGAGGTTTTGTAATCTAGGGTATTGCTGTGTCTAAATAGAATGTAAAAATAAAGTACTTATTGTACCATTTTAAAATAAAATATTATTTTAACTAAAGGTGATATGGAAAACTATTTAATTTCGCAACTTTGACCGACTGTAGTGTAAAAAAAATGTACCAAAATAGTATGGCAAGTGACGTCAAATTTTGACGCGTTTATTCCTCTTTTTAAAAAGGTATAATACTTACACATTAATTTGAAAAAAAAAATTTTTGATAATATTTTTACTCAACAACCCAATTTTTACGATGTCTTACAGAATTCTTAGAAAGAAAAATTTACGACGAATTGAATCTAACCTCTAAAGAATTACTATTGTATGCTCATAAAAATAACAACAGGCCTCTCAAAAAACAGGTTAGACCGTAAGGGACGGTATGTGCATGCATCTCACCATAGTGATTCGTTATTACAACAGGAGGGAGCAAGACAGAAACTATCTTTGCGATTTGCTGGTTCTTCTTTATGGTACCCCATTATTCAGGTAAGAGTGAGGGAGAAAAAGGTTAGAGGTGCGAGTGAGATAGATAGTGACGCTATCTGGGATCGTGCTATTTAGGATAACAGTACGGTCAGTACGCGTCACTGCCTCCTGCCGTTACTACGCACCTCTCTCTTATTGTTACCATTGATCACGTACTACGATTTAAAGCTTTGTTTATTGGACTCGATTACTCTTTGTGCTCTGGACTTTGAAACGAACTCTTTACGACGACCTTTGCCTGTGTTTGGACAGTTTGTGTTTTGTGTGTGCTACCATGGCGACCTACACTCCGCAAGAATACGCAAATATGCACTACATTTATGGAGAATGTAGAGGTAATGGACGAGCTGCAGCGAGACTTTACAGAGAAAGGTATCCGAGGGCTACGCGATATCCCGACCATCGAGTTTTCATTAATGTGCACAGATCACTATGTGACGGGCGGTTCCCCAATCAAGTAGCTGGTGAAGGACGACCCGTAAATGACTTCATACGCGATGAAGTTTTAGAGGCGGTGTCGGCAAATCCAAGCATCTCTGTGCGCGGAATAGAAGCTGATACGGGGATACCGAAGAGCACAGCACACAGTATTCTCCAAAAAGAAGAATATCATCCGTACCACGTACAGCGAGTGCAAAGTCTTTTACCTCGAGACTATCCGAGCCGAGTCGCGTTTTGTGAAACAATCCTGCAAAAACATCGAGAAGACGAAAACTTTATCGACAAAATTTTGTGGTCAGATGAATCAACATTTAAGAAGGATGGCTACATGAACCTACACAACTTGCACGAGTGGCATGTGGAAAATCCGCACTTGATGCGAGAAGATAGATCCCAGTACCGGTTCAAAGTGAACATGTGGACCGGTATTCTCTGTGGGAATATTATTGGTCCATTTGAGATGCCCGAGAATTTGACTGGCGAATCATATTTAAATTTTCTTCAAAATGATTTGCCAAACTTACTAGAAGAGACCCCACCAGATATGTGGTTCCAACACGACGGCTGTCCAGCACATTTTCGCGTATCCGTTAGAGAGTTTTTGGACGAGCAATACCCGAACAGGTGGATTGGGCGATCAGGAACAATCCCGTGGCCAGCCCGCTCACCTGACTTAAATCCGCTGGATTTTTTTTTCTGGGGAACTATGAAGGAGCTCGTTTATGCGAAGCCCATTAATGACATCGCTGACCTTCGTGAGAAGATAACACAAGCAGTGCAGGTGATACGTCAAAAAAGTTACTCGCGAAACATAAAGCGGTCCTTTTTAAGGAGAGTGAGAGCTTGTATTGCCGCGGGTGGTCAACATTTTGAACATTTATTGTAATAAAATATCTTTAAACTAACATTCTTTGCTTTTATTCTACTGGGAACCCATCTACCTGTGTGTATTTCCTTCTTGCTCACTCTTGGAACCGAAGTAAATAATAGTAGTAACATAACAGTTTCTAAGATAAGAAAGGGTCCGACAGTTACCGTTAGTAGGTAGGCACTTCGTAAAAATTGGGTTGTTGAGTAAAAATATTATCAAAATTTTTTTTTTCAAATTAATGTGTAAGTATTATACCTTTTTAAAAAGAGGAATAAACGCGTCAAAATTTGACGTCACTTGCCATACTATTTTGGTACATTTTTTTTACACTACAGTCGGTCAAAGTTGCGAAATTCAATAGTTTTCCATATCACCTTTAGTTAAAATAATATTTTATTTTAAAATGGTACAATAAGTACATTATTTTTACATTCTATTTAGACACAGCAATACCCTAGATTACAAAACCTCCAAGAAATATCGAAATTATCAGCATTAGCAGTCACAGCATTCAAAAGTATGTCACAGGGTGCTCATTTCCCCTTTTTTTTTGAAATCAGTATAATTCTGTAAGTACATGGGGTGGATTTTTTAAAATATTTTTCTGAGTAGGTACTGTTAGAACTTGGGGCATCGTGGGAATCCAGTTGGACGCCAGGTTCTTGGACACCCTGTATATTTATTCTTTTAATTATTACGGTTTTTTTTTATTATTCTTTGATTGTATAAATTATTAATTGCTCCATAAACGGGTGAAGACACTGACTCCTGTAACACAGGTACCACCTAGCTCAGGAGTCAGGGCTTCAATTGATGTTGTCAAACCATTTCATATCAATAAAGCATTTTATTATTATTATTTATTTGCAGGCATTCTGAGCTTAATCACCACACTTGCTAAACTCACTGGTGATTAAGAAAAAAATGGCCTCAATGTGTACTACTTACCTCTTTGAGTAAGTATGTCTCTGAACAGGCGGCACACTCCGGCTTCCAGTCTGAAGATGGCCTGGTTGGCGGGTGTACGTAGGTCCAACACACGGTTGTCGAGACGAGTGTCTTGGTTCACGCGGATTCTTAGGGCTTCGGGGTCCTGTGAACAAAGAAACAATATTAATAATATCTATTATCTAATTATAATAATATCTTAGGACAATCAACACACCGTTATCTGATCTCAAATTAGGCAGAGCCTGTACTATGGCAACCAGACAACTGATAAATATACTTATATATTTCTAAATACATACATATTATAGATAAATTACACCCAGACACAGAACAAATGATTGTGCTCATCACACAAAGATTTGTCCTGGGTGGTAATCGAACCCATGACCTCCGTCTTAGCAGTCAGGGTCACTAACCACTAGACTAACAGGCCAGTCAATTCATTATGAGCCAAAAAATAAATGTAATGCTGTATTCCATGACGAATTTCTTCACCGTTTTGAGAGCAGTGGTGATGAGATTATTCGAATTTACTATTTTTTGCTTTGGTTTCTGCGGTTTCTGTATTTTTCGTTTCGTTTTTGTTTTGTGTTTGTTAGTAAGTATGTTTAATGGTTAGTTTATTTATTTATAATTATTAAATAATGTATGTTGATACAGTATTGTACTCTTCGTCACTTGTCCCTATAGGTTCATTAGAAAACCAGCGTCAGACAGAATCTGTCTGGCATTAATGCTGAAATGAACCTTTTTGGCGCAGCCGTGAAACACACACACTTGTTGTTTTTTTTTAAACTTATTTTTTTTCATGTTACGTTATTTTGTGTTTTACGAACTGTGGCTAATAAATGGTATTCTTTCTTTCTCTCTTTCTAACAAATTAAATGATTGATTGACCATTTTGAACCGATTTAAAAAAAGTAGGAAATTCTTAATGTTTTTTTTTTTTTTGTTGTAAATTTCACGAATTGCTACACACCTTTAAGTATGTAACGAAATTCCAATTTAAATAAACAAATTCTTTGAAGACACGTTTGTAAGCAACTAGTTATTTATATTTTTTTTTATTTATATCAGACGTCATTTGTGGTCCATAGTTTTACACAAATATATAAACACTAAATAATTAACATTATAGACTAGGCTGTGGGTTCAAATCCAGGTAAGCACTTTACTTTGACGACAGCATTGACGAATTTTGTAATGACAAAAATCTTAAAACTAGTTGTTTCGTCCCGTGACCACAGACAACCGACCGTACGACAGTTTTTGTTTACTCTATGCGCCTACGCATCATGACGTGTAACAGAGGGAAAACTGTCACTTGTCAGTTTGATTTTGACACTTGAGTTTGGTCTTGAAAAAGGGTTGGATGGTTGGAAATTTGTCTTGAGACCATTAATATTGTTAATCTTGTTGAATCTATAGTTTTGCGGACAATTTGTTGTGATCCGATTGTTTTGTGTGTAAGCAACCCCTTTTGACGATTTTGAACGGTTTTATTTTGGAATTTGATTGAAATAGTTTGATATTGATTCTTTGGAGAACCGCGTGCTTGAAATCTTTAGCGTATTGAAGCGGCCTGAATCCCGGAATACTTACTTCACTACACAATACAATATACACTCATTTACATACATAAATCCGGGTAGTCTCCGGAGCCAGTTTTTCCTCAACCAGGTGAGTGATTGAATATTTGTTAATCAGCTCCGCGCACGGCGGACAGTTCGCACCACTTTTGCCCAAGGCCGAGGACCATCGCGCTTCCACGTACTTCATTCAATCCTATGGTCAAGGTCTTGGTCTGGCGTCGAACACTAGTATTAAATAATCAAATTTAATATGTGTATTGCTCTTTGACTAAGTTATAAATGTTGTTTTCGTATAAGTAACAGTTCGCCATTTAATGTACTTCTGACGCATTTAGCTAGGGATTATTGTTAAGTATAAATAAGAATATTAAAATAAAAATGTATTAAAATGTATTCATTTATTAATGTTTGTAAAGATAATATATTAGTATTTAATTTGGAGAGAGGTAATAACTTCGTTTCTAGGTGAGGAACGAGGTTACTTTTAATACTATTGTTTACGTTGCTTCTTTTTGTGTATGTACCCTACTGTGCAAATATTTCAACACAAATGTTTTTTGTTTATGAAAATTAAAAAAAAAAGAAAAAAAAATTGTAAATTATTTCATCACCACTGCTCTCAAAACGTAAGGAAACCGGCATGTCTATCGCTAAGGCCACTCTATCGCATTGGATCGCTGATGTGTAATGGTATTGTAGGTAAGAATTTCGTAAATAAATAAAATAAATGTCTTAGAACCAACTATTTGAAGTCGATTGACATCTACCAACTCCCAATAAGCCCGCGTGGCGTATTACGCCAAACTCTCACAGAGAGGAGGCCTGTGTCCCAGCAGTGGGAATGTTATTGGGTGATTATTCTATGCTATAGTGGCAGTACATTGCTAGCAGAACAGAGAGGCAGTTCTCGTAATTTTAAGAATGTTCACATTATTTACGTTAACCGCCATGACCAAAATCAGAAAAAGTCAAAAAATGTACTTAGTGTTATTTCACTTCAAATAGATTATTTATTCCAAAAACATGTCCGTCAGGCAGCAACGACGTGTTCAGATTTTGTATGTGTTGTCGGTCATATAGTTCGACAAGGCCTGAACGGAACAATAAGTGTCGGACACATAGTCCGACATGGCAGTTAACGTGTTAAAAAATGTTATTTCGCTACTCACATCAGTCTTCTCCGGCCTGGCGGCATCCTCGATCTGTAGAGGCAGCTGAGCCCTCGCAGCCGACACCAGCCACACCTGCGAGCCCACCAGCTCCACATCCCCCACTGTGCACGACTCTATGGGCGAGGCCGTCTTCACCACCGTCGCGTACACGTCTATGATCGACTCTTTGGTTATGCTGGAAAGAGGTGGAGATAGTTCTGTTAGTTTATCTTTAAAAATCATGTGGTTTTTAAAGATTTACCAAAACACCCTGTTAAGAAATGATAAATTTAAAAACCCTCGACCAAAATAAAAACCTCTAAAAAGTGAATAAAAAAATGAAAACCTGACTTATCTAAACTAATATTATAAAGAGGAAAGATTTGACACTTTGTATGTATGTTTGTAACGAATAGGCACCGAAACTACTGAACCGATTAAAAAAATAATTTCATCAGTAGATAGCTAAATTTATACGAAATAACATAGGCCATAATTTATTTTCAAAAAAATTAGGAATCCATAAGAAAATTGCAATATAACCCAAGGTAGAAAACCCAAAATAGTTTTTTGGCGTGCACTGCGAAAACTATTAATGATAGAACAAAATAATTTACTACAGGTTTATAGGTCTTATTAACGTCTATAAAAAAGTCCGCGACACAACATATCCATCTTTTATAGTTAAGTCACAATAACAGCTTTTGTGTTCTAAAATTTAATAACAATGCAGGTAGGAACAAAGGTTGGTTCCATTCGCGTCATGATTGAACTCTTATCCAAATAAATTATTTCATCACCAGGACTATTTATGAGCATAAAGAAAAAGTCACGAAAGACCTCGCACGGGCAGGCGATTCGGTGGGACGGGGAGGGTCGGGGTAGCAAGAAATTTTACGTGGACGAAGTCCCGGGCAGAAGCTAGTTTTCTTGTACTTTTACTTGTTGATCTGCTACAGTCTTGTAATCGTTTCATGAAACTGCATCGATAAATAAGCATTAAGTATAATAATAAAATCTGAGAATTGTTAGTATTTTAGTTTCTCCGTTTTTTAACCCCCGACGCAAAAAGAGGGGTGTTATAAGTTTGATCGCTATGTGCGTCTGTCTGTGACACCATAGCTCTTAATCGAGTCAACCAATTTTTTTTTTCCAGTGGCTTTTCTAGCGGTGGTTCTGAGACAACATGTTTTATAAAAATCACACCTTAAACTTCTTATTAAACTTAAGGGCCAATACGATAGTTTTTTGACTTTTTAGAAGTAATTTTATGATTTCCCATAAAAAAAGAGGTTTTTGTTCTTTTTTTTTTTAATATTCATGTAACTTGTTACCATTTAATTGTGCTTTTATGTTATGCTATTACTTTCATATTCACTAAATACAATAAATAATAGTTTAAAAAAACTAAAAAACAGCTTTTTAAGGTATTTTTTTTATTGATATCAGGCACCCCACGCTTTTTTTCCATTATTTTCTACTTTTTAGTTTGGTTTTCTATGGAAGCGTGTTTTTTAGTTTTTTTTTAACTATTATTTATTTTCTATTTTTTTAGGTGTTTCGAATTTTGAGACGTGTGTCAGCGTAGTTTGTGACGTATGTCAGCGTAGTTTTCGAAGACAGTTTTTTGCTGTCCTGGTAACTCTGGCAAGGAAAATGGCACAAATTTATGAAATTATAGTATTGTCATCGGTCCTCGATAAGTCTACAGAGTTTAAATGAAATCTGGTCGTTTAAAGTGGGTCAAAATCGCGCTATAACGAGTCGGTTACAAACAAACATACAAGTGAAGCTAATATAAAACGTGTAAAAATCACACCTGTTTTCTCCAAAGGAAGAACACATCGATATTTTGTCCATTACGTTTTAAATCCTATGCTTTACCGGGCGCGTCTTTTACCATTACAGGCAGTAATACCTCTAGCCACGGTCGCGAGATTTGTTCGAAAGAGATACCGTGGCCCTGGCATGTAGGCAACTGAAGGAACACGGGTGGGTTTTAGTCAGTAAAAGTCTGACACGCCCTCCCGCTCCGCCCACAGCGGGAGACGTCATTTGACGATCTCCCACCCAGAAAGAAAAAATACCGGGCGAGTCTATTACCATTACTACTAGTAGTCGTGGGCGTTGCGACAACGAATTCTTTCCGAAGACCGTTTTATGTCTTGCAACGATGAAACCGTTTTACGTCCTGGGTCCAAACAGTCTTCGTTGCACAAACCAGTCTTCGAATTACTACATGCGATTATCTATTTTACAGCTAAGAAAATACGGTCGAGAACCCATTGATTCAACTATCACACGTCGCGTCGCGTCGTCGTCCTTAGTCCGTCCGTTCCAAAGACCGTTTTATGTTCTGCGACGACTACGACCACGAACGAAACTGTTTTAAGTCTTGGATCGAAACAGTTCTCGTTACACAAACCAGTCTTCGAATTACTTGATGCGATTTTTTATTTTACTGCTGCTGCTGCTGCGATCGAGAACACATTGATTGAACTATCACACTCGTCGCGACGTCGTCCTTAGCATACCGTGTTCGTTCACAAACCAGTTCTTACAGAGTGAACTTTTTGTCAATGGTATAGAGTCTATATTTTATTACTACTTTTCCATACTGTCGTTCGTGATGCGACGGTCAAACCTGTGTAAGCTTATAGCCGTTAAGTGCAAAATCGCCCGGCATGTTGAATTGGGATGATAGGTAAATAAATATCTTCGAATACGAGCCGGTGAGCGCGTCATATGTTTGTTTACATTTTTTTGGTTAGTTGTGTAATTGGGCATTTATAAGTAGTTGTAACTTTGGAAGAAACTGCAACTATTTCACGCAACGAAAACGCAATTCTGTTCCATATTCGATAAGTTTCGTCTTTTACAAAACGGTCGTCGTCGCAACAACTGGTTTGAAGACGGCTCTTCAAACCAGTTGCGACGAGGACCGTTTTCTGCAACCGTTTTCGTCGTCGGAAAAACGGTTGCGTTTCGTCCGTCAAAAATTCGACAACGACCCACCACTAACTACTAGTACTTAATACCTACTTGCCAGTGAACTTGACCATCTGCTTGCTGACGGCTCGCTCGTCGCTCACGCTGATCAGCAGCTGCACTGTGCTGCTACTCTGTCGAAGCACAGCGAAGCACTGCTTCCCTTTTGCTCTGGAGGTCTGGAGGCGAGCTGGAAGGAGGAATGGAAGATTTTAGTCTGACAGCCAGTCTCACCAAGAGGATTATGTTAATCAGTACCTAGGTTGTAGAGTTAATAGACAGTTTCTCATACTAAAATACAGCCGATTAGACTGGAAAACGCTAGGTAGAAGTGATTACTAGCTTTTGCCCGCGACTTCGTCTGCGTAAATGTCGGTTATCGCGGACGCAGAGGAAGTCGCGGAATGAAAAGTAGCTGTTTATAATGTGTTGGGTATAATCTTCTTGGGCGAAATGATAACGCAGACGTTTTGAGAATAATGCGTTATATTCATAAAATCCAGTTACATTTTTAGTAAAACCCGACAGTAAAAAATGTCCGTGACGCGGACGAGGGCGAGAGCGAGACCAGACAAAGTGTAAAAAAAAATGTTGCCATGCAAGAAATGGTGTTACCATGTTCGGAATGGTGTTGCCCGACATGAAGACGTCGTAATGCCTGGAACGCACTTGTTAGGCGTTAACAGTAACCTATGTCCTTTCTTGTGGTACAAACTTACCCCGTACCAAATTTCGTCAAAATTGGTTCAGTGGTTTAGTCCTGAGTTACTTTCGCATTTATAATATTAGTATAGATAGTATAGATTTTCATGCGGATCTCACCTCTAACCCAAACATTCTGTCCATTCAGTTTGACAGTGAGCTCCTTGACATCAGTGTACACTGTGTCGCGGTTCTCTCCGGTCGACTGGATCATTTTCAGGGTTCCATACCGGCCTACGGACACGTCGGCCTCCGGGGCGTCGGCCTCGCCTTGTGGTTGGCCTGAGGACGCCTGAAAGTTAGGAAAATAGCCTAAGGAATGACTAAAGTTAAGTAAATTTTGGGATCTTCTTCCTAGCGTTTCGATAGCAATCTATATACTGTCAGCCCAGAATTTGTCTACGAGCTTAGCACTTTCAGAAGCGTCCATCAACTCCTGTAGCGTGCAAACAGCAGGACATGCTGGACAATATATCAAGTGCCGCATTATTTGTGGAACAGCACCACATTTACACTTCAGGGCGGAGTAATCTGTGTATCTCCACTTGAGCAGATTTTCTTTACTTGACCTACCAACGAAAGGTTGGGCTTCGTTTGTTGGTTGGGATGACTGATGGGGACAAAAAATTCTGGGTTGGCGACCGCATACCGGATGGTGCAACGTGGTTAGATAGATAATAATCGTCATTGTTAATTTTATACTCTACCATTAAATACATTGTAATGTTTCTTATGCCAAAATGGCTGACCATGTATTAGGAACTTATGACCCACTTTTTTTTTTTTTGATCACGAGGTGGAAATCCTCATGGATGTCCTCCGCCCTGGGGTGGGCGGAGGGGTCTGTCAGACTCTTACTGACTAAAACCACCCCGGTGTTCCGTCCCACACCTACGTCGGGGACCACGGGAACCAATATGTCGGCGATTATGGTAAATCCCCCCAAATTGACGGAGGCTTATTTCCAGCAGTGGACGTCTTTCGGCTGTTATGATGATGATGAATTGTAAGAATTGTAAGACTTCTTCTAACTGAACAGACAGCTGTGCTGCTGGACAGTTTGTTGCGCCACTTCTTCTTCCCAGCTAAAGCACTAGGAAGTGGTGAAGGGCGGGCGTTGTGGGGGGACTGTCTTGTATAACTGCAGACTATCCTTCGCAAACACAGCCAACTTCCGTTTAGTCCTAAAAATTGTTCTACACGTCGCTCGAATAGGGTTTGTAACACTGAGTTTCGTAGAACCGTAGCTGCAAGTCGTCACTTCAAACACATAAGCTCAAAAATCTACAATAAATTAAACAAATGCTTGCACATCTACCCACTAACAAAGAGCAAATGCAAAATGAAACTTAACTCCTGGTTAAAATCACAAAATTATGATGAAACAGAGAAACTCGTGGAAGTGTAAAATACTCATCACTCCCTCACACACAGAACCACAACACTCCTCGCACACCTCACTGTCACTCACCTACACACCCATTCACCATACACTCACCACATAAACTCAACGTCAAAATACATCCCAAATCACACCTTTTATTTTGTATATTTTAGACTATTTTTTTTTTTGTTTCTATATTAATTATATAAATCTAAATTATTAAGAATTTTTCGCATGGAACATCATTCC
The DNA here is from genome assembly GCA_947507805.1 of Aporophyla nigra. Lineage (NCBI taxonomy): Eukaryota > Metazoa > Arthropoda > Insecta > Lepidoptera > Noctuidae > Aporophyla > Aporophyla nigra. The sequence goes on from OX382320.1 coordinate 3,388,655, forward strand.
ATTCTGTATCTGGAGAAGGGCGTTGTTAGCTGCGCTACAGTTTATACTTTTGCAGCTACCATCGTTTTACTTGTCAAACTTGTCCTGTGTTATTGTTCCGAAATAATTTTTTTTAAACTTTTTTAAACTTTTAAACTTCGACGTTCAAAAAGTGCTGACTCTCAGCCTAATTTGAATAAATGACTTTTGATTTGATTTGTAAAGTGTGCCAATAAACGCAATTATCTTTCTCTACCTTATGTTCAGCTTTCTTCTGCTGCTTCTCTGCAGCCTTGGCAGCTTTCTTGGCTGCCTTCTTGCTGGCAGCCGCGTCGCCTTCCGCTACCGGAAGCTGCTCTTCTGACACTACCATTTTGTGATGACTACTGAAAAGAAGAACAGGACATTTATTGTAACTTTCAACTATTGATTAATCCAACAAACGGTAGGTAATAACATTAAATAACTTCACGCCTTGTTTTCACGTAGGATTGGGCACAGGTGTACCTATAAGTACCTAGTGGTACCGTGTGGTGCCGGACGTAAAGAATAACACCACCCCATTTCTTCCCGTGGGTATCGTAAGAGGCGACTAAGGGACTTACTAGAGAATGGGCAACAGCGTTCTCTTTGAATTTTACCACCATACTGCGATCGCCAACCCGCCTGCCAAGCGTGGCGATTATGGCAAAGCCCCCCACATTGGGGGAGACCTAAGTCCAGCAGTGGACGTCTTACGGCTGAAATGATGTACCTATAGTACCATTCCGCCAGTTATGTTTAATTTTGCCCGACCTGGGAATCAAACCCAGGCCCTCATGCTCCGTAGTAGTGCGTGCGAGCAACGAGGCAGTCAACAAATGGTAAAAAAATAATAGTTTAAAAAAACTAACTTTTTTAGACTATTATTTTTTTTTTCTATTTTTTAGGGTGTTTCGAATTTTGAGACGTATGTCAGCGTAGTTTGTAACGTATGTCAGCGTAGTTTTCGAATACAGTTTTTTTGCTGTCCTGGTAACCCTGGCAAGGATAATGGCACAAATTTATGAAATTATTGCATTGTCATCGGTCCTTGACAGGTGTGCAAAGTTTGAATGAAATCTGGTCGTCTAAAGTGGGTCAAAATCGCGCTATAAGGAATCGGTTACAAACAAACATACAAGTGAAGCTAATATAAAGCGTGTAAAAATAGACGTAACAAACTACGACTCGATCAGACCTGTGGCGGATGCTCACATACATACATTCACCTACATGAAATTTAGTCAAATTTTAGAGAATATGGGCAATGATGACAAAAATAAAAAAGGAGCTCATTCATAAGATAATAACTGGTTTATCTTTCATGTTATGTATTGAAAGTATTTCAACTGTAAAATCAAGTAGGTAAATCAGCGAAATAGACAAAGTTTTGTATACAGCCTCATAATATGGTTTTTATATATTTGTTACAATCGTTTATCAGATGCATGAACAAAGAGGTCTACACTAATATTATAAAAAGAAAATATTTCATTGTTTGTAAAGGATTAACTCAAAAATTACTAAACCGATTTTAAAATTTCTTGCACCTATGGAAAGCCACATTATTTTGGAGTAAAATGAGCTATAAATGTCATACGGACAGAGTCGCAGGCGAATAATATAAAAAGGAAAGATTTCCTTTTTATATTATAGTACTCTGTGGGAAAGATTGTGGCACGTACGACCCATAATTTGCAAGGAAATGCGTGTGAAGTTAGTGGACGATGCCTCGCGATGATTGGCGGGCCCGCTCGGCGCTGATTGGTCGATGACAGTCGCAAACACACCGTCAGCGTCAACTTCAGGTTGCCATCTTGCCTCTTCATGTCGATAGATGGCGCTGGCGGTAACAATAATGTCCGACCGACGAAGTTACTTTTTGACCGATTTCGGCTGAAAATATATCGTCGCGACGATATATTTTCAGCCGAAAAAATAACTTCGGCCAAAAACGAATTCAATTATTGCCCCTGTAATATACGTGTATAAAAATCTCGATTCGGTAGAATCGATAATTTATTATTATTATATTTCATGATTGTACCAAAACCGTACCATTATCTATAAAACGGCAAAAAAAATCACGTTTGATGTATGGCGCCCCTTAAATATTTATTTTATTTTATTTTTTAGTATTATTTGTTTTTATAGCGGCAACAGAAATACATCATCTGTGAAATTTTCAACTGGTTAACTATCACGGTTCATGAGATACAGCCTGGTGACGGACGGACGGACAGCGGAGTCTTAGTAATAGAGTCCCGTTTTACCCTTTGGGTACGGAACCCTAAAAACGATATGTCGTGAAAATTACTTTGCTTCTATTTAGCAACATACTTGGGTTGAGTAATGATTAACGAGCAATGTATAATAATAATAATAAAATCAGCCTATCGCAGTCCACTGCTGGACATAGGCCTCTCCCATGCTGCGCCACAACACCCTATCCTCCGCTTTCCGCATCCAGTCTGTCCCAGCCACCTTTTTGAGGTCGTCGGTCCATCTAGCTGGGGGGCGTCCCACACTACGCTTGCCAATACGCGGTCTCCACTCCAGGACTCGTCTGCTCCATCGGCCATCGGTCCTTCGACAAACATGGCCAGCCCACTGCCACTTCAGCCTGCTTACCCTGCAAGCTATGTCGGTAACTCCAGTTCTTTTCCGGATAACATCGTTTCTGATCTTATCCTTCAAAGAAACTCCGAGCATAGCCCGCTCCATAGCGCGCTGAGCGACCTTAAATTTGTGGACCAGCCCAACCGTTAGTGTCCACGTTTCGGCAGCGTATGTCATGACGGGCAGGACGCATTGGTTGAAGACCTTGGTCTTCAAACATTGCGGTATCGATACGAGCAATGTATTAACCCCAAAAATAAAACAGTCGCTGTGATATTTGAAAACACAAATAACGTAGTAAAAGCAAGAAATATTTTACGATTTGTCGTTTTTCATGACTTAAAAGATACTTCATCATCATCATTTCAGCCGAAAGACGTCCACGGTTGGACATAGGCCTCCCCCAATTTGGGAGGGGTTTGCCGTAATCGCGACTCTTGGCAGGCGGGTTGACAATCGCAGTATTGTGGTAAAAGCATAGAGAACGTTGCTGCCTATTCTCTACTAGTCCCTTAGTCGCCTCTTACGACACCCATGGGAAGAAATGGGAAGGTGCTATTCTTTACATCCGGCAAAGCACGGAAAGATACTTATTCTTAAATCAGGTCAGTGATTCCATGATTTACAAACTTTTTGTTTTGGCTTCGATTTTTAAAAGGAATAACTGAACAACACGGCATTCTTGTAATTTGTCACGATCGCGGTCAAAAGCGCAGTAGTTCGCAGAGAGTGCCATTTTGCGTATGAAATGGGCTCTTTGTGCATTACGCGTGGACACAGACGGGTGTCCCTGCCATTTCTGTTTTTGGAACAAAGTTCCTTATCGCGCGTTGTGAAAGCGGGCTAGACGGAAAAAAATCTCACAAAAAGTTGTAACGACACTTTTTAACCGACTTCAAAAAAAGCACGAGGTTTCTCAATTCGACCGTATATATTTTGTTGTTTGTATTTGTTTGTACGTTGTTGTTTTTTTTTGTTGTGAGTAGAGAGAGGAGAGAGGGAGGGAGAGAGAGAGAGGGAGAGAGAGAGAGAGAGGGAAAGAGAGAGAGAATATTTTTGTTGAGTGTATACAGGTTTTTTGTACATAATAAATAATAAAAAAATTATAACAATTATGAATCCTGAAAAGGAACTTCGTTCCATCCGGGTGTACCTTGACACCTCTAAAGTTTTTTCTCTCGTTTGCTCCATAGTGTGGGGTATCGTTGGATTGGTCTTTCAAATATTAATGCGGGTTGTTAACAATTTTTCAAATGAGTAATTCTTCGATTAAGAGATTAGTTTGTAAAATATTTAGCTTTAAAGTGCTAATTTTTGTTAGAGTAAAGTTCCCCCTGCCAGCTAAGAAAAGAGCTGAAGCTGAAGCATTGAGAAGATAATATATAGAAAACATCACAGTAGTAGTAGGACTAGTAGATATACACCGTATTTCTTTTAATGTCCCATAATTCTAGGGTATGAATGAGACCGTGTATAAGAATCAATTGGCATTGATTATTTTTCTCGTTTTAATTTTTCAACCAATATAATTCGAAATCTTTTTTTTTGGTGGGAAATCATCAAATGACGTCTCTCACTCTTGGGCGGAGCAGGAGGGCGTGTCAGACTTTTGCTGACTAAAACCCACCCGAGTTCCTTCAGTTGCCCATGTGCCCAGGCCACGGTGTCTCTTTCGAACAAATCTCGCGACCCTGGCAGGCATCAGTCCTAGCAGACCCCTTCAGTACTGCTGACATCTCTTTGAGGCGCGCGTGGAACACTACGCGCCGTCGACACGGGCCTAGTCCTTACCGGGCGGCGAGCTACCCATTACTCGCCGCCCGCAAGCCTGCGCTTACGGTGGCCGGGATTCCGATATCGACTCCCGACCCCCGGGGCGTCTCCTCCTGCGGCGGCTAGGAACATGAGGGCGCAGAGACTGCCACTCCCTCACCCGCCTCCTCCTTCGCGAGTATTACTGCTTCGCAGAAGAAGGTGACGGCTTCCTATGCCCTCTCGCTTCGTACCATGGCTCGCACCAGGGCCGGATGCGAGAGGTCGCCGCCGCCGATCGCCTCCACGAGGACACGGCGGTGCTCCGCCCAGGCAGGGCACACCACCGTATCCTCCACCGTGTCCTCCAGACGATCCTCGCAATGGAAACACCCGGGCGTTTCCTCCCGCTTCATCCTGAACAGGAAACCCCGAAGCACACATGCCCGGTGAGAACCTGACATACGGACGGACAGACAGACAGACATGACGAATCTATAAGGGTACCGTTTTTTGCCATTTGGCAACGGAACCCTAAAAAGGGGACTTACCACCGCGCCGCAATTGTGGCGTGCCCAGCGCTGGGTTGCGCCAATCGTACCCGCCATGTCGCCATGAGATCACACCGGAGTTCTGTGAGCCGTGCCGCGATTTGTCGCGGCAGCGGAGTTTCACCCCGGCGATTCGCCTCCTCGCGCCACTCCCACATGTCGGCGAGGACCATTACCTCCAGATCCCATGGCGGCACTCCGGCAAGGAGGTTCACCGCCTCGCAGGGTACCGTGCGGTATCTTCGGACTAGCCGGATGGCCATGACCCACTGGGCAGCACTCAACCGGCGCGCTGGGCGCAGCCTCAATGAGGGGCCCACACCGGTACAGGTGCCCCGTAATGGACCATGGACCGCACACATCTCGATTATTAATGTAAAACCCCAAATGTGAAATATGATAACGTCGCATTTACAAGGCAGATGTGACTGGACACGCCGGTAGAGGACGCCCTAGGAGAACATATAGTGACCTTATTGGTGATGTTCTCCAGAAAGTGCAGGTGCATGGTAACCAGTGTGCGTGTATGACTAGATGTATGAAGATAAACGAAGAAAACAAGAGTTTGTAAGGATCTTTGCAGGTGGCGTTCTGTAGTTTATGCTTACACGCGTGGGTTGTTATGGGAAAAAGGCGATAGTTTATGTGTGTATGTAGAATCGAAAATTAATAAGTTCAATTAGTAACAGGGCCACATCCAATCAAGTGTGTAATAAGCAAATTACTACTGTAGATTGAAAAATTGGTTTCACTGAGGCTGCCGTAAAGGCAGCTCTCTATTGTGCTAAGTCCGAACAAGCGTATTTGGTACGCACAGCGCAAAATTATATATCTATACTAATATATAAAGCTGAAGAGTTTGTTTGTTTGTTTGATTGGGTGGTTAATCTCGGGAACTACTGGTCCGAATTGAAAAAATATTTTTGTTTTCTGTTTGTGTAGCCAATTTTTTGAGGAAGGCTCCAGGCTACCGCTACCGGCCCTGGGCCCGCGTGGTGGATAACGGCCCACTCCTTCTCATAGTGAGGAGGCCTGTGTGTTCCCAGCAGTGGGAACGCGTCGAAATGATTTTTTTTTTCGATTTTCAACTCTCGCCGCTAAGCAGTGCGCGAAAAATAAACGCGCTTTTATTACGTCCGTGGGAACGTGGGCTAAGAGCAAGCTAATTGTAACACAACGGTGGAGTTTTTTCCCCATTCTCCTCGATACAAAATTACCCTTTTGTTTGAAGGGGCGACTAGAATCAATTCTATTAGATGTTCAGAAGTGCCTTCTAAGTGTATATTTGAAACTATACTATTATATAGAAGCAACGTTTTTATTTGTTGGTAGGAAATTATCTCAACCAGTTGAAAAAATATTTTCGTATTTTATAGCCTATTTCTTGAGGAAGGATATAGGTTATTTTACATCACGCTCTGCAGTATTCTCTAGTACAATCTATACTAATATTATAAAGCTGAAGATTTTGGTTGGTTGAACGCGGTAATCTTAGGGAACTACTGCACTCTAATTGCGAAACGCACTATTTAACAAAATCTGAATGGGATTGAAGATTATTTCTAAACCATTGCGTCATTTGTTCGAATAAATTGTCGGCTCAGCAACGTAAATAACGCAATGAATGTTGTTTAACTATCAATATGAAACCAATTCCTACCGATAAAAAGTTAAGCAATTACCCTCTGGTCCGAACTGAAAAATTATTTCTGTGTTGGGTAGCTTGTTTATTGAGGAAGGCTATAGGCTATATAACATCACGCTACGAGCAAAAGGAGCAGAGCAGCAACGAAAAATGGACGAAAACTGGCAGGCAATTTGATGCGACGGGAAGGGTCAGGGGAGCGAAAATTTGACGCGGACGAAGTCGCGGGCTGAATATAATTTTAATTAATTAATGTTTAAAGTACTTCACTGTACTGTGTGGATCTTTGACAGTTGTTATGGGTCTTCAGAAGCCCCGAAATGTGATATCCAGTCAGATTTTCGGGCTGCTGATGACCCATAATGACTGCCATTGTCAGTATCATCCACTGAACATGAATTAATTACCTTTAACCAGTCAAGGGGTTATGTTACCCCGTGTAACTGGGTTGTGTAGGTCAGACAGGCAGTTAGTCCATGTAAAATACTGGTATAAAATACAGCTGTATCTGGTTAGATTGGAAGCTGACCACCATATAGTTAGGAAAGGCTACGCAGATGATGAACCTGTACTGTAGTTTTAATACTTATATTTTTTTAAGAATAATACAGTGTGGCAGGGCATTGAGAAATCACCTGTTACTATGTCAGCTATCTACAAAAAACTGCAGTATCATAGAAAAGTCCAATACCTACATGACAAAAATAAATGTATGGAAGAGTGTTTCTTTTTTTTAACAAATGAAAAGTTTCTATGCAGCAGGGTTCAGAATCTTGCACCAAATCAATGTCTTTGCCACTGTATAAAGTTAGGAGTTCAACATTTTGTGTTTATTGTGAGCCGTGTGAAGTAAAGTAAAGTAAAATTTTATTTGCATAGATTGCAGGTTCAGTAAATAAGATGAGACAAAAAAAATGGGTGGTCCTTGTACAATCTTGACTGGCCTGTTAGTCTAGTGGTTAGTGACCCTGACTGCTAAGACTGAGGTTGTGGGTTCGATTCCCACCCAGGACAAATCTTTGTGTGATGAGCACAATCATTTGTTTTGTGTCTGGGTGTAATTTATCTATAATATGTATGTATTTAGAAATTATATAAGTATATTTATCAGTTGTCTGATTACCATAGTACAGACTCTGCCTAGTTTGGGATCAGGTAAAGGTGTCCTGAGATATATTTATAATCTACCTTACATTAGGCATGCATTATTATTATTATTATATATACATTATTAATACACAATTAATATTATTATTTTATAGGATAGTTACATATTCGGCATAGTACATTCATATAATAATTCATTAAGTGTGTAGTGTTGTGTTATTAGCAGTGATTGGAATAGTGCCATTTAGGGTGAATGACCTTAAACATTGTATGAATATGGATCAGCTGCGTGAGAAGCAGCAATATTTAATTTATTGCTAAACTTTGAAATTAATTTTGAATTCTTTATTTTTGTTGTCAACGTAAACCAGCCCACACAAAATCACCACATACGCACTCAACAAACCAAGGACCGTAAATAAATACGAAATCCTAATTGCAATAGAAAAGAAAGATTCATCATCTGCCTAACATTTTCTCAACTATTTTAGGGTTGGATTCCATTCTAACCGGATGCAGCTGAATACCAGCCGGCGTAGCATGACCAATTCTATATCTATTCTACCAAGAACAAAAAAGTTCCTTATGTATTTTAATTCTGTAAAAATGTTTCTATCTCATATGTAAAGAGAAATAGTCATCATACTTGACATCGTACTCTTGTCGACTGAAGAATAGAAACATCTCTTTTCTTCAGTTTTACACAATTTTTCTACGACACAATCTATCATTTTATCTTCTCTTCTGTCGACAAATTCCATTTCTATGGCGGTCATGCTACGCGTGCAGAAAGATAAAACACTTGCTAAATATAATTTTGTCTCTTTCTCCCGCATTTGTAAAAATCACTTTTACCGCTCTTGATCAACTAATACCTCAATATACAATGCATTTACCAGGTAGTTTTAACGTCAAGTTTTTTTAATTACATCGGCCATGTTATGATAACGTCATAAACTCCCACATAATTGCACTACCTATTCTGATCATTAGTTATAAGTGCATATTATTTAAAATCATTTAAATTATTTATTAACTAGCCTGTGCCTTCGTTAAATTTCTTGTTTCCCTGACCCTTCCAGTCGCGTCGAATCGCTTACCCGTGCGATTTTCCCCGTTTTTGCAACATTTTTCATTACTGCTTTGCTCCTCTTGGTTGTAGCGTGATGTTATATAGCCTATAGCCTTCCTCGAGAAATAGGCTACCCAAAACAAAAAGAATTTTTCGATTCGGACCAGTAGTTCCTGAGATTAGCGCATTCAATCAAACAAACTCAGCTTTATAATATTAGTAATGCTTTCTGCAAGTTTCGTTTTTCATTTTTAAATTGAACAGATTCCTTCAAAATGCTTGAAGTAACTTGATAACACTTGAAGCATTTCAAATGTGGAACAAGACCACCAAGATAATGAGCTAATTAAAAACATACACACTTGTATCAATTAATTACTTTTAGGTAAAATGACATCATCTGTTTTCATGCAATTTTGTAATGTTCTGTGAAATTAAAATTAAACATGTAAAGATACGACATCATCACAGAAACCGCAATGAAACGGATGTGCACAGGTTATCGGTTATTAAACTTAACTTTTAAACTTAATTTTAGCTAATATTTTAATCGTTTTTAGAACACTTTCGATGTTCACGTGCCGGTATTCAAACAAAGTTTAAACTGAAAATATTAGCTTCTAAAAAAAATAACTAGGCAACATATCTTCGGGTAACGTTTAAGAATATTTATGCTTAAGTCAAGATAAGGCAAAACCAGTAACTTTGTTGTTAAAAGGTTGCAAATTCTTAGGAAAAACTTGCATCATGCATTCCGTAAAAAGTTTGATAATTAAACGTTAAACTTACCGTTAACTGCTTCAACCTGTTAGTTAGCACTTCTTATTTACAAGTCACATGAAACACTTACTGATTAAACACAAAAAACGTGATTTATCTGCAAAAATTCACTGAATAGGTTAACTTGGAGAACGCCACCTACGGTCACTGAAATGTCAAACTCTCAATTCTCAAATAACATACATTTGAAATGACATTGGCTTGCAGTGTTGCCGATGGAAGAACATTTTATGGACTGACTTTTGAAATAATTTTATGATCGAAAAAAAGCAATGTGTGGAAAAAGGGCTGCAGCTTTTGGTTTTCAATAGTTAGGTCAGATAGGTAGTCGCTTCTTGCATAATACTGGTACTAAGCTGCATCCAGTAAGACTGGAAGTCAACCCCAACCTATAAAGGGCTAGGTAGATGACGAAGCAATAAACTAGACAGGCATAAGGGGCCGCCATCTCGGTTCCTAAGGAATAGGGGGCAGTGGATGTCCCCAGATCCTTCGCCCCTGGACCCATTTAGGGGGGCTGGAAGAGGGCGTTACCGCCCTCCGCCGACGCCCGGTGCACCTGCAGCGGCCCGGGTGAGCGGAAGATATCTCCCGCTCCCTTTCCGCAGCCTCCTTCTGCAACACGACTGTTTCGCAGAAGGATATCACCGCGTCCCAGAACTCCGCGCTACCGACCATCGACTCGACCACGGTCACCAGCGACAGGTCACTTCCTACTTCTGAGATGAGGAAAACCAACCTCCAAGGTACACACTCCGTCAACATCAGATACCAATAAAAAACAAATAATAAAGGAAGAAGAATAAGTTGTAGTAAGCCAGACTTGCGTCACGTTGGCATACGTCAATTCTAACCATAAAAATTGTCTGAGCTTTCAAAATCATTCTCAATAAACACTATTGTGTGATGTATAAATTTGTCGTTCAAAATGTCCATATACACAACTGGCCCTGACTTAGTGATCACTGGGGCAGGCTTATATAAATATATAATAAATCATAATTGGAGAGAATGCCCGTTTTCACTGCCAACATCCCTGGAACCCTCAAAGTTGGCGACAGAATTGAAATCGGGGGGAAAATTAAAGAGAATGCTCGAAAGTAAGATTTAGTTATGTGTTTTAATCATTTTTGCCAAGTGGTGTGAAGTTTGTGGCGGTTAAGGGCTATGTCGGTCCAGAGTAGAGGCCCCAACTTACCGAACCCTAGGTTAACGGTTTGAGCTATAGATTTATATCTCTGGTTCGACTCCGTCAAGCTCGCACAGTATACTTTGCGCAATTTGTTAAATAACTGCTGTTCTAATGGTGAAGGCAAACGTAATGTGGCAATCAACATCGGTACTCCAAAAATTCGAGGACTTGGTGATATCTATCCACCAGCCCGTGCTGGGCCTCCGTGTGTCCGATGGAAATGTTTCCTACAGAGAGAAGAGCTGAGTCTTTGCAGTTCCAACATGCCGCAAACGAGTGACTGCTTCAAGCAAGGACTAAGTACATAATCAAACATACTCTATTCTCTACACCCATGCCAGCAGATTGAAGTCAAACAAAAAATTCCGGTAAAAGCAATAGTAATTGCTACAGTGGTGGTGTATTATTTGACGATCACAAGAGACATCCATGTCCCAAGCTTACCGCCAACATAACCTTTTCAAAATTCTCCCTAAGAATGTCGTCTTTCTCCTCAGAATGTCGGTGAACCTATGCGCACAGGAGGGTGAGGAGCCACGCGATGTGGTCCTTCATTTCGACGTCAGGTTCCATCGAGACAACATCATCTCTTTATCACGGAAAAACGGCATCTGGATTGGCAGCGGCAACTATGACACCAACTATAATATGTTTGTGCCAGGTTTGTTCTAACTCTTTAAACCAGATTTAGCATTTAAAAGGCTTTCGATAAGCAACATCATTCTGTACTTATTCTAATTTATCTTTTTTCAGAAATCAGTATGTGTTTGCCAATTTCTTCTTCTTCCCAATATCGTCATTTGCTGTCATTTTAGTATTCTCTCTCTTTCGAAATTGTCACTCGATTCATTGGCTTCTTAGTTTTATTTTTCATTTTTATAGCCAAATTCTACCACCCAAAATTTTGCTCACGATATGTTTCTCATTCCTCTTTATTACATCACACAAGAGAGACCGGTGTCAGGTTGATGGCTGATGATGATAATGTTGCCAGTGGTCACATTATAATTATCATCTTTTAGCAGTCCACTGCTGCACAAAGATATCTCCAGTCACATCGTATTTAATTGTGGACGCTAATTTCTGTCTACCACTCAATGTCATACGCACATAACTGTAGAACATTGACTAGCTAGAATTAAGAAAGAAGCGCCACCTGGCACCCCGAAGTCTGTGCCACATGGGAAAAAAATAAAAGTCGTTGACACCTGCCTACCAATGTATTCAAATTACCGTTTTGACCGTGCTAGGGACACTTTCTTTACATTTTTTTCGTATCGTTTTGAAATATTATTTCACATCTGGCACAGACTATAACTATCATATCTTACGTTATAACGGTTCACTTAAAAATAATTCACACACATTATTTTCTAATTATATTAATCTTTGTATCCCCCAGGTACAATTTTCAGAATAATATTCGAGATAAAGGACACAGACGTCATCACGATCTACTGCCAGGGCAAGTTCCATTCCAACTTCCTGCCCAAGATCCCGTTGTCAATGGCGAGGTACATCGTCGCGTGGGCAGACATCGATAGGGTCACGCATTGCTTCTTTCAGTTTGCGAAGGTAAGCACATTATGGAATAAGTTGGTAAATAAAATGATGATGCTAACTTTTGAGGGCGACAAGAAATAATTTAATCATTAGGAGTTCAACATTATACATTTGTCATCCACCTTTTCGTCGCATGCAACAGTGATAACGGCAATAGTGTTGCTAGCGAGAAAATTCCACGTTTTTCCACAACACAGTCCTTACCGCACAGTAAAGATTGACACAAAATGAAAAAAAGCCGTCGATGGCAAGTTAAAGACGGTTCGATTACAAATTTCTACCTGCCCTGGCTTTCAGGCGGCCTTGCAGAAGCTGGTGACATGCGAGTGAAAAAACGTCCGTTTAGGTACCCTTCAACTTTTGCAAGGTGGTCCTACGTACTAGCCTATACAATTCTTTATGTCTTGCAGTTAATACTTTTAGGCCTGTGCCAGACGAGAGTAGCAGTACTGCTTATGTCCATATCTTTTTAAGCAGGCGATGAGTGGAGACGAAGCTGGTGGGCCGGGTGCCTTCCAGCCGCAATCACCGCGACCCACCATGGTAGCTGGCGTGGACATCAAACGATGGTGAACTTTCACATTCTTCTATAACCTTCACCAAAGAGTTTGTCATAAATAATTTATTTAAAGTGGAAGCTCCAGAGTAGTCCGTGAAAATATAAATTTTCTTTAGTTTTTTGCAATTTGCAAACTTACGTCAAGCTGTATGTTGAACTAAATAGTATTTGTGGCCGTAACAAATAAGGCTTTACATAATTATAATCATTAAAATTATCATACAACCTTTCTAAGATTTCAAAATGTCATCATTGAGTTTCATGAAAATTTAATTTCGCTGGCTACCCTGGGGCTTAATAGTTCATAAAAAACACGTTTAGACGTGAAAATATAATAAGTTTTAAAACTAGATAAGGTCGGGGTTCCTGCCTGACTAGGGAACGAAAGGGCGTGTCAGACTTTTACTGACTAAAACCCACGCGTGTTCCTTCATTTGCCTATATGCCAGGGCCACGGTATCTCTTATCATGACCCTGGCAGGCATCGGTCCTAGCAGACCCCTTCAGTTTGCTGACATCACTTTGAGGCGCGTGTGGAACACTACGCGCCGTCGACACGGGCTTGGTCCTTACCGGGCAGCGAGCTACCCATTACTCGCCACCCGCAAGCCCACGCCTACGGTGGCCGGGGGTCCGCAATCGATTCCCGACGCCCGGGACGTCTCCTCCTGCGGTGGCTAGGGGCGTGAGTGCGCAGAGACTGCCTCTCCCTCACGCGCCCCGCCTCGTCCTTCGCGAGCATTACTGCTTTGCAGAAGGAAGTAGCGGCTTCCCATGCCCTCCGTACCATAGCTTGCACCAGGGCTGGACGCGAGAGGTCACCGCCGCCGATCGAATTCAGAGGTCACAGTCTCTTTTAAAGTGCAGACGTAATCTTGCACCATGCAGATCCCAGTAGAGTGCTACGTGGAATTGTATCTGAACGAATTGCTATCAGAGCGCGACGATAGCCGTTCGCAGTATGCAGGTTGCATACTGCGAACGGCTATCGTCGCGCTCTTAGTTTTCATTTAGTGCACAAGTATGTACGTAACATGTGCTAATGCACGCTCAGTTCCTTCACTCTCATACTTTTATGGCAGCGGCATTTGGATATAACCGGAAAGGGATGCACTGCTTTACTTAATTGAGGTCAGGCAAACCCAACAGTATAAAATTGTTTGAAGTTTTTTTTACTATTCTTATATTTTTCCAGCCAAAGACAAATGCACAAAAAGTCAGCGCCTGGCTCCCCACAACTGCACTCCTCAAACGAAAGTTCTGACGATGACCGAAAACCCAGGCAGAAAGCCGACGGCCGCGCCGACAGGTACTTTTACGAAACTCTAATGTGCCAGCAGCCGCCCGACCATCCGAAATTCGGCTCTCCAGAATCCATGAAAAGACGAGACGCCAACTTAGCTAGAAATAAAGTAGAATATAGTAGAAAGTTTAGAGAAGTATCAGATACAGACAAGAATGACAGCGAAGACTATTCCGAAGACATTGCATCGAAGAATGTGGATTCTTCCGTAGTAGAATCTGATGATGTTTTGCAGGAACTAGGCCTAAAAAAACGCGGAAGACGAGGCAAATTCGCGCCATTTCAACAAGTCGTAAATTTTATGGGCAAGACGACGAGAAGGAATTAGTGCTGTGCCTCGGTGATCGACTGTTCTTCAACTGGTAGATAGTTAGTCGACTTTTTGTGTGTGTTTGTTTTTGTAGTTTTGTTTGTATTTGTAATGGCTGTCACACACCAACTCCGACTCGAAGTAAAGATTTGAAATATTAGCTTACTTATGTAGGGGTCTGGTTCAGGTTCTGTTCAGACATGTTTTAAGCTCACATTTCAATGCTCCACTTCGAATCGAGTTGGTGTTGAGTTATATCTATGCGACAGCTATAATAGTGATCCTTTTTGGTGTTATGGCTAGCGGTGACAAGTTTGAAAGTTTCGTATTATTTTATTGTTAAAAGGATGTAGATATTATAACTGTCGTCATTTTGAAATAGTGAGATATCATGGTATTGTTATATTTGAAACAACCGCTTCGGTAAAAAAAATATTGTAACAGTGTTTAAAAATAAAAGTTTGGAATAATATTTTATATTTTTATTTCGTTCATTATTTATAAGTACTCGATACAAAAATACAATGAGGTTAAAATAATACAATATAAATAAGTAAATCACTTAAAATGTATTAACTTACTGTACAATTATTCGTATATTACGAAAAGAACATTGAGATTTAGACGATTAAATCGACTCAAATTAGAAAATTAGTAACGAAACATCAAATTTAGAAATACATTTAAACAAAATTACAGTCAATTCTTTAAAAAACCACTGAAACACAAATGGTAGTATCGATTCAGTCAATTATTCTTTATGTAATCGACTAAAAGAATCCCCACATTATTTGCAGCAGTGTTACATCATCAAAAAAAAAAAAATAGATTTTGTGTGAGAAAAGAAAGGTAGTCAAGATCTCTCTGCTGATATTGGCTGACAAGTGAAACCCATCAATAGTAATACATTTTTTTTTGACTTACGAAATGAGCTTTGCATCTGTATGACTCTTATTCTAAAGTGGTTTATAGAAAAAAATTGCTTAGACTTATAAAGAGATATTTAAACATCAAAAATGTATGGTTTAACAGTATCTAATAATTGCTTATTTTTAAGCAACGTTTATAAATATAGGGGTTAACATGATACAATGCACTACAATAATTTTACTCCGGCCATCGAGAAAATTCGTCCCTGCCACTTGATAGTGCGACAATTCATATTGCTAATAAGGATGAAATTCACAAAACATGTTTATATAAAATTTACAAGCATCACGAACGCATTTTGTCAACAGCCAGACGATTGGTATTAACATTCCATACAATATCAGTGCTTAGACAAACGCAAAGCTCATTACAAATTGCAAATCCTGTTCAAACTTATTTTATCACACATAGACCAGTTTTAAAACATTACCTATTAATATATGATAAAGTGTGGTTAAATCTTACGTCAACTATTGAATGTTGCTATTGCACTACAAGGATCTTTTTCTCTTTTCATTTTCGAACGACCTTGATAAGGGGCGGTGTTGGCAACATTCAAGAAATGTATTGAAATTGAAAAAGCTATATGGCAGCGTTGGCTCCATTTTGCCACACGTCAAAAGAACCTTGTACAAAGTTGGTAACTAATCCTAAGAGCATAAATGAGATTTGACATTTACAAGGAGTCAAAACACCGGTAATAACCCTTAAAAACTCTGTTTAAAAGTAGCGTAGACCTATTTAAAGATCTTCTAAAATCAAATATATACAATAATATTTATTTATCCCTTGTAAAAATTAAGATTCTTGTCTCCCGAATTCTCAAATACACTTACACCCGGTTTTTGACTGAGAATTTTTATGTTGAAAACTTGTCAGGAGTCCGCCAAATTCAAAATTGCGTTGCAAAAATTGAAGAAAGTTTTGAATTTTGCGGGCTACATTGAAAGCGATGGTGTAGTCTGCGAAATGCAAAATATCTTGTTTTTTAGAATTTGCAGGTCAGTAGGTACCAGGCAGACAAAGACTGGATATTGCAAAAAAAAAAAATTGAAGAAAATTTGAATTTCGCGGATTATATTACCGAAGGCTAATTTGACAAGTTTTTAACTTCAAATTCCTAATTCAAAAGTATCTACCACACAGTATGAGACTTGACGACAGTTTAAAATTGAGTTGCGGCTAAGAATTCGGTTGTTAGAGAAATAGACTCTAGGGGCCTATAATATTTACAATAGAATTGTCCTACCTGATAGATCTAGAAATCAAATCCTAACTATTTCCTCGTATATTTATAAGTTTGCATTAGTGAATTCCAAGATATTTATCAGAATCCAAAAAGTTTTCAAGTCACAATGAAAATATGGTCTCTTTACTCTAAAATCGAATGCCTTTAAATGCATAAAATGTTATAACTATTTTAAGAAATATCTTATTATTGAAGTTATATAGAAAAGCTATTGTAAATTGTCTTGTAATAAAGTTTATGATCAATAGCAATTTTTAGGTTATAACCGGGCGGTGTTGGGGCTGCCCCGTTTCTGTAGCGCATCAGGGATGTTCGCGATGGCGCGCACTGATTGTTTCCACGCTGATATGCGCAAGCGGTGTGCGTCCCTGGTGCGCCGGGTGCGGGACAGCCCCAATGCTATCCTGGCAATGATCGCTGACCGGTTGGACTGCCCTTATATCCGGCATGGCTGTGGCAGGCATGTTGCTGTTCCGATGCCGGTTAGAAAATTATAATTATTGTATGTGTTTTTATTTATTTTATTTTTGATGACAATTTGGTGATTTAATTTTAAATTTTAATATTAATTTTTATTGTTAATTTTGATTTCAATTCTAAATTTGTATGTGAATTGTTTTATAATGGTATGCCTAATGAGTCCATTGTTACTTGATTATGAATAAATAATATTAATAACATAAATTTGCCAGGTAAAAGTAGCTTGGTAATAAAATTGATTGTATCGATATTCTTTTACAACAACACGACGCATGACACTCATAAAGTCATAACATAAACGTAAAGGAATACATTTCTATTTCCTATCCTTTTTTCCCGACATTGCCCGAGTTCATTAACGCTCGCAGTGTCGCACGTGATTAGCTAGCTGACATATGACGCATAATTTGATGTATGTTTTGTTTTGTTTTATACTATTAATTACTTACATAATACTGTATAGAATCAAGTTCTTCTAACTTAACAGACAGCTGTGCTGCTGGGGAGTTTGTTCCGCCACTTCTTCTTCCCAGCCAAAGCACTAGGAAGTGTCGAAGGGTGGGCGTTTTTGGGGGACTGTCTCATGTAACTTTGACGTTCAAAAAGTGCTGACTCTCAGCCTAGTTTGAATAAATGACTTTTGATTTGATTTGATTTGATTTGATTCAATCTGAGATGAATATTACTATCGCTAGTTGTTTTCTCTTCATTCACACATTACATGTTCAAATTAAGGTAACTGTCAAAACTGTAGATGTCGCTTAAGGTGAATGCCTAGATAGCCCTCGCCATACATTTTTCAGGTGTGGAAATCTCGGTAAATAAACAGTTTCTGCAGAATAAAAGCAACTGTAATGAGACTTTATAATGTATTATGTTCGCGTATAGCCCAAATTTTATAAAAAAAACAGTATTTCTAGGAGAATTAGACCGAATAAAAAACGAAAAATCTTTACATGTGTGAGTGACCTGAATCGCGCCATCTGACAGAAATTTATAGAACCACTGAGAAAGTTGGTTGCTGTTGTGTTACGAGTTTACGATTAGTAAACATTCATAATAGATGGCGCTGTTTGATATTCGAACATTTTAAAAGAATTTATCTTTTAAATTCGATAATGCGACGTTGCCATTCTAGAGGCAGCGCGCGCACACCGCGTTGTTGCCATACCGTCAATGCGTGATTACTTGAGTCTTGAAAACTTGCGAATCGTTTCCAGAATATTGTGTTTCTAGCAAGTTAGCGCCGGGCGCGCGGGTTTGCCCGCGGAGTTAACATTTTATGATTGATAAAATGTTTTTTATTATGGAATGAGAAAGAATGCTTTACATAAAGTGAAAAAAATATCTCTGCGATCTGCCCTTGGTTCACACAGATACAATACTAATGTAATTATTGTATTATCTAGTTTAAATATGTAGTAAGTAGTTACTAGTACACGACTTTCCAGATTTAAAAATCTTTTTAATGTATGTAAGTAGGTACTGATAACATTCTGATACGCTTAGGTACTAATCCATTGGTTTGGGTTGAATAAAATCAGAGAATAGAATTTGATGTATAAGTAAGTTATAACTAAATCAGGCGATCAGCGAAGCTACCTACACAATGGTGAAACGTAGGTACTACGTACATCTATTGATTGAATCATATTTATTCTTCTATTCTTTTATAATTCATGTGAAACCAGCAAGATTAGTGAATACACAGACAAACCACTTTGATTTTTCATAATTGCTTATTTTACTAGTATTATTAGCACACACAAAATGCGTCAAGCAGGGTTGCCAACTTTATTTTTTAGAAGATCGTACCATACATTTTAAAAGATCGTACTTTGCTAAGAATTCAAAAATAAAAATAGTACGCATTGAAATTTCAATAAAATAAATGGTAAACAAATGTGGTGGGTGTTACTATAACTTCAACGCAAAATTTAACATTTTGGTATAATATTTAAGAATCTGGACACCAATTTAGCAACTAAACTTTACGACGAGGTTTTTTTATTAAAGAAAAGGGGCTCGGAAGAGACTTTGTCATGAAATCCACACGAAACAATAAACACCAGTATCATTAGAACTTAAAACGAGATATTTACCATGTTTATTATTACTTAAAAAAAACTGTGCTACCTACTACTGAGAACCATTCAAATGAGTGCCATCCGTGAAACAGTTTTCATCAGGGCTTGTTAACGTTACCAAATTCACACTATAAGTATCGTTAAGTAACGTTATTTTCATAAAGTTAATATTTTAACGGTAAAACGGGTAACGATACTTTGGTATCGAATCTATAAAATAACGTTACCAATTAACGTTACTAGTATCGATACTTTTACATACATACATACATAGAATCACGCCTTTTTCCCATGGGGGTAGGCAGAAACCACGGAACGCCACCTGCTACGATCTCTACACACTTCTTTTGCCTCGTTTAGGTTCATAAAATTGGTCATACACACACGCCGGTTGCGAGTACTACGCACCTGACCTTTCTGAAGAATATCACTAATAAGGTCCCTATATGTCCTCCTAGGGCGTCCCCTCCCGGTGTTTCCACTCACATCTGCCTTGTAAATACCTTTTGTGAGCCGACCTTCATTCATCCTCTCAACATGACCAAACCATCTAAGCATACTTTTTTCAATTTTTGTCACTACATCTTCTTTTACACCACACCGTTCTCTTATCACATCGTTACCTAATGCGTTGTTGTCAACCTGCGCAACCTAAGCGGCACGCCATGGGCGGCGGCGCTCTACGGCAACATCGCCAATCAAACGGTGCAAATGCAACTTCAATAATGTAGACGAAAGAAAGAGATGAAAGAAAATAAATAAAAAATTAACGGTACTCAGTTACCGGTAAAACGTATGCCAAGTATCGTTACCAAGCATTACGTGACCTCTACTAATAACGTTATCTTCGTCCGATGAAAGTAACGATACCAAATTTTTAACGTTATTCAAAGCCCTGGTTTTTATTCAAAAGTGAAGCGTTTTTGTGTTTTATTGACGGTAAGTGTTATTTTTATGTGCAATGAATGATTTTCAAGGTGATATAGAGTATTATTATAATGGTAATTAATTACCCTTAAAACTTTACAAAAGTGTAAGATTTAGAAGATGAAATACAAAATCAAACGTTAGCAACACTCGTTGATTGTCGTCACATGACATACTACAAATTTCAGATATTCTCTCTGAAAACAACAGCTTGATGGTGGTGTTATTTCTGTTTCTTGAAACATTTCATAAATAAGATACATTTGCTGTTGTTTGTAATTATTCTTTTTGATTTCAGATTGAATTGCAACTGAACTGCCTAAGATGAACCCGACTAATAAACTTGCATAAATGTATACGACATGTGTATTCAGGACCGCGAAAATCACGGAAAAAAGTGCAAGCTGTATTGAAAAGACATCATGGAAGTTCTTTTAGTGATCTATAGTGAGTAAATTAGATTCCCATAAGATTTCGAATCAGATTTACGTGAGTGGAGGTTATTTGATACTCGTTGGTTCGTGTTGTAGTCTTCGTTTACAGCCATTTTTCCTTGCAGCCGAAAGCAAGCGAAGGAACAACAAGCATGCAAGCATGGCGTAACAAGAAACAGAAGGTAGTGGAAGAAACCGCGGTTTGCCCTGTTGTATTTAGGTACCTACAGACCTATCAATATTTTTCTGTCTCTCAACACTGTTTTTTTAACATATCTTTTATTTCAGTCCACATTCAACTCAAGATCGTCATCAGCTGTCCAACCTTTCGACAGCTTAAGATACGCCCTAAACCTATTCGCGTGGTATACCAGAAATTCGATACGAAGCCATAGCCTGCAGCTCTAGCTTCAATACAGTTGAATCTGTTACAGAGCAAGTAGAGACTGTTGATTTTGATTGGCCACAACCCGATTCAGAGACTGAAGCTTATCAACTAACTGTGGAAAGAACATCAAGTGACAACTTATCAGGTTTGGTAGGGTACCGTATTGTTGACTTGAAGAAGGTCATATGGTCACAACTTTGATTCTTCATCTGGAATGGTAAGTCCCAACTTGATACCATATTTTTGTGTTCATTACATTAGTACGCTTTTGCTTGTTTGTTGTGATGAAGTTTATGTTTGACAATACCAAAGTACAACATATTTTACACAATGTTCAGTGTAACAAATATCATTATTTCTTGGTATGTATGTATAAAAATAATGTATTTCTTGGATTGTTTCTTTTTAACAGCTATTATTATTTTGATTCTAGGTCCAGGGTCAATTGCGAATTACCAAAATGAATAAATGTTACTTCATTTGCTTTATATCTGTCACCCAACCATTGACTGTCATAGAAGTTAACCGGGATGAGGAAGTTATCAACGCTATGATGCCGAAGTTGGTAACATTTTTTAAAACGTGTACTGCCAGAAATTATATTGAGAAGAGTTGAGAAAAATGCTAAATGTCTAGACATCAAGGAATTAAAAGGTATAAAAATATAAGTCTTACTCATTTCCTAACTTATTCCGCAGGTCTCTGAGGTGTGGGTTCAGTAAGAATAGTCTAACAAAACTGTGTAAATTCATTTGTTGCAGCGAAAACTGCGTCTTCCAGCATTTGATTCAGATCGCACGGAAATTATATAAATGGAAGTAAAAAGTGACAAGCAGAAGACTGATACGGCGCGGCGGCGGCGGCGACTGCAAAAAGTAGCGCGTAGAAAAGAAGATATTTTATTATAATATTTATAAGTATCTTTGTATGGTGGTACGAGTCGATGGTTCGAATCCAAGCCGGCACTTTGCTGAGTGTAAATTATTTCATCACCACAGTTCAGAGGAGGCCTGAGTCTCAGCAGTGGGAACATTATAGAATAATTAATAAGCTATTTTTGCACGTAGCGATGTATAGTTTGTGTTATTTTGTTAGTTCATAAGATTTTTCTGTGTAGATAAGTTTCACTCATGTATTTAGGTACCAGCCTAACAATTCAATTGTAAAAGAATATTTATTGCAGTTCAAAATTGTATCATAAGTAGGTATTCTTGAAACATTAATAAATGTTATGGTTAGCTAGCAACCCCTTTGTGTTGTTATGTAAGATACATGTGCCGTTATATATAGTTACGTATGATGTTATTTATATTGTAATCTACATACATAATTCTTTCTAATACTAAATTCAAAATCATAATTGTAAATATCAAAATATTTAAAAAAGTATGTTATCTTTGTATGGTGGTATGACTCGATGGTTTGAATCCAAACGGAAACTATCTAAGTAAATGTAGTGAGAGTAAATAAAACATTATTTTTATGAAAATATTAACCCCTTTTTACTAAATAAATATTATTAATTTATAGTAGGGTACAATAAAAAGCTTTACAATGTAATAAATAGTCTTTTATTTATTTAGTACACGTCACTATTTACACTTCCATTCCTTCTTCTGCCTTACATTTCTTCCCGTGGGTGTCGTAAAAGGCGACTAAGGGATTTACTAGAGAATGGGCAGCAGCGTTCTCTATGCATTTTACCATCACACTGCGATCGCCAACCCGCTTGCCAAGCGTGGTGATTATGGCAAAGCCCCCCAAATAGGGGGAGGCCTATATCCAGCAGTGGACGTCTTGCGGCTGAGATGATGACTATTTACACATTACAATTTAGGTTCAGTCACATTACTACAACTTATAGGGACAGTGTACCTATATTAATTTCATTTTAAACTGTTTGAATAAAACGACATCTAGTGGTGTCGAAAGTTACTACTATTTACTTTGCATGTGTGTGTAAAGAGTAAAGTCAAGCGGCTAAATCTTTAGAATGTACAAATCTTTGTATGAGACCAGTTAACAAGCACAGTGACTATCTAAAAAAATCAAGTTAATGCCCTAGGTTTCGCATATAATAAAGTTATCTATTAAAGATTTATAAGTTAGGCGTAAAAATTGAAAATGTTCCAAATTGTGGATCTAGCGCCATCTAGCGACAAAATGGCATCTGAGATAATCATCCATCCACCTTAAAATAAAACGGTAATAGCGGTCACTAACCTACATTATCCAGCATGTTCTTATTTCAAAAACTGTAAATGTCCGTTAGCGTCCGGAATCAATATTTATCGTGATCGGCAACATGTTCCATGTTCTTGAAACCGAAAGAGCTGTGACCGCTATTGCCATGATAAAACATTGGCGACCGATTTTTTTTTTGTTTTGTTTTAAGATACCGATATACATACATCGCGTTTGAAAAAATTCACCAGCAATTTAATTTGTACTTGTAAAACAAACGGTAAATAATTGAAGGTACGATTATAAGAATTCCCTCACCAAATGTCACTTCAAAACCTCTTGACCACCTTCCAATCTCCACCCCCTCAATTTCCCCTCGACGGCCCACTCTGAACAAACTCACTGATGACGTCCGCGTGCTCCTCATTGACGCCTATGATCATCAGTTGCGTCTTCGTAACCATGAACAGCGTCGCTCCATCGATCTCGTTGTCCTGAAGAAGTGATGCTGTTTCGCCCCAGTTGCATTTGAGAATATGATCTGATAGGTCTTCTACCTGTAGACGATGAGAAAACATGGTGGTCAGTCTTTGATTAAAATAAAACTAGCGGAAGATGTGTCACTAGACGATAGCGCATGGACCGCATAAATTAGGCCCCGGGGGCCTAATTATTCTCAGTCGCAATACGACTAGCTTTCGATTGAGACGTGCGTGCGTGTATATTCCAATACGCTAGTAACGCACTAAAAAGAAAAACAATGCCTTCGTGTGCCTTCACTGGGTGCAGGAACCACTCTAAAAGAAAAAATAAATCACTCGGCATCACATTTCACTCATAAGTACATTTTTCTTTTTTAAAGATTTGATTAAATAAATTTGTACCCGTTCGAATTTGTTCGCCATTTTGTAGAGCGGGATAGAAACATACAATGCGTTAGTGTGCGACACGTCCGGCTAGAACAGGGCGCCGCGTCGCCGTCGTCACTCGGCGTGACGTGCGTTTCTAACGAAATAATACGAAGAGCGGTGATGCTCTGTCTTGGTCGCACGCCACCTTTGTGCATTATTCTGTCTCTTTCTTTGTTGGCGTGTAATAATAACGATTGTTTGTGTGAGTAAATGTGTCTGTGTACGTATAAGAGTCACTGTTTGAATACCTAACGTAAGAACGTTACATATCTATTAGTTTTATTTTAATCAAAGTGGTCAGTATTTGTAGCGACATCTACACTGGCACATGTGAACTACGCATCAGACTGATGTCACGCAAAATCCTGCATCGCGCAAGCAGAGTTTACCGCGCAATTAGCTTATGAATTTACCGGCCAGACCTGATTTTAGGATGAACTAATTTTGCCTTAGCCAAACCAGTTCTCCCTTCTCATCAGCATAATGACTCTACACAAGGTAAGTTTTTTATCCAGTGCGCAAATTTTAACAAATGAAACTTAAACGAGTTATAATAGTCATGCAATTTTTATTTTTATATATCTTAGTACAAAGAAAATAAGTTATCGTTAACGAAAGATGTCTATTTTGAAACTGGTTTTTATGGTAACTTGCGCGCGGCGCCGGCGCGGCAGCGAAGGTGAACGACCGACCACCTGTGCGCACGGTTACTGACCTATTAGTACCTACCAAATGTTCGATCGGTCAAAATTCTAAGAATATCGAAGTACCTACGCCGTCGCGCGGTTACTGACCTATTACTATTGTCAATATCATATTAGGTACGAAATATGTAGGGTGTCCACAGTTTACTGATCTAAGGTCGGATAAAAATTTTAAAAAAAGTATTGAAAAAATGGTTGAAATGTGTTCTATTACTGATACTGAACCACCAAAAAAAAATTTGCGCACTGGTTATGAAATTATCCAATATGTTTATGTGTGACAGTTAACAACGGTTAAAGTTTCACAACGGAATGCTAACACTACATTGCTACTTTTTGTACTGCAGTAAGCTGAACATGCTGTTTCTTTTGTCTTTTCTGCATGGTTTGGCCTAGGCGAAACTAGTTCATCCTAAAATAAGGCTTGGCCAGTAGCTTAAACAACGTACCGACATCAATTGTCGGGCAGTTGCCCAGTGTGGTCGGAGGATCCTCTCTTTTAGAGTTAAATGGAGAGCTTGAAATAAAGCGTGGTAAGGTGTGTTTCAATTAAATATTTGAAAATCCAGGTGTTGGTTTCTGTTTGGGTGAAGTTTAGAAACCTGCTGCTTGAAAGGGTTCTGTAAACCCTCAATCCCCACCCAGTTTTTTTTTAAACGATATTATTAATATGACTTCAATCTCATAGGTGAATGAAATGTAAAGAGATTTTATCACCCGTTAAATTGTGCACCGTCCCCCATTTCTGTTCTTAGTGGTAGCCAAATCGGATATGTTAAGTTAAATCTGTGACCAAATGCGCGCGAGCCGAGCGAGCGAAGCGAGCGATGTCGCGGCAGTTGCCAGCAAGCACTACTTCCAAGTTTTTGGCAATTATTTGGCTATTTAGAATTAGTACGATACCAGTTCACAATTTCCCGGTTTGCCTTGTCAGATTACAAATTGTAAGGAGTTTTAAATAAATAATATCTCAAGATAAATGATAAACTACTAATGATCCTAATAATACTATCATTTAAGTAGATTTTTTTATATTTTCTGAATATGAGAACGTTGTATAGACTGTAGACAATTTTCTATTTTGTTAAGTACCTGGTACTTGTTGACAGTCCTACACCGTCCTCCCATACCTATTAACACTTTAATTTGAAACCATTTTAAAAGAGCAACCATGGTGTTTCTTGCCGGCTCTTCTCCATAGGAATCAACAAATTGGAACGGTGCACCTAGCTTCTGACGTTTCAATAGTGCCCATGTAGGTTTATGTGAAATAAAAATATTTTGCTTTGATTTGATTGGGCTTGATACTGATCAGGGTGCTTAACTCTTGATTTTAATTCCGATCGATTGACATTGGAATTGGAACTTTTCGTATTCTTGAATTTGACGCTTGCGACAAAATGTGCTTAAATTGGGTGTCCATTTTTTTGAACTAAAGCCCGATTTACACTTCAATAAGTACAGTAGCGAGTTAAGAACTCACACAGTTAAGGAATAAGTAGTAAGTTGTAAGTAGCGTCCAAACGGGCGGAGTGAGTAGTCATAAGTTGCCGAGAAGAAAACTAGTCGCGTTTCGCGTTGTTTTAATCCAGAAAATGGATGTTGAATTACTTAACACCAATTTACGTGCTATAATAAGAGAAATAGTATCAACTATAATAGAAAGAATAGAAAATAAGAGAAAGAGTAATCAACTCGCCCGCCTGCATGCCGGGCCAGTTAAGTTGGCGGGGCGCGGGAGACGCGAGAGAGGGGGCTACTTCGCACTGGACTCGCCAAAAAATAGGATCGCGATCTATTCAACTCAACTTAATCGACAACTTACTACTTAACTCGCTTTTGCCGTTCAAACAACATTAACAACTTAACTCGCCGATGACGCAAGTTAACTCGCTACTGTACTTATTGAAGTGTAAATCGGGCTTAAGTGGAATCGAGATCGGGCGTTGTTGTTGTTCCAATGTTGACACCATTGTTTTCAAGAGTACCGAAGTAGGTGTATGCAAAATTAACATTGGAATCGTATTGGCATTAGACTGGAATTAAAATTAGGTTGAAAAGAAAATTATATGCGAGATCTTATTGTAAGTGGTTCATGCTTATTTCTCATTGTACAGAAAACCTATTATTAGGGTTTCTGTACAATGAGAAATAAGCTAATACTTGAAATGGATAAAATATTGATATATCCTCGTACAAACAAAAAGGCAGAAACTTTAAAGTTACAAGACAATCTCTTACCGTCCAAGATTTGACTGTAGATTGCTGTAACCTCGTGAATGGATTAGAATCCCCATTTGCAACATCTTCCTGCACATTTTCTACTTCTTCTTCTTCTTGCACTTCTGTCGGAACTAGCTCTTCTATTACTCTTTCTTCTTGAACAACAGTCGCTGCGTCTTTCACTTCTGTTAGAACAGGTTCTTTTGTGCCACTTTCTTCTGGAACAATTTCTTCTTTAACTTCCGCTGGGGTAGTTTTTTCTGTGTTGGAACTCTGGGGTTTCGTTTTTTGATTGACTGGTTCTCTGATCTGTAATAAGTAATGTTATGTTTTAGCAACTTGTCTCGATTCTACTAGCAGTTCGTTAAAGTGTCTATCCAGTTTATAACGGGTATTAAGAGCAGCATATAATGTTCCCACTGCTGGGACCTAGGCCTCTTCTCGGGGAGAGGGAGTGGGCTATAATAAACCTCGTGCCGGTTGTTAGATGTCACAGGTCTTCGAATTTTTGGTTCTAAGACATGCCGGTTTTTTCACGATGTTTTCCTTCACTGTCACATAACAGGTATACCAGCGGGTTAGTTGCGTAACACACTTGCAGTAGGAATGGATTTCATTTTGACAGTTTAACAACATTCATTGCGTCATTTAAGTAGTCAAGCAGATACATTTTTTTAGAAGTTAGCAATATCCTTCAAAAATTATTCAGACTGGTGGTGTGTTAATGAGGATGTTGGTTAAATGCGGAACGAGTCCGACAATCTCGGTAAAGTTAATGAAGCCTTAAAAACACACTTAATAAGGTTTACATTACATCAGCATCATCATAACAGGCGAAATACCGATGGCCCCACCGAATAAACGTGCAAGAGTTCTTTCAGGATTTAGTTTTTCATTTTTCGTTTCTTTTGCTTATCCTGCACCCACTTAATTTTTTTTTTAATTTTGGACTCAAGCACTCCTATTATAATAGTGAATTTCTTTATTCTTGGGAAATAATTAATTTTAAAATTATAGGAATAATAGTTTATGCTATTATTACATTCTTTTTGAGTGGCGACTCTCGAGTATACAATAATAAACATGTTAAAACCTATTACATAAATGAAAACTGATCTTATTAACTCTAATATAAATGTATACGATCTTTCCAATCATATAATAGCAGAACAATGTACTGTAAACAAGCGTGTAAATAGTTATAGCTGGGTTCAAAAATAAACTTGATTTATGGAGAATAATAGTGTAATATTACAGTACGTTTTATTAGTTGTGTATTATTACACGAATAAACGTGTAATGATATATTAATGAGACCTAGTCAAGCAAATTTCACAAGAGAAAACACATTAGATTAGACTGACCTGATAGTCTAGTGGTTAGTGACCCTGACTGCTAAGACTGAGGTTGTGGGTTCGATTCCCACCCAGGACAAATGTTTGTGTGATGAGCTCAATCATTTGTTCTGTGTCTGGGTGTAATTTATCTATAATATGTATGTATTTAGAAATATATAAGTATGTTTATCAGTTGTCTGGTTACCATAGTACAGGCTCTGCCTAGTTTGGGATCAGATAACGTTGTGTTGGTTGTCCTAAGACATTATTATTGTTATTAAATAGCTTTTCATGAATTTCCTGAAACTTGTTGATGTTTAAAAAAAAGTAAATATTACACATTATTTATACCTATTTATAATGAAATGAGCGTTATTGAAGTTTTGAACGCTTTTATTTTTTGCTGAAAAGTTATTAATTTTCTCTTACACGATTATTCGGTGGGGCCATCGATACGTCCCCTACTGGACATAGGCCTCCCTCAATTTAGGGGTGTTTTCCATAATCGCCACGCTTGGCAGGCGGGTTGGCGATCGCAGTATGGTGGTAAAATGCATAGAGAACGCTGCTGCCTACATGGAACAACAAGTCCACGTTAAGGTCGTAAAAATGTCGCGGCGGCATTTTTTCGTGCACTGTTTAGTGCCAAAAGTAGAAAATCGAGCAGTATGTTTTTGGACGTGTTGGGATGCACTTTGTTTGGATTCTCAATACTCGGTTCAACACCGAGAGTTCCAAATCGAATGCGCGAAAAAATCCTGCCTCGATATATTATGTTCGTCCTTGCGAATGTACTCTTATAAATGTTGTACTCACCGGAAAAGCGTAATTCGATTCCTGAATGATGTGTCCGCCTATGACATGAGTTAAAACGAATCGAGGTTGTTGTTTCTTAACCTTTTTCTTCTTTAAGCGAGTTACTTGCTTCGGTACTTTAAAATTATCAAAAGGCGGTGCCTTTTCAGCTTTTTCTGTTTCTCTAGTTTCAGTTGATGTATTTTTAGTCGTAGGCTCATTGTTTTTAGGATAAATATTGTGTATTCCTTCGGCATTTCTAATTTCAACATTTGCTTGTAATCTGTTATCTCTTCTATTGATTTGGTCTTTAACATTGGTGTTATTTTCCAGAGCAGTATCATTTTCTATATTGTCGACTGTTGAAGAACTAATTCCTCTTTTTAAAATAATCATCTCTCTTATTGTTCTTAATATTTCAGCATGATTTATATCTGCGTTATTAATGACAATATTTTCTAAGATTTCAGTATTTAACCTTTCATTCGGGTCTGATTCATGAGCTTCTTCATTTGCTTTTAAGATTTGAGCATTTTCGTAATTTGCTTCAAACGTTTGAGCATGTTCATCTTCTGTGTGTAACATATGTGAATGATCAATGGTTTGCTCAAAATCATAACCAACGTCATTACCTTGTAATTCTTCTTCAGTCTCTTCATCAATGTCAGACTTATTTTCAGGGTTTTCAATCTCCATTCTAAAATAATTTGAATAGTTTCCAGGGGCTTCAAACTCCGGATTAGCATATTCTAAACTGTTGTCAAGATTTTCAATTTCCATTTCAAGATATTCTTGATTGATTTCAGGAGCTACAATGTAGTTTAGAAAATCTAGTTCAGACTCTTCAATAAGTGAAGCATCCTCAGCGCTTTCAAGCGTCTCTAAATCATTTTCTATTTCATTGTTAATTAGTTTAGCTTCTTCAGGACTAGTTTGTATATTTATTTCCTGTTTAGTTTCTTTATTACTCCAGTTTCCATGTCTCAGTAGTTTTTTTAATCTTAGCCTGCAGTGGCATTTTAGTGATGACTTCCTTATGTTTCTCAGACCAGGTTCAATAGCGCTTCCAAGTTCCATATTGATTATATCATTATTTATTCTTTGTCGTCCAGTGTTTATGCGGGCCCCTGGATACATTGGGCGTCTAATAGAATGCTGGATTGCAGGTCTTCTTATAGGCATGTGTCTGCGGTTTCTGAGCCTAAGACTGGTTCGATTTACAGAGAAACGATTGTAATATGAGCGATAAACGGACACACAATTGCAAAAACTTAAATACGAGTAGGAGGATTGTTTGAAATACCGATTGTAATAGGACCGATTATTATATAACCGATTTCTAGAGGACCGATTGGAGGATGACACTTCAATGATATTTGATTTAATTTCACTATCATAGTCTATAAGGATCGGGTCCTCCCGTCCTAACGCTGATCAGCTCCTGATGAATGCACAAATGGCTTCAGCATTTTCCTCGGTGACTCCTATGTTTACGAGCTGGTTCTTCGAGACCAGGAATAGGGACTCTCCATCTATTTCATGCTCTTGGAAGACTGACACCGTTTCGTTCCATTCGTATTTGAGCAGATGGTTTGATAGATCCTCAACCTGTGGATTTGGAGCAGAAATGTTGGAATTAGATAAAGAATAGACAAAATAAACTGTGAGATGAGAAAATCTGAGGAATTGACTTATTCTTTTTTCATTGGCTTCCATTTTGCATAATACACTAGCGACCACAATTTGAATCATTTTGAAGATTATTGCTAAACCGTTGCTATATAATATTTGACAAATTTGTCTGCTCAACAACGAAAATAACGCAATGAATAGAAACATAGAAAAAAAGCAGGCGCTTCACTTTGTGTAAATTATTTTAACACCACTGCTCTCAAAACGGTGAAGGAAAACATCGAGAGGAAACCGGCATGTCTTAGAACCAAAAATTCGAAGACATGTGACATCTTCCAACCCGCACTGGGCCCGCGTGGTGGATTATGGTTCACTCCCTCTCACCGAGAGGAGGCCTGTATCCCAGCAGTGGGAACATTATAGGCTGATGATGGCCTGAAAGTTATTTGAATGTAATTCAGTGAAAAGGTTGAACGGGAGGCTCACTCAAGTGAGTAGATACTAGCTACGCACTGAGATTACACTCAGATGGTATTTCCCACAGGAACCGAGCATTTTTCTGCCATTCAAGTATCCTATTATAATCGGGAATAGTGAAGCCATATATCGTCATCATTTCTGCTGAAAGTCGTCAACTGCAGGACATAGGCCTCCCTCAGGCACCACCACTTCGACCATTTCTGTTCTTCCCGCATCCAGCGGATTCCTGCGGCCTTCACTAGGTCATCAGTTCACCTTGTGTTATTGTAACACCTGCATTCTATCTGCCAGGGTCGCGAGATTCGTTCGAAAGAGTTCCCGTGGCCCTGGCATATAGGCAACTAAAGGAACACAGGTAGGTTTTAGTCAGTCAAAGTTTGACACGCCCTTCCGCTACACCCTAGAGCGGGAGACGTCATTTGATGATTTCCCACACAAACAAGTGCGAGTCGGACTCGCGCACCGAGGGTTCCGTACAAACTTGCAGGTATTCACGGTTTATGCATAAGGTTTATGTTTATGAAATTAAATGGTTTTATTTTTTTTATTTTTATAGGTAAATTTTGGTTTACGATTTATGACGTATTAAAAAAAAAACTACTTACTAGATCTCGTTCAAACCAATTTTCGGTGGAAGTTTACATAGTAATGTACATCATATATTTTTTTTAGTTTTATCATTCCCTTATTTTAGAAGTTACGGGGGGGGGGGACACATTTTACCACTTTGGAAGTGTCTCTCGCGCAAACTATTCAGTTTAGAAAAAAAAACCGGCCAAGTGCGAGTCGGACTCGCGCATCGAGGGTACCGTACAAACCTGCAGGTATTCACGGTTTATGCATAAGGTTTATGTTTATGAAATTAAATGTTTTTTAAAAAAAATTATATTTGAGTTGACTGATTGAAAGGTAAATTATGGTTTACGATTTATGACGCTTTAAAAAAAACTACTTACTAGATCTCGTTCAAACCAATTTTCGGTGGAAGTTTACATGGTAATGTACATCATATATTTTTTTTAGTTTTATCATTCCCTTATTTTAGAAGTTACGGGGAGGGGGACACACATTTTACCACTTTGGAAGTGTCTCTCGCGCAAACTATTCGGTTTAGAAAAAAATGATATTAGAAACCTTAATATCATTTTTGAAGACCTATCCATAAATACCCCACACATATGGGTTTGATGAAAAAAAAAAATTTGAGTTTCAGTTCTATGTATGGGGAACCCCAAATATTATTGTTTTTTTTTCTATTTTTGTGTGAAAATCTTAATGCGGTTCACAGAATACATCTCCTTACCAAGTTTCAATAGCATAGCTCTTATGGTTTCGGAAAAAAGTGGCTGTGACATACTCGGACAGACAGACAGACAGACACGACGAATCTATAAGGGTTCCGTTTTTTGCCATTTGGCAACGGAACTCTAAAAAAACCTGCATTCTATACAAACAAAAAAATGATCTGATTTGATCTTATTAACCGACTTCAAAAAAAGGAGGAGGTTATCAATTCGTCTGTATTTTTTTTAAAATGTTTGTTAGCTCATAACTTTTGACTGGGTGAACCGATTTCGATGATTTTTTTTTATTTGAAATTTGGTTCCATTCAGACAGTGGGATCCATGTGAAAACCATATAAGTCTTATATTTGCATTAAGTATTGGCGCGAAAAATGAACGAATAACGCGATTAGATTAGTGCAGGGTATCTACCATAACTAAAAAGTTAAAAATAAAAACTTTTTACAAAAAAATAAAAACCGACTTCGGTTCGACCGAAGTCGGTGGCAAAAAAAAAACCTCTAATACAGATCATAAGACACCGAATTCCAAAATTAAAGTTATTTTTGACATTGTAGTGTTTTTTTTAAGGAAGTTGGTTTTTATTTTTTTGTAAAAAGTTTTTTAATCCTTATATGAGTGAAATAATATTGTAATCGGACCCCTAACTATAAATGACAATCTGAGACATGTTGAAGAATATTTCTAAGCCATTGCTCTATATGTTCGAAGAATTTGTCTGTTTAAAGACAAAAATAACGCAATGAATGTTGTTGAACTATCAAAATTAAAACCCTTGCTGATCAATAACTACAGAGATAACCTCGGTTCTGGGTTAATCTACCACGCGAGCCCAGTATGTGTTGGTAGATGTCTTCGAAAGTTTAGTTCTAGGACATCCCCCCGGATCCCTCACTGTTTCCTTTTACCGTTTTAAGAGCATTGGTGCTCAAAAACATTTACACAAAGTAAGAGTGCCAGCACGCGTAGCATGACCACCGTAGAAAAGGGTTTTGTCTATTCTTGGTAGAATAGAGATAGAATAATCATGCTACGCCGATAAAACGGTACAAATCTTTCTACAATCTTTAATTCGGCTTTAATCTTTCTACAATCTGTAATTTTATCTATTTTTCCGTCGACAAAACCCATTTCTACAGTGGTCATGCTACGCGTGCTGGTTGGGTTTGAACCCACGATATACAACACGTAAGCCGCGTCTTTTACCACTTTAACGTCTGTAGATCATCATCTACCTGCCTTTTCCAACTGTGTTGGGGTCGGCTTCCAGTCTGACCGGATGCAGCTGACTACTAGTATTTTACATGGAGCGACTGCCTATCTGACCTCCACAACCCAGTTACTGGGTAATACGATACCCCTTGGTAAGACTGATTGTCAGACTTTCGGGCTTCTGACGACCCGTAACGACTGACAAGGAATCACGAATATCAGCTGGGATCGCTTAACGTGCTTTCCAAGGCACGGAGGGGTCTTGGTATGTAAAGATGGTCACCCATCCACGGATCAACCGCGGCAAGCGTAGCTTAACCTGAACGATCGACCCGTGCGGCTGTTGAAACTTAACCACAAGCCCTTCTACTTAACGTCTATAGATCTCGGCGTTATTGTTCAAATTATCTTACCGTCCAAGATTTCACAGTAGTATGCTGCAGATCTTTAAACGGATTCAGCGCTTTAGCATCTGCCATCTCCTCTTCTTCCTTTTTCTTCTCACAATGCAGAAGAAGATAGTGGAACGGTAGCAGCTGCACATCTACTCCTGTGTTCTTCATTTCTTCCTTCATGCATTCTTTTAGAGCGTCCACTGATTCAGATTCTGCTTTTGGATTCGTTTGTAGCGTTTTTTCTATTAGAGGTTTTCTGATCTGTAATGAATTAAACGAATATGGTAAGTGATGAGAAAATGTATGAGGAGACGACTGAAAATAATAAATGGAGGGATTTTGTGAGTAATATGAAAGAGAAGGGAGTTATTGATAATCTAACGTGTGTTGTGTTAACTAAACAATTAAAATTAAAGTGTCTGTTTTGAATGTCTAAGTAAAAGCTTTTTCATAATTTAGACAAATATGTAATTGAATAAATGCATCTGAGAGTCTATACGGGACTTAAGACGAAAACCAATTTTCCAAATTTTTGTCCATCTGTTTATTCCGGTTTATCTCGGAAACGGCTGCACCGATTATGACGGGACTTTCACTAGCAAATAGCTGATGTTATAGGTAGTAACATAGATTTTTGTCTCGGTAGCCCATGACAAAATTTGTGCCGGGCGAAGCCGCGGGATAGTTGTTTAAAAGGAAAACAAGCAATCCACATTACGTAAATAAAATATAATTGTTATAGACACCTTTGGGTTAATAGTAATATGTACCTACTTAAAGATATTTAACACCCTTAAAGCAATGCACTTTAGTAATGAAACCCCAAAAATAATGGCAACGTTGATTCTAAAGAATAAACATTAAAAACATGCATTTTGTACTTACTGGGAACGCGAAGTTAGATTCTTGAATAACATATCCATCTACTACATGAGTCAATATGTCCTGTTTGGGTACAACTTTCTCAGGAGTTGTTATTTTTTCTTCTTTAACTTCAGATTTTTGTTCTTTGACTTCTATCTTTTCCTCTTTAGGTTCACTTTTTTTCGTTGCTTCTATTGTTTTTGTTTTACTAGCATTGATTTCATTGCTAACATTGTTTTCATTTTTAACATTGTTTTCGTTGCTAACACTGTTTTTATTGCTAAGATTATTTACATTGTTAACATTATTTTCATTGCTAACATTATTTTCATTGCAAACATTATTTTCATTGCTAACATTGTTTTTATTGGTAATATTATTTTCATTGTTAACATTATTTTCACTGCTTACAATGTTTTCAGTGCTAACATTGTTTTCACTGGTCTTAACAGCTTCCACTTTTATTTCTTTCCTAACTTCGTCTTTCTTATTTTCTTTATGTTTCTTTTCTGGTGTCTGCGTATTTTTGTTTTTAGGAATACTTTCTAATATTTTAATGATTCTACTTTCGATTGTGTCCGCCTGCGCTTTGGTCACCGCCGCTCCCTTTTCTGACTGGATGGTGACCGTTATAACCTTATCAGTTGGTACTTCAGCCATCACTGTATCGTCATCAGTCTGTGCCTCAATATTAGTCTTAATTTCAGTCGTATTTTGAACACCTTCAGGTGATTTATTTTCTATAATCTGTTGCGGCGTATTATCACTTATTCTATCCTGTAATAGTCTGCCTCGAGCTTGAGTGTACACTGTGTTCCGAATCAGCTTATCACTTTCACTTGGTCCAGAGGTTGTCACAGTCCTGATTTCAGTTTTAATTTGATTCATATCTTGTTTGAATTGCTCTATGTTTTCTACAAAAACCATTGGCGTGTTCTGATTAATTTGAAGTGCTTGGTTGTTTGGATTATTAGCGTTTAATTTAGGTCTGTGCACAGGACTTGTGTTCGTCCCTATTTCATTACATAGCTTAGTAATAATTATACCCTGTTGTAGATTTTTGTAAATTGGTTGCGACGCTGGAGAGCTGGCCATCTTGTTTTGGATTTCATCTGGAGATTCACT
This sequence comes from Aporophyla nigra, assembly GCA_947507805.1. Taxonomy (NCBI): domain Eukaryota; kingdom Metazoa; phylum Arthropoda; class Insecta; order Lepidoptera; family Noctuidae; genus Aporophyla; species Aporophyla nigra. The sequence continues at coordinate 3,424,769 of OX382320.1, forward strand.
CTTTCGTTTTCGACTAGTATTCGGGTTATTTAAATAGGTTGTGTTAGTCGCTGTGTTTGTTGCAATTTGATGGCTGTTTACTCTCTCCTGGTTATAATGATGTTGTTGCTGAGTTGGCGGAGTTTGGACTGGTATATGTTGTGGCTGTGGTATGTTATGGGGTATGTTTTGTTGTTGCATTCTTTGCTGTTGCACAGGAACATTCTGTGGTTGTGATTTTGGTACATTATTAGCGTTATTTTCAACGAATCGTCGTCTCGGTTGTATCGGTCGGCAGTTATAATTCTGTGCAAAGTTTCTCACATTTGCCACGGGAGACACAACATTGTTCATAGCTTTATTGGCCTCTTGATGAGGTTGCGGATTGGTTGGTTTATTATTATTAACGTTTTGTATGTTCATCGCATTGTTGGGCATTATCTGAGGTCGTACAGCATTCACATTTTGAGGCATTCGCTGTCCAATATTCTGCACATATGTTTGACCAGTATTGGCCTGTTGTATTTGTAGATTTTGCATGTTGGTCATTGCCTGCATGTTCTGTAGTTGGTTTAGAGACATTACAGGCCTCGTCATGTTCATTTGTTGGCTCATCTGTGGTCTCACGTTCATGAATTGGACTTGTCGCTGGACTTCAACCGTTTGATTGCCCTGATTCGGGACCTGTCTCGCGACGGTCATCTGGTTTTGCATCATGTTTTGTGCATTTGTTTGTATCTGTCCTGTGTTAGGATTCTGATTTATATTCCTTTCGTTACTCTGTATGCTGTGCTGTACATTCTGAACCATGTTTGGCACAATATTGGCCAGTTGCATAGATCTCATATCTTGGTGGTTTTGCGCCAACATGTGCTGCTGGAGTTGGAAGTTGGCGAAGTTTTGTTGAAGGTATAGTTGGTTCTGATCCATCTGCTGTTGGACTGGCTGTAGCATATTGTTGGGCAGTTGTTGGACGTAGACCACTGGGTTGGGTTGAGGCCGGTTCTGCATCCATGGTGGTGGATTTTGAGGGTTTATGAAGAAGGTCTGGTTTGGCTGGATCTGGTCTCCTGGAACAATTTATTACTATTTACTAACCGAACATTTCAATTCTTTGAATATGAACTACATATTTTGTTTATGCTAAATCAACTAATGATAGTAAATGACCGCCTGAAGTCTCAGGGTATTGAGTTTCCTTAATAGCTTAGGCATTTGCGTTGGTCTGATAACAGTTTCATGTAGAGCACAGATATGCAGCCCATAGCAACGAGATAAAAGCTAAACAGATACTGTTATCACTAATCCATCTCTCAAACAACATATATGTAAGCAGAACTGATCGTACCAAAGGATTGGCAGACCATGGTCGACCATTGAGTAAACAACACTCACCAGGTTGTACCAACACCTGCGTCTCGTAAACAAATCGTACTGGACACAGTACCATCTGCTGCTGCACCGCTTGCTGGCCCCTGCAGACAAAAATATCATCATGTGTTTTGTTGAGACAGAAATGTATATATCTGGACAAAGGTTTTAGTCTTGGACAGTTAGAAAGTGGGCTGATAATATGTGTAAGGAATCTTCATAGTGTAGTTCCTGGGAAGTTGCTGGCGTCTATGCCAAGTATGGCGAAAAAGATGCAAATGAGGTAAGGGCAAGATGATGATCAGACAACAAAAGCCTCATCATCATCATCATCATCATCATTTCAACCGTATGACGTCCACTGATGGACATAGGCCTCCTTCAATTTTTTCCTACACTATGTTGAAATCTGAATGCTAAATTTATAACTAACTAGCTTCTGCCCGCAACTTCGTCCGCGTCAAAGTTTTGCTCCCCTTCCCGTCGCATCGAATTGCCTGCCATTATTCATTGCTGCTCCGCTCCTTTTGACGGACCAGTAGTTTCTGAGATTACCGTGTTCAACAAAACAAACAAACAAACTCTTCATCTTTATAATATTAGTATAGATTTTAATTATTGTTTTTTAAAACTTACCCTATGGGTTCAGGCTGGTTCATTGGTTGCTGCATCTGAAAATAAATAAAAACATTTGATTTAATATAGTATGTAATAAAGTTGTAAAGTTGAAGAATGTAATAAAGTTTATTGACTTCATTATTACAGCTAGTAGTAGTAGACCATAGAGCAACACGGACCACCGGCGGATCAGCACCCTAATTGCGAAACGCACAATTTACCAGAATCTGAATGGGATTGAACATTATTTCTAAACCATTGCGTCATTTGTTCGAATAAATTATCGGCTCAGCAACGTAAATAACGCAATGTACGTTGTTTAACTATGAATATTAAACCAATTCCTATCGATAAAAAGTTCCGCAATTACCCCTCTGGTCCGTGTTGCTCTGTGTAGTAGACACACATACACAAAACTATAATACTGGAAACTGCAAAAGGTTTAAAAACGTCAGGATTATGTTTAGATGCCCCTAGCGGGTTGCTAAGCGCTAGTTTTCAATATAGGTAGTAGGTACGTCATTTATTTGTGTATTTACCTATTCAAGGTTGATTTTCCTTAACTGATATTCCTATATGAGCAATGGACGCGAATCTAAATGACTAATAAGGTCTGGACATGTTGTCCATTTCGCTGGACTGTGTGCATGATTATATGGATAGGAAGGGGGTGACTACCGAGATGACGACTTATAGAGAAGTATGGAAGAAAAAAGATGTTGCGCCGACCGTAAATATATTAAGCCCAAGCTGGAGGCCTGAATTTATTAAGTTAGCCACAGGTAAGTCCGGTTAAGCAGCCGACAAACCAGGCGCGGTCGCAGCCTAACATTTGGGGGGGGGGGGGGGTCACCATGAGTACTGTACTCTTTGGTCTAGTAGTCGCAAGCGCTACTGATCAGCATGATGTCCCGGGTTATAATCTTTTTGCAAATGTCCATCAGAGTCTCCGTGGCTCAAGTGGGAACAATTTTAAGATAGCAAATCCTTCAGGGTTTCGATAGCATGACTGTGTTTGGGGGAGGTCATGACCCCTAGGACCCCCCCCCCCCCTCGCTCGGACCGCGCCTGCGACAAAGTTATAGGTTGACCTGCGAGATTTCGTTAAAAAAAAAGGAGTTTCCTTTAGGGGTGCTGCCACATATCTGCTTGGAGTGTTGCCGTTGGTGGCCATCTTACATTTGTAACGACAATTAACATCACTGTGATTTTGACAGACTTGTCAGTGGCAGCAAGCCAACAGCAACCTTATTGAAAGGATGTTAAAGATTACTGTGATTTTAACAGACTTTTCAGTAACAGCAAGCCTATTTCAAGAACATTAAAGATCACTTTAAAATAAATATGACAGATCTATATGTCGTGTCGTCTTTATGTCTAAAAAGTCCAGGATAATCAAGTCCTGCTATGATCACAGATTTGTTGGAAAGAGTTACCTTGGCCCTGGCACAGGCAACTGAAAGGACACAGGTGGGTTTTATCAGTAAAAGTCTGACACGCCCTCCCGCTTAGGGTCACCATCTGACCGGATAAATCCGGTCTTGACCGGATTATTAGGTCTTAGACCGGACTCCGCCCGGATTTTACGTCAGACCGGATTTCTTACATACACATCCTCCCACTCGAGCAACGGGTGCTACACTAAGCGATTTGTCAGTATTTTTTGAGTATTTTGCCGCACAACGCAAATGTGGACTGGTCTTTTCTCTTATGACTTCACAGTGGACCAAAGAAAGAAATAGACTTTCAGTGGAGTTAATAAGAGCCATATTGCTTACGCAATACAACTACAAGCATGTGTCATGTGAGCAATATTTTTGTGAAATAGCTGTAAAAACTATTTTTTTGAAAGCGGTTGTTAGCAATCGGAAATATAAGTACTTATAAAATATAATTTGAATAAAAAGAGTAATAAATACGTTAATTTTTATTTGAAACATTATGACCGGATTTTTTTTTCAAAATCAGGAATTTTAGACTTGGCGGACAGGTTTTTGCATTTTTAGGCCTGGTAACCCTACTCCCGCTCCATCCATAGCAGGAGACGTCATTTTATGATTTCGCAACCAGAAAAAAAAGAGGATAATCAAGTCAAATAACAGCTTAATGATTTGATAGCCTTATATAGCTTTCCGTGGTCCGACTCCAGCACCGTAATTGCGAAACGCCGTATTTATCAGAATCTGAATAGTATTGAAGATTAATTCTAAACCATTGCGTCATTTGTTCGAATAAATTGTTGGCTCAGAAACGTAAATAACGCAATGAATGTTGTTTAACAATGAATATTAAACCAATTCCTACCGATAAAAAGTTCCGCAATTACCATAATTAATATTTGCAAAAAGATTATAACCCGGGACATCATTCTGATCAGCAGCGCTTGCGACTACGAGCCCAAAGAGGATGTACCTTCCTAAAAATATTCTTCAGTACTCATGGTGACCCCCCCCCCCCCCCTCCCCAAATGTTCGGCTGCGACCGCGCCTGGCGTGGAGAGTCGAAAATTGAACATTGTGTTCTTTTGGACCGCTGATATGCAATCTGTTGGATTCTCCATGCTTGGTTCCACACCTCCCTTCTGCTTAGCCTTTTACCAAATATGTTCGGGTCAGCTACCAGTCTAACCGGATGTATGACTGGCCTGTTAGTCTAGTGGTTAGTGACCCTGACTGCTAAGACTGAGGTCGTGTGATCGATTCCCACCCAGGACAAATCTTTGTGTGATGATCACGATTATTTGTTCTGTGTCTGGTGTAATGTATCTATATGTATGTATTTAGAAATATATAAATATACTAGCTGACCGTACAGACGTTGTCCTGTTTCCTAGAACTCAATAGCAGCGCCATCTGTCGGGCTGATTTGTGAATCTAAACCATCCAGGGTGCCACCCAAACGCATATAAAAAAAATCATTCAAATCGGTCCAGCCGTTTAGGAGTTCAGTGACATACACACGTACAGTAGAATTATATATATAAAGATTTATCAGTTGTCTGGTTGCAATAGTACAGGCTCTGCCTAGTTCGGGATCAGATAACGGTGTGTTGGTTGTCCTAAGATATTATTATATCTGAATACCAGCGACTGGCTATCTGATCTCCACAACCCAGTTTACTGAGAAACATGATACCCCTTGGTAAGACTGGTTTTCAAACATCTGACGACCCGTAACGACTGTCAGAGATCCAAGAAAGACAGCTGGGAACACTTTACGTGCTTTCCAAGGCACGGAAGGGTCTTGATATGTAAAGATGGTCACCCATCCACAGACCAACCTCGGCAGGCGTAGCTTAACCTGTTCTATCGTACGGTCCAGCTGTTATTATTTAGCCACAAGCCCCACGCATTAAATTTTCAACTCTCAGTGTTGGGTCGAGCGTAGGGAATCAAAACAGGGTGCGTCCCAGAGCGTCGGAAACAAACTGTTGCAAATTCAACTCTCGGTGCTTAGCAGAATGTGCGCGATGAAATTTTGCCGTGAAATTTTTACTTGCAAACGTAGGCTCAGTAGAGATAGGGTAGTGATGAATCATATCGATAGATATGTTCTTTATAAAAAACTTGCAGTAAAAAAATTGGAGAAGTGACCTTGATTTGACCTATCGATAATGTCAACCCCTTGCAACAGTTAGAATAACTTACTCTTCCCCACCCTTGGTTGACTGGTAGAGAATGCCTAAGGCATTAAGTCCGCCTTTATACCTTTTTGTGTGCGAGAAGTTTAAATAAATAAATAAATAACTGCTCATTTCACTATCAATCACAATCTGAATAATTAAAAGAATATCACAAATTAATTGCTTCATAAGTTCGAAAAATTCGTCTACTCAACAACGTAAATAGCGCAATGAATGTTGTACAACTGTCAAAATGACAGCCTACCGTTAGTAGGCCACGCAATTACTCCGTGGGATTGAACAAAAGGGATGACGTCATCGGATCTACCCCAATGTCAAAGCTATTTTGATAACAGGAAAAAAAACAAAAAAAAAATTGAATAGAATGTTCCTGGAGAAGTGAAACCCACGTGACTCGAGGATTTGTCACGTTTCGCTGAATTTAAATGCTAACCTTTTGGAAGAAGGTAGGTAATAAATAGACAGATTTAAGAGGGAAGAGTCAGAGAGACCGCCGAATTAAATTTTTTAACCGACTTCAAAAAAAGGAGGAGGTTTTCTTACGTTTCATCATCATCATTTCAGCCGTAAAACGTCCACTGCTGGACATAGGCTTTCACCAATTTGGTGGGGATTTCCATAATCGCCTTGCTTGGCAGGCGGGTTGGCGATCGCAATATGGTGGTAAAATACATAGAGAACGCTGCTGCCCATTCTGTAGTAAGTCCCTTAGTCGTCTCTTACGACACATAGGGGAAGAAATGGGTAGGAGGTATCTTTTACGTCCGTCACCACACGATACGTCGAATTGTCCTTAAATAGGGTAGTATATGAATTTAGAGGGTTGTATTGAAGACTAAAATGATTATAATTCTGTAAAACCATATTTTTTACGTTCGCAAATCATATTTTGTTCAATATACAACCTGATACTGAACTGAGGCTTAATTGCGTAACTAGCTATCAGCAGGAATCGGTTTCATTTTGATAGTTAAACAACATTCATTGCGTTATTTACGTTGTGAGCCGACAATTTATTCTAACAAATGAAGCAATGTATCAAAAATAATCTTAAATACCATTAAGGTTCTTATAGATAGTGCATTACGCAATAAGGGTGTTGCAAATTTCAAAAAACGTTCGAAATTTTGCATTTCGCGGGCTATACTGGCCGTTATTTTAAGAAAAAGAAAACTAATTTTTGTACCAATCCTCGTGAAATAAGTATTCGTGTTTGTATGTATTTTGTTTTCAATAGCAATTAGCAAGGTATTGATTGGTTTACGTAAAAACATACTTAATTAAAAACTATTGCAATATCCTTATTATTTCGAACGGATTTTAAAACCCAATTAATTATCATCCGAACATTTCAAAAGTGGCTGCCCTCGCTGCCCTGATTTCACTTCACCCCTTTCGCAACAAAGACGAAATCGATAGGGTAGACTGGGGACAAAATGGCACACATTTTCTAAATATTTTTTTTTGTGTTTACAAAAATACACCGTTTAAACATAATAAGTATACTTATTATATTTAAAAAGTTTTATAAAAAATCGATTGATTATTTCCAATAATAAAAAAAAAATCGCGTGCATAATCCAATCGTATGGCTTCCGAACTATTACAGACGACGGACAAAACAACCCTTCCATTATCAATAATAACGAACAACATTGTATAGTACCGTCCAACACACAACAATGGAGTTTATGTCGTAGCAGTAAGGCTGGTTTTCGTGGTTCGAGTTTCGTAGTGTCCAGGTGGTCTATTCTGTGAAAAATCTCACCATGATTAAGGTGAACTGACCTTGATGTGAGCTTTAATTCCACCTGGTGATAGGGATTGATACTGAGAACTCATTTTTACCTCACTGCATCGAACTTTCATTTCGAGATGTCTACAGAATATATCGGCTGGGGTTGTCCCTCCTCGCTAATCTGCGCAGTGCAGCGTGGCGATTTTTACTCCCCAGAGATTCGACAACGGACAGAGGGGTTGCAATATTTAAGTTTTTGTCAAACATGAAGGGCCTTCGTTACAAATAAAATATTCCGAATACATTAGTTTGATCTTCAATACAGAATTAAAGGGCAGGTGGCGAGGGATGAACCGTTTTTTTGTATAAAAAACTGGATCAATGTGATTTAAAGCCGACAGGGGCGCAGCCAGTCGAGAGCAATTTAAATAGGGACTACTAGGTTTTTTTTTGGATGAGTTTTGTGATCCTTGTTTAATTGATATTTCTATGTGCATGTTTTAATAAAATGTCTCTCATCCTCTTGTATATGAATGACGTTGTATGTTTTGTCAGTACCCTAATTGTATAACACACTACCAATAACAATCCATTGCTACTTATGTTCGAAAAAAAATTCTCCTCAACAACGTAAATAACGCAATGAATGTTGTGGAACTGTCAAAATCAAAGCCGTTTCTACGTCGCACAATTCAACATAATCAGCCTATAATGTTCCCACTGCTGGGACACAGGCCTCCTCTCGGTGAGAGGGAGTGGGGCATAATACACCACACGGGCCCAGTGCGGGTTGGTATATGTCACATGGTATATGTCTTCGAATTTTTGGTTCTAAGACATGCCGGTTTCCTCACGATGTTTTCCTTCACCGTTTTGAGAGCAGTGGTGATGAAATTATTCGCACAAAGTAAAGCGCCTGCCTGTACCGTGTGGTGCCGGACGTAAAGAATAACACCACCCCATTTCTTCCCGTGGGTGTCGTAAAAGGCGACTAAGGGACTTACTAGAGAATGGGCAGCAGCGTTCTCTATGCATTTTACCACCATACTTTTTACACCATACGCCAACCCGCCTGCCAAGCGTGCGATTATGGCAAAGCCCCCCAAATTGGGGGAGGCCTAAGTCCAGCAGTGGACGTCTTATGGCTGAAATGATGATGATTATGATGAAAGCGCCTGCCTGGGTTCGAATAATTACCCCTCTGATTGGAACTGCGCATCAGCCACCTAAATTATGACGTATACGGTATATCATGTGTCAAGTGAAAGATGATATGGTTAGAAAGGGGGTGACTACCGAAATGATGACTAATAGAGAGTGTGGAAGAAAAAGACATTTCGTCGACTGCATATAAATTGGGATATGGGTTAGACTAGTGAACGAATTTTTTTTTTATTTTTTTTTATTTAATTTGTTTATTTTCGTTCACTGGGTTAGACAATGCTAGTGATGATGATGACAGTATCTCATAAAATCTGCCATTTTGGTGATTTACGGTTTCGTAAAAAACTGGTGTATTTAAATGACTGTATTGGTTAGTCCGCACAATCGATGGAAACGCTTGACCTTGACCTGGCCCAGTGTAGTACAGAGATTCAATAGAATGCGAGGTCAGCTTATACTGGGTTTGTGACTAGTGATTTGTAGCGTACTGTACCTGATAGTGCTGGTGATTTCTCATCACATTATCAGTATCCTCATACAATTTTTAATAAAGAGGTTGTAATTTTTTTTAAAGAAAAAATTGAATGATTAAATTCTCCAAAAGATTTTTTGTCTATGATCCACACTGAACCTCCAATTTCACTGAAGATAAAAATAAATATCTTAGGACAACCAACACATCATTATCTGATCCCAAACTAGGCAGAGCCTGTACTATGGAAACCAGATAACTGATAAATACCAATACCACGACGAAAAAAAAAATAGGAAACAGAAAGCTTACAGAGATTTTGCCTACCAAAAATCTGATAACACTTTGTTTGACCTGAGAATCGAAGCTAGTACCTCATCTTTGACAGCTGTGCTTACAACCAGTATACTAGACTAATCAGACAAGGTAGTCAACAAAATATTGTCATTAAAAAAAACAGTTACCTCTTAACAACAACATTATTCAAAACACAAAACTAAAAGTCAATAAGACGAAGTAATAAACACACAATGAAGTAGTTAACGACATCACAGAAGACAGTCCAGCTATTTCGGAGAAAGGCACACACAGACAATATCCCAACGTGGATAAAAACATCGAAATAAGCTTTCCTTGCCCACCATCTTTAGCCCCTCGTAAATCAACAGAGATATTTCAATGGAACCGTATTATTTGCTTTTATTATCAAAACCTTTTTAACGTTTCAAACCTTACACCACTCAAACAAAGTCTAAATTCCAACGACAGATCAATATCCCTTCATCGACAAAGGTATTCATGTACACCAATAGAATATGGACTTTAGTACTTAGTAAATAAGGTTTATTATGTATATAAGGGATGGGAGTAATAATAATCCCTACGCAGCGGATGGCGGCAGACATTTTTATTTTTTTTTATCTCTCATAGTGTTGCGGTGAATGTCGATAGAAATTATTATTGTTATTTAGGATAACTTAGAGTCTTTTTCTTAAGTTCGTGTATATTTTTTATTTCTCTTTGGCAAACATGATTTTGTTCTCTCTAAATATCTATATCCATAAATAAGACAACGGAATAAAATCAAGATGAACATGGATAGAACCAAAATAAGACGAGATGATGCGAGAAATTACTGGTGAGTACTTAGATCACGCGTTTACGAAACAATACTAAAGTAGCTTAAAAATGACTTAATGACGATGATGAAATTGAGAGAATTTTAATATTCTGAAAGATAAATAGAAGCAGTCTCGAATATAGTGAAAACTATAAATGCTTCCCGATTACTAAAACATCGGCTGGATAATTTGAAAATTAATGTATCTCAAACTAATGTATATCAAAACAAACTCAAAAATCTATAACAAAGAAAAATTAAACCTTGATTTATAAAGCACTGTGTAGTACCAAATTGAAAATGGGCCGTGGTCAGTGACAGAGTTTTCCCGTTTTGTTTCTGCTGTATGTAATGTATAGCTATTAAACACAAAAACAAAAACAGTAACATAACCAACAACATTGATATACCTACCTAGTTATTAATATAAATATTGTACACCCCATGGGTATGTTACAGTGATTCATTAACACTATTGTAAGATCTGACTATTTACCTGTGACAAACAATAAATAAATGAATTGAATGAATTGAATAAACCGTAAATCCGTAAGTGGCTATATGACTAGTTATATATTTTAAGATAAAACTTCAAAGGACTGTGGTTTTTTTTAAAATATATATTTTTTTCCATGACCACCTGGCTTGGAGAGCAATTTGGCAAACGCAGGATGATGCCACTTGCATAAAAAATGGTGCTACTATTTCTTCATCAATAATTGCATTTTAAACCCAGGGTAAGAGTGGGGGTGGTTCTTTTCTAAAGCTAGCTACACAGGCTATGTTACGGCACTTCATTACGGTAACTGAAGTTGAAGCTAAATTGAAGTAAACGTATGGTAAAAGCATTAGCCCCAGCATTCAGGTAGTTTCGGAACTAACGGATTAAATATGCCTTAAAAAATTTACAAGTACTCCAGAAAAAATAACGTATACCTGGTCTACGGTTCCCTAGCACAGGTGATTTGTTAAAATATTAAAAAACTATCTGTCTCGCCATACGTAGGTTTTATATGTACCTCTGTCTTATGCATTTATTAAATAAAACGCGAAAAGAAACAAGGTGCAAATAAATAACAACAAAATATCGCACGATCCATATAAAACCCACCAAGTTATCGATAGTAATAAATAATATCGATAAAACTACACGTCAAAATTACAACACTATTGCAAATGTAGGGCGCCACAGGGGAACGGCATACACGCCGTGTTCTCTAAAAATAAGTCGCATGAGCTAGAAAGAGACGCAAACACAACAATAAACACTGCTAGAAAGAGACAAAACATAATTTCCAATCAAAATATGCAGTAACAGCATTATAGTCTTTACTGAGAAGTAATAAGAAACCATGTTATTGATATCTCAGCGCAAATTGTCATTTGAAGCCATCTTACATACTAAAAATATATGTTAGTCACTATAACTATACAAAAATGTATGTAAACAAACAAAAATGAAACGTCAAAAATCGATTTCTTAACTAAAATTAAAATAAAAACAATTTATCTCCAATAAAACACCATTTCTTAATACGAAATCGATTAAAAAACTAACGGAATCAGTAATTGAATACCAATTTCAAATGGCCGTGACGTCACGCACGAATTTCGATGTTATTTCAGTATTACAACACAGTTCTGTTACTAAAATTGGAATTTTTGACGTTTTCCCTCAAAAATCTCGCTTGAAACACTATTTTACATGGATATCTTTATGAAATATGGTGCACACGACTTACCGTCACAGATCCACAGCAATGGTGTCTTCTTAAACGTCAAAAAACTATAGAAAACGTATCAAAACGTCACGATTAAAGTCACTCCGGACATCTTTCGAAATGAAATGGCTGCACGAATAACATAAAAGATACGGTCACAGTGTATAGCTTGACTACCACAAAACTCAAAGCGACGGCGATAAACGACAGGGAAGCGATATCCCAGTACAAATTGGTATCGATTTTATTAAACGCTGAACATTGTGGTACGGAGGCCGCCCAACCAATGATAAAACAGTGAATAACAACGCACGGTATTGGATGGAACGTGTTTCGAAATTCAAACACGTTCCATGACCCCAATATCCTCTCTACTAGACGGGTTAGCTTAACAAATGTACGTGTGTCTCTTTCTTACTTATGGGGATAATGCACAAGTTGAAGTGAGAAAAAGAATACTTTTTTTTCAGATTTAAACGGAAAGACGACTTATGAAATTACTTTTGATCAGTAATCGATTTATAATCAGCTTTATCAAAAGTGTATAAGGTTGATTATCATATAGTGGGTTTGTGCTCTCTACGTAGTGATGTCATTCAAGTAGAATGGCCGATATAATGAATTATTCACACGATTTGGGCCTATTTGCTGACTTTATGGCTCATGTTACATTGTTAAAGTATTATTTACAATACGCCAGCGATGTTTTGTTAAAATATATATTCATTTATAGAAACTATACCTTTTATTTTATTCAAATGTATGTGTTTAATCACACAGAAACAATTGACAGAAGTTTCCCGTCGGAAAGTTGTGGTCGAAATTATTATAGTTTTTATTTTATTCGATATTTTTTTAATAATAGAAAGGTAGATATATCATTGACTTGAAATTTACTAGATTTATCCAAAACTAAAGACTGATTGATTTCATTTTTCACTAAACTAAACGTTGTCCAGCATATAGCCCTAAATCTGTCTGCGTATAAAAACTGCATTCTTACAGTAACCGCAAAAGAAAGTTTGTATCTACTGAGACTTATTTTTACTAAGCGTACGAATCCTTGAACATCTCAGTTGTCTTCATCATCATCATTTCAGCCAATAAATGTCCACTGCTGGACCTAGGTCTCCCATTTTGGAGGGATTTGCTATAATCACCACGCTTGGCAGGCGGGTTCGCGATCGCAGTACCTACCTATGATGGTAAAATGCATAGAGAACGCTGCTGCCCATTCTCTAGTAATTCCTCAGTTGTACGTACTTATAGTTAAATAATAACTGGTAATTATATATAATATCATGCATGGCTAGTGACGAATATGCGGAAAAACGATACATTTTTGCGAACATGTGTATCATTTTTGTGCACACTTGATAGGAGACATTGAGTTGAAGCAAGGCATTCTAGTGCAGTCAATTATTTTATCTAGTATTATTTTTTAAACTATAATCTATGTGTTTTAATAGATATGTTTTTACCATAGAACAGTGTAGCAATATTGAAGAAAAAACTATCTGTACAAAAAAAAAATGTTTGTATTAATTTTCGTCGAAAGTTTTATTGTAGCACCCTTCATACATCTACTGCTAAACATAAACTAAACGAAGAACGGTGATTCTATTATTTGAATAATAAAACAATTTATTATATTGCACACTTATTTAAAACACGTGTCCATTTTGCCCCTAACTCCCCTTTAAAAATGTTTACTACGTATTGTGTACGAACGCCCATTGCAGTAACAATGGAGGGTCTAAAGAAATAGCATTCCATTTATTTAAATACTTGACCAAACTTATTTCACTTAAAAAAAAAAAAGTTACAAAATAGAAGAAACAATTCGCGTTTTCGCGGCAAAAATAAGATTTAAAAATGTTTGAGTCACAATTTCGTGTTTTAAACAAAATTGTTGATGATTTCGTGCAAGTAATACTTAGTAATAACAGTAATGACCTAAGATTTAAATAGGAATTCAATATTCATCATCATTTCAGCCGTAAGACGTCCACTGCTGGACTTAGGCCTCCCCGAATTTTGGGGGCTTTGCCATAATTGCCACACTTGGCAGGCGGGTTGGCGATCGCAGTATGGTGGTAAAATGCATAGAGAACGCTGCTGCCCATTCTCTAGTAAGTCCCTTAGTCGCCTTTTACGACGCCCATGGGAAAAAATGGGGTGGTGTCATCGAGATAGGTATAAGTGTACTTATATCTCGATGGGTGGTGTTATTCTTTACGTCCGGCACCACACGGTACAAATAGGAATTACGTTATAAATAATTGGCGCTGTGACTTATTTTTAAAATAAATTGCTCAATTTATTTTTACAAATCCTACGATGTTCACGAACAGCCATTATCATCTTAGCTGGGAAGAAGAAGTGGCTCAACAAAGTCCTCGGCAGCACAGCTGTCTGTCCAGTTAGAAGAACTTAATTCTATACAGTAGTAAGTAGTAAACATTAAATTATTTGCCATATGTCAGCTAGCCTACCCAATACACCAACAAATAAAAAGAAAAATATACCTACTCGAGTAAAAAATAATAATTACTTAAAATGTACCTACACGTAGGTAATCTTTACCCGAACATCAGCACGCGTAGCATGACCACCATAGAAACGAGTTTTGTGGCCGGAAGAATAGACAAAATGGCACGGCGATGTTAAAACTGAAGAGAAATATTTCTATTCTTCAGTCGACAAAATTCTACGATGTCGAGCATGGCGACAAATTATTCTCTACTTTTGAGTTGGAGTTTCAGTTGGGGGTAGTTTCTTTTTACAGGATTATAATCATCAATACAATACTCTAAGATCGTTTAATCCCACTGTATGACTATTCAATGAAAAATTCCTTGGCGGATCCACCTTAATTACATTAGTTACCACTCTCTTGTTAGGGAAAGAATAACTGTCTTTGTCTTCATAGAAACCAGAGTCTACGTGTCGCCCCGTGCTCGGGCCGAAGAGATGTCGAATTGAATAGAAAGAACTTTGTCTATTCTTGGTAGAATAGAGATAGAATTGGACATGCTACGCCTGCAGTTGGATAAAGTTTATATTGTGTTCTTTCACGAAGACCCAGGACTGAATTCCCTGTCTGACGTCCACTAGAAATCAAACTTATTTCATAACTCTCATAATACTGTTGCCTTTAGATATCCCTATTTATTTGTGGTCGGGGCTACATGTTTTTTTCTTCCATACTTCCCTATTAGTCGTCATCTCAGTAGTCACCCCCTTTCCATCCATAATTCACACAGTCCATCCATCGTTTCTTTGGTCTCCCTCTACTCTCATAGCCATAGACATTCATACTCAAAACTTCGCCACGATAATTATCATTTGTTTTAAGACATTCACACTTCGACACCATTCGAATTTCGAAGTGATGTTACAAGCATCCTATATCTGTGGACACTGAGTAGGTTTTTTTTTTAAATCGAGGCATAGATAATATATTTTTATAGTTTTCCCATTGTTAAGACGTCGAACTTACGAACTAGCGACCACAAAGGTTTATCAACAATATCAACTAACCTTTTTGGTTGTTTTTTCGCAGTTCGACTTTTCTCACGAGTGTGTGGTTGTGGGGTTCGATTGCGGGAAAACTATTTCCACTATGAATAATGGGTACTTACGTGTATCGCAAATAGTTTTCTTTATATGGTCGTCAATGGTCGCTAAAATGATTCTGATTAATAGTGTGTTAAGTAATTACCTCTCTGCTTCAGCTTTAACTCATGCATTGTATAATATGCCGCGTTTCTGAAGACGTCCTTGCAAGTGTGGGAAGACACAAGATGTACTGACTGACAGAGGGGTAATTGCGGAACTTTTTATCGGTAGGAATTGGTTTAATATTCATAGTTAAACAACATACATTGCGTTATTTACGTTGCTGAGCCGACAATTTATTCCAACAAATGACGCAATGGTTTAGAAATTAATTTTCAATCCCATTCAGATTCTGATAAATTGTGCGTTTCGCAATTAGGGTGCAGGACTGACAACCAAATTTTCATACAAATTGCGCTTAAGTGGTTTGACGCGACAGTAGAAGTAGTGCGGTCAGTCTATAGATTAACAAAACTGAACCGACCAATCAGCGTACGTGAATTGCACACGAAATAATATAATTCCTCATTTAGATTCTGATATGATTAGAGTATTCACTATTTGTTTAATTCATTTTCTATTTTGATACCAATATTTAAATGCATGATTTTCAAATATTTTTAGTTAATAGTAATTTGTAATTGTCATCTAGACTTGCATACCATATTAGTACGCCTCCTGGCATAGCATAGCTCTCTAAATCAACCTAAGATCTGTATTTTTATTACCTATGTTAACAAATAGATAAACTGAAACTGAAATATTTGAAGTGATCAGTGGGTGAACTAAGTAGTCTAATAAAAATATAAACATACGTTAAACATGCTCTGGAAGGTGGGCAGGCCTCTGGTGTGGGACGCAACATGTGTCGACACCCTTGCGCCATCCCACCTTCCCTGTACGATGGGATGCGCTGGAGCGGCTGCAGGTGCGGAAAACCTCAAACGGCGAAAATTTTCCAATCTCATTGCAAGTTACGTTGAGCCTTTTGGGGTTGAAACATTAGGGCCATGGGGTCCGAGCGCCCACTTGGTTTTTCGAGACATGGCCAACCGGTTGGTCGACTCTTCACGTGACCAGAGGGCTGGCCAAAGAATCAGCATTGCCATACAACGTGGCAATGCTGCCAGCCTTTTGGGAACTTTTCCCATTGACAGCGATGCAGACGAGTTTTTTGAAGTCCTCTGATTCTTTTTCTCTGTTTTTATAAACTTTACATACTTGTACAATATGTTAATTTTAGTGTTTTAAGGAATTGTAAAATATTTAAATTAAATAAATTTAACCCTAGAGCTGCTAAAAACATACGATAATGTTCACGAATTTCAAAGGGCAAATATGTATGAGTTTATTAGCATAAAAGTAAGTTTAAAAACTAAAACATGACTACTGAAAAATCACGGTCCAAAAAGTATGAAACAAGAAAATATTCTCGTCTAAAAGCCGTGTTCGTATGCCCCTTTGCCCTTAAGCTTATGATCGCTTACTACTGTTAGAATTTATGTTAAACTTAAGGGGAAGATATTTAAAACCATGGTCAGATCTGCTGTCTTGTATGGGCCAGAATGTTGGGTCACAAAAGAAATGAAAGGCAGTTGCATACAACTGAGATGAGAATGTTAAGAGGGATGTGTGGTGTTACACGAATGGACAGAATAAGAAAAGAGTACATAAGAGGAAGTCAGAGTAAGAAAGTGGCACCAATAACTGAAAAGTTGTGTGGGAATCGGTTGTCATGGTATGGTCAAGTGATACGGAGGAATGAAGAAAATTTCATGAGGACACTATTGAGTATGAATTAATGTTGATGGCTTTAAAAGTAGAGGGAGACCAAAGAAACGATGGATGGATTATGTGAATTATGATATGGATAGAAAGGGAGTGACTACTGAGATGACGACTAATAGAGAAGTGTGAAAGAAAAAGATATGTTGCGCCCACCACAAATAAATTAGGACAAGGGCAGGAGAATGAAATGATGTGGCATACAACCGCTGCTTGTTTTTTGTTCATCATTTCATGCCCTCTAGAGGGCGCCATATTTAATTTAATGTGACGTCACATACCTTATAACCAGCGAACAATCAAGACATTTCTAACGATATCTCATTTCTCAAATTATGACGAGTAGTTTAAAAATTGAACATTGAAACACACAAACACACATTTGAACATTGAATTGATTGAGAATGGGCAGCAGCGTTTTTTACCACCATACTGCGATCGCCAACCCGCATGCCAAGCGTGGCGATTATGGCAAAGCCCCCCAAATTGGGGGAGGCCTAAGTCCAGCAGTGGACGTCTTACGGCTGAAATGATGATGAGGATGATGATGAGTTTAGAAATTATCAGGGAATAGAGGAACTTCCATACATCATCATCTGCCTAGTATTTTCCCAACTATGTTGTGGTCGGCTTCCAGTCTAACCGGATGCAGCTGAGTACCAGTACTTACAAGGAGCGACTGCGTATCTGACCTCCACAACCCAGTCACTGAGTAACACTATAGCCCTTGATAAGACTGGTTGTCAGACTTTCGGGCTTCTGACGACTCGTAACGACTGTCTAAGATCTACGAAAGGCAGCCGGGACCGAGGGCTCAACGTGCTTTCCGAGGCACGGAAGGTGGTATGTAAAGATGGTCACCCGTCCACGGACCAACCGCGGTAAGCGTACGATGGACTTGTGCGGCTGTTGTAACTTAGCCACAACCTCTAAGATTTCCTTCCATACATACAGGCTGTCAAATTAAAACCCTCTTTTTAACTTCGACATAATCGGGTAAACAGTTATTTATCAAAATGTCCCACAGACGTAGTGCAAAATACATACATAGATATCTACCTTGTAAATACCTTTCGTAAACTGTCCTTCATTTAATCTCTCAACATGACCAAACCACCAGTTAGATTAGAATCCAACCCGTTGCATTGCACGACATATAAGTTAAATACCTACCTATTTAACTAATTCAGTTTGTTACATTCTATATTTGTTGGTTGGTTACGTTTGATGGTCTAATGACCTACATAGGAGTGGAGGAGGGACTGACAACGAAACAATTTACATATGTATATTCAGTAGGTACGTTCCTACATTACATAATTGTTTAACACACTAACAGAGCAGTGGTGGCCAGTGGTATCGGCCGCGACTTAGCCGGTCGTGGCTTCGAACCCAAGCAGGCTCTTTACTTTGTGTAAATTATTTCATCACTACTGCTCTCAAGACTATGAAGGAAAACATCGTGAGGAAACCGACATTTCTTAGAATCAAAAGTTCGAAGACATGTGACATCTACCAACCCGCACTGGGCCAGTTTGGTGGATTATGGCCTACCCCGTCTCGCCGAGAGGAGGCCTGTGTCCCAGCGGTGGGAACATTATAGGCTGCTGATGATGACACTGACAGTAGGCATGGCTTTCCAGTTCCCAGTTCAACCACATTCTTGCATTATTTACGACTAGCTTTTGCCAGCGGCTTCGCCCGCTTGGAGGTCAGAAAATATCCCGCGGGAACGTACTACAGGGATAAAAAAGTACCCTATATGTTAATTCAGGTTATAAACTATCTGTGTGCCAAATTTCATCCAAATCTGTTCAGTAGTTTTTGCGTGAAAGAGGAACAAACATCCACACATCCATACATACAAACTTTCGCGTTTATATTATTAGTAGGATAGGATAAGTAGGAGTAGGATTATAAACTCAAACTCAAAGTCATTTGTGGTCATAGGTTAACAAAGATGGTGCTTAATATTAATAAATGTATCACTATGTCCTGCTAGTAAAGCGTACAAATATAAAGTTTAAGTATAATCTACTTAAAAACATTAATCTTAAATTATAATTATTTAAGTCTATTCTACTTTATCATCTAAATTATCTAATGTTATCGTCTAAGTATTCTGACATAGTATAATAAGCCTTATCTAATAAAAATACTTGCAAGTTTTTCTTAAAATCTTGTAAATCTACTGTCTTCAAAATGTTTATAGGTAGTTTTTTATATATTTTTGTTGACATACTAAAAAAAACTCTTGTCAAAAAGGGCAGTTCTGTGAGGTAACAAAGAAATCTTTATAGCATTCCTTACAGATTGCGGTTTTGCAAACAGGTGTTTGTTATAGTAGGATGTTGAGCGGACAAATTTTTCAAAAACAAGAAGTATTGGATTACCAGTATCCAACACTCAGTGCGAGTGTGGTACGTCTGATCAGACCATGCCCCACTTGCTGGAGTGGCCCAAGTACCCGTTCACCTGCACCTCAGCTGAACTTAAAAATGCCACTGATGCCGCAATAAAAGTGGCCACCTACTGGGTTCGAATTATATAGTTCGTTTACCATCGACACGAAAAAAGAAGCAGTATTCTTTAAAATATTTCAGATTCTGATTGAAATTGTGTTCCGTAATAAGGGTGCTGGAAAACTTTTGTGCAACCTATCAACATGGTCCAGACATAATCTGAATAAGATAACGAAAAAGCGCTTTGACATGGAGATGATGCGGACGCCAGCCCCTAGGTAATACCTATTAAAACAATGTGTGGACTTTAAAAGAGACTGTGACCTCTGAGTTTGTTTCGGTGTCTCTTCTCAGAGTAGCCAGATAGGAAATTCCAAACACATCTTGCTTTTAAAATACATGTTGATGACTAGCTCCACCCTACGGTTTCACCCGCATACGTCTCGATCCCGTAGCGGTTTCGGGATAAAAAGGATCCTAAGTCCTAATTCAGGTAATGGTCTACCCATGTACTAAATTTCATCTAAATCCGTTCAGCTGTTTTAGCGTGAAAGCGTAACTTACAAACATCAAAAATTCAAATCTTTTCTCTTTTTAAAGTAGTTTAGAAATGTAAAAGTGTGTGTTCAGTGTTTAAACCTACTTACCTACAGAAATAAATATCATTAGCCATAAAAAGGATGTTAACTGGATGTTGCTTTTGTGTTTACAAAAAAAAACATGTTTTAAAATTTCAATTGTCTATTAGTTCAAAAATCAACAGCGTGAATAAACGCAAATATAATTAAAAAAATCAACAAATTATCAGTGATTTAAAAACAGTCAGTTTATGCCTTCGCACTAGGCTTCATTTTCGGTGGTTTTATTATTGAACCAATGCTTTTTCTCTTTATCATGCCCTTCTTTTTCGAGGGCATCTGCATTTCTTTGGTCATCTTCAGTTTCTTCGACTTCTCGCCGCCATCTTTCTTTTCTTTCGGCTTGTTTTCCGCGTCCATCTTTTTCTTCGGTTTAGCTGGTTTATCTTCTTTACTTCCCTTAGGTTTTACTTTCGGTTTCAAACTTTTCTCTTCAGTTTTTTTAGGTTTTACTTTCAAAGTCTTCTTCTTTTCTGGATCCTTCGTCATTTCTGTCTTCTCATTTTTTGGTTTCTTCGTTTTTGGTTTTGGTTCTTTGTTAGGGGCTAGTTTGAAAGATCCCGAGGCTCCTATTCCTTTGGTTTGTATGATAATTCCTTGTTCTACGGCAGATTTTATGAATTTCTTGATATGGTATTTCAGCTTCTCCGTATCTACGTTGTATTTTTCTGCTATATACTTCTTTATGGCGTATAGCGACACACCTTTTCGGCTTTTCAGGTCTATTAGTGCTTGTTGTATCATTATCTTCGTGGTCAACTTCTTGTCTGTCTTTTTCTTGCCAAGCAGATCATCTGATGGACTGTTCGGCAACTTCTTTTGTGGCATTTTTGGTAATGCAGATTGCATTTCAATGTCTGAGCCCTCAGACTCCGATCCTCCGGAAGACATTGTGGGTAATTGTGGATAAAAAGGGATAAATTTATAAACATATCCGTAAATATTTGGTGCTGTTAGGTGGGCGACATCTTTACCTTAACGAGGACTTGGAAATATTGTTAATAAAATGTGGGTAGTTCGTAAACACTGTGGGAGTGTGTATGATATAAAAGAGGTTTCGCCTTGAAATTTGTTCAGTTGTTGATGGGCCATAGCATCTAACGGATATGTTGCTGGTTTTATTTTATTTCATTTCTTCTGGATAACACACAATTGCGCAATTTTGCTTAATATTAAGGTACAGATATCGACAAAACTCTTAAGTAATAACGGAGATATAAAATAGCCGTGGCTTTAAGCCAAGGTAGCTACAGGAAAGCCCCGTTAACCAGCCGACAAGCTGCTAGGTCGGCCTGACAGATGTCGTTCCCAAAAAACAATGGAGATATCAATAAGAGTGTGTAAGTATATAACGTAAATCCAAGTATTAATGAATGTCTTGATATAAAACATGTAAATAACAAAATGCAATGTTTAAAAACTACTTACCTTGTAATTTTTTTAACCTTTCAAGTGTGAGTCGAACTGGAATTGAAAACTGAAGGTTAAAACAACTTTTACGGAGTTTATTTTAACAGTGAATGAACCTGCATTTAGTCGTAATTACCGACAGAAATGGCAATCTGTCCGATTTGTATCAACCGTAAAATTGACACAATCTGTCGGTGTCCTATGGGCTCATCATTAGCAGCCTATAATGTTCCCACTGCTGGGACACAGGCCTTCTCTCGGTGAGAGGAAGTGGGCCATAATCCACCACGCGGACCCAATGCAGTTTCTAAGAATTGCCGGTTTCCTCATGATGTTTTCATTCACCGTTTCGAGAGCAGTGGTGATGAAATAATTAACACAAAGTTAAGCGCCTGCTTGGGTTCGAACTCACGACCTACTACTCGTAAGTCACGGTCTTAACCACTAAGCCATCACTGCACAGCCCATGGGTTAATAATGCGAAACATTGTAAATAGTTTGTTGCAGAATTCTCAATGTTTCGATTGTTTAAAATCTCGCGAGATAAATGATAAACTTACGATGTTCATAATTGTACAACAACAAAGGTACTAGATCTTTTTGAGGCCGACTAAACACCAGCGCTTCAAGTTACCCGAAACTGTCAAATTCTCCCAATGAACCTTGAACCTAATGCTATAGTGATAAAGTTGAAAATCTATTAAAGAAAGACAGATTGTAGTAGCTCGATGTGTTGGCGTCTGTACAACGAATCATAATCATCTGCCTAGCCTTTTCCCAACTATAATATGTTGTGGTCGGCTTCCAGTATAACCAGATGCAGCATTTTACATGGCGCGACTGCATATCTGACCTCCACAACCCAGGTACTAGGTAATACGATACCCATTGGTAAGACTGGTTGTCAGACTTTCGGGCTTCTGACGACCCGTAACGACTGTCAAAGATTCACAAATGACAGCCGAGACCAACGATTTATCGTGCTTTCCGAGGCACGGAGTGTAATGATGGTCACCCATCTACGAACCAACTGCGGCAACCGTAGCTTAACCTGATCAATTGATCCGTGCGGCTGTTATTACTTAGCCACAAGTCCAATTGGATCAATTCGAAGCAAGCAATGTATTTATATAATATACTAGCGCTTCGACCGCGACTTCGTCCGCGTGACTCACAGGAACTGTCCATTTTTCGGGATAAAATATAGCCTACGTTACTTGGTGATAATGTAGCTTTCTATAGGCGAAAGTTTTTTTTAAATCGGTTCAGTAGTTTTCGAGTTTATCCATTACCAACATACCTACACACAAAACATCAAATCTTTCCTCTTTATAATATTAGTTTAGATACTTATCAACTATAGAGGAGGTGATTCGTTGTATTTAAAAGCTATTCAGTATCTTTTTCAATAACTTTCGAACTAGTTGCTCCACCCACAACTTGCACACATAAATTTTATCGGCGTCTGAAAGAGTCCCCGAAACGATTAATTGTTACTGTCAATTGAAATGCTCAATGTTTTGTGTGTTTATTGTCAATCGCTTGAATTGCATTTGGTGGACTATCAATTCGCGTAACGATAATATTTTCAATCCTATTTGTTCCTGTGGGTGTCGTAAGAGGCGACTAAAGGACTTACTAGAGATTGGGCAGCAGCGTTCTCTATGTAAACCACCATACTGCGAACGCCAACCCGCCTGCCAAGTATGGCGATTATGACAACCCCCCCCCCCCATTGGGGGGAGTCCTATTTCCAGCAGTGGACGTCTTTCGGCTAAAATGTTGATGATGATGATAAATATGGCCAATTGCGTTATATTTTTGATTTTGGTTCTTAATTTGCATCCTAATTACGTAAAACACTATTTATCAATCAGAATCTGATTAATTTTGAAAGATGTTACCAATTCACTGCTGCTTATGTTCGAAAAAAAATTCTGCTCAATAATGTAAATAGCGCAATGCATGTTGCTGAACTGTCAAAATGAAAGTTATTCCTACTGCAAATGTGTTACGAAAATTCCCCGTTGTGATTAGAAAAACTGAAAGTTTTATTGAAATAGTCAGGTTGTCTTTGCGTACGACAAATCAAAAGGGCATCGTCACGTGAATATTTCAAGTAACTAGGGCTGGGTCGTTCCTGCCAGTGTCGCGAGATTTCTTCGAAAGTGATACCGTGACCCTGGCATTTAGCCAAGTTATATAGGTACAGAGAAGATTAGCATGGCCCCTGCGCAAGGATGACACGCAAAATCGTGAAGCGTTCCATATTTTTTCTGTCAGGGTCGCGAGATTTGTTCGAAAGATAGATAACGTGAGAAGATACCGTGGCCCTGGCATATGGGCAACTGAAAGAACACTGGGTGGGGTTTAGTCAGTAAAAGTCTGAGACGCCCTCCCGCTTCGCCCAGAGCTGAAGACGTCATTTGATAATTTACCACCCAACAAAAAAAAAACGGGCTGGGTCATTGCCATTCAACGTGGAAATGCTGCCAGTCTTCTGGGTACGTTTCCAGATGACAGTGATGCGGGAGAGTACTTCGACACTTGACTGTCTTTTGTTTTTGTAGTAATTTGTATGCCTAGTTTGGTTCCGTGTGGTGCCGTATCATGCCATTTCTTCCCGTAGATGTCATAAGAGGCGACTAAGGGACTTACTAGAGAATGGGCAGCAGCGTTCTCTATGCATTTTAACATCATATTGCGATGGCCAACTCGCCTGCGAAGCGTGGCGGTTATGGCTCACCCCCCCCCATATTGGGGGAGGCCTAAGTCCAGCAGTGGACGTCTTTTGGCTGAAAGGATTACGATGATGAGAGTGGTATTGATTGTTATTGTGGAATTAGTTCTTTATTGCACGATCAGAAAACCTCTCATCACAAGTTACCTACCGTAGGATATGTGGAAAACCTTAGACTTCTTAGGTACCTTATCCTATTTGAATGGTTTATTAGTCCAGTGGTTAGTGACCATGACTGCTAAGACTAAGGTCGTGGGTTCGGTTCCCATCCCAGAAAAATGTTTGTGTGATGAGCACAACTATTTGTTCTGTGTCTGGGTGTAATTTATCTATAAGATGTATGTATTTAGAAGTATATAAGTATGTTTATCAGTTGTCTGGTTGCCATAGTACAGGCTCTGCCTAGTTTGGGATCAGATAACGGTGTGTTGGTTGTCCTAAGATATTATTATAGTCGAAGTTCAACCGGACGAAATTAAATCGCAGAGATATTTTCCCGCACACTGGATCATCGACGCACTGCATAGCGCCGAGAATTGAAAATCGAACACTGTGTTTTATCGAACCGCTGGGATGTACTCTGTTGGATTCTCAATACTCGGCTCAACACCGAAAGTTGAAATTCCATTACGCGATTAAATTCCGCCGACTTTGAAAGTAACTCTGTACTTTGAAAGCTGAATATCCTCGCCCTATTATTTAACAACCACAATAACATAATGAACTTGTAATGTAACTTGTTTTATAGGTATTGTATTGTATCTATGTTACCAGCTCGTTTTAAATACTTTACATTGTAATCTGTGGAGAACGTTGTGGGTAGTACAATTGTTCAAAATGTAATATTTAAGATAATATGTCTATCTCTTATTGTGCTACTGTTTGTTTTTCCTTAAATAAATAAAACTTTAATTATCTGCCTACCCTTTTCCCAACTATGTTGGGGTCGGCTTCCAGTCTAACCGAATTTTACATGGAGCGACTGCCTATCTGACCTTCACAACCCAGTAACTGGATAATACGATACTCCTTGGTAAGACTGGCTGTCAGACTTTCGGGCTTCTGACGACCTGTAACGACTGTCTTAGATCTACGAAAGACAGCCGGGACCATCGGCTTAACGTGCTTTCCGAGGCACGGAAGGGTTTTGGTATGTAGAGATGGTCACCCATTCACGGACCAACCGCGGCAAGCGTAGCTTAACCTGAACGATCAACCTGTGCGGCTGTTATTATTTAGCCACAAGCCCTTCAATAACACAATGAACTTTAGTACAACAATTAAAAACACCACACATAAAGTACAACTTTCCACGTCTTAAGGTGAATGCTTCAACCAGCCCGCGAAATTCAAAATTTCTTACGTTTTTTGCAATTTGCAGGCCAGTGCTAGGTTGTATGTTGATTAAAATATTATTCGCGCCTGTAAGACATATCGCACCCCTAGATCTAAAGGGAACTAACTCAAAACTCTTAATTTTTGAGTCATGCACACCTTCGAGTCTGTCATTTCAATACCTATCGACCAATAAACCAAATTCAAAACTATTTCCAATATTCGGAGTAGAATATTGGAAATAGTTGCTAAATCTGGTTTATTGGTCGATAGATATTGATATGACAGACTCGAAGGTGTGCATGACTCAAAAATTAGGAATTTTGAGTTAGTTCCCTTTATATCTAGGGGTGCGATATGTAGTTACAGAATTATAATCATCAAAATCATTAATACAACGCTCTAAGTTCATAAAGCTATAGGAATTACTTTTTCTGTTTTTTTTTTTGTTCCTTGGCCTTTATGAACTTGGAGGGTTGTATTGGCGATTTTGATGATTATAATTCTGTAACTACATACGTATTACAGGCGCGAATAATATTTTAATCAACATACAACCTAGCACTGGCCTGCAAATTGCAAAAAACGCAAGAAATTTTGAATTTCGCGGGCTGGTTTGGAACATTCACCTTAACATAAATTGTAAACAAAAAAACAATGCAAAAAGTATCAACCTGTTACAGGCACCTACACACGCTCTGACGCTTCGCAGGACGCGACCACCACCAACTGGCGCTTTTGGTTTGCTAATTAGGTATAAAGTCTGTTTAATTAGGCGTTACACGCGGCCTGGGTGCTTGTTAGTAGCACGCGATCTTATGCTTTGGTGGGTTAGTCATGTTAACGAAGCCTAGAAATTGTGGAGGATTGGTTACCTGATTTTAACATAGGGAATGCCTCTTAATCTTAGGTCTTTATTAACCGACTTCAAAAAAAGAAGGAGGTTCTCAATTCGACTGTATTTTTTTTAAATGTTTGTTACCTCAGAACTTTTGACGGGGTGAACCGACTTTGATCATTCTTTTTTTTTAGATCAGAAGGCCAGTTCTCGTAGTTAAAAATGTTCAAAGTCTAGTCGCGGTCTCATCTGAGCGACAATCAAATGTCAAAAATATAAGGAAACTCGAAATATTTTGATAGCTTGAGACTGAGATAGTGAAAGTTCTTGAAATTACGAGAATTTTGATTGATTTCAACCATAAAGCCAGTTTTTGAATTAAGAACCCAATGCAGTTCTTTTTACAAATTTGAGATCTTAGTTCGGTGCTAAGTTGTCATTTTATGTATTAAGAACTTTGACAACAAAATATTTATATATGAATATCTTAAATAAGTAATGACAATTTTATTGCTAATTACAAGCTTCCACATATATTAAACTACTTAGTAACGCGTTATTTGCGAAAACCTTCAAACAACCAATATGCAGGTCAGTACCAAGTTGTATATTAATTAAAATATGAAAAGCGTCCGTAACGTGTACATATGTGTTTATAGAATTATAATAGTTAAAATCATCAAAACAACTCTAAATATTTATTTAGTTTCATTAAATGCAAAAAAACATAAGAAAATCAGAATTTCCCGGGTTACCCTGGAGTTTGTTTAAGCCGTTGGTCCCGAGCCCGGCTTTCATTCGTAAATCTTTGAAAGTCGTTACGTCAGAAGCCTGAAAGACTGACCATCAGTCTTACCAAGGGGTAATCGCTTTGTTTGTGGAAGTCGTATAGGTCACTTCATGTAAAATACTGGTACCGAGCAGCATCCCCTCTATCTGGCTGTCAAAGATGGATACGTAGAAATATAACAATCAAAATCAAAACATGCTCAACGCCTAATGTGGTTAAATCAGCGGAATATTCCTACAAGTTCACAACTTCTCATATACTTTTTTTGTCTTGACGGGTATTTCTTTTTTATCACTCAAAATAATCTACAACTACCCACAAATTCTTGGTTTTTTCGAGAATGACAACGTAAAAAACTATAAAAGGCGTCGCTTCACTCACTCGAGTCGCTCCTCATCACATTGCTCACACAGTCGTCATCGTATTAGCTCGTGTGTGAACGAAATCAAAATGGCGCGCACTAAACAGACAGCTCGCAAGTCCACCGGAGGAAAAGCTCCTCGCAAGCAACTGGCGACCAAGGCAGCAAGGAAAAGTGCTCCAGCCACGGGCGGCGTGAAGAAACCGCACAGATACCGACCTGGGACTGTGGCCCTGCGAGAGATACGCAGATACCAGAAGAGCACCGAACTGCTCATTAGGAAACTGCCGTTCCAGCGTCTCGTGAGGGAGATCGCACAAGATTTCAAGACTGATCTCCGGTTCCAGAGCTCCGCTGTGATGGCGCTTCAAGAGGCCAGTGAGGCGTACCTCGTGGGGCTGTTTGAGGATACGAATCTGTGCGCGATCCATGCGAAGCGAGTGACTATCATGCCGAAGGACATTCAGTTGGCGAGGAGAGTGCGTGGCGAGCGCGCGTAGTGACATTCGTATGTTTTCGCTGATGTAGGTAGGTATTTATTGATGACAAAGCCCTTTTCAGGGCTGCAAGGTTTTCTGTTTCTTTGGTGGATGAAGTCAAAACGTATGTAGGTCTAGCAAAAAGTGAAAAAATATATGGCGGCCAATCTCAACTCAACACAGCTACCTACTTTCTCATTCTTCAGTCTCATAGCCCGATGAGACGACAATCTGACACGACCGAAGAGAGATCAAGCGCAGGACCAACGGCTCCACGTGGTTTCGGAGGCACGGAAAAGTGGGCCACAAAAAAGCCCTTTTCAGGGCTGCAATGTTTCTTTGGTGGATGATGTCAAAACGTTAAAGATGATGGATGGTGTGAGGAAGAGTGAATGGTAGCTGATTCGTGAGGAAAGGACTCCAAATATATGGAATAATGGCAAGAAGATAATCATGTCAAAACGAATATTCTACTTTATTCTGTTTTATTATATTACTATTTGAAAGTGGGTAATTGGGTAGGCATCGGTGTGTTTGGTTATATTTTATGGCAGAACTGAGAACTAGGAGGTAGTTTGGTATGAAAGTATAATTGGTTCTTTTCGAACGTCATGCATACCTAGTTAGGTTTACAAATCAAGGGTACCATGGTTTAATTGTGCTACGGGGGAGTAGCAGTGATTTTCTTAATGTATCAACCATCTATTATATGCTCACGAATTCATAGGTGTTTGTTACATTTTCACGCCAAAAAGGTACAGGTAAAGGTACGGATTTTTATCAAATTTGACACACGGATAGACAGACTGATGATCCGGGTACGCAATACTCCGGTAGTAGGTACAGTACTAAGGAGGTGAGGAGATGTAGGTACTAAGGAGAATTTTTGACCTCCACGTGGGCAAGAGTTATAATTTGAAATACTGCCAAGTGTAGGGACCTCGTGATGGAGAATCATAATTCTTCGACTTCGGACTTGGCTTAGCGTTGCCTTATTTGGTAATTTTCCATCTATAACAATTTTTTTTTTGTTTTTTTGTTTGGGAAATCATCAAATGACTTCTCCCGCTCTGGGCGGAGCGGGAGGGCATGTCAGACTTTTACTAAAACCCACCCGTGTTCTTTCAGTTGCCCATGTGCCAGGGTCACGGTCTCTCTTTCGAACAATCTCGCGACCCTGGCAGATCTACACCTATTCTTTTGAATAATGTGTATTACTACCTGCATTGCATGCGTTAAATTTCATTGGTGAGAACGTAAGTAGGTATCAATGGGCACAACCATTTTGAGTCTGTATAATAAGTTAGTCCACAAAAGAATGGATGGCTCACACAGTTATTATTTTACACATTAAATAGATTGTCTTTTAGTTTGCTATACAGGGTTATTTGTAAAACACCGGCAACCTCTCAGGACTATGTTACAAACATCATAAGCAACAACTTTTGTTCTATGACTTTTAAAAATTCATCATATTTTAGTGCATCAGATTTTCAAACAAAAATAAAAATATTTAAATTGAACGCTCTAAATGTTACGGAGTCTATGCGAAGCAAAAGAAAGCGATAGTATATTAGCAAGGGGAGCGGGGTTAGGGTGGCGGGGGCGCTTGAGCTTGACTTATTTACAGGCAGCCGATTTTTGTATGAAAATCTGATGCACTAAAATATGATGAATTTTTAAAAGTCATAGAACAAAAGTTGTTTATTATGATGTTAATAACATAGACCTGAGAGGTTGCCGGTGTTTTACAAATAACCCTGTATAATCCAGTAAGGTACTCCAGTCAGGTAGGTATCCATACCTACTCCCTTTTTTGGAAGACAACCTTTTTTTTATACTTACCTCTAGGTCATTTAGTTACCTACTCGTAGATAGATAGGTATAGGTATGCAACTTATATTTTGTATGGCCTCGAGTATACCTAGCCATATACGAATTTTATTTCGTATGGAAAAACATAAAGGCCATTGTTTATTAACTTCACCTTACACAATTAGCTAGAAATTGTACTGGACACTCATGTTTTCACAAAATTTATGAGACATAAATAAATTCACGCCTTCTACCCATGGGGGTAAGCAGAAACTACAGAACGCCACCTGCTACGATCCTTACATACTCTTTTTGCTTTCGTTTACGTTCATACATCTGTGGCCCTAGTGTGTCCTTTCACCAACTCGACGTAAAGGCGCGGGCCCACCGCGGCGCACGGAGAGGCTTCGCACGTGTATTAAGCTTCGCGTTGTAAGAAAATGTATGTGATTGTGTCCACTGCAACCCACGGAGAGGCTACGCATGAATTGACGTCATTGATACATGCGTGGCTTGCTCGAATAGGCGGTTACATAGCTCAACGCTGTCGACGTGGGTCTACGTTTCCACTGGAGTACACGAATATGACCCACGACTATGTACAGCGGCGCAAATGGAGCAGGCGTCCCTTGAGCGAAGCCCGTGTCCGTGGATTCGATTGCAGTGGCAAGTGCGTAGCCTCTCCGTGCGCCGTGCCACGCTATACATAGTCGTGGGTCATATTCGTGTACTCCAGTGGAAACGTAGACCCACGTTGTCAAACAAATTAATACACGCAGCTAAAATGCGCCGCGTGCCCGTGCACAGCATGCGCCGCGGTGGGCCCGCGCCTTAACGCATCGCCTGCGTTCGGCGCTCCGATTGGCTCTTCACCAATTCAGCTCCAATCGGAGCGCCGAGCGCGGTCAATACGTTACGTCGAGATGAAACTCAGACTAGGGTCATACCTCATCACCTTCATTTCAGCCAAAAGACATCTACTACTGAACACAGGCCTCCCCCAAGCTCAGGCGCGGTCCAAGGGG
Organism: Aporophyla nigra; assembly: GCA_947507805.1. NCBI lineage: Eukaryota > Metazoa > Arthropoda > Insecta > Lepidoptera > Noctuidae > Aporophyla > Aporophyla nigra. Next base: position 3,455,894 of record OX382320.1, read on the forward strand.
GGGGGTCCTAGGGGTCATGACCCCCCCCCCCCCTCCAAAGTATCCGAGCTGTCGCGAGCCTGAATGATACACAACCGTTTTAAATAAATATACTTGTAACTTTACTTACTTAACCCATAAAATATAAAACAAAACCTAGCCTGTACGAGGCGGGTTGTTAAAATTTTCGAGCTCGCTTCGCCCGCTAGGTATACCTGCCTAAAATATTCCTCGGCACTCATGGTGACCCCCCAAAATCATGGGCTGCGACCGTGCCTGCCCAAGCTCCGCCACTTCGACTAGTTTTGAGCTTCCCGCATCCAGTGGATTCCTGCGACCTTCACAATGCCATCGGTCCACCTTGTGAGGGGTCTTCCAACTCTACGTCTTCCAGTACGCGGTCGCTACTCCAGAACTTTTCGGCCCCATCGGGCATCTGTTCTGCGAGCAATGTGCCCTGCTCACTGCACTTCAGGGTCATACACGTACCCATAATACAATTATCTTTATTAATTTTACACACAATGCACTTACTAGAAAAAAGTACAGAGAGATGATGACGAAAAATACAAAGATACTGCTAAATTGTATTAAAAATCTTCTAGCAGATCTGAAACTGGCAGGAGAGTTGGATGAAAGACGTAGACAGTATGGAAACTCCAGGGTGGCCCGCTAATTTTAATTTTGTCTGTTAAAGGACCGATGGCCGGTGGAGCAGACGAGTCCTGGGGCGGTGGTGTACTGTAGGACGCCCCCCAGGTAGATGGACCGACAGGCGCGGTCCGAGGGGAGGGGTCCTAGGGGTCATAACCCTCCCCCCAAAGCATCCAAGCTGTTGAGAGCCTGAATGATACCATAAAATATAAAACAAAACCTAGCCTGTACGAGGCGGGTTGTTAAAATGTTCGAGCTCGCTTGGTCCGCTAGGTATACCTTCCTAAAATATTCCTCGGCACTCATGGTGACCCCCCCTCAAAATCTTGGGCTGCGACCGCGCCTGTGGACCGACGACTTTAAAAAGGTGGCTGGGGCAGCATGGGAGAGGTTTGTCCAGCTGTGGACTGCAATAGGCTGAGTTGATGTTAGTATATATGTAAAAATATGATTCAACTTCAGATAAAGGATATTTCTAATTAACAACTCAGTTATACAGTATAAAAATCGTTTATTTCTCTTAAACCTAAGATACATTAACTTATAACAACTATGTACTGTGTTGCATTATCAGACCAGTTTTAATAAATACATAGTTCATTTTATATATTATGTTTATACATGAACAATCACATGTCGATGGCTTAAAGAGTAGAGGGAGACCAAAGAAACGATGGATGGACTGTGTGTATTATGATATGGATAGAAAGGGGGTGAGTACTGAGATGACTAATAGAGAGGTGTCGAAGAAAAATACATATAATTTTCTTCTGTAGGGGGAGATATTGCGCCGACCAATAAATTGGGATAAAGGCAATGATGATGACATGAACAATCACATAGGTACTTTTTTCGATTAGAAACCTTATTTCTACAGAGTGTTAGGCACAAAATGTAACCATGAATTCAGCACATGTCTCCAAGACAGAAAGTAGAAATTTTTCGTCGTTTCTGTTTATTCAAACCTAGCTGTGCCCGCGGCTTCTCCCGCGTTGTGCTCGGAAATGATCACACTGGAACGTGCTACATAGTCAAAAGTATGTTACTCCTTATAACATTAGCTATCTGCCAATTAATGTCCCATCAAAATCAGTCCAGCTGTTTCAGAGATTAGCAGGAACAAACAGACTGAAATACATTTTTTTTAAATTGAATTTTTGGTGTAAGTACCGTATATACTTTCATATGCATTTAGTGAAAAGCTGTTCATTTTAAAATACAAACAGACACTGCAATTTTATTTATTTGTATGTATGTAAGATGTATGGAACAGCCAATTTTTTTTTAAATAACCGACGAAAAATATTTACGCAGAGTGTCCAAAATCATGTACTGAATCCATGGTTACAGCGGAGTAAATGCGTAACACACTCATCAATAGGAATCTCTTTCAGTTTGACAGTTCAACGAAATTCATTGCGTTATTTATGTTGTTGAGTAGACACATTCTTCGAACATATGAAGTAATGAATTAGCATTAGGTACCCTACAAAATAGTTCAAATTTTGAATGATAGTGTTACGCAATTAGGTAACACCTTTACAATTTAATTTCCTTTACAGTATAGTTTTATAGTGGTCGTAATATAATTATAAATTCCTATGAAAATTGACATTTACTTAAGTCATTATTTATTAAAATTGGTCTCTCCTGCAACTAAACTCTTATATTTCTGAAAACCTGAACACCAATTCTCGTAATTTAAAACATTCAAATTTTGTCGCAGTTTCATCTCGCCGACAATCAAACGTCAAGAACTTGTCAAAAATGTATGGAATTTCGCGGCATTTTTGACAGATTGAGACTGACAGACTGAACTTTTTTAAAATTACGAGAATTGCCTCTCAGATCAGTAACTCTGCTCTCATATCATATTGTAGCTGTACAGACGCCAGCACATCAAGCAACCCGAAACTGTCAAAATTTCCCAATCAATATTGAACCTTATGCTTTAGCGATAAAGTTGAAAACCCATTGAAGAAATTCGACAGATTGTAGTGGCTTTATGTGCAAGGATTTTTTGACGGGTGATTTAAATCAGAACGGCCATCTTGTTTCTTCAATATACAGGGTCAAATTAAAATTAGTTAGCGAAATTCTGCAGACGTGATTTTAACTTAGTTTCTAGTCTTGCATAGCTAAAGTGAATATGTGTAATATGTGTATGTGTATATGTGTTTAATTCCACGATTTTTTGTGTTTACTCCTTAAAAATCGATTTTTATTTACAGAGTTATTTGTAAAACACCGACAACAAGTTTTGTTCTATGACTTTTAAAAATTCATCATATTTTGTTCATCAGATTTTCATACAAAAATCTGCCGCCCGTATACAGGGTTATTTGTAAAACACCGGCAACCTCTCAGGACTATGTTACTAACATCATAAGCAACAACTTTTGTTCTATGACTTTTAAAAATTCATCATATTTTAGTGCATCAGATTTTCAAACAAAAATAAAAATATTTAAATTGAACGCTCTAAATGTTACGGAGTCTATGCGAAGCAAAAGAAAGCGATAGTATATTAGCAAGGGGAGCGGGGTTAGGGCGGCGGGGGCGCTTGAACTTGACTTATTTACAGGCAGCCGATTTTTGTATGAAAATCTGATGCACTAAAATATGATGAATTTTTAAAAGTCATAGAACAAAAGTTGTTTATTATGATGTTAATAACATAGACCTGAGAGGTTGCCGGTGTTTTACAAATAACCCTGTATAGGTGAAGTTCAAGCGCCCTCGCCGCCCTAACTCTGCTCTCCTCGCTAATGTACTATCACTTTCTTTTGCTTCGCATAGACTTCGTAACATTTAGGGCGTTCAATATAAATATTTTTATTTGTAAAATCTGTTGTTGATTATGATGTTAGTAACATAGTCCTGAGAGGCTGCCGGTGTTTTACAAATAACCCTGTGTAAGGCCGGGGTATGAAAATTTATTGGGAAAATATCAAACTTTCAACGTTACGTTATGCGTTATGTTATGTTTAATAATCTACATATTTTATAATCGTTCGTAAGGAGTACACTCCAGCTGAGCGTCGGAGCTGACACACACAATTTTATTTTTAAATATTTATTTTCTATATAAATACTAAGCTGGTCGAATTTGTACAAATTATTTTGACCGATTTAAGCAATAATGTTCCAACCTACAACCTCGACAATTTCTAGTTTTTGTGACCTATGTACTCCAAATAAGGTATATATTTTAACATATCAAATACTCATAAAGGTTTGTGTGGTTTGGAACATTTTTGCTTAAATCGGGCCATTTTAGTTTGCATAAAGCATGCAGGTATAGTTATAGCGTTTTCGCATGGTATTAGCGGTCATTGACCTTCCCCTAATATCTCTTCGTAGGAACTCAAATAATAAACTATGTATGGTTTTTTTTTTACATACAGCCAAACATCATACGGACTGATCTCATTTTAAATTGTTTAATCAATTAAAAATAAAGAAAGACACTAACAAAAATACGTTTATGCGTGGTAAACATATGAATATGAACATGACGCAGGAAAAGAACAAACAAAAAGAATGGTGGAAAATATGCGTCACATCCACGCAAAACGGCCATCGAGCAGCATAATGCTACTACCCTATGTGAATCAGAGTCCGATATTGGAACATGTTGAAAATCACGATTAATATTGATTCATGACACTAACGGACTTTATCTCATTTTATGAACTAAAAAAGCTAGATGGGTCAATGACCGATATTACCATACTAAAACGCGACAACTATGGCAGATTTTTTTTACAATATACATTATACAATGTTTTTCAGGCAATATCAGGGGTTTTATATTCCCTCATGGATTTTATATAAAACTGCATACTATTTATACACCCTTAAAATGCTCAATCATTCAATCTTTTTTATGATTACCATTCATTCGGTCTTATGATTATATTATCGTTCATTCGTCATTATGATTATCATTTACAAAAGGCCTTATATCGACAAATAGGGTGAGGTTACCAGTTCAGAATTTTAGATTTTTATACACATACTTATATACAGCCTTTGTCAATATAAAAAATCAATTACAAATACCTTAAATTACTTGGTTTTTCACTCTACTAATTGGCATATAGCTAATAATAATACCAAGCATGAAGGATTTCGTTCCATTCGTTCATTCAATGAATGTCATTCATTTTGTCATGTATTTTTATGGTTATTGGAAGCTATAAGTTTGTTCGACTCGGGAATCGAACGTGTATGTCAGTCGATTATGGTATCAACGCGAATTTTTACAGCTTAGATAGTCCACACTGCAAGGCAAGGACATCTTGTCGTTTTTTTTTTCTAGGTATATTTTTATTTAAAAAAGAATTTGGCTGTAAAAACTCGCGTCGTAGCTGTGACTTAACTAAATATGTTATTTTAAATGCATGATTTGTATTTTTCTTGGTGTTTTTCTAAATAATAATCCACATTGATTTCGTCACAAGATATTATCGTTTTTTCTATTGCAGCACTTTTTAAGTGACATTCAACTATTCGATGACCGTTCGCAGATATTTTACCTCTGACTGCAGCAACCCAACTGCAACCTTATTGTAACGATAATAAAGATCATTGTGATATTGACAGACTTCTTAGTATATATATATATATTCTTAGGTAGCCACCCAAAATCAACCATATTTTTATCAAAGACAAAGATCAGCTTTTCCGTAGAAAAGGCAATACCTACGCAGTCAAAATATTATGGTAACAGGTTGTACGTCAATGTCCCTGCCACCCGGTACATCTAATGACTTTCCCAGTGTTTAAACAAAAAATCAACCAAATATATCCAATACTTTAGTCACTATAGTTCGTCAAAGCTTGCCAAAACCCCATCAGTATTATTTAATTGGTTTGATGAAAAAGAAACACATTAAACATTTCAATTGATTGTTTCTAAATACAGTAAAACCCGGATAAGTGGGATCAGAAGGAACTTATTTTTTTTTTATCCGTTAGAGAGGCTTTTCATTTACCCAGGTTCCCAAATAGGCAGGTTAACATGACAGTTGTCTTATTTATACAGGATAAGTTTTTAACCATTGCGCAAATTTTAACAAATTAAACTTAAACGAGTTATAATAACCATGCAATTTTTATTTTGATATATCTTAGTACAAAAAAATTAAGTTATCGTTAACGAAAGATGTTTATTTTGAAACTGGTTTTTATGGTAACTTACTCGCGGCGCCGGCGCGGCGGCGAAGGTGAACGACTGAGCGTAGCTACTAGTACCTGCCGGCTGTTCGATCGGTCTAAATTCTAAGAAGTTCGAAGTACCTACGCCGCCTCGCGGTTACTGACCTATCACTATTTCAATATCATATTATGAAATATGTAGGGTGTCCACAGTTTACTGATTTAAGGTCAGATAAAATTTAAAAAAAAAATTGAAATGTGTTCTATTACTGATACTGAACCATCAAAAAAACTTGCACACTGGTTAAAAAAAAATCCTGTAGAGGGTCCCACTATGAGATTCTATTAGATAGGAGTGACAAACAAAGCAAGTGTGGAAAGAATTAGACTGTTTGTAAACAAACGCGTCATAACTTGTCTAAACCTGATAAAATATCTAATTTCAGCTACAAAGTCCCAATAATAGAGGTTTACATAGAAAAAAATGTAAGAAATTATGTATCAGTTACAAAGGTTTGAAAATTCACAGTACAAGAGGTATTTCAATGCTTAAGCGGCGGGCCCTCGTTGTAACTATCAATAACAGAGATTTCTCACATGTCGAGGGCTCATTTATCCAGGTTTCACTGTACTATGCATTACTGTTACAAGTGCATTACAATACTGTCGTATTGTCAAACCAAACGTCACTTACACTGAACTTTGTTGCAAAGACGCTGCTTCATACGATTTCTACAGCTGATAAACTACATTGTTTAAATTAAATATGCAAAAATTACTTTATACAATATTTATTGATTTCTAAAAAAAATATGTACACAATAAATGATACTTTACAAAAATAATAAAAAAAACGTTAATCTCTAAAGATATATTCTTTAGTAATTGGTCGCAGCTCATAATAAGTCTCATTCACTTTCAATTAAAATATTTCTGTACGTTTAATATTTTTATTTTTCTTACTCCATAAATAAATTGTAGTTTCTGGTTGCTTGCAACCAGATCAGATAAACACCTGTTGACACTGGCAGTATGTAGCACCGGTTCTTCGCATATTTGAGTCAAAAATTCCTTACAGAAGAACAGTAGACTTTGTTTTCTTAGACCTCAAGTATAGTTTCACAAATATATAGTTATATGCATGTATAAAATCGTGTCTGTTCTTTGGCTTAAAAAAATAGCCGTACTAAAGTCTTAGTAAAGCTTAGAAGCATCACTGAAGTCGATAAAAATAGCATCGAAGCAAAAGGTTGCTGGGTCAGAAGCATATCGTCAATGGTTGCTCTATTCAAGTCATGAAGTAAATGATTAATAAGGCCATTTATATCATGGTATGGTTACTGGTTCACAAATATAGAATATATGGTTGTTTAGAAGCAGCTATACAGCTATAAACATAGGAGTTGTCAACATTGGTTGCTCTAAAAATCCTTGTCACAAAAATCACTGAAGTTAATGGTTACTGCATCGCAGCGCTTGGTTGCCGGCTCACAAGTATGTAGCTATTGGTTACTCCGTAGAAACCAATCAGTAAATAGTTCTTACGAGGTATCACCGAAGTCGAAGCAAATGGTTGCTGCTTCGAAAATGTGAAGGGAATGGTTGTTTAGAACCGTCCCTGTTCTTTGGACTCAGCTGCAAACTTCCGTACGTGCACTATGTAGTCTAACATTACCGTTGCGAACGCCGCGTCGAGCACGAACATTGGGATTTTACCTGAAAACGAGAAAAAAATAATTATTATTTTAACAAAATAAAGTTTTTATAGATATGTTGTTGTCTTAATGTTAGTATGTTATAGTGATGGCCGGATATCCGTATCCGTTACTTTTTGGTGGATCTTTTACTTTATTAATTTTCGTTTCAAGGTCACGTGCTGTTTTTTTAATGTCTATCATTTCATATTCGTTTTATGTTTTATCAGAAAGTGTACATCTTTTTTATCTCATGAAGCGACGCGCTCTATACTTATGGTTACCAAGTGTACAAACACGCTGCGAATGTGTGTTTAAGCGCAGGAACTTATAAAGTGTTCAATACTATTTTTAGAAGCATAATCATTCTAAAATGTTCTTAATTCGGGGACACAAGCCACCTCTCTCTTTCTCTCGAACTCTCCAACTCCTCGAATACCTATCGAGAAAAAGGGAGAGGTCTGTAATCTATGTAGTGGGTCCAGTGCGGTGTGATAGATGTCACAAGTTTTTGGTTCTAGGACATTTTTCCCCACGATGTTTTGCTTCACCGGTTTGAGAGCAATGGTGATGTGAAATTACACAATATAAAGTGCCTGTTTGGATTCGACCCTACAACTCGTAACTACTAAGTCAGCCATTACCACTGGGCAACAACTTTTTCTTAGAAGCGCAACATGGGAATTATTAGGCACCTTTTAAAACAAAAAACTTTTTACCAAAAATGTAACCGCCGAAAAAACTGAAAAGCAAAAAATAATAAACCTTAAAATTATGAGTCGGCGCTTTGAGTGATCTTTGTTCATTGATTTTTCAGCGCCGACTCATAATTTTAAGGTTTATTAATTTTTACTTTTCAGTTTTTTCGGCGGTTACATTTTTTGGTAAAAAGTTGTTATTTTATATTTTTTTTTGTGGCTGTAATGTACTTATAATACTTGGCAAGGTATACCCTATCCAATGAATACAGAATTATCAAAATCTGACTACTCTGTATAAAGTTATGCGTGGTTAAACATTACAATCAGTGAGTGAACAATCAATCATCCCCTGTTTTCCGACCCTTAGGGTTCGATTTTGTTTTCCAAATTTATATGGGACCACCTTCGGAGTATACCCTTTCCAATAAAAAAAGAATTATCACAATCGGACTACTATGTAAAAAGTTATGCGTGGCCATACATAAAAAAAAAAAACAAAAAAAAAATATACGCGTCGAATTGATAACCTCCTCCGTTTTTTTTCGTCGGTTAAAAATGGCACTTTACTGACTGAGAACTTCAACGCATTTTGCATTAAAATAGGGTAGATACAAGACTTACCCTTAAGATCACAGCACATAAGCCATTGGAAGGTAGTGTGTGTCTCAATCTTGCCGCTTGAAGTCTGTACCGTTCGCGGCTTCAGGAACCAGCAGCCGACCTTATTTTGACCTCTGTAAAATTACATTAAAACAATTGAGAAAGAGTAAGAAAATACGTTCATACCATTATTTTTGTGTAATGTTATCCCCATGTGTAAAATAGTTTTTGGATGTTTTTATTAAGAACTAGCTGTACCCTGCCACGCTTCGCTGTGGCATATTCGAGTGTTTTCCTCGCTTCCGGCAGATGGCGCTGTCACTGGTACACAGATGATCGTTTAAAAAAACTTTTTCGCGGTCGCAGATATGTGAATGATGCAAAAAATAGATAAAAAAAACTTTAGAGGTGTCAAGGGACACCCGGATGGAACGAAGTTCCTTTCCAGGATTCATAATAGTTATATTTTTTTAATTATTTATTATGTACAAAAAACCTGTATACACTCAACAAAAATATTCTCTCTCTCTCCCTATCTCCTTCTCTCTCCCTCTCTATCTGTACCTCGCTCTCTCTCCCTATCTCTCTCTCCCTCTCTCCCCTCCCCCCCTCTCCCCCTCTCTCCCCTCCCCCTCTCTCCCTCTCTACTCACAACAAAAAAAACAACAACATACAAAATATATACCGTCGAATTGAGAAACCTCGTCCTTTTTTTGAAGTCGGTTAAAGCATGTGACAACTTTTCATAAGATTTTTTTCCGTCTAGCCCACTTTCACAAAGCGCGATAAGGAACTTCGTTCCAAAACAATCCTTGATGCGGATTATACATGATGCTAAAATTTCAGCTCGATCGGTGCAGAACTTTTTGAGTTTTTGAAGCGTACACAAACCAACATAACATTTTTATATATATAGATTTTTGAGTAGCAGCCTTTTTTCCTTTTTCCCGCCTTAGGCGGAGCGGCATTCCATAGTTTTACTGACTAAAAACCCCTTTTTTTTGGATTCTAGATTTGTGTAATATGTGTTTTGTTTTTTGGTTTTTTACATTTTTTTTTTTTGTTTTTAATATTTAAAAATATAATTAATAAGTGTATAAGTCGAAATAAAGGAAATAATAAATAGGTTTAATGACACAAAACACTTTTGTAAACAATTCCAGTACATTTCACATAGGTACAATGGATTTTAAGAAAAGGCCGCACAAATAGTGATAAACCCTGCCTCCTAAACTAGAGGAACCCTGTGACCTAGGAGTCAGTGTTCTACTGTAACCTCGTGTACAACAGAAACCTTATAGTTTTCATTTTATTTGTTGATATATTGGCATGACTTGCTGACATATGGCAAATAATAATATCTTAGGACAACCAACACACCGTTATCTGATCCCAAACTAGGCAGAGCCTGTACTATGGCAACCAGACAACTGATAAATATACTTATATAGTTCTAAATACATACATACTATAGATAAAATACACCCTTACACAGAAAAATTGTGCTCATCACACAAAGATTTGTCCTGGGTGGGAATCGAACCCACGACCTCAGCCGTAGCAGTCAGGGTCACTAACCACTAGACTAACAGGCACGATCGTGGTCAAATGATTTAACTTAATGTTCTGTGTCTCGTAATATTGTCTACTATTGTAAGGAATCGAGTTTATCTGACAGAACAGACAGCTGTGCTGCTAGACAGTTTGTTGCGCCACTTCTTCTTCCCAGCTAAAGCATTAGGAAGTGGTGAAGGTCGGGCGTTTTGGGAGATTTTCTCATGTAATTTTATCCGTTCGAAAAGTGCTGATACTCAGCCTAATTTAAATAAACGACTTTTGATTTTATGGTGCTAATTTAAATAAACGACTTTTGATTTTATGGTGTCAAAAATATTTAATTTAATTATGGCTGCTTAGAAACATTCCTGTTGGTGAGAACATCATCAGCAGCCTTAAACGTCACTGCTGGGACACGGGCCTCCTCTTGTTGAGAGGGAGTGGGCCATAATCCAACACGCGGGCATAGTGTAGGTTGGATTATGGCCAGATGTTACATGTCTTCGAATTTTTGGTTCTAAAACATGTCGGTTTCCTCACGATGTTTTCCTTCACCGTTTTGAGAGCAGTGGTGATGTAATTATTTACACAAAGTGAAGTGCCTGCCTGGGTTCGAACTCACGACCTAATAAGTACGTAAGTCACGGTCGTTACCACTGGGCCACCACTACTCTCGTTGTTGACATTGATTGCTCTATACTGAATGGTAGCAAATGGTTGATGGCTTACCTCACGAGGTCTCTATGCGGCGGGTACCCAGGTACCGTAACACTGACCCCGCTGCTAATATAGCTGTGGGGGTCTGTCGCCACGACCTGTCCGTCGCGGGACAGTGGGGCGGTACAGCGCAGTATGACGAAGTCACGCGGGGCTATGATGCCCCGGCCTCCTCCCGCTGTCACTTGGTAGGACAGGTCTATGCCGGGACCTACTTCCTGTAAGATACATAATGTCACTCAGAAATGAAATTGAAAAGTATACACAACGAAGCGATAAGGGACTTAGTGTTTAATAAGAATATATTTATTACATAATTGTATACATTTGTTCTTATTTGAATTTACATAGTCACTACGAGTCCAACAAAATTAATCAGAGATAGGGAAAAATTTGTCTGTTCCCTTTCTCTTTGATGACAATGACGCTTTAACAAAAATATTATTTTGGGATTATATGAACTAAAAGTTCCGTATTATCTGAACCATATTTTTTATGGTACGAATCATATTTTAATAATTGAACATTTGAATTTGGCGGATTCCCACGAACGTAATAAAATGGCGGCAGGATTTTTTCACGAACTGAATGTTCTATTCCCTGCCCTGCTATCGAACACTGTGGTTTTTCGACACGCTGAGACTCAATCGCGCTGCACTCCATTAGAATATCAATGCTCTGTTCAACACACAGAGTTGTAAATCTAGTGCGCACTTATGATACGTACCTTTATGAGTTCACTCTTCAGTATCGTAGGGTTCCACTCTGGCAGCTTGGTGATGTTGTCCTTGAACTCTTCGTATAAAAACTTTGGTGGGGCTTCTACTATTCCCTGGAAAGAAATACATTCGATATTTTAGGTTAAAGGTTAGAAGAACAAACGGCACAGAAAGGACACTAGTTACAGTAGTATTTATAGGAAGTGGTCTAGAAAAATATAAATTAAGTATTGAATGTTTGTATTTTCAAGCATGTACGGTTTCCTAAAGAGATTAGTAACCAGGGTATAGTTTAAGTTTAGTACGAAACCGATAGATGTTTTCAAATATAAATTTAATTTCATATAGGTACAACGTGTTCCTTTGAATATCCCATAATTCAGGGTATTGAGGAGACCATGTCAAAGAATTAACTGGTGTGGCTTTATTCTTTGTATGTTTGTGTATTTACCTACTTCTTCATCATCATCTGCCTAGCCTTTTCTCAACTATCTTAGAGTTGGCTTCCAGTCTGACCGGATGCAGCTGAATTCCGGTATTTTACATGGAGCGACTGCCTATCTGACCTCCACAATCCTGTTACAATTAAACTTATGTATTTGGCTAAGTAATAACAGCCGAACGGGTCGAAAGGAAGAATTGCCAAACTTAAGTGGCAGTGGGCAGGGCACATTGCTAGCAAAACGGATGGCCGATGGGGTCGGATGGTTCTGGAGTGGCGACCGCGTACTGGAAGACGGAGCATTGGAGGGCCTCCCACTAGATGGACCGATGACCTGGTGAAGGCCGCAGGAATACGTTGGATGCGAGAAGCACAGAATAGATCGAAGTGGCGGAGCTTGGGGGAGGCCTATGTCCAGCAGTGGACGTCTTTCGGCTGAAATGACGATGATGATGATGATGATGATGGGTCGAAAGGCCGGGTTAAGCTACGCTTGCCGCGGTTGGTCCGTGGATCGGTGACTATGTTTACATACTAAGACCTCTCCGCGCTTCAGAAAGCATGTCAAGCTATTGGGCCCGATTGTCATTTGTAGATCTTTGACAAACGTTACGGGTCGTCAGAAGACCAACAGTCTTACCAAGGGGTATAATATTACCCAGTTACTAGGTTGTAGAGGTCAGTCGCGTCATGTCAAATACTGATACTCAGCTGCATCTGGTAAGACTGGAAGCTGACCCCAGTCCCCAACATACTTGGGAAAAGGCTGGGCAGATGATTTCAGATCAGGTAGTAACAGTTATGTTAGAAGTCATCATAAATGACTAACCTAAACATAAGCTTAGTAAAATATATGTAATCCGCTTAATTAGAACAAAATAGCTGATATCTCCTAATCCGTATTAGAACACGCACGTAATATTTTAATTGTGATACAATATCAGTTGAGATTATTAATTAATATTCTTATTATTAAATACTTCTTGTATATTAAATACTAGCTTCTGCCCGCGAATTCGTCCGCGTCAAATTTTTGCTCCGCTGACCCTTCCCGTCGCATCGAATTACCTGCCAGTTTTCGTCCATTTTTCGCTGCTGCTCCGCTCCTTTTGATCGTGGTGTGATGTTATACAGCCTATAGCCTTCCTCAATTAATAAGCTACACAACACAAAAATAGTTTCTCAATTTGGACCAGTAGTTCCTGAGATTACCGCGTTCAACCAAACAAACAAACTCTTCAGCTTTATAATATTAGTATAGATTGCCTAATAAATCATGGTCAAACATCACCGGCCTGAAATAAGCGACTGTCCTCCCATACCTATTAACATTGTACTTTGAAACCATTGTAAAGGCCAATTCTGTTCTAAAGAGTAATCGTGGAATATCTTGCCGGCTCTTCTCCATAGGAAACAGCCAATTGAAACCAAGCACCTTTTTTTTATGGCGCCCTGGGATGGGCGGAGGGGTCTGTCAGACTCTTGCTGACTAAAACCACCCCACTGTTCCCTCCCATACCTGCGTCGGGGCTCACGGGACCTATTGCGACTTCTGCAAACCCCAGCTGGTGCCGACCCGCCTCTGCGGGCCACCTCAGGTCAGGTTGGTCGAACTCTCACCCCCTTACATCTTAGATAGGCGCGCGTGGAACACTACGCGTTGCCATCTCGGGTCCTAAGGAATAGGAGGCAACAGATATTCCCAAATCGCTGCGAGCTGGGTGAGCGGAACAAATCTCCCGCAGCCTCCTTCTGGATAGGACCGTTTCGCAGAAGGATAACGTCGTCCACGGCAAGCGTACACTAACCTAACACAAACACTACACTAACAAAGGCCCGTCTATGCTACATAAACCATGTTGGTTAATGAGAAATGAAATACTTTAAGATATAAATAAGTATACAGAAAGAAAGAAAGAAAATACGTCTATTTGCGGTAAATATGACGCAAAGAAAAACTGAACACAACAAAAACATAAAAAAGCTGGGGCAAATACCCCCCCCCCCCCTACCTTAATCGAAATAAAGTTCAAAATGTGAAACTGGCTAGACGGTTTAGCATCGCACTAAAGATCCCTAATTGTGTAAAATCAAAAAAAAAAAAAACAAAATCAAAAGTCACACACTATCATTAAGAATCCAAACAATTTTGAAGGATATCTGTCCCTAATCCATTGCTCCATATGTTAGAAAAATTTGTCTGCTCAACAAAGTAAATAACGCAATGAATTTTATTTTATTCAATTCAGTTTTATTATTATGCAACCAATTTAGGTTTTAATAGCACAATTTTTATTTCTCCTATTTATATTATTTCCTTTTGTGTTGCTTGTTTTAATTAATTCATTGTGTGTTATTATCTGCGCATAATGTAGTGCATGTGGTGCTTTTCTGCAACTAGTGAGACACTTAGAGTTAAGATTGCAATGTACAAATGATAAAGTAACAGTGTACTCATTGTTGAGAAACCAAATAAATAAATGTTATTGAACTGTCAAAATTAAAGTCATTGCTACTGTTAGTGTGTTACGCAATTACCCCGCTATTTTTATACACACACATTTTTATTTGGCTACAAGTCAAGCTACAAATTTCCAGTTTTAGCTGACCTCGCGTTGTATACACTTTTCGTACAATGAGATGTCAGTTTATACTGGAAATGTATATCTTGATTGCCCATGCGTACTAGGGCCAGTATCTTTGTAATACTTACAGTGAACCTGTAAACCTTTCCAAACTGTTCGGTCCTCTTGGACTCCACGATGTCTCCTCTAGTGCCTTTCTTCTCAAGGTTCCAGTTTGGCAGGGTGACGATTCGCCACGCGTTGTGCATGCTCTCCTGCGCCTGAGCTTTGTATTCGTCTATCTGTGGAGAAGAGAAGACGAGATTAACATAATTATAACGCTTGTTAAACCCAAAAGTAGGCAGAGGGAAGGAGGATTATTTACACATTCACAATTTGACAAATCTTTCACATAGAGGGTCGCCTGTAGAGAGGCAATCTATGCGCGCTCACGCCTCTAGCCACAGCAGTAGGAGACGCCCCGGGCGTCGGGAGTCAATTGCGGACTCCCGGCCACCGTAGGCGCGGGCCAGGTAAGGACCAGGCCAGTATCGACGACGCGTAGTGTTCCACGTGCCACAAAGAGATGTCAGCAAGACTAAAGGGGTCCGCTAGGACCGATGCCTGCCAGGGACACGAGATTTGTTCGAAAGAGTTACCGTGGCCCTGGCATATGAGCAACTGAAGGATCACGGGTCACGAAGTCATTTGATGATTTCCCAACAAAAAAAGTGGGTCGCCCGAAAAATTGAATTGCATGCCTTTTTGTAATTTGCAGGTAAAACAAAATCTATGCCCTTTGCCGGATCCCCATGTATTGAAGTCAATACAGCAAAATTCTCGCTAGATTGCAATCCCTTGTCTTGTATCTGGATACAAAAACCTAATAACACTTTTCCCGACCTGCACGCGTAGCATGAGCGCCATAGAAACGGAATTTGTCGACGGAAGAGAAGACAAAATGATAGATTGTATCGTAGAAAAATACGTTCTTACGTTAGGGTAAGAACGTAACATATCTATTAGTTTTATTTTAATCAAAGGGTGTAAAGGATACTTTGTCCTACCAGGGTCGCGAGATAAAGTCTGACACGCCCTTCCGCTCCACCCTAAAGCGGAAGACATCATTTGATGCTAGCCCACGCAAAAAAAAAAAAACCACTAAAAAGGGTCAGGTTGGCAAATGCCAACGATTGATGATGTTTGATTGACTACTCGCTGAGGGCACCCCCTGTGGGGTACGGACCTCGGTTTAGGGCATTGCTGGTATGGGGTTAGCAAGGGACGTTCCTAATTTTTTAAATAAATGATGGACCCACCTAAATTATAAATATGCACACGAATATTGCTGATTATGAAGTAATTAACATATTTGAGTTGTTATCAAAAACTGCAGACAGTGATAACGAATTAAAGCTTTCTTTCTTTCTTCGAGCAACTAATGGTGGATATATTAAAATGGATTATGAAGTATTGCATAGGATTCATTATCCGTCATTTTTTAATGATACACGTAGAAAAAAAAAATTAATGCTGGATGCAGGAGGCACAGAACCGGTCGAAGTGGCGGAGCTTGAGGGAGGCCTATGCCCAGCAGTGGACGTATTTCGGGTGAAATGATGATGATTGTGTTGCTAGGAACTAGCATTCAACGTTTTTTTACAAACTTTTCTAAATCGATCGATTCCCAACACGTCGGCTAAAGTACGGCCAACTAATTTAATTTGACCCTGTATAGACTCCGATACTACGACTTTTAATTTTAATCAGTAACTTGACAGTTCAAAGAAAAATAATGTCAACACACTAAAACTAATAGTGTTGGGGTAGTGAACGATTTGCATAAAGAATGAACGATACAAATGGTTTAATTTAAATAAAACTTAAAAAAAAAACATTTCTGAGATGTGGAATATAAGAATAATTAACATTTTTTAATAAAAGGTATTTCCTTTTTTATTTAGCATTTAATAGAAACAAGCTAAATAGAAAAATCATGTCATTTTAGTTTTTTTTTTTACTTTTGTTATTTTATTTCCTCTGGCAACCATAAACGATATTACATATATAGATATATATTGTGTTTATAAGACAAGTTATTAAATCTATACTAATATTATAAAGCTGAAGAGTTTGTTTGTTTGGTTGGTTGAACACGGTAATCTCAGGAACTAATGATCCGAATTGAAAAAATATTTATTGTTGGGTAGCCTATTTATTGAGGAAGGTGATAGGCTATATAACATCACGCTACGATCAAAAGGAGCGGAGCAGCAACGAAAAATGGACGAAAACTGGCAGGCAATTAGATGCGACGGGAAGGGCCAGGGGAGCAAAAATTTGACGCGGACGAACTCGCGAGCAGAAGCTAATTTAAAAAGTTTGGATGTAAGTACATTATTTCAATTTCATTAATTCTTACACCACCTCACTATCTTTTTTTCTTTTGTCAAAATCTGATTTACCCCTTTTTTTTTGGATGGGAAATCATCGAATGACTTCTCCCGCTCTGGGCGGAGCGGGAGGGCGTGTCAGACTTTTACTGACTAAAACCCACCCATGTTCATTCAGTTGCCCATGTGCCAGGGTCACGGTATCTCTTTCGAACAATCTCGCGACCCTGGCAGGCATCGGTCCTAGCAGACCCCTTCAGTGCTGCTGGCATCTCTCTGGTTTACCCCTTCAATTGTAAAGTTACTGAATACAATTATGGGTCGAAGTATAGTGTACCTTACTGGCCTACTTCTATCCCTTTATCTTACCAAAACCTATGCTAGATCCAAGGCCAGACATCATAACAACAGGATTTAGTATGAGTGACATTATCTCATTCTTACTGTGACATAAGATAAATTTACATAGAAACTATCTTTGGCATAGATATTTTATCCGAGACACGTCGACAGCATGTGTTGATAAGGTAATTATTTGATTTAATTATGCAAATATAATCCCTTGCTTATCATTTAGAAAATTATTATTATATGCCTACTAGTAAGTATTATAGAAGTAAATTACATTATGATATCGTTCCGTGTGGAGTAAGACGTAAAGAATAGCTTCATCCCAGTTTTACATGTGGGTGTCGTAAGAGTCGACTAAGGGACTTACTAGAGAATGGGTAGCAGCGTTCTCTATGCATTTTACCACCATACTGCGATCGCCAACCGGCCTTTCAAGCGTGGCGATTACGGAAAACCCCCCAAATTGGGGGAGGCCTATGTGCAGCAGTGGACGTCTTACACTATGATGAGATTACAAGGTGGCAGGGACATCGAAGTCCAAGCTGTAACCATGATTTTAGTTGTTTCTTGTAAATGTTTCTTCGTTTATAAAAAAAATCGGATGTTTCATAGAAAAGTGCAATTCCTCAAAATTTATGGAACAGCTAAGTTTTAAACCTCAAAGTTTAAACGTAGCTTGTTCAGAATCATGTACTGAATTAATACACGGTTATAGTTTTGGTCGTCGATGTCCCTGCCACCTTATACTCATTTGAGTAATACTACAGTAGTACTAGTAACCGCCGTGTCCTCGTGGAGGCGATCGGCGGCGGCGATCTCTCGCGTCCGGCCCTGGTGCTAGCCATGGTACGGAGCGAGAGGGCATGGGAAGCCGTCACCTCCTTCTGCGAAGCAGTAATGCTCGCGAAGGAGGAGGCGGGGCGCGTGAGGGAGTGGCAGTCTCTGCGCCCTCACGTCCCTAGCCGCCGCAGGAGGAGACGCCCCGGGCGCCGGGAGTCGATTGCGGACTCCCGGCCACCGTAGGCGCGAGCTTGCGGGTGGCGAGCAATGGGTAGCTCGCCGCCCGGTAAGGACCAGGCTCGGGTCGACGGCGCGTAGTGTTCCACGCGCGCCTCAAAGAGATGTCAGCTTTATTGAAGGGGTCTGCTAGGACCGATGCCTGCCGGGGTCGCGTGATTGTTCAAAAGAGATACCGTGACCCTGGCACATGGGCAACTGAAGGAACACGGGTGGGTTTTAGTCAGTAAAAGTCTGACACGCCCTCCCGCTCCGCCCAGAGCGGGAGAAGTCATTTGATGATTTCCCATCCAAAAAAAAAAAAAAAAAAAAAAGTAGTACTAGTAGTACTCTGTATATCATTTGATAAACAGGCTGTAAATGATTATACAGGGTTAACATTATTATACATGACATATTGTGATGTTCAGTAATAACTAAACTAAAGTATGTGCAAAAACATTCTAAAAGACATTGTCAGTGCTCTTTTAAGATATTATGAAACCATTCCAATGGTTTCGGAAAACTTTTAAGAAAGAAAAAAAATAGTACTTAGAATTGTACTGGTATTTGAAATGCACTCATACAAAATATGTTGTTTTTAAAATATGGTTGACTTCATTATTTAACCCCCCCTAATCTTCCTGTCAGGGTCGCGAGATCTGTTCGAAAGAGTTACCGTGGCCCTGGCATATGAGCAACTGAAGGAACACGGGTAGTTTTTAGTCAGTAAAAGTCTGACACGCCCTTTCGCTCTACCCTAGAGCGGGAGACGTCATTTGATGATTTCCCACCCAAAAAGAACCCCTACTCTTTTGGGGGACATCCAATTAATGGAGCTGTCAGAACGTTATAGAGAGAGCCTAGCGGTATCGAATCCAACTTAAGAATTGTAGGTCATGAGTTGGAACACAGGCAGTCACTTGACTTTGTATACCTACCTAATTAATTCATCACCACTGCTCTCAAAACAGTGAAGAAAAACATCGTGAAAGCGGCATGTCCTAGAAACAAAAATCCGAAGACATGTAACATCCACCAACCCGTACTGGGCTCGCGTAGATTATGGCCCACTCCCTCTCACTGAGAAGAGGCAGTTTAGGGCAGGTGATTTCAATCATCAATCTCTTCTTAGATAGACGCTCACATTCTATTAAAAAAAACACTTACAGTCAGCCACTCAGCATGGAACTCCTCTGGCTGAGCACTATTGAAGAGCAGCTTCATCCAGTTAGCAACAGAGAAGCCGATCTTGCTCAATTTCCCTTCATACTCCTCCTGAGTCTTCGCTTTCTCCAGTTCTTCGACATGCTTTTCTATTTCAGGGTCGTTTAGAGTTGGTGGTAATGCTGAAGGTGAAGCCGCCATCTTTGATATTTTGTTTTTGTTCTTTTTTTTAAATAACTGTCACTTTTTTATTTTTATTTTAGGCACTGGTGACTGGACTGTTGAATTGATTTTGTTGAATACACAACTGTTACAGTAAAAATATGTTTATTTTCTTTTTCATGTGTTTTATGAAGATTTTTAATAAGTTTTCTGTTAGACAGGTTTTTAACAATACGTCGTCTTAATATAAGTTTGTTCTTTGGACGTTCAATTTTAGTAGGTAGTTAGGTAGGTATTTAAGGTGCAAACTCCAAGGTACTTAAGTTAAACCCACTATTTATTTGACTGAACCCAAGTAAATATTTTGATATTACTGTCCAAGAATTTAAAAATAATGTGATTACAACATTACCAATGACGTGACCTGAAATGTCCAACTCCTAAATTCGAATTGATTTCCTTTCCTCTTAATAGACATTAAGTTTGTACTGTCGTAAAATAAATTGATTTCAGATTTATGACTAGTGCTATTGAAAACGCCATAAAAAAACCTTGCAGCGCAAACTGAACTTTATGTTGTAGACATTAAAGATATTTTTTCAATAACTCGTAAATGTATATTTGGAAACTTAACTCCGGGCGCAGTTTATGTTAAGTTACAAATATATATATAGAGTTATATATTTAGCTCATACGTACGTCAGTATATAACCTTGACCTTACTCAAGAATATAAAATTCGTATTTTCCGTTGCATTTAGTTAAGCCGGAAGCCTTTTACTCAGTTATAATTAGTTAAAGATTATAATGATGACGCAAAATACGTACTTACGAGATTCTTATCGTCGAATTAGAGGGTTCCGTGCGGTGTTAGACGTGAATTTTTAGCATGTTTCGAAATTTGAGACGTATGTCAGCGTAGTTTTCGAACACAGTTTTTTTTTTTGCTATCCTGGTAACCCCGGCAAAGATAATCGCACAAATTTATAAAATTACTGTATTGTCATCGGTCCTTGATAAGTATGCCAAATTGCGAGTTAATCTGACGCTTTGAAGACGGTCAAAATCATGTTCAAAGTTTCCGTCAACATACGTATGAAGCCAATAAAAGCGTGCTAAAAATAGCACCATCTCATTCCTTCCCGTGGGTGTCGTAAAAGACGACTAAGGGACTTACAAGAGAATGGTCAGCAGCGTTCTTTATGCATTTTACCACCATACTGCGATTGCCAACCCGCAAGCCAAGCGTGGCGATCATGGCAAACCTTTCCTCTTTGGGGGAGGCCTGTGTCCTGCAGTGGACATCTTTAGGCCGAAATTATTATCATAATCGTCGACTAGTGGGAACTGTGGTGCCGTAGTGGTAACGCGCCCGATTTACGAGATCGTGGGTCCGAACCCAGGCAGTTACTTTGTGTTAATAATTTCATCACGGAAAATGGTGAAGGAAACTCCTTTTGGAGAGAGAAGGCACAGTTGTGTCTCAGCAGTGGGAACAGGAGAGGCCACCACTACTCTATGGATGGTCTGTAGTCCGTTGCTGCATACCCTTAAATGAGACCACAGATTTAATATACACGCTGTATACAGGGTCAAATTAAATTAGCTGGCAACACTTTTCCCACGTTTTGGGAATTGATATCGAAAACTAATTGAAAAAAAAAAAATGTAATCACTCGAAGAGCTAAGGTCAATGCTAGTAATCGAACTGTTATTTAACGTGGACATAAATATTTTTTTAAGTATTTCCAAAAACATGGCATATAAGTCGATTAATTGCCTTAATGTACAGACGCCAGCACATCGAGCTACTATAATCTGTCAAATTTCTTTAATAGATTTTCAACTTTATCGCTACAGCATTAGGTTCAATGTTGATTGGGAGATTTTGACAGTTTCGGGTACCTTGATGTGCTAGCGGCTGTACACACAGGTTCGATACATTGCCAGCTTAAGCTGACCTCACACCAGATAGGATTTTCATACAATCAGAAGTCAGCTTATACTGAAAATGCTGGAATGCTGTTAGCTTGATTTCTCGCCGTGCGTCAGTCAGTGTAATTCAAAATTTTGAACAAAACTGGAATGATGAAAATCATTTTATTTTTGTTTTATTTCATTCGTTTTCTATTTCGGTTACCAACACGTGGGTAAAGTTTGTCGGATTATTTCATTTGACCCTGTATACAGGGTATTTAGATACTGGGGTCAAAGAGCGTAATAACCATTAACGTATATTTCATTACGCCTTGGAACATCAATATAATCTTAATATTTATAAATTACGCGTCACGTTGTTTGTCCGGGATGGACTCCTAAACTATTTAACCGATTTTAATAAAATTTACACACCGTGTGCAGTTTGATCGAACTTAAAAGATAGGATAGTTTTTATCTCAATTACTGATCTCGATATTTGCAAATTAAATGTTTTTTTATAGGACAATGTGTGTGTTCATTGGTTAGTTCTATGAATTCTTAATAGATGGCGTAGGTTTCAATTTCTAGATATTCTTCTTTACATGCTTAGATCTTTTAAACTACGCAAAGGATTTAACAAGGTTTTCACCAATAGACAGGGAGAATCAAGAGGCAGGTTTGTAAGTATAATACGCGGGCGAAGTCGCTGGAAAAAGCTAGTATCCATACTAATAATATTATAAATGGGAAAGTGTGTGTGTCGGTTTGTCCGTCTTTCACGGCAAAACGGAGAGACGAATTGACGTGATTTTTTAAGTGAAGATGTTTGGGATGGTGTTAAGTTAAGGGATGGAGAGTGGCATAGCCTACTTTTTTTTTTCTTTTTAGATGGCTGGGGTAAACTTAGAAAAGCCGTGCTTTTCCCATGGACAATTGTATGTAGCATGTTCGCGTGTATCCAATGCCCAGAATCTTTACATTCTATCCCCAAATGGAAAGACATATAATATCGTCTACAGTCGCGTATTAAAATAACATTCTGTTGCGATTTCTCTACAGTGTTCTAAATCAGTAAACGGGAACCGCGTTACCCCGAATTTAACGCGAGCGAAGCCGCGGGCAAAAGCTAGTATTAATATAATTCATCGTCATCATCATTCTTCTGCCCTTAACCCAATTTATTTGTGGTCGGCGCAACATATCTTTTCTTCCACACTTCTCTATTAGTCGTTATCTCAGTAGTCACACACTTTCTATCCATATCACAATTCACACAGTCCATTTCATATAATTATTATGTCAAATAAGTATAATATTGACCAGTTTATTGAAAGACAAAGACTGTTTCACTTCGTAAGCAGGTCAAGGTTCGAATGAACAATGATTCATTGTTGATAGTAAGTATTTGTTACTTCTTTGCATAGTGGAAATATAGAAAAACTAAAGTAAATTAATTAAATAACAACCAACTAGCCATTGGCACTAAAAAATAAATTATTAGGTTTATTTATTTTCTCTCACGATGTTTATGTACCACTGCACGCGTAGCATGACCGCCGTAGAAATGGTTTTGTCGACGGAAGAATAGACAAAATTACAGATTGTAGAAAGATTAAAGACAGAATTAAAGATTGTAGAAAGATTTGTACCTTTTTTGTCAATTCCATCTCTATTCTACCTAGAATAGATAAAGTCCTTTCTATGATGGTCATGCTACGCGTGCTGGAAGAGGTATGTTTTAGAAAAATACCTATTTCAGATTCACACTGTTGACTTTTTATTTTATTACTCACTAGCTTTTGCCAGCGGCTTGGCCCGCGTATTATACAAGAAGAAGGTTTATATGTATAATATCACTCTGTCTATTGATGAAACCGCATTAAAATCCGTTGCGTAGTTTAAAAGATTTACAGACGCGGGAAGCGACTTTGTTTTGTACTATATAAAGATAAAAATAATAATCATTTTAATTGCGCCTATATACCAATTAAGACTCAATGCAATCAATAAAAAGAATAAATTACTTTGTTAATTGTAATTAATTGCCCAGAATACAAACTACGGAAGACAAATAAAGTCTCTAGAAATGTTACTTCCTGAATTTGTGTTCGAAATGATATCGTCAAAAATTGTGCACTTGTTTACCCCGATTTACACTCTCTAGTTATACGCACTTTCCATTTACACCGTATAAGGTCCTTTCCATTTATCCCGGATAACACTTCCGTTTAATCCCTGGCTTATTCCAAATACACTCAATACGAAAATGATTATTACATTTTATAACTTAATAAATCTTCATAAAAACATATTAAATATTTTATACTTTTAAAATTTTATATTTTTTTATAAATTAAATTATATTTAAATAATCACATGTTTTTACTGAAACGGTTGTGCGAAGCGTGATCACTGCGTCGTATATGAAGATAAACTGTCACAAATTATTTTTGTATAGTGTATGTATGTTTTTGTCTTATCTCTATGTAGGCGTTAGTTGATATGGTACGATCGGGTGGACAAGTGTTTTTGGATATTATTAATTTTTTTTACCAACCCGCAATGGCCCACGAGATAGATTACGGCCCACTCCCGCTCACCGGGAGAAGGTCTATGTCCCAGCAGTGGGAACAATATAGGCTGGTTATGTTTGTATTTTTTTTAATACGTATTACCAAGCGATTGGTCGACTCTTCACGTAACCAGAGGGGTGGCTTATTTTTAGCCAAAGAATCAGCATTGCCGTACAAAGATGCAGTGCTGCCAGGCCATTTTGGGCACTTTTTCCTTGACAACGATGCGGACGATTTTTAAAAAAATGATTCTTAGGTGTTCTAGTCGTAGTTATAATTATTTTTATTACGTAATATTTAAAGACTATTCTGATAGTAAGATTGCTATCTTACATAGTGAATTTGTACTTTAACCTTAGCTATAACTTTTTGCCTAGTCACGCTTTGTTATTGTACAAACTTACATTACCTTTTTTGCGCATTTTCTTTACAGCAGAAACTAAAACTATTGACTAAGGAATTACATTATGATTGAAAAATATTTATGTTGTTTTATATATTTTGTGTTTAATTGTTATAATAATTCTTTATACTACGCGATAACTTGTATGTGCGGTGGTGCTAACTGTTAATATAAGTTGGTTATAGATAAATAAAATTAATAAATGTTACTGTACCGATTCCTTGTTTTGTATATACATTTTTACTTAGGTATATTATATTTTAAACATTAATTATGTCGTTATTATAATAATACTAATTTGGGGTCGATGGCTATAAGAGTGAGGGAGGACCAGAGAGACGATGGACGAACTGTGTGAATGATGATATTGGTAGAAAGTGGGTGATCAACGAAATGAAGACTAATAGAGAAGTATAGTCGAAAGACTTGTTGCGTCGACCACAAATAAATTCGGATAAGGGCAGATGCATTAATTACTTATTTTACGTATTATTCATATTACATACAGGGTGTCCCAAAAATCAACGTCAAGCCGAAAACGGTTGATAGGCCAGGTGGCGACAGTGATCAGAAAAAAAATAAAAAAAATCTAAGTTAAGTACTTTTCAAATTATTCACATTTAAAAAAAAAATTGTGAACCCTGAATAACCCTTCTGTAAACTACAGTCCAAAATTAAAACACAACTACCTCAGTTTTAAAGAAAACATCACTTTTTTGCTCCACCATGTACTAAAAATTATTACATCGCCCAACTTTAACTGACTGTACTGAAAAAAAAATGCTTAACTTAGATGTTTTTTATTATTTTTCTGATAACTGGCCACCACCACCACCTGGCCTATCAACTGTTTTCGGCTTGACGTTGATTTTTGGGACACCCTGTATATTCGAATTCGTTACAACGATTACATACGTTATTTTACTGAGCAAGAGGTCAAGCGATAAAACAGCAATCAAAGCCAAGAACTAGGTCAAACAGGAACAGACAATAAATACCTACATATTAGAATAATAAACAAACTTCATATCGGAAACTTTGCGGGTCAATGACCGGCCTGAGCTAAATATGCACCTCATGGCATTTATTTGCATACAGGTAGTCTCTCCAGGGCAAAGACCTCATTTCATTCAGAGAAAGAACATCTATTGCTCTTTGTAGGTTAGCGATTTTTGATCTTAATGTCTAGGTGTCTAGGTTTCTTGAGGAGTTCAAGTTGAACCCTCGTCGCAAGCGGTCGTCTGTGCGCGCGCGCAACACGTGTTGGCTCGCCCGACTTCGAAATCAAAACGCGTTTTTTTGTGTGTGTCTCTCTGTGTCGTAATTTGTAAAATCGGGTGACTATACAACGTGTAACATTAACGCAAGACCTCATATACCCCCATTAGACTATTGAGTTAAAAGCATAATACAATAACCAAAACCTATTCCTTTTAAAGCTAGCAGTTATAATTAATAAAATCGGGTTGACCCTAACATTGCTCTACGCATTTAAAATTGTGTCTTATTGCCTTCAAATAAGGTCGAATTCTCTTTGGCCCATTCGGCGAACTTGCATCTATTCTGTTACACCTTGTATAAAACAAAACAAAGAAGCAAAAGTGCGCAACAAGCTGTAGTGCAGACTGACTGCCGGAGGACGAGTAACCCATGGCGTTTGACCCGGTGAGACCGTTCTTAATATTTTACAGGGATTCGTTTGCTAAACTGCATATACGA
Organism: Aporophyla nigra; assembly: GCA_947507805.1. Taxonomy (NCBI): domain Eukaryota; kingdom Metazoa; phylum Arthropoda; class Insecta; order Lepidoptera; family Noctuidae; genus Aporophyla; species Aporophyla nigra. The sequence goes on from OX382320.1 coordinate 3,482,367, forward strand.
CGGGCCTTGATATGCGCACGCATCGTCATCTCAAGCAGCCGTTGCGGACCAGTGCCTTTACACCAACAAATTCACGCTATTATTCTAACACTAAACATAATATCGTTGAAGATCTAATAATTGTACACACAGCTACATATCAAGCTATGGATTTCCAGTTTTAACAGACCTCGCATTGTATAGGCTTCCGTACAAAGAGAGGTCAGTTTATGCTGGAACTGAATGGCTTGATTTGTCGACATGTGTACCACGGTAACAAATTCCTTAAATTGTATTGCAAAATGCCACGGTCACCGGAATTTAAATATACATGTGGACTGAAGAGTTAAAAAAAAATACCCCGAATTCTTAAGTTTGCACCACACGTTTTTGCTCTACAGATAACGATACAAAACAAAAAAAAAAAGGTCAAGCTCACAAAATTACACAGTTTGAGCCCCTTCTTGACACGTGTTTGACTAAACAAAAGCAATTACAATGGTTACTAAAGACGGGAACTGTTAGACGGGAAATGTTTGTCTAGTAAGATATCCTATCAAATAAACAATTTAATCTAACGGGAATAATAATTTAACATTAATTTGATCACAAGAATATCCGTCAAGATCTCGCTACATATGTTTTGGAACATTGACAGGATGATAGAATTCGCCTAGCACTTCTAAATAATATATAGGAATTTCTCCCCAACAGCATTCTTTTCCAGGAACAAAGGATTACAAAATACATAACCGTGCAATCAATTAAACGTTCTGGTCATATCAAATATACCATCATCACCGCGTCCGAATTGTACCTCGTAAATGTGAATGTACACATAAACAGAACGCAGAAAAACACCTATCGGCGATCGAGAGAATCCGCCAATATACACATTCTCTACACGAAGCACTATGATAGCTGGGTCCTGATCAAAGTAACAATACAAAACAACCGGATAAACATAACGCAAGGTTCAATCAACGCATCATACCACCACGCATAATACCAGACCTTTAGGTAACCGGTACAACACATGAGAAGTACATGAAAAAGCCACAAAACGTCAGCTTCAAACAAACAGTCCCCAATAAGTTATCCCATTAACAACGTGCGAACAACGAGAAGCAACACTGCTTACACCGTTATGTATGAGACATAATAGCAGACGATACTCCATGTATATATACCAGAAACCTGAACATAACCGCAAAAAGTACACTTGCCCATATCTCTGAGTATTGCAACTTGAAACGTTCGCGGCGATTCAACACGAGCCAAAAAAAAAAAAATTTGTAGACGCTGAACTTTCACGTAAAGGCATTCATATAGCCAATCTACGGGGAACAGGGATGAATGCAAGAAAGTTTATCTCCACACACTACGAATGACACCTCTCAGGAATTGCGGGTAACACACACCGGGGCCCTGCAATTTTAAAATCTAAATCTAAAGTCATTTATTCAAATTAGGCTGAGGATCAGCACTTTTTGAACGTCAAAATTACAAAAGACAGGCCCCCAAAACGCCCACCCGTCGCGCACTTCCTTTATTTATTAAGAAAGAATGCCCAAATTGAAGCAGTTTACAGTAAAAAATATACGGACGCGATGTCAGCTACCCTTGAGGTACCCCCAACAGCTGTACTTAGAAAGCAATCAGATCCTTCACAAACGTATTATACTTGTTTAGACGAAAAACAAGTAAAGGAGCGCTGCAAATACGGCACTTCAACGCCCATATTGGTCGATAAGATACAACGCAAAGATTTGATGCAACACACGCTTCACCATGAAAATTCCAACTACAACGGTGAACTATTAATGAATATTGCCAACAGGGAAACACTTCAAATAGAATACAATAAAATAATTTGGGGACTGCCAAGATCAAATATCATAGAACAGTAAACAAAAAGGGAAAAACCAAACACAAAAACAATGAAAAGGTACGAATGAAACAACGGTGGAGACCAAGTATATCAATCATAAACAATGCAACTGTGACGCGCTGAATAGAAATTCTACCAAACCAAAATATCAAGACTGTTTAACAAAAAAAAACTAGCAATGTAGTAATCACCCCAACGAATGAAAACATCGAAGTACCTACCCTGGAATATTCTAACGGAGGTAACTCTGACTCTTCAGCCAATTTACTCAAGGGACCACCGATTAGCCCTTCCTAACCTACAGAAGGCAAAATTCCTGCAAAGCAAGCAAACGAATAACTCCAATATACATAATCACGTAAAAGAAAGCCAGACAACACTCCAAAAGGTTAAATATCAGAACAAGAAACATGCAGACAACGTGATAAACCTGCTTCACTGGACTAGGGGAAAAAAAAACACCCCGCAAAACACATGCAAACGCTCAACACATTCCACAGGAAAAAAAAGCAACAAACAAAAACGAAAAAGGGCAGGGTAAGTACATACCGATATCCAAATGGGTGAAAAAAAAAAAAGGTCCGAGGGCCTTCATATTGGGTTAATAAAACAAAACTGATAATCGAACACAATGCGAAAGACCGACGACGAAAGAAATAAAGGAAATCATCATCACTCCCGGTGGTATTATCAGTTGCGCACTAACTTATCCTCATTACCGATGAGCTGGAAGAACTAAAACGATGGCAACAGGCCACAAGAAACACCAAATCATAACTACCAGTCATAGTAAACTCAAAGATGGACTGGAAGCTAGTTAGACTTATGTAATGATTATCGTACTGTGTATGTCATGGCTTAAAACTATCACAGACAGTAAAGCGAAAAGATCAAGACTCAGAAGAAATGAACGAGTTGAGTCATGACTTGATTGACCAAGCTAGGTAAAAGGAAACCAGGAAACTAGGAAACTGCGGACATAAGAAAATACATCACATCTTAATCGGAAAACCGTAACAAAACGCGTCAAGAACCACAGGATGTGGTTGACCACACATGCTTGCAGCAATGCAGTACAAGGCCAAATCTAAGAAGGTCGAACGACCTACTAACACATGGAACGACAACCTAAAACAGGACATGAAATACGAGTACTTACTTCGACATGGGAATCAAGTTTTAGACGGACACTGCTGGAGACATTATCGTACCTTGTATGTTATATGGCTTAAAAGTATCAGCACTCACAAAGGCGATCCATTCAAAACCGAGAATATATGAACGAGTTATCATGAGAGAATCGATCAAACACGCTAGGAACAAACCGAGACAGAAGAAAATGCATCAAATCTTGGGAAAACCATAACAAAACGCATCAAGAACCACAGGATGTACTACCCAGCACACATCTTCAGACGCTCTGAACCACACCTGTTACATGCAGCAATGCAGTACAAGGCCAAATCATCAATTGACAACCTAAAACAGGACATGAAATACTTCGACAAGGAAATCCAGTTTGGGAGGGACACTGCTGGAGACAGAAATAAGATCAAGAAAGCGGCTAGTGATATCTACAAAAAAACCAGAAACTGATATCAGCGAGAACTCAGAAGACGACCAAGAAAACAACAACACGGAACATAGCGAAGCCTCGACAAAGAAAAGAGCCAAGCAAACGGTTAACTCGACCAAAAGATGCATCGGGGAAGCTCTACCTGGATCAAGATGCCGGCGACGACGTGAAAAGATGCCCTCCTATAGACAAATCACCCTTCTCTCCACTAGTCCAATGCTTACTTAAGGCTGCATAGTCGGTAGGCTCGTAATCCTTTCCTATCCTATGGGCACGTCTTCCCTACCATTACAGCGCCCCCCGGTCTACTTCTTGATATGCAATGGCCTATGTAGCACCATGAATCATGAGACTTCAGGGGCTAGTGCAAATCTCGGGGTTCATTCGATTAATCGAGTCTGGTCAAACCACGCTGGGATCGGTGCAATTCATTTCATTTCATTTCATTTCATTTCATTTCATTTCATTAATGTCTAGGTGTCTAGGTTTCTTTACACTTACACACCAACATTTCCAGGACATTCGTTTTAATGGAAGTTATTGAGTTCATAAGGAAAGAAGTTTATAATAACTATATTATTTTATATGTAAACGTTGGCTTCCAGTCTAAATGGATGCAGCTGACTACCAGTTTTTACATGGATCGACTGCCTAACTGATCTCCACAACCCAGTTACTGGGTAATCTGATACCCATTGTCTTTTTTTTTTGGATGTGAATTCATCAAATGACTTCGCGTGTCAGACTTTTACTGCCTAAAACCCACCCGTGTTCTTTCAGTTGCCCATGTGCCAGGTTCACGGTATCTCTTTTGAACAATCTTCCGACCCTGGCAGGTATCGGTCCTGGCAGACCCCTTCAGTGCTGCTGACATCTCTTTGAGGCGCGCGTGGAACACTACGCACCGTCGACCCGAGCCTGGTCCTTACCGGGCGGTGAGCTAACCATTGCATGTCTTACACTAGATATCTGATTTCGGGCTTCTAATGACCCGTAGCGACTATGACAGCCGAGACCAACGACTTAACGTGTTTTTCGAGGTACGGGGGGATCTTGGTATGTGAAGACGGTCCCCCATCCACGGACCAATTGTGGAAAACGTTGCTTAACCTGAACGATCGACCCATGCGGCTTTAATGAATACAAATGTGTAACGAGTGTGTAATTATTTAAATTAAATACTATAATTTATGAATGAATCAACAGAATAATACCTAGTGAGTAAAACGTCATTGTTTACTTTATATATAGTATTTAAATAAATTTGCATAAAATATGTGTTTACGTTCAATAAACAAAGGTTTCCTGTATATTTAGGTATTGTTTTCTGTTTTTCATTTTGCTGAACTTAATACCAATAAACATGTTTTTCTTTGTTACTGTTTTATTAAAGCGAAACCTTTATTAAAGGTTTCGGTCAGTCAGTTTTTTTTTTTACAAATTGTCCCTTTGTCAAATCACTTACAATACCTACAGGTTCGAATTAAATTCGAGATATCATTGTCAATTTGACTGTGTCTTTTTATTTTTTTATGTTTGTTACCTCAGAACTTTCAACTGGGTGAACCTTTTTTAATTTGAAAGCTGGTGCTTTCCATATGGTTCAATTTGGTCCAGTTCTGTTCAGACAATGGCATCCATGAGAAAATCATAAAAGTCTTAAATTTCACCTGGCCAGTAGTGGTATAGGAATTAGTGCGGGGTAGATACCAAAACTAAGTTAAAAATAAAAAAGTTTAACAAAAACAAAAAAAAACCAACGACTTCCTTAAAAAACTAAACTGGCAAAAAAACTCCTAAGACACCGACTTCCGAAATTAAAGTTTTTTTTTTCACTTAGTAGGGTTTTTAAGGAAGTTGGTATTGTTTTTTTTTTTTGTTCTTTAGTTTTCTATATCGATACCCAACACTTAGGTAAAGTATAGGCAACGAATGAAAAAAGTATGCCAGTTAATTCTTTGACATAAAGTTATGGGATATCAAATTGAACACCCTGTATAGATACATAGTTTCTTTCCATTTACCTGGCTTCAATATCATGCTGCTGAAAACCAATACAGCACATCTAATTATTTTCAAATGTGGCGATAAAAATAGATAAGTTACTTTCATTAGGTAGAGTACTATCGGTAGTACAAGTAATAATATATAATTTTTGCTTGTACTAATATTAATAATGGTATAATCGCGTGATACGGAGGAATGAGGAAAATGTCGTGAGGAAAGTTTTTAGTATGACTTTCGATGGCTATAAGAGTAGAGAGAGGGAGACCAAAGAAACGATGTATGGACTGTGTGAATTATATGGATAGAAATTGAGTGAGTACTGAGATGACGACTAAGGCCCGGCGCTCACTATCGGTGGGCATCGGTGCGGCTCGGTACCGCTCGGGCGCGTTACGGCGGCTTCGGGCGCCTCAGAGCTGCGTCGGGCGACTTCGGGCTGCCTCGGCAGCCATAAGCATGACTAAGGACGCCGTAGCTGATTTTGGGTAGCCTCAGAATAGTTCGGGCGGCAGAAACATCGCAGAGCAGTCGTAACGTTACGTGGAAACAGTTTTGCGTGTGTATTTATAATGGTCGATTGGGACTTAGTTCTCATTGTTCATCTTGCTACCCGAAGACAGCCTCGGCGTCCTTAGCCATGCTTACGGCTGCCGAGGCAGCCCGAAGTCGCCCGACGCAGCTCTGAGGCGCCCGAAGCCGCCCAAAGCCGCCGTAAGGCGCCCGAGCTGTACCGAGCCGCACCGATGCCCACCGATAGTGGGCGCCGGGCCTAATAGAGAAGTGTGGAAGAAAAAGACATGTTGCGCCGACCCTAATCTTAACAATAGAAGTTTCTCTCTCTGGGGCCCTGACCGAACCCGGCCGCTAGCTTGGATCTTGTTCCGGATAACGACGGTGTACTATTTTTTATATTTGTAAATGTTTTTATACTTTTATATTCTAATATTGAAAAATATAATTTATAAGTGTGTATAGTTGAATAAAGAAAATTAATATAATTAACAGACATTCTTTTTTAAACCGAAAAATAATAAAACTTTTAACAAATCGTAAATAGCTAAGAATCTTAAACACTAAAGTAAAATTACAACAGAAAAACAATACAAAGTCCAATCATATGCCGCCGGAAAAAAATAGCACAGCACAATTTATTTTTAAATGAAAAACACTTTGTCCACAACTGTACCGATAACTACCAAAAATCTTAAGATTTTATCAATACGATTAATATTTTAAAGTATAATATACAGATTTCTATATTATTCACGTGTTTTTTCCACTCGTTTTTCCGCTATGTAATGAATGAAAGACACGGTATTCTGCGCGCGGTTCAAACGCGACTGCGTAGCCACGCGTGTTTGTTCGAATTATAAACTAATTGTTGTACATTGCCGTGCAGATACAATGGGACAGTATTGTGCGTTGGACAGGAAAAACGTGTTTTTGTTTAGGGCTTTACCTGGCACACCCTAAACACAAAAGTGTGCACGTGAGCAATACAACAAAAATTTGTGCTGACCCTTAACTTGATTTTTGTTTTTAATTTTATTTTGGTTTTTGTAAGGCACTAAGGAAAATGTCCCGCAGGGGACGTCTCTTGGTGAATTATGAATCATAAGGTAATAATATCATAAAAACATGCTAGTTAATAAATTACATTCAATGTATGTTTATTTTTACGAGTTTCGTATACTAGGTTATAACTTCTATTTTGTTTTCATCAGAAAGCGATACCTAATCGGTACCTATGTTTAGTAAATAATAGTTTAAATAACGAACAAAAAAATGCTTTAATAGAAAACCAAACAAAAAAGTAAAAAATAATTTCTAAAAAAAATCAAAATTAGGATAGAGTGTTTAACGTTGTAACTCACTCATTTATTCAGAAACACCATTGTCTGCAAAAAAAATGCACACATCGAAAGGAATTTCTCGATGTATGTATTTTTAACTAGATAGAATTAAAGCAATATCTCCCTTTAATTGTATAGTATTACATTGCTTTAAATATTTTTTTGCGTTACTTAGCATTTTCTGTGCTAAATTTAGCTTAAAATTAAAGAGTTTTAATTAATGATTGTTCCAACAGCTGTAAAAGCAAGGTTAATATATAAAAAATATGCCTATTCACGTGTTACGCGCACAGATATCTTATCAAGACTTATCACTAAACGTGGTTATTTACTCCAATAACGCTTGGAATTGTTACAACATGAAGTTTCTCTTAGCCCTTTAAAGGAAAGTGAAAGTACGGTCGGTACTCTGCTTTACCTGACCCCTATTATTAAGAAGAAGAAGAGGGGAAGAGGGGCCGGGTGTGCAAGTCACTGACTGTACAGATATAGACAAGATATCAACGCGATTGATGCGTTTTATTTATTTTAGGTTTAATGACGTCACTTCTGCCACCTGACAGCTGGCAGCTGACAGCACGACACAAGATATTTATTTTGCTAAAACATGAGTATACACATAAAAGTGAAGATGTTACATAAAAGTTCGATTAAGTCAATGTCATGTTTTGCCTTAATGGTGTACAAAATATAACTTATTAAGAAAAAAAGGGTTGATAGATATCAAGTTTTCGAATTTTCGGTTCTAAGACATGCCGGAGTCCTCACGGTGTTTTCCTTCAACGTTTTAAGAGCAGTGGTGATTAAATAATTAATTTACACAAAGTGAAGTGCTGGGTCACCACTGGTCCACTACACCACGGCTCCTAAATGTGCTAGACATATTTCAAATGCGATAATTTATGTATTTTGATAACATCTTTGTGCTTATATTCCATGAATATCATACTAATCTGTGTTTTTTCTCACGGACAAGTTATAGGTTCCGGCGGTATATGAAAACCTGTTGCATTTAATCTGATGTCGGCAAGTGATATGATCAGCTGTTGAAGATAACGATATTTTGGTCTAACGATTACCTGTTAACATGAGCGATGTCTATGTTATTCAACTTAGTTACTTACTACAAGTTACTAGACTTCGACTTAGTTACTAGACTATATTCAATACATGATTCTGAACTCCGAACATTTACATGCACCGAAATTTTAAGCCACTTAAAAAAAAAATGCTGTTCTCATTTTGACCGCGTAGGTATTGCCCTTTTCTATGAAATAGCTGATTATTTTTAATGATAAACGACAGTTTTATTTTACTGTAGGATTTTTAGAATTATCTTTTGTATTCATGGTTACCCGTCAATGTCTCTGCCACCCTTTATATTGAATAATGTTTATATAACGCATTGGATTTCCAACTCATTGAGAATCCAATGAAATACATCTCAACGGGTAAAAAAAAAACATCGCTCCATTTTTAGATCTCACAGCTACTGCCCCCTCAACGCACCAAAAAAAAGAACACGTGTGCTAGAAAGCGGAATGGTGAAACATTACATTACGAGTTTATTTAAGACATGTCTTTGTTACTGAATAACGCAGTGTTATCGCTGAGGCTAATTAGGATTACCAACAAATACAGAGATAATTCGTATCAGGAATTAGTAAATGGCTTAATTTAATGTCAAAATGCAATGCAAATTAATAATCTGTTGAAGTACCTTTTCATAATTTTTGTACTTCGGACTATACCTATTCGTATCAAAATCAATTAATCAATTTGCCTTTTACAAGCATGTGGGAATCGGCTACCAGTCTAGTCGGAAAAAATTGTCGCACCGTTGCGCGTGCTAAGTCCCCAGTACCACGTACTCTAGCTGCGCTTAATGATCTCTTGGACACTTATCCAACAAACGATCTGTTTGCGGACGAATGGACGAAGATTTTATCGGCATGTCAGAAGTACTGCGAGAGGGATGTATGAAAGTGTTGTTAACCTTAACTTTATATACATTTTTTAAATATTATTTTGTCTTATTTTTGTGCACGTGTCTTTAATTTCTGTAATTGGTTGTAAACCGTTTCAATCAAAGAAATAAATAAATAAAAATACATTTGTATCATAATAATATCATTATCGTCATCAGCCGAAAGACGTCCACTGCTAGACCTAGGCCTCTCTCAGCGGTTTGTCATAACCGCCACACTAGGCATTTTGGCGACCGTAGCATGGCGGTAAAATGCATAAAGAACGCTGCTGCCCATTCTCTAGTAAGTCCCTTAGTCGCCTTTTACGACACCCACGGGAAGAAATGGGATGGTGCTATTCTCTACGTCTGACACCACACGGAACGGTTCCGTGTGAAAGAACATCAAGGTGACGAAAAAAATATTCTTAATGCGTGTCCAATTATTTTGCACGGCAGTGTACAATTACATTGTACGAACTGTTTTGACCTTCGCAATGAACAATCGAAGACATTTCATTGGCTTAGGTATACACAATTACGTCATAAGTAATCATCATAAAGAGGGGCTCGTGGCTAAGTAATAACAGCCGCACGGGTCGATCGATCAGGTTAAGCTATGCTTGCCGCGGTTGGTCCGTGGATGGGTGACCATTTTTACATACCAAGAGCCCTCCGAGACTCAGAAAGTATGTCGTTACGGATCGTTAGAAACCGAAAATTCTGACCACCACTCTTACCACGGGGTACCCACCGTGTTACCCAGTAACTGGGCTGTGGAGGTAGGAGGGAGAAAGGTAGTCGCTCCATGAATAATACTGGTATTCAGCAGCATCCAGTTAGACTAGAAGCCGACCCCAACATGGTTGGGAACAGGCTAGGCAGATAATGTCATCTCGCAAGGCAACCTAGGAGGTTATCGACCTCCATAGTCGTAGTTCCTCGTGGGTTCGATTCCCACACAGGACAAATCTTTGAGTGATTAGCACAATCATTTGTTCTGTGTCTGGGTGTAATTTATCTATAATAAATATGTATGTTTTTATTTATATAAAAGTATATTTATCAGTTGTCTGGTTGCCATAGTACAGGCTCTGCCTAGTTTGGGATCAGATAACGGTGTGTTGGTTGTCCTAAGATATTATTATTTTTGAAAAGATCCCGTGATCCCGGCGGTGCATATGTGGGAAGAGAACACCGAGGTGGTTTTTAGTCAGTAAGAGTCTGACAGACCTCTCCACCCGCCCCAGGGTGGACGACAACCATCAGGATTTTTCACCCCGGAAGAAAAAGGAGGACCTCTCGCATCCGACCGTGGTGCGAGCCATGGTACGAAGCGAGAGGGCATGGGAAGCCGTCACCTCCTTCTGCGAAGCAGTAATGCTCGCGAAGGAGAGACGTCATTGGATGATTTCCCATCCAACAAATAAAAAAGAAGCTTAGCCTTTCGAAACCCGAGACTTTGAACTTAAAAAGCTGTCAAAACCCAGGCATTTTTTAGGTTCTGACAGCTGGCTCAATGGAGAGACGGTGCGATTTTCGGCCAACTATCAAAATGATTATAGAGAGAAGAGAAAAGCAAATGAGATTTGAGAGAGAGAGAGAGATTGATATAGTATTTAGTACCATTGGATAGCTAACTTTCAACCGTGCCCAACATATAAAACACTTGTTAATATCAGTCTTATTCCTATAACAAAAAGGCAAATATTTGAGTGCCGCAGTGCTTGCTACCTGGAGAACCACAGGTTACCAGATTTTTTTTTTTTTGGATGGGAAATCATCAAATGACTTCTCCAGCTCTTGGGCGGAGCGGGAGGGCGTATCAGACTTTTACTTACGACGTTAAAAGCCACCCGTGTTCCTTCAGTTGCCCATGTGCCAGGGTCACGGTGTCTCTATCGAACAATCTCGCGACCCTGGCAGGCATCGGTCCTGGCAGACCCCTTCAGTTCTGCTGACATCTCTTTGAGGCGCGCGTGGAACACTACGCGCCGTCGATCCGAGCCTGGTCCTTACCGGGTGGCGAGCTACCCATTGCTCGCCGCCCGCAAGCTCGTGCCTACGATGGCCGGGAGTCCGCTATTGACTCCCGACGCCCGGGGCGTCTCCTCCTCCGGCGGCTAGGGACGTGAGGGCGCAGAGACTGCCACTCCCTCACGCGCCCCGCCTGAGGGTTAAGGCGTCACTGGGGGAGGGCAGCAAGGGACGGACTGAATAGGATTATGCCTAATTAGCCAGTCACGGAAGGTACCTACTAATGGAGACATTTCGAAGATTACAATTTGTACAGATATCGAATAACATAAGTTAATTGGCTTAACCGTAATACAGTCCTACTTTGTGACTTAGGTAATCAACACCTACATAATATGTTAGAAAACAAAATAAGCTTTTCAGTCAATAGATTATTTGGCATATTCATTTAGAAAGAAAGAAACAAAGTACTTATTGTGAATAGTTTTAAATTGAATTATTTGAATAGTTGTCATTTGAATAGTTAACTTTGTTTTTGCATTTATACAGGTACTAGCTTCTACCCGCGACTTCATCCGCGTCAAATTTTTGCTCCCCAGACCCTTCCCATCGCATAGAATTGCTGGCCAGTTTTCGTCTATTTTTCGTTGCTGCTACGCTTCTTTATATATATATATATATATATATATATATATATATATATATAAAAAGAAGCGTAGCAGCAGGAACTACTGGTCCGAATCGAGAAATTCTTTTTGTGTTAGGTAGGCTATTCATTGAGAAAGGCTATATATATATACAAAAAGATTTTTTCGATTCGGACCAGTAGTTCCTGAGATTACCGCGTTCAACCAAACAAACAAACAAACTCTTCAGCTTTATAATATTATTATAGTATAGATTCAGCCGCATCCGTTATACTGGAGGTCGACCCAAACATAGCTGGGATAAGGCAGGCAGATGAGACGTATGTACCTGTGATGATGCCTGGAGGAAGGAATATCAAACCACAGCAAGCCGCCATGGATTCTGTCCACGATTTTGATCACGTTGGTTTTAATTCTAGGGTGTCTAGAATCATGTGCCGAAACAGTTTTTCGCGTCGATGGCCCTACCACTCTGTATTCAAATAGTTTTTATTTTTCACTCCAAAAGGCGCCAACGGAACCCTATTACTGAGCCTACATTGTACAGACGCCAGCACATCGAGGTACCCGAAACTGTAAAATTTTCCCAATCAATCTTGAAATTAATACTTTAGCGTTAAAGTTGAAAACCTATTAAAGAAATTTGACAGATTGTAGTAGCTTTAAGTGTTGGCCTCTGCAGGTCCGTCTGTCCGTCACTGGACTGTATTTCATGAACTGTAATAGGTAAAGCACTTCCTAGTTTTTTACCTGGGAAGATGTGGCGCAAAAAACTCCCCAGCAACACAGCAAGTTAGAAGAACTTCATTATTATAATTTCAGTCGAAAGATGTCCACAGCTGAACATAGGCCTCCCCCAAGCACCGCCACTTCGACCTGTTCTGTATTTCTCGCATCCAGCGGACGTAAAGAATGGAAGAACTTACATACGATTACTCACGCCTTTATCCCATGGGGGTAGACAGATACTACAGAACGTCACCGACCTATAAAACCTTTTTCCAACACCCATCGGCTTGCATACATTGCCAATACGCTGACTCATTTTATACGGAAGTCCCTGTCTCCTGTAATATAGTTTTTTTAACTAGGACAGGATGCAGGTGATCTTTTCCACTACCGTTAAGGCGCGCTGTTACCTCAATATTCACAAAACACTGGTGTCTTTGACAATCGAGTATGACATAACGCAATGAAAATATACGACACAAAAAATACAGTGGACAGAGAAGGGTTTAAAGAAAAATTCTAACCGAATAGAATAGTGAAAAATTGTTTGATATTCCCAATAAAAATTGTTTCACAAAAAAAACTTTGACGTCGAACATCTCTGTATTTTCAGCGATAACAACATTTTTTTTTTAAAGAGTTCAATAGAATAAACATTACTTTAAAACTTTAACCAGACAATTATTTAATTTAATGTGTGTAGTCCGAATAATCTAAATAAAACCCGTAAAATAAATGCCAATTCACAGCTTAGTCACATCGTCAATCCAAATATTTATTCAATTTTCAACCTTATTTGTTGGAGCTGTAGCATGTAGTTGTAGCATTTAAAATCGTAGTCAGTCCGCGCCTTAAGTACTGTATTGTATTGAATAGTTTTTTGTTTATCAACAACTGGTGGAAATATGTTAAGTAACACTGTTTTTGGAACAATAAAAATATTATATTATACCTACTACGATCCTTACATATTCGTTTTGCCTCGTTTAAGTTCATACATCTGGTCATACACACACGCCGGTTGCGAGTACTACGCACCTGACCCTTCTGAAGAACATCACCAATAAGGTCACTATATGTTCTCCTAGGGCGACCTCTTTCGGCGTTTCCACTCACATCATCATCTGCCTAGCCTTTTCCCAACTTTGTTGGAGTCGGCTTCCAGTCTAACTAGATGCATTTGAGTACCAGTATTTTACATGTAGCGACTGCCTATCTGAGCTCCACAACTCAGTTACTGAGTAATACGATACCCCTTGGTAAGACTGGTTGTCAGACTTTCGGGCTTCTGACGACTGTCTAAGATCTACGACAGACAGCCGGGACCAACGGCTTAACGTGCTTTCCGAGACACGGACGGGTCTTGGTATGTAAAGATGGTCACCCATCCACGGACCAACCGCGGCAAGCTTTTCCACACACATCTGCCTTGTAAATACCTTTTGTAAGCCGTCCTTCATTCATCCTTTCAATAGAAGAACTTAATTCTTTACAATTGAACTATTACGATCACTACTACTAATATTAATAGTATAATATTAATATTAGACTGGCCTGTTAGTCTAGTGGTTAGTGACCCTGACTCCTAAGACTGAGGTCGTGGGTTCGATTCCCACCCAGGACAAATCTTTGTGTGATGGGCACAATCATTTGTTCTGTGTCTGGGTGTAATTTATCTATAATATGTATGTGTTTAGAAATATATAAGTATGTTTTCAGTTGTCTGGTTACCATAGTACAGGATCTGCCTAGTTTGGGATCAGATAAAGTTGTATTGGTTGTCCTAAGATATTATTATAACCAACAGTTTGTCCGAACAAACACAAGGACAAATTCATTTACATGAAATTAGAGTCAATTGATGATCAGCGGCGACTCTATTCTAATCAAGAGCTAGTTAATAGAGATTAAGGTACCATATGGCGAGTTTAACTATGTTTACGATTGGTAAGATTAAGGAGGTAAGCAGGGGTGTCGATAGCGGACTCCCTGCCACCGTAGGCGCGAGCTTGCGGGCGACAAGCAATGGGTAGCTCGCCGCCCGGTAAGGACCAGAGGGGTAATTGCGGAACTTTTTATCGGTAGGAATTGGTTTAATATTCATAGTTAAACAACATTCATTGCGTTATTTACGTTACTGAGCCGACAATTTATTCGAACAAAAGACGCAATGGTTTAGAAATAATCTTCAATCTCATTCAGATTCTGATAAATTGTGCGTTTCGCAATTAGGGTGCAGGCTCGGTTTAACGGCGCGTAGTGTTCCACGCGCGCCTCAAAGAGGTGTCAGCAGAACTGAAGGGGTCTGCTAGGACCGATGCCTGCCAGGGTCGCGAGACTGTTCGAAAGAGATTACGTGATCCTGGCACATGGGCAACTGAAGGAACACGGGTGGGTTTTAGTCAGTAAAAGTCTGACACGCCCTCCTGCTCCGACCAGAGCGGGAGAAGTCATATAGTAGTTTAAAAAACTAAAAACCACGCTTTGAAAACCAAAGTAATAAGTAGAAAATAATGAAAAAAGCGTGGGGTGCTTTTTTTCCATTATTTCTCTATTTTTTAGTTCTGCTAGCTACAAAAGCGGGTTATCCGTACATTTTTTTGCCTTTTCAAACATAACAAGAGCGAGAACACTCTTTTCCTCGATTGGTCTACGATTCTGACGTCATTCTAATGCCTAACATGAAAACTCGAAAACGTACTTAGCAACTAGAAACCGATATAGCAAGATATTAAAAATAAATTGTACGTAGTTAAGCGAAAAGGATCCAATCCACACCCTAATCTATCATCTATTAACGTTTGAAGTTCAAGAGGTGTGTTTTTCTTTTTTCTTTTGTCCGTGTAAGAAAGGCTGAAACAAACTCAGTGGTCTCTTTTAAAGTCCAGACATAATCTTGGTCACATCATGTGAAGACCATGTAGATTGGTGACTGGAATGGTCATTTGGAGAATGAACCACACAGATTGAGTGGACCTGTCCAGTCAGTGCATGCATGTGTCACTAATCGTACAGCTTAAGGCGCGGTGTTACCTCAATATTCACAAAACACTGGTGTCTTTGACAATCGAGTATGACGTAACGCAATGAAAATACACGACACAAAAAATACAGTGGACAGAAAAGGGTTTAAAGAAAAATTCTAACCGAATAGAATAGTGAAAAATTGTTTGATATTCCCAATAAAAATTGTTTCACAAAAAAAACTTTGGCGTCGAACATCTCTGTATTTTCAGCGATAACAACATTTTTTTTTTAAAGAGTTCAATAGAATAAACATTACTTTAAAACTTTAACCAGACAATTATTTAATTTAATGTGTGTAGTCCGAATAATCTAAATAAAACCGTAAAATAAATGCCAATTCGCAGCTTAGTCACATCGTCAATCCAAATATTTATTCAATTTTCAACCTTATTTGTTGGAGCTGTAGCATGTAGTTGTAAATCAAAATCAAAATCAAAAGTCATTTATTCAAATTAGGCTGAGGATCAGCACTTTTCGAACGTCAAAATTACAAAAGACAGTCCCCCCAAAACGCCCATGTAGCATTTAAAATCGTAGTCAGTCCGCGCCTTAACTCAGAACTTAAGGAGCTCAACGATTGACGAACAATAACAAAGAAAGAACATTTCTGTAGGCCGCGTAAATTACTCAAACTGCCAGATCATGATTACAACTTACTGGGAAAGAAAGAAAACAAAAATAAAAATAATAGTTTAAAAAAACTTTTTTAGTTTTTTTAAACTATTATTTTTATTTTTGGTGCCTACCCCACGCTTTTTTTTCCATTATTTTGTACTTTTTAGTTTGGTTTTCAATGGAAACGTGCTTTTTAGTTTTTTTTAATTATTATTTATTTTCTATTTTTTAAGGTGTTTCGAATTTTGAGACGTATGTCAGCGTAGTTTGTGACGTATGTCAGCGTAGTTTTCGAAGACAGTTTTTTTGCTGTCCTGGTAACCCTGGCAAGGATAATGGCACAAATTTATGAAATTATTGCGTTGTCATCAGTCCTTGACAGGTGTGCAAAGTTTGAATGAAATCTGGTCGTTTAAAGTGGGGCAAAATCGCGCTATAAGGAGTCGGTTACAAACAAACATACAAGTGAAGCTAATATAAAGCGTGTAAAAAGGACCCACATAGTCTTCACATTCACAATAATTTAGAAGCACCATACTATTGGTTCTAAAGTTAATGTATACGAAAAATAAAAACTTTTTTACAAAAAAAAACAACCGACTTCCTTAAAAACACTACAAAGTGAAAAATAACTTTAATTTCGGTAGTCGGTGTCTTAGGATCTGTATTTATGGTTTTTTTGCCACCGACTTCCGAAATTAAAGTTATTTTTCACTTTGTAGTGTTTTTAAGGAAGTCGGTTGTTTTTTTTTTGTAAAAAAGTTTTTATTTTTAAATTTTTAGTTGTGGTATTCACCCTGCACTAATTCCAAACAAACAATGCATAATTTATGCGATAGCAGAAATCGCGGTTGATTTGTTGTCATTTTTTAAAGAGTTCCGGTGTCTGTCTCCCGAACTCATCATCAGATCTATATGAAAATTATATGGGACCATTTCGGAATAAACCCCTTTCGAACAAAAAAAGAATTATGCAAATCCATCTATATATGACGGAGGTATGACCGAACATACATAAAAAAAAAAAAAAAAACATATAAACATCCGAATTGAGAACCTCCTCCTTTTTGAAGTCGGTTAATAAAGCAATTTTTTAGCTGGGTCGTTTTTACTGACCCGTAGTATCTATAATTTGGTTAGGTTGGTTTGGTGCAATTAACTCATTTTTGACCAAGTCATGGATTGGATAATTTTTGCTTAACTACGTCTAAATATTATAGCAACATCAGCTTGAGATTCCGTTCCGGTCAGTAGCCCACCAACACGACACCCATAAAATAAAATAAATATCTTAGGACAACCAACACACCATTATCTGATCCCAAACTAGGCAGAGCCTGTACTATGGTAACCAGACAACTGATAAACATACTTATATATTTCTAAATACATACATATTATAGATAAATTACACCCAGACACAGAACAAATGATTGAGCTCCTCACACAAACATTTGTCCTAGGTGGGAATCGAACCCACAACCTCAGTCTTTGCAGTCAGGGTCACTAACCACTAGACTAACAGGCCGTATCTGGTCTGAAGACCCTTCCTTTTCTACGGAGGTTGAGTGAACTTCACACCCCGTTCCTCATACCTCGAAAGACCCAACGAGATGAAGCGAGACGGAGTAAATGTCTCGTGTTTCGTGTTAGTCCAGCTGGTTTAACTGTGTAGTATAGACTTCCAGATCGTATTTCGGCCACGGCGGTCAATCTCAACTGAGACTAGCCATCGGCGCGGGAGATATTATAGCGCACAAGTGTGTGCGCAGACATAGGGGCTTCCATCACTCTCATAGTCCGATGGGACGGCAATCCGACACGACTGGAGATATAACAGGAGCCAATATTGTCCTAATGGAAAAATCTAATAACACTTTGCCCGTCTTGGCAATCGAACTCAGAACTCAACGCTTCCTGCCAGGGTCGCGAGATTTATTCGAAAGAGTTACCGTGGCCCTGGCATATGGGCAACTGAAGGAACACGGGTGGGTTTTAGTCAGTACAAGTCTGACACACCATTCCACTCCACCCAAATGATTTCCCACCTACAAAAAAAGTGCTCCACGCTCAGCAGACCAATGGGGCAGTTTAACTGTACTAAAGTTTCCACATGGGCAGTGGTGGCGTAGTGGTAACGGCCGCTACTTACGAGTTGTAGATCGCAGGTTCGAACCCAAACAGGCGCTATTTAGGGTTCCGTTGCCAAATGGCAAAAAACGGAACCCTTCTATATTCGTCATGTCTGTCTGTCTGTCCGAGTATGTCACAGCCACTTTTTTCCGAAACTATAAGAGCTATGCTATTGAAACTTAGTAAGTAGATGTATTCTGTGAACCGCATTAATATTTTCACACAAAAATAGGAAAAAAACAATAATATTTGGGGTTCCCCATACATAGAACAGAAACTCAAAAAAATCTATGGATAGGTCTTCAAAACTGAATAGTTTGAGCGAGAGACACTTCCAAAGTGGTAAAATTTGTAACTTCCCCCGTAACTTCTAAAATAACGGAATGATAAAACTAAAAAAAATATATGGTGTACATTACCATGTAAAGTTCCACCGAAAATTGGTGTGAACGAGATCTAGTAAGTAGTTTTTTTTAATACGTCATAAATCGTAAACCACAATTTACCTTTCATTCAGTCAACTCAAATATAAAAATTAAAAAAAAAACATTTAATTTCATATACATAAGCCTTATGCATAAACCGTGAATACCTGAAGTTTGTACGGAACCCTCGGTGCGCGAGTCCGACTCGCACTTGGCCGGTTTTTTACTTTGTATTTAAATTATTTTATGACTGCTGCTTTCAAAACGGTGAAGGAAATCATCGTGAGGAAACCGGCATGTCTTAGAACCACAAATTCGAAGACATGTGACATCCGCCGACCCGCACTGACCCGCGTGGATTATGGCCCACTCCCTCTCACGGAGAGAAGGCCTGTGTCCCAGCAGTGGGAACATTATAGGCTAATGATAATTTCCACATACCTGTTCCTGAGTCAGTATGATCTGCTCTCCCTGCCTCCTGACGCGCGGACTGGACTCCGGCGTCTCGACCGGCGAGAACCACTTCACGGTGGACTCCGCGTAGTTGGACTGCGACGTGTGCGGCTGCAGGAGGGGGGTGCGTTCTGAGGCGCCGTGGTGGACTGGGGGGTGGGAAATATTTAGTAAGTTACGCACAGATAAACACACGCATTTTTTTAAAGTTTATACAAACACTTTTACAGGTCAATCATATTTTTTTAAACTAGGTGTTTTTAAACCTGTTAGTCTAGTGGTTAGTGACCCAGATTGCTAAGACTGAGGTCGTGTTGTGTGACGAGCACAATCATTTGTTCGGTGTCTGGGTGTAATTTATCTATAACATGTATGTATTTAGAAAAACTTAAGTATATTTATCAGTTGTCTGGTTACCATAGTACAGTTCGCCTAGTTTGGGATCAGATAACGGTGTGTTGGTTGTCCTAACATATATATTTATAATATTACATAGTGTAGATGTAAATATATTTAAAAGTTGATAACTACACATACCTATAGACTCCAATATCGTCTTAGCCTGCAACTCTTGTGGTAGTACCCTGAAGTCGAGGAACCATGCTTCGCTCCACGCGAGAGTGAAGGACGTCAGAATGAGGAACACCTCGTACACTGGCTGCACCGCGTTAGGCCACTGTTGGACAAACATTTGGGGTTAGATGAGCCGATTATCCACCATACTTCCAAACTTATATTTAGGAATTTATAGTGTAAATGAGTTCTGTGATGCCAGACGTAAAAATAGCACCAACTCATTTCTTCCCGTGGGTGTCGTAAAAGGTGACACGGATAGTATTAGTAATGGAATACTTGAGTAATAATAATAATAATATATATAATATTATACTTAAGTACTTACATCAAAAACGAAAACTTTTCCTATTAATAACGCGCAGGTGGTCCCTGTTGATAACTGAAACAAAATAAAAAGAATTAGTCACAGGATAAGTCGACGTACACACGTTAACACGTTAACTGCCATGGTTAAAATCAGAACCACCATAACAAAAGTCCAGCCACAGAGACCAGACCTAACATACCTGAAGGGTTTTGATGCGCTGAATCCGAATCCGTGCTCAGAATTGCTCCTATATGTCTGGTTTTCGAGATATCTTAAACTAAAAGAGCAATAAACGCGTTTTTTTGCAGTTTCTGAGGTTACGTGACAGAAGGAAAAAAAATGATTATCAAAAAAACGTTGTATGTCAATTGAAAGTACTACCCTGTCCCTTTTAAAGCTATTTAGATTTAATCAAATATCTTTTTTTTTTCACCAAAATATCGCTATTTGAAATTTTACACTTTAGCGTATAACTCAACCACAAAAAAAAATCGAAAAAATTCTACCCGAGACATACGTCCCTGTTTACGAGCCCTGTTTTCCGACCCTTACGGTTCGATTTTGTTTTCCAAATTTATATGGGTCCATCTTCGGGGTATAATCTATCACAATCAGACTACTATGTAAAAAGTTATGGGTCATACATAAAAAAATACACGTCGAATTGAGAACCTCCTCCATTTTTTTTCGTCGGTTAAAAAGTAATATATTTTTGTTCCATTTTTATATTTAATTTCATAAGCATTAACATTCACCCTCGTATGTACTAGTATGTACTTATAATTCGTCCCAAAAGTAAGAGACGTGATTTTTAATGGTCGGATTTAAGTTTTTGAACTATTTTTTTACTACCCAAGTACTACAGCTACATATGCTGAGTTACCCACCACTATATTTTTAGTGTTCCGTTGCCAAATAGCAAAAAACGGAACCCTTATAGATTCGTCATGTCTGTCTGTCTGTCCGTGTATGTCACAGCCAGTTTTTTCCGAAACTATAAGAGCTATGCTGTTGAAACTTGGTAAGTAGATGTATTCTGTGAACCGCATTAAGATTTTCACACAAAAATAGAAAAAAAAAACAATAAACTTTGGGGTTCCCCATACTTAGAACTGAAACTCAAAAACGTTTTTTTCATCAAACCCATACGTGTGGGGTATCTATGGTTTTTTTTTTTTTTGGATGTGAAATCATCAAATGACTTCTCCCGCTCTGGGCGGAGCAGGAGGGCGTGTCAGACTTTTACTGACTAAAACCCACCCGTGTTCCTTCAGTTGCCCATGTCCCAGGGTCACGGTATCTCTTTAGAACAATCACGCGACCCCGGCAGGCATCGGTCCTAGCAGACCCCTTCAGTACTGCTGACATTTCTTTGAGGCGCGCGTGTTCACTACGCGCCGTCGACCCGAGCTTGGTCCTTACCGGGCGGCGAGCTACCCATTGCTCGCCACCCGCAAGCTCGCGCCTACGGCCGGGAGTCCGCAATCGACTCCCGGCGCCCGGGGCGTCTCCTCCTGCGGCGGCTAGGGACGTGAGGGCGCAGAGACTGCCACTCCCTCACGCGCCCTGCCTCCTCCTTCGCGAGCAATACTGCTTCGCAGAAGGAAGTGACGGCTTCCCATGCCCTCTCGCTCCGTACCATGGCTCGCACCAGGGCCAGACGCGAGAGGTCGCCGCCGCCGATCGCCTCCACGAGGACACGGCGGTGCTCCGCCCAGGCAGGGCACACTTCCACCGTATGCTCCACCGTGTCCTCCAGACGATCCTCACAATGGAAACACCCGGGCGTTTCCTCCCGCTTTATCCTGAACAGGAACCCACCGAAACACCCATGCCCGGTGAGAACCTGTGTCAGGCGGAAGGTAAGGACGCCGTGGCGCCTCTCTATCCACTCCTCAAAGAGGGGACTTACCGCCGCAATTGTGGCGTGCCCTGCGATGGGTTGCGACAATCGTACCCGCCATGACGCCATGAGATCCTGCCGGAGCTTTGTCCGCCGTGCCGCGATTTGTCGCGGCAGCGGAGTTTCGCCCCGGCATTTCGCCTTCTCGCGCCACTCCCACATGTGGGCGAGGACCTTTGCCCCCAGATCCCATGGCGGCACTCCGGCAAGGAGGCTCGCCGCCTCGCAGGAGAGGGTATCTATGGATAGGTCTTCAAAAATGATATTGAGGTTTCTAATATCATTTTTTTCTAAAGTGAATGGTTTGCGCGAGAGACACTTCCAAAGTGGTAAAATGTGCCCCCCCCCCCCCCCCCTGTAACTTCTAAAATAAGATAATGGTAAAACTAAAAAAAATATTTGATGTACATTACCATTTAACCTTCCACCAAAAATTGGTTTGAGCGAGATCTAGTAAGTAGTTTTTTTTTTAATACGTCACAAATCGTAAACTGCAATTTACCTTTCATTCAGTCAACTCAAATATAAAAATTAAAAAAAAACATTTAATTTTATAAACATAAACCTTATGCATAAACCGTGAATACCGACAGGTTTGTACGGAACCCTCGGTGCGTGAGTCCGACTCGCACTTGGCCGGTTTTTTTTTGGGACAGACCATAGTAAGTACTCACCGCTATGATACTCCAGTTGTTTATATACAAGATCGCGTAGAACAGCAGTAGCATCACAAACCGACAGACGGCTACCATCACTATGTCGAACAGAGACGTCTTTACGTTGTATTGTAGGATTTCTGTGTTCATTATCTGTTCTAGAGTTTCACCTCGCATCTGGAACGAAAAATAATAAGGATTAGTCATACTAATATAATAAATATGAAAGTTGTTATGGATGTTTGTTACTCTTTCACGGAAAAACGACTAAACAGATTCCGATGAAATTTGGCATATAACATCAAATCAAATCATTTATTCATTTTAAACATGGGTAATACAATAAATAGTTGTTTAAGTTTATGAGTTCTCCATGTTCTACCAACACATTATTATTATTGAATTTTCATAAACATTTCAAAAGTCAATTATTTTACAATTACAAAAATGTTTACGGTCGTCAAAGATAAATAAATAAGTAATATAAATAATAAAAGACAATGTAAATAGGTATAATATCATATCATACATCATCACACCTTGTTTCAAAAGAGAATGCTAACATACACGACAAGTTGTAGTTCGTACGGTACATTGTTTAGGTTTTAGTTGATAAGATCTTTTCATACGATCTTATAGGTGCATACGATTCGATCTGGTAATAGATCTGAGAATAAGATCGTATCTCGTTAATCGATTTAAAAAATCGGTAGATCGTATGGTCATGAATCGATCTTCTGAAAGATCGATTTAGATCTGGCATCTGTAGTTACTATAATATCAGCATCTAAACCCTATCGGCACATATACCAGTAATGCTACTTCAATCAGTCAACTCTACCTATCGCAGTCTTTCGGCTGAAATTATGATAAATGTTGATAAAATAATTAACATTTTATTTCCCCACACACAACTATCAACTTTAATCTAAGGTTTATTAAGTTGCTTTTATCAAACCATAGAGGGCCTATAAATATTTTTGTTGAAATGGAATTTGAACTTAACATTTTATTTCCCCTCACACAACTATCAACTTTAATCTTAAGACCATTAAGTTGCTTTTATCAAACCATACAGGTCCTAAATATATTTTTATTGAAATGGATTTTGAACTTTGTCAGAAATTGAGTTTGTAGTTCTAAAACTTGATTATAATCTAAAATAACTTACCATGACACATATGAGCCACATAAGACTAGTGAAGAGAAGATCAAACGTGACGAAAAGACAGAAGAATCTGCGCACTGTGGACATCTTGCCCTGAGGTCTGTGGCCGGCTACCAGGTCATCTGATACTAGGTTTAAGGAAGTGGAGTGTGCTGGAAAAAAAAAGAGAAGTTTACTGAAATGTCTCATTAAATGACAGAGTTAGAAGTCGACACATCAGTATCTGCCTAGCCTTTTCTCAACTATATTGGGGTCAGCTTCCAGTCCAACCGAATGCAGCTAAATACCAGTACTTTACACACACACATTCACAGCGTGTTTGTACACTTGGTTACCACAAGTAAAGCGCACGCCGTTTCGCTAGATAATAATACCATAAGTAGCTTAATATTTCAATTACCTCTTCGTGAACTCATGTAGTAGTTGTACATTTTGACGCAATAAACTGGACTCGACTCCAACACAAAGATGAGTTTTAGAGAAAAAAAAAAGAATTTAAAATAACACTTTCATCACTCACATATTACATAATAATAAATATAGGGCACTTTGGTTGTCCAATTTCAAAACCCGAAAACTGACATTTCTCAAAAAAAAAACTTTAGAGGTGTCAAGGGACACCCGGACGGAACGAAGTTCCTTTCCAGGATTCATTATAGTTATTTTTTAAGTGTCGTTACAACTTTTTCTCTTAATTTCCGTCTAGCCCCCTTTCGCAACGCGCCATAAGGAACTTCGTTCCAAAAAAAAAAATGTTTTTGCATATATGACTTGCTAGATATTTTCCAATATATTGAGCTCATCAACACATTTTTTTTTGAGAAATGTCAGTTGCTAGGTTCCGAAACTGTACAGCCGACTTTTTATCCCGGTTATAATAAAACATTTGACGTAGTAACTGCGGAAAACGGTTAAAAATCTAAAAAATAACTCACTCAACGTCCGATGGTGCGGGCTAACACTGTTGAGAAGCGACTCCGCCGCCTCTCTATAGTGCGGGTTCGACATCCTGGCCTCTGGAACCATTAGTTAATGACTTATTAAGTAAATAGATTTATTTAGTTAAGCATTTATCTATTAATTACTGTGTTATGTTTGTTTTTGAGTGTTAAGGCTCCCGCAGAAAGGCGCGACGCAACTGCGCGACAAGAAAAGCGCGAAGTTTTCACAGAAATTGTTCTTGTGGAGTCACGTCGCGCCTGTCTGTGGGATCCTTATATGCTGGGCAGTGATGCTCAAAATTGGGCCTGTTCTGATTAAAGCGATCCAGCTGAATTAACTACAGTCATTTAATGGGAGATCATAAATGACGCTTAGTAATGAATAATCCTACAAAAAATTATACAGGGTGTTTGGAGCATGGACCGCCAATTTTTTTGGGGTCCTGGGTGGATCCTGTACTATCTTTCACCCCTAGACCCCATGTCCTAAGTGTCACTGTAATCGAGATACGATTTTTTTGTTAGTTTCTGAAAATTACCTGAATGATCGTCTTTAAAACGACATATATTTTTAGTTTCTGGTTGTATTTGCAACAAATAACTTCTATTGCATTTTCTTATGTATGATTATTCTAAATCTTTAATTATTATTATTATAAATACGTAAGTAACTCTATCTGTCTGTTACGATTTCACGACTTAACCAATTTTGATGAAATTTGGTACTGGGTAAGTTTGAACCCCAAGAAAAGACATAGGCTACTTTTCATTCCGCGACTTCCTGTCGTCCGTGATAACCAACATTTACGCGGACGAATGAAAATACTAGTAAAACATTAATTCTTAGCATTGATAACAAAAAAAAACAATACTCGACGAGCTCACAAACTCTTAAAAATTAATTAATCTATGAAAAACAGCGACACTAAGGGGTCTATGAGTGACCCTTAGGACACGGGGTCTATGGGTGAAAGATAGTACATGACCCACCCAATCCCCCAAAACATTTGGTCAATCCAAGCGCCAAACACCCTGTATGTGCAAGGAATATGATTTTGATCCATTCACAATTAGTGTGAATTCGGTGATTCTAATTAAGGCGAGGTTGCAGTACTTTTAGGGTTCCGCACCTCAAAAGGAAAAAGCGGAACCCTAATAGGATCACTTTGTTGTCCGTCCGTCCGTCCGTCCGTCCGTCCGTCCGTCTGTCAAGACCCTTTTTCTCAGGAACGCGTGGAGGTATCAAGCTGAAATTTATATCCAATACTCAAGTCTACTGTCCCTTGGAGCTGTGAAAAAATCAAACTTCTAAGCTAACGCAAGCAAAAGATATAGCTTTATGCCGCAAATTTCCGCAAATTTTCGAAACTCACAAGGGAATCAAAACCTAAAGGGTACTTCCAGTCGATCTAGAATTTTGAAATTTGGTACGAAGCAATGTCTTATAGCACAGATAAAGGAAAAATTGCGAAAACCGTACATTTTTAGTTATATCATATAATAAAAATATTTTTTTTAATTTTAAACTTTATACCTATAGCTTTGTACGGAACCCTCGGTGCGCGAGTCCGACTCGCACTTGGCCGGTTTTTAACTTTTTTAAACCTCTGTAAATCTAGCAAGATGGCTAGTTTCCGAAAAAAAAAATATTTAGGAAAATTGAACATACTGTTAAGCGCTGTGTGAAGATAGAAACGTGAATTAAAACAATTGGCTCGATAAAAAATAATCATAAAGTTGACATTAAATCGCCATTTAAAACGTGTACCTTGAAGAGATTCCATCATTAAACCATGTAAAACTCATACCAAAAGATAGGTTTTATTGTTTTTTAGGGCATGCTGAGAAAATATTTTATAATTTCCTCATCATTTTGTCTCCACGAAACAATTATAAACAAAATCTAGCAGCTCAAGCTTCAACTACAAGAGGGCCTTAAGTAAAAGCCCTTTAAAAAAATATTTCAAGTAGCGGTAAGTTATATTATTTGTTTTTATTTTATTTTTTTCGTTAATTGAGGCGATGTGTTTTGCTCACAACATAAATCATTAATAGAAGTCTATACGTGAGGATTTGTTGGGTTTCTGGTGACTATGGTTAACTTTTTGTTCTGTTTTATTAGCTGTAAGTGCTCCATATACTAAAATAAATCAATAAAAATATTTCATGTAAGTAATGTAAGTCCTGACGGACTTAATAACGCTTTCACTATTAAAAAGTTATCTATCAGTTACAGGTACTTCTGCCACTTTTTTTTGTGTTTACGAAATCAATAAATTACGTATCCCGCCGTTTTACTGACTAAAACCCACCCGTGTTCCTTCAGTTGCCTATATGCCAGGGCCACGGCACCTCTTTCGAAGAAATCTCGCTACCCTGGCAGTGCTTCTGCCACTGGCTACGTGATGCTCGCCAGTCGTGTATATGTTCACTTAGAAGAACATAGTCATACTATTTAATATGATAATAATTTAGCTTAATGATTACTAGCTTAATAGTAATAAACATAATATAAGCCTTCCTCTTGAATCGAACCTCAGTCTATTGATGAAAATCGCATTAAAATTACTAGCGTAGTATTAAAGATCTAAGCGTAAAGCCGCGGGAAGTGACTTTGTTTTATAAATACTACTAGCTAATCAAAATTGAAGTGAAATGTTAGTTTTTTGAACTAACATTACATTTCAATTATGGTATTAATTAGGCTTTTAAATGTATTGTTTCAAATGTATGTATTGTATTGTGTCGGTCTAATTAATTTAAAATATGTCAAAAAAAAGAAATATATACAACTAGCTTCTGCCCGCGACTTCGTCCGCGTAAAATTTCGTGTTCCCCCAACCCTTCCCGTCGCGTCGAATTGCCTACCCGTGCGATTTTCCCCGTTTTTGCAACATTTTTCATTACTGCTCCGCTCCTCTTGATTGTAGCGTGATGTTTTATAGCCTATGTTACTCGCAGATAATGTAGCTTTCTAATGGTGAAATAATTTTTAAAATCGGTCCAGTAGTTTTCGAGTTTATCCATTACAAACAAACAAACAAAAATACAAATTTTTCCTCTTTATAATATTAGTGTAGACTAGTGTAGATGTAAAGATTCATATTTCTAGGCAACTATATTTTCTGTAGCAGGTGGCAAATTTGAATACGCCACAATACGTGCTCAATCTTTATAGATTATCACGCACATGTTCAAATGGTCTCAACAATGCTAATAGGGTATGTTTTTTTTTTTCAACTAAGCTAGCCAAGCCTTTGCTCTACTGAGTCAAGGAAATTATCTAAATCTAGACACGCGGTAGCGTGTCAAGCCAAGTTCAAGTAACAGAACTGGCGAGCAGCACCGTGTGTAATATTACACGAACCATTTGGAGCCACTTTTGACCCCCTCATAACTCAAAAACTATTTCACATAAACGTGTCTTTGTCTCATATATTGAGACTTGCGAGATAAATATGTGCTCCAAATTTCATAAACACATCTCAAACGGTTATTCAGATATTAACGTCCAAAAATCGTCATTTATATCACTGACTGACCTATAGACCAAAACTCTAAACCAGTTCCAGATGACCTAGACAGTTCAAATTTGGCATGTAGATAGTTATTAGGTGAATACAAAGGAATAAATCAGAAACTGGTAAATTTATGTATATGAGAACTAGCCAAGTCAGACTTTAGGCTACCATATATTATCCTAAGTTATAAGAAGAAATGATATTTTATGTACCTAGTTATAAATAAATTTCAGGACTGACCATTGAACTTGGCACCCATTTAGATCTCACTTCTTTTGTCGTTGAAGTCAACAACCAAGGCATATATAACAATATTGAACTTGGCTCTCATTTCACATTTATGTTTTTGATGGTTATTGTATATCCATATCTCGTAAGTCGACATAACATGGACTTCATAAACTCGCGGCGGGATCTTTTCGCGCATTTGATTTGCAACACTCGGTATTGGATCGAGCATTGAGGATCCAACAAGAGTGCATCTCAGCGCATTGAAAATTGATGTGTGTTTCTCTATTCGATTATCAACTCTCAGCGATAAGCAGTGCATTGAAAATACAGTGGCGTGTGATGGTAGACTAAGACAAGATGTCATTTCGGCCGTCCGGTGAAGAGATGTTGGACGACATTATTGCCAACGCGGCCAAAATTGGCAGAATTGGGGGTAATACAGAAAAAGGGGCCATTTGTGGGTAAAGTAAAATAATGATGATCCTCGTATATCAACAGGAGCCGGTGGTCACGGTCCACGCAGACTGTGAGCCAGAGGATCTTTTATAACATTCAATAATAAACTTCATGATCAATGTCATAAAATGCAAAGTAATAAATCAAAATCAAAATCAAAATCAAAAGTCATTTATTCAAACTAGGCTGAGAGTCAGCACTTTTTGAACGTCAAAGTTACATGAGACAGTCCCCCCAAAACGCCCGCCCTTCGACACTTCCTAGTGCTTTAGCTGGGAAGAAGAAGTGGCGGAACAAATACGAACATCGAAGCCGACATAATCCCAATGAGAAGTTATCATCAAGCGTGCTCGCATATTCTCGTTATAAAGTATAATATTCAATGTCATTCAAAAATCATTTCCTTTCTAATGTTTTTTTTTTCCGTAGATCGATCAATCGATCAACTGTTATAATGTCACCTGTAGCGCGTCTACATTAATCCAATTATAGCCATATAATCATACATGATAAGTTTTTATCCAGTGCGTAAATTGTAACCATGAATTCAGCATATCATTCTAGACCCCCCAGGTTAGAAAATTTTCGTCGGTTATACAAAAAAAAATCAGCTGTTCCATACATTTTGACCCCGTAGGTATAGCATTTTTCTAAGAAACAGCAGATTTTTTTTTTTTTACAACCGACGAAAATTTTCTACGCTGGGGGGTCTAGAATGAGATGCTGGTCACAAATTTCACTGGACTGGATAAAAAAAGATCATGTATAACGCCTATGATTTGTTACAGCAACCTATTATAGTATATCTGAATAACGTACTATTTTAATGTGGCGAAAAAAAAACAAAAGATATTACAGTATGGAAACCACATATCTATACTTAATATTATAAATGAAATGAAATGAAATGAAATTTATTTTGCAAGAATTGTAGTACATTACAGATGGTCGGGTTATTTTACAGTATCTAATACAATTCGCTAAACCTAGCATGCAAAGTATTTGATAACATTAATTAAATAAATGAAGATATTAAATTCGAACATAAATCATAGTTATTAAATTAAGAATAATAAAGTCAATCATTTTTCAAATTATAATAGTAATAAATATCAATGTTAATCCTTATAGTTTAGGTACTCATTGACAGAATAGAATGATTTTTCTATTAGCCATTTGAATAAAACTGTTTTAAAGCGATTGACTGGCAGTTCCCTATATAATTTGGGTAATTTATTATATATCCTTATGACCATTGGAAAACAACTTCTTTGATATAAGTGGCTTTTCATTTGAGGAATAATTAATCTGTCAGGATATCTTGTGTTAAACGTGACACTGTCTGTAAAGCTGAAGAGTTTGTTTGTTTGTTTGATTGAACGCGCTAATCTCAGGAACTACTGGTCCGAATTAAAAAAATATTTTTGTGTTGGGTAGCCTATTTATCGAGGAAGGCTATAGGCTATATAACATCACGCTACAACCAAGAGGAGCGGAGCAGTAATGAAAAATGTTGCAAAAACGGGGAAAATCGCACGGCTAGGCGATTTGACGCGACGGGAAGTCGCGGGCAGAAGCTAATTATGCAATAAATGAAACTACAAGTCATACTAGTCCCAGCCAGGGTCGTGAGATTTTGTTCGAAAGAGTTACCGTGACCCTGGCATATAGGCAACTGAAGGAACACGGGTGGGTTTTAGTCAGTAAAAGTCTGACACGCCCTCAATATTAAACCGTAAATTGAAAAAGTGAAATTTTCAAAGAAAATTAATATCAAAACAAACGCAGTAATCCAGCACGTGGTCCCAGTGCGGGTTGGTAACACTAATAAATCAACATAAACGATGTAGATATTTAAAAATAACTACATTATCAATTACATGTAGTAATGAGGTATTTACATAATAATAACAATCGACAATTTATTGTCAATACACGCTATGGACATTTTGATAAGCAATTAAGTGTGCTCATTATATTCATTATAATAAGAAATTTTATATTCATTAATTTATCTGTCCCGACAGATGTCGGATGAATAATTCATAGAAAATTCCTATAAAAAATGCCATTTAAGTTTTCCCGAATTTTAGGTAGGGTTTTCCGCAATTTCTTTTTTTGCAAAACACCCCTGTATTTTAGACTTTTAGCGAAACTAACTACCAAATTAATTTCGTACAAAAGATTCATAGAATGTTTTGCTAAGTGTAATATAATAAATATATAAATAAATTAGAAAGTCTTATCAGCCGCAACTTCGTCTGCCTAGCCTTTTACCAACTATATTGGCGTTCGTTTCCAGTCTAATAGAATGCAGCTGTGAACCAGTATTTTATATGGAGGTGGAGCGAGTGCCTATCTTATGTCCCCAACCCAGTTACGTGGTAACAATATACCCCTTGAAACGTCTATCAGTGTGTTTATGCATAGAAAAACTTTTTAATAGAAAAAATTAACCGCCGAAAAAACTGAAAACCAAATTAATTAATTAATTTTATTGGGTTATTTCTATAAATTTAAGATAATTTAGTGATCTTTGTTCATTGATTGTTTGGCGCCGACTCAAAATTACTTAGGCTTCTTATTTTTTGCTTTTCAGTTTTTTCGGCGGTTTAATTTTTTTGTGAAAAAGTTTTTATTTTATATTTTTTTGTGGCTATAATCTACTAATTATATACTTGCAAAATCGGACTATTCTGTAAGAAGTTATGCGTGGTCATATATTACAATCAAAGGGGTAGGTATATCCATTCCAATAAAAAAGAATTATCAAAATCGGACTGCTCTGTAAAAATATATGCATAGGTGTATACATTAAAAAAAAATACGCGTCTTTGATAACCTCCTCCGTTTTTTTTTCGTCGGTTAATTATTGTGCACAATTTCGGGTCACAAAAGGGATAAATGAAGGGCAATTGCATGCAGCTGAGATGAGAATGTTAAGAGTGATGTGTGGTCTTTCGCGAATGAATAGAATGAGTACATAAAAGGAAGTCTGGAAGTGGCAAAGTGATTGAAAAGTTGAGTGGATATCAGCTGTCATGGTATGGGCATGTGATATGGATTAGAAAAAAGTCGTGAGGTGAGTTTTGAGTATGAATGTCGATGGTTATACGAGTAGGGAAGACCAAAGAAACAATGGATGGATGGACTGTGTCAAAGATAATATCTCTAGAAATCGAGCGGCTACCGAGATGACAAATAATATAGAAGTATGAAAGAAAGAACATGTTGCACCGACCCAAAATAATTATATTGCGATGAGTACAGGAAAATGCTGATGGGCCGTTCCAATGACCATTGACTGCTACACAAATGAATGATTTGAATAAGGAAATATTTTCATACATATCTGGGTTGTTTAAGGAAATATTGGTCAAGGCCATGTATGGCGATGTGTTGTTGTATTCCCACAACTGAATTATTATTTATGTGTCATGAAACCATAAACATGATATGATGATAAATCCGTCATCTGTTTAGCCAAACTAATATTTATTAATGAATAAATAATAGTTAAAAAAAACTAAAAAACACGCTTCCATGGAAAACCAAACTAAAAAGTACAAAATACTAGTGCTTTTAAGGTATTTTTTTATTGATATCAGGCACCCCACGCTTTTTTTCCATTATTTTGTACGTTTTAGTTTGGTTTTCCATGGAAGCGTGTTTTTTAGTTTTTTTAAACTATTATTTATTTTCTATTTTTTAGGGTATTTCGAATTTTGAGACGTATGTCAGCGTAGTTTGTGACAGTTTTTTTGCTGTCCTGGTAACCCTGGCAAGGATAATGGCACAAATTTATGAAATTATTGCATTGTCATCAGTCCTTGACAGGTGTGCAAAGTTTGAATGAAATCTGGTCGTTTAAAGTGGGTCAAAATCGCACTATAAGGAGTCGGTTACAAACAAACATACAAATATACAAACATACAAATATACAAACATACAAGTGAAGCTAATATAAAGCGTGTAAAAAGTAACTTTGACCATAAAACATGATTTTTGTGTTGCGTATAAGTGTTTGTAAAAACTAGTGATGTCCTGGATATCCATATCAGTATCTGTATCCCCGGATCTCAACACCAAATATCGGATTCGGATCCGTATCAGCGAGTAAAAAAAAATTACGATGTGCTGGATGCACATCACTAGTACAAACGTACTTTACAGAAATAAAATCATTTAACAAAGCAAAAGGATTCTGTAAAGATCGTAGCAGGTGACACTGTAGTTTTTGTCTATGCGAAGAAGGCATGAGTTTATGTATTCTTATCAACTTTCACGCTTTAACAGTTGAAGGCATTTGAATGAAATTTAGCACACACGTAAATCATAACCTGGATAGGAACTTATGATACTTTTTGTATTGTAAATGGACTCCATTGTCCACGCTTAGTAATGTTTATCCTGGTAGTATGTTAGAGTTTACCATGCAACTACCATATACATATACAACATCCCATCAATTGTTAGGCAGCAGCCAACAGAGACAACATCCATTCGGTTAGAGGATTCTCCCTTTTCTATGGAGGTAGAATGAACTTGACATTCGGTTTTGCATTTTTGCATGCTTCAATAGTGTAGGTAATAGGTAGAACGGACTGGTGTTTACAACTCCACATCTGAGCGTGAATTTTGCATAAAATAGTGTTACTTTCTATATCAATACGGGCTAAACCACGAGCAAATGCACTGTTTTCATGAAATTATAAAAAAGGAAAAATCAATTAATCCAACTACAATTCAATGAGTACGGTTCTTATCTTTAATACCAATGCCTGATACTGCGGTGTTTGTCAATAACATTGATAACAGTTTTATATATTTAGTTAAAAACATTACTAATATTTATGACTAATTATTTTAGTGACATCACTATTTTGAGTTGAATTTGGATTTTACAAGAACGGCAGGAGTAAATCAGAAGTAGTTTCAAAGTCAAATTAGAATAGTCAAAAAAAAACAAACGTTTTCTTGTAGACAGTCCGCAAATTATGTTTTAT
The DNA here is from genome assembly GCA_947507805.1 of Aporophyla nigra. Taxonomy (NCBI): domain Eukaryota; kingdom Metazoa; phylum Arthropoda; class Insecta; order Lepidoptera; family Noctuidae; genus Aporophyla; species Aporophyla nigra. The sequence continues at coordinate 3,516,410 of OX382320.1, forward strand.
ATGTTGACTTTGTTTTCTGGGTGGAAAATCACCAAATGACTTCTCCAGCTCTGGGCGAAGCTCAAAGACAAATCAAATCTATAATTATGTTGACTTAAAAATGCATTGTTGTGAAGTAAGCACCATAAATTCTTTGACTAAAATTGAATAAATTAAAACACTATTGTTCTGTCAATTTGTTAACAAAGAAAAAAGATAAACACTTACAATGAGCAAGCCATTATGTTCACTGAAAATACACTGGATATGACTGATTCACTGTATGCAATAGTTTTGTTAGTAATACTAATGATAACGTAATTGGGGCAAGTTAAATAGGCCTGTAGAATTTCAGCCTGTGTTTATGTTATTATTTGATATGTTTCCATGTTATTCTGATATGAACAAGCTAGTTTTAATAACAAACTTAAACACGTATTTACTAACAGATGGGCGTCAAGAAAAATGTATTTTATTTATTTATTTATTTTCGACCTTCAAATTATTTACATCTTCAAAAGACCTTTGCATTCTTAAAATCTTTAAAAAAACAATACTAACTTTTTCTAATGAGCAAAATAAGATGGGGCAGTGGTCGCTTTGTCATCAACCTTATTTATCCTAATAAGAAAATGTAATAATAAAACAAAGACTTACATGTTTTGTACTATCAACAACACTTTAACAACTTAAATTACGAAATGCATAACTCGCTGGGCGTTGACATAAATGCAGCTGACAGGTTAGATGATATAATCTAAGCTACATCTCGTTTTATAGTTATACCAATTAGAAATTGTTATCAAACAGTTCAATTGTTATCAAATTAGAACAAATCCTGACTAAAAAATCACAGTCGAGAGGTGAACAATCGCGGAACTCGTTCCTGGTTTTGAGACAGCAGGATAGTTTATTAGCCTTTTACATGAGTTAGACAAAGACGGCAACATGCAAATGCTTTGATGTCTCTTAATTAAATAATGGAATGTTTCGTTGTTGACGCATAGTTTGACAACTCCTTAGGTCGTTCCATTTTAAAGAACTGCTAAAATAATTTAGAAACTTATGTTTTTAAATAACTTTTCAATCATATGAGTATCTTAATTATTTGAAAAAGGATATGGTATAAAGAAAAATAAGTCTAGCTGACCTACAAAAATGATGCAAATAAGACAATACAACGCAATTCTTTCAGCTGGGTTGACACTTGATCCGGAGATCGGAACGTCTATCGGCTATTTTTCGATCTTGTACATCTCTAAATTTCTAGAAATCTTGAGTCAGCCTCAGCCTGCTCTTAGGGTGGTCGCACATCTGACGGTAGAAGCATCAGACGTAACTTTGTTAGCATCCCCAACGAACTATTCACTAACCTAACACATAATCGGTTGCGTAAGTAAGATTGAATGTTTCCACTTGACCGTTCCTACTCTTAAGCCCACTGAAGCTGGTTCATTCACAAAAACAACAATGCCCCTCATTGCTGAAGGTCATGTTTGTAATCTGCATACCTTGGCGTTGCCGTGGCGCAATGTGACCATGACCGTTTGCTTGTTCAAGTTGTTTGCCTTTACATATTTACATCCCAATAGAGCATACATAACAGACCTATGATGATGACCTTGACAAGTACAGTTCAGTGCTCTTTTATGATGCTACTAAGGGCGATTTTTGTTTTGGCATTTGGTTGCTGTACGCTGTCTATACCTACCTTCCACTTAAACTAAGCTTAAACCTCTATTTCATTTTGATAGCCTATTGGCCCCGATTTAAAACCAGCGCTGCGGCTCTGTCTCGCATAGGGTCACAGCACTATGCTGAGCGATAACCGTTTTGCGTGGATATGAGGCATGTCTTCCTCCAGCTTTTTCTTGTTTTCTGTACAACAAATAAACGTATTTTCTTTATTTACGAGTGGCAGGTCAAGGGTTTGAACCCAGACAGGCGGTTTATTTTGTGTAAATAATTAAATCACCTCTGACCTCAAAACGGCGAAGGATAACGTCGTGAGGACAAACATGTTCTAGACTAGAACCAAAAATTCGAAGACATGTGACATCTTCTAGCACATTTACCAACTGGGCCCGTGTTGTAGTTTACAGCCCACTTCCTCTCGATGATAGGAGCAGTGCCGGATTTAAGCACAGGCAACATAGGCAGTTGCCTATGGGCCGCCACCACAAGGAAGCCGCCACCACACCACAAATATAAAAAAATATAAATCAATAAAGGCTCAGTAGAAACAAAAATGTTGCGTTAGCCAACTTATTTAGTTGAGGGCCTCCACCACATGCTCTGCCTATGGGCCGCCGAAGTCTAAATCCGGCGCTGGGGAGGCCTGTGTCCCAGCAGTGGGAACATTAGGGATCATTCAACAATTACGTGATCACCGAAGGGGGGGGGGGGGGTCGGGTGCTTGTATATACATCTGGATTATTTGGGGGGGGGGGGGGGAGATAATCCATGATTACGTCATCATTTATATAACTAAATATTTACGTCCAATTTTGAAGTCTATACTGGTAACACTAACTATTAGATAGATGGAACGGGATTTCCCCTGCTATAGACAAACTGTGGAACAGTGTGACCAGATTCAGTATTTTTATACTTTTTCGGCATATTTTATCGACTTTTCCAAGCATCATACGTGTCAGTGCTAATAAAACAGCAAACATTAAGCACGGACGAAGATTACGTAATCAAGGCGAGGGGGGGGGGGGGGTTAAAACAAAAGATTACGCTGTGATCACATAGGGGGGGGGGGGGGGGGTTAAAAAAACGGCCAAAAATGATCACGTAATTGTTGAACGATCCCTTATAGGTAATAGTTGTTGGAAGTATAGCGGCTATTTATTTGTTCAAAACTGAAAAATTATAAGTTTTGAATTTTTGCATAGCGTTTAGACGACTCCGTCGAAGTCTCTCTAAGGGACAAAATCCGGAATGAAGTGATCCAGCAGAGAACTAAAGTTGTCCACATAGCTCACAGAATTAGCAAGCTGAAGTGGCAATGGGCCGGCCATGTAAGCCGTAGAACCGATGACCGTTAGGGTAGACGTTTTCTTGAGTGGAGACCACGAATTGGCAAACGTTAGGTAGGACGCCCTCAGGCTAGGTGGAGCGACGATCTTCGCAGGGTGGCTGGTAGCAGCTGGATGAGAGTTGCTGAAAATCGAGCAGAATGTCGTGAAATTGGAGAGGCCTATGTCCAGCAGTGGATTGCTATAGGCTGATGATGACTCCATCGATAGGTAACGACCAGCATGGAAGCGTTTCGAATGGTTGTGAAGTTCTGATCAATTGGGAGCATGTACTACGGAGCAAGCACAGCTTCTGTGACAGGCTTAAGTCACGTCTTTTATTACGGTTTTTGCTCTCAAACTTTCATAAAAATGTGTCACTCAACGCCTATCACAGTAGGCCGTGTCCACCTCGCTGAATGGTGAACGGGTCATAAAATGAAACACAATAAATAATATTCATACAATTTCATTAAAATTTCACAACGATTACATAATTTTAAACACAATCAATTTTTAAATTTGGACCTGCTTTGGTTATATCAAAACTACATAGGTACATAATTATAATAAAACATAGCTATAAGGACCAACCTAAAAAACGAAAATAAATTATAAGAATTATATTTTAAACTGTAGTGGAATCGACCCTTAAGCGAGTCAAAATATGATTTCCTTTTTCCAAAAAATAGAAAATACTTACATGCATTGATTTAAATAGTAAAGATACGGTCGTCCGAACATTTGACGGACGCGGTCGCCCAACAAAAAACACTAACGTCATCTATTAGAACTAGTATGAACTACGATGTCAATCCGCGTGGTCTACTCTTAGACGTAACCTTGTAAGAGCGGGGTGTGGTATTTTTCGAGGTACAAAGAAATAAAAAAAAACCTTTTATTTTTGAAAATTTATATTTGTTGCAGTTTGTTGGTGTTATTAAGTTTTCATTGGCCTTCGAATAAAACATTTTTTTTAAATTATTTATAGTAATATTATTAAATCTTTCCATTTCACCGGCTACCGGCTACAACGAGCGCCGCTGCAAAGTTATGTCGTACTTTTACGCGGCTTAGCTTCGTCTTTGTCATAGGTTGAGACAAATATGAAAGAAAATTGTTTTAAATAATGTTAGCAGTGGATTTAATGACATATTTTTAACTTACCGGTGATATGAAATGTTATCATTTTTTTTATTGTGCTTTTTGTCGTAGTTCACGCAACCCTTCACGGCAAAACTTGGCATTTTTGCTTGCAAAATATACGACCGTTCCGAAGACAGCCGATCGCGTTCTAGTTCACTTCGATAAAGGGAAGACCATTTTGGGACCAAGTTCGAGGCGTCATTGTAACATGCGGTCCGCCCTGTCCTTACGCAGTAATATAATATGTCAATGCTTACATGACATACTTACCTACATAAATACGATTTAATTAAATAGGTATCATGTGTTCTTAATTTTTCTGTGATAATATTTATTCATCTTCATTCTTCTCATTTCTCATTCACATTACATGGACTGTGGCCACCAGACTTCTTCTAGACTTTTAAAGTACCTGATTGCTCTGAGATAATTTCTGAATAGCAAACCTATATGCAAATTTTAACCATGATTTCTCAAGATACATTGCGTTGTTCGTGTATAAAACATAAATCAAGGAATTACATGTCACTATACGTATACGTCAGAAAAAAGGTTTAAACTGATTTTCATGTAGAAACAATCTAGAGTCATGTAATGAACCTAGCTTCTAACGTTTCATAAGTGCCCTTGTAGGTTCATGTGAAATAAAAATATTTTGATTTGAATTGAACATTATTTGTTCCATTCAACGAAATTAAAACGACCCGATTTTGAATTTGAAGGCGCCTACACCCCGGATTAGAGCAACGCTGCTTTGCAACGTTTCAGTGCTAGTAATTTCAACAAGGAATGTAAGATTAAAGTTTTTTCGTATTTACAAATTCAAGATATTTTTTTCATAGGTTTTTAGAATTTCTTTGTATTACATTTTGGTGAAAAGAAAAACAATTCGAAAATGGAAAAATTGTTTTTACTGTTTTCAAATGTCTTGTATTTAAGAGCATCAAAACCAGCCAGATACAAACAGTATAGCTAAAGAGATTTTACTACAACTTTATACCTATTAAATACGAAAAAACTTCTTCCCCGACCTGATAATTCTTAAGTAGACCTAGTTCAGTACCACCTAGTAGTCCCGACCCTATTGTCGGGTGGATCTTTAACACAGCAGTATGATGCTAACACCCCAACTGTCGCCAGACATAGTGACAAGATACTGACGCCGCAGACAGCTCCTGACGTGATGTCGTTCAAAGGCGTCCCTGGTTTCGGCTCCACTGACAGGAGAACTAACAGTCCGAAGGCGCTTAGAAGAGAGAAGGAGGAAAGGACGATGTAACCTGGAAGGGAAAACATGACGTTAGCATTGTTTACTACGTGGTTTGATTTTCTGTGTCGTTCTTTGCTAACTCTCCGAGGTTGCCACAACTTAAGTCATTCTGATGACGGAAAACAGTAAGAACGACGTCTGGGCTTAGATTGATAGAAAACGGCTGGCCTATTTTTAGGTCAAAGAATCAGCATTGCTATCCAACGCAGCAGCTGCGTAGCGGCTGCCAGCCTTTTTCACCACTTTTCCCACTGACAGTGATGTGGAAGATTTTGTTCAAGAACTTCATCATCATCATCAATTCAGCCTTTAGACATTCACTGCTGGACATAGGCCTCCCCCAATTTGGAGGATTTTCCATTTTCATAATCGCCACGCTTGGCAGACGGGTAGGCGATCACAGTATGGTGGTAAAATGCATAGAGAACGCTGCTGCCCATTCTCTAGTAAGTCCCTTAGTCACCTCTTACGACACCCGCGTGAAGAAATTGGATGGTACTATTCTTTACGTCCGAGACCACACGGAGCTAAGTTAAGAACTTACCAGAAATATAATTCCTATTAGGCAGCAATTGTTGTCTCTTTGTTCTGAAGCCCAGTAGTCCTAACAGAAAGCAAGTGAAGCCAGCAAGCACACCGAAGTCCAAGTAGTAACGCCTACCAATCTGAAATAGCAACATGTCGCAGTTATGAATTTTGCTCTTAGAAAAGTTATTTAGTTAAATGTAAATAAAAGTTTAGGTATTTTTGAACTCCAAATTTTCTATAATTTTTGTGTCATTTCATTGATGGTGGCAAATTTTCATTTACTTTGGTAACTAAAACATAGTTTTAGCTCAAAACTAGGTAGTTCCAGTTTACTATATCCAAATCCAGCTAAGGCAAAGTCATGACACGGGTACTCACGACTTGTTAACTAGGCGCCGCTGAGCCCACCTAACATCCGTTTCAAGAGTATGACAAGAATGTAACATTTAAACCGAGCTAATTTGCTATCAAATTGAATATCATCAGGACTCATTTAGCAGAATCTCACTGTTCTGTCCTCAAATGTTTAACCGCGTTAAGGCACCCTGTTTACTTGAATGAAACTCAATTCAGTTGTAACTTGTAATAGATCTGTATTTATCACAGTAGGTACAGTATCTAGCGACAGCAAAAGAATAGATATTTACACAAACTAGAATAACAATCTTGTTAGGTATCCCTACGCTCAATATGATAAGGTTTTACATTTCACTCCGATTCAAAATCAGTACAACTAATTTACTCTCCGCTAGGGTCTAAGAGTACAATAAGATACCGGGACTATACTGGGTGACTTTTTTTAGCGTCTTGAAAAAAAATGGGGGTAATAGGTGAACGGAATAGAAGCTTTTGGCATAGAAATTTTTATTTTTTTTATTTTTGAATAACATGTAATTAAATTGATCTAGTAATAAATACTACACATTTAAAGTAACATTTTCATACTAGAACAACAAAAACAGAAATTTGGAAAAAAAAAAACAAAAAAAAATAATTAAAATCCATCGAAACTCAAATCATACGCACCCTACTCAATGCGCGGCATGTATCATTGATTTCGGAGCGCGGTCCTACCCTTTGAAGCCAGCCGATAGGCGGCCTCATTGATCTTTCGTAGGCGCACGAGCCGCACACGCATCCCTGTCCACCCGCGTCCCGCGCTCCTTTAGTCACCTACGATGAATCTGAAGGCCTTCCTGCCTTCTATTCTAGTTACACAACACACCACATGAAGGTCGAGACGGTAAAAAATGTCAACCGGTATAGGCTAGGACTAATAATGTTTTGTGAGTTTTCCCCGTGAACCAAAGACTTAGTGAGTTTGTCTTTTGTTGCATTCTGCGTTGCCCTGTAATGGATTTGAGCTTGCTCACATCGGTTCCGAAATAGCGTGAGCGCGATAACGTTGCCCGTGAATCGTCATATATGACGTTATAATCTAAGGCGACATATATTTTTTTTCCAAATTGGAATTCTGACTACATTCACTATCTAAAAAAGAAATTTGTGGTATATAGGTACAACTTTACTGGTGAATATAAACCTAGGCACCGGTTTTTACGTTGAGCAACCACTGTGAGCCCGTTCACGAGCGTTCAATTGTTGACAGCTGTCAGCCGTCATAATCGTGATTATAGCCTAATTCGGAATGACCCTATATCAAACAGTCGGAAACATAAACAATTAGTTTCATTCGTCACAAACTACATTCATCATTTCAGCCTTAAGATGTCCACTGCTGGACTTAGGCATCCCCCAATTTGGGGGGCTTTGCCATAATCGCCACGCTTGGCAGGCGGGTTGGCGATCGCAGTATGATGGTAAAATGCATAGAGAACGCTGCTGCCCATTCTCTAGTACGTCCCTTAGTCGCCTTTTACGACACCCACGGGAAGAAATGGGGTGGTGTTATTCTTTACGTCCGGCACCACACGGTACCAAAGTACATTATTCCAAGAAAAACAGAATACAAGTAGCCTGGCTTCAATACCATTATAATTAGGTATGCTCCTGTGCAAAAAAACACAAAGAAGTAAATATTAAAGTGGTCAAAATAAAGGATACTTACAGCATACATCATGTAGAAACTCAGGCCCGCAGTGAGACCGCCACACATGGTCAGCATGACAGCTGCTATCAGCAGGGAGGCTGTCGCTCCTGATAACGTCTTGACGCTTGAGAACGATTTGTAAGTCTCCTCGGAATACACCGATGGTGGGGATGCTACCCTGGAAGGTGTGAAAGAGAGTTGAGTATAGGTAATTAAGGTTAATAACAGCCGATCGTTAAGCTACGCTTGCCGCGGTTGGTCCGTGGATGGATGACCATCTTTACATACCAAGACCCTTCCGTGCCTCGGAAAGCACGTTAAGCCGTTGGTCCCGGCTGTTTTTCGTAGGTCTTAGACAGTCGTTACGGGTTGTCAGAAGCGCGAAAGTCTGACAACCAGTCTTACCAAGGGGTATCGTATTACCCAGTAATACGATACCCCTTCGCCTTCCTTCGCTTCGTCTAGTCGCTCCATGTAAAATACTGGTATTCAGCTGCATCCAGTAAGACTGGAATCCGACCCCAACTTAGTAGGGAAAAGGCTAGGTGGATGATGAACAGCCCGAGGGAGCAATGGTGGCCCAGTGGTAACAACCACAACTTTCGAGTTGTTGGTCGCAGGGTCGAGTTTAGACAGGTGCGATTAATCGCTGTGTGTGACTGAGGCTTTAGCTCGTTGCGAAGTAAAAACGATTACTTCGGCTTCAGTGTGAACAATCAGCTATCAACTATTAATATATCTATCTCTTTTACATACGCATACCATCAAAGGATTCGGCAGTCATTCTACCTACTCGTTGCACTCGCGCACTCACTCATAGCCTAGGGCCAAAATTATCTGACCTACACACTAGCTGCGCGTTGCCAACTCGTTTCTAGATGCTAGCTCTTCTCAGGTGTCATCTTCGGCGGAGGAACAGGTGTCTATCACTTTTATTATTATTTCAACAAAAAACGCCTGCAGAAAAATGTATAGCTATAGTGCAAAAGTGTGTTGTTTTTTGCTATGGGTGCCAGGCGTCAGACCATTAACGTTAAAAAAACTTTACACTTGTGAAACAGCTGTAAAACGGTTTATCTGAAACCGCGAAGTTATCGTAACGTAACTGACTCACAATGATTAAATATTGAACTGTAAACGTGAGGTGTAAATTTTGTGTGCTCAGTGTAATCAACTATCTAACTCCTTTTATTCGTTAGTTATTGAGATGCAAAAATATTTTATTCTTTGTAGAGTGTGGTTTTGGAAATCAGTTGTTCTTTTTTTGAATTTTTTATTTTTTTAGCTGTGTTATCTTTCCCATAAATATTCGTATACCATATCTTACTACGTAAATAACAGTGACAGGAAAATATTATTATAACATTATCAACATAAGTACACTAAATGGCATAGTGTATTATTGAAGCTATCTCAAAAATCACTCACCAGAACTTGACCAAATTTATATGGGACTATCCTATATTGTATACCCTTTCAAACAAAAGTAGAATTGATGAAATCGGTTTATAAACCACGGAGTTTGAAAGACATATACCCGAATTGAGAACCTCTTTGTTAAAACTATGAAATGAGGAACACTTAAAACGATAAAGGTTAGGTTACATACCTCGGCACAATAACAGCAGTATTCTTATCTTTCCTCTGACTGTCTCTTCTCCGATCATAATCCCTTCTTTCTCTACTCATCTCCCTCTCAAGATCAAAACTGCGATCCCTGCTCTTCTCTCTAAAACTAGTCACAAACACATCATGCCTGTCAAAACCAGGCAGATTCTCAGGTAAATTCTCAGGTAGACCGTAGCTTAGCTTCTGTTGGGCTTTGGGAGAAATGGGAGAAGTTGGTGCACTGGGTCTTGAGGTTAAGTTAGCACAGGATTTGGATGGAGTAACACCGTGAGTTGGAGTGCTGGATAAGAATTTTCTTGGCGTTTCTGAGTATTTGTTTTCTACTGATTTGTTTGGAGTGATTCTCACAGAAGGCTGGCTGGCATAACTCTTTAGTTTCCTTGGTGTTGACAGCAGTTCGTGGAGTTTTTGCGTCGCTATCAAATTCTTCTTCGACATCACAGGAGATGTGAAAGTAACATTGCACTTTCTTGGCTCGTCATCTTCTGTAGGAATAATAGCGTATCTCAGCGTCCTCCCATTCACAGTTTTGACAATTTCTGTTGGTATTTCTTTTAATTCATTCTCGTCTGGTCCATCGACATTGTACTCTTCAATTTCATCAGCTTTTGCTTCTACTATCCTCTTCTTCGTGGGGGAATAGTCGACAATATCATCGAAGTCCTGGATGACTTCGTATCTATGCTTCGTCCGACTGTCCTCAAGCCCGTCGTCGCTGTCTGCCCGTCTATCATACCTTGACTGTCTCTGATGTTTTAACTGAGCCATTTCCAAGTCCTCGCTTCTGGTCCTGCACCTGACTGTGCGAGGAGGTTTGTAGACTAATGAAGACTGTCTTTGGAAGCTCCTGTTTAGATATTTTGGTGGTTTTGGTGGTAATTCTGGCGGTTCGTCTCTGTATCTTGGAGCACCAGCCGGAGACATTCTTAAAGGATTATCAGAGATATCTGTTCTCATGATTCTATTACTTATTTCGAACTTTCTCGGTGAATTAGCCCCTAAAGGGGGCATTCTCTTCCTCTCTGGCGACACAATCTTTGTCATACATGTTTTCTGCGCAAATACGACTTCACTTTGAGAGCAGAAAGCTGGATTTGTATAATATTTGTACACGATTTTTGGTGAATCCATTTTGTAAGCGTAATTGTTCCCCGTGCAATTGTTAGTGCATGATTCCTTGTTATAAAAGAAGGGTGGGCTGTAACCGGAACCGTTCACGTTCAGTGCTTTAACTTAAACTTAATTTTAACTTAGGTTTCTATAGGAATTATATTCACTTAAATTATCTTGTTTCACACTTAAATTATGTTAAATTTGCGAATTTAGTTTTCAAAATGTTTTAAAAAAAATTAAATTTAAAACCATTAAACTTGTTTTTTTTTTCTTCAAATTTTTTTCACTTAAATACACCTCACACTTATCTACACTAGAACTACTTAGTTTAATTATTAAAAACTATTATTATTATACTGAACACACGCGTCTATCCAGTTCAACGTCTAACCGTCAACTGTAAAATTATTCCTTTTTCAAAAAAACACCGGGGTCGGAAACGGCGGCGTTTGCGCACCCCTGCGAATGGGCACGCGCTGTTTGAATTCCAAGTTCAAAAAAGTTTATCCAATCAAATAGAAACCTTATTTTAACTGTATAAAGTTGCAAATTTCTTGCGGATTACTTTAAATTGAATTGTATACAATAGGAGCCTGATGTATGGCAATATTAACCCTAAGTTTGGTGCATAAGGGTTGTTAATTGAAAATCTATTAAGTTTTATAGTAAACTGGTATTACCTTGTGCAATTATTGAATGAGCTTTGGAGGAAGGTCCCTATTATCAGGGGTCGCGTCGTTAGGGCTCCCGGCTTTGTATAGTAGCTAGGTGAATACTGGTTTTTCTTCACATCTTAAATATCTTAGGACAACCAACACACCGTTATCTGATCCCAAACTAGGCAAAGCCTGTACTATGGTAACCAGACAACTGATAAATATACTTATATATTTCTAAATACATACATATTATAGATAAATTACACCCAGACACAGAACAAATGATTGTGCTCATCACACAACATTTGTCCTGGGTGGGAATCGAACCCACGACCTCAGTCTCAGCAGTCAGGGTCACTAACCACTAGACTAACAGGTCAGTCATCTTGGCTGGACAGCTAATAATTGTTTATTTTATGTGGTTTATGTACCGTAGTAACTGTAAATACGTGTGTCCACTCCAATTTTTGTCTGAGGCAGTGTTGAAAAACATAAGCTTTAAAAGACGAAATCAGCCAATCTAAATCATTTTGACGGATATTGCCATTACATATTATACTAGCTTCTGCCCACGACTTCGTCCGCGTAATTTTTTTTTGTTCCGGGCCCTTCCCGTCGCGTCGAATCGCCTACCTGTGCGATTTTCCCCGTTTTTGCAACATTTTTCATTACTGCTCCGCTCCTCTTGGTTGTAGCGTGATGTTATATAGCCTATAGCATTCCTCGATAAATAGGCTACCCAACACAAAAATATTTTTTCAATTCGGACCAGTAGTTCCTGAGATTAGCGCGTTCAATCAATCAAACAAACAAACAAACTCTTCAGCTTTATAATATTAGTATAGATTGATAGATATTACGGATATTGATATATTGATATTCAGGCTAAGCTACGCTTGCCGCGGTTGGTCCGTAGATGGATGACCATCTCTACATACCAAGACCCTTCCATGCCTCGGAAAGCACGTTAAGCCGTTGGTCCCGGCTGTCTTTCGTAGATCTTAGACAGTCGTTACTTACTGGTCGTCAGAAGCCTGAAAATCTGAAAACCAATCTTACCAAGGGGTATCGTATTACCCAATAAATGGGCTGTCTAGGTCAGATAGGCAGTCGCTTCATGTAAAATACTGGTACTCAGCTGCATCCGGTTAGACTGGAAGCCGACCACAACATAGTTGGGAAATGGCTAGGCAGATGATGATTGCCAATCCATTGCTCCATAAGTTCGAAAAAATTGTCTGCTCAACAACGTAAATAACGCAATGTATGTTGTTGAACTGTCAAAATGAAAGCGACTACACACCTACACTCCTACTGTAAGTGTGTTACGCAATTATTTCGATGTTCTTAACTTCTTCTCCTTCTATCATTTAGTTTTCGAGGTCATTCGAAAGTCCGATACATGTCCTCTCTGCCCACCCCACTTTATATTTAATAATAATAATGATTATTAATATGCAGGGGTAGCACGTGCCGTCGAGTGTAACGGTCTCTAGCAGCTGCTCGTATACACAGCTGCGAGGTGGGGCGCGCAACATTTTGTAAAGGTTACTAAAAAGGTTGCAGCGCAGAGTTCGCAATGGTTGTATTTTTGCACCCCAAAACTAAACCATTAACACTTTTTAATTTAGCTTTTTCATGGAATTAAAATCTTAAAACTCAATTAATTAAACATTATCATTGCACCAAACCAAAACAGTTTTATTTTACACTAGCTTCTGCCTGCGACAAATTTTTGCTCCCCTGACCCTTCCTGTCGCATCGAATTGCTTGCCAGATTTCATCCTTTTTTCGTTGCTGCTCTGCCCCTTTTAATCGTAGCATGATGTTATATAGCCTATAGCTTTCCCGAATAAATAGGCTATCCAAAACAAAAATATTTTTCAATTTGGACCAGAAATTCATGAGATTACCGCGTTCAACCAAACAAACAAACTCTTCAGCTTTATAATATTATAGTATAGATTGATCCATGATAGCTCCTGGACAGAGAGACGTGGTAAGAGAGTAGGGAGGCCTTCGCCCAGCAGTGGGAAATCAACAATGGTGCTGGTTTTGTTACAAATCAAATAAATTGAACATTTAAAATTGGCTGTCTATCGACCAGTCGATATGTTGTATTTAGATTTATTCATCTAGTTTCAGGTCGGCCCAAAGTCCAATAATTAACAAGAATTTTGGATAATAAATAAATAGTATAATAATAAATATATTCTTTAGTTATTATAATCCGTATGGTGCCTGACCTAAAGAATAACACAACCCCGTTTCCTTCCCGTGAGTGTGGTAAAAGGCGACTACGGGCTTACTACAGAATGGGCAGCAGTGTTCTCTATGCATTCTACCATCATACTGCGATCGCCAACCCGCCTGCCAAGCGGAGCGATTAGTGCAAACCGCCCCAAATCGGGGGAGGGCTATGTCCAGCAGTGGACGTCTTACGACTGAAATGATGATGATGTTGATATTCTTTACTAGCATTAGCTAGCGGCTTTGCCCGCGTGGATGTCGAAAATTTTTCCGTGGGAAGGTACTACAGGCATAAAAGTACCTTATGTGTTAAACAGGTTATAAACTCTCTGTGTGCCAAATTTCATCCAAATCCGTTCAGTAGTTTTTGCGTGAAAGAGTATCAAACATCCATACAAACTTTTCAGTTTATAAAATTAATAGCTTTCCTTACAAAATGTTTGTGGCGCCTGCCTGGGTGCGTGCGCGCCCTGCACCCGTATCGTATTGACCTATTGTGGTCCACGCAAAAATCGATAATTTTGACCTTCAAACATACTATTACGTAGGTAATTTATGATATTATTATAACGACAATATGGTGGCCCACAGGCGCGGTCCGAGGGGGGGGGGGGTCCTAGGGGTCATGACCCCCCCCCAAAGACAGTCATGCTGTCGAAACCCTGAACAATTTGCCTGTCTTACTATCTTAAAATTGTTCTCACTTGAGCCACGGAGACTCCGATGGACATTTGCAAAAAGATTATAAACCGGGACATCATGCTGATCAGTAGCGCTTGCGACTACTAGACCAAAGAGGATGTACCTTCCTAAAAATATTCTTCAGTACTGATGGTGACCCCCCCAAAATGTTAGGCTGCGACCGCGCCTGGTGGCCCAGTGGTAACGACTTACGAGTTATCGGTCGTGGTTCGATCCAAGGCAGGCGCTTTACTTTGTGTAAATAATTTCATCACCACTGCTCTCAAAACGGTGAAGGAAAACATCGTGAGGAAACCGGCATGTCTTAGAACCAAACATTCGAAGACATGTGACATCTACCGACCCGCACTGGGCCCGCGTGGTGGATTATGGCCTACACTCTCTCACCGAGAGGAGGCCTGTGTCCCAGCAGTGGGAACAATATAGGCTGCTGATGATAATGATGATGACTTGGTGTAGTAATAATATGTAGGGAAGAACCTGAATCAGCTGATGTTATCATCTGCCTCCCAAACCTTCCCTACAATTCTAATTTGAAGTCTTTATTATTGGTTGTCATGGCAAAAATGACATTTGGTTAAAATATGTTATTATATTTTATTTATGAAATACTAGTATTGTAGATTCTTATATATTTTTGAATGTGAGAACGTTGCAGGCCTTGTAGACTGTAGGCAATTTTCCATTTATAGGTGTAGAATCCTGTTGGTGGATAATATCACTTCACTGGCTCATCACCACATCAAGCGCTCACGTGCAGAGTGCAGACTCGCTCGCTTCACAATCTCCGTTTCCCGCCATTGCTACTGACTGACAGATGTCATTAGTGACAGGAGCTGCATCCGCTTATGGGCATGAGATAGTATTATATATCTATGGAATAGATTCACTACAATAGGTACTTGATACTTGTTGACAGTCTTACACTGTTCTCCCATTATATAAAAACTACCTGACCCGACAAACGTTGTTTTACCGAATGAAAAAGTGTGAAAATTTAGAGTTGTATGTATTTTTCAATGCTAAATCATAATAAAATAAAAATAAAATTACAAAAAATTTAAAAAATATGTTTTGGGGTGGGTCACCCTTATCATTTAGGGGTATGAAAAATAGATGTTGGCCGATTCTCAGACCTACCCGATATGCACACAAAATTTCAAAAAAATCGGTCCAGCCGTTTCGGAGGAGTTTGGCAACGAAAACTGTGACACGAGAATTTCATATATTAGATGAATTTCCCTTGGTCACGACATCACGCGTGAACGGCTGGACCGATTTCACTTTTTTTTTTTGTTGTTGTGTTTGTAATTGTCAGGAGAAGGTTCTTATGAAAAAAAAAATTAAAAATGTGCGCGGGAAATTAGAAAATTTAAGAACATTTATTTTAAAATACTTAACAACCATATAATAGGACAATGTAAACTTTTTTAATGTAACATTATGACATTTGACATAGGATTGACAGAATGCGTGCTCAAATATCATCAAAGAGACAGGACAACGACGTCTGTCGGGTCAGCTAGTCTTTTGATAAATACCGCTAAAACCCATCCGTGTTCTTTCTGTTGCCTGTGCCAGGGCCACGGTTACTCATTCGAACAAAACCGTGACCCCGGCAGGCATGGAGTCGTCTACTTATCTATCAAGAGCCAAACCATGTTATGTAATCAAAATTGTTATTTGCAGGCAGGCGCGGTCCGAGGGGGGGGGGGGGTTCTAGGGGTCATGACCCCCCCCAAAGACAGTCAAGCTGTCGAAACCCTGAACGATTTGCCTGCCTTACTATCTTAAAATGGTTCTCACTTGAGCCACGGAGACTCCGATGGACATTTGCAAAAAGATTATAACCCGGGACATCATGCTGATCAGTAGCGCTTGCCACTACTAGACCAAAGAGGATGTACCTTCCTAAAAATATTCTTCAGTACTCATGGTGACCCCCCCCAAAATGTTAGGCTGCGACCGCGCCTGTTTGCAGGTTCTTTCCAATTTTTATAGGCCGGCTAAGAGTTCATTCAACAAGCAAAAAAACATTGATAAGATTAGTTTTAAGTTTCCGGTGTATGTAAATACAACAGCTTATAAAAGTGTCAATAATGTTAGGTAGGAACATTCGACGGAGTCTCCGAGACGGTTTTGTAGTTTAACCGACTTAAAAAGGAGAAGGAGGTTGTATTTATCTTGTTATTGATTGTATCTTAACAATGTTGGCTATATACATAAACTCACGCCTTTTTCCCATGGGTAGGCAGAAACTACGGAATGCCACCTGCGACCCTTACATACTCCTTTTGTCTCGTTTAGGTTCATACATCTGGTCATACACGCACGCCGGTTACTAGTACTACGCTCCTAAGCTTTCTGAAGAACATCACCAATAAAGTCACTATGTAGGGCGTCCTCTTCTGGCGTGACCAGTCACATCTGTCTTGTAAATATCTTTGTTAGCCGTCCTTCATTCATCCTCTCAACATGACCAAAACATCTAAGTATACTCTTTTCAAATTTTGTCACTACATCTTTTTTTTAAACTGCATCATTTTCTTATCACATCATTCCTCAGCAATTTCTTCATAGCAATTTTGTCTAGTTTTACGCGGTTTCCGTGGATGGGTGACCATCTTTACATTCCTAGACCCTTCCGTGCCTCGGAAAGCACGGTAAGCCGTTGGTCCCGGCTGTCATTAAATCTTAGACAGTCGTTACGGGTCGTCAGAAGCCCGAAAGTCTGACAAACAGTCTTACCAAGAGGTCGTATTACCAGTAAACTGGATAGTGGAGGTCAGATAAGCAGTCGCTCCATGTAAAATACTGGTCCTCAGCTGCATCCGGTTAGACTGGAAGCCGACCCCAACATAGTTGGGAAACGGCTAGGCAGATGTTGATAATGAATCGTATTTTTAAATACTATTGACCGATAATTTGTACGAGTATATGTAGTGCAAACTGTAAATATAAGTTGGTATAACTTAACTTAAAAGACTCTGTTTCCCCCTAGGGTGTACCAAAGATGTACCGGACTATGGACTGTACTATAGTACAGTCAACAGCAAAAGTAAATGATCAAAATCAGAAATTCAATACTAATGAACGGAGTTCGCGTCAGAACTGTGTGGCGTCGAAGTGATTCAAAAGTATGTGATTGTTTATACATTTACTACTAGTACAGCTGCCATATATTCGCGAACTCCGTTCTAATAGTATTGAATTTCTGATTTTGATCATCTACTTTTGCTGTTGACTGTACAGCCACATTTCATCAGTTGAGCTTAATTCCCATGTAGGGGGCGAGCCTATTGCCATCGAACGTGCATAATTCCAGTTTCTGTAGTGCGTACGTAGGTAGGTACGTGTGAATTTATGTAGTACCCATAGGTACCCCCAAAAAGTGTAAAATAAAAACGATCAAGATTTTTATTTGAGCTTACGTTTTGACATCCATTTAAGAAACAGAAAACCTTGCAGCCCTGAAAAGGACTTTGTCATCAATAAATACCTACCTACATCAGCGAAAACGCAGGTACACGAATCAAGAAACCTACCCGAAGATTCACTTTCAAATATTAATATTATAAAACTGAATAAAGTAGACGTTTTGACATGATCATCTTCCTGCCCGTGTCCAATCTTATTTGGAGTATTTACCCCACGAATCAGCTATCATTCACTCTTCCTCACAAAATCCATCACCTTTAACGTTTTGACATCATCCACCAAAGAAACATTGCAGCCTTGAGTAGGGCGTTGCTATGTGTGTTTTCTAACTTCCCGTGCCTCGGAAGGCACGTGAAGCCGTTGGTCCTGCGCCTGCCGATCTATTCTGTTAAAATCTCACCGTGATAACTTGGGTGAAGTGACCTAATAATGAGCTGCCATTCTATCCGATGCTAAGGATTGACACTAATGACAGCTCACTTTAAGGTCACTTCACTCGAGTTATCACGGTGAGATTTTAACAGAATAGATCGGCTGATCTCTCTTCGGTCGTGACGGATTGCCATCCCATCGGACTATGAGAGTGAAGAGAGAGTGCACCTGCGTCTGCGCGTGCACTATATCTCCTGCGCCGAGGCTAGTCTCTGTTGCGATCTATTTTCTCACTTTTAAATAAGATTAAATGTGAGAAAGTAGACCTACCCACGTTTTGACTTCATCCACCAAAGAACCAGAAAAATTTGCAGCCCTGAAAAGGGCTTTGTCATCAATAAATACCTACCTACATCAGCGAAAACATACGAATGTCACTACGCGCGCTCGCCACGCACTCTCCTCGCCAACTGAATGTCCTTCGGCATGATAGTCACTCTCTTCGCATGGATCGCGCACAGATTCGTATCCTCAAACAGTCCCACGAGGTACGCCTCACTGGCCTCTTGAAGCGCCATCACAGCGGAGCTCTGGAACCGGAGATCGGTCTTGAAGTCCTGCGCGATCTCCCTCACGAGACGCTGGAACGGCAGTTTCCTAATGAGCAGTTCGGTGCTCTTCTGATATCTGCGTATCTCTCGCAGGGCCACAGTCCCAGGTCGGTATCTGTGCGGTTTCTTCACACCGCCCGTGGCTGGAGCACTTTTTCTTGCTGCCTTGGTCGCCAGTTGCTTACGAGGAGCTTTTCCTCCAGTAGACTTGCGAGCTGTCTGTTTAGTGCGCGCCATTTTGATTTCGTTCACACACGAGCTGATGCGATGACGACTGTGTGAGCGATGTGATGAGGAGCGACTCGAGTGAGTGAAGCGACGCCTTTTATAGTTTTTTAGGTACTCGGTTTCGCAAAATTAAAGAATTTGTGGGTAGTTTTCAATTGTTTTAATCGAGTTACCCACGGATACTGCGTTGGTAAAAAAAAAACCGTTTATACTAGCAGAATTTTCCTAAAAGTATTTTGCCTTCCGAATATAATTCTTACTTTTATAGGTACTTATATTGGTAGCTTAGAATCTTAGATCACACCTTGTTTGTGTGATCTGAGATTAGAATAATCATTCAATCTGCTTAGTCTTTTCTGAACTATGATAGGGTCGGCTTCGAGTATAGCAGGATGCAACTGATTACCAGAATTTTACATGGAGCGACCGCCTGTCTACACGTGTAGCATGACCACTATAGAAAGAATTTTGTCTATTCTTGGTAGAATAGAGATAGAACGTCATGCTACGCCAGCATAGAAACAGGTTTTGTCGACGGAAGAATAGACAAAATTACAGATTCTAGAACCATTTATACCGTTTTATGCTGGCTTAGCATGACGCTTTCATTTCTACGAAGAATGGACACAGTTCGTTTCTCTAATTTTGATATCGCACCGTAGAAATCTTTCTGCATTCTGTCTACGTCCCTTTAGATGCAGATTATTTTAGAAGGAAGTTTTCTATCCAAACTGTGAAAATCGCAGTGACAACTGTTAGTTGTATAAGGTACCTAGTGAAGACAATTTGATTTTGAAATCGCCATAACTAATCCAGTTGATTCAGATTTAAAACAAAACCACAACCAGAAACCTCGGATAAATTTAGTTTATTGTTGTTAATTGTGTGAACTATCACTATGTCTATTCTTCCGTCGACAAAACTCCTTTCTACGGTGGTTATGCTACACAGGCTAACCTTCACAACTCAGGAACTGGGTGATGATACCCTAGGTAATACTTACAGCTTGACAAAACAGAGAGTTTTATTTATTTTTAACCGACGAAAAAAAACGGAGGAGGTTATCAATTCGACGCGTATATATTTTTTTTTGTTTGTTTTTTTTTTTAATGTATGACCACGCATAACTTTTTACATAGTAGTCCGATTGTGATCATTCTTTTTTACTTGGAAAGGGTATACTCCGAGGGTGGTCCCATATAAATTTAGAAAACAAAATCGAACCCTAAAACCCTGGTCGGAAAACAGGGGACGATTGATTGTTCACTCATTGATTGCAATGTATAACCACGCATAACTTTGTACAGAGTAGTCCGATTTTGATAATTCTTTTTTCATTGGATAGGGTATACCGTGCCAAGTATTATTAGTACATTAAAGCCACAAAAAATTACAAAATAAAAACTTTTTAACAAAAAATTAAACCGCCGAAAAAAACAGAAAAGCAAAAAATAATAAACCTTAAAATTTTGAGTCGGCGCTGAAAAATCAATGAACAAAGATCACCCAAAGCGCCGACTCATAATTTTAAGGTTTATTATTTTTTGCTTTTCTGTTTTTTTCGGCGGTTTAAGTTTTTGTTAAAAAGCTTTTTGTGTATCTAAGTTTAGAATGCATTTATTTTAAAGAAAAACATTTAGTTCAGTTATTGTGAAATCCGTATCAAAATCAGTCTTGTGATGTAGGAGGCAAGCAGGGAAACAGAGAGGCGAAAACAGCGAGTTTGTACTATTTAGAGATAAACGAACATAACCTACTTTATGCCCCTATGTATGACAAATTTTAATTTGTAAATTGTACTGTACAGCGTCTTGGTTCATCGTCGATCAGCAGACATGATGCCTTTTCTGCACTCTCACCCGTAAGCGTGTCTACTAAGCCTAGTTTCGATTCCTAGGTCGACCAAGTTATTAGGTTTTTCCATGGAATTTTTCAGCAGCAGCCCTTTTTTTTTGGATGAGAAATTATCAAATGACGTCCCCCGCTCTAGGTTGGAGCGGAAGGGCGTGTTAGACTTTTACTGACCGTGTTCCTTCAGTTGCCCATGTGCCAGGGTCACGGTATCTCTTTCGAACAATCTCGCGACCCTGGCAGGCATCGGTCCTAGCAGACCCCTTCAGTGCAGCTGGTGCAGCAGCAGCTCTGACTCTGGAATTGTGTCCTGTAGGTACTGGATGACAATAAGCGTTACGCCATTGGTCCCGGCTGTCGTAGATCTTTCACAGTCGTTCTAAGCCAGCTGTGTTCGATTCCTGGGTTGATAAAGTGTTGTTGGGTTTATCCAAGGAATTTCTCAGTAGTAACCAGGAGTCAGAAATGAAGATATCCGTAGGAAAACCAAAGTAACCGACATAGCCCGCAGAATTGCCAAACTTAAGTGGCAGTGGGCAGGGCACATTGCTCGTAGAACAGATGGCCGATGAGGCCGGAAGGTTCTGAAGTGGCGACCGCGTACCAGAAGACGGAGCGTTGGAAGGCCTCCCACAAGATGGACTGATGACCTGGTGAAGGCCGCAGGGATACGTTGGATGCGAGAAGCACAGAACAGGTCGAAGTGGCGGTGCTTGGGGGAGGCCTATGTCCAACAGTGGACGTCTTTCGGCTGAAATGATGATGATGATGATGATGAACCAGGAGTCTGGATAATTATGTGCCTTGTTGATGGCAGTAGGCTCGTCTTCTAAGGGACTTAATCAAAAGTGATACTATAGGTGCACTTCTGGCTTCTGGCTTCTGGCTTCTTCATCTGGCCCTTTGGAGAAACAGACGCATTTTCCCATTAAGCAAAACAAACAAGCTTTATATTTTAATAAACATTGTATTTCGGTTTACCCTCCCCTTCCCGTCGCATTGAATTGCCTGCCAGTTTTCGTCCATTTTTCGTTTGCTGCTCCGCTCCTTTTGACTGTAGCGTGATGTTATATAGCGTTCCTCAATAAATGGGCTACCCAACACAAAAAATAATTTTTCATTTCCGACCAGTAGTTCCACCGATTCTTGTCATTCCCCTTTTCGTACAAACTTTCATCCCCTATTCCCTATTGTTATTCTACCCCCTTAAGGGTAAAAAATTTACAAACTTTAAATATAATTCATAAATATATATTATGTAATAAAAGCCAAATAAAAAGTTTCATCATTCTAGCTTTAAAAATGACAATACTTCCCTACAACTTTTCATCCTCCCTTTCAACCCTTTTAAACCCCTTTTCCGCAATAAAATGTAGCCTATGTCCTTTCTCAGGCTCTAAACTATCTGTGTACCAAATTTCATTTAAATCGGTTCAGTAGTTTTAGAAGGAAAGCGAGACAGACAGACAGAGTTACTTTTTCATTTATAATATTATCACTGAATCCACACTGGATTTCGAAGGATTTTATCATTATTTTGACATCAATTCGGTCTTACTCTTTACAGAGACTTGATGTTATGTCATCTTAAACTTAGAGTCTTATTTGTATAATTAATTTCTAATTACATTTTTTTTTTTACTTTTCATTCTCTAAGGAATAGTTAACTTTTTGTAAGCTATGTTTTTTTTTTTAGATTTTTGAGATATTGTGTTGTAATTGTTTTCCTGTATTTGAGGAACTTCTCAGCAGCAGCTCGAAGTCTGGAGATGTGCCAAGTTGATAGAAATAAGGTTGTTTCCTGTATACACAGAATGGGACTAATTCACATGATTTATACCATGAAAATGTGGCGTGGTTGCGTGTTATGTAGGTACATGGCTATACATACATCTCTTCAGGGAATGCTTTGATGATAATATGTTTTTTTTTTACCTAGCCTAAGCAGTCCCACTCCTGGGCAAAAGCCTCCCTTCCATGTTTCGAGATCTGCGTGTCCTCCTTCCAGTTTTAAGCCTCTCCAGCTCGTCCCACCATCTCCTACGTGGTCTGCCACGACCTCGTCTCATTGTCTCAGGGCACCAGCTCTGTGATATTTGAGCCCACAGTTTGTCATGGCCAGACATGTCCTGCCCAGTCAATTTTACTTTTGAGCCAGCAGCACAGATATGTTTAAATATAATCCAGACCGGAATTCGGCCATGGCGGCCAATCTCAATGGAGACTAGCCATCGCCGCGAGAGATATTATAGTGTACACGTGTGTGCGCAGACACAGAGGCAGTCACTGTACCCTTACTCTCATAGTCAGATGACCCGGCGACCCAACACTCGCGGAGGCTTATCAGGCGCAGGACCAACGGCTTAACGTACGCACCGATACACAGGGGTGCCACACCGCCAACCTTCAAACTCCTGGCTACAAAGAAATTCGTAATGGAAAAATCCACTTAACAAAGCCCGATCTGGGAATCGAACCCAACCTAAGCAGTCACGCTTGCGAACACAAGACAAACGGGGTTGTTGGGCTCCCCCCCCAACAACCAACCCAACTGTGCGTTTAAACAAAAATAAAACAACAAACAAACTGTACAATCATTTATTAATTATCAATCAACATATTCAACAATTTAAATCCGATAATTATCACTTGTATTCTACACACGACGTGACTTCCCTAACTAAATAATTATGTCACATAACTTTTACTTTTCATCTATCACATTTGCATTGTCACGTCGAATATCTTCACTGCTTCGCGGCTGCATCACGTTCGTGGCTCTTATGGAAAAGATTGATGGCTTTGACAGCTTCTATATTCGCGTGGGTTGCCAGCTCTCCTGAAATGACAAGTTTGACAGCTGCCTGGATCTCCCTGCTACTCAGCGTCGACTTTTTGCTGTGGACAGCCAACCTGCCAGCTTCTACAGCAATCCTTTCCAGCATATCGTTGATAAAATGGTTCATTATCAGCATTGATTTTCGTGAGATTCCCAGGTTTTCTGGTGCCACCATTCGAAGTATCTTATAGAGGTAAATCGAGAAGCTCTGATAACTTTTCTTCTTTAGTTTCTTCGTCTTCATTATTGGTCTAGAGACGCTATCCTTTGTAGGAGTAGGTTTCAGAGCCTTCTTTGGTACTTTTACGGGCGCCATTTTGTTTGTTCGATATTTAAATTTTGCAATGTTCGTGGTGCTGTGTCGTGCGGTTTAGGTGAACTTGTGTTGTTTGCAAGTAGTATGTGGGCGTGCGAGTTTGTTAAAGTCATCGACCAATCACAGGCGTCGATGAGGGCAAGCCACTAGATTATTCAATGTTGTTGAGATAACGCTATAACTTTTTAATTCCATCTTGTTTATATTTAGTTAAGTATCGGTTAAGTTGGAATAGGCGTATTAATCAACATGGGTAACAAAAAAAAAAAACTGTTCCTAATGATATGTATGCTTAAGTTGGATATTTAATTTGACAAAATTCAGGAGCCAACTTGATTAGGAATCAATCCTAGACGAATCATCGGAATTCAGAAATCACTATACTCCATTTGTTTAGGTAGTTAAGTAAATGTAAACAATCTTAACATGTCTTTTATCTAAAAAACTGTCTAAAAATTGAATCTAAAAATGTTTACAATTAGGTATTTACTTAAACCGATGTTAGGTAAGTAACTTAATTTAAATAATATTTGTTGGTCTTTTATACGATTTATTTTATATAAAAAGACATATCAAGATTGTTTACCTTTAGTTAACTACCTAAACAAATGGAGTATAGACTCAACGCGTTTCTTTCAATTAAATCATTTATATAATAATTGAAGGATTTTTTTTGGATGGGAAATCATCAAATGACTTCTCCCGCTCTGGGCGGAGCGGGAGGGCGTGTCAGACTTTTACTGACTAAACCCCACCCGTGTTCCTTCAGTTGCCCATGTGCCAGAGTCACGGTCAGGGTTAAATGGACAAAGGTGTTATCTGACAAAATAAAAAATTCGACTTTTTTGCATGAACATAGGTTTTAACTAATAATAAATCGATTCATGTATTTAACACACCAATTATAATTCGTTACATAGTTACAGACGCTAGCAAAGGTGTTAACTGTCAATCAAGTATATATTTGAGATTTGCAAATGTGTTAACACAAAAAGTCGGATTTTTTTATTTTGTCAGATAACACCTTTGTCCACTTAACTCTTCAATTATTACAGGCACTTTTGAATTGGCAAGGAGTCGGTATGCCAGTATGATGAAGCTATATTCGATAGGTTTATAATAGTTAAAAAAGGGTAAACAAAAACACACCTCACACGTGTGCTATGTAATTAAATACAACTAAGAGATTGAATATAATTATCTTCTTCTGTTCGAGTTGATGTAATCTATACTAATATTATTATAATATTATAAAGCTGAAGAGTTTGTTTGTTTGATTGAACGCGCTAATCTCAGGAACTACTGGTCCGAATTGAAAAATTCTTTTTGTGTTGGGTAGCCTATTTATCGAGGAAGGCTACAGGCTATTAACATCACACTACAACCAAGAGGAGCGGAGCAGTAATGAAAAATGTTGCAAAAACGGGGAAAATCGCACGGGTAGGCGATTCGACGCGACGGGAAGGGTCGGGGGAACAAGAAATTTAACGCGGACGAAGTCGCGGGCAGAAGCACTAAGCTTTAATAAGCTGGGCCGAGTAGGTGGCCAAGCCAATCTCAGCATCAATGACGTTTGTTAGGTCATCAGTAATGCCATTTGCATTACTGAACATTTGGACATTCCAATAAATTCAAGGACAATCTTAGTCAGGATTACCCCATTCGAGGGTATCGATGGGAGCTATAATCATACATTTTACTAGATTGTGTTTGCAGTGGCTTACTTGGGAATTTACAATACCTACTAAGGTAGTCTTACAATCTTCAGCATTCCAACAATATTAGTAGATGCTAATCAATTAATTTATGCGCCCTTGTGGAGCAGGACCAGCGTTGACTCAAGAATTTTCATCAGGAATATACCTAATTCCCCAAATTATAATAAGCGTGCCTGCATAGTTGGTGTTTAATACAAAAAATGTTTTGTATGGCTATCTTTAAGTATTGGTATAATAAAGAATATGAAGATGCATTAAATTAATGAAGACATGAGATTGCTGCTAATTCAATATCTTCTTCATACCTATTTTTGAGTTAAATCAACGAATACAGCAAAATCGAAAAAATTTTTTTTTTAGAAGGTTGTTCTAAAAAATTCTTATTTTTATGACAAAACTACCCGCAAATTAATCAATATCCGCGCGCCTAGCTTATAAATAGTCCTCGTGCACGCCCAAGACCGCATTCCACGTCTTACCATCGTCACATTCGCGCTTAGAAAAAAAGTTATAAGTCAACGTCAAAATGACAGGTCGCGGCAAAGGCGGGAAAGGATTAGGCAAAGGAGGTGCTAAACGCCATAGAAAAGTTCTTCGCGATAACATCCAAGGAATCACGAAGCCTGCTATTCGAAGATTAGCAAGAAGAGGAGGTGTGAAAAGAATTTCTGGATTAATTTATGAAGAAACTCGAGGCGTGCTGAAGGTGTTTCTAGAAAATGTGATCCGTGATGCCGTGACGTATACTGAACACGCCAAAAGAAAAACTGTGACAGCAATGGACGTTGTCTATGCTTTGAAGAGGCAAGGAAGAACGCTGTATGGTTTTGGCGGGTGATTTTTGAGGTTATAATGAAGATATTACAGTAATTTAGTTTAATTGGCGCTTATTTGACAAGGCCCTTTTCAGGGCCGCAAATTTTCTGTTTCTTTAATGGATTTGTCTCAAAACGTTTAGAACTCAAGAGTTTAACAAAATTCTAATTACGATTATAATTGTGTTATTCTCTCGAACCTGGTGGAGCCTATACTCTGAGTCTTCTACGAAGATACGGGTGCCTCCGGAAGATGTTGGAATCTTTGAAGTCACGCTAGACCCGATTACCTTTTCCGGACGGGTGCAAACACACGGCGAGTAGGGACACATGTCAAATGGTGTCATTATTAACTAATAATATGAATTAATGACATCATTTGACTGTTGTCGACATGAAATATGATGTCGGCCCCAAACGAATCTTATGTCGGTAGGTGATACGAACTCGGAATCGCCCGTAACTTCGGACGAAACTACGAATTTCTTGCTTAGACTTTACTGACTGAAACTCGACCAAACCCGCGACCCTGGCAGGAGGAGTAGACTCCTGGTACTTAGTTCCGTACGGACGGACTGTTTGTTAGGTACCCATCACACCTACATTTGATTGACATTTTGTACGGTACCTATCTCTAAAAAAAAATACGATCGTTAGGTATATACCTACCCTTTCGCCGAATTACGAGTCGGCAATGTTTTTGATTATGTGTCTAAGTAATGCGAATTATAATTTTGAATATTTGTCTTGTCGTAAGGTAGGTAATTAAAACGAAGCTATCCAGTATCCTTGAAAACTTATTTTAATAGCAAAAATAAATATCATAGTGGGTAGTTAGATATAGATGAACTCCAGTTAAAAAAGTTCCAAACATTTGAATACTGTTTGATGACTGCAAGTTATAATATAGCTGAGCATGTTTATATAATTGGTCAGGGGTATTGTAAGTATTTGCCTATTGGAAGTTATGTCTTATGATAGAAATACGGCAGATATATATAAATTAACTAGCTTCTGCCCGCGACTTCATCCGCGTTAAATTTCTTGTTCCCCCGACCCTTCCCGTCCCGTCGAATCGCCTACCCGCGCGATTTTCCCCGTTTTTGCAACATTTTTCATTACTGCTCCGCTCCTCTTGGTTGTAGCGTGATGTTATATAGCCTATAGCCTTCCTCGATAAATTGGCTACCCAACACAAAAAGAATTTTTCAATTCGGACCAGTAGTTCCTGAGATTACCGCGTTCAATCAAACAAACTCTTCAGCTTTATAATTTGATATCTAAATAAAAAGTGTTCAGACGCCAACTTTGCAAATATTAATTAAAATGTATCTCTGCGATTTAAAAGCGTACCGTTCATGAAATAGTCCAAGTTTGTGCGAACGTGGGTTGTTTCGACGCGTTGCGATGTACTCTGTTGGATTCTAAACGCTCGATTCAAGACCGAGAGTTGAAAACAAGTGCACGATAAAATATCGGTCAGATTTTCAATTCGGAAAGCACGTTAAGGACATGTAGTTACAGAATTATAATCATCAAAATCATCAATACAACGCTCTAAGTTCATAAAGCTGTAGGAATTATATTTTCTGTTTTTTTGTTTTGTTCCTACGCCTGCCTTTATGAACTTGGAGGGTTGTATTGGTGATTTTGATGATTATAATTCTGTAACTACATACGTCTTACAGCCGCGAATAGTATTTTAATCAACATAGAACGTAGTACTGGCCTGCAAATTGCAGAAAAACGCAAGAAATTTTGAATTTCGCGGGCTGGTTGGAGCATTCCCCTTAAGCCGTTTGGTCCCAGCTGTCTTTCGTAGATCTTAGACAGTCTTTACGGATCGTCTGAAGCCTGAAAGTCTGACAACCAGTCTTACCAAGGGGTATCGTATTACCCAGTAACTGGGTTGTGGAGGTCAGATAGGCAGCCGCTCCATATAAAATACTGGTACTCAGCTGCATCTGGTCAGACTGGAAGCTGACCCCAGCATAGTTTGGAAAAGGCTAGACAGATGACGTATAAAAACAATATTTTCCGAGAAAACATTTGATGTAATTTCAGATTGACAGAAGCATTTTGGCAGAAGAGTAGATCTTAGCCTAGTCTAGCAAACAGATTTCTGGTTTCAATAAACTCCCAGATTATTCAGCATATGAGTGAGTATGATCTGGTGCACGTCTCTGAAGACAGTCCTCACGTTGTCCGTGTCAGTGGCAGTAGTGAAGTGGAAGTAGCATTCTCTAGCGCGACGGGCCTCGGCCACCACGAAACGTTCTGCGGACGCGTTTAGAGCGCGGCGGTCGCGTTTTTTCGTTATTAGATCCTGGAAAAAGAAATGTTTTTAAAGTTATAGTTATTTTTTTTTGCTATTTTTATAGCTCTTGCATGAATATTCAACAAAATAATAGGTCTTTGAGTGGCAGGGACATTGACGCTATAACTGTAACCATGATTTCAGCACATGATTCTAGCGTAGAAAGTTATCATTGATTATAGAAAAAAATCTACTGTTTCATAGAAAAGTACTTACACGGTCAAAATGTATGGCATAGCAAATATTTTTTTAATAACCGACGAAAAATATATATGGTGACAGGTTTGCTGCGATGTTCCTGCCACACTGTAGTAACAGTTTTTTGCATAATTCTCTATATCAAACACTGAAACTTAACTATTAGCAAATACTTCTAGCAAAACGAGCTTTTGTTCCTTGTGGTGGCAGACTAAAAGAATAGCAGTATCTCATTTCTTCCCGTGGGTGTCGTAAAAGGCGACTAAGAGACTTACTAGAGAATGGGCAGCAGCGTTCTCTATGCTTATTTAAAATTGGGGGGGCCTATGTCCAGCAATGTCTATAGGCTGAAATAATGTTGATGATGAATGAACTGAATGAAATCCTCCTATTTTGGTTGAACTTGACTCCCCCATCTTAAAGCAAGACTTACTGAAGAAAACTAAGTCATTTAACATTAGAAATAAGTCAAAACTTCAGGCAAAACACCTTGGATTTACCACGAATGAGGATGATCCCATATTTATTTCTGAGCAACTTACACCTAAAAATGCGCGTTTATTTTTCCTAGCCCGCGACCTAGCTAGAACCAAACGTTACCTATTTTGCTGGACTTCGTTTGGTTGAGTCTTCGTAAAACAGGATGAGACCTCAATGGGTATCCTGATTAAGGGTGAAGCACAGGTGCACGGCCTGCTGCAAGGTACATGACTAGCTTTTATTACTTTAGTTATTATTATATTCCTATTAGCTTTATTTATGCCCCACATTACTGTTATAAAATACTGGGTGTACTACTCTTTTAATATTTTTAATTACGAGGTAATAACTTACAATTATGTTATAAATTGTCACTTCACACATACACAACTAAAACTTAACTTTTTGCGTATACATCACACACAACACTCAAAAATAACTACCTTCACACGCTTTCAAAACACATCCTTATACACCATCAGCCTATCTATACATGCACTTACTTTAGATAATATTTATACAAACATTGTGACAACCACGGCAGGGAAGTGTGTTAGGCCCGCCCCTGTTTTTAATCTACATAAACAGTTTATGCAACCTGCAAAGCAATGGTGGTAGGATTTTCTGTTATGCAGATGACACTGCGGTTGTTTTTTCAGGGGACTCTTGGTCTGAGGTACAAACTTTTTGAGGTACAAATTGCCAGTTGGCTAAAAAATAACCTCTTAACTCTAAATACTTCAAAAAGCAACTTCATCTGCTTTTCTCCAAGCCAAAGGTCTCAACCTGGACCTGATTTTAGAGTAAGGATACACATGAGTGGAAATAACTGTGGCTTAAATTGTGATTGCCAGTAAATCCAACAAGTCAGCTCCACAAAATATCTGGGAATAATCATTGACCAAAGATTGTCGTGGTACTCGCATATTGTGATACTTATGGCAAGAGTTAGGAAGTTTATCTGGATTTTCAAAACCTTACGTCACCTGATGTCTGCGAAGCTTCTTAATAAGATCTACATTGCCCTGACACAATCAGTACTAACGTATTGCATTGCGGTATGGGGTGGAACTTCAAAAATGAAATTCCTCGATCTTGAAAGAGCTCACCGAGCGGTCATTAAGGTTATGTATTTTAAACCTTTTAGGTTTCCCACAACCACTATCTATAGCGAAAGTAGCCTACTATCAGTCAGAAAACTATACATTCTAAATGTGACCTTGACTTTACATAAGGCCATCCCTTTTGACCCAACTACTCAAAACAGAAGACGTAAAGACATTGTAGCTCACTCCCCAGGAATCCGAACAGTTTTTGCCAAACGTCAATATGTAACACAGTCGGCCTACATATACAATAAAATTAACCTAAAATTACGCATATACCCCCTACCGTTGTACGATTGCAAGCAAGCTATAACTAAATGGCTTCACACCTTAACTTATGACGAAACGGAGGAAATTCTTGTCAGATCTGGCTAAACATACACAAACACTACACGCAAGCACACATGCACCCCAGACATACACGCACCCCCACATACTCCCACACCCACACATACACAATTACACCCACACACCACCTCACACACTCACTCCCACACCTACGCACCCATATGCATGCACCTATATCATTTTAATTTTTAATTTTATTTTCTTAAATTTTATTTTACTTTAGTTTCTTTTATTTTGATTTTGAGATTTTGCACTGTATGCGGTCTCAACATTGTTGTGTTAGATTTGTAAGGGAAGTAGCGAGACAGCCCCAACACAAGTACTTCGGTAACTTACTGGGGCTGCATCAATTTATGTTATAAATGCAATGTTTGTAGATGCAATAAAAACATTTTATTATTTATTTTATTATGAAGCGAGCTCCATCATCAACCTTATTATGATTACTATTAAATCAAATCTAAGTGAAGTGCAAGATTATCAAGCTAGTAAAAAATACCTACCACAAACAAGCTCTTGATAAACATCTTGGTCTTGGTGTACTCATCTCCTGACGCCTGAAAATCATTGTATTTAGGGAAGTAGGGGGCGATGCTGCGACCCTGTGACACCTTGCTCTCTAGTATGTCCTGCTTGTTCAGGAACAGTATCAGACCTGCTTCCATCAGGAACCTGTGGAAATAATGTTAGCTATTAATTTTATATTTGCAAAGAATTGCGGTAAAGAAAAGGTTAGGCGCTTTGTTTAACCAGCTTTCAAGAGGCATTAGATTGAATATCTTTGTGGTTGAACTACCATGTAATTTTAGGATTTGACATATCTCGCCACTTGAATTTTTCATTCTCTAATGCTGAAAATGCGCTGAAGAAACCAGAGTAATTATATGCAGAGAGTAAGCGTCCTATGTACAGACGTAAAGGTTCCATCACATTTCTTCCCGTGAGTGTCGTTATAGACGTCTAAGGGACTTACTAGACCTTCTGCGAAGCAGTAATGCTCGCGAAGGAGGAGGCCGGGCGCGTGAGGGAGTTGCAGTCTCTGCGCCCTCACGTCCCTAGCCGCCGCAGGAGGAGACACCCCGGGCGCCGGGAGTCGATTGCGGACTCCCGGCCACCGTAGGCGCGAGCTTGCGGGTGGCGAGCAATGGGTAGCTCGCCGCCCGGTAAGGACCAAGCTCGGGTCGACGGCGCGTAGTGTTCCACGCGCGCCTCAAAGAGATGTCAGCCACACTGAAGGGGTCTGCTAGGACCGATGCCTGCCGGGGTCGCGTGATTGTTCAAAAGAGATACCGTGACCCTGGCACATGGGCAACTGAAGGAACACGGGTGGGTTTTAGTCAGTAAAAGTCTGACACGCCCTCCCGCTCTGGGCGGACTTCTACTTTTGAGTTGGAGTTTCAGTTGGGGTACATTTTTTTTTACAGGATTATATTAATTACTAGCTTTTGCCCGCGGCTTCGCCCGCGTGGTTGTCGGAAATTAATGCAAGAGGACGTACTACCGCGATAAGAATGTGTTATTCCAGGTTATATAGGTAATATAGACTGTGTGTGCTATTTTCGATCCAGAACCATTCAGCCATTTTTGCGTGATTGAGAAACAAACACCCAATCATACATATTTTCACATTTATAATATTATTAGTAGTAGGATTATAACTCATATTACTTAGGATTCATAGTTTATGAGAACATCATGTGTGTTGGTGTTTTTAAAATAAAAGTAATAGTATTCAGAGTAAGAAGACTGCGACATAGGGCTTGGTTTAGTTGAATATAAGTCTTCCTGGTTTTTCTTAACGCTCCTATTTTACCTATACAGACACTCAATCATTTACCAGACACCGAACATAATTATAGGAATAGTACTTTTGCCAGTGGCTTGGCCCGTATAGCTGTCGGAAAATATGACCCGGGAACCTACTACCGGGATAAAGTAGGTATACTATCTGTTACGTATCCATGATAAAATATATCTTTGTGCCAAATTCGATCTAAATCCGTTTAGCCATCTTTGCATCATTGAGAAACAAACATCCAAAAATCTAAACATCTAAGCCATTTCGCGGTCTCTTAGAATAATACTATTAGGTTTATTTTGAGTATAATGAACACACATGATATTCGCAATTACTATGAAGCCAAAGTAATATGAATTACAATCCTACTTATTCTAAAATAAAAGAATCTTTCTAAAATAAAAGTAGCCTAAGTTACTCCATGTTACATCAGCTATCTGCCAGTGAAAGTCCCGTCAAAATCGGTCCAGCCATTTCAGAGATTAGCGGGAACAAACAGACAGACGGACAGACAAAAATTGTAAAAAATGTTGTTTTGGTATATGTATCGTGTATACATCCATATACACTTAGTAAAAAGTGGTGATCTTAATATTAAAAACAGAAACTCCAATTTTATTTATTTGTATAGATTGTATAGATAATCATCAATACAATACTCAAAGATCGTTTAATCCCACTGTATGACTATTCAATGAAAAAGTCCTTAGCGGATCCACTTTAATTACATTAGTTACCACTGTCTTGCTATGGAAAGAATAACTGTCTTTGTCTTCATAGAAACCCGAGTCTACGTATCGCCCCGTGCTCGGGCCGAAGAGATGTCGAATTGAATAGAAAGAACTTTGTCTATTCTTGGTAGAATAGAGATAGAATTGGTCATGCTATGCTACGACTGCAGCTAGTACAAAATAATTCAAAACCATTGTGTTACCTGCTCTGCCAGACATCTTCGAACAGCACAAGCGCTTCTTTGAGTCTGTTCTGAGTGCCATCTTCTCTCAAGTTCTGGTCGAAGTCACTGCATGCTACCAGGAACCATATGGCGTGGATACCTTCGAATACCTGAAAGGAGATATAAGTTAATTTGAAATACCTATCTTTTGTATATATCATTCTACTGTACGTGTGTATGTCACTAAACTCCTCCTAAACGGCTCGACCAATTTGAATTAATTCGGCACCCTGGATGGTTTAGATTCACTATTGGATCCGGTAGCTGGCGCTGCTATCGAGTTCTAGGAAACAGGACAACGTCTGTATTATACGGTTAGCTAGTTGAATATAACAGCAACGCACTCGGGTGCGTTTTCTTGTTTTTTTTTTGTTTGTGTGCCTACAACGCACCCTTATGGTTTATGTTTTTCTAATATTTATGAACATTTTTTTTTAATGATATAATTTCTATTTACAACCTCAATACATAATAAAAACTGTTGGCACCTGGTGAACAATTTTTTAAAAGTGGTGGCATCGAATGGGTTAATGGTTTGGGGAAAGTGTTGCGATAATCAACAATCTCTCAGATAGCATAGCCTATAATGTTCCCACTGTTGGGGCACAGGCCTCCTCTCTGTGAGAGGGAGTGGGCCGTATTCTACCACGCACACCCAGAGAGGGGTGGTAGATCACACGTTTTTTTCATTTTGTTGAATGTTTTCCTTCACTGTTTGAGAGCAGTGAAGATGAAATAATTTACACAAAGTACTTACGACCTACACTTCGTAAGATTCTGCCATTTCCACTGCGTAACTAAAAAGAAGATGGGGATAACATAATACCAAAGACTAGGTTCTACCTGAATCCATTTTTTTCTTTCCCCCCTTTGGCCGCCCACGTCAAACATCCAAAAGTCTTGTACGCCACCGTGCATTGATTTTGGGACCTAAAAATAAAATACAGTTCGGTCAACAGTAGGTCGTCAACGTAGGATCATTTAATTAATACATAAGGGGCATGCCCGGTTCCAAGGTAGCCCGCAAAATAGGCATTTAATGGGAATATTATGAACTAAGAGAGTTGTAAATTTTGTAGCCATATTTGCTACGGTGCGAAACATATTTTAATTAATGTATACATTTCCCGTATAAGCTGACATCTCATTGTACGGAAAGCCTATACAATGAGGTCTGTTAAAACTGGAAAAGTATAGCTTGATATGTAGTCGGAATTAAAAACGGATCGTGAGAAAGGCGATTCGTCAATAAAAACGAATCGTCTTCGTGTGAATGAGCCCTTACACAGCTACAAATCAAGCTAACCTGACACTACTGAAATGCAAATTGCAAACAACGTAAGAATAATTTCGCAGACTTTCCTGGCGCTTCCGCCTTAAGTGGTAGGTATCTGTAACCCACAGGTGCACTCAAAAATATCAACTTTAGTAATTATTACTATTATGTAGATGTTAAAATAAATAATTACCTTTACTTTGAATTCAATTTTCTGTATGCCAGTCGTTTTTTGTCTACACCTCAATATGTCTGCGTCTGATGGTATATAATCGGGTTTTTCAATGAGATCTATTCTATCTAGAAAACTGAAAATATATTTTAAGAAACAATAACAATTTTGATATAATTAAATACAAATATTAGATAAACTAAGCATCTGATATAAAATTCAAATGAAAAAACGCCATCTATTATCACATATCAGATTTATAGCAGTTTAGTAATAAAATTCGACACTAGATGGCAGTATTTTAAAATTAGACGAAAATGTTACGGTAAAACTTTGAAATCCGACAAAACTAGAGTGTCTGCGCACTTCATCCATTGCACAGCAGATGGCGTTGTTTCAAAATAAGTAATTTTTACTTACTATTCGGCACTATCAATTAGTTGATATTCATTAGATCTTTTAAAACATTCTCTGACTCCACCATCTCTCCATAATGCTCTTACGTGGTCGAAATATTCCTAGAAAATAACATTATTTTACCAATACTTGCTTAGAATATTTTTGCAAATACTTTTTAATTTTGACTGCCAACAATACTCACTTCTGAATATTCTTTAGGCCCGTCATCACCAAGTTTTAGAATATATTCCCTCGAACGATTATTCTTTGGTATTTGTAGTGGTATATTCAACATTGCCATGCTGTCTACAATATCGTGAATAGATTCGTGAATATTGTGACGGATATGGTTTGCTTTCTCTGAACGTTCACTGAAAAATAGACAATTTGATTTGTTTTATAAGCACGAAAGTTGAAAGTCATTTATTCAAATTAGGCTGAGAATCAGCAAATTTGGACTGTCAATGGTACCGATTCCCTTGTTCACAAACTAAACTAAATTTAAGTTCAGTGCATCTTTTTCTTTGTATTTCACTAAGAAGAGGACAAAAGAAAATTTTTAGTTTAGTCCTGTCAAATTAATCAGCGCCTGTCACTACTCCATACAAGTTTAGACGTCATTAAAAACTTGCCTATTAAAATTATGTCAATTTACGTCAAGCGCTGATTAATTTGACAGGACTGAACTAAAATTTATCTTCTGTCCTTTCCTTAATGAAATAGAAAGAAAAAGATGCACTGAACTTAAATTTAGTTTAGTTTGTGAATAAGGGAATCGGCACCAATGTTTTACAGGGCTTGACGCCTGTTTGATTACAAACAAAAGTTACTAGATAAATACACGGAAGACAGTAAGTATAATATCTACCTCGCTGAGAATCCCTGAACGTGTAAAATCTTCATTTGTTTTATGATGGTTGTTTTTCCACTCTCTCCTGTGCCCAATAGTAAAAGTTTAATTGCCTGAAAACCATTTAAGTCAACTTTAAATACTTTTCATTGCGACGAAAAGCAATTCCAAACACTGTTTATTTCGATCAAATATCAAAATAAATAGGTAGTATTTTAAAGTGTTTGTGTGTCTGTTTGTTCCGACGGATCTCCGAAAAGGAAGAACGGATTCCGACGGGACTTTCAATGGCATCTGATGTTATAAGGAGTGCCTTATCCTTTTTTTTTTAGAAATATAATGAGTAGGTAAGTAAGCACAGCAGGATTTGTGAAAATTTATCACGAAAGGGATTAAATCGTGAGTTTGTCACTTTTGCCGATGGTAAATCCTACCGGGCACACTACTTGTAGAACCAAAAATTAGAAGACATGTGACATCTACCAACCCGCACTGGGCCCGCGTGGTAGATTACGGCCCACTCTTTCTCAGAGAGGAACCCTGTGTCCCAGCTG
Organism: Aporophyla nigra; assembly: GCA_947507805.1. Taxonomy (NCBI): domain Eukaryota; kingdom Metazoa; phylum Arthropoda; class Insecta; order Lepidoptera; family Noctuidae; genus Aporophyla; species Aporophyla nigra. The sequence goes on from OX382320.1 coordinate 3,553,400, forward strand.
TGGGAATAATATAGGCTGATTGTGTAATAGTAGCGAATTCCTTCTTGACAATATGCAATAAACTAAATGATAATTATGTATTTATGCTTTAAAATTCAATAACTTGACATTTTAATTGTGTTCTGAATGTTTATTGTTAAAATTGGATGTATGCTAAATATAACAGTAATTTAATATATGATAGTAATTTATGTTAATTTATATTATGTAATATCGATTTTAAATTGTTATATTGTTAAATAGTGTATGCCCTAACGGGTAGTTTTTGGAGCTCACCTAACCTAACTATAAGACCTACTGTATCACCAAAAAACACACTAATAAATACTTTGACTTTGATTTTTAACCGACTTCAAAAAGGAGGAGGTTCTCAATTCGGATGTTTATATGTTTTTTTTTTTTTTATGTATGTTCGGCCATAATTCCGTCATATATAGACGGATTTGCAAAATTCTTTTTTTGTTCAAAAGGGGTTTATTCCGAAATGGTCCCATATAATTTTCATATAGATCTGATGATGAGTTCGGGGGACAGACACCGGAACTCTTTAAAAATGACAGCAAATCAACCGCGATTTCTGCTATCGCGTAAATATGCATTGTTGCTTAGAATTAGTGCGAGGTGAATACCACAACTAATAAAAATTTAAAAATAAAAACTTTTTTACAAAAAAAAAAACAACCGACTTCCTTAAAAACACTACAAAGTGAAAAATAACTTTAATTTCGGAAGTCGGTGGCAAAAAAACCATAAATACAGATCTTAAGACACCGACTTCCGAAATTAAAGTTATTTTTCACTTTGTAGTGTTTTTAAGGAAGTCGGTTGTTTTTTTTTTGTAAAAAAGTTTTAGTATATTTATTTGCACTAAAACACGGTATACAAAGATAGTAAAACTATAGCTTAGAACAAAACATGTTTTGCCAATATAACCATTCCTACTCGGCTTGTTTCTCATTCATACTCACTTCATTGTAGGACTTGATCCATTGTTTGATCTCCCGGTCGATCTCTTTAGAGTGTTCTTCCACTTCATCTCGTGTTCCACCGATACAGGGAAGCCAAACCATTGTTGTTTACATGGATTGTGTCACGCTATAGATAAAATGAAACATTGAAAAGAATAACTTAAAAAAAAAAACAATTTGCCGAGCCTTTTCCCAACACTTATGTTGGAGTCGGCTTCCAGGCTAACCGAATGCAGCTGAGGACCATTCGTTTAGAAGGACCGACTGCCTATGTGACTTCCATAACTCAGTTAGTTACTAGGTAACACGATACCCCCTGGTAAGACTAGTTGCATACTTTTTGGCGTCAGACCCGTAACGACTGTTCAAAAGAGGCTTTTTTTCTGGTGAGAAATCATCAAATAACGTCTCCAACTCTGGGCGGAGCGGGAGGGCATGTCAGTCTTTTACTGACTAAATTGCACCCCTGTACCTTCAGGGCCACGGTCACCAGGCTGACTTTGCAATATTTTATTTAGCTTCTAGTGTTACAAAAAGTCGTTTTCATTCAATACCTACCTATAGGCTTAATAAATCAGATTATCATCTAAAGAGATACTACTAAAACACTTTAAATGTTTTTATTTAGTATCTTTTTATCCGTATTTAGATAAATAAATACTAATCCTGAAAGCGGTGTATCTAGCAAAAGAACTGAATGGACCGCATTCCTTTGGATCGAATCACTGGAAATGCTGTTTTACCTATTACAGTAGGTAGGTACAGTGAACCAGGAAGATAGTAGTGGTAAATTTTGATTTACGAAAACCAACCTATAATCTAAAGAAATAAGGTCGCTGTCAAAGTAAACTTGACATACGGTTGACTGTAACTTTAAGTCATTCATGAATAGTGGTCACATTTGATTTACGATAAACGACCATTAGTATAAAGAAATAAGGGCGCTGTCATCGTAAACTTGACATGCGGTTGATTGAATATTCAGTCATGAAAAACAGTGGTATGTATTTCAATAGAACCTAAATAAATGAGTAAGTACTCATTAACATCAAAAACAAGTTATACATAGTTATAAGTTTTTCAAACTAGGCAGAGAGTCAACACTCTTTGAACGTCAAAATTACATAAGATAGTCCCAAAATACCCGCTCTTCACCACTTCCTAGCAGGCGCGGTCCGAGGGGGGGGGGGTCCTAGGGGTCATGACCCCCCCCAAAGACAGTCATGCTGTCGAAACCCTGAACGATTTGCCTGTCTTACTATCTTAAAATTGTTCTCACTTGAGCCACGGAGACTCCGATGGACATTTGCAAAAAGATTATAACCCGGGACATCATGCTGATCAGTAGCGCTTGCGACTACTGGACCAAAGAGGATGTACCTTCCTAAAAATATTCTTCAGTACTTATGGTGACCCCCCAAAATGTTAGGCTGCGACCGCGCCTGCTTCCTAGTGCTTTAGCTAGGAAGAAGTGGCGCAACAAACTCCCCAGCAGATAAAATAATAAAAATTAAGTACTTACTCAAAAATAAATACGAAATGGTTTAGAAATTAGAGTAATCGTTTCTCTATATGGAATTTGTAAGTAGCAGCCCGTAGTCTGGTTTTGTGCCGGGTTGATGGCAATAACGGGATTCAAACATTTTAACTGGGGAAAGTCCCTACATTCTAAGGCACACCTCTGCCTCACCCTTAGGAGAATAACAGGCGTGAAGTTATGTTTTAGTCAGGTAGGTACTTCTACTCTTTAGGTCACTCATGTAAAACAAGTGTGATCGCTTGATAAGAAATCAGATAATTTTTAACTTACCTAGCAGAAACCATTTAGGCATATTTCTATTTGAGTGTATGAAATAACATTCACAGCTTGCCTTAAGAAATTCCCATTTCAGTATTCAATATACTATTTATACTTTAATATAAAAGATATATGTATATCATTAAAAAAACTAGGTACTTAAGGTATGGTGGGGTAAGTTCGGCACTGGGTTAAGACCGTACGAATTAAATTATAATTAAGTTAATATTATTGACTTAATTAATATTTGACTGGCCTGTTAGTCTAGTGGTTAGTGACCCTGACTGCTGAGACTGAGGTCGTGGGTTCGTTTCCCACCCAGGACAAATCTTTGTGTGATGAGCACGATCATTTGTTCTGTGTCTGGGTGTAATTTATCTATAATATGTATGTATTTAGAAATATATAAGTATGTTTATCAGTTGTCTGGTTGCCATAGTACAGGCTCTGCCTAGTTTGGGATCAGATAACGGTGTGTTGGTTGTCCTAAGATATTTATTTATTTATTATTTTATTAGGTTTTGATGAATGGGGCGGATAAAGATGGCGCAGATCACAATATTGTCAATATTCAAAATAACCTTGTGCTATATCAATTTAGGCGAAAAATGAATTTTTACGGTCATATCCCTGCACCGAACTTACCCCGACATACTATACTTATATTTGTCGACAAAATTAGCAATTAAAAAAATCACAAACCTTTTACAATATTATTAAAATGTCACCACAACGAAATCACTGTTACTAATGAGTCTTTATCAAAATATATCATTGTATTGATAACATATTGCTATCAGATATTTAATGCTAATCTTGCTTGATTAAAATATTAAAGTTACTTTAAAATTAGTACTCTATTTGAATGTATCTAAATCTTTAAATGAAAAATGTCTCTGTGATTACTAGTCTACAATATCTAATTTATCAGTAAACTAAATTTATTACAAAATAGACCCTTTAATCTATCCAAGTTTCATCATCGTCTGCCTAGCCTCTTCCCAAATATGTTGAGTTCGGCTTCTAGTCTAACTAGATGCAGCAGAATACCAGTAATATACATGGAGCAACTACCGATCTACACCCTAATTGCGAAACGCACAATTTATCAGAATCTGAATGGGATTGAAGATTATTTCTAAACCATTGCGTCATTTGTTCGAATAAATTGTCGGCTCAGCAACGTAAATAACGCAATGAATGTTGTTTAACTATGAAAATTAAACCAATTCCTAACGATACAAAGTTCCGCAATTACCCCTCTGAACTCCATTACCCAGTTACTTCGATACCCTTTGGCAACACTAGTTATCAGACTTTTGGGCATATTTTGACCCGTAACAACTATCAAAGATCTATGACTGTCAGCCGGCAGCAAAGTCTTAACGTGCTTTCCGTGGCACGGAGGGGTCTCGTTAAGTAATGTATGATTGGTCACCAGAGGTCGGAGTAGGTAGATTGATTTTACGTACTCGCATCATGAATAGTCATAGAAATCATAACAAGGATAAGCCTTTTTTCCAGGATTTCATTTTGGTACTTACGGGATTGAATCAAAAATTGTGAAAGTAAGGATTTTTAAACTAGGTACTACATTAGAAATTTATAGAATGCGATAGATAAACTTTGAAATTGTTTTACTGTACAAGGCCGGTCTCTTATATAGTACTATTAAAAAGACAGCAAAAGGATAAACATTTCTTTCTTTATTCTACACATTACAACATTTGAAATTAGTTTCAAAATACCGGAATCCCAGAGGCTTATCCGTACTAATATATACGTGCCAGTTCATTGATCCCATTTTAATCTACCTACTCCGACCTCTGCTGATCACCCATCCATGAACCATCCGCGGCAAACGTAGCTTAACTTTCGTTCGATTCGTGCGTAAAGCGACTATAAGTCTGAAATCACCAACCTGTCTTCAGCAAGCGTGGTGATCAATTCTCATGTCTTCTCTGTGTGAGAAGAGGCTTTTGGCCAGCATTGGACAGTAATCAGCTGGAGTAATTATTATTCGCCATAACTCTGACACTGAGATCCAAAAGACTGATAAGTTTAAAAACATATAACTACCCAAAATATTGTTAGTCAACTAGTAACATACTAGTCAATTTTAAATTTAATTTTGTTTATTCCTTTTTTGGAATTATCGTAATTTCTAATGTTCTTCTACTTCTGATTTTATTCTAAACTAATTTCTGCCCGCGACTTCGTTCGCGTAAAATTTTTCCTACCTGACCCTTCCCGTCGCATCGAATTGCCTGCCAGTTTTCGCCCGTTTTTCGTTGCTGCTCCGCTCCTTTTGATCGTAGCGTGATGTTGTTGTTTTCTAATCAATTCAACAAACAAACAAACTCTTCAGCTTTATAATATTAGTAGGTATAGATAAATACTTTAAAAATTATTGTGTTTATTTAGTTTGCTTTGTACTATTTTATTTTCTAATTCTTCTTATTCAATGTTTCCTACAAAACTGTATTTTAAGTAATAATTTTATCACCTTTCACTTAAATGGAAGAAATTAGTGGCTCCTGAAATACAGTTCACACATTTTCTGTACCCAGTTTTGATGGAAATAAAGATTTTTACTTTTACTTAAGTTTTCAAAGCTTCTCTTTTATTATTTTGCTGGGCCAGACAGAATCAATAATTTTTTTTTTTTATGTTACCATTTCAGAACCTATCTACACAATGTAGAACGCCATAAATAATGGAGAATTGAGTACCTACCCAACGTTGTAATAGTAGTATAGCAACATTTATTGCAAGCAATCCATATTCAAGTGTGAAACTACAAAATAATGAAAGGAAGTCAAAGGAACAACAAAAAAGTAGCATCTCAATCTTTTATAGGTTATAAATACTGAAATTTTCAATAAAAATAAACAAAATATGCCAACTTACTTCATTTCTTATGCTTTGAATGTTTTCTCACTGATAAAAAAGTGAAAAATAAATTGTAAAAAGTACAAAAAGAATCGCCCCCGGGTGGGCTTGAACCACCAACCTTTCGGTTAACAGCCGAACGCGCTAACCAATTGCGCCACGGAGGCCTTGATGAGTGCCGCGAAAATATTGTTACGTACATACACACACAAGTAGATTTAAATTACAACAATGGAAAAGAATTTAATTGGAAAAGCCGAAGGTTAAATAAAATGTCACTATGAAGTGAAGTGTCGACCAATAAAAATCGTATTACGATAATAAAATAGGTTTTTGTTGAGTTAGCTTCATTATTATCTACGTGTTTATTTCACTTAGTTTATATTGATGATGTTATATTATTTTCCTAAAACTATTTATAAATAACAACCGACTTAAAAAAAAAAAAAACACGAAGTATGTGGTCCTCACATGATCATCATTATCATCGTTATGATGATACGTTGAAGATCGTTACTGAATATCGAATAGCTTACGTTAAATTTCTTTATTAAATGTATAATACTCCTGGTACGATTTTTAATTCCTTCTGTGACCGCTAGGGGCGCTGTACAATATTTCATACATATCATTTACGGAGACTTGGTCCCGGCTTTTATTTGTAGATCTATGACAGTCGTTACGGGTCGTCCGAAGCCCGAAAGTCTGCCAGTCTTACCAAGGGGTATCGTATTACCCAGTAACTGGGTTGTGGATGTCAGATAGGCAGTCGCTCCATGTAAAATACTGGTACTCAGCTGCATCCGGTTAGACTGGAAGCCGACCACAACATAGTTGGGAAAAGGCTGAACAGATAATGATGATCATTTACGGAGACGCTGGCGGAGTTTTGTCAGTGTTAACTCACAGTAGAATTACTCTAAAGATTGACTCTCCTCTAAATAAACTTGCCGCCGCCCATAAGCGCACTATTTACCTTTTTATGAAGAGTGTCGTCGTATTTTCAAAGCCCCACACAACTTTTCAGTTATTGGTGCCACTTTCAGACTTCCTCTTATGTACTCATTTTTTATTCTATCTATTCGTTTAACACCACACATATCTCTTAACATTCTCATCTCAGCTGCATGCGATTGCCTTTAATTCATTCCTTATGTGGCTACAAAAGGAATGAATAAAAGCAACATTTTGACCCACACAAGACAACAGGTGTAACCATGGTTTTATATATCTTCCTCTTAAGTAAAAACTGGGAGCAAAATAAAAAAGCGGTTTACAATCAAAATATTTATTAGAAAATAAAATATGAAAATTAACAGCTAAGGAATTGCACTTAAAAATAATTACATTTGGGAGAGAAGCCAAATTAAAACAATCATACACGTCATTAGGGACAATTTCTAATATAAAATTTTTTTCTACCTAATATTTGTTTCTAAAACCTAAGAAATAAGTTAATTTCTTCTAATTTTCAGACACCATTAATTCAGACCTGATGATTCTGGGCACCCAGCATAGAAATTTTTCGTGTTATAAAAAATCTGCAGTTTGATATTGTAAAAAAAACAACCCGGTATGTCCTAGAACTAGAAATTCTAAGACATGTGACATCTACGAACCCGGACTGGGCTCGTGTGGTAGATTACAGCACACTTAACTCACCGAGAGGTCTGTGTCCTAGCAGTGATAATAATTTAGGCTGATTCTGATGAAGGCAACATTAGGGCCGGCGCTACGGCACGGATTTTATTACTAATCAAGTTATTTTGAATCTTATTTTCAATGAGTTTAGTGTTCATGTTACTTTATTTCAATACCACGATGCCGCGACGTGCCGCGGGATGCTGTGGCATGACGCAACGCGCCCCAGCATGCCGCGGGATGCTGCGGCATGACGACTCGTCATGCCGCTTCATTCCACGGGTTGCCGCGGCACGCCATTGCATCTCGCGAGACGTATGGGTCACTTTGTGTCGAGGAATTATGATTGTTAAGCTAGTTGAAATAAATGTAACTTGTGCAGCTTAATACTAAATCCCAGTCAACCATAACGACACAACCAACTTCGAACCCGTGCGGAGCAAAACTGATTGATGATAAATGATTTTATTTCTATAAGTAGGTTTGTACAAACACTTTTACATGTCAATGATATTATTTTTTAAACTAGATGAGTTCGGCGTTTCCTAACTGACTACTCTGAGAAGAAAGGCCGAAACAAACTCAGAGGTCACAGTCTCTTTTAAAAGTCCAGACATAATATTGGTCACAACATGTGAAGACCATGTAGATTGGTGACTGAAATGGTCTTTTGAGGAAAGAACCACACAGATTGAGTGGACCTGTTCAGTCAGTGCAAGCATTTGTCACTAATCGTTTAGCTCAACTCGGAACATAAGGAGCCCAACGCTGTGACGAACAATACTAAAGAAAGGACATTCGGGTAGGCCACATAAAATACTCAAACTGCCAGATCATGATTGCTGAGAAAGAAAGAAAGCAAAATAAAAGAATTATGCCAGAGTGGCTGGGCTTTCAGCAGAATGCCACGGAATGCCACAGGATACTACGGCATGCCACGGAACGCCGCGGGATGCCGCAGCACAATCTGCCGTGCCATGCCGGCAGTGTGCGCCGGCCCTTACACACATTAATGATGCAACTGGGAGAGCGACTCAGGAGTATTTGAAATTCTATAACTGGAAATAAAATATCATAATATCACGTGTTGTTCCTCAGAAGGATTAGTCAGTACACTCACATTTCGCCAGTTATGTTTAAGTCCCATGTTATAGGGGGCGAGCTTATTGCCATCCACCGGGGACAAATTCAGACTCCGGGCTGCTACTGAGAAAGACTCGGGAACAAGAACCCGACACGAACAGAAGTCGCCCGAGGTGAGCCGAGGTTGCACTAAGAGAGCCGAAGTGTGTTTCTACTGCTCTTCTATTTGCTTAAAGGCTCCAATTTGCAGGTTGTCAGGTTGTCTGCCAGGGTCGCGAGATTTATTTGATAGAGTTACCGTGGCCCTGGCATATAGGCAACTGAAGGAACACGGGCGGGTTTTAGTCAGTAAAAGCCTGACACGCCCTCCCGATCCGCCTAGAGCTGGAAACGTCATTTGATGATTTCCCACCCAGACAAAAAAAAGAACCCGTGTTGTATGTTGAACAAAATATGATTCGTAACCAGTTCGACGGTGATGATTACGAATTGCCTTTAGTCCATGTAAAAATATCACGAAGGGATGTCTTCGTGCACTGTATTTCCAACCTCCTGCTCAGCGCCGAGTGTTGAAAATTTAACAGTAGGTATGTTTCGACGCGCTTGGGTGTACTGTGATCGATTCTCAACGGTCGGTCCAACACAGAGAGTTGATAATCGCGGCGCGATATTTTTAAAGGAGATGTTTCATTTTCGGCCATCAGATGTACATTTATCAAAAAAGAGGAAAAAAATACCACAAATTGGGGAAAAATATTCTCTGGTGAATTTGAGCCTGATTTGTTGTGAACAAAAAATAATAGTTTTTCAATTATTGCCATGTTTTATTCTACATGGCGTCTCGTTTGCTTGCAGACTTCATTCGTTCTGAAATCATGTCTCATCAAATCAATGTTAATTAGAAAATAATTAAAAAATGTGTCTATTCTTGTGGTGTTAAAATATATTACTATTATTCTCTTATACATATTTTTGAGTAAACATAATTAAGTGCGACCATTTCATCGTTACAAAAATCTTTAGTCTCCATTTTTGAAGTGTGTTTCTAAACGAATTCAAATATCCGCTTGCTAACTCTTAGGACAAACGTCAAACATTTTTAATTTTTATTTTGTACATAAAAACCATTTGATAGTATGAAAACAATGTTACTTTATTCTATTTAGGAGTAAGTTTCCCAGCTTCGCTAAAAGGTACATGTTATGGCCGGAGCCCCATATAAAAATGAAACATCTCCTTTACTCCTTAAGAATCGATGTATTGGGACCGATGAATGTCGATAGCTATAAGAGTAGGGAGACCAAAGAAACGATGGATGGACTGTGTGAATTATGATATGGATAGAAAGGGAGTGACTACTGAGATGACGACTAATAGAGAAGTGTGGAAGAATAAGACATGTTGTGCCTACTACAAATAAATTGGAATAACGGCAGGAAAATGGTGACTGACTCCTTAAAGAATCGATTTTCATATACAGGATCAGTTTTTATCCAGTGCGCAAATTGTAACCATGAATTCAGCATATCATTCTAGACCCCCTTGCGCAGAAATTTTTCGTCGGTTTTACAAAAAAAATATCAGCTGTTTCATAGAAAAATGCAATACCTACGGGGTCAAAATGTATGGAACAGCTGATTTTTTTTGTATAATCGACGACTATTTTCTACGCTGGGGGGTCTAGAATGATATGCTGAATTCATGGTTACAGTTTGCGCACTGGATAAAAACTGATCCTGTATAAGCCCGGGCTATGAAAATTTATAGGGAGTTAAATCAAACTTTATCCGTTACGTTATGCGTTACGTTTACTAATCTATTTATATGTGGCGTTCCGCGCATAAAGGTACCAGATGTCGGTATCTAGTTTCAGAGTTATTTGCGTTTTTGTAGAATCGGGTGAAAATATGGCATTTTGTGATTTTTACTAATCATTTTTCTACAAAAAATTCACATTTTTTTTTTAAAGATAATATTTAGTAGAAACGTACCAGATGTCGATAGGTCTTATAAAATGTCGATATTTCATAATTATTATGTTGAGTTTTTGAATTTTAGTACTATTTGTGTTATGTTAGTGATACATTCATGCATATAATGTGTTGGGATCTATGTGGAAAAATCTATGTAACAAACGAGTAGAATATTGTTTTTTTGTAACCTTAACTTTCAAACTCCATTGTCTCGAAACTAGTTTTTTCAGAATTTCAATTTTGGATGTCTGTTATAAAAATAGTATCTATTAGGTTTTTTTTTTTGTAATCAGCATAATAAAGGGACCCTTCTAGATTCTACATCCGGCCTTAACTCAGTACCTCCGTACTGGTACCTTTATGCGCGGAACGCCACATATAAGGGGCCGTCCATTAATTACGTCACACGTTAAGGGGGAGGGAGGGGGTCGACGAAGTGTGACATTGTGTGACAAGGTGGGAGGGGTCCTAAATTTCTTGACATCACATTTGAAAATCTATTTTAATCTAAGTGTTAAGTAAAACACGAACTTTGAACTATTAATGAAAAACTCAAAAACATTTGTAACTCTATCTGTAGAGATATACGGTTCGAAATGTTTTGTCAGCCACTCGCTATACTAGGAGTAAACTCCATTCGTGCATCAGAGCTGACATAAATCTTTTAATTTGTCTTAGTACATGGAATATAGTAAAAAAAAACTAAAAAGTTTATTTGACAAAAAGCATTAACAAGAATTTGGTAATCCGATACAATATTCAATTATATTTACATTAGATACTGAAACTGATACCCAAACTAAGCCTGCACGCGTAGCATGAACACCATAGAAACGAGTTTTGTCGACGGAAGAATAGACATAATGGCACGGCGATGTTAAAACTGAAGAGAGGAAATATTTCTATTCTTCAATCGACAAAATTCTACGATATCGAGCAAGGCGACAAATTTTTCTCTACTTTTGAGTTGGAGTTTCAGTTGGGGTACATTTTATTTACAGGATTATATTAATTATAATCATAAATACAATACTCTAAGATCGTTTAATCCCACTGTATGACTATTAAATAAAAAAGTCCTTGGCGGTTCCACCTTAATTGCATTAGTAACCACTCGCTTGCTATGGAAAGAATAACTGTCTTTGTCTTCATAGAAACCCGAGTCTACGGGTCGCCCTGTGCTCGGGCCGAAGAGATGTCGAATTTAATAGAAAGAACTTTGTCTATTCTTGGTAGAATAGAGATAGAAATGGTCATGCTACGCCTGCAGGGCTTGTATTTTGGGAATCAGTCCTCAAACGTGGAACATTTTATGTATATCGTGTCAACGTGAATGGTGTGGGGAATATAAAATGTTCTATACTCCATTTGTTTAGGTAGTTAACTAAATGTAAACAATCTTAACATGTCTTTTATCTAAAAAACTGTCTAAAAATTGAATCTAAAAATGTTTACAATTAGGTATTTACTTAAACCGATGTTAGGTAAGTAACTTAATTTAAATAATATTTGTTGGTCTTTTATACGATTTATTTTATATAAAAAGACATATCAAGATTGTTTACCTTTAGTTAACTACCTAAACAAATGGAGTATAGTACTAGTAAGGTACCTAGAAGACGGTTACTCCATTAGTAAAGGGTCATCCAACTGTAGTTGTACCATCTGGTTACCGTTGACTAACACTCCATCCCGCAGTAGGAGTTGCACGTTCAGATCTGAGAGTTCCTGAAGACAAAAAAAAATATCATCATGCTGAGCTAGACTCACATTTGATGCCACTTTGAGACGCACACCACACTTTTGTACTCCACCGCACGTTATTACACGCTTTATATTAGCTTCACCTGTATGTTTGTTTGTAACTAACTCCTTATAGAGCTATTTTGACCCACTTTAACGGACCAGATTTCATTTAAACTGTAGACTTATCGAGGACCGATGACAAAACTATAATTTCATAAATTTGTGCCATTATCCTTGCCAGGGTTACCAGGACGGCAAAAAAAACTGTCTTCGAAAACTACGCTGACATACGTCACAAACTACGCTGACATACGTCTCAAAATTCGAAAAACTCTAAAAAAAAAGCGTGGGGTGCTTTTTAAGGTATTTTTAATTGATGTCAGGCACCACACGCTTTTTTTCCATTATTTTCTACTTTTCAGTTTGGTTTTCTATTACTATTACTATTGGAAGCGTGTTTCTTGTTTTTTAAAACTATTATTTTTGTATTTAAATTTTAATTTGTGGCATAAAGTATCAGTGTTACTATTTTATGTCTTCCTTTTTTTTTTTCAAGTTGTATTTTGGCACTTTTTACCTACTTAGCTAACTTATAATAACGTTAAATTATTATTTAATCGTGCTTTGTATGTTCTGTACTTGTGTTATGTCTTTTGTGTGCACCAAAAAAAAAAAAAGATTTATCTATCTATTCATCTATCATACATTTTTCTGTTCCTTTGTTCTTGTTTGTTTATAAATATTTTAAATAATTAAAAAGTCACCTAAAATGCAAAAAGCCAACGCCACGCGGTGTTCCCAGGCGGTCACCCATCCAAGTACTGACCGCGCCCGATGTTGCTTAACTTCGGTGATCGGACGAGAACCGGTGTATTCAACGTAGTATGGACGTTGGCGACGGCAACAATGAAATTATCAATGTGTATCAATCGATATAGTTTTCCATCTGGATTGATAGCAATATGCAGTGGCGTAGCTACCTTGGGTGGCACCCGGTGTGGAAGTTGGTGGTGTCACCCCATCGAAAGTAATAAGCAATACATTTTATATGATAAAGGACATGGATCATTTATTATTTATAATATTGAAGAAATAACAAAACACAATAATAACTAAGACAGAAAAGGAATTGTTATACAATGAAAATTTCTTCTTTCTAGCTTTGACAGCTGCAAACTCAGCAATAGCTTCATCGAAATTTATAATTTGTATTACGTCGTGTTCGATGGCTAATATACCAAGATTGCTAAGCCGCGATTGGGTCATTGTTGCCCGCAAATAGTTTTTTATTAATTTTAATTTACTGAAACTCCTCTCACATGAAGCTACGGACACGCAAACCGTCATGAACAATTTCAGTGCAATCATAAGATTTGGAAGAGATTCTGTAAAATCCCATTCTACAATAAACTTTAAAAAATCTAGAGACACCCAATACTGATTGGGTGTCTCTAGATTTTTTAGGTTACTGAACCGTAACATTAGCGGCTTTCAAGTGTCTTGGCAGTCTTGGTATCTCCAAAAGTAATTCGGTTTCTGAGCATATCACAACAATCGTGGTGTTTTGTATGCAATATAAGTTTGTAGTTTTTTTTTTATCATTTTTATAATAAAATTCTTCAAATAATATGCCGAAAACGAATGCAGAATATTGTTCGATGTATAAACGAATAATAAAATGTAAAATAATTATCAAACTTTGTATCACTATAATCATTGCTAAAACCTACAATTATCCTCTTCCCGTAATTTTACATTCGTATCATTATCTTGAAGCCAATTTTTTTTATTATCTATCACTATAGAATAATACACGTTTAACAATTCACGCCAACCAAACATAACACACTTCCTTCACGAAACAAATGATAAATGTTGCAACTGAACTGAGACGTCAAATATCGCGAGTATGGGACGAGGAATCCCCTACGACAGCGTCAGGCTCTTTTGCGGGAATCCCCGAATTATACATAGAGCTGAGCTAGTGCTAGTGGAGGAATCCTCGAAAAATAAGTTTTTGTGCTAGCGGTTTATTTATTTTTTGTTTGTACATTGTTCTTAAAGTTGAGAGACCGGGTGGGTGTCACCCCAAAAAAGGTGACACCCGGTGCGGCCCGCCCCCGCCGCCCCCCTTTTGCTACGCCACTGGCAATATGCTCACCCCCTATTACATGGAAATACTGTAGTGCTATTCTGTAAGCATCTCACTGTGATAACGTGGGTGAAGTGAGCTTCAAGTGAGCTGTCATTAGTGTCAATTCCTAGCATCGGTTAGAATGTCAGCTCACTTTTAGCTCACTTCACCTAAGTTCTCACGGTGACATTTTTACAGAATAGATCGGCTGGTACACGAAGTATTAGGTTGGGGAAAAAGTCTTTTCGCATTATAGTATGTATGAACTTGTAATAAAATCTCTTTGGCTATACTATTTGTATCTGGCTGGTTTTGGTATCATTGAAAGTTTAAATTTTTTAAAATATAATTCCAAATTCAAATTAGGAAAATGTGTGATTTTCATTTGTTTTTCGTACCGTCAAGATGAGTGAATCTAATGAAGAAATTCGATACATTTTAAAATTTTACTACAAAAAAGGTAAAAATGCAACGCAAGCCGCGAAAAAAATTTGCGATGTTTATGGACCTAGTGTAGTGTCTGTGAGAGTAGCACAAATTTGGTTTAAGCGTTTTCAATCCGGAAATTTTGATGTCAAAGATGCACGTCGCTCTGGTCGCCCTATTACGGATAAAATGGATGCCATTTTTGAAAAAGTGGAGCAAGATCGGCATACCAGTAGTTACGACGTAGCTGAAGAACTGGAAATTGACCACAAAACAGTTTTAGCGCATTTGAAAAAAACTGGGTACACAAAAAAGCTCGACATTTGGGTACCTCACGAGCTCACTGAAAGAAACCTAATGAACCGTGTACTCATTTGTGATTCTTTATTACGACGTAATGATACCGAACCATTTTTGAAGAAGCTGATAACTGGTGATGAAAAGTGGATCACGTATGACAAGAACGTGCGAAAAAGGTCGTGGTCAAAGGCCGGTCAGGCTTCACAGACTGTGGCGAAACCCGGGTTAACTCGCAACAAGGTGATGCTGTGTGTGTGGTGGGATTGGAAGGGCATTATTCATTATGAGCTGTTACCACCAGGCAGGACCATCGATTCTGAACTCTACTGCGAACAACTGATGAGATTAAAGCAAGAAGTTGAGAGAAAGCGGCCAGAATTAATCAACAGAAGGGGTGTGGTTTTTCATCATGATAACGCTAGACCTCACACATCTTTAGCCACCCAACAAAAATTAAGAGAGTTTGGCTGGGAGGTGTTAATGCATCCGCCGTATAGTCCTGACCTTGCACCTTCAGATTTCCACCTGTTTCGGTCTCTTCAGAATTCTTTAGGCAGTGTCAGGTTAACATCACGAGAGGACTGCCAAAACCACTTGTCGCGGTATTTTGACCAGAAGTCCCAAAATTTCTATAGCAATGGGATCATTATTAAAAAATGTTTTGAATTTTCTTAAAAAATGCGAAGAAACATTTTCCCCAACCTATTATGTGTAGTGTGAATTTGAACGATAGGCTGAGGAATAATGTGATAAGATAATGGTGCGGTTTTAGTAGCTTTATACGTATGTTAGTATGTAGGTACGTATGTTAGTAGGTAACGGAAACTTCGAACATGATTTTGACCCCCTTCAAAACGTCGGATTAACTCGAAATTTGGCATACTTATCAAGGACCGATGAGAAAACTACGCTGACATACGTCTCAAAATTCGAAATACCCTAAAAATAAAAAATAGTTTAAAAAACACGCTTCCATAGAAAACCAAACTAAAAGCAGAAAGTAATGGAAAAAAGCGGAGGGTGCTTTTTGAGGTATTTTTAGTTGAGCGTGTTTTTAATTTTTTTTTAAACAATTTTTTTTTTATAACTCACGACACATTTCAAAGAAAAGTGATTCATGAACTGAATCCATGGTAACAGACGTTGTCCTATTCGAACAGCGCCACCTACCGGGTCCAATTGGAAATTTAAACCATCCAATAATAAAAAAAATAACGCCTATTTAATCGTTTTAATGGCACTTATGTCGGTAGTCCCTATGACTGGCTACGTTTTTACGCGCTTTATATTAGCTTCACTTGTATGTTTGTTTGTAACCGACTCCTTGTAGCGCGATTTTGACCCACTTTAAACGACCAGATTTCATTTAAACTCTGTAGACTTATCGAGGACCGATGACAATACTATAATTTCATAAATTTGTGCTATTATCCTTGCCAGGGTTACCAGGACAACAAAAAAACTGTCTTCGAAAACTACGCTGACATACGTCACAAACTAATTTGTGCCATTATCCTTGCCAGGGTTACCAGGACAGCAAAAAAAACTGTCTTCGAAAACTACGCTGACATACGTCACAAACTACGCTGACATACGTCTCAAAATTCGAAACACCCTAACAAATAGAAAATATATAAAAAAGCGTGGGGTGCCTGATATCAATAAAAAAATACCTTAAAAAGCACCCCACGCTTTTTTTTCCATTATTTTGTACTTTTTAGTTTGGTTTTCAATGGAAGCGTGTTTTTTAGTTTTTTTAAACTATTATTTTTATTCTTGGGATTGATACAAATTGATAATTTCGTTGTTGCTGTCGCCAACGTCCATACTATGTTGAATACACCGGTTCTCGTCCGATCACCGAAGTTAAGCAACATCGGGCGCGGTCAGTACTTGGATGGGTGACCGCCTGGGAACACCGCATGACGTTGGCTTTATGTAGTTTTACGTAATTTTTTAATTAATTTTGCCATCCAACGTGGCAACACTGCCAGCCTTTTTTTTTTTCTAGGCACTTTTCCCACCGACAGTGATGCGGACGATTTCTTTGAATCCCAGTGAGCTCTTCCCCCTTTTTTATTTAATTTTATATAATATATTTATTTTAGTGTTAGTTTGTGGTTTGTATTTAAATTAGTACGTTGTAAAGTGAAACTAAACCTAAAAATAATAGTTAAAAAAAACTAAAAAACACGCTTCCATTGAAAACCAAACCACCAAAAACCACCCAATTCGATTATTTATGTATATGTATGTATGTGTTTTTATATTTATATTATAGTTAGGTATATGTATTATGTTTATGATTTAAATAGGTAATACGTTTATATTTGAATATCTTCAATTTCATTGCACCTACCACTGTTTGTCTCTGCATCACCCAAAGGTTGACTGGTAGAAAATGCCTATGGCATTAAGTCCGCCTCTGTATGTTTGTGCTTAAAGTGTTAAATAAATAAATAAATAATACATACATACATACAATCACGCCTTTTTCCCATGGGGGTAGGCAGAAACCACGGAACGCCACCTGCTACGATCTCTACACACTTCTTTTGCCTCGTTTAGGTTCATACAATTGGTCATACACACACAAATAATAAATAAAAAGTACAAAATAATAGAAAAAAAGCGTGGGGTGCTTTTTAAGGGATTTTGTATTGATATCAGGCACTCCACGCTTTTTTCCATTATTTTGTACTGTTTAGTTTGGTTTTCAATGGAAGCGTGTTTTTTAGTTTTTTTAAACTATTATTTATTTTCTATTTTTTAGGGTGTTTCGAATTTTGAGACGTATGTCAGCGTAGTTTGTGACGTATGTCAGCGTAGTTTTCGAAGACAGTTTTTTTTGCTGTCCTGGTAACCCTGGCAAGGATAATGGCACAAATTAGTTTGTGACGTATGTCAGCGTAGTTTTCGAAGACAGTTTTTTTTGCTGTCCTGGTAACCCTGGCAAGGATAATGGCACAACATTTATGAAATTATTGCATTGTCATCGGTCCTTGACAGGTGTGCAGAGTTTGAATGAAATCTGGTCGTTTAAAGTGGGTCAAAATCGCGCTATAAGGAGTCGGTTACAAACAAACACACAAACATACAAGTGAAGCTAATATAAAGCGTGTAAAAACCTTGTAAGAAGGCTGATCAAACTCGCCTGAAGGGCTAAGCTTGTAGTTTCAGCCATGGACGAACCTTAAAGCTGCTTCTTTACTCTGTGTAACTTTATTATGTACTGTTTGCACATCGTTTGTCCACTTTTTGTTACTTGTTGACCTGCACCCTAATTGCGAAACGCACAATTTATCAGAATTTGAATGGGATTGAAGATTATTTCTAAACCATTGCGTCATTTGTTCGAATAAATTGTCGGGTCAGCAACGTAAAAAACGCAATGAATGTTGTTTAACTATGAATATTAAACCAATTCCTACCGATAAAAAGTTCCGCAATTACCCCTCTGTTAATCAGTTAAGTTACACGTTGTTGATGACGTACTTAGATACCTACTTCTGTTTAAGTTACGTTGAAGATTACTGTTGTAGTACATCGTTAAAATTATTTTAATTTTTTAAAATTGATATTAGAATGAGCGGCGAAGTTATAGTTAAGTTGTTTACTTTATTTTATCAATATCTAAAGGAAATATTTTCTTTGCAGTTATTTTTTAATGCTATACAAGAGTTCCTTGGTTTTATACCAGTGTTAAACCTTGTTTATAGGGTTTATCTGCTATGAAATTCTCAATAAAAATTTAAATGTCACTTCTAACGGTATTCGTTATGACTGGCTATGTTTTTTTTTTCTTGGATTGATACAGATTACTAAGTTTATTTGACTGGCCTGTTAGTCTAGTGGTTAGTGACCCTGACTGCTAAGACTGAGGTCGTGGGTTCGATTCCCACCCAGGACAAATCTTTGTGTGATGAGCACAATCATTTGTTCTGTGTCTGGGTGTAATTTATCTATAAAATGTATGTATTTAGAAATATATAAGTATGTTTATCAGTTGTCTGGTTACCGTAGTACAGGCTCTGCCTACTTTGGGATCAGATAACGTTATGTTGGTTGTCTTAAGATATTATTATTATTTAGATATTATTATGGGTCGTGTGAACCGGCCGCAGCAACCGTAGCTTAACCTGATCGATTTGGCTGTTATTACTTCTTATAACAGAATTGTGTAAATATATTCACCTCTCCACCAACAATGGGGTAGGCAGAGTTGTCATGTGGCTCCGCCTCCCCTCGCTGCAGTATCTTTGGGCGGCGCGGGTTCTTAGCGATGCCGCGACCTCGACGAGCCGGTTGGAAGTCTTCCACTGAAATTGTTTCAAAATACCTTGTAAGTTCAACGTTTTTACTACCACACTAAAATGAGAGGTACCGAGTGGTGTTGGACGTAAAGAATAGCACCACCTCATCTCTTCCCGTGGGTGTCGTAAGAAGCGACTAAGGGACTTACTAGAGAATGGGCAGCAGCGTTCTCTAAGCATTTTATCACCATACTGCGACCGCCAACCCGCCTGTCAAGGGTGACTATCATTTGGCGTAAAAATTTATAGCAGATTATCAAAAAAAAAAAAAAAAACTGCTATTTCATAGAAAAGTGCAAAATGTATATATTATTGCAGATTTTTATTTTTTATATATAACCAACAAAAAATTTCAACGCAGGTTTTATCGTCGTCAATTACACACGCACCTTTTAAATCAAAATCCAATTTATTTCAGCTTTATTATTTTCAATTTATCAAGCGAAAACGGCTGAACGGATTTGGATGAAATGGCACACAGATAGTTTATAACCTGGATTCTACATTCCCGTGGGAACTTCCGTTTCCCACGCGGGCAAAGCCGCTAACAAAAACTAGTTACCAATAAACCCTTAACAGGGACGGAAATTTTCATGAATATGAACAACTTTATACGACCAACTCTGAGATACCTTAATAGAAAAATTCAGAAATGTTTACATACACATACGTGTAGGCGTGGGCTTGATACAAGCGACGTGTGTTCTCGGCACGTTGTTCAGGGCTGCTAGTGCTCGGGCGCAGGTTGGGATCACACTCGTCGAGCCCTGGGAATGGTAAGAAAGAAAGAAAATACATTAATTAGCACAGACTCGAAGGCACACATTATAATACAATAAATAATATAAAAAAAGTTAATTTAAAAAGTGTAAAGTACGCGATGTCTGTCTAGAAACACTTTTTAACATCGATCGGAAGAAAAATCTGATCAAAATAAATAATACGTTTTAATATAGTAAAAAGTGTTGGATGCTTTTTTTAAGTATTTTAAATTGATATCAAGCACCCTATTTTCCATCATTTTATACTTTTTAGTTAGGATTTCTATGAAACCGTGTTTTTTAGTTTTAAACACATTTCTTCTTTAGTTCGGCTAGCTACAAAAGCGTGTTTGTTCGTTTTTTTAAATCTGCATAGCAGTGTATTCAGCTATATCCAGTTAGACTGGAAACCGACACCTAAATAGCTGGAATAAGGCTAGACAGTTTGATTGCACTTCAAAATCATTCAAGCCATATAGTTTACAGCAGGGTTTTGCGCCGAATTCACCCGATCAAGAGGCGAGCATTGATGAAAAGTCCTCATCGATTGGATCATTCGACGTAAATTGCGGGAGTCGATATCTGCTTCTTTATGATTGGCTGACGATTTCCTAATTTAGGACAGGGCAAAATTTCAGCGCGCCATCTTGTTTTTGCTGGATTTCCTGAACTGCTATATGGACCAGAAATGTTTTGCAAATTTCAACGGGTTTTATCTTGTGACTATAATTTCTATAAAACACTGTTACAGCATCAAAATTAATCCTCCACTAACATCTCTAAATCACTCATAATTGCTGTGTGCTGTGTACTTCGTGCGCCGATTAGATTGCATGAGACCGTGTAGAAAAATAAACTTCGTGGAAGCCTGATCAGGTGAGTGGATTGTAATTCTTGACTTGCCTGGTTTGTTTGTAGGCGTGTTCCTCCATATTCTACCCCGCTTAATATATAACTCATAATCGGGTGGCCAGGAGTTTAAAGAACAAACAAACATATACACAAGAAAACTTAATCTTTTTTGTCGGGACAATAAAACATGTTGACAAGCAAAGAGATAGACACAAAACAGAGCAATTTGTATACTATGTGGTGTAAGATTTCGCCTACCTTTGGGAAGGACATCTTAGTGATATCTATAAGTTTGTCGTGTGGAACGTTTTGTGCTGCGAGCGCCAGGAGTACTTCCTCAGACGACGGGTTTAAGCCTTCCATCTGAAAATTATAATATAACAAAGTAAACTCAAAGCATTTATCATACTAATATTATAAAGCTGAAGAGTTTGTTTGTTTTGAACGCGGTAATCTCAGGAACTATTGATCGGAATTGAAAAATTATTTTTGTGTTGAGTAGCCTATTTATTGAGGAAGGCTATATAAAATCACGCTAAGATCAAAAGGAGCGGAGCAGCAACGAAAAATGGACGAAAACTGGCAGGCAATTCGATGCGACGGGAAGGGTCAGGGGAGCAAAAATGTACGCAGACGAAGTCGCGGGCAGAAGCTAGTGTTGTTATACTTTTTTCTTAGAGAAGAGCCTCACCTCGACAACGACGATGGTGGCGGGATGCTTGAGCCTGAGGTGCGTGCGCAGGTCGGAGCGGATGCGGAAGCGCTTGGGGCAGCGGCCGCACGCCCACGCGCGCACGCCCGTGTGGATCAGACGGTGGTTACGCATCGCGGTCGACCTGCGATGATGAAAAACTTACTCACCACCGTGCGACGTCAACCTAAAGCTTTGCCCCTACCAATTTTCACTTTAAAATAATGCTTTTTTCCATTATTTTCTACTTTTTAGTTGGGTTTTCTATTGAAGCGTGTTTTTTTAGTTTTTTTATACTATTATTTATTTTCTAATTTTTAGGATGTTTAGAATTTTGTGCCGTATGTCAGCGTAGTTTCACTATTCGGTGACGTATGTCAGCGTAGTTTTCGATGAAAGTTGTTTTTGGCTATCCTGGTAACCCCAGCAAGAATAATAACAAAAATTTATAAAATTATTTTACAGTCATCGGTCTTTGGTAGTGTTAGCGACGCGCTCAATAGGTTTAAGT
Organism: Aporophyla nigra; assembly: GCA_947507805.1. Classification (NCBI taxonomy): domain Eukaryota; kingdom Metazoa; phylum Arthropoda; class Insecta; order Lepidoptera; family Noctuidae; genus Aporophyla; species Aporophyla nigra. Next base: position 3,575,489 of record OX382320.1, read on the forward strand.
AATTTAAAAATAAGTTTATTAATCTAGTTAAGTTTTTAGTAAGCTAAGGTACACCACTAGTTAAGAGGCGGGACACTGTGGGCTCCCTGCCAGTCTGCCACCAAACGCGAATCAATGAGCGTGTCCTTTGTTTTTCTAATCGGAAATAAACGTGTCGTAAAGCTCATCCGTGTTTCCGTTGCATCAAACCTATTAGTTCCTGCAGCACCACCCTTAACAGGTAGTATGCCAAATTTCGAGTTAATTCGACGTTCTGAAGAGGGTCAAAATCATGTTCAAAGTTTCCGTTACATACTAACATACGTATGAAGACAATAAAAGCGTGCTAAAATGTCTAGATCTTGCTAAACGCACATTAGACCACGTTTGTGACTACCAACATGTACTAAAGCTACAGAAACAAATCGCTGGAATAACGACGTAATAAATCTTTGATATTATATCCTGAACAGAGATGCAACGAACGATTTCGAAAATGCGAACTAACGAACATCATCTGCCTAGCCCTTTTCCAACTATGTTGGGGTCGGCTTCCAGTCTAACCGGATGCAGCAGACTGCCTATCTGACGTCCACAACCCAGTTACTGGGTAATACGATACCCCTTGGAAGACTGGTTGTCAGACTTTCGGGCTTCTGATGACCCGTATCGACTGTCTAATCTACGAAATATAGTCGGGGCCAACGGCTTAACGTGCTTTCCGAAGCACGGCAGGGTCTTAAAATATGTAAAGATGGTCACCCATCCACGGACTAACCGCGGCAAGCGTAGCTTAACTTGAACGATCAACCCGTGCGGCTGTTATTACTTAGCCACACACAAGCCCTTTAAACGGCGAACTAACGCACGTTGATGCAAAATCGGCGTTGCATCTGTTCACTATAAAATATCAAAGATTTAAGATCGTTCGGCATACAGTATTCAATTTGACAGAATTTTTAATAACGTCGTTATTCTCGCAAACCAGCGATTTGTTTCTGTAGCTTTAGTACAGACGCCAGCACTTAAGACCCTACCTTGAAAATAGATGATAGTTGGATTGTTTCCCCCGCACGCGGGGAGTGGCGGATCTATCTTCAGTGGTCGGCCGACACGTCATCGCCACAAACTTTATTGACTTATTTTACCAATGGCCAAAAGTGGAACAAAGGAATTATCACTGACCGAAATTTAAAAACGTTACTTAGCATGGCCTTTCGCTAAGCATTATTCGTGTCACCGTCGCACAACTGTTAAAATAGAAGTGCAAGATAAAGACGGCAACATATTTAAGAAAAATGTGCATGCCAAGTGACGTTAATTTGTCTCGGTCTTTGAAATTTTTGCGCATAGTAAACTATGGAGTAGACAACTAATACAAAATATTTAAAAACCTTAACTTAAATTTTGATTAATGGTATGCATGGGTAAAAAAAATAAAATAAATTCAAATCGAATAATGGTTTGTTACAGAATTTGAATTCCTGATTAACGGAAAAATAAAGAAAAAATTCGACCACGTAAGATTTTGTAACAATCTTCATAAATGCTACCATAGTACAATAATATGATATGATAACAATTATTATTTTCGGAAGGGCTTGTGGCTAAGTTACAACAGCTGCACGGGTCGGTCATTCAGGTTAAGCTACGCTTGCCGCGGTTTGTCCGTGGATGCTTGACCATCTTTACAAACCCTTCCGTGCCTCGGAAAGCACGTTAAGCCGTTGGTCCCCCTGCCAGGGTCGCGAGATTAGTTCGAAAGAGGTACCGTGGTCCTGGCATATGGGCAACTGAAGGAACACGGGTGGGTTTTAGTCATTAAAAGTCTGACACGCCCTTCTGCTCCACCCAGAGCGGGAGACGTCATTTGATGATATACCATCCAAAAAAAAAGACGTCGGTCGGCTGTCTTTCGTAGATCTTAGACAGTCGTTACGGGTCGTCAGAAGCCCAAAAGTCTGACAACCAGTCTTACCAAGGGGTATCGTATTACCCAGTAACCGGGTACTGGAGGTTAGATAGGCAGTCGCTCCATGTAAAATACTGGTACTCAGCTGCATCCGGAGACTGGAAGCTGACCTCAAAATAGTTGGGAAAAGGCTAGGCAGATGATGAACAATTATTATTTTCGACTGTCATTTTACTTGCTGGTAGTTATTAAAAATATCTAGTAAATGTGATTGACTGTCGACTGATTGATCTCTCTATCGACAAAACCGAGCCACAGCTATTTGCACAACCAGAATTAAATAACTTGGTGCGTAAATTAGATCTTTCTAAAATTGCAGCAGAACTTTTAGGATCTCGACTCAAAGAAAAAATAAATTTGCTACGGGCACTACTTTTCCATAGTATTCATATAGAGAAAAACCGTTTGTCCCAATTTTTGCTCAAGACGGTGATTCAGTTTTACTGTAAAGATATAAACGGGCTAATGAAAATGTTTAATGTCAAATATGACAAAGAAGCTTCAGTGACAAGCGAATAAGGTATTACAAGGATTTATAACAGTTTGTTTTGTGAGTCAGGTGAGTGCTTCTTCTTCTTAGCGTGTCGATAGCAATCTAAATAGAGTTAGCCTAGAATTTGGCTACGAGCTTGGCATTTTCAGTAGCGTCCATTAACTCCTGTGGCGTGCAAACAACAGGACATGCTGGACAAGATATCAAGTGCCTCATCATTTGTGGGACAGCACCACATTTACACTCCAGGGCTGATTCGTCTATGAATCTCCTCCTGTACAGGTTTTCTTTACTCCGGCCTACCCCAGTCCGGAGTCTATTTAAAGAATTCCATGAAAGCCAAGGCAATTCGTGTTCAGTTGCGAGATTTTCAGCGGGTGGAACGAATGGGTTTGGTAGGTAAGCGCCTTGTCGCCACAGATCTAATCAGGTTAGTGCTAATCGGAAGGAAAATCTAAATGTGTAAGTAGTAGTTTTATTTGTAATTTCCAAAAAGGTACATTTTGCATACCTTTGTTATTTACGATATGAAATTAAAAATAACGAACTAATCATCTAGAGGTATATAAATAAAAAGGATGTTGGCATATAAGAGATTGATAAACTCCAACTTCGTTTCACCGATCATCATACATTTTCTTGGCAAAATCATTACTCTCCTTTGGGCCACAGTCAGGTATAAAACCTCACCTTTTACACACTTGTAATGCGACTCCATTCCTTCGTTGTGCTCTTGTATTTAAAGTGTCGGTACTTGACATATAGATATATTGTTGACGTACTTCAAACGTAAAAACGAATCACTTATTTTAATTATTTCTAAATGAACGATTATTATAAGTTTTTGGGATAAAACAGACGTTCTTCTCTAGAAAATAGGGTGTTAACTCAATATTACTTTACAAAGTGAGAATAGATTGTTGCTGTAATGCTTTAGTGAAGGTGGTGAATTCCTCTTACTGTTATCATCGTATTATTGGTATTGAATTCCTGCAAAATGAATGTATTAATTGCCCTGTGCAGGTCCTTCTAACCTTGAACGTACTGTTCAATTTTGGTTTATGGTTCTTCCCATTTTCATACATAATTTAGGTCGTCAGTAAATAGTAATAGAAAAAGAATGTTATATTATTCACAGTCACAAAAATAGACACATATATAGTCTAAATATAAAGTTTTTGGAAAGCCAACACTTATTATATTAAATAATTACAGCAAAATACTTCACTGCTACCTTTTTCTGTGGACATAAATATATAAAAAAACGTAATTTTGATCGCACCGATTTGTAAAAAAGTGACATAGATCCGTCGTCGATGAGCCCTACTGGGCGACTGATTTATGAACGAACGAGAGTGATGACACTACTTATTATAGGCAAAAAAGAGATGGCGATAATGTGTATGCGCTTGGAATAAAATAACGTATGTGCCAAAACGAATTGCCTTATTTTATGAATGAAAAGTATTATTAAAACGAAAACTGTTTTACAAAAACTTAGATAAGATTATTATCAATGTTTTAAAGTAAACTATGTTTAATAAATCTAACGCATTGCGCCTTGAGGCTAAAAAAATCATAAACATGGATAGAACTTTGCGATTTTTTTGTATCGAGAAAATTTTATCGTATCGTGTATTCCTTTTACAGGATACTAGATCATATAGTCAAAAATCATACACTTAAATATTAAGTTCGGCTATCATATGGTAAGAAAGGTACACTTAAAAGAAAAAGCACGGTTTTCGCAATGTGTCACCTTAAAGCTACTACAATCTGTAAAATTCGTTTAATAGATTTTCAACTTTAACGCTAAAGTAATAGGTTCAAGATTGATTGCGAAAATTTGTCAGTTTCGGGTACTTTGATGTGCTGGCGTCTGTACATCTTGGCAGTGACAACATGGGACATGACGTGGTCAACTATGCGTTAAGCAAGATCTAGACAAATTTAACATCTAAATTGGTAAGGGCAAAATTTATAGGTATATACTAATGTGACATGTTGATTTTTTTTCTTCACAGTTTTATGTTTTCAAGTTCTTCTGTCAACACTAACTTCCTATTTTGGTTATACTATAATTTTAATTAATTTATATGGCAGACCAAAAGCAACATAATACTACAATATAAATTTAATTGTCTGTTTACAATATCACAATGACGGCTTAGAAAATAGTGTTTAAATTAAAAAATAAAAAGATTTTTGTTATAGCTAAAGTTACAACTAAAAACTCAATTTTCAAATTTTTTGTCTGTCTGTCTGTTTGTTTCGACTAATCTACGAAAAGGCCCGACCGACATTAATACAATTTGGTAGGGGGATACTTTGAACCTTGAGGAAGATGTTGACTTTACACAGTTGTTAAGACTTTACTTTACACTCCGTCTACATAGCATCCGACATGTTGACTTTACAGTCAACATGTCGGATGCTATGTAGACGGAGTTTCTGTCAACAATATTAGTTATGCCGACGACATGGTGTTGCTGAGCGCGTCGATTTGTGGGCTGAGGAGACTTCTCAGTACGTGTACTGAATACGCGCGTGGACATGGACTAAGGTATAATGGGAAGAAAAGCCAATTCATGGTCTTTCAGGCCATCGGTGTGTCGAGTCCTATGAATTTACCGCCTGTTCATCTCGAGGGTGTCCCAATAGACCGAGTGGACCAATTTAAATATCTGGGACATCAGCTCACCGAGGACCTTAAAGACCATGCGGACATGGAGCGAGAGCGGAGGGCGCTGTCTGTGCGAGCCAACATGATAGCCCGCAGGTTTGCGCGTTGTTCTGTTGCTGTGAAGGTCACACTTTTTAAAGCGTACTGCACGTCCCTTTACACATGCAGCCTGTGGGTTGACTATGCTGGCAGGGCATACAGCGCCCTCCGTATCCAGTACAACAATGCGTTCCGGGCAGTGTTGGGGCTGCCCCGTTTCTGTAGCGCATCAGGGATGTTTGCGATGGCGCGCACTGATTGTTTCCACGCTGTTATGCGCAAGCGGTGTGCGTCCCTGGTGCGCCGGGTGCGGGACAGCCCCAATGCTATCCTGGCAATGATCGCTGACCGGTTGGACTGCCCTTATATCCGGCATGGCTGTGACAGGCATGTTGCTGTTCCGATGCCGGTTAGAAAATTATAATTATTGTATGTGTTTTTATTTATTTTATTTTTGATGACAATTTGGTGATTTAATTTAAAAAAATTATATTAATTTTTATTGTTAATCTTTTTATTGTTAATTTTGATTTCATTTCTAAATTTGTATGTGTATTGTTTTATAATTGTATGCCTAATGAGTCCATTGTTACTTGATTATGAATAAATAATAATAATTTACAAGACCTTTTATAACAAGCTTCCCTCTGCTTTGCTAGATTTGCAGTTTAATGAGTTTAAAGCTAAAGTAAAATCCAACCTTTGTTCAAAGGCATACTATTCTATCAACGACTATTTAAACGATAAGAATAGTTGGTCGCTGTGATCAACTCAAGACAATGTTTATGTTCTTTCAATCCAGAATTAGTCTTCCTACTGACAGTTTATATGGGTAGTTCATATAATTGTTTTTATTTTTATTTAACTGCTTTTGTTAGTTTATTTTCTTTTCATTTCATTTATTGTGTACTTATATGTATCATTTGCATCGTATATGTAAGCGGGCACGCCCTTTATGCCTAGAGGCTTTATTAAGGTTTTAAGCACTGTTTACGATTTTGTTTTAGTATTTATTTCAGCTTGAGTTTAGTTTTCAATGTTTTGTTGGTATATTGGCGTGTGCTAGCTGACATATGGCGAATAATGTATGTTTTGTTTTATAATATTCATAACTTACACAATACTGTATAGAATCAAGTTCTTCTAACTTAACAGACAGCTGTGCTGCTGGGGAGTTTGTTGCGCCACTTCTTCTTCCCAGCTAAAGCACTAGGAAGTGTCGAAGGGCGGGCGTTTTGGGGGGACTGTCTCATGTAACTTTGACGTTCAAAAAGTGCTGACTCTCAGCCTAGTTTGTATAAATGACTTTTGATTTTTTGATTTTTTTAAGACTACTTTTTATCGACATACAAGCCAAATTATTATGAGTAATGTATTTTTGTTTCACATTTATTTTTTAATTTATTTTGCTAAAAATTCCTACTCACACTTACCTCCTGAACGCGACTCCGCACACGTCACAAGGAAAAGGTCTTTCCCCTGTATGTACCCTCAGATGCTCGTTCCTCATAGAAAGTGTCCGAAACGCGTGTCCGCAGACCGGACACGCGTGCGGACGGCGCGGACATGTCCCTTCTGTGGTCGACGTCTTGTTACAGGACAGGCACGAGTCGTCTTCTTTGCCATGGACCTCTCTACGATTGGAAATGAAACGTTCTGAAAATTTTAGTTTAGGTCTATCCATATTCCACTCAACTTCATGTCACGGTTTTCTGGGTATACTGTTCCCGTACGTTTGTGAATTGTCTGGAAGACAGAAGGTCGAGATGGTTCGGGACCCAGATAAACGGGATGTAAAAATAGCCAGCACCTACTGATAATTTACGAGATGGCTCGGAGCCCAGATAAAGGAAATTTACAAAGACCCACCACATAGCTGTCATTTACGAAATGGCTCGGGGCCCAAATAAACGGGATTTAAAAATACCCAAAAATTGGTCGTTATCTACGAGATGGCTCGCCCTGATAAAAGGAATGTAAAGAGACTGATCAAATAACATCATCTACGAGATGGCTCGGGGCCCAGCTAAACGGGATTAAAAAGAGCCATCACATAGCCATCATCTACAATATGGCTCGGGGCCCTGAAGAACGGGATGTAAAGAGATCCATCACATAGCCATCATCTACAAGATGGCTCGGGGTCCAGATAAACGGGATTTAAAAAGACTGATCAAATAACATCATCTACGAGATGGCTCGGGGCCCAGATAAAAGGGATGTGAAATTACCCATTCCATACTAAGCATTAAAAAGATGGCTCCGGGGCCCCGACAAAGAGGATTTAAAAAGATCCTTCACTTAGCCGTCATCTACGAGATGGCTCGGGGTCCAAATAAATGGGATGTAAAGAGACCCATCATTTACGAGATGGCTCGGAGCCTAGATAAACGGGATTTTTAAAGATCCATTGGGTTACAAAGTTTTAATTTTAGTATAGCATTTTTATATTACAAAGCCAACCGCGTTTTAGTTGAGGTTACCAAGTGTAGAAACACACATCCGTATCGTCAGAGACAATAGCGAAGTCGGAAGTGTGTGTGTGTGTTATGTGATGACGCAACTTGTCTTCACGCACACAGTCAGAGCGTGTTTGCACACTTGGTTATTACAACTGCCCCGTTGGTCTCGTGGACGCACGCGCAAGTGCTTCGATTCTTAGGTCGGGCAAAGTGTTATTGGGTTTATCCATTAAGAATTCCTTAGTAACAGCCCGGAGTTTGGAAGTTGGCGGTGTGATACCCCCGTGCCTCGGAAAGCACGTTAAGCCGTTGGTCCTCTGCCTGATATCTCTCCGGTCGTGTCGGATTACCGTCCCATCGGACTATGAGAGTGAGGGAACAGTGAGTGCCCCTGTGTCTGCGCACAGACGCCTGCACTATAATATTTCCCGTGCCGATGGCCGAAATACGGCCTGGACGGCTATATGTAATACCACAAGTACAACGCTCATCGCTTCGTGAGATAAAAATACTATACTACTAAAGTAACATTTAACACATCACCTTCAAAATCTCAATTCTAAAAACCAGACGGACAATACTCGTAATTTTAAGAACGTTCAGTCTGACCTCAGTCTCAATCTGTCAATAATACCTGTGTGTGAGTTAATTTTCCTATTAAAGTACGGAACCTAGGTCACTTACTTGACATGTTTGTGCAGATCAATGGCGTGCGTGAATGTAGCGTGACAGTGGGAACACGCTCCGCCCGTAGATTCTGACTCTGCGCTCGCATACATGCCTATTGTAGACAGACAGTGACAAAAAACTTTTTATAAAAAAATTAACAAACGACTTCCTTAAAAAAAAACACTACTTACATAGTCAAAAATAACTTTAATTTCGAAATTCGGTGTCTTAGGATCTGTATTTAAGGTTTTTTTGCCACCGACTTGTGTTTTTTTAAAGAAGGCGGTTGTGATTTTTTTGTAAAAAGTTTTTATTTTTAACTTTTTAGTTATGGTAGATACCCCACACTAATCTAATCGCGTTATTCGTTCATTTGTCGCGCCAATACCTACTTAATGCAAATTTAAGACTTATATGGTTTTCACATGGATCCCATTGTCCGAATGGAACCAAATTATGTAATGTATGTAATGTTTATAAAATGGGAGCATTCAGGAAGCACCAGCTTTCAAATAAAAAAAAATCATCAAAATCGGTTCACCCAGTCAAAAGTTATGAGGTAACAAATATTTAAAAAAAAAATACAGACGATTTGATAACCTCCTCCTTTTTTTTAAGTCGGTTAAATATTTAAAAGTGTGTACTTCGATGGTTTTTTTTTTGTGTGTGTGAAATCATCTAATGACGTCTCCCGCTCTAGAGTGGAGCGGGAGGGCGTGTCAGACTTTTACTGACTAAAACCCACCCGTGTTCCTTCAGTTGCCCATGTGCCAGGGTCACGGTATCTCTTTCGAACAAATCTCGCAACCGTGGCAGGTATTTAGATGGTTGAGACATGTTGAGAGGACGGCTTACAAACGGTAGTTACGGAGGCAAGGCGATGAGTGGAAACGCCGGGAGGGGCGCCCTAGGAGAACATATAGTGACCTTATTGGTGATGTTCTTCAGAAAGGTCAGGTGCGTAGTACTCGCAACCGGCGTGTGTGTATGACCAGATGTATGAAAGTAAACGACGCAAAAGGTGTATGTTAGGATCGTAGCAGGTGGCAGTTTCTGCTTACCGTTATGGGAAAAAGGCGTGGTTGTATGTATGTGTATTATATGAAAGCTGTAACTTCTTACTACAAAATAAGAAATTTCTTTAGATGAGGTTCAAACTATCTATCCAATTTTTTTATGCCCAGGGAATAGGCTCGACCCTTATTATATGGGACTTAAACATAACTGGCGAAATATGGTTGTACTTTAGATCTCTGCCCAACCGTTCAGGGAAGAGAGTGCAAGGCGTGATTTTAATAGTTAATTAAAGACCATCCATAAATTACGTCACACAAATTTCAGTGTGACGTCACATATTTTGCAATTTTACATCTAGACACTGTTTTTTTTTTTAAATTCTTTCATAGTTTATATTTCGTGTTTTAATAGTACTTTAAATATGTATATTCAGTTTTGAAATGTGACGTCACAAAATTTAGGGGCCCTCCCACCCCCTTGTCACACAATGTCACACTTTGTCGACCCCCTCCCCCCCCCTAACCTGTGACGTAATTTTGACCCCTTATTTATGCCTTAAAAACATAATTAGTTATTAGAAACCCATTTCTAGTAGTGATGAGCCGGATATCCGTATCCGTATTCGCGGATATCCGATGGAGAAGAAAGTTCCGTATTCGATACTTTTTTGGCGGATCTTTTAACTTATTAGTTTTCAATACATAGATGAAATCCTATATATAGGAGATTAGGTAGCAATGAAAAACGATTAAATTATTCCATTCGGATTATTTTTTATTTCTTAAAATCTAATATTTAGTGACTAAACTATAAAAAAAGACCCGCGCCATGCTGTCAAGCAAAGCGTCAAATGGCGTCAACTATCGGTTCAAGGTCACACGCACGAACACCAATTGAGTAAGAAAGTTAAGATCCGTATCTGCGGAACTTATCACCAAATATCCGGATCCGTATCCGCGGATATAAATTTTAACGATCCGGCACGGTATATCTAGGCACACAAAATGTTACTAGTGATGAATTACATAAATAATAATGATTCCTACCTGGTTTACTATAGGCTCGTGCAGTCATATCGCTGTGTTCCTTCTTGCGATGCTTGTACAAAGCCGTCTTGTTCGGCAACACCTCGTCACAATCCCGGCACGGTATCCTAAGCAAAGATGAATTGTACCCTTACATTAGTATGAGAGATTGGCCCATAGTGAAACTGTAGCGACATCTACACCACCACTTGTGAACTACTTGACGTCACGTTAAGCCGAGTTTACCACGCAATTAGCATATACAGGGTGTCCAGTAAATAGCACGACATACTGCAGGGGGTGATAGCTTGGGTCACTACCTATCAATACAACACAATATATGTTCAGCAAAATCTTACGGATTTACAGTTTTACAAAATTTTCCGAAATACCGAAAAATCTCTACCTTGAAACAGATTTTTAAGCATCTCGTAATGAAAAAATCCTTTTCTAGTACTTTTTTTTACATCAAATTATTCGTGAATAGTTACTTGACTCATTGATAAGTCTTTATTCTATCAAAGACAAGAATTTTTTCAAGAAATACTACTTTTTTGTTTAAATTTGCACAGAACTATTTTCTTATCACTTAAGTTTAACCTACAGTGGTGAAAAAAAAAATCCGTAAGATTTTGCTGAACATATATTGTGTTGTATTGATAGGTAGTGACCCAAGCTATCACCCCCTGCAGTATGTCGTGCTATTTACTGGACACCCTGTATACAACGTCCCGACATCAATCCGATCCAGCCCGTCTCTTTCTGCCTTCTACTTCCAGTGATACCCAAGCCGAAGACCGTCCACCCGTGAGGAGTCGATTTAGATTTAAGTTTTTATGGCCTGGCTGGAGGGACACCCTGTCATTCCCACAAAAAGAAAATCGTCAGGTAGCCCATCAGACGGTCGGTGGATCTTCCCTTTCCTACGGAGGTTGAGTAAATGTTACACCCTGTTCCTCATTCCTCCAAAAAACAGACAGGTAATTATACTGGTATCTGTTAAGGTTTTCAATATTATCAATGCTACCCAATAGCAAATCGCTCTGTAGTGCACAAAATATTGTTTACTCACTGTGCTGCGCATTTTCACCCGTATAAGTGTCGATTTTGTGGGGAGTACCTACTAAAAATCGAATCCTTTCTTCGTACTTTTTACTTGCTGTTGCCAGGAAATCAGAAAATCAGGACACTTAAGCATGTGGTCTATGGTGAAAGATAGCACCTTACCACCGAATCCCCCAAAGAAATTGTCAGTCCATGCGCCAAACACGCTGTATAGAGAGGTCGTGAGCAAAATTTCATGCTACTAGAACCCAGCGATTTGGTCTGAGTGTTACCTGTTAGTGAATGAATGAATTAAAGATGTTTATTATACCTATAGTCATCCCTGCTGCTCTTGTTGGTGGTGCCAGGGTCGTCAGTTGTCTTGCCGTGCACCTTCTTACGATGGTACGCCAGGCCCCAGCTGTGTTACGGGAAAAATAAATAAAATACAATAGCATAGAAAGAAATAGTAACACAAAATAATTATTGTCCAGGTAAAGTAGGTTCACAGATTAACACCAAGTTGAGATGACACGAGTACCTTAAAATATTACCTACAGCTAGGTTACATTATATTATTTCAAAGAATGAAAAAACGTTTTTTTTTTGCTGTACATATTTACCGTAACTTGTTGCATCTAGTTACATTGGAACCCGTCTCCAACACAGTTGGAAAAAGACTAGGCAGAAAAAATACCACTTTTCATATTTACGGCTGGATCATATTTGAAAGTAGCGGTGGCCTAGTGGTATCAGCTCCGACTTAAAAGTTTATAGGTCGTGAGTTCGAACACAGACAGTTGTCGGCCACTTCACTTTGTGTATACAAGATAATTTTTTATCCAGTGCGCAAATTTTAACAAATGAAACTTAAACGAGTTATAATAACCATGCAATGTTTACTTTGATATATCTCAGTACAAAAAAATTAAGTTATCGTTAACGAAAGATGTCTATTTTGAAACTGGTTTTTATGGTAACTTGCGCGGCGGCGAAGGTGAACGACCGAGCGTAGCTACTAGTACCTACCCGCTGTTCGATCGGTCAAAATTCTAAGAAGTTCGAAGTACCTACGCCAACGCGCGGTTACTGAGTTATTCCTATTGTCGATAACATATTAGGTACGAAATATGTAGGGTGTCCACAGTTTACTGATTTAAGGCCGGATAAAAATTAAAAAAAAAACGTATAGAAAAAATTGTTGAAATGTGTTCTATTACTGATACGGAACCATCAAAAAAAATAATTGCGCACTGGTTATAAAATTATCCTGTATAATTTCATCACCACTGCTCTCAAAACGGTGAAAGAAAACATCGTGAGGAAACCAGCATGTCCTAGAAGTAAAAATTCAAAGACATGTGACTAGGTCCCCACTCCCTCTGGAAGAGTAGAGGCCTGTGTCCCAGCAGTGGGAATATTATAGACTGATTACGCTACTGTATCTGTACGCAATAATATATTTACCTGTTCGGAAAGGTAAGTTCGCACTGGTTACACTTGTACAGAAAGTTCTCGTTGGCGTGCTTCATGCGTCTGTGTACTTGTAGGTACGTCCAGTGCAGGTACGAGCGCCCACAGTCCTGTTACAAACAGAAATTCTATTCAGTATTATTAAAACAGACTTATTAACTAGGTAACTAAACATAATAGTTTTTTAAAATATTATATATTTTCTATTTTTAGGGTGATTTGAATTTTGTGCCATATGTCAATGCACTTTTCGTGTTTTGTTTGTGACGTAAGGTAGCGTTGTTTTCGAAGACATTTTTTTTGCTATCCTCGTACTGGTAAGACAAATAAGTCGCCGTATCCCAGTATGCCGGTGGCAGAACGTGCAGAGGAGTCGGCGTCGGCTTGTGCTTTGCCGTCGGCATATTTGTTAGATACTGTTACCTCGCACAGGAAGTGTTAGACTACAGGAAAGTCACCGTATCCCAGTATACCCGTGGCAGAGCGTGCGGAGGAGTCAGCATGAGGAGGCATGTGCTGGGCCGTCGGCATGTTAGTTAGCTAAAGTTACGTCACACTGGAAGTGTTTGACGACTGGGAAGTCACCGTATCCCAGTATGCCGGTGGCAGAGCGTGTGGAGGAGTCGGCGTCAGCTGGTGCTGGGCCGTCGGCATGTTAGTTAGCTATGTTACCTCGCACAGGAAGTGTTTGACTACAGGGAAGTCGCCGTATCCCAGTATGCCGGTGGCAGAGCGTGTGGAGGAGTCGGCGTCGGCTTGTGCTGGGCCAAAAGGTCGTTCAACTACAGATGCGGGTGTTGCTCTCTTGAAACACATTTTTAACGCATGGGAGAACTCGCAAAATGCTATCGGAGTATTCTGTGATCTCTCCAAAGCCTTTGATTGCGTGCACCATGACACGCTTTTGCGTAAACTACGTCATTACGGTGTCCATAACGAAGCTATAAACGTAATAAATTCTTACTTACATAATAGGTTCCAATGTGTAGATATTAATGGTGTAAAGTCTGCCGGGCTACCGGTTCAGTTAGGTGTGCCTCAAGGCTCTATACTCGGCCCATTCTTGTTCTTAGTGTATATCAATGACTTGCCATTCTTTTTAAAGGGTATTTGTGACGTTGTACTGTTTGCAGATGATACATCTCTTATTTTTAAAGTAGACAGGAACAGACCAGATTTTGACGACGTGAACAGTGCACTCTCAATGGTTACCGATTGGTTTACGGCAAATAACCTAGTTCTCAATGCCAAGAAAACCAAATGTGTAAAGTTCGCCTTACCGAATGTTAGAAATCTAGGTCCCAACATCGTCTTAGATAAAGAGGTGCTTAAAACTGTAGACTCGGCAGTTTTTCTGGGCATAACAGTGGATGGCAAACTTCAGTGGGGCCCACATATTTCAAGCCTAGCGGGAAGGCTCAGTTCAGCTGCCTACGCCGTCAGAAAAGTAAGACAATATACTGACGTTGATACAGCTCGGTTAGTCTATTTTAGTTATTTACACAGCGTTATGTCTTACGGTATTCTACTGTGGGGAACTGCAGCTGATATTCAAAATATTTTTGTCCTTCAGAAACGAGCTGTTCGAGCAATTTACCAGCTAGGTGCCAGAGTTTCCCTAAGGGACTTTTTTAAAGATATTGGTATTCTTACGGTGTCATCACAATTCATTTTCGCCAACATCTTATATATTAGGCAAAATATACACTTATACGCTAAAAACAGTGATATTCACACTGTTAACACTAGAAGTAAGGACAAACTACGTGTTCCCTTTCACCGGCTTCATAAGGTGCATAACTCATTTGTTGGGCTTGGTATAACATTTTACAACAAGCTACCACCTTCTTTACTAGAATTACCTTTTAATGCGTTTAAAGCTCAAGTAAAATCCAACCTTTGTCAAAAGGCGTACTATTCCATCAACGATTATTTAAATGATAAGAATAGTTGGTCGCTGTGATTAACTCAAGACAATGTTTATGTTCTTTCTCCAGTATTAGCGTACCTAGTGATAGGTTCAATATAATTGTTTCCATATTTTTTTCCTGTTTATGCCAATTTTATTTTATTAGTATTGCATAATGTGGTTAGCTAGCGAACTCGACAAGTAATCATTCAATTCTTGCTTGAGCAACCGGCAGCAAGTTCGCCATGCTCCCTTAGATGTCAATGCTTGCGGTAGCGTCGGGGGTCGGGTTGCCCCCTTCCCTCAAATATGGCGAGGGGGGCAATGGCTGATCTTTGCGTTATGCTCGTGAACGGGTGCTGCTTGTGGTGACTGGTCGTCTTGCTGACTTTGATGTTGATATTATTATTAATATTACTTACCTGTTTAATTTATTTTACGTCGATGGTCCTAGTTTATCATTTGTGGCCTCGAGTTGTAACTCAGGTCGTAACAGCTATGTGAACATTCAGCATTGCATGTGTAAGCTGTCACGCCCTTTATGCCAGTTTTATATTTTTGCAGCCATGTTTCTATATACATTTTTTTTTTTTTGCTTATGTTTGAGTATAGTTTTCATTTTATTTGTTGGTATATTGGGTTGGCTAGCTGGCATATAGCAAATCATTTAATTTAATTTGTGTCTCTTAATGTTTTACTGTATACCATTGTATAGAATCAAGTTCTTCTAACTGGACAGACAGCTGTGCTGCTGGGGAGTTTGTTGGCCACTTCTTCTTCCCAGCTAAAGCACTAGGAAGTGCGCGACGGGTGGGCGTTTTGGGGGGACTGTCTTTTGTAATTTTGACGTTCGAAAAGTGCTGATCCTCAGCCTAATTTGAATAAATGACTTTTGATTTTGCCGTCGGTATGTTAGTTAGCTAATGTTACCTCGCACAGGAAGTGTTTGACGACAGGAAAGTCGCTGTATCCCAGTATGCCGGTGGCAGAGTGTGCGGAGGAGTCGGCGTCGGCTTGTGCTTTGCCAGAGGCATATTTGTTAACTACTGTTACCTCGCACAGGAAGTGTTTGACGACTGGAAAGTCGCCGTATCCCAGTATACCGGTGGCAGAGCGTGCGGAGGAGTCGGCGTCGGCTTGTGCTGGGCCGTCGGCTTGTTTCTTGGCGTCGGCTAGTGAGCGTTTGTAAAACCCGTGGGTTGTTTTATGGGTTGTGCATCTGGAGACAGCAAAATGAATGTGGGGTCGTGATGAAAATTTTTTTTCTGCAAAGGTCAGTGTCGCGAGATTTGTTCGAAAGAGATACCGTGGCCCTGGCATATGGGTAACTGAAGCAACAGTAGTCAGTAAAAGTCTGACACGCCCTTCCGCTCCACCTTAGAGCGGGAGAAGTCATTTGGTGATTTCCCACCCACAAAAAAAAAGCTGTCCAAGCAAACAAATAAAAAAAAAACCGGCCAAGTGCGAGTCGGACTCGCGCACCAAGGGTTCCGTACAAACCTGTAGTGTTTAATACCTCTACGCGTTCATGAGGAAAGGGGTAGTAATTTTAAAAGATTAAAAATATTTTTATTACATGATGTAACTAAAAATGTACAGTTTTCGCATTTTTTTCTATATCTGTGCTATAAGACGTTGCTTCTTACCAAATTTCAAAATTCTAGATCGACTGGAAGTACCCTTTAGGTTTTTAGTCCCTTGCGAGTTTCGAAAAATAGCGGAAATTTGCGGCATAAACGGCTATATCTTTTGATTGCGATAGCTTAGAAGTTTGATTTTTTCACAGGTCCAAGGGACAGTAGATTTGAGTATTTGATAATTATAAATTTCAGCTTGATACCTCCACGCATTCCTGAGAAAAAGGGTCTTGACAGACGGACGGACGGACGGACGGACGGACGGACAACAAAGTGATCCTATAAGGGTTCCGCTTTTTCCTTTTGAGGTGCGGAACCCTAAAAACTAGATCTGGGTGCTTACTCTCGAATATAATTCCAATAGATCGACATTGGTCAAACGTCAGTTGGTTGAGTTAAACGTCAGGGATTGGCTAGACTCAGTGAGTCCAGCCAATCACTGACGTTTGACTGACAATTCCAATGTCGAACTATTGGCGATTTCTATCTGACAACTCTGAGAAGAGAACAAATAATGGCATAAATTTGATGAAATGATGTGAAAATGAAATTATTTTATTGTCATCGGTCTTCGATAAGTGTGAAAAGATTCAAATTAATCCGACGTTTTGAACGGGGTGAAGATTACGTTCAAAGATTCTGTTACACAGGTACATACTGCTGGACTTAGGCCTCCCCCAATTTGGGGGGCTTTGCCATAATCGCCACGCTTGGCAGGCGGGTTGGCGATCGCAGTATGATGGTAAAATGCATAGAGAACGCTGCTGCCCATTCTCTAGTAATTCCCTTAGTCACCTTTTACGACACCCACGGGAAGAAATGGGGTGGTGTTATTCTTTACGTCCGCCACCACACAGTACAGTTTAAAAAAATCATGTCAAAATACTTTTAATCTCTGAAATTTATGTTAACAAACCTTTTTTTTCTAGTTTTGAAATCATCGAATGACGTCTCCCGCTCTGGGCGGAGCGGGAGGGCGTGTCAGACTTTTACTGACTAAAACCCATCCGTGTTCCTTCAGTTGCCTATATACAGGGTGTCCAAGAACCTGGCGTCCAACTGGATTCCCACGATGCCCCAAGTTCTAACAGTACTCAGAAAAATATTTTAAAAAATCCACCCCATGTACTTACAGAATTATACTGATTTCAAAAAAAAAGGGGAAATGAGCACCCTGTGACATACTTTTGAATGCTGTGACTGCTAATGCTGATAATTTCGATATTTCTTGGAGGTTTTGTTATCTAGGGTATTGCTGTGTCTAAATAGAATGTAAAAATAATGTACTTATTGTACCATTTTAAAATAAAATATTATTTTAACTAAAGGTGATATGGAAAACTATTGAATTTCGCAACTTTGACCGACTGTAGTGTAAAAAAAATGTACCAAAATAGTATGGCAAGTGACGTCAAATTTTGACGCGTTTATTCCTCTTTTTAAAAAGGTATAATACTTACACATTAATTTGAAAAAAAAAATTTTGATAATATTTTTACTCAACAACCCAATTTTTACGAAGTGCCTACCTACTAACGGTAACTGTCGGACCCTTTCTTATCTTAGAAACTGTTATGTTACTACTATTATTTACTTCGGTTCCAAGAGTGAGCAAGAAGGAAATACACACAGGTAGATGGGTTCCCAGTAGAATAAAAGCAAAGAATGTTAGTTTAAAGATATTTTATTACAATAAATGTTCAAAATGTTGACCACCCGCGGCAATACAAGCTCTCACTCTCCTTAAAAAGGACCGCTTTATGTTTCGCGAGTAACTTTTTTGACGTATCACCTGCACTGCTTGTGTTATCTTCTCACGAAGGTCAGCGATGTCATTAATGGGCTTCGCATAAACGAGCTCCTTCATAGTTCCCCAGAAAAAAAATTGCACTCCGGGAGTGCCGGCAGAAGTGAAAACTTGATTATTAACGTTGAGCATGTTTGATATTTTGGAATGGTTAGGGAATAATTTGTTGTTCAATTTCCATATTTTAAGCACTTTATATTCACGAATTTTACGAATACACAACAATGTGATCACTACACAGACGGTCGAGCCATCAGCTGTCACCATCCATGGATGCGCGTGGCACGCTGTAACATAGACGAACATTCGCGCAAGCGCCCTGCGCCGCCTAAACGAAACAGTAGGCCCAGGCATACATTTTCGCCGCGCCGTAGAGAGGGGATAGCTGTCTACTCTCCATCCGTCCTACGCTTTTTCGATCAGGTCACGTGTCCTGACGCGAGTTTAAGATTTTATACCCATTACAGAAAAAGTGCTCAACGCCGCTAAAGAAGTTTTCACTTCAAAAAATCCAGCGGATTTAAGTCAGGTGAGCGGGCTGGCCACGGGATTGTTCCTGATCGCCCAATCCACCTGTTCGGGTATTGCTCGTCCAAAAACTCTCTAACGGATACGCGAAAATGTGCTGGACAGCCGTCGTGTTGGAACCACATATCTGGTGGGGTCTCTTCTAGTAAGTTTGGCAAATCATTTTGAAGAAAATTTAAATATGATTCGCCAGTCAAATTCTCGGGCATCTCAAATGGACCAATAATATTCCCACAGAGAATACCGGTCCACATGTTCACTTTGAACCGGTACTGGGATCTATCTTCTCGCATCAAGTGCGGATTTTCCACATGCCACTCGTGCAAGTTGTGTAGGTTCATGTAGCCATCCTTCTTAAATGTTGATTCATCTGACCACAAAATTTTGTCGATAAAGTTTTCGTCTTCTCGATGTTTTTGCAGGATTGTTTCACAAAACGCGACTCGGCTCGGATAGTCTCGAGGTAAAAGACTTTGCACTCGCTGTACGTGGTACGGATGATATTCTTCTTTTTGGAGAATACTGTGTGCTGTGCTCTTCGGTATCCCCGTATCAGCTTCTATTCCTCGCACAGAGATGCTTGGATTTGCCGACACCGCCTCTAAAACTTCATCGCGTATGAAGTCATTTACGGGTCGTCCTTCACCAGCTACTTGATTGGGGAACCGCCCGTCACATAGTGATCTGTGCACATTAATGAAAACTCGATGGTCGGGATATCGCGTAGCCCTCGGATACCTTTCTCTGTAAAGTCTCGCTGCAGCTCGTCCATTACCTCTACATTCTCCATAAATGTAGTGCATATTTGCGTATTCTTGCGGAGTGTAGGTCGCCATGGTAGCACACACAAAACACAAACTGTCCAAACACAGGCAAAGGTCGTCGTAAAGAGTTCGTTTCAAAGTCCAGAGCACAAAGAGTAATCGAGTCCAATAAACAAAGCTTTAAATCGTAGTACGTGATCAATGGTAACAATAAGAGAGAGGTGCGTAGTAACGGCAGGAGGCAGTGACGCGTACTGACCGTACTGTTATCCTAAATAGCACGATCCCAGATAGCGTCACTATCTATCTCACTCGCACCTCTAACCTTTTTCTCCCTCACTCTTACCTGAATAATGGGGTACCATAAAGAAGAACCAGCAAATCGCAAAGATAGTTTCTGTCTTGCTCCCTCCTGTTGTAATAACGAATCACTATGGTGAGATGCATGCACATACCGTCCCTTACGGTCTAACCTGTTTTTTGAGAGGCCTGTTGTTATTTTTATGAGCATACAATAGTAATTCTTTAGAGGTTAGATTCAATTCGTCGTAAATTTTTCTTTCTAAGAATTCTGTAAGACATCGTAAAAATTGGGTTGTTGAGTAAAAATATTATCAAAATTTTTTTTTTTCAAATTAATGTGTAAGTATTATACCTTTTTAAAAAGAGGAATAAACGCGTCAAAATTTGACGTCACTTGCCATACTATTTTGGTACATTTTTTTTACACTACAGTCGGTCAAAGTTGCGAAATTCAATAGTTTTCCATATCACCTTTAGTTAAAATAATATTTTATTTTAAAATGGTACAATAAGTACTTTATTTTTACATTCTATTTAGACACAGCAATACCCTAGATTACAAAACCTCCAAGAAATATCGAAATTATCAGCATTAGCAGTCACAGCATTCAAAAGTATGTCACAGGGTGCTCATTTCCCCTTTTTTTTTTGAAATCAGTATAATTCTGTAAGTACATGGGGTGGATTTTTTAAAATATTTTTCTGAGTACTGTTAGAACTTGGGGCATCGTGGGAATCCAGTTGGACGCCAGGTTCTTGGACACCCTGTATGCCAGGGCCATGGTAAGTTTTTCGACCATGCCTGGCAGATGTTAACAAACCTGGAATACGTAGCGAAGCTAACTTTACAGATGTGGCAGGTAAACGGGTTTTTCACTCCCTTGTGTATCGCGCGGTGTGTGTTCAGACCACTTTCCAAGTAAAACACGCTGGAACAAAACAGAATAATCATAGTTTCAGTAAAAATACTATAAACTGGAGCTGTGCTGGTCTAGGTTCGAACCCAAACAGGAGCTGGGACGAGCTGCTAGGACGTATTACTCGATTGAAGACTTTTTAAATGACAAATTGTGACTAAATTTAATTTTCTTTGACATTCTTAATAATTAATAATATAATTCAATTACTGTATTTTATGCGGCTCATGACATTTTTCAATTGCTTCATTTCTTTTATCCTAGAGTTTAATAATTATGATAGTAAAAATAACCTGCTTATAATATTATATTTGTATGCCGATTATTGGCCGAACATACAGATCAGCTAAAATGTATAAATAACACCTTTTTGTACTTATGTTCACAAATAAAGATTGATTTGATTTGAGCTTTACCTTGTGTAAATGATTTCATCACCACTGTTCTCAAAACGGTGAAGAAAGTACCAGTCTTACCAACGGATATCAATAGTCGCTCCAAGTAAAATACTGGTATTCAGGGGTGCGTCTCATAACGTATAAACTGATTTGGTCTAATTTCATTTTATTATCGTTCATAAGATATAATCAACGTGAGATATACCAACTGTTGATATAATTTGTTTACATATAACATCGCTATATTAAATAAAATTATAGGTTCCGTTGTTATATGTTGTTAATATTAGAGATTTTCTTGTTATATCATCTATTACTTACCCGGTATTCAGCTCAGCTTCATCCGGTTGGACCGGAAGTTGACCCCCAATATAGTTGGGAATAGGCTAGGCAGATGATGTTCATCATTTCAGTCGAATGACGTCCACTACTAGCCACAAGCCTCCCCTAATTTGGGGGGATTTGCCATAATCGCCACGCTTGGCAGGCAGATTGGCGATCTCAGTATGGTGGTAAAAAGAGAACGCTGCTTCACATTCTCTCGTAAATCCTTTTTTTTGGATGGGAAATCATCAAATGACATCTCCCGCTCTTGGCCGGAGCGGAGGGCGTGTCAGACTTTTACTGACTAAAACCCACCCGTGTTCCTTCAGTTGCCCATGTGCCAGGGTCACGGTATCTCTTTCGAACAATCTCGCGTAAGTCTTTCAGTTGCCTTTTACGACACCTACGGGAAGAAATGGGATGGTGCTATTCTTATTCCGACACCACACGGAACAGATGTTGATGATGCCTAAATATTTAACTTATATCTATATATATAAAATTCAAAGTCCTGAGTGACTGACTGACTGACTGATATATCAACGCACAGCCTAAACCGCTGGTCCTAGAGACATGAAATTTGAAGGGTGTATTCTTTGTGAAGAGTAGGTATCCACTAAGAAAGGGTTTTTTGAAATTCCATCCCTTAGAGGGTGAATTGGGGGGTGGAAAATTCAAGCGGGCGAAGCCGCTGGCGGAAGCTAGTTTAGTAATAAATACTAACTCTTCACAATACTCGCAGCGGAAGGCCTTCTCAATCTCGACCACTCTTATCAAAGCGCGCGCCTCATCCGCTAACTGAGACAGAAGTGGCTCGCCCACTTCGTTCGACACTTGGCGTTTGATCGGCTTTGATAGCTTCGGAGATTCTGGAAGAAAAATAAATAGAAATTATTAGATTAACTTTATTTTTTTATAAGTTTGACTGCTGTTTGTCTGTGGCACCGTAGCTCTTAAACGGGTGAACCGATTTTGGTGCGGTTTTTTTAAAAATAATATTTAACAGTAGATCAGGTGCGTAGTATTCGCAACCGGTGAGTTTGTATGACCAATTGTATGAACTTAAACGAGGCAAAAGGAGTGTGTAGAGATCGTAACAGGTGGCGTTCCGTAGTTTCTGCCTACAGCCTGTTTCTGTTCAGCCGTTTCGACGAAACTATCCTTTGATCAAAATGTTAGTTACAAATTGTTATGAAATTTACTGGGCCACGTCTATTTTTTTTTTTTGATTTTAATGTTTAGGTCACGTGTTTTTAAATTTCGTTGTTTTTTTAACTTACAATATGTACATGATATATAGGCTAACAGATATAAAATAATAATTAAATTTATATTAAAACAGAAAACACTCACAGGGTATAAAAAATGCGTCCGCATTGCTGTCAATGGGAAAAGTGCCGAAACGCAAATGAAAAAAGTGAAATTGAAAGTAAAAGAACACGAAGGGAGAAAGATCTATATATATTTATACTGTCATAATTGCATATGTATTTATTATTTAAATTACTTTATGCTTCTAATATTACAAATGTGAAAATTTGTATGTTTGGATTTAATGTGAAAAGGAGACGGATACGCTTTCATACAATCTTGGGCCTGGATGTAAAAAGATGAAATTGGTGTCTATTGATAGGTACTATATTATTAAACAATCACTGAAAATTTTGCAGGTTTTGGCAATCTGAGAACCGAGTAAAATAAGATTTAGGAAAAGTGAGGTTACGTAACAATCTACACTTAACAGCTGATTTTTGAAGTACGATTCTCATTCTTTAAATTACAGTTGGGGTGTTAAATATAAAGAATATTATTATAATTCATCATCATCATCATAATTTTAGCCGAAAGACGTTCACTGCTGGTCATAAGTCTTCCCCGATTCGGGGGGGTTTGCCATAATCGCAACGCTTAGCAGGCGGGTTGGCGATCGCAGTGTGGTCGCAAAATGCATAGAGAACGCTGTTTCCAATTCTAAGTCCCTTAGTCGCCTCTTACGACATCCACAGGAAGAAATAGGGTGGTGCTATTCTTTACTATTCTCTCTATTCTTAATCAATAGAAGGGCTGGTGGCTAAGTAATAACAGCCGCACGGGTTAACCGATCAGGTTAAGCTACGCTTGCCGCGGTTGGTCCGTGGATGGGTGACCATCTTTACATACCAAGACCCTTCCGTGCCTCGGAAAGCATGTTAAGCCGTTGGCCCCAGCTATCTTTCGTAGATCTTAGACAGTCGTTACGGGTCATCAGAAGCCCAGTCTGACAACAAGTCTTACCAAGGGATATCATATTACCCAGTAACTGGATTGTGGAACTCAGATAGGCAGTCACTCCGTGTAAAATACTGGTACTCAGCTGCATCCGGTTAGACAGGACGCCGACCTCAACATAATTGGGGAAAGGCTAAGCAGATGATAATTTATATAGGTATTTCTAGAGTGAGGGAGAGAAAATAAAAATGTTCTTTAGTAATTTTTTTTTTTTTATCTTCAATTATGATTAAATTGTCATCTAGAAACTGTGCAGGTGGTACTATATTATCTTGGTACCTAGCCCAACTAAGGTACCATATTATTTTCATAACAAGAGGTGGTCTTTGATCCAACTACCAGCAATCTTGGCAAACATGGTCACTGCATTTTACCTGAAAGATGTAAAAAGTGGTTAATAACAGATAACATGATTAAGTACTTTTGAAAAATCTTGGTCCGATAGTTACTTAGTTCTATATAATGTATCTACATGGGCGTTTTAAATGTTTACCTATACTTTATTATATTAATTAATACCGAACTACCTGCTAAATATCTCAAATATTATGTTTACTGATAACATGTGTGATTATTGGAGAGCGAGGAATACTGTCCTACCGTGATACAGTTTATACTATGATGTAGTACAAAGGTCAGTGTGAATTACTCCCTAACAACCAAACAACCATTTACGTTTGATATGAGATCTTATTTGTTTGTTTTTTATACGTACATATAACTCATTGTACCTAAGGTTGTTATTATGCTACTAGAAATAAGAATGTTGCCCCTAAAACGACCCACTGACCTTTTATTTTTTATTTTTATTTTGTTAGTATAATAGTGAAGGAAAAAATATTGTAAAGATTGCAAGCCAGCGTGGTAGACGTTGGTGAGGTAAACAAGAAGTGAGTAAGTACTTACAGATTGTGGTGTACGCCATTGACGAATTATTGCTAATATCATTTCGTCATCCAAATCTCGACGATCTGTTGTGTTACAGCGATTAGTCGCTATGCGACAATTTACACAACGATCCATGGTATCGCTTTCCAATCGGTAGGCTGTTCGTAGAATCCAAAATGACAAGTCCAAGTCCAACGTTTAAGCGGGGTTCTCCGTGTTGGGTATGGTGGCAAGGCAAGGGTCATACAAGAAAGTAGCTCCGAAGTCCGTAGAATGAAAGCAGGGGTTGAGGAAACATCAATAAAACTATGCGTGGAAACACGATACGCACATGCAATAAACAATATGAAACGAGTGAGTGTCAGCGTTATGTCATGCATGTCATGTCAGAGTTAGCACAGACTAAACATACATTAATCGATTAACAAACGTGGATCAATTTATGTTAGTTATATAAATATTTTATTGGTTTAAGCTGTGCAGTATGTTATTTCTAATAGATTTAATTATTTTAATTGAATTAATCATCTGGTGAAGGCATCTTCTTAAATAGTATGAACGTTAATCGATTATAATTTAATCGATATTCCATTTACTTGGGAACCTTAACTTAATTTTATGATTTCTCATTTTCCAGATTGTAAATTGAGTTGATTTTTCAGATTTTGATATAGAAAAATATAAGCTTTTTTTAAAACCATTTCTCCACTTATTACATTTTGGCCCAGAAATGCCCGGCTCCTTTGTATGTTTGGACATTACTCAATCATGCAAAAACGGCCGAAATGATTTGGATGACATCTGGCACAGTTTATAACCTGATACCATTAGTCTGTAATAAAATACCTGATGTTGTTAAATGTTTACCTTTAACCAAATTTAAAAAATCCGTTCAGGGGTTTTTACTAGAAAAGTGCTATTACATCGTAGATGACTTTTTAAATGATAATCTTCTGCAATAGAGTTTGGAATGTGTACCTGTGTTATATTTTTTTCTAATATGTATTTTACTTAAATTGAATTTAAATTGTTGACATTTTAAATTAATCCTATGTTTTTCTTTTCTTTTTAAGTCATTGTTTTAATTTGCTATTAACGATTTTTATAATTGTTGTAATAGTTGTCTTAGTGCGACTAATTTTGTACGCCATGATTGGCAAAACATGTAGCTACCTCTCATTATTTTTAAGACCTGTATAATTCTGCATTCATGTTTTACAAAATAAATATCTTGTATCTTGAAGAAATACAATGCATGTTACTACTATATGATAGGTTCTTTTTATCGCGGTACTACGTTCCCGGGGAATTATTTCGCGGGCGAAGTCGCTGTCAAAGCTAGTAACATTAATAAGGTGAACTCACCAACTATCTGTACTGTATGTCTAACAAGTCCACTGGTGGGCGACAACTGTACTGACACCTCTTCCGCTTCTTCTTTTAACTCGTTCGCAAAAGCTTCAATACATTCTGCCGATTTCGATGCGTGCTCCTAATAAAAAGATAGGTAAATTAAAAACTACCGTTAGTTACCGTGGCCCTGGCATATAGGCAACTGAAGGAACACGGGTGGGTGTTAGTAAAAGTTTGACACGCCTTCCCGCTCCGCCCAGAGCGGGAGACGTTATTTGATAATTTTCCACCCAGAAATAAAAAAAGAAGGTATATTAAAAACTATAATTCGTTATTGCATGTCACGTAAAGGAATTGTTCATACACATATTTGATTTGCCTGTCTCGTTGGTCTAGTGGTCGCAAGCGCTACTTCTCCTCGTGAATGCTACCATAAACAACACTATACACAAACCTGTGCATGCCGCTGGTCCCTGAAGGCTCTCGTGCAGACGGCACACACGCGCACGAGGCGCGGCGACAACTCTTCTTCGTGCGCTCTCACGTGCATTCGTAACCGCGATCGACGGGTTAACTGCTTCAGGCATATGTGGCACTGGAAGGGTTTTATCTGCGAAATTTAACATTAAAATTTAAATAAAAACCCCTAAAACATCATAATGTTAAAAAAAAAAATGTTTTGGTCCTTAAGTTTAATAAAAAGTACCTACAATTTTTTAATACTTTGATCAAAGAATCGTCGTGTCGAAACGTCTGACACGCCTTGCCGCTCCGCCCAGAGCAGGAGACGTCATTTGATGATTTCCCACCCAGAAAAAAAAAAAACCGTAAAGACCATTATTCTCACAATCTGTTACCTGTAAATGTGTGACGCCGTGCTCATCTAAAGTCTGTTTGTCCAAAAACCGCTTGTTACACGTGACGCACACGTATCTTCGCGTGTCTGTGTGCGTACGACTGTGCTTTGTTAGGGTTGCCCTGAGGAATAAATGTTTAAATTATATTTTTTTTACAAACATTAGTTTAAAAAAAAAAGTTGTTAGAAAAAATTAGTAATAGTTCAAATTCAAATTCAAAATTCAAATTCATTTATTCACGTATAAATAGAGTAAATACAATCGGTGGTTTCCATGTTACATTATTTAGTCTTATAATTCTATTTAGCCTGTGGTATGGCATGTGAATCGTTTTCTTAAAAGTAAAAAAGGAATAAAGAAATATAAATAATGGTTAGTCTTAGCCCGTGGTCTTAGCCAATACGTGTCTCCGAAATTCATAGTCTTATATCCCCTCGTATGTCAATAAAATAATTATGTGTCTGGTAAAATACATTGTCAAATGCCAATAAAACTTAGTCATTTCTACGTTGAATTAATAATACACAACACACATTATTTAAAATATTTATATATAGAATATTTTCCTTATTCCTGTAGCCATTCATCTATCGAGTAAATCATTTTTTTAAGCAGTAGCTCTTTAAGCTTTTTCTTAAATTTTGGTAGGGGGAGATTTTGAATGTCTGTTTGTAACCTATTATAAATTTTAACGCACATAGCTGAGCAATTTTTTTTGAACACCGCAGTCTTTGGTGCAAAATCTAACACTAGTCGCTGACCATGTCTGGAGTTACGAGGGTAGACATTATCCCGTGTATAAATATCACGAGCTTTTACAAATAGATTAGGATTGGACTTTACGAACACACAAACTTCAAAAATGTACATACTCGGCAGGGGTAATATCTTGAGTTTATTAAAGTGAGGTTTACATGACTCATAAGGAGGAATACCAACAATTGCTCTTATGCATCGTTTTTGGGAAAGAAACGCCCGCTGGGAGTCTGTTGAGTTTCCCCATAGTATTAACCCGTATCGTAGCACGGAAGCTACATGGCCATGGTATGCCAACAATACCGTACTTTGGTTAGACGTAGTTCTCAGTCTGTTTAGGACATATACGAAAGTGTTAACTCTCTTGCAGACTCCGTCAACGTGTCCTTTCCAGTCTAGGTATAAATAGTTCTTGTTGTGTGTTCTCTCATTTATGAAGTGCCTGCTTGTTTAAAAGTGAAACTTGCGATACACATGCGGTCAATACCATGCCATATCCTAAAAGATTTGGGGCTTATGATATGATACGCCCTTATTAGTTTGGGAAAATAATAACAGTTGTTTAGGTCTATCATTACCTGAGGAAGAAAGTCTTCCCACAGCCCTCGACGGGACACTGCCACCTCTTCTGCTTGTCATGCTGGAAGTGCACGTGGTCGAAGAGCTCCGTCTCCGTGGCGAAGGTGGCGTCGTCACACTCGGAACAAGAGTAGCGCCCGTCTGATCTGGCTTGGTTTGATGTTTCGTGGAACTGCCTAGAAACAATGGTAGCCTTAGCCTGGCAGTAATTAACTAAGATGCGAGTCCAAAAAAGCTAAAAGCTTATGACGACCTTGACCATATACACATTTCATGCTTACAGTACCTACTTAAGTGGTCAAAAATATCTTGGGATCCCAGTAAATTTAAAGATATTGTAAATTGACGACAACCAACGTTTGAATTTTCATACAAGATGGTAAACCGTTTTATTAATTCGTATAGATTCGTGGAAAAATTTGTTTGCAAAAGAAAAAAAAAGGCGGCCCATTTTATAATCTACTCTAAAATTATAAAGAGGAAAGATTTGATGTATGTAAAATTGTTTGTAACTCTAAAACTACCTAACCGATTTTATAAATTCTTTCACTTTTGGAAAGCTACATTATTCCGGAGTAACATGAGATATATATTTCAAGCGAGCAAATTCGCGGGCGAAGTATTAGTTAATAAAATACACTTACATATGAAATTTGAGTCTCACTTTGGACGTGAAGGACTCGTTGCAGTTATGGCAGGTAACCACCTGAGGGTTGCAGGTCGGTTCCCGACTGCGGCGTTTTTTGGGACGCTGTATTATAAATAACATGGATATAACATCACATACAGACTCCGGATCAAAGTTGGTCGAAGTAAGGGAAACCTGTTCAGGTGTAGATTCATAGACGACTCCGCCTTGGAGTTTAAATGTTATGGGTTCGTTAGGACCTGGGAGGATATTACCCAGTAACTGGGTTGTGAATGTCAGATAGGCAGTCGCTTCATGTAAAAGACTGGTACTCAGCTGCATCTGGTTAGACTGGAAACTGACTCTAACATAGTTGGGAAAAGGGTAGAAAGATGTTGATGAATATTTTGTTTTGTCTACTACAATATTTGTGGTGCTTACCATAGTGAGAAGATCATTGTCTACTGACGTATCAGCTGGTCGAGGGCGTCCCTGAGCTCTCTGTAGCAAAATAATTAAGTATTCTAGCAGCGAGCATCAACGTTTCAAGGCAAGGCATTCGTTTGGAAATGTGTCTACTCAAAAGATGAATTTTTTGTTATAATTTTATTGCTGTTGCAGGAGCTCACTCATTTTTGTTGGAGATCCTAAATAAATGAATTTTGTTTGAAGATTTGGGATTTAAAGAAAGTAGGTGGCCAGAAATAAAAATCTTATAAACACAAAATAACAGCACAGATAATTTCAAACAATGTAAAGGAGATCACCCATTCTGGCATATAATTTTTTGGCAGCCATCAATTATGTTTACACATTTTTAAAGTACACATAGAATGCATTCTTGGTTCATAATTTAAAATAAATAATAGCTGTTTACTCAAGGCCATATATAGAAGAACAGGAAAGAAATTAGAACAACGTACCTTCAAGAAGTCTTCCTCAGTAGGTATACATATAAGGTTGTCCTTGGACTTTCGCTTCCGGTTTCTTCTACAGCGATGGTTTGCCAAGCTATCTGCGTTCGCGAATAATTGACTGTATGAGAGAAAATTATCAAATAAAATAACAATCAAATACCCTATGTTCCATGATATAGTGAACCATGACGGCCGTTGGTGTTTATGCTAACCAGTCCATCTCCTTTCAGAAGTTGATTGTATCTCCTGGTCTGCTGAGAACGTCAGTGTAAGTAAGATCTGGGTGCCCGAGAGTATCTGTCCTAATCTGGGTGACGCCTGTACAGCCAAAAAGTACATGCGCAACGGTTTGGGGCCGTCCATTAATCACGTGTTTTTTTTTTTGGAATTTTTCACCCCCCCTCGCCCTTTGTGACACACAGTGAGGTTTAAGACTACGCCCCCCCCCCCCATTATCACGTGTATTTTTAAAGAAACTGTTTTTTTACACGCTTTATATTAGCTTCACTTGTATGTTTGTTTGTAACCGACTCCTTATAGCGCGATTTTGACCCACTTTAAACGACCAGATTTCATTCAAACTTTGCACACCTGTCAAGGACCGATGACAATGCAATAATTTCATAAATTTGTGCCATTATCCTTGCCAGGGTTACCAGAACAGCAAAAAAACTGTCTTCGAAAACTACGCTGACATACGTCACAAACTACGCTGACATACGTCTCAAAATTCGAAACACCCTAAAAATAGAAAATAAATAATAGTTTCAAAAAACTAAAAAACACGCTTAATAGACCTTTATAAATATATTTAAAATTAAAGAAAACTAAACAACACGCTTCCGTTGAAAACCAAACTAAAAAGTACAAAATAATGGAAAAAAAGCGTGGGTGCCTGATATCAATAAAAAAATACCTTAAAAAGCACCCCACGCTTTTTTTCCATTATTTTGTACTTTTTAGTTTGGTTTTCAACGGAAGCGTGTTGTTTAGTTTTCTTTAATTTTAAATATATTTATAAAGGTCTTTTACAAGCCGCTTTCGATTTTATACGCATTTGACGAAATAAATACACGTATCGCCGCTTTTCGGTTCAGTATCGCGCGTTTGCTGAAAAAATAAATACACGTGATATATTACTACATACATACATATTTCATGATTTTTATGGACCCTTCCCCCCCCCCCCCGCTTTCGAGCCTCACATGATTAATGGACAACCCCTTTCCTCAGCGTCCATGCAGGCCCTAATCCCTGCACAGAGGGGCTGTCAGTTATGCCTATTGTGTGAAAGTGTTTGTTTAGCGGGCAGTGTCTTGTGATGGTCCCCGTCATCAGTCGCTGACCATCCCCGTTCAGGCGTAGCAGACGTCTAGCCAGCCTGCAATCCAGGGATGGCAGATACCCTAATGAGATCACTAGCCTAATAGTTGTAAAAGAAGAGAAATATGTATAAATTCCTACCCGCAGTTAAAACATTTAGGTGTTTTATCAGATTCACCATCTTGCCCATCTTCTCTAACCTGAAATAAATGATAATATTGAATTAGACTGCCTCGTTAGTCTAGTGGTCGCAAGCGCTACTACCGAGGTTGAGGTTCGGGTTTCATGCCCAGGTCGGGCAGAGTTATTGGGTTTTTCCATCAGAAATTTCTCAATTGCGGCCCGGGCTTTGGATTTCTACCTGGTGGCAATAGGCTCGCCCCCTATTACATGGGATTTAAACATAACTGGCGAAATGTGGGTGTACTATAGGTACACTTCTGCCCAACTCTTCAGGGAAACAAGGCGTGAAGTTATGTTATGAATTGAATAATAAAAACTAACTCAAAGAGATCAAAGCGTTTGTCAAAATGGCCACGCTTGGCAGGCCGGTTGCCGATCGCAGTATGGTGACAAAATGCATACAGAACGCTGCTGCCCATTCTCTAGTAGGTTCCTTAGGCACCTTTTACGATACCCTCGGGAAGAAATGGGCTGCATAGAATGGCTTGTCATATTATACAATGCAAATGGCAACAAAGTAAAATTGAGAAAGTCTAACAGCGGCCAACGATTTCGGGCTGGGCTCTATCTGACCACACGCCGACCGCGACCGATGACGTGTAGTCTTCTGCCAGGGACGACGGCTTCAGCCGTCAATGGCATTCATGCCATTGTCGTAAATACACAGACGCGGTCTCGCTCGCACGCTGCCCGCAACTGCCAGGTGCGACAGCGGCAACGTATGTTTTGGCAACCTCCGTCGTGACATCACCGCACGCTGTTGGTATCGTCTGAGGTTTTATAGAGACCGTAGCCAAGTTTACCGTACGCCTTTGATTAAAATAAAACTAATAGATATGTAACGTTCTTACGTTAGGTATTCAAACAGTGACTCTTATACGTACACAGACACATTTACTCACACAAACAATCGTTATTATTACACGCCAATAAAGAAAGAGACAGAATAATGCACAAAGGTGGCGTGCGACCAAGACGGAGCATCACCGCTCTTCGAGAAACGCACGTCACGCCGACCGACGACGGCGACGCGGCGCCCTGTTCTAGCCGGACGTGTCGCACACTAACGCATTGTATGTTTCTATCCCGCTCTACAAAATGGCGAACAAATTCGAACGGGTACAAAATATTTAATAAAATCTTAAAAAAATAATAAGAAAAATGTACTTATGAGTGAAATGTGATGCCGCGTGATTTATTTTTTCTTTTAGAGTGGTTCATGCACCCAGTGAAGGCACACGAAGGCATTGTTTTTCTTTTTAGTGCGTTACTAGCGTATTGGATTAAACACACACGCACGCGCACGTCTCAATCGAAAGCTAGTCGTATTGCGACTGAGAACAATTAGGCGCCCGGGACCTAATTTATGCGGTCCATGCGCTATCGTCCAGTGACACATCTTCCGCTAGTTTTATTTTAATCAAAATCGTACGCCCTTCTTACCTTGGCACTGCAAAGCAGTTTCTGCAGCTCCTGTGTGGCTTCAGCATCTGCAGTCTGAACGATCCAGATCTCATCCTCACTGCTGTCCACGCTTTCTTGCTTTACCTCCGTTTTTATAATGGGTGGCTCCGTCTGTATTGAATTTATTTATGTATTTCTATTAATTACGTAGAACGAACCAAACCGTCCACTTGCCCCACCAATCACTAAATACAGGGTGACGGGGGCAAACTGTCAACATAAATTCAGCACAAAATTTTAGGCCCCTATGATCGACATTTTTCGTCGGTTATAAAAAAAAACAGCTATTTTATTTCTATGAAGTAGTTTCTAAGTGCAATACCCACGCGGTTAAAATGTATGGAAATGCTGTTTATTTTTTATTAACCGACGAAACGTTTCAATGCAGGGGTGATTCAAAATCATGTACTGAATCCATGGTATCAGTTTGTGCGACGGATTTAAAAAAATATTCTGTCTTTGTCATCTTCAAGCGGTTTACAAAAACAGAACAATATTTTAAATTCGTTTACAATACAATACGGTCTACAATCTACGTACTATTTATTCAATCCTACCAATCTACAAAATATTTTTATGACGATTGTAAGTATGTATTATCAAAATATGGTAACGTGTATGCCGCAGATGGATTGTCGAATCCGCTAATTTACATAACCGCTTGCAGTTTTCTAAAACAGCTTTGTTATGTAAAACAGCTAAACAACGTTCGGGGGGATTGTCATTGCGTTACATATTACAAAACTGCTATCCACGTTTAGACGTAATGTAGAATGGCTTATCTGCAGTCACATTAAGCGTTTGGTATGGATTCAAATGTTGAATCAGTCGCAGTAACTAAGCAAGACAGCCAGACCAATTGTTTTTATGTAAGGGTTAGAAGTGATAGTGGGGGGATTTTAAAGCTCTACTTCCAAGTGGGCGCAGTTATTTGGCTATTTAGGCAAGCTTGGCTCTTTAGCATACTTTTATAAAACTCTGACTTTCAAATTGTCCTTTAAATCACTGTTTTCTGAGTTAGGATCATTTTCACTCATATTACTCGTCTGATTTATTTGTTTTGGATACTATTATTATTGTTATGACACACAGAGCAACGAGCGTTGAAATTTAGAACTAAAATCTACAATTTGACGTTACATATATCCGCTGCATTGATTAACCCAAAACGTTTATGCGATGCGGCGTGTTAAAGTTCAGTAATTATGGAAAACTGTGAGCTGTTTTGTAAAATAGCAAGCGGTTATGTAAAACAGCGGATTTAACAATCCATCTGCGAAATCATGACCTTAAAAATATTCTAAATGAAGAAAAAATATTCAGATCAAATGATTATTTCATAACTCACCGGTCAAAATACAATCAAGAAATGAGAAAAATCTAACGCTATGAGATTTTACGATCTACTGAAAAAATTTACTGTTTATTCAGAATTAAAATAAAATATAAGTTATTAGATGATAATTTAAACCTAACTATTTAATAAAGATCTTAAATATAAACTACATAGAAGATTGACAGTTGTCTATAACTAACCACCTCAGTATTAGATTCAGCCTTAATTTCTTCAGACTTTTCATCCTCTAAAATTATTATTAAAAAAGAAATAGATTATTAAAGAATACTAAAACAATGGGAGAAGGCTAGGCAGTGGATATTCTAAATACCTTTTCTATCGCCATCTCCCTTTTTACTAGAACTTCTAGTACGTTTCGCAATGGGAGATGATGCTTTAGCTGATGGTGAACCGTTTGTTTCTTGGTTATCTAAATGGATAAAAGTTGATACTACAACAATCGAACATAGCGGAGTAATACACAACGGCTTTTGGTACAACATTCATTGCGCTATTCACATTGCTTAGCATACGAATTTTTGGAACATATGAAGCAGTGAACTAGCAGCATTCCTCAAAATGAGTCAGTAGTGCTATTCTGTAAAAAATCTCACCGTGATAACTAGGGTGAAGTGAGCTTAAAGTGAGCTGTCCTTAGTGCCAATATATATACAGGATGTCCCGAAAGGTTACGTAGCTGGGAAGGGGGCGATAGGGGTGGTCACAAGGGTCACCAGAAAAATAAAAAAACAAAACTTTTTTTTTTCAGTACACTTGGAGGAAGTTGGGTGAAATCGTAATTACTAAGTCCTTGACTGGACAAGAACTTAATTTTCTTTAAAATCTTGGTTAGATATGTATCAGCATTTTTTTTTAATACAGCAATATTTGTAGGTACAGTTAGCAAAATAGCCCCACAAGGTGTAACATTTTTAGTTTAAAAGAAAATGCCATTTATTTTTTGTAAATACCCAGTGGGGATTTATTTTTTATTTTTCTGGTGACCCTTGTGACCACCCCCTATCACCCCCTTTCCCAGCTACGTAACCTTTTAACCTGTATATATATTTCTTTATTAAAAAGTAACAAGACTCAGTTGTGTTAGTAACAATTTTTCTTACCCCTATGTTAGTATTTCTATTCTAATTACTTAACCTATAACCATGAATATAATTCGCACCTCCGGTGCAACAACGTCACTTATGCAAATTTTGTCAAAATTGATCTGACAATGATTATGAGAAAAAGTAGCTAATGTACCCCTTTATTTAATGTTCGCTTTAACTTTAATATGAAGTTCAAAGTTGTAATTTAAATATCACCAGTTAATTTCTTTAGTCAATACATTATAATAGGATGTGGAAATTTTCAAATGCTTCTCCTGAAATATTACATCTTTTGCATAAGTGACGTTGTTGCACCGGAGGTGCGATATGTGAATCACCGCCACACGTCTATCACCGAGGTGGACAGCTTGCAACAGTGACTTACATATAAACAATCGAGTCTGCTCGCCACACAGCGCAGAATAAGGTTGGGGCTGGCCCGCACGCGGCACACCAGAGAAGCGCATCGCTTCCTCATCGTTGTATAAAAACAGTCGACTCGAGCTTCAGCAAACATCCCTGACGCACTTCAGAAGCGGGGCAACCCCATCAATATCCTGAACGCATTATTGTATTGAACACGAAGGACGCTGTACGATTTCTGCATATAATCGGCCCACAGACTACACGTGTAAAATGGAGTGCAGTATGCACGGAACAAGGTTAATTTAACACCCTGTGAGCAACGTGCAAATCTGCGAGCCATCATATTTAGCATCAGCAATCCCTAGCATCAGATGGAGTGCTCACTTTTAGGTCACTTCACCTGAGTTCTCACGGTGAGATTTTAACAGAATAGATCGTCTGATTCTGAGTGATTAATATTGTATTACGCAATTAAAGTGCACTTTAAAAACAATTTTAGTTGCCGAAATTCGTATATGATGAATTGATGATAGTACAGTAAGCAGCACGTCAGTGGTAACAAAACCAGTATAAGCTAGGCCGGAACCGGTCGAAATGGCAGAGCTTGAGGGAGGCCTATGTCCAGCAGTGGACGTCTTTCGGCTGAAATCGTTTTTTTTTGGAACGAAGTTCCTTATCGCGCGTTGTGAAAGGGGGCTAGATGGAAAAAATTCTTACATTAAGTTGTCACGACATGCTTTAACCGACTTCAAAAAAAGGACGAGGTTTCTCAATTCGACCGTATATATTTTTAACCGACTTCAAAAAAAGGAGGAGGTTATATGTTCGACTGTATGTATTTTTTTTTTTTTTTTTTTTTTATGTATGTTCACCGATTTCTCCGCCAATTGTCAACCGATTTTGAAAATTCTTTTTTTATTCGTAAGGGTATACTCCTGAGGTGGTCCCATATTAATTTTGTGAAGATTTGATGTATACTTTGGGAGATAAACGAAGGAACTCCTCAAAAACAAACAGTACACGTAATGTGATTTGGATATTGTACTAAAGATCAAAAATAATTGCTGGTTCTATCTATCCATCCGTGGTGAACTAATTATAGTCTTCGAAGATACCGCATGGAACTCCTCATCGGTGAACAGTACATATAGGAACTTACAGTGAAAGGTTAGAAGGTTAGGGGATAATTCTTTGCATATTATAGGCACGTTTAGACCGTTACTTGTATTCTTATATTCCGTTGAGCTGATGATGGAAGGTACAACTCCTTATCGATCAGGAGTTAGAAGATATCTTGTCCTAGATAGACATACTCGTTGACATCGAGAATTGATTCCTCAGCAGACACTAGAGTGGGCTCTTACCCACTCTACTGTCTGCTTAATAAAAAAAAAAGCAGCCTTAATCATTTTGGCCTGGCCATTTATTATATTTTTATACAAATTTACAATTGCCTTAATCGTTGCATTTCACGCAATGCTCTTTCGTCATGCGGTTTCTTGAGCAATTTGTTTGGCTCTAAGTCGCAAAGAGCAATACCATCCAGAGTCTTTACACGACTTAGCGCAACATAAACTTGGCCTTTAGCAAAATCCAGTAAGACCTATCGCATAAATATGCATTGTTTGTTTGGAATTAGTGCAGGGTGAATACCACAACTAAAAATTTAAAAATAAAAACTTTTTTACAAAAAAAAAAAAACCACCGACTTCCTTGAAAACACTACAAAGTGAAAAATAACTTTAATTTCGGAAGTCGGTGGCAAAAAACAATAAATACAGATCCTAAGACACCGACTTCCGAAATTAAAGTTATTTTTCACTTTGTAGTGTTTTCAAGGAAGTCGGTGGTTTTTTTTTTTGTAAAAAAGTTTTTATTTTTAAATTTTGTATGTTGTTTTTTTGTTGTGAGTAGAGAGGGAGAGAGGTAGAGAGGTAGAGAGGGAGAGAGGGGGAGAGGGGGAGAGGGGAGAGGGAGGGGGGAGGGGGAGAGGGGGGAGAGAGGGGTAGAGGGAGAGAGAGAGAGAGAGGGAGAGAGCGAGGTAGAGAGAGAGAGGGAGAGAGAGGTAGAGAGAGAGAATATTTTTGTTGAGTGTATACAGGTTTTTTGTACATAATAAATAATTAAAAAATTATAACTTATGAATCCTGGAAAGGAACTTCGTTCCATCCGGGTGTCCCTTGACACCTCTAAAGTTTTATTTTTATGTTGTGTTTAGTTTGTCTTTGCGTCATATTTACCGCAAATAAACGTATTTTCTTTCTTTCTTTCTTTTCTTTTATAAATGATGATGATATGGAACTAAACTAACTCCTAATTTGGAAATGCTTATAGTTAGGTTAAGCACAAAAAGAGCAGCAAAATTCTCTTGAGTTTTTCGCGAATTTTCACCCCATTTTGAACTCTATTTTAGTTTGGTTTAAATTCATTTTTGATAAAATTTGCTCCAGCAATTTGATGCTTCTCCACTGATTCTTAACAACTGTTTATGTAACGCTATTTACCTTTATTTTCTTCTTTCACGGGTTCATTTTCATCTTTTAATGTTTGAGGCGGTTCAGTCTTTTCGTGGGCGGCCTTCACATGGGCTTTCAGCCATTTTAAATTGGCGTAACCTAGGTAATTGTAAATATGAATTACAAAGTATACATGGTGCTAAAAACCAATTTTGATATTACAAACTTCACGCCTTTGCCCCCGAATGGGTAAGCAAAACTGTAGTCACCAGAAGAGATAACCAGGGTCATCGGATATAGTCGAGTTTTAGGGTCACAGCACACATATCAACTCGGAAAGGGATCGTCACCGTAACGCCTTACGCCTCGCCGCCAAACAAACGTCAACCTAACGTAAGCACGGAACCAAAGCGGACCAGCAGCTCCGATACGTTGACTCGGCTACAGCTAGGTGTCGCCGCGCTTACAGCTCGCCGACCGCTGGTTGACCTGGCTGGCACCAGATCTTGAAAGGGGCAAGTGTGGACGAAGAAACACAAGCGCGGCGACGGAGAGACGTAGGCGCGGGGACGACGATCCGTAAGCGCAGGAACCGCTGGTTGCCACGCGCCAGATCGTGGTTCGTGAGCTTGTCCCAAAGCGAATCGTTTACGTTACGATTTCGATTAGAGTGCTTTTCAGTAGGAAGTTTCATACAAATCATATTAAACGGCTCGAGAAACCGATTGATGTTTTCGGATAGAATTTAATTTGCTAAATAAACTGTTTGTTTTCTATTTATTAAATTTATGGGCTGATGCCCGTCATCATCAGATTCAGCCATATTTCCAATAATTGGTAATGTGGGTAGGAAGAAACAAGAAATCACACGAGTCACGATCAAAAGTTATTTATTGTACAAAATGTCTATTTTACAGGATTACACTAAAATCTAATCACTACTACTCGGGAAATCACTTAGTTAATCAATCTTAATTATTTCTCAAATAAAAAGGGTCCAGATTACGCGGAACAAAAGCGATTCGTCGGATACGTGGTGCGCTCGCCGTTGACGTTCGGAAACTAGTCCCGTTCAACATGGCCGCGCTGACCATCGACTCGACGCTCCGCCAGACTGACAGTTGTCAATCTCGTTCCAACATAACTTCAATAGATGGCGCTAGCAATGCGCCGTCACGGCCGGACTGACTTTCGACCGTCCTCGGGCGCATCAAATTGCAGTCCTGTAACAATCACACAATCAATCGAACGGGTGTCGTAAAATATACCCGCTCGCCCAACCTGGCAAACTATGACTGGAAGACAACGTTACTCTCAACAAACAAACTGTAACTGTCTCGACACAAAAGAAAGCGTGTGTTCTTTCGACCACTCATGGACCGGACGGCACCTTTCTCTTTCACTCTAAACTGTCTCAGAACAAATGAAAGCATGTGTCCTTTCGACCACTCATGGACCGGACGGCACCTTTCTCTTTCACTCTACACTCGATCAGCATGTCCTATCAACCAACCCTTCCGGTTGGCCCGGACGATGCCATCGTGTTGCGATCAACTTTTCACACAATATTAACTTGGACCGGACGGGTGTGTCCTTTCGACCAGCCACTCGTGCATGGACCGGACGACACTGTCCCTTCGACCAGTGAACACTTAAGGTTGGACCGGATGAATGTGTCCCTTCGACCAGCCGCTATCAGCTGCATGGCCCGGACGACATTATCCCTTCGACCACCTTCACATCAATGACTGCTCCCAACGTCCAAACACAATTAAGTAGACTTCATGCAAATAATGCGAACTGATTACACATACCTATAAGTTACGGACTGTCTTGCACTGCGTGAATTTGGACTTTATGCCCAATGATTTCTTGATCTGAAATGTTACTAAGCGTATCAGACTCTGCTGTAAGTGTGTCTGATCCTGCGGAAAGGGTATCGGAGTTTGCACTTAATGTATCACAACTACTTCGTCTGTCGAGGAGTCCATTATCGAGTTCAACGTTTTCCGGTGCCGCCGTCATGGCCTCCTCCTCAATCATCAAACTAGTAGATATTTCAACTAACCCATCATGACCCCGAGGTACTGGGCGCAAGTTCTCATGCGCGTATTTAAAACTACGATGAGAACCGGTTATGCTTTTCAACTCGTAACGATCATTGTCTAACACTGCGGTTATTACATAAGGACCCCTAAACTTCCTATCTAATTTCGTTTGGTTTCGTTCGCTACTTTTGATAAATACGAAATCGCCTTTAGAAAACGGCTTGATAGTGGCTCGACCTTGGTTAAATCGTAGAGTATCGGATGCGGCTGTCCTTTGTATGTTATTAGACGCTTCTTGCCTAGCTGACTCTAAGTTAATGCACTGTTCTTGTTCTGGATCTGGACTTGAAGACCTAATTTTCGACATACCGAGAGATTGGGAACGGATACCGAACATGAGTTCTGTTGGCGTAAATTTGGTGACTGTAGATTTAGTACTATTAAGCGCCAACTGAACATTTCCTAACTCATCACGCCATACTTTGTTGGGATCGTTCTCGATAATTGTTAGCAAACTTTTCAGAGTACGCATCACGCGTTCTACTTGCCCGTTTGCCCTGCTGGAGCCCGTTGCTATAAAATGCAGTTTAATATTATATTCGGAGCAAAAGTTCTTAAAATCCTGGCTAATGTAACACCTGCCCTGATCGGCTATTATGCGATAAGGTGCTCCAAAAAGGCAAACGGCATTTTTAAGGGCTCGAACTGCACTGGCTGCGTCTAATGAAGAGGTATGTTCTAATAACACGTATTTAGTGAACGCGTCGATAATAACCGAGCAATATTCCTTACGGTCACTTTTTCCACTTAGTTTCCCGGTGAAGTCTATATGAATCGTGTGCCACGGTATAGAAACTTTTGGAATGGAGTGCAGCTGCACAGGCTGAGCCCCTGAGGGACCCTTTGATGCCTTGCAGACAATGCAAGAGTCAATAAATTTCCTAACACACTTGGACATCTGAGGGAACCAGTACTGTTCATACAGTTTGTCCAGTGTTTTGTCGCTACCTAGATGTTGTAATTCATTATGAACGTGATTGATCAATGTCCATATTAAGGAACGAGGGACGACTGGCAGCCATGAAATAATCTTGTTCCTAGCTACCTTCCTATAAAGAATGCCATCTCTAACGTCGTATGTCTGACCAACTGTTTCGGGAAAATCGTTATTATTGTGCTTGTTGATTAAGTCTTGGATCTCTGTATCCCGTTTTTGTTCTACTGAAAGCCAACCCTGATGCAATTCTACAAAATGTACTGTCTTGGCTGTAGGTGTTGAAGAAACCTGCGATGTGGAAGCTAAGCTACTGGGGTCTGGCAAGGGATTTCTAGAGAGATAATCCGCGTGTTCCATGCTACGACCTTCGCGGTATATGATGTCAAAATCGTATGCTTGTAAAAACGCCCACCAGCGATGGACACGCGGGGTTAGGTCAGTTTTAGATTTCGATGCCTTTAGTGAGTTACAGTCCGTGAAAACCTTGAAACGTCGGCCATATAAATAATGACGGAAGTGTTCTACAGCTCGTACAACTGCTAGCGTTTCCAGTTCGTACGAGTGGTAACGGGACTCTACTTCGGATGTACGGCGGCTAAAGTATTCTACAACATGAGGCAGGTCTTTCTTTTTCTGAATTAGAATTGCCCCATAGCCCTCGGAGCTGGCGTCGCAATGCAACTCAACGGGCAAGTCCGGGTCAAAAATCATCAGAACTGGTTCGGAGGTAAGTATCTCTATAATGGTATTGCGGATCTTTTCATGTTTTTCTTCCCATTTTACGGGACCTTTAAGTTTTGTTAAAGGATACAACGGGCCAACAATGTTCGTAAATTTAGGTATGAATTTTCGGAAATACGAAGCAAGACCTAAAAACTGACGTACCTGGGTCGCCGTTTTAGGCTGGGGAGAGTCTATTAAGGCTTGTATCTTACGTGAGTTTGGTCCCACCTCTCCGCACTGGAGAGAATAACCCAAGAAATCAATTTTCTTTTTCATGAACTTACATTTTTTAAGGTTTAATGAGAAACCAGCGGTCGAAAGAGCATTCAACACTTCATCAAGACGTTTAAGACCTTCGGGTATATCACCAGAATAACACAACACGTCATCCATGTAAATCAGAGGCTTATCCTTCAGCTGATGGACAGCCTTTGTGATGCAGCGTTGATAAACCGAAGGGGCATTGCGCAATCCGAAGGGCATCGCGAGATATTCATACTGCCCCTCGGGTGTTACAAACGCTGTCTTTTCTACTGAGTCATGGTGGATAAGAATCTGATGAAATCCTGATGCCATATCTAAGGATGTGAAATAATGAGCACCAGTTAGCTGATCTATTTGTTCCTCGATACGAGGAAGGGGATAATGTTCAGGTCGTGTATTGGAGTTAAGCTCCCGATAATCGACACACATTCTCTCAGTGTTATCTTTTTTCTTTACCAAGAGAATTGGACTTGCGAATGGTGATGAGCTTTCCCGAATTACACCTGCATCGAGGAGCTC
Source organism: Aporophyla nigra (assembly GCA_947507805.1). Lineage (NCBI taxonomy): Eukaryota > Metazoa > Arthropoda > Insecta > Lepidoptera > Noctuidae > Aporophyla > Aporophyla nigra. The sequence continues at coordinate 3,617,963 of OX382320.1, forward strand.
TTGAATCTTTTCCCTAACAACTTGCTTTTCAATTGGTGCTAACCTATATGGGCGTCTTTGTACAGTTTTATGGGGGTCTACGAGATCAATTTCTAACTCTCCTGTGTTCACGCGCCTATGAGGAACACCCTCTATGAAGCAACTAGCATATTGGTTCAATAGCTTAATAAGGGTGCCCCTATCATCACCTGTCAAATCTGTATCTATCTGAGTAAAGTCTGGCTGGGTAGCAATCGCATTGCAAACATTAGCTTGTTCCTCAAAATGAAATATCAAGACATCATTATTAATTTTGACACTCACACCGTTTTCTAAAATGTCCCTTCCTATAATAACAGGGTCCATAAGACAAGAGTCTGGTACTACATGAAATGTCAAGATTTGTAAAATTTCTCCAAGATTTACCTCACTCGAAATTTGTGACGTACATTTTATTTCATCGCCGCCAATGCCCGTAAGATACACGAGATTATTGCTCACAGTACCTGGGAACTTACTAAAGAAGCTTTCTTTTATCAAAGAGCAAGACGATCCGCTATCAAATAAAAAGGAGACTGACTCACCGGATGACGTCCTCAAGGTACCCCTCGACAACCGTTGTTCACAGAGATTGACCTCTTTCCTTGCAGCAGCTCCACACCACCTTTCCCCTTTTCTTGACAATTCGTTGCTATGTGTCCGGGATTACCGCAACTGTAGCAGGTTACGGTCGAAGTCTTCTCGGGGGCACGTGCGGCAGCTGAGGGATCCTGCTGTTTCATCATCGCAGGAGAACCTTCTCGTCGCTTTCTACAGTCGGCTTGTCGATGTCCAGGGATTCCACACCAATGACATTTACCGGGAAATCTTGCGTCCGTAATCCTAGGCCGCTTGACATCAGGTTCTTGGGTTTCGTTAACCTCCGATCGTCGCTTTAATGAAATGCCACTTAATATTCTAAATAGCTGAGATTTGGTAGTGACAGCATGTGCGCTTAACTCGCGGCGTATCAAACCATCTTTCTGACATAAGACTGATATGACGAATCCGGTTATAACATCTTGTGGCATTTGGGTCTTAGGTATACACTCAATCAAATTCCACAAGCGTAGACCACTTTCTGATGCCGTTTCCTTTGCTCCAATTTGAAAACGCAATATTTCATCAAAATAGTCTTGAAATAATTTCGGTCTACAAAATCTGGCCATTAAACTCTGTTTTACAGCTTCCCATGTAAGCTCATTTAAATTTAACTTGGTCAAGCAAGAGGCTGCGCGGCCTTTTAGTGCACTGCTAAGAGCCACAAGCAAATCCACACCCTCTAGATGCTTACTCATGACTATAAGTTCTGTAATCTTGCACCAACCTTCTATATCCGCGTCGGCATCTTCAGGATTAAACTGTACGAGCTGCACCGCTCTGGATTGGGTGCTAGCACTTGCCACCAGTGGTTGCGACGTCGCTAACATGCGAGTAAGTAGGGCTTCCATATTACTCAACAACTTCATGGCGCTATTTTCGCCAGGTGGTCGATTTTCCTCGGTCAGTAGCACATGGGATCCCACTTCTGATATGGGCTGATGCCCGTCATCATCAGATTCAGCCATATTTCCAATAATTGGTAATGTGGGTAGGAAGAAACAAGAAATCACACGAGTCACGATCAAAAGTTATTTATTGTACAAAATGTCTATTTTACAGGATTACACTAAAATCTAATCACTACTACTCGGGAAATCACTTAGTTAATCAATCTTAATTATTTCTCAAATAAAAAGGGTCCAGATTACGCGGAACAAAAGCGATTCGTCGGATACGTGGTGCGCTCGCCGTTGACGTTCGGAAACTAGTCCCGTTCAACATGGCCGCGCTGACCATCGACTCGACGCTCCGCCAGACTGACAGTTGTCAATCTCGTTCCAACATAACTTCAATAGATGGCGCTAGCAATGCGCCGTCAAATTAAATTATATTCGAAAACATCCATCGGTTTTTTTACTTAACTTCAACTATATCCGATTACCCTGCTTACTTATCTCCTTTAGTGGCCGAACCACCACACACCACCACACCACACCACACCACACACACCACACCACACACACCATACCCCCCACACCTTCATTTCGTCAGTTATGTTTAAGTCTCATATAACAGGGAGCGAGCCTATTGCCATCAACCGGCACAAATCCACCGGGATGCCAATGTTGATGTTATTTTAGTATTATTTATATCCTGAATTGCAGGGCAAAGCCCTCTCTATTCACCTCTGACGCAATAAAAGTAGCTTAAAGCTGAGCTGGGCTCCATGAGATCGTCAGCATAAGCAAGGCGTCGCTGGCCTTCTTGAGAAGCTGAGGTGGACCGAATAATTGATTTTACCACCCGTACGCAAAATATGCTCATTGACGTGGAGTTTCGGACACCAGCCAGTATCACCTAGGCTTAAAGCCTTTTTTTTTCGTGATAAAATTCAATGAACTATTAAAATTAAAAATATTGACGGCAAGATAAACCAACTCACCATAATTGCAGAGGGGACAAGGAAATACTTCACCATCTTCTAGGTCATGTTTATGCGTTTCACAGTGATCCGTCACCGCCGCCAGATCCGAGAAGATTTGCTCACAGAATCTGCAAAGTTAATTTTTATTATTAGCCTGTATTCATCAATTTTATTTTATTTATTGGGGAAAACAAACAGTGACACATTACATATTTTATGAAGAAATACAAAAACATGTGGCCAAATGTGAAACCAACAACATTTTCCACGAAATACATATAAAAATAATTAGCTTTACAAACTATGCTATTTAAACTTAAACTACAAACTACAATAATGTATGTTAGTGAAAACATGTTTTGTACTTAAAAGTAAAAACGTAAATTTAGCAAAGAGGAATAAAAAAAATTAAAACCTCATCAAGGCATACAAATCTTAATTAGGGTTACTGGTGACTAAGTGTTTTTAGTACAATATTTTTGAAACTACCAGCAGAAAGAGCAAACATATCGATGTGATGGAAATTATTGTTATAATTATTGGTTAATCGACGCAGAGGTGCTCGCTTTCGAATACCCGCGTTACTGCGACAAGATGTAACTGCAATCAATCTTATGTATGTGTTCCTTACATGCTAAGTTACATTATTGGACACCAGTTTCGCGAACATTGTGTTGCTTCCCAGCATATGCCTCCCCTAGAGTTTGCCACAGATTTCGATCACGTGTCTTTCTTCTCCACGTAATGCCAGCCATATTTTTAATTTCATTCTCCCATCTACGACGCTGTCTCCCTTTCTTTCTCGTATATTGGCTTGGACACCAGTCGGTTACAAAGTTTATACTGTGGGTTTTTTTTTTTTGGATGGGAAATGATCAACTCTTTCGAACAATCACGTGACACTGTGGGGTAATTGTGTAAACCACTAACAGTAAGAATGGCTTTTTTTTTCTGCACTCATTGCTTTATTTACGTTGCTGAGCAGACACATTTTTAGGGTTCCGCACCTCAAAAGGAAAAAGCGGAACCCTTATAGGATCACTTTGTTGTCCGTCCGTCCGTCTGTCAAGACCCTTTTTCTCAGAAACGCGTGGAGGTATCAAGCTGAAATTTATATCAAATACTCAAGTCTACTGTTCCTTGGAGCTGTGAAAAAATCTAGCTTCTAAGCTAACGCAATCAAAAGATATAGCCGTTTATGCCGCAAATTTCCGCAAATTTTCGAAACTCGCAAGGGAATCAAAACCTAAAGGGTACTTCCAGTCGATCTAGAATTTTGAAATTTGGTACAAAGCAACGTCTTATAGCACAGATTAAGGAAAAATTGCGAAAACCGTAAATTTTTAGTTACATCATATAATAAAAATATTTTTTTTAAATTTTAAACTTTATACCTACAGGTTTGTACGGAACCCTCGGTGCGCGAGTCCGAGTCGCACTTGGCCGGTTTTTCGATCTTATGAAGCTATGAATTATCAATGTCTTTCAACATCGTTCAGATAGTGATTGATACTGTGTTTAAGGCTGCTGTTTGGAGTAAATTTAAAATCAAAAGTCATTTATTCAAACTAGGCTGAGAGTCGGCACTTTTTCGAACAGATCCCCAAAACATCGTTTTTGGGGGCTTCCTAGTGCTATATAGGATCAAATTCATAAGAATATATTCATTGCTAAAGATATTTTGGCACTTGGGGAAGAAATGACGATGCCTTAATGTGTAGGGTGCACCCTGAGTCCCTGACCATTCAGCCCCATAGAAAATGTTACGCCAGCAAGATTTTCTAGGGGGCTGTGGTCGGGTTTAACAGCAAAGCAAGTTTCGAGAGAAAATGCTACCTTAGTAGAAATTAGTTTCCCGAAAACTTATGAAGTTTATCTACAGTTATTAATTATTACTACCATACAGTTGCCATAGTTTTAGTAGCCAATAATACAATTATTCCACGACAGAAAAGGACAAAGCATTGATTACCACGCTTGCTTATAGCGTGTTGGCGATTTCAGACCATTAAGTTTAGGGAAGTAGAATAAATGCCGTGGAAATGCGTTCCTTGCGAAGCATGTGTGGGTGACTAGGAATAATAAGGCTGAGGAATGTTGTGAGAAGGCAACACAAATTGAAAAGAGTACGCTTAGATACTTTGGTCTCGTAGAGAGGCTGAATGAATCGCAACTAACAAAAGGTATTTACAAAGCCGTAGTGACCTTATTGGTAATGTTCTTCAGAAAGGTAAGGTGCGTAGTACTGGCAACCGGCGTGCGTGTGTGACCGTTTGAACGTAATCGTGGCTAAAGAAGTATGTAAGGTTCGGTGGCGTTCTCTAGTTTCTCCCTACCCCCACGGGACAAAGGCTAGTGAGATAATGTAGTATGTATGAAAAGTTAGGAAATCAATTACATATTTACCTGCATTTCAACTCCGTAACTTCACTATCATCACGTTGATATTTCCCCAAAAATTCTTTCACCTCCTCATCAGCTTCCTCCAAATTGTCTATGATATTATCTATCTCTGGTTCCGGCTCTACAATCTCTACGTCACTCGAACTATCGTCCTTTTTCTCATCTTTAACAATAATGATGTCATCAGACCTACTGTCTATTGGCTTGGTAATAATTTCTCCATCGGAACCAATTTCGACTTTAACAAACTCTTCTTTGTCTATTTTCTTCTCTATCTTGTTTATGATCTCTTTAGCTTTACCTAGGTGCGCGAAATTAAAGTTTTTAACTTTCTGGAATATGTATTGCTGATTATTTCTTATGACGAGATATTCATCAGGATTTAAGAATTGATTGGCGCTTTTCATTCTGCATGGTGTGAAGTTTTCGTTTAGACAACACTCGCAGATTATTTTTAGCTGAGTCGACATTTTCTTTTGCGGAGAACACCTATATAACCTCTGGTCTTCGTTATCAAAAAGGTACAATTTATCAACGTTGTTATCCACATGTTTGCCGCAAATAAAACAGACTTGGCTCTCGCTTTCCCCAATCAAGACCCCGTCAATATCGACGTAAGAAAGAGGCTTACTCCAAGTCTTATGGACAAGCCTCGAAGGATCCGTCTTCCGAACATGTCTCCTCTCACTGTAACCCTGGTCATATGGCAGTGACGTCATCGGGGAGTCTTTGAACATGTTCAAGATCTCCTCCCGCGTGTAGGACAAGTTATCATTCCTCTGATAAGTATCGTCGTAGTTCTTAAAATTATCTTTGATCAAACTTTTTGGGGATTTATTTCGAGATGTCACCGGGTTTAGGGTCGCGTACGTTTTTGATGTATTCGCTTCTAAATATTTCGTGAATTGAGCTTCGAAACCCGAAGTATTATTGCAGACTAATTTAAAAGGTAGTGAGTTAACGAAACTGCATTTCGGACTTGAGTTTTTACTCGACCATCTCGACACAGGACTTTCAACAATATTAATCTTTTTAGTTTCCTGAATACGAATGTCATCAACATCTACATCAGTGACGTCATCAGCGTATTTAACAAAAGGTATTTTCTCCGCTGTCAAATCAACTAAAGGATCATCATTGTCGAAGTGTATTTGCGAGGCACGGATTTGGGTGCCATCGTCCAATATGTAGACCAAGTCGTTGGCTCCATCGTTGGTGTCCAACATTTGGTCAAAGTTTTGTGTTAGTTCGTCCGCTTGTAAGTTTTGATCAGCGTTTACTAGGAATTGGTATACGTTTTCTGATAGTGAAACAGGCTGGTTTCTGGTTATTGAGTTTATGTCTACATCGAAGCCTAGGAGTGATCTGAAATGTTATAATGATTGATTTGTACCCAATACTGAAGTTTTTAAATTTATATAATTTACTAGTGCCCTGATATCTGCACTTGACAGCATACATACAACACAGTTTTTTTTAGGTGGGATATAGAAAGAAAGAAAGAAAGAAAGAAAGAAAATACGTTTATTTGCGGTAAATATGACGCAAAGACAAACTAAACACAACACAAATATTTAAAAAAAATAGCTGGGGAAAATATGCGTCAAATCCACGCAAAACGGCCATCGCTCAGCATAATACTGCGACTCAGTGCGAGACAGAGCCCCAGCGCTGGTTTTCAAAAACGTGCTATCGACTTCAAACTCGACTGGAACTAAAGGAAGGTTACCTCTTTCGAGAAATATGTTTACGAACGATGCAGTGTTGCCAGTTCCCAAATTAGAACTTAATTACCAAACCACGTATGAACACCACTGATTATCGATAGTAATTATACCGTTATGTAACATAGCAAAGCAGCCTAGAGATGCCTAGGGGAGATTAGACATAAAAAGCCGAAGGCCAACGTTTTGCCCTGACGTTGGTTCTGTTAAAAGTGCCTAATTTAGTCTCTGTGAATAATTTGAGTCGATCTTTGAATCGGGTGCATTTTCTATTAGACCCTATGTTCTAAGTTAGAGAGTTTGGTTTCCGCACTCAGTCCTTAAGGTGGACCATTATGCGTGTGCCATGGCTACCGCCGTTGGTTATTCCAACAAGCCCAGCTCCCTCTAGAAGTTCATAACATCATCTGGTCTGTTAAGAACCCTATTTGAACCATATATTGAATTGAATGATAAAGTTGTTCTAGGTCAGTGGGTGCGTTAACAATCAAATGCGTCGGTCGTAATTTTTTGAGCGGTGGGGGCTGAGTAACATGCAAAAGAAGAAGAAAAGAACACATACTTGGCTTTATCAAGAAACATCTGGAAGTTATCATCGGGTTCTATTCTGAGCGCCACATCCTCACCCGACGCATTCTCCATGCAGAGTATTAAAGGTGGTTGAGGCTCCGTCATATCTTTACTGAAAATAATAAATGATGCTTACTCAGTGTTTGTGTGCTTACAAGGGCAACTAAATTACGTCTATCGTAATCAGCCTATAACGTTCCCACTGCTGGGAAACAGGCCTCAACTCTGTGAGAGGGACTGGGCTTTCCACCACTACCAATAACCACGTGCAGTCCAGCGCAGGTTGCTGGGCATCACACGTCTTCGAATGGTTGCTTCTAATGATGCATCCAGATGACGCTGGCTTCAGACTGCCTTGCCTTCGGTTTTACCGGCGGCCTGCAGGGCCTGCAAATTGCAACCGAAGCTTGCACGTGCCGTCGGCCGCGCCACCGGCATGTTTTGATTGCCGCCGGCATTCAAAAGCCGCGCGTGCCACAGATAATGTTGCGCATGCCAGGGGCCGCCGGGCATGTGTGGATGCGCAAGAGTTCATGCCGGTTTTCTCATGAAGATTTCTTTCATCTTATCATTGTTGTCTGTATTATTCTGTCAATTCTTTTAAGCTTGCATCAGAATGTTGTTAACCCGACCATCATCTGCCTAGCCTTTTCCCAACTACGTTGGGGTCAACTTCCAGTCTGACCGGATGTAGCTGAATACCAGTATTTTACATGGAACGATTGCCTATCTGGCCTCCGCCACCCAGCTATTCGGTACGATACCCCTTGGTAAGGCTGGTTGTCAGATTTTCGGGCTTGTAACGAATATCAAAGATTTACGAATGACACAGGGACCAATAGCTTAACATGCTTTCCGAGGCACGGAAGAGTCTTGGTATATAAAAACAGTCACCCAGTCATGGACCAAACGCGGCAAGCAGTTATGCCATGCTCCTATATTTCCAGAATGGATAGGCAGAGGTGCAGTACACACAAATCATAAAAGGGTTGTTTAAGACCCTTGTTATAGAGGCTATTGTCTAGACACAAACCAGACTATGACTTGCCACAGAAAAAAATCCTGATGACGTAACCTGATATAATTTTGCCAGACCAGTGTATAGAACCCTGGAGCCCCCACTCTATAACACTTTGCACGGCTTATAGATAGCGGCGATAGGCTTGAGTCGCACATTTTATCACAGATGTTTCTCCGAAACTGTGATAAAAATGTGCTATTCAAACCTTTCACAGTAAACCGTGGTCGAGTCGCAGGATACTAAGTGCCCCCCAGATGTGATAACAATAAAACTAGCTATTGTGTCAAGTTTAGTGTCCGAGATGGATAATCTATACTAATATTATAAAGCTGAAGAGTTTGTTTGGTTGAACACGCTAATCTTAAAAACTACTGGTCCGAATTGAAAAATTGTTTTTGTGATGAGTAGCCTATTTATTGAGGAAGGCTATAGGCTACATAACATCACGCTACGATCAAAAGAAGCGGAGCAGAAACTAAAAATGTACGAAAACTGGCAGGCAATTCGATGCAACGGGAAGGGTCACGGGAGCAAAAATTTGACGCGGACGAAGTCGCGGGCAGAAGCTAGTGTTTCACAAAGATATAAGAAACAATACATACATTCTCTATTAATAAAAAAATATATTTACCTCCAGTATGCATGATGATATGGATAGAAACGGGGTGACTACGGAGATGACGACTAATAGAAAAATGTCGCAGAAAGACATGTTGCGCCAATCTATACAAATAAATAAAATTGGAGTGTCTGTTTTTAATATTAAGATAACCACTTTTTACTAAGTGTAGGTATATGGATGTATACACGGCACATATACCAAAACAATTTTTTTTACAATTTTTGTCTGTCTGTCTGTCTGTTTGTTCCAGCTAACCTCTGAAATGGCTGGACCGATTTTGACGGAACTTTCACTGGCAGATAGCTGATGTAACAAGGAGTAACTTATGCTACTTTTATTTTAGAAAGATTCTTTTATTTTAGAAAAAAATAACTGTCTTCGAAAACTACGGTGACATACGTCATAAACTACGTTGAAATACGTCTCAAAATTCAAAAAAACCCTGGCTGAATCCTACGAAATAGATCAAAATAATGTACTACAGTATTGTACACCTTAAAAAGGCCTACAAAAATGTCGCAATGGTATATGTCTATCTCTTAGGGATAACCCACAATAACCATTTTTTATCTTTTACTTTTTACGAGAAATAAGGGCTTATTTACGAAGCTATTTTAAGCAATACAGCATTAATCCTTATCCAATTAAGTACCTTAAATACATTGTGCATTTAATATATGTAGATCAATATGGCCCTTTACAGCATGTAATTTAAATGATTATCTTAGAGATTTAAAAAGCGGGCGCAGAGCAGCTGGCGGGTCGTACGTCCGTCCCGTCCATCCGTTGGCAGCGGCCGGGTAGTACAGGATAAGTAGGATTGTAATTCATATTACTTTGGCTTCATAGTAATTGCGAATATCATGTGTGTTTATTATACTCAAAATAAACCTAATAGTATTATTCCAAGTAAGAGACCGCGAAATGGCTTAGATGTTTAGATTTTTGGAACACACATGATGTTCTCATAAACTATGAATCCTAAGTAATATGAGTTATAAATGTGAAAATATGTATGATTGGGTGTTTGTTTCTCAATCACGCAAAAATGGCTGAATGGATGTGGATCGAAAATAGCACACAGAATCTATATTACCTATATAACCTGGAATAACACGTTCTTATCGCGGTAGTACGTCCTCTTGCATTAATTTCGGACATCCACGCGGGCGAAGCCGCGGGCAAAAGCTAGTTAACAAATAAGAATATAGGTTCATGTTAAAATACCAATTTTGAGTCCAAGACTAGACAAATAAATAATAGTTTTAAAAAACTAAAAACATGCTGAATTTTGAGACGTATGTCACTGTAGTTTGTGACGTATGTCAGCGTAGTTTTCAAAGACAGTTTTTATGAAAAACTTTTTGTTAAATACCACGCGGACGAAGTCGCGGGTAACAGCTATTACCTATAATATAACCTGAATTAAGACATCTTATCGCGGTAGTACGTCCTCCTGCGTTAATTTCCGACATCCACGCGGGCGAAGCCGTGGGCAAAAGCTAGTCTCAAATAAATTCGTATAAGGGCAGGAGGATGATGAAGATTTTAACCTCCGGTATGTCTCAATAACAAAAACAGATTCCATTAATTCTGAGATCAAAGTTCTCGAATACAACAGGTTAAATAGAAAAAGCTGCCTAGTAGTTTAACAGGCTTAACCCTAACCATATTTTATAGTAAGCAAATACCTGCTCAGCCCTTTAAATACACATAAACTCCTACACACGAAGACATATTTTACACACAAACTTTTCGGGATCAATTATCTAAATCGTTGTACAATCTACGTCAAAATCAATTGTGAAGTTTAGAATAACAATGTGGTTACACATAGAATAATATTTAATTTATATACATCAAATGAATGAATTCTCAAGAAATTTAATAAAAATTATGAGTGAAAGTCAAACCATTTATTTGAAATAAAAGGCACTTTTGAACTAGGGTTGCCATCGTACTATAATATATAGTATTGTACTATATTTCAGGTCTGCATACTATACATATACTGTTGAACAAATCATACTAGGTTATCTTTTGTATTTTCTCTGTGTATTAGTATTAGTTTTCTTTAGTGTATTAGTTCTAGATTAGATAAAATCCAAAAAACCCACATATTGTATATACCAGCAAATGTTAATGGAACATAGGGAATCTTAGTGTGAGTTCCAGGAATCAATAGCATATGACTGTAATTTCTTGACCAATTAATTATTCTTATTCTTATTTTGGGATTTTGGTGATTATTTCCAATTAGATATTTTCTTTCTTTTGAGAAGTTTGAAATCTTAAATAAATTAGTCTATTTTTTGAGTTTTGCTTATAATACTATATTTTTCTTAAGTGTACTATATTCTTTTTTGGCTTAGTTTGGAAAATACTATATTTCGTCGAAGAAATGTTGGCAACCCTATTTTGAACGTCAACATTTACATTAAAATAGACATGATTCTAGCCACCCCTTTCAAAAGGTAGTTTCCTATGGAGAAGAATGGGCAAGAAACTTCACCATTATTCTTTTAAAATGTTTTTCAATATTAGTATGTGTTCTTTGGAGTAACAGATTTTAATATTTTTCTTGTCTTATTACCAAGATCTCTGCAAGATGTCACAAAGTAGATTAGAAAAATCGTTTCATTCAACGTTATCGAAGAAAAACTGGTCACTTAAGCTAGGGTACATAACTTGAAATCCTGCAGTTATAAGGATAGCACTAAAAGACATTCAGATTTTACTTAATATCGTCTACAGTGTAAAGTATTCCTGTAAAAGGCAATAATAAGCTAAAACAAATATGAATGTTTGGCTTTTGCTAAATTGTGCTAAAAAGTTCGCGACAAAACAAATCGAAAGTTGCATACAGGAAATGAGAGTGGGAAATTCGAAAATAAAACTTTTCGTAAAGTAGTTTAATTATTTATCTTTACTCTAAATAATCATTTCCAGCCTAGCCATTGAAAAACCAAAGCGGGATTATGAAAAGTGACACTGGCCACCAAATAAAATAAAATTAAACGGCCAGTGACAGTTTATTACCGGCACACATTTTTGACCATTTGGACTACAAAAACGCAATAAAATTATAAAAATACATAGTTAACGAGAAATACCTTACCAAATCTTCTTTTTCAACACAAATATTTCCACTTTCTTAGAACAACTGGCACTTCTTTAGAAAAAAAACAAATGAACCATTGTTTTTATCGCCATTTGTGTCAAATTTCAAAACAAAAACATTCCAATTTATGCCATAGACCAAAATGCCCACCTTTTAATAATTATATATTTTGAATTACATTGCTGTTTATCACAAAAAATGTTCAAACCGCAATGTATGCAAATATCCATCAATTCAACAAAATCATTAGAACGAAATTCAACATAATCATTAGAACGAAATTCAACATAAAATAAAACATGCACAACAGTGCATGATTTATTTTATTATTATTATGTTTAATTTCGTTTGAATGGAAATAAACGATATTGTGTTTTTCTTAACTCATACAGGATTGGTGGCATGTTAGAAATGCCCCACCTTTACTTCGGAATGTGTAGTATGTTTTTTGCCCTGTTCCTATATCTGCAGTCTATTACTGTCATGTTTATTCAATATAATTTAGAAATAAGGTTGAATACGGCTATTATTAGAACAGGCTGAATAATTTTTTTGTTTATGGAAATGCCCTTTGTTTTGTACTTTGCAGGAGAAGTAATTTGAAAGAAAAGGACAGATATAGGCCAAGTAAAATACCTTGTTATGGAATAATTTAATTAAACTTTATCGAGTGATTAGTATTACATTTCTAGTTATAATAAATCATGTATTAATCAGTGATTTCATGTTAAATGGTTATGCCCTGCAATGTTGATTATTTCAAAAAGACCGGGGTGTGAAAGAGACAACATTATCTTGATTTGTTGATTGACAAGTGAACTGTCATTCATTCGCAATATGGCCGATAGTTTACCTAAATACGGAACATAATAATATTGTGCGCGAATGTATAATTTCCTATTCAAATGATAATTTGTGTATATTGATGAATTTGTGAGTGAAGTGACGCGGCATGTTTCCCCTAACACCACCAGTGGTGAAACGGCTGTTAGGGTGGAAAAAGGGCCCTGAGGGTTCGTCTGCAGCCGAAGATAAATGGTCTGAGAAGGCAGTAAAGAGTTTAGTTAAGAAATTAAAGAAAAGCGGAGCACTCGAAGAATTGGAAAAGGCAATATCAAGCCAGAACAGTCATACTAAATGCGTAACAATTCCCAGGTCAGTTCATTATTGATTTATTTTTTTCGTGATAACAATCATTTGGGAATATGACGTTTCCGGTGGTTAATATATCCTTGCAAAGTGTATGGACCTTATGTGTGTTTGAATAGAAGTCGTTTTCGCGAACCACATTTATTGCAAAAATTGTTGAGCTAATCAGAGACGTTCGTAAATCTTGTAAAGAAATTGTTGCCAAAATCTGGTATCACAAATTTTATTAATTAACCTATCAAATAAGAATCTAATAAGTCATCACTGCAATTTTTAAATTTCGCTAAATGATTTCAGTTTACGAACGAATCGTTTTTCCTTGGTCGGGTTATTTATTTCTGTGGATCTTATTATCCGGATAAGTTCGATGGTCGCTCACTGTCATTGACCCGGTTCATGGCAACGACCATCGTATTTTGGTTGCATAATACTATACAGGACGCAAAATCGGAAAGGTCAAGACACCGTCAAAACAAATCGAATCCTCATGTCAATATGGCGGACATTATTTTGAACCTTGCAATTTTTTAATTGCCAAAATTCTTCATACGTTCATAAAGAAACCTGTGTTTTTTGTTATTTTTGTGTTCAGTGCCTATTTTGAAGGACATCCGTGTATCCTTTCGTCCTTCAAGGTAAATTCGTCAGTGTTACTTCCTCTGTGTTTATTAAATGGGTTTTAACACTTCTAATTTATGCGAAAATTACGGTTTCTGTATATAAATACACGTTCCTTGTGGTTATTTTCTGAAATTAGATATATTTTGCGTCGATATACACAAAAAGGATTGATTAAGTACACATTAGTGCTAATAAGAAACCATTATGATTTCAACAACATAGTTTTTAAGCAAGTCTATAATGCCTGATGACGATCATCTGGAAATCTTTTCCCGCCAAATACATACAAATTATGCATTTTTCCCGTAGAATAACATTATTTGTTTTTAATTTCTAGTGACTGCACAGTGTAATATTATTTTTCTAGTCTTGACTTTTTATTAGTCTCAGTTTTTGGGTTATGAATTCAAATTCATAGTTACATGCTTTTGCCTGTCAATTAGAACCACCCTAAGATCTTATAAGCATTTGGTTTAAAGCACACTTTAGGTTTAAAATTTAATTTGTCTCACAAAATTACATTTTATACAATAAGTAGTTGCATAATTATACAATCATTTTCATTCTATGACTAATACATCTACTATACATCTATAAAAAATAAATATAATTGGAACGTCTGTTTGTAATGACAAAACAATATATTTTTACTACAAAAAACTGTTAAGAAATGTTTAAATCCCTGTCTGTTTGCTCACCGCTGATATAATATGTTGATGCAGTCGCTTTCCCCACTCTTACGGGGCATATAATTGCTTTTTTTTAAAGCATCAGGAAACACGATTGACAAAAAGCATGAATACAGAGTGGGTGATAGGAGGAATCAGGGTGCGTTAAGAAGGGAGGGCAGGATTCCATTCCATTCAGTGACACTATCCATAACAAGCGAGTTTGAGAAATCATTGTCACGACAGTAGGAGGCTGATGGTTGTAAGGGAGGAGAGTTGTCGATAGATGAAGTTTGTAAAAGTAGGATCCCATCAGAGAGGTTTTACCCGATGTCTGTGAAAAATTCACATACATGGTTGGTGCCGCTTTAGTGTTGTTTATTATTTTGTGTAGTTCCAAAAGGCTGTTTTTGACTTTTTGAATGTTAGTTATGTCCTTGATAAATTTCCATAAGGCTTTAGGATCTATGTTAGAAGGGTTTGGTTTCCGCATTTAGTCCTTTGAGTGTGGGCCACGGCGGCTGTCGGTGGTTATTCCAACCAGCCCACCTCTCTTTAGAAGTTGATTGTATCTCCTGTTCTGTTGAGAACATCCATATCCTGAGGGTTTCTGTCCTAATCTGGGTGACAGTGAATGTACAGGCATTCAAAAAGTATATGCGCAATGGTTTTTTTAGCCTTCATGCAGGCCCTGCACAGGGAGCTGTCCATTATGCCTATTGTGTAAAAGTGTTTGTTTAGCTGGTAGTGTTCCGTGATGGTCCCCATCATCAGACACAGACCATCCCTGTCCAGGCGCAGCAGACGTCTGGTCAGCCTGCTATCCAAGGATAACATAGCTTCCCTGGACTCCCTGCAGCCTGGTGCCGAGGTCCACCAGCTCTCTGGTTGTGTGTGGGTACAGTCCTGCAGCCACCTGCGTAGCTGGTTAAAGGGATGGGCTCGTTTGGGTCCGCAGACTGACACACTAGATGCCCTTCTGACCAGTTCGTCAGCAGCATCTTTGTTTAGTGAAGGCTTTACGAACATTACCTGTTTTATCCAGCTGAATATTCATACGCAATTTTATTAGCTTTCGTAGCAGTTGATTTAAAAGTAAGATTTGTAGTAGAGGGCTTAGGGCCGATCCTTGGTGTATACCTATTCCTACATCGAATTCATCACTTGTTCATGCGTGACTTCTTACTTTGGTAGATGTGTTGTAGTACATGTTGGCAACAGCGTTTACGTAGTATCCTGGAACGTTTTCCGAACGCAACGACTAGTAGATTAGCTGTCGTTGAACCCTGTCGAATGCCTTTTTAAGGTCGATAAAAGCTAGGTGGACGTCTTTTTTCATGTCTATCCATTTTCCATCTCCAGAAATATTCTGAAGCAGTCACCCGTTCAAACTAATGATGTGTATTTATGATAAACTTGGAGTTAGGTTAGCAGATATCAGACTGTTAAATATCACTTTTTCTTTTCTTCATACGATAAACGCGGCTCTGCAATAAAATAGTGTAGTAAATACGCAGAAACTAAATAGGATCATTATCAAATCTGTACGATTGAACAGGCAGTTTCCCTTCTGTTTCGCTTGTTTGTGGGTCATGGTGCAACTAGTGTGGTTTCGCTGCTATGGTTTCGTGGAGGAGATTGATACCTTCGGGGTACTCGATAAAATGTAGGAAAGAGCTGTTTTTTGCCTACTGGTTGGGCCCACAGTAGACGTTGTTCTTGATGAGTATAATGAATCCTTCTCAGGTCTAACACTATTTATCTTACACCTTGAATCTTGATCCATCCCTTGATCCTATCAACTCAGACTATCTCAATCCACTGATGGTCATAAGCCCCACTTAGTCTGCGCCCCAGCAGCCTAGATTATGTTATGTTAGTATATTTTTATTGTGTTGCAGAGTGAAACCTAACGAGAACGTGATAAATGGTCAATACCGCAAGGGATTGCCGCATGTTGTCTACTGCAGGCTGTGGCGCTGGCCGCAGCTACAGGTATGAGTGCAAAAAATGATTTTCTTTTTGGTTGTTTGTCCCTTTTCCACGTAATTATTTGTAGCCAGTCTGGTAGGAGTCCAGCTCAACCCGCCATCTACGTCTCGGCCTCCCGTGATGGCGTCGTGCGTTTATTGGGACCCAATCGTTGATCCTCATAGCCCATTTGTCATCTGACATGCGGCAGACATGTCCTGCCCAGTTCCAATTAAGGTGTGCGGCTTTCTGGGTAACAACACTGACCTTTGTTTTGGTGGGCAGTGTTGTTTGTTTTATAACTTTATAATAGTAGTTTAGAAATGTATCCTATTATTGCAGAGCCAGCATGAACTAAAGCCAGTAGACCACTGTGAATACGCATACCAGTTGAAGAAAGACGAGGTGTGCATCAACCCTTACCATTACAATAAAATCGACTCACCTGGTAAGTTTAGTTTTGTTGCTTATTTTAGTTGATTAATTTGAAGGGAACCGCAATTATAGCCTAAGGCAAATTTTATGTTTGGGTGACCAATCATCAAATGACTTTTCCAGCTATAGGTGGAGCGGGAGAGCGTGTCAGACTTTTATTGGATTTTTACTTTTTGGCTGACATGTTCATGAGGAACAGAACGCGGCGTCGACACAGGCCTGGTCCTTACCGCGCAGCGAGCTACCCATTTCTCGCTCTCCTCAAGCCCGCGCCTACGGTGGCCGGGAGTCGGCTATGGACTCCCGACACCCGGGGCGTCTCCTGTGGCGGCTAGGGACGCGAGGGTGCAAAGATTGCCTCTCCCTCATGCGCCTCCCCTCCTTCGTGACCATTACTACTTCGGAGAAGGAGGTGATGGCTTCCTATGCACTCTCGTTCTGTACCATGGCCTGGACCAGGGCCGGACACGAGAGATCACCTCCGCGGGGACATAGCGACAATCGCACACTCCATGACGCCATGAGATCCCGCCGCACCTTATTCGCCGTTCCGTGATATCTCGCGGCAGCGGAGATTCGCCACGGCGTTTTGCCTTCTCGCAGTACGCCCACATATGCGCGCGAGGACTTTGGTCTCAGATCCCATGGCGGCAAGGAGGCACGCCGCCTTATCGGAGACCGTGCGATAGCCTAAGACCTTGCAGTTAAAGTGGGCTGCGCCACAGTAGCCTGTGAAATTCAAATTTTCTTACGTGGCTGTAGAATTATGATCATTAAAATCAGCAATATAACCTTCTAAGTTCATATAATTCCATTTAATGACTATTTCTTGAAAAAGTAATTCAGTCAGTCAACAAACGACCTGACACTGACCTGCAAATTGCAATAAAAAGTAAAGTAAAATAGAATTTCACAGACCACCTGAGTGCTTCCTCCTTGATGATTGTTCTGCAGCATAAGAAAGCCCAATTTCTGGCAGTTTAAAATACACGGTCTTTAATATACACGGCTTTTTTTTTTAGAGTGGGAAATTTTCAAATATCGGCTCCCGCTCTAGGGTGGAGCAGAAGGGCGTGTCAGACTTTTACTGACTAAATCCCACCAGTGTTCCTTCAGTTGCCCATATGCCAAGGCCATGGTAACTCTTTCGAATGAATCTCGTGACCCTGCCAGGAAGATACACGGCTTACATTCAAAACCTGCGAAGGTCTTTAACGTCTGACTTAGAGTGACGCTGAAGACCGAAATGAATTCTGCCTTTAATAATGAAAAATAATAGTTTAAAAAAACTAAAAAACACGCTTCCATGGAAAACCAAACTAAAAAGTACAAAATAATGGAAAAAAAGCGTGGGGTGCTTTTAAGGTATTTTTTTATTGATATCAGGCACCCCACGCTTTTTTTCCATTATTTTGTACTTTTTAGTTTGGTTTTCCATGGAAGCGTGTTTTTTAGTTTTTTTAAACTATTATTTATTTTCTATTTTTTAGGGTATTTCGAATTTTGAGACGTATGTCAGCGTAGTTTGTGACAGTTTTTTTGCTGTCCTGGTAACCCTGGCAAGGATAATGGCACAAATTTATGAAATTATTGCATTGTCATCAGTCCTTGACAGGTGTGCAAAGTTTGAATGAAATCTGGTCGTTTAAAGTGGGTCAAAATCGCACTATAAGGAGTCGGTTACACACAAACATACAAACATACAAGTGAAGCTAATATAAAGCGTGTAAAAATTACCAGTGTATGGTGCAAACATTCTGATAAAATGCTAGTTCCTTTGCTGTAATACCGCACATCATTTCAGCCGACAGACGTCCTCTGCTGGACGTAAGCCTCCCCCAATTTGGGGGATTTGCCATAATCGCCACGCTTGGCAGGCGGGTTGGCGATCGCAGTATGGTGGTTAAATGCATAGAGAACGCTAATACCGCACCTAATACGCTAACACACAATACCGCACACTAGAGTGTATTGACCTCTACTCGAAGTCATTGATCTGTACTGGTACAATTAAAGGATGGCACACTAAAGAAGCCCCTGTGTGTAACGATTTGTAAATCAATCTGTAGTTGCTTTTGACCTGCTGGCTAATAGTAAAATCGAGACGAAACGCAACAAGACATATATCCGTGTCTTGCATCGGCCCAAGATGATGTAACTATAGGATATTACATAACATGCTGAACACTTTATCCTCTCGTATTTTTTCCCAATATGAAAGAAGAAGATATATTGTAACTACTTTATTGTTGCAGCGCTCCCACCAATCCTAGTCCCTCGGTGCGGCGACACGGAGGTGCGTGCGCCGCCGCCCTACACGGACTACCACGCGCCGCACCAGACGCACGCACCGCACCAGACGCACGCGCCGCATCAGACGCACGCGCCGCATCAGCAGCACCAGCAGCATCAGACGCATCAGTCGCATCAAACGCATCAGTCGCATCACGACCATTCGGACGCGTGAGTTGAAGCGGTCATGTATTATAGTGTTTATCTATTTTATTTGTTATAAAATGTTTTGTTCTAGAAGTGAGAAAAACCGGCATGGCCAGCCTAACTTATAATTAAACTGAATATTTTTAAAGAATATTGCTAATGATTGCTAACTTCTTTTGTTATTGAACTGTCAAAATAAAACCCATTCCTACGGGTAGTGTGTTACGCTTTTACCACGCAGGTCCGGAACAACTATCTGTATGCCATACGTGAAATTTCCCTTTTATCGAATTCCGCTACTGCGGTAGGACAATCGCTTAAGCACTGAGCCCAATACTTTGGCTAATAACGATTTATCAAGTCACTAGAATAAAGATCACTGTGATATTGACAGAGTTATAAATAAGCTAGCTTCTGCCTGCGACTTCGTCCGCGTCATATTTTTGCTCCCCTAACCCTTCCCGTCGCATCGAATGGCCTGCCAGTTTTCAACCATTTTTCGTTGCTGCTCCGCTCCTATTAATTGTAGCGTGATGGCTACCCAACACTAATTTTTCAATTCAGACCAGTAGTTCCTGAGATTATCGCGTCCAACCAAACAAACAAACTCTTCAGCCTTATAATATTAGTATAGATTAAGGTTTTTTAAAAAAAAAAACAAAAAAGTTGTACTTGTTATAAAAACGTTCAAATCATCTTTTCATTCTACAAAAAATTCTAGCGATCTTTTCGGGCCCTAAACGCTAGAAAATTTTATTAACCCTAATTAACAAAACACACAATTATAATCTGAATAATTTAGAACAATATAGGTACCTAATCTATTGCTTCATATGTTCGAAAAAATTGTCTTCTCATCAACGTAAATAACACAATGAATGGAAGACATTTCTACTGTTAGCGACGCACTTACCTCGCTGGAAGAGACAGCAAAATTAATCGATAATGCAAAATAGCAGTATTGCACAACTTGTAAAGTCGTATTTATCAGTGACAAATCAAAGAGATAATAATAAGTCGCAAATAAAATCAACAGTCCGTCTATCACAGACTTGGGTTCACGCTTGAACTACCTGGTAGTGTCGCTTATCTGATTAAATTATAATAATGTATTGTTGTAGTGTAATGCAGACTGGAGGTGTGGTCGGAGTGGGCGTGGGCGCACACAGCGCGATGTATCTGGAGGCTACGCTGGCCCAACAGGTGCCAGGGAATACCACTGTGCATGTGTAAGTATAGCCAACCAACTTTCAGCTATAGTACTGACATCAGAGAATAAAGATCACTGTGATATTGACAGAGTTATTAGAGGCAGCAACCTTACTGTAACGAGAATAAAGATCACTGTGATATTGACAGAGTTATTAGAGGCAGCAACGTTATTGTAACGAGAATAAAGATCATTGTGATATTGACCGACTTGTTAGTGGCAGCAACTCAACAGCAACCTTATTGTACTTAGAACAAAGATCACTTGCGATTTTGACTAACGCAAAGTCAGGGGTAAAAAATATTTGAAAATAAATAATAGTTAAAAAAAAAAAAACTAAAAAACACGCTTCCATAAAATAATGGAAATAAGTTTTTTTTTTGCCAGCCTGGTAAGCCTGACAAGGATAATGGCACAAATTTATGAAATTATTGTATTGTCATCGGTCCTCGATAAGTCTACAAAGTTTAAATGAAATCTGACCATTTGAAGTGAGGCAAAGTCGAGTCCAAAGGAGTCGGTTACAAACATACAAACATTCAGGTGAAGCTAATGAAAGCGTGTTAATAAGTGTAATGCCGGACGTAAAGAATAACACCACCCCATTTCTTCCCGTGGGTGTCGTAAAAGGCGACTAAGGGACTTACTAGAGAATGGGCAGCAGCGTTCTCTATGCATTTTACCACCATACTGCGATCGCCAATCCGCCTGCCAAGCCTGGCGATTATGGCAAAGCCCCCCAAATTGGGGGAGGCCTAAGTTCAGCAGTGGACGTCTTACGGCTGAAATGATGATGAATAAGTGTGAACGGATGGTATAATATTTTTTTTTTTATTCGCGAAAGAAATATATACTTTCATTCAGTTTTTGTTTGGCGATTCTCATTATAAAATACTTGCTTCTGCCCGCGACTTCGTCCGCGTTCAATTTCTTGTTCCTAACCCTGACCCTTCCCGTCGCGTCGAATCGCCTACCCGTGCGATTTTCCCCGTTTTTTCAACATTTTTCATTACTGCTCCACTCCTCTTGGTTGTAGCGTTATGTTATATAGCCTATAGCCTTCCTCGATAAATAGGCTACCCAGCACAAAAATAATCTTTCAATTCGGACCAGTAGTTCCTGAGATTAGCGCGTTCAATCAAACAAACAAACAAACTCTTCACCTTTATAATATTAGTATAGATTAAATGAGGGTGGGCCAAGCTAACCTGCGGTATTCAATTTTTTTTTTCGGGTTTTTGGAATTTCCAGGTTGATTAAAATATGATTCACCATCATAACACGCATGTATTTACACAATTAAAGAAAGACTCGTTCATTGCGATTATTAGATTAGATTATTTTGTTGTGTTTTGTCATATAGTCTGACGACCTGCACCCTAATTGCGAAACACACAATTTATCAGAATCTGAATGGGATTGAAGATTATTTCTAAACCATTGCGTCATTTGTTCGAATAAATTGTCGGCTCAGCTACGTTAATAACGCAATGAATGTTGTTTAACTATGAATATTAAACCAATTCCTACCGATAAAAAGTTCCGCAATTACCCCTCTGCTAATTGCAAAAACAATTGCAAAACATTTGCTTTTTGTGGGTTACCTCAGCGGTTTCTCCTAAACGTTAGGAAAGCTCCTTGTTCTAGATAGAGCAATACTGTGATTTTATTTTAGCAGTAGAGAATATGCATATTTTTTTTTTATCAATAAAACACCGTGTTTGCAGCAATGAACCCAAAAAGTATTAAACGTCAAATTTGACTACGGTTTGTTGCTCAAAAAGATTATTAAAGTTTTAAAAAAATCTGCTACAGTTCGAACGTGCGTTATTGTCGCGGCCATATTGTGACGTCTTTTTCCAGGATTCTGCTTCGCTTACATCTCAGATTTAGCCCTAAGTCATGGGTATTAAATTATTATTCGTATTTGTGCTTTATTCAAGCAGAAATTTCACTTACTATCTTATCTTGGTGAGAATTCAAGCTTTTTGCTAAGAAAAGATATTTACATACATGCCTTTTGATTGCCTGCGATCGCCAACCCGCCTGCCAAGCGTGGCGATTATGGCAAAGCCCCTCAAATTGGGGGAGGCCTAAGTCCAGCAGTGGACGTCTTACGACTGATGATGATGATGCCTTTTGAGGTCACTTCCGGCATTATCGGAGGCAACGCGTTCCACCAGAAAACAGTAAAATAAAATAAGTGCATTCAAAAATGTAAGAAATATCACGATTTTTGCTCACTTAGCATTATGATAATCTCATTAATATTGTCTCCAGAAGCTCGTCCACAGTGGAGACGCCGCCGCCGGGCTACATCAGCGAGGACGGCGACCCCATGGACCATAACGACAACATGAGTGAGTTTGTTGACAATTTTTTCACATTATTTACACACTTTTTGCTCTGATCCTGCTTGCCTAGCTAGCGGTAGTGCGAAGAATGTCGATGAAATGTTCGATCGCAACGCTCAAACCGCACGTTAGGATGAGAATATTTTTATTACACTCCATAGTTAGAGATATTAGCCACACAAAACAATCTTGCATTAAGGTGAATGCTCCAAACCAGCCCGCGAAATTCAAAATTTCTTGCGTTTTTTGCAATTTGCAGGCCAGTGCTAGGTTGTATGTCGATTAAAATATTATTCGCGCCTGTAAGACGTATGTAGTTACAGAATTATAATCATCAAAATCACTAATACAACTCTCCAAGTTCATAAAGGCCTAAGAACAAAAAAAAAAAGAGAAAAAGTCATTCCTATAGCTTTATGAACTTAGAGCGTTGTATTGATGATTTTGATGATTATAATTCTGTAACTGCATATGTCTTACAGGCGCGAATAATATTTTCATCAACATACAACCTAGCACTGGCCTGCAAATTGCAAAAAACGTAAGAAATTTTGAATTTCGCGGGCTGGTCGGAGCATCCCCCTTCATAAACGCCCACTACGCAGGCAAGCATATTATAAAAAAAAAAATAAAAAAAAAAATATTGTAACAAAAACTCAATTTACAAAAACACTGAGTTCGATAACAACTGCATTAGTATAAACCGTGTCGCAGTCATTAACGCCCACCTCCACATAGTAGGGGCAAAACCAAAATAGAAAAGAAAAAAATAAAAGAACTTAAAACGTAAAATAAAAATAAAATAGAACTTAAAATTAAAGCTTAACAATATTTTCCCTGAGTAATTGTCTGTGAGACTGAGTTTGAAAGGATGTGTGTGTATGTGTGTGTGTGTGTTTGTGTGTGTTTTTGTGTGTGTGTGTGTGATGTGAGTATGTGTTTGCGCATACCATACATTAGGGTAATTGGAAAGTAAGTTCAAGGTTTTACATATTTTTCTAATTCTTCATAAGAAAGCGTATGAAGCCATTTATCCGTCACCCCCCGACATTCCCGCAAGGACAGCGGATATACAGTATGTTAAATAACAGAGGGCGTTCCCCTAAACTCGTTAATCTATATTATTAATAGATTAAAATAAAAATATCAGCATAGCAAAATAAGCATAAAATAATCCGAATTAAAAAATAATAATAATTTGCATTAAATTCGAAACCACCTGTTTAAAATCAAAATAGTAGCGCGGAATAGTACCTAGCGTAGTAGCATTGCACAAACCGGCAACGTTGCAATACGCACGACGCCGAGCGTCTCACGAATACTCACGAAGCAGAGCGAACCGGCTGCCGCGCGCCGCGCCGCCCGCGCTGAGTGGCGAGCGGCGACTTTTATAATGGCGGCATAAAACGTCTGGGAACTAGAGTTCCCACGGGCACTTTAGCGGTATAATGAATTAGAAAGACACGTCGTCATCGGGTTGTTATCAGTAAAATTAAACATTTATGTAAGTATGTGTAGGTTTAGCAATAACATTTAACAACTCGTCTCAATGCCCAGCTGACAAAGGAATGCGTCACTGAGGCACCTTGGATTTGGAAGAACCTAGTAGGTAAATAAAAAAAAAACATAAATTCATGTATCTACCTATCTAAGCCACGTTTCAATAACATTAAAATTAAAATACAGAGTATTAGACAGTTATTCTGCACGCAGCGGCCGCATAATGAACGCGGGGTGGTAGCAGCGCTTCTGCCGACACGTCGCGCTTGGTCGCGGGCTCGTGGCCACAAAATAAACAGATACGAGTACAGAAGGTCCACTCACGGAACAAGTACACAAATTTGTTTTATCTAGCCACTCAGACCGGTGGTACGACAGGCTTACAGTGTTAATTTGAAAAAAGCTTTTAAAAATTAATTTTATCTAAAAAATGATGTACCGCTAATAAATAGTGTGCGGTTAAGTTTGGAGAAAGTTTCATTTATTTAAACCACAGTTTAGCTAGGATTTAAATGATAATGACGGTATTACACATTAGCAAGTGAATTTTTTCTCCAATACAGAAATTTAAAAACTTTTATTTTAAGCAGTTGCCTTCGTAATACTTGCGTTTATTCATAGCAATCGTGTAACGTCACAGTAGTAGTAACACGTTCGTTGAACGGGGTACTCCCTGAGTATAAAAGCAGTTTTAGGAAAGAGTGGGCCTTCTGAACTTATTAATTTTGTAGCACAGGCGTTTAGTGTTATTTTTTATTTTAATGTTTTCGAAATGTTTTAGCTATTATGATACATTTAAATAATGTTAAAAACTTACTTAGATTTTGAACTGCTCAATATGCTGACCTCCTCTGTCTACACATTGTTGCAATCGCCGACGGTTATTTTGGTGCACTCGTCGCATTAAAAGCGGGTCCTCGCGTATGCGGTTCCTGATAACCCGGAATGCTGTGCGGATTCGCATTTCCATCTCCTCCCGCGAGTGGCTTTCTTTTTTATAAACGAGTTGTTTGACCCAACCCCAAAAAAAGAAGTCAAGTGGCGTTAAGTCAGGTGACCGTGGTGGCCACGCCTCGGGACCGTACCTCCCGATCCAGCGGCTATCAAACATCTCGTTTAACCGCGACCGCACTTCTGTTGAAATGTGAGGGGGTGCTCCATCGTGTTGAAACCACACATTTCGGAGCTCGGCTAGCGGCAATCTGTCGAGGTAGCGCGCGACGGTGTCGTTAAGAAGAGCCATATACCTCACACGGTTTAGAGTCCCTGGGATGAAGACAGGTCCTATTATTTTATTTCCGTTTATCCCAGCCCACACATTCAGTGACCACCGTATTTGATGTGCTAACGGCCGAGTGGCACGCGGATTATGGCCTCTTTCTGCCCAGTGATGGCATACACGTCGATTCCACATGCCATTGCGCGTAAATAGGCTTTCATCTGACCATATGACGTTTTCGATGAAGTGGGTGTCCTCCGCGCATCGCTGCAGTGCCCACTGGCAATAAGTTAACCGGCGCTCGAAGTCAGCTGGACCAAGCAGACCTTGTACTTTTTGAAGTGAGTACGCATGCTGCTTGTTTTTCTTTAAAATTTTAAAGACTGCGACGTGACTCATGTTTAACAGGCGGCCGGCTCTTCTAGTGCTTGAACCGGGCTCCTCCTCAAAATGCCTTAGCACGTTCTCTTCCTGCCGCACAGAGATCACGGGTCGGGGGCCACCAGAACGACGCGGCACTACCGGTTCATTGTTACGAATACGCACCAGGGCACTCACAATAACACGAGAATTCCGCGGATGATGTGCATTGGGGTACCTCTCAGCATACATCCTCAGAGCACGTGCACCATCATAATTACACTCAGCATAAATGAGCACCATGTTCGCATACTCCTGAGCACTGAACTGATAACGCGGCATTTTTCACACAAGAATGACGCAAGATGTTTCAATGCGAAAATAATGCACATCCGCTCAGCGCGTGATATTAGTTCCGACTAAAATTAGGTGGACATCCGGGGGCAGGGGGCGGGGCTACGCACATCAAATAGATCGCCGCTGGCGCGGCCCGTCATTCATAAATAGGTAAATTGCGAAGTTGCCGTCCTTCAAGTACGCGTGTACAGAGTGTTTCTTTTACGTATCAATTTAACATTTTTAGTGAATATTTTAATATTAAAAAAAATAAAAACATTTTGTTTTCGAATGGTAATATTTTTTTTAGCATGTATGGATGCAATACTGTTGCGGGTTAACGGGAACGCCCTCTGTTAGTTAACATACTGTATGTTGAGGTGTTTATTTATTCTATTATACAAAGTGGAGCTTAAAAAGTGATATTGCCGCCGAGCAGCTTGAACTCTGGCAGATTCTGTCAGTTCTGCGTTTTTGGGTAGCGACAACGGGATCGAAAGGGAGGTCTGAGTGTTTACGTAGCACTACGGCCAGAAGAAATGTGTGTCTGACTGTTGGTAAGTCGCAAAGAGTGTACAGTTCAGTAGTTGGGAATCGAACTGGTTTATGAGTCATGACTTTTAACACTGCCCTCTGAGCTCTTTCCAGACGGAGCATTAAGCACTTTCCAGCCCCACCCCAGGCGGCAATACAGTATTTTAGGATTGAGTGTGCCAGAGCGAAGTATACTGTTCGTAGCGTGGCAAAATCAACAGACTGCTTCACAAGGGCGTACAGTTGAAGGGGTCCGCTAGGGTCGGTGCTTGCCAGGCTCGTGGATCTGTCCGAAAGAGTTACCGTGACCCTGGCGCAGGCAACTGAAGGAACATGTGTGGGTTTTAGTCAGTAAACGTCTGAAACGCCCTCCCGCTCCGCCCAGAGTAGGTGACGTCATTTGAAGATTTCCCATCCAGGAAAAAAAGGGACGAGAATAGATGTAAACAATCGTGAATTACACGAAAACTGAATAAAATCAAGTTTAGCTATTTTTAATCTTTCTGTAGCATCTCAGAGTGTGGCTGTGGTACTAACAATTAGTTCAGATCAAACGTCTCGTATTTTTTGATTTCCTTACGCGATACTCGCACGTACACAGGCTCGTATATAATAGAAAGAGACAGAGTGTTTGAATTTGATACGCGTTTTTAATACAGATCCATCTCGTACATCATAAGTTTAAAGTTGTCGCTGTCTTGGATTTTCATTTTGACCTCACTATTGGCTTCCCGCTTCAGCACCCTCGATAACCACGAAAACTATCTCTCTAGAGATAAAGTCGTAGAGCATATTGATTTTTCGTTACGTGACGATTTCTACTAGATAAGTCCCTATGCAATCTGTGTTACATTTACCTTCCACTCGCCGGGGTAAATATAGGATATCTGTGTTTGTGTTCATTGACTGCTAACCTTTGTTGCAGACCTAACCCGCCTAACCCCATCACCCCCAGGGCTGACGACGGAGGCCGCCCCCGTGCTGTACCACGAGCCAGCCTTCTGGTGCAGCATCAGCTACTACGAGCTCAACACGCGCGTGGGAGAGACCTTCCACGCGTCACAGCCCTCCATCACGGTGGACGGCTTCACTGATCCCAGCAACAGTGAGAGGTAAGCAGTACTGCACCACGAGCCAGCCTTCTGGTGCAGCATCAGCTACTACGAGCTCAACACGCGCGTGGGAGAGACCTTCCACGCGTCACAGCCCTCCATCACGGTGGACGGCTTCACTGATCCCAGCGACAGTGAGAGGTAAGGGATAATAATACCAAATCAAGCAGCCATCTAGTAGGTAATATTAGACAAGTCGGGAAATATTGCCGATAGTTGGGTAAAAGAAAAAAAAGAAAATACGTTTATTTGCGGCAAACATGACGCACAGAAAGACCAGAAACATACAGAAATAAAAAATAAGGTGTGGGAAAATATGCGTCACATCTACGCAAAACGGCCATCACACAGCGCTGGTTTTCACTGACAGCCGGCGCTGACGTGATGACGTCGACTGGCGCAGCCAACAATCGGTAAAATAAATACTAAAAACACTTGTTAGATGTAATGAATATTTAAAAATAAATAAAAATAAACAAAAGTGGCAACATTCTGTCCCGACTGTTAGTGTTGCCAATAATGGGGTAATAGTGCTGGAAGTCGGATAATATTGTCAAAAGTGGGGTAGTATAGGCCATAGCTCTTTTCTTTTTTGTAACAATTTTTTATTTCATGTTGTGCGTTTTGTTTGTGCAGAATAAACTATTTTTCTTTCTTTTCTTTCATTCTTTCTAGGTCGGGTAATTTCGTCAAAAGCCCGGTAATATAAATAGGGTGATAGAAATACTGTCGGAAGCTTGGCAATATACCGATACTCAGGCAATGTTGCCGACCGTCGGGTAAATACTGCCGTAATTTATATACAACTCGGGTAATATTGTCAAAAGTTGGGTAAAATTGTTAAAGATCACGTAATTTTGTTAAAATCTAGGTGATATTGCCATAATTTATTTGTAAGTCGGGTAAAATATTGTTAACCTACTGTACAATGTAACTTTCGTACGATGCTTCTGGTAATCCAGTCTTGTCCACTTAGCATGAGATAGACCATGGAAGACCATGAGGACTCATGCACAACCCGTGTTAACACGTTAACTGCCAAGTCGTACTATGTGTCCGACACACGTGTATGAAGTTAGCATCTCAATTGTTAGCATCTCACAAAAAAACACCACATATAGTGGCATCCCACATAGTTCCACAGTTCTTGATAAGTTTTAACAATAGTTCCGTCGATTTGACTATCCAAAACGCATTTTGAAAATATGAGATGCTAACTTCGCAAAACATATCACAGCATCTCATCGAATTTCTCAAAATTAACCATTTTTGAGTTGAAAGCAAAAGAGTTCTGCATCCGAAACGTATTCGGCTGAGAGTTCTATGGGGTGGATCCAATTTAAATCACCAAAAAATAATTATTATGTATTATTTCTCAATGTTATTAACAAACTATCCTTACAGGAGTGAGATGCTGAGGTATAACTGGGAGTTCTGGTTCAAATGAAGAATTCTATCGAGTAGTCGAGGTCTTTCACTCAATTACCAGAAGAGTTCTGTTGTTTTGAACATTGACAATAGGTATATAACATTGTTATAACCAAAACAACCATTTAGGAGTGAGATGCTGAGGTAAAACGGGGAGTTTTGTATCGAATGAAAATTTCTATCTAGTAGTCGAGGTCTTTCACTCAATTACCGAAAGAGTTCTGTTGTTTTGAACATTCAGAATAGGTATATAACATTGTTATAACCAAAACACCCATATAGGAGTGAGATGCTGGGGCATAACTGGGAGTTGTGGATCGAATGAAAATTTCTATCTAGTAGTCGAGGACTTTCACTCAATTACCGAAACAGTTCTGTTGTTTTGAACGTTCACAATAGGTATATAACATTGTTATAACCAAAACACCCATATAGGAGTGAGATGCTGGGGTATAACTGGGAGTTCTGGTTCAAATGAAGAATTCTATCGAGTAGTTTAGGTCTTTCACTCAATTACCGAAAGAGTTCTGTAATTGAGTGAAAGACCTCGACTACTAGATAGAAATTTTCATTCGATCCAAAACTCCCAGTTATACCCCAGCATCTCACTCCTATATGAGTGTTTTGGTTATAACAATGTTATATACCTATTGTAAATGTTCAAAACAACAAAACTCTTTTGGTAATTGAGTGAAAGACCTCGACTACTAGATAGAAATTTTCGTTCGATCCAAAACTCCCAGTTATACCCCAGCATCTCACTCCTATATGGGTGTTTTGGTTATAATAATGTTTTTTACCAATTGTATATGTTCAAAACAACAGAACTGTTTCGGTTATTGAGTGAAAGACCTGGACTACTCGATAGAAATCTTCATTCGATCCAGAACTCCCACTTATACCCCATCATCTCACTCCTATATGGATGTTTTGGTTATAACAATGTTATATACAAATTGTGAATGTTCAACACAACAGAACTCTTTCGGTAATTGAGTGAAAGACCTCGAATACTCGTTAGAAATCTTCATTTGAACCAGAACTCCCAGTTTTACCTCAGCATCTCACACCTTAATGGTTGTTTTGGTTATAATAATGTTTTTTACGAATTGTGTATGTTCAAAACAACAGATCTCTTTCGGTAATTGAGTGAAAGACCTCGAATACTCGATAGAAATCTTCATTCGATCCAGAACTCCCAGTTATACCACAGCATCTCACTCCTATATGGATGTTTTGGTTATAACAATGTTATATACTAATTGTGAATGTTCAAAACAACAGAACTCTTTCGGTAATTGAGTGAAAGACCTGGACTACTCGATAGAAATCTTCATTCGATCCAGAACTCCCACTTATACCCCAGCATCTCACTCCTATATGGATGTTTTGGTTATAACAATGTTATATACCAATTGTGAATGTTCAAAACAACAGAACTCTTTCGGTAATTGAGTGAAAGACCTCGAATACTCGTTAGAAATCTTCATTTGAACCAGAACTCCCAGTTTTACCTCAGCATCTCATACCTTAATGGTTGTTTTGGTTATAATAATGTTTTTTACCAATTGTGTATGTTCAAAACAACAGAACTCTTTCGGTAATTGAGTGAAAGACCTCGAATACTCGATAGAAATCTTCATTCGATCCAGAACTCCCAGTTATACCCCAGCATCTCACTCCTATATGGATGTTTTGGTTATAACAATGTTATATACTAATTGCGAATGTTCAAAACAACAGAACTCTTTCGGTAATTGAGTGAAAGACCTGGACTACTCGATAGAAATCTTCATTCGATCCAGAACTCCCAGTAATACCCCAGCATCTCACTCCTATATGGATGTTTTGGTTATAACAATGTTATATACCAATTGTGAATGTTCAAAACAACAGAACTCTTTCGGTAATTGAGTGAAAGACCTCGAATACTCGTTAGAAATCTTCATTTGAACCAGAACCCCCAGTTTTACCTCAGCATCTCATACCTTAATGGTTGTTTTGGTTATAATAATGTTTTTTACCAATTGTGTATGTTCAAAACAACAGAACTCTTTCGGTAATTGAGTGAAAGACCTCGAATACTCGATAGAAATCTTCATTCGATCCAGAACTCCCAGTTATACCCAGCATCTCACTCCTATATGGATGTTTTGGTTATAACAATGTTATATTATACTAATTGTGAATGTTCAAAACAACAGAACTCTTTCGGTAATTGAGTGAAAGACCTAAACTACTCGATAGAAATCTTCATTCGATCCAGAACTCCCAGTTTTACCTCAGCATCTCACTCCTATATGGATGTTTTGGTTATAACAATGTTATATACCTTTTGTGAATATTCAAAACAACAGAACTCTTTTGATAATTGAGTGAAAGACTTAGACTACTCTATAGAAATCTGCATTTGAACCAGAACTCCCAGTTTTACCTCAGCATCTCACTCCTAAATTGTTGTTTTGGTTATAATAATGTTTTTTATCAATTGTATATGTTCAAAACAACAGAACTTTTTCGGTAATTGAGTGAAAGACCTCGACTACGCGATAGAAGTCTTCATACGATCCAAACACCCAGTTTTACTTCAGCATCTCACTCCAAAATGGTTGTTTTTGTTATAACAATGTTATATACCTATTTTGAATGTTCAAAACAACAGAACTCTTTCGGTAATTGAGTGAACGACCTAAACTACTCGATAGAAATCTTCATTCGATCCAGAACTCCCCGTTTTACCTCAGCATCTCACTCGAAAATAGTTGCTTTTGTTATAACAATGTTATATACCTATTGTGAATGTTCAAAAGAACAGAACTCTTTCGCTCGATAGAATTCTTCATTCGATCCAGAACTCTCAGTTATACCCCAGCATCTCACTCCTAAATGTTTGTTTTGGTTATAATAATGTTTTTTTACCAATTGTGAATGTTCAAAACAACAGAACTCTTTCGGTAATTGAGTGAAAGACCTCGACTACTCGATAGAAATTTTCATTCGATCCAGAACTCCCACTTATACCCCAGCATCTCACTCCTATATGGGTGTTTTGATTATAACAATGTTATATACCTATTGGGAATGTTCAAAACAACAGAACTGTTTCGGTAATTGAGTGAAAGTCCTCGACTACTAGATAGAAATTTTCATTCGATCCACAACTCCCAGTTTTACCCCAACATCTCACTCCTATATGGGTGTTTTGGTTATAACAATGTTATATACCTATTGTGAATGTTCAAAACAACAGAACTGTATCGGTAATTGAGTGAAAGTCCTCGACTACTAGATAGAAATTTTTATTCGATCCACAACTCCCAGTTATACCCCAGCATCTCACTCCTATAGGGGTGTTTTGGTTATAACAATGTTATATACCTATTGTCAATGTTCAAAACAACAGAACTCTTTCAGTAATTGAGTGAAAGACCTAAACTACTCGATAGAAATCTTCATTTGAACCAGAACTCTCAGTTTTACCCCAGCATCTCACTCCTATATGGATGTTTTGGTTAAAACAATGTTATATACCAATTGTGAATGTTCAAAACAACAGAACTCTTTTGATAATTGAGTGAAAGACCTAAACTACTCAATAGAAATCTTCATTCAATCCAGAACTCCCAGTTATACCCCAGCATCTCACTCCTATATGGATGTATTGGTTAAAACAATGTTATATACCAATTGTGAATGTTCAAAACAACAGAAATCTTTTAATAATTGAGTGAAAGACCTCGACTACTAGATAGAAATTTTCGTTCGATCCAAAACTCCCAGTTATACCCCAGCATCTCACTCCTATATGGGTGTTTTGGTTATAATAATGTTTTTTACCAATTGTATATGTTCAAAACAACAGAACTGTTTCGGTTATTGAGTGAAAGACCTGGACTACTCGATAGAAATCTTCATTCGATCCAGAACTCCCACTTATACCCCATCATCTCACTCCTATATGGATGTTTTGGTTATAACAATGTTATATACAAATTGTGAATGTTCAACACAACAGAACTCTTTCGGTAATTGAGTGAAAGACCTCGAATACTCGTTAGAAATCTTCATTTGAACCAGAACTCCCAGTTTTACCTCAGCATCTCACACCTTAATGGTTGTTTTGGTTATAATAATGTTTTTTACGAATTGTGTATGTTCAAAACAACAGATCTCTTTCGGTAATTGAGTGAAAGACCTCGAATACTCGATAGAAATCTTCATTCGATCCAGAACTCCCAGTTATACCCCAGCATCTCACTCCTATATGGATGTTTTGGTTATAACAATGTTATATACTAATTGTGAATGTTCAAAACAACAGAACTCTTTCGGTAATTGAGTGAAAGACCTGGACTACTCGATAGAAATCTTCATTCGATCCAGAACTCCCACTTATACCCCAGCATCTCACTCCTATATGGATGTTTTGGTTATAACAATGTTATATACCAATTGTGAATGTTCAAAACAACAGAACTCTTTCGGTAATTGAGTGAAAGACCTCGAATACTCGTTAGAAATCTTCATTTGAACCAGAACTCCCAGTTTTACCTCAGCATCTCATACCTTAATGGTTGTTTTGGTTATAATAATGTTTTTTACCAATTGTGTATGTTCAAAACAACAGAACTCTTTCGGTAATTGAGTGAAAGACCTCGAATACTCGATAGAAATCTTCATTCGATCCAGAACTCCCAGTTATACCCCAGCATCTCACTCCTATATGGATGTTTTGGTTATAAC
Source organism: Aporophyla nigra (assembly GCA_947507805.1). NCBI lineage: Eukaryota > Metazoa > Arthropoda > Insecta > Lepidoptera > Noctuidae > Aporophyla > Aporophyla nigra. The sequence goes on from OX382320.1 coordinate 3,651,988, forward strand.
AATGTTATATACTAATTGCGAATGTTCAAAACAACAGAACTCTTTCGGTAATTGAGTGAAAGACCTGGACTACTCGATAGAAATCTTCATTCGATCCAGAACTCCCAGTAATACCCCAGCATCTCACTCCTATATGGATGTTTTGGTTATAACAATGTTATATACCAATTGTGAATGTTCAAAACAACAGAACTCTTTCGGTAATTGAGTGAAAGACCTCGAATACTCGTTAGAAATCTTCATTTGAACCAGAACCCCCAGTTTTACCTCAGCATCTCATACCTTAATGGTTGTTTTGGTTATAATAATGTTTTTTACCAATTGTGTATGTTCAAAACAACAGAACTCTTTCGGTAATTGAGTGAAAGACCTCGAATACTCGATAGAAATCTTCATTCGATCCAGAACTCCCAGTTATACCCAGCATCTCACTCCTATATGGATGTTTTGGTTATAACAATGTTATATTATACTAATTGTGAATGTTCAAAACAACAGAACTCTTTCGGTAATTGAGTGAAAGACCTAAACTACTCGATAGAAATCTTCATTCGATCCAGAACTCCCAGTTTTACCTCAGCATCTCACTCCTATATGGATGTTTTGGTTATAACAATGTTATATACCTTTTGTGAATATTCAAAACAACAGAACTCTTTTGATAATTGAGTGAAAGACTTAGACTACTCTATAGAAATCTGCATTTGAACCAGAACTCCCAGTTTTACCTCAGCATCTCACTCCTAAATTGTTGTTTTGGTTATAATAATGTTTTTTATCAATTGTATATGTTCAAAACAACAGAACTTTTTCGGTAATTGAGTGAAAGACCTCGACTACGCGATAGAAGTCTTCATACGATCCAAACACCCAGTTTTACTTCAGCATCTCACTCCAAAATGGTTGTTTTTGTTATAACAATGTTATATACCTATTTTGAATGTTCAAAACAACAGAACTCTTTCGGTAATTGAGTGAACGACCTAAACTACTCGATAGAAATCTTCATTCGATCCAGAACTCCCCGTTTTACCTCAGCATCTCACTCGAAAATAGTTGCTTTTGTTATAACAATGTTATATACCTATTGTGAATGTTCAAAAGAACAGAACTCTTTCGCTCGATAGAATTCTTCATTCGATCCAGAACTCTCAGTTATACCCCAGCATCTCACTCCTAAATGTTTGTTTTGGTTATACTAATGTTTTTTTACCAATTGTGAATGTTCAAAACAACAGAACTCTTTCGGTAATTGAGTGAAAGACCTCGACTACTCGATAGAAATTTTCATTCGATCCAGAACTCCCACTTATACCCCAGCATCTCACTCCTATATGGGTGTTTTGATTATAACAATGTTATATACCTATTGGGAATGTTCAAAACAACAGAACTGTTTCGGTAATTGAGTGAAAGTCCTCGACTACTAGATAGAAATTTTCATTCGATCCACAACTCCCAGTTTTACCCCAACATCTCACTCCTATATGGGTGTTTTGGTTATAACAATGTTATATACCTATTGTGAATGTTCAAAACAACAGAACTGTATCGGTAATTGAGTGAAAGTCCTCGACTACTAGATAGAAATTTTTATTCGATCCACAACTCCCAGTTATACCCCAGCATCTCACTCCTATAGGGGTGTTTTGGTTATAACAATGTTATATACCTATTGTCAATGTTCAAAACAACAGAACTCTTTCAGTAATTGAGTGAAAGACCTAAACTACTCGATAGAAATCTTCATTTGAACCAGAACTCTCAGTTTTACCCCAGCATCTCACTCCTATATGGATGTTTTGGTTAAAACAATGTTATATACCAATTGTGAATGTTCAAAACAACAGAACTCTTTTGATAATTGAGTGAAAGACCTAAACTACTCAATAGAAATCTTCATTCAATCCAGAACTCCCAGTTATACCCCAGCATCTCACTCCTATATGGATGTTTTGGTTAAAACAATGTTATATACCAATTGTGAATGTTCAAAACAACAGAAATCTTTTAATAATTGAGTGAAAGACCTAAACTACTCAATAGAAATCTTCATTCAATCCACAACTCCCAGTTTTACCCCAGCATCTCACTCCTATATGGGTGTTTTGGTTATAACAATGTTATATACCTATTGTCAATGTTCAAAACAACAGAACTCTTTCGGTAATTGAGTGAAAGACCTCGACTACTAGATAGAAATTTTCATATGATACAAAACTCCCCGTTTTACCTCAGCATCTCACTCCTAAATGGTTGTTTTGGTTATAACAATGTTATATACCTATTGTCAATGTTCAAAACAACAGAACTCTTTCAGTACTTGAGTGAAAAACTTAAACTACTCGATATAAATCTTCATTCGATCCAGAACTCCCAGTTTTACCTCAGCATCTCACTCCAAAATGGTTGCTTTTGTTATAACAATGTTATATACCTATTTTGAATGTTCAAAACAACAGAACTCTTTTGGTAATTGAGTGAAAGACCTCGACTACTCGATAGAATTCTTCATTTGAACCAGAACTCCCAGTTATACCTCAGCATCTCACTCCTGTAAGGATAGTTTGTTAATAACATTGAGAAATAATACATAATAATTATTTTTTGGTGATTTAAATTGGATTCACCCCATAGAACTCTCAGCCGAATACGTTTCGGATGCAGAACTCTTTTGCTTTCAACTCAAAAATGGTTAATTTTGAGAAATTCGATGAGATGCTGTGATATGTTTTGCGAAGCTAGCATCTCATATTTTCAAAATGCGTTTTGGATAGTCAAATCGACGGAACTATTGTTAAAACTTATCAAGAACTGTGGAACTATGTGGGATGGCACTATATGTGGTGTTTTTTTGTGAGATGCTAACAATTGAGATGCTAACTTCACACACGTGTCCGACACTTTTTAATCGATAATCGACTTAAAGTCAAATAACACTAAGTACATTTTTGACTTTTTCTGTTTTTACCCATGGCAGTTACCATGTTCAAAATCAAAAAATCAAAATCAAAAGTCATTTATTCAAACTAGGCTGAGAGTCAGCACTTTTTGAACGTCAAAGTTACATGAGACAGTCCCCCCAAAACGCCCGCCCTTCGACACTTCCTAGTGCTTTAGCTGGGAAGAAGAAGTGGTGGAACAAACTCCCCAGCAGCACAGCTGTCTGTTAAGTTAGAAGAACTTGATTCTATACAGTATTTTGTAAGTTATTAATATTATAAAACAAAACATACATTATTCGCCATATGTCAGCTAGCACACGCCAATATACCAACAAAACATTGAAAACTAAACTCAAGCTGAAATAAATAATAAAACAAAATCGTAAACAGAACTTAAAACCTTAATAAAGCCTCCAGGCATAAAGGGCGTGCCCGCTTAATAGATAATCATAATTGTTTTTTTCTTTCACAGGTTCTGTCTGGGTCTTCTGTCAAATGTGAATAGGAACGAAGTAGTCGAACAAACGCGTCGACACATCGGCAAGGGAGTTAGATTGTATTATATTGGTGGTTAGTATATCTACATTACTCTTATCCTTCAAACATTGATAATTCTATCGGGATATGTTCGACCTTATTAAGGTGAATGCTTCAACCACCCCGCGAAATTCAAATTTTCTTAAGTTTTTTGCAATTTGCAGGCCAGTGCTAGGTTGTATGTTGATTAAAATATTATTCGCGCCTGTAAGACATATGTAGTTACAGAATTATAATCATCAAAATCATCAATACAACGCTCTAAGTTCATAAAGCTGTAGAAATGACTTTTTCTCTTTTTTTTTTGTTCTTAGGCCTTTATGAACTTGGAGGGTTGTATTGGTGATTTTGATGATTATAATTCTGTAACTACATACGTCTTACAGTCGCGAATAATATTTTAATCAACAATAACCTAGCACTGGCCTGCAAATTGGAAAAAAACGTAAGAAATTTTGAATTTCGCGGGCTGGTTTGGAGCTTTCACCTTAAACAGTAATCATAATCTACTTTAACATAAATTGAATGATTTAAATCATCATTTTGATTGTACATTTAAAACATTTCTCAAACAGAATAAAATGTTGATCTATCTATTTGGCTCCAAATATTATATTATTTGCCATTACATAGGAGTTCCAAAATAACTGCATCCCATCTAAAGCACTAGGAAATGGTGAAAAGTACTTTGATTTTTTTTATTAACTTTTAGGAACCGTGGACCTCTCGAGGACTAACAAAAATAATGTAAAGTTATTAAGAACTGTGCTGGGCTGGCTGTGTTGTGTCACATAAGTTACACAGCCTTAATAAAGCTTATAAATTGCAGGCGAGGTGTTCGCGGAGTGCCTGAGCGACTCGTCGATATTCGTGCAGAGTCCCAACTGTAACCAGCGCTATGGCTGGCATCCCGCCACCGTCTGCAAAATACCGCCTGGTGAGTGTCGCACTTACTATCAAGTAGGTCATTAACATCATCATACATACATACATACATACATACATACATACATAACACACACACAACACACACACAACAACACAACAACAACACAAGGAAGACAACATACACTAGGAAGTGTCGAAGGGTGGGCGTTTTTGGGGGACTGTCTCATGTAACTTTGACGTTCAAAAAGTGCTGACTCTCAGCCTAGTTTGAATAAATGACTTTTGATTTGATACATACATACATACAAACATACATACATACATACATACATATATACATACATACATACATACATACATACAATCACGCCTTTTTCCCAAGGGGGTAGGCAGAAACCACGGATGCCACCTGCTACGATCTCTACACAGTCCTTTTGCCTCGTTTAGGTTCATACAATTGGTCAAACACACACGCCGGTTGCGAGTACTACGCACCTGACCTTTCTGAAGAACATCACCAATAAGGTTGTATAAAATGTCCTCCTAGGGCGTCCCCTCCCGGTGTTTCCATTCATTCCATCATCATCATTTCAGCCGTAAAACGTCCACTGCTGGACATAGGCCTCCCTAAATTTGGGGGGCTTTGCCATAATCGCCACGCTTGGCAGGCGGGTTGGCGATCGCAGTATGGTGGTAAAATACATAGAGAACGCTGCTGCCCATTCTGTAGTAAGTCCCTTAGTCGTCTCTTACGACACTGTATGGTATTACACTGTATGGTAATATATATATGTAATGGTAATTTTTTACGTCCGAAACCACATGGAATTAATTAGAGAAATTAAAGACACTGAAGGTTACACATACATAAAAAAAAGAGAAACGAATATTTTTTTGGATACAAAGATAACGTAAACAAAACTTTCATACATCCCTCTCCCAGTACTTCTGACATGCAAATAAAATCTTTATCCATTCGTCCGCAAACAGATAAAATCCTACTAATATTATAAAAGCGAAAGTTTGTATGTATGGTATGTTTCTTTCTACTGATCCGATTTAGATGAAATTTGGCACACAGATAGTTTTAAACCTGGATTAACACACTATAACATACTTTTATCCCGGTAGTATGTTCCCGCGGGATATTTTCCGATCTCCACGCGGGCTAAGCCGCTGACAAAACTTAGTAAATATTAAAAATAACGTAGAACTTTATTGTTCAAGAAAGACAGCAGTACAAATTGAAATAGCACTAGCCTTCACACTAGGATTTCCTGTGTTCTGGAGACTAGTCTCCTTCGTCTTGAGATCGTTTGTTGGGTTAGTGCCCAAGAGATCGATAAGTGTGACCAGAGTACGTGGTACTGGGGACTTAGCACATTTAACGGTGTGACATGGAGGGACAGTAAATAGACTGGGCTGCTGCCGCGGCAGTCATTGTCGAGTAGGTCGTAGCAAGGAACAACTCCACAAATTGGTAGAGTTTCTAGATGGTTCAGACCTCCGGTGTGTATGCGGCGTCTCTCCACAGACAATGTCTCTTTTCCCATCTTGCAACGCATGCTGTCACTTACATAACACACGTGACGATTTAACGTTGAGCTTCGTAACTTCTGAGTTGAGATTAGTGACAAATACTTGCACTGACTGGACAGGTCCACTCAATCTGTGTGGTTCTTTCCTCAAAAGACCGTTTCAGTCACCAATCTACATGGTCTTCACATGAGTCGACATGATCGATGAGCGCGGTTTCAGTAGAGGACGTACGTATGTCCTTAAATCACTAAAAGAGTTTTCTATTGAGTCCGACAACCGTGGTTTTGGTTTTGGTTTTGGTTTTTGTGTATAGCTCAGTGGTGGATTACCATCCACCACTGAGCTATACGTCCGCGATGAAGCACGCATGTAAATCCCTTAGTAACTAGGTGATTTACAAAACTCGAGCATAGTTGGATTTATAGATGTCCGGTGTCATCACAGCGGGCCCTTTCGGAAAAACCAACGTATTTTATTATAGCAGCATTGTGCTGGGATAGGAGCCTAATTGGCCTCGCACAGGTCTTTTTTTATCACTGATGACCAGAGGGGTAATTGCGGAACTTTTTATCGGTAGGAATTGGTTTAATATTCATAGTTAAACAACATTCATTGCGTTATTTACGTTGCTGAGCCGACAATTTATTCGAATAAATGACGCAATGGTTTAGAAATAATCTTCAATTCCATTCAGATTCTGATAAATTGTGCGTTTCGCAATTAGGGTGCAGGATATAGATAGGGAGCGCAGAGCGTTGGCAGCCCGATGCAATACGCTTGCCCGCCGGTTTGCGCGGTGCTCTGACGAGGTAAAACTGACGCTCTGTATAGCCTATTGCTAGTCGTTTTACTCGTGCAGCTTGTGGGTTAGGTATACGCAGAAGGCTTACAACGCTCTGCGCGTGCAGTATATTAATGCGCTGCGGATTTTGCTGGGGCTGCCCCGGTTTAGCAGGGCATCGGGCATGTTTGCGGATGCGCGAACAGATGATTTTCATGCCATTATGCGCAAACGGTGCGCATCGATGTTGCGGCGATTCAGGGGTAGACCGAACAGTATATTAGCGACACTGGCGGACAAGGTTGATGGACCATTCACCAGGCTCTGGGCTGGCAGGCATGTGCGTGCACATGTTCATGTAGCCAATTAATGTATTATTATTGTATTTTTAGGGTTCCGTTGCCAAATGGCAAAAAACGGAACCCTTATAGATTCGTCATGTCTGTCTGTCTGTCTGTCCGAGTATGTCACAGCCACTTTTTTCCGAAACTATAAGAGCTATGCTATTGAAACTTGGTAAGTAGATGTATTCTGTAAACCGCATTAAGATTATCGCACAAAAATAGAAAAATAACAATAATATTTGGGGTTCCCCATACATAGAACTGAAACTCAAAAAAAAATTTTTCTTCAAACCCATACGTGTGGGGTATCTATGGATAGGTTTTCAAAAATGATATTGAGGTTTCTCATATCATTTTTTTCTAAACTGAATAGTTTGCGCGAGAGACACTTCCAAAGTGGTAAAATGTTTGCCCCCCCCCCCCCCGTAACTTCTAAAATAAGGGCATGATAAAACTAAAAAAAATATATGATGTACATTACCATGTAAACTTCCACCGAAAATTGGTTTGAACGAGATCTAGTAAGTAGTTTTTTTTTTAATACGTCATAAATCGTAAACCACAATTTACCTTACATTCAGACAACTCAAATATAAAAATTCAAAATAAAACATTTAATTTCATAAACATAAACCTTATGCATAAACCGTGAATACCTGCAGGTTTGTACGGAACCCTCGGTGCGCGAGTCCGACTCGCACTTGGCCGGTTTTTTAAATTATACGCTCTATGGATCCCTGGTCTAAAATAAAATTTTAAATTTGAATTTATTGTTTGGTTTATTTTTTTACTATGTATTTGTATTTTCTGTGCGAGTCCCAAATATTATAAAATATTTTTCTGTCTTTCTTACTTGACATAACTACATACACATACGTGTGATGTATGTTTGTACCAGTGCCTTGCATTTCATATCGTCGATTTCTATTGCCTGTGTGATACCGGACGTAAAGGATAGCATCATCTTCCCGTGCGTGTCGTAAAAGGCGACTAAGGGACTTACTAGAGAATGGGCAGCAGCGTTCTCTATGCATTTTACCACCATACTGCGATCGCCAACCCGCCTGCCAAGCGTGGCGATTACGGCAATTTGAGAGAGGCTTATTTCCAGCAGAGATGATGAATTATGATTCCAATTGTTGCTGACTGAATTCAAGACTTTTAAATGATGAACATATACTGTCTTTTCCAGGCTGCAACCTAAAAATCTTCAACAACCAAGAGTTCGCGGCGCTTCTGTCGCAGTCGGTGTCTCAGGGCTTCGAGGCGGTGTTCCAGCTCACGCGCATGTGTACCATCCGCATGAGCTTCGTCAAGGGCTGGGGAGCTGAGTACAGGTAGGGTGGCCAGCCATTTAGTTATACTAATACACAGATAGTAGAGTAATATTGCCAAAAAATGTATGGTCCTGCCCAACCGTGGGGTATATTGTCAAAAAATAATAAATGGGGTACTGCTTAACCATGTATAATATTCGCAAAAATGGTAATAATATCCGCGATTTAGTAAAAAAATTATAAATATCTTAGGACAACCAACACACCGTTATCTGATCCCAAACTAGGCAGAGCCTGTACTATAGCAACCAGACAACTGATAAATATACTTATATATTTCTAAATACATACATATTATAGATAAATTACACCCAGACACAGAACAAATGATTGTGCTCATCACACAAAGATTTGTCTTGGGTGGGAATCGAATTCACGACCTCAGGCTTTGCAGTCAAACTCACTAACCACTAGACTAACAGGCCATTTAGTCCACGTGAAATTCAAATATCCCATAAAACATATCCTATGGCACCATTCAATCAATTTAACTTCGTTTAATTGCTACTTTTCTACGTTGTTTCTTAAATTACATGTGTTTGTCGGCAGACGTCAGACAGTAACGTCGACGCCGTGCTGGATCGAGCTGCACCTGAACGGCCCGCTGCAGTGGCTCGACCGCGTGCTGACGCAGATGGGCTCGCCGCGACTGCCCTGCTCCTCCATGTCCTAATCTTATACGTGAGTACGCTTAATACTGCTTAACGTAGGGTAATATTGCCATAAGGTAGGGTAATATTGCCCTACCTTTGGCGAGGGTAATATTGCAATACTTCTGATTGTGATATTGACCTGCAATAGGTCTTACCACATTACCGCATACTGGTTAAGAGTTGTAAACAGAATATAAAATACTTGTACAGTTTTTCATTAATTAATTTTTGGAGGTATGAGGAACAGTGTGTAAAATTCACTCATTATTTCTAGTATGTTGGTAAAATACCTAGATAACGCTGCTGCCTATTCTTAAATTAAATTAAATTAATTAAATTCAATTTATTTTCTCATCACAAATGTTGCAGGTAGGTACATAAAGTGCTTAAACTAATTAAAAAATATAGAATAACATTTGTGAGAGACTGGTGCCCGAAGAAGGCATTGAATACCTGTGTTACGGGTCACCAGGCCCCCCAATTCTTACAGTTAAACTTTGTATATTATTAGATTAAGACAAGTATGAACTAAATGTGTGATGGAGTTTTCACTGTTTATTTTGCGATATAAAAGGAATATAAAAAAAAAAACAATTAAAATGTGTGTGTACGAGTGTATACCAGAGTAAGTGAGTGTATGTGGGTGAGTGTATGTGGGTGAAAGTATGTGGGTGAGTGTGAGTTTGTGTGGGTAGGTAAAAGTATACGAGTGTTTGAGGATATAAAAGGGGGGTTGATGTGGTGGGAGAGATGTAGGTTAGCGCTGAAAGTCTGCTGATTCCACAGCAGGCTTTCAGTTTCATGATAATCAAGAGTTTTCAGCCATTGAGATAAGGTTTGTTTGCAGATTGATTTACGAAGAGGGTATATTGATAGCGTTGAATTAATTTTGTTCTACCCTCCAAGAAAACAGTAAAATCTTTGAGAGAGACTGGTGTGAAAGAAGTTAGTTGGACAGACATTGGTACCGATTCCCTTGTTCACAAACTAAACTAATTTAAGTTCAGTGCATCTTTTTCTTTGTATTTCATTAAGAAGAGGACAAAAGAAAAAATTTCGTTTAGTCCTGTCAAATTAATCAGCGCCTCTCACTACTCCATTCAAGTTTAGGCGTGATTAAAAACTTGCCTACTAAAATTACGTCAATTTACGTCAAGCGCTGATTAATTTGACAGGACTAAACTAAAATTTATCTTCTGTCCTTTCCTTAATGAAATACAAAGAAAAAGATGCACTGAACTTAAATTTAGTTTAGTTTGTGAATAAGGGAATCGGCACCATTATCTTTTCTACGTTTATTCTTCATGAGATTTGGGTCATATTTTATTTGTGTATGTTTTTTGTGGTGGTGGTGCTTAATAATACTCTTAGTCGCCACTTATGACACCCACGGGAAGAGATGAGATGATGCTATTCTTTACGCCCTGCACCACACGGAACGTAGAACCTTATGCCTCAATGTGCAATAAATAAATCAATATTTTTTGTCCCTTTCAGATCCCCTTGCAAAGAAAAGAAGCAACAGAAGTTATACTCACCTGACACAAATGTACAGATATAGCTCAAAACAATGAATACCTCCATTTTTGAGTCGTAGGCTTATAGGTGACGGTATAGCGGTGTTCATAGCTCTTGTTGTTGTATGTCGATTTGAACCTTACTGCTAAATGTTTATGGGCTGTTGCAGGATGAAATGGGTGAGTACTTTAAGGTCTATTTTTGGTTGGATGCTACGAGAGAGTAATTTGGATGAATCGTAAGAGATTTTATAAACCATGTCTTAGGAATGTTACAAGAATTTGAAAAGGGTTATGTTCTTACGGTATGAAAACTAGAATTAAAATGCTCAACTGTTTCATTCCACGATCGTGCGGACTAAACAGAGCAAGGAATCGGAAACAAAAAAAATAATAGGTTTAAAGTAATCCTATATATTTTTATAATAATTAAAAATATAATAAAAATCTATGGACATCGATGTACCGTCACACGCTAATATTTGATAATAAAAAATACATATAAATGTTTTAATAAATTAGAGTTGACTGTGCATAAGTATTCGTTTTCCTATGAAGAGTTACCTTTTATGTCGGTAGATTGCAGTAGTGGGGCAAGGTTTTTTTTTTGTATATTATATGTGTAGAATAAATTATTTACGAAAATATTGATAAATCATGAACACATTTTTGACAGTGCTATCAACCTATCGCAAAAAGAAGCGCGAAATTTAAATTATCTTAGATTTTTTTTGCAATTTGCATATCAGTGTCAAGTTGTATTTTAATTAAAATATTACTTTACCTTTGAGATAATAATATCTTAGGTCAACCAACACACTGTTATCTGATCCCAAACTAGGCAGAGCCTGTACTATGGTAACAAGACAACTGATAGATATACTTGTTACACACATAGAAAAATTACACCCAGACACAACAAATAATTGTGCTCATCACACAAAGATTTGTCCTGGGTGGGAATCGAACCGACGACCTCAGTCTTAGCAGTCAGGGGCACTAACCACTACACTAACAGGACTGTCGTAAGATTTGCTATCGAAATAAAAAATAGTGCGTGGAGTCCCTCCGCGAGGAAGAACTGAAACTTCGTAATTTGGAAATGAAAATAGGAAGGGGTAAACGTTTCTGATAACATTAAAATGTTCGATTTTTTTAAAACTCTATCCGTCACATCATTGGGGATTATTCCGATCTGTCACCCCGCTTTGTCCCCTTAGGGGGACAGATCGGAAAAAAAAGTTTGATCTGTCCCCCTGTTAGCAATGAGGGGACAGTTCGAACTTTATTCACTCCTTAACGGTTTCATAAAAGTTTTTAGTCCTGTTTGTCCCCCATAGAATTTAAATTAATTCTTAAAAGTAATTCAACATGTTATAAGCTTACTTTCAAGAATTAAATAAAAGATTAGTGGTTTGGATTATTATAACGACCTGTATTTAAATAAATTATAAATACCTATTTCTTTTGTTTCCGTATCTATCAGTCACAGTCCCATAAATCACGTAGTAGGTATTCCAGGTATAATAAGTATAATAACAATCAGTCCTCTGATTTGACTTCTTATTACAAATGTTAATTTTTACTAACAATATGTTAACTTTTTTGTTTGATAACTCTTGCAGGAATGAAACGTCAAAACTTTTATTTTATTTTATTTGTTAGCGTCAAAACTTGAATTTATTTACTTCATTCCTGAATAATACAGAATTAATTACCTTAATAGAAGCTGCAATTTTATCTAAACACGTAAAATTTTCTTATTAGGAACATTTCCTCATCTAAAAGTTAACATATTGTTAGTAAAAACATTTGTAATATGAAGTCAAATCAGAGGACTGATTGTTATTATACTTATTATACCTGGAATACCTACTACGTGATTTATGGGACTGTAACTGATAGATAAGGAAACAAAAGAAATATTTATAATTTATGTAAATACAGGTCGTTATAGTAATCCAAATCACTAATCTTTTATTTAATTCTTGAAAGTAAGCTTATAACGTGTAGAATATTTTTAAGAATTAATTTAAATTCTATGGGGGACAAACAGGAATAAAAAGTGTTATCTTTCCCCCTATCAGTGATAGGGGGACAGATGAAACCGTTAAGGAGTGAATAAAGTTCGAACTGTCCCCTCATTGCTAACAGGGGGACAGATCAAACTATTTTTTCCTATCTGTCCCCCTAAGGGGACAAAACGGGGTGACAGATCGGAATAATCCATCATTGGCGTGTGCACGAACACTTTGACAATTGTGCGTTCATACCCCCTCCATGGTAGCGTTAAACATTTAACGCAACCTTGTTGGAAGTCGCATTAGAAGTTTCACTTCAAAAATATGGCTTTACAGAATTATTTTGTCAAAAAGAAGGTAACTCTTCACTCAAATTAAGCATAGTATACTTTTCGCACGGAACCCTTATGATAACTAGTCTGTGACTACCCACATTTTGCATATTATTGACGAGAATCTGCCTAGCCTTTTCATAAAGTTCGGCTTCCAGTCTTACCGGATGCTATTTTATACGGAGAGATTGCCTATCTGACCTCCACAACTCAGGTACTACCTCGGTAAGATTGATCGGGAAGACTCGTCGATAATATGCAATACAAAACAAAGTCCTCTTTTATACCTATGTAAGTAAACGAAATTATTTTACAATATGTATGTAAGAATTTAAAAATTTGTAGAAATGATTATGCTAAACGCCAAAGTTTCTGGCAAGAGCGGTCATAAAATGTGCGAGCGAGATGGCACGATACTGTCGTCCTACTCGCACATTTTGTTACTGCCGTGAGTCTTAGCGTTTAACATAATAATTTGTATATTATATGTATAGCGTGCTGACATCTGACTTCGAATATTTGTGCAAATATTGGCGTTATTTCGCTAACATAAAAAGAACTTTATTTCAATAGTAATAAGGTATATTTTGTATTGGCGATATTATGCAAATGTTTGGCCAAATACGCCAATATGTGTCAGCATTATGTCACCAAAACGAATATTGTTTACCCGTATACAAGAAATATTACTATTTGATTAGTTTCGCCATCGCATTGTGCATTTATCGAGTTTATTTTGTTATGAGAACCAATGTATTGTATACATAGTTGTTTTTTTTTTAATTATTCGTCAACTATAGTTGTGTGGTTAATAATAATATGTACTTGTATGTTTTGTGGGAATGCAGATTCGATACCCAGATGATGAATATTTGTTTGAATATACATTTTTGAGCTGTGATCTACTTGCTTGAGGGTGAGGTAATGTTTTGTCTATGATATAGACGAAAACAGCCATAGAGACATTTTTTTTTCGACCGAATATTTTTAAATTGACTATCATTATTATCTCTTTTATTCATATGAAATTTTAAAATAAATTAAAATACTTATATTCATTATTATTGTTTTTTTAATGCTTTTATATTATTATTATTAAATTCACACAAAACATACGAGGAGATTATAAAAAAATAATGTAAATACGTTTTGATTTAATGTTTTCTTTTTATTTCTTTTTTCTATAAAATATTATGTAATCGTAGTTTATATCGCAAGTTATTTATCTACAGATTTGTACAATCGTTTCGGTGTATCGCGGACAGATTTGACGATGTTGACAGAATTAGTAGAAAAAAGAAAGATTACGCTCACATTTTAGTATATTTTAATCATGGTCATTGGCCTTCCCTAAATTAGTTGTTTAATCGGATTGGTATCCCGTTTAGCTACTAATTTAGGCCACTGCCACTGAATATCAGTGTTTTACATGGAGTGACTGTCTAACTGACCTCTACAACCCAGTTACTGATTAATACCCCTTAGTAAGACTGGACGTCATACTTTCAGGCTTCTGAAGACCCGTAACGACATGTAACCTGTGCAGCTGTTGTGTTACTTAGCCACGAGCCACACAAGAGTCCGAGTTCTACGGTCATGTTAAAATGCGACATTTTTAGTAAAAAGTGGAACAATTTGCAAACTAGTGTCGGACTCAACTAGAGTTAATAAACACGATCGATTAACGACCAAAGCTCAGTCTTAAAATAGTAAGTCTGTAAAAAAGAAAAAAAAATCATAGGGCAACAAAAAATTCGTACGCATCGTTGTCAAAAGGAAACTTGCCCAAAAGGCTGGCAGGATTATATTTTTTAAAGATAGTATGGGAAAATAAAATATCTTGTCGATCCTCTCAATTCTTGCAGCGTCGTCAAATCTGTTCGCTAATTTAATTGTAAGGACACGCGACAGGGGATCCGCAGACACTTCCCCTGGCACGTAGGAAGTAATGGCACATAATATATTTAATATCGACTTTAAAAGCTAAAAGAGAGGTTATTTTCGACATGTTTTAAGATGTACACGCGGCAAAATTGTTTACTGTGCAGGTGAGTGACTAGATTACATGGTATTAGCAGGCAAGTCGTTTTTCTCTCGGATCGGTATCAGACGTGTGTGAAAAGGTTCATATAAATTGCACACCTATTTTATTTTTTTGGGCTGATCCCTGTCCACGTCTCAAGGACGGCCCTATATATCTGGATAGACAGAGGTCTATCCACACGTCAGGCCCGTGCTTAGTAAAGTGTATACATAAAAGTAACGCTACTCGTAGAGGTAAAATTCCTATAAAAATCAGAGAAGTGCTAGTCACACACGAAGACTCGTAGCTGAAGGCGAAAAACCACGGTTTTTTTTTGTATGGAGACACCTTTAATTTTTATCATCTATTTATTAAGGACGTATGGACAGACAGCGGAGGCTTACTAACAGATTACCATTGACACTATCCTAATCAACGTTTCATTTAATCAGTAAGCCCCCTATACTTCTTGAAGCTGTGTGTAACTATACTTATTCTACACAGGACACGACTAAAAAGACCTGACGAATCAGCGAATTTTATACTCAGTCGCCTCCATACTTATCAATTTTGCCGTGTGTACAAAATGTAATGGAATTTAATATAGATTGGCGGGGTTGACTAGGAAAGACGGCGGCTTTGAGAAAGAGAATTTAACTTCACGCCTGTGTCTCTAAAAGGGGTAAAAAAGGCATTGGAAGCCATTTTATTATCAAAATTTTACATTTCAGAGTCGCCGTTGATTTCATAGTAAAAGTTTAGTGAGAATGAATTTTTATAATTATTGTTTTTTTTTTCAATCATGTCATAATTTTATTATTTTTATTCTATGGATTTGTTGTTATGTTAAATTGATACCTACCTTTATATAGTAAAATCGTAGCGAGATTTGGGCTTTGTAAATATAAAATATGACGAAGAGCAACGAATAATTTATTGGTCCGAAATATTGTTCTCACACAAATTCAATTCAAACCCTAATTGCTTAACACACTATTAAAAACATTTCGATGGACATTACAAATCCATTACTTTGTCTACTCAACAACGTAAATAACGCAATGAATGTTGTTGAACTGTCAAAATTAAAGTTATTCCTACTGTTAGTGTGTTATGGTCACCGTCAGGTCTCGTTACGAAGTTTGTCTTCCATAATAAAAATTATTAAAAGACGTAATGCATCATTTGTTATTTTTAATATACATGGTCAAATTAAGTTGAGTGATTTTTGTCCCTTTTTCGTATTGAGCGTTTTAACAAATCAATGTAACAACGGGAATCGAACGTCACGCGTGTTCTTATCTGGCGCTGGTTGACCTACCCCACTGGGTTCGATTCATAAGCAATGTAGAGAAAAACAATATAAAATACGAAAAAATGAGAAAAGTCACTTGGTACATTCGACCGGTTTGAAATTTCGCAACCGTGATGGATAACTGTTTGTCACTACTCATATACCGACAGTATGAAACCTCATATTTGTTATCGCCTTTGATGACGATACACAAAAAATGTCGCTTAGTAATTTAATTTGACCCCGTAGAAAAAGCGTTTTCGGCCAAAAACATTTGTTCCTTTGATCTCTAAATTATTAACTCATTAACCCGGTCGTAAATATAGCATATCGAGCTTTAAGAAAAAAGACACACTGGTATAATATGGCCTCTGACTCAAGGCCATTCTGAATATCATAATCCAGCTTTTAATGTTCCCACAGCTGGGACACACAGGCCTCCTCTCTGTAAGAGGGAGTGAACCCAGTGCGGGTTGATAGATGTCACATGTCTTCGAATTTTTATTTCTAGGACATGCCGGTTTCCTCACAATGTTTTCCTAAACCTCGATTACATTTGATGCACTACTTTTTTTCCCCAAGTACCAAAAATACTTTTAACGTGTAAAATATTTTGATCTCACGAATCGACGCGCGCTTTACTCGTGATTACCAGCTTGGTACTGTACGAGCATGTTGTGTATGTGTGAGTGAAGACGAGTAGCGTCAGCACATAAGATACACACACTTCCGACTTCGCACAGTACATTGTCTCGGACGGTACCGTGAGCTCTTGGACTTACACACACATTCACAGCGTGTTTGTACACTTGGTAACCACCAGTACAAAGCGCGTCGCTTCATGAGAGAAAAATATTATATCAAGCGATTTAAGTAGAAACTTTTTTAAACGCACTTTTCGCTCTTGCTGAATATTGAACGAAACTGAAGCTTCACACTCAAGTTGGTCATGTTGAATCCGGGTATATTCGCCTCTCGTAAGTTTCCGTATCTATCGCGTGGTCGTAAAGGGGTTTATTTCCTAAGTACGAATTTCGAAATCACAGGCATTTCCTAAAATGATGTTTCCGAACTAGGAACGAATGAAAACCCGATTTGATATTATCCTATGTTTTTTGGCCCGTCCGAAATGTTGAATTTAACACTTGTTTTGACGAATCAGCTTATTTCGGACGAGCCCGTATCTTCGTTGATGGATTAAAAGAGTAGAGCTTTGTTTACGATCATTATATCTT
The DNA here is from genome assembly GCA_947507805.1 of Aporophyla nigra. NCBI lineage: Eukaryota > Metazoa > Arthropoda > Insecta > Lepidoptera > Noctuidae > Aporophyla > Aporophyla nigra. Next base: position 3,669,434 of record OX382320.1, read on the forward strand.
TTGTACCAAAAATACTTTAGTCGTTATAGAAAATTATTGTTTTAAATAAAAATACATTCTCAATGTAAGGGTTAATATCGTGGTACGGTGCTAGATGGTTGAATAGATGTGTATAGAGGTGAGATCGCTTCTTGTGACATACAGACTTACATATTGTAAGTTCAGTTTTGTATATTACAACATAAATTTGGGATTTGTTAGGAAAAGCAGGGGTGTTCAACCTGGGGGGTGAAGTAAATAATATTTTATGATAGAAATGTAAAAATTTAAAGGACAATTTGATTGTTTTATATTCGAAAATGTATATGAAAATAATTTGAGGAAAAGGTTGAATATCTCTGCGGTCAGTGGTTAAAAACCTATTGTTATAAAAATTCAGTTTTTATAATTTTGTATAATAGACGAAAAAAAATTAAGTTCGTGTTATCTTTTAAATATATTTTTATTATTTTTGACTATAAGCGTACATTTTCCGTTTTTGATGAAAATACGGAATTTAAAGTGACAACTGTTGTTTGTTCAACGAATCTGCTTGTTATTTTTTCTAAGTTACAATATTAATATTAAATTATGAATTGTGATAATATTTTGCAGTTATATAAAGTAGCGGTTACTGCAAAAATTGCTGGCAGTTTTCAGCAGTCTCTACGTACTCTGGTCGAACTCACATCCCTTCGTATCCCAGCCCGATCAAAACAGTTGGGCTACTGTGAGTTTTAAAAGTAACTGCAAAATATTATTGTTATGTATGCAGCGTTGAAATATTTAAAATATATAAATACTGGCTCTTTTATATTGTAGTTACGAGTTGTTGGTTTTCTATTACATAATATACAAAACTAGTATTAGCTAGCGGCTTCGACCGGTTATTATAAAATATAAACCTTCCTCTTGAATCACTTTGTCTATTGGTGAAAACTGCATTAAAATCTGTTGAGTAGTTTAAAAGATCTAAGCGTACAGACGTTAGAAGCCACTTTTTTTCTATGTAAAGTAGAAGTTACATTTTTTGTATTCTTCTCTTGGTCGTTATTTGGAAAATATGGCAACTTTTGGACTCAATTATTTTTCTTTTTAGTGTGTCGATGCCAATTGGGTGTACTACTTGAGCTCGACAAATGAATGTGCGAATAACACTTGTGCGACAAAACTGTACAGCGACTCACAATAGTTCGAATGCATGCTTGTGCGACACACTCGAGCTCACATAGTACACTAGGTTAGGTTAAAACTGTGACCTAAATTGGGAAACTAGATTTTTTTGCACTATCCTTTTCTCTTCTTTTTTTATTCGCTTTCCAGGAAAGGTTCAAGGGGTTCTATCTAACTAGTCTGTACCTTCTCTCTTTCCTACTAAATTATTTTTCTTTTCCTAGTCCTGGCCATTCATTTCGGTAGGAGTCAAGTTCGTCCCGCTATCTTCGTCTCGGCCTGCCGCGTTACCATCGTCAATTTGTGGTTCTATTAGCCCATTTGTCATCAATCAAAGGAATATAAATAAACAAAATTTGTGTGTATATTATATAATAGAGAGCCAACACACAGTATATTTAGTTATAAGTTTATGTTATTAGTAGTGTAAGTTGTAACATATGATATGTTTTCGGTAACACTTTGTTTCTCTGGCTTCCAGACGGTTTAGTTGCGGCGATCTCACTGCGTGGGATGTGTTAGGAATATTATATAAAAATAATAACTACAATAAACATGTGTGGTTTTTTTATAATTAAATGTTTTATTTTTTGATTTGCCTCCTGAACCTAGCGAAATTTTAGTGTACAGCCAGGATAATAGATAAGTAATCAGGTCCGTATGATATAATTGAAATGTTAGGTACTTCTTTTTTGTGCGTAGTCATCAAATGACGTGTCAGACTTTTACTGACTAAAACCCACCCGTGTTCCTTCAGTTCGCTATATGCCAGGGTCACGGTACCTTTTTCGAAAAAGTCTCGCGACCCTGGCAGGCATCGGTCCTAGCAGACCCGTTCAATTACGCTGACAACTCTAAGGTGCGCGTGGAACATTACGCGCCGTCGACACGGGCCTGGTCCTTACCGGGCGGCGAGCTACCCATTGCTCGCCGCCCGCAAGCTCACGCCTACGGTGGCCGGGAGTCTGCTATTGACTCCCGACGGCCGGGGCGTCTCCTCCTGCGGCGGCTATGGACGTGAGGGCGCAGAGACTGCCACTCCCTCACGCGCCCCGCCTCCTCCTTCGCGAGCATTACTGCTTCGCAGAAGGAGGTGACGGCTTCCTATGCCCTCTCGCTCCGTACCATGGCTCGCACCAGGGCTGGACGCGAGAGGTCGCCACCGCTGATCGCCTCCACGAGGACACGGGGATGCTCCGCCCAGGCAGGGCACACCACCGTTTGCTCCACCGTGTCCTCCAAACGATCCACACAGTGGTAACACCCGGGCGTTTCCTCCCGCCTCATCCTGAACAGGAACCTCCCAAAGCACCCATGCCCGGTGAGGACCGGCGGAAGGTGAGGACGCCGTGGCGCCTCTCTATCCACTACTCAAAGAGGAGACTTACCGCCGCAATTTCGTCCATGGCGGCAAATCAATCGAGACTAGCCATCGGCACGGGAGAAATAGTACAGAACTATGAGCGCAGACAGGTGCATTCGCTCTTCCTTCACTCTCATAGTCCGACAGGATGGCAATCGGACACGTCTGGAGATCAGGTGCAGAACCAACGACAAAGTGCTTTCCGAAGCACGCCCGATCTAGGAAACAAACCCAGGACCCCACGTCATATACAAGAACTAAGTTATAGTTAATTAGTGTGTAATGAATAAGGCAAGGACTCCAAAATAAAACCCAACAACTGAACTTTTCACTCTATTACAAAACACAATGCCACTTCACATAGCACGCAGACTACACACGAATAATTTTTGTCCCCGGCTCCCATTTATAACTGTTGAGGCCGCTTCTGACTTTCTGAACTATATTGTTAACCATAGACGGCTTTTTGACAGTCTCCAAAGACGTATAATAGACAATATTCGTCGAGGGGTCGCAACTTAAACTTTCTTCCGACCTTCTTCGGGAAAGCTCGGTATACGATTCTTGACTTAACGATGAGGTGGACCTCCGTATCGCTGAATGGGACCTATCAATGCTTTGGACGTTGATCTTGCCATCTTCAGAGACCATGTCGACTCGGTTCTGGGTCTTGTGGTTTAGAATGCCAGCACAGCTGTGGAATTTGGAGAATTTGTTGTTGACGCGATGCTCTAAGTCCACGTGAAGACTTAGCTGACGTCTGAAAAAAGACATAGAAATGTGAGTATAACTCGTTGACGGACCCAACGCCTCTTGATGTTGACTCTGCAAAAAATAATACGACAGTACGCCGGTCGACGTCAAAGTTTTGATTGGTATACAATCGGTACGCCTTGTGGCTTTTTATTTTCTATACTAATATAAAGAAGAGCATTTAGTAGTGTCACCACAGATAGAATTTTTGTTGTAGATAATATGGTGACTTTAAAAAAAGCATTCAACAAAAGTGTGTCCTACGCCCACATGGATACGTTTTTTACTCTTTGGCAAACACTACGCTTGTGGACGTCGTAATTTCAAACTTTTCGTCGAGTAGTGTTGGGTGGGCAGCGCGCGAGCATAATATTCGTAGGTACGTTTTTAGCGCGTAAACAAAGTCACATCACATAATGCATTTACTGTTGGGATGGGCTACAGCGCCTCTAGGCAATGTATGAAATTTTGTACTGGCCCAACACGTTCAACCAGAGGGGTAATTGCGGAACTTTTTATCGGTAGGAATTGGTTTAATATTCATAGTTAAACAACATTCATTGCGTTATTTACGTTGCTGAGGCGACAATTTATTCGAATAAATGACGCAATGGTTTAGAAATAATCTTCAATTCCATTCAGATTCTGATAAATTGTGCGTTTCGCAATTAGGGTGCTGTAAGGGAATACTGTCCGTTGACGCCAATAATAATGCCAACTTATTATCGTCCCTCTTATGCCAGAAGGCAGTGATTTGATGAAAATAGAAAAAAAATTATAGAATTTTAAAGATTGATAAGGTATGCCTTCTTATCCATAAAATATTTAGGAATAGGTATCAGGCGACCTTTTGCCTAATGTACTCGGTACCAGATATATTTTGGAGTGCTGTTTTCTACCAGTGAATATTCCGGGATAGAGGAAAGAGAGAAGTGACTTTCTTATTCTGCTGGCCTAAAACTTACCTGTAATTGAAATGTTCTCCACAAATATGACAAACGACAGGAGACTCGTAATTATTGAGTCTCGAGGTCAGATCTGATTCGCCCGACGAGCCGCCTTTCTTGCGATGAAGATTGACGCAACTGGCCGTCCTTTTATCAGAAGACTCCGAGGACTCTACAACAGTCTCCTCTGTCTTAGATCGCTGCAAATTACAGTCTGAAAACCTATTCTTCTTGATTTCCGTAAACATTTGCTCCGGATCCGAGATTTTATCAAAAAACGACACAATTTTCTTTAGTTTATCTTCTGGGACATCACACTTTATTTCAGGCTCAGTTTGAGTGTTACTAGCCTTCTTGAGAGACTGCCTGGCGGTGGAAGGGGCGGAGAGGTTGGGTCCGTCGAGTTTAGAAATTCCGATGTGTTCGTTCTCGTGAATGAACTTATCGTATTGTCTTTCGAATCCTTCGTGGCAGTAGTGACAGATGAACTTCCTGTCAGGAAAGTGGCAGAGGTTCAGGTGGTCGTTGTAATTTATGATCCCTGAAATTGTAAAGTATGGATTAGAATTTTGTAGATGAGAATCTGCAAACGTAAAGTTTAGCGGTTCTGCTAGATATACCGACGGACGGAATAGGCAGTATCCTGCCACAATTTGTATGAGTAAGACCACAGTTTGGGTTTTTTTTTATAACGGGGTGGTAGTTCTTATGGACATCTTCCACCCTGGAGGGACGGAGTGCACTGTCAGACTTCTACTGAATAAAACCTTTCCGCGTTCCCTCGCACACTTGCACCGGGAGCTACGGAGACATTTAAGCACTCTTGAGTGCAGCCGCGGTCTGGTAGCGGCCCGAAACCGCGGTCGTCGTCTGGTCAAGCGGGAATAAGGTACTTCACTGTCCGCCGTCCCTGGGCTCTTTTAGGGCCCAACCATAGAACGATACACAGCCGGCAGCGACAGATCGCTGCCCACTTCTGAAACGAGGGCACGGCGCGATTCCTCCCAAGCTTCAGATCCTGCAAGAGTATACGACGACGTGTCCGCGTCGGGCTCCCTGCCTATACAGCAGGTAGGTACTACAGTTTGGGTTTTTGTCTCAACTATTACAAGGTACGCACTCACCATAAGAAATCATAAGGCATCCCAAGATAGGACAGTGTCGAGGCGTGGTATCCGCTAAGCAGTTCCTCTGCACGGACTGCACGTAACTCAAGATCACAGGACTATTAACGTCTCTCAGGAGAATCTCCGACTGGATCTTCTTAGGGCGCCGCAGCCTACGAAACCGCAATCCTCTTCGCCGCCGTTTTTCGCAAAAACTATCAGAGATATTATTATCGCTGGACGCGTAAGTGTGACCATTCGGCAACACATAGTTCTTGTACGGTCTCTCCCGACGGATACCGAAGATTCGTTGGATAAAGCATTGGAACCGGGTCGGCTTCAGCCGCGTCCTCTTCTCATTAATCATGAGGTATGGGATCGGATGAGGATCGCTAGTCTGTGTGAACTCGCACTCTTTCCGTTCCCGTGCCAAGTCGCCTTCAGCCGACATGTTTCGTTCCAGCACTAAGTTATCTCTAGAGTCTTGAGTAGCAGCGTACTTGTACTCTTTGGACACTTGGGACTCCATCTGCGTGGATGTGGATAGACACTTCTTGATCTTCAGATCTCTGATTACAGCTGTTGCAATCGAATCCTTTTCCTCGTCCGAGTGAAGGGAAACGTCACCGCTTGACAGTTCGGTGGTCCCGGCACAGGCATCCGTTTTCGTACGATGCGAGCGTTTTTTCCTCTTACTGGTCGACTTTATTTCTTCTTCTAGGTAACCTTCAGGTCCATAAGACTCTGGTAGAATCCCTATGACGCTGGCATCATAGATTTGGAACAGCTTCTTCAAACATTTATACTTGGCTTTCAGAACTTCGTGCTTTTTCTTGGGCACCCATTTGTTTGTTAGATGCTCATCCTCTACTTCGTTGCGTTCCGGTATACTCGTTAAGGTCGGTTGCTTCTTATACATGCCGCGACACCAAATAGCCAAACTACAGATAATTTTGATGACAAAAAAGAAAATAACACTAGCGAATACTTCGCAATTTCGATATGGTATCATAACTGTACCGCTTCACAGTTAGTAAATATAGGTTTTTCAAATAATATATTCTTGATTCTGATAAGTGCATGGTGTAGTGACATTTTTTTTTGACGTCTTCCTCATGTTCGAAAACGGAAGGCTGCTTATTTTTTTTTTCATCCTTCTAGAATGATGTATTTCAGTTTAGCCAAATTTTCAAAATAGGTTTGATTAAAAACGGTAATTTTATTAACTAGCACGCATTGTTATATATTATTTACTTGCACCTAGCTTCTGAAGTTTCGTAAGTGCCCATGTAGGTTTATGTGAAATAAAAATATTTTGATTTTACTGACCTTTGATTGGGATTGAAAAGGTATTAAAGAAACTTTAGTTTAGATATAGAGCCTCGTTGGTCTAGAAACTGTGGTCGAATTAGGCGACAAGTGAGAACATATGTACCTATCATGTAATATAATATGTCAATGGTACCTATATAATAATTTTCCTGCTTGCACGCGAACGACGTCGCGACCACAGCTTCAAAAGAATAAAACCAAAATTATTACGAAAATCTTTTATTTAATAAATAACAATTGTATAAAATTAAGTAGGTCTATTTATTTTTTAAATTAAAATTAATAATTATTACTTTCAACTACCAAACGCGGTATCAGGCATCAGCAGACCTGAAAAAGAAAAGTTTGATAAAGTTGATACATTTGCCAAGAATTTTGGAATACCAAAGACACGAGATGGATGGATTGTGTGAAAAATAATAAGGACTAAAACAGGGTGCAATTTGGCTTCTGTTTGGGCAGTTCTTTTACATTCGGATCAAAAGTTAAACCTAACTCCCCCCCCCCCCCCCCCGTCACCTCGTCCTTAATTTTATTTTTTACAAAGTCCCAATATTGTTAACTAACCCCATCACAGGTGTTATTAATTATTTACTGGGGCTGTTTCGTTCACATTTGTAACGTATTGTATTAGTGTGTGCAATTTTATTTATTTATTTTTATTTATACCGGGTGTAAGGGACAGCCCTCCACAAACTGACAGAGTGCATTCAGATCCTTATTTTGAATCATATTCCACCGGAATTTTTCTCCGGATTTTTTTCACCTTTTTCAGTTTTATTTCAATGTAAAATTACATTCTCTGAAAGCAGCACTCCATTTATATAAACAATACGGCTACGATCAAAAAAGCAGCAATGGATGTTGAAATAATCTAACGAACGACGCGTAAAATCAACTGTTCACTTCCCGTCTAACTACAGAGTTCATCGAACTCGTCGTCAGCGATTGCACAAAGGCGGCTTTCCGCATTGATACATTGCGTGTGAGAAAATAAAACAAATCTGGTTTATTGGATTCCCATAACGGTCCTGAAATAATTTCTTGTACTGGTCATCTTAGTATGATATACTAAATCCACACCATCAGTTTGTGGAGGGCTGTCCCTTACCCTCATAACGCCAGTCTTGACCCACATTTTTCGTAGGTTATTTAAAACCAAAATCGAAAAAAAAACGAAATCAAAATCGAAATTTTGACCGTGAATTTTTTGGTATAAAACAAATGATTTATTTTTCATTATCTAGAAATGATTCCATGAATTACAATTACAGTTTGCGCTTCGATATCCCTCTGCCACCCTGTAATCCTCAGCCTACTGCTTAAAAAAATACAGGTGTTATACATTAATGAATGATGATTAATGTTCCATGCCACTACACCAGAACCAACGAAAATAACGACAACGAGAATGACGTAAAGAATAGCACCACCCAATTTCTTTGCGTGGCTGTCGTAAGAGGCAACTAAGGCACTTACTAGAGAATGGGCAGCAGCGTTCTCTATGTATTTTACCACCATACTGTGATCGCCGACCCTCCTGCCAAGCGTGGCGATTATGGTAAACTCCCCCAAATTGGGAGAGGCTTATGTCCAGCTGTGGACGTATTTCAGGTCAAATCATGATAACGATGAAGATATTAATGAAATTGTTTTACTATAAAACCTACGCGTAATTACATTCTGTACAAGGCTAGAACGCAAGGGTGTGAAACTATTCGCGTATAGATTGGAAATCACTTTTTAATCAAGGTTTTTCAATCTATACAAGAGTAGTACGCAAATACTCGTGTATACTTTGTAGTGGCCAAAGTTACTAAATTGTCCCATAGTATACAGTGCTATTCCGCATGCAAACTAATCCTGTACAGACGAGCGGCCGGCGAGTGCCAGAAACGACATGGTTTGGGGAGGTTAGGTTAGGTTAAAACTGTGACCTCTTATGGAAACGCCTTGATTCTGTTGACGAGCCCTGTCAGCGAAGTGTCCTTTCGAGCGTTGCTACTTCCCCTTCATTTTATTCGTCAACCCCACACCTCTTTCGGCCTTTAAATCGATGTCGATACACGAAAATTCGAAAGTTTGGTTAGAATATTTAAAAAAAATATTTCTCAAAAAGGGTTTCGAAACATTTTCTTCACAGGAGGGGCTCTACAGCTCCCCCCTCCCTCCCCCCTACCACCCATTAAATCGAAGCCCAGCAATCTGAAGTCCTATCAAATTCCTATGGTGGCATTATAGCCTTGTATAAATTGGAAAGATGCACGTGCGCGTCTACGTTACAAACTATTTACAAGTAGTACGCAAAATTCGTGTATACATTGCAATCACAAATTTAAAATTTGCATTACAAAGTATACGTGAGCTGATTCCTATGTTTGCGTTTTGGCCATGTACAGAATGGAAATACGCAAAACCTACCCGCTATGCACGCAGTCATGAAGCAAATCCCACATCCCGCGAAGAATGCTCTCACAGCTATCTGTAAACAAAAGATTATATTCCGTGGTAAATAACTACAAGTAATTAAAATAACTAGTGGTCACCCAATAGTCGAAACTCGATTATTATTCATTTAAATAAAAAAAGTCTAGCTTTCTGCACTTCTTCTCCATATAAATTTGAACTGTGCCAATTTCGTACTCCTCCGTTCGCGTAATTTTCGCATAAAGTTTAAAAGTACAAAGTTTTTGCTTATATATCGGCTTTGTATATTTATATCGGGTGTAAAAAGACACTTAACGAAGCGAAGCCTAGAATCACTTGTACTTCCCGTTAATTTTTTTTTTTTTTTGTACTGAACCATAATTGGGAAACTTTTACTGAATATTTTTAAGCAATTTTAAATACCCTCTTGACCCCTCTACCGTTACATGCATCCATGGTACAATCTTTAGCGTGGATTATTATATTACGCACTACCGCAAACAGCAAATTTTGACACCAAAACTAAAAGTCGGTCAACCACGCTTTCTAGCGTGGTTGACAGCTATTTGTTGTGTCTTTTTTACACCCTGTATAGAAGCCGATTCTTTTGCTCACAAACTAAACTAAAATAAGATTATTGCTATCTCTTACTGAAAATGCGCAAAAGAAAAAGACAAGTGACGCCTAAGAACTGTCAAGCTAAATTACGTTTATGATTGCCTTGAATTTGGCGTGATTTTAAGCATGATGAATATTCAGTTGCATGAGGTTAGACTGGAAGCCGACTACATCATCATCTGCCTTGCCTTTTCCCAACCATATTTCCGAACCCATCATAGTTGGGAAAAGGTGCGATGCCCTGGGTGAAAGGAGATGATGAGGTACTTACACTTGATAGAACTTCTCTCTGATTTGGTGCCATGGCTGCGATGGCTCCGATCATGATACCAGCTGACGCGGGGTTGGTGAACCCGCAAAGAGAGTACGTCGCTATCAGCTCGGCTCTGGGCTGGAAACAGAAAAATAGAGTGGTTAATTGATGAGTTTACTGTGTTCTTTTGTAAACCAATGTTGAATGTATGTGCGGTTGGTGATGTCTTATATTTTGTGATCCATTTCCAACTTAACTCCTGGTTAAAATCACAAAATTATGATGAAACAGAGAAACTCGTGGAAGTGTAAAATACTCATCACTCCCTCACACGCAGAACCACAACACTCCTCGCACACCTCACTGTCACTCACCCACACACCCATTCACCATACACTCACCACATAAACTCAACGTCAAAATACATCCCAAATCACACCTTTTATTTTGTATATTTTAGACTTTTTCGATATTAATTATATAAATCTAATTTTTTAAGAATTTTTCGCATGGAACATCGTTCCATTCTGTATCTGGAGAAGGGCGTTGTTAGCTGCGCTACAGTTTATACTTTTGCAGCTACCATCGTTTTACTTGTCAAACTTGTCCTGTGATATTTATTTTATTTTTATTTTATAATGTTGTATTCTGTACTTATGGTGTCGGTCGCAAAGAATAGGACCATCTTATTTCTTCCCGTGGGTGTCGTAAAAGGCGACTGACGGACTTACTTACATGTATTTTACCATCATACTGCGATCGCCAAGCGTGGTGATTATGGCAAAGCCCCCTAAATTGGCGGAGGTCTATGTCCAGCAGTGGACGTCTTACGGCCGAAATATGAATGCCGTAAAATGTACTTTAAAAATGTGCCCTCTGTGAGGGCTCCCAGTAGCTCATATGCGCCTTAAGTGAACCCTCCAGAAGAGCTCCCGAAACTGAACGTTTGAATAAATACTATTTGTGGATAGCCTAGCCGCAGTAGCTCTGCATCATCGCAGTACATCAGTAGCTTTTCTTTTCGGTAAGAATTATGAATATAAGTAGTTAGTTTTCTTAATTAGGTGGTTGAAGGAAACCGTTTGTGACAAAATAATCATAAGTTCAATTGTTAGTACGTCGTTTAGTACTCCACAAAGTGTTAACGCTTTGTGGCCTTTCGACTAAGTATTTTTCATTTTTAGGGTTCCGCACCTCAAAAGGAAAAAGCGGAACCCTTATAGGATCACTTTGTTGTCCGTCCGTCCGTCTGTCAAGACCCTTTTTCTCAGGAACGCGTGAAGGTATCAAGCTGAAATTTATATCAAATACTCAAGTCTGCTGTCCCTTGGAGCGTGAAAAAATCAAACCTCTAAGCTAACGCAATCAAAAGATATAGCCGTTTATGCCGCAAATTTCAGCAAATTTTCGAAACTCGCAAGGGAATCAAAACCTATAGGGTACTTCCAGTCGATCTAGAATTTTGAAATTTGGTACGAAGCAACGTCTTATAGCACAGATAAAGGAAAAATTGCGAAAACTGTAAATTTTTAGTTACATCATGTAATAAAAATATTTAAAAAAAATTAAAACTTTATACCTACAGGTTTGTACGGAACCCTCGGTGCGCGAGTCCGACTCGCACTTGGCCGGTTTTTATGAAAGAATCTTAAACACCTAAATAATACAAATTACTGAAATAACGCCACTATAGTGTCATTGGCGATGTTCTTCAGAAGGGTCAGGTGCGTAGTACTCGCAACCGGTGTGCGTGTATGACCAGATGTATGAACTTAAACGAGGCAAAAGGAGTATGTAAGGATCGTAGCAGATGGTTTTCTGTCATTTTTGCCTTACACCCATGGGAAAATGGCGTGAGATTTATGTATAGTATCAAACCAAAACATTCTAATAAATATTTACCGATAACAACCCTTCCCTCTTCATCTCCCCCATCCTCTGGTAGGCCACGAACTCGTTGACGACTGTCTTCAGGCCTATCAGAGAGCCTACCAGCTCACACTCCTCCCAAGGCACTCCTGAAAATAAAACAAATAATGTTAGACAAAGAAGAAAGTTTTCAGTATGAATATCGGTGGCTATAAGAGCAGGGGACGACCATAGAAACGATGGATGGACTGTGTGAATGATAATATGCATAGAAAGGGGGTGACTACCTACCGAGATGACGACTTATGGAGAAGTGTGGAAGGAACTGACATGTTGCGACAACCAGGAATAAATTGGCATAATAGGGCTGGAAAATGATGAAGATGAATGTTAGACAAAGAATATTGTGCGGCCTAATGAAATTATTTTTATTTGGATTCTGAAACCAACTTTTAAATAACACCTTACTATTAATATTGTTACTATTGTAGTTGTTATTTTTTACTAGCTTTTGCCCGCGGCTTCGCTCGCGTTAAATTCGGGGTAACACGGTTCCCCTTTCCTGATTTAGAACACAGAAGAGAACTCGGAACAGAATGTTATTTTAAGACGCTACTGTAGACGATATTATATGTCTTTCCATTTGGGGATAGAATGTAAAGATTCTGGGCATTGGACACACGCGAACATGCTACATACAACTGTCCATGGGAAAAGCACGGCTTTTCTATGTTCACCCCAGCAACCAAAAAAAGAAAAAAAAAGTAGCCTATGTCACTCTCCATCCCTTCAACTATCTCCACTTAAAAAAATCACGTCAATTCGTCGCTCCGTTTTGCCGTGAAAGACGGACAAACAGACACACACACTTTCCCATTATTATAATACTAGCTTTTGCCCGCGGCTTCGCCCGCGTGGAGGTCGGAAAATATCCCGCGGGAACGTACTACCGGGATAAAAAGTAGCCTATGTCCTTTCTCAGGGTCTAAACTATCTGTGTACCAAAGGAGACGGGCATTTCTGGGCCAAAATGTAATAAGTGGAGAAATGGTTTAAAAAAAAGCTTATATTTTTCTATATCAAAATCTAAAAAATCAACTCAATTTACAATCTGGAAAATGAGAAATCCTAAAATTAAGTTAAGGTTCCCAAGTAAATGGAATATCGATTAAATTATAATCGATTAACGTTCATACTATTTAAGAAGATGCCTTCACCAGATGATTAATTCAATTAAAATAATTAAATCTATTAGAAATAACATACTGCACAGCTTAAACCAATTAAATATTTATATAATAATATTAGTGTGGATTAGTATGTATGAGTATGTTCCGCGATATCTCCGGCAATTGTGGGATTCGTTTTTTTTATGCTTCAGTTGTAATCCCGTATTAATGTGATTGACTGCTTGGGTAGTTTTTGCTTTAGCTTCGATAATACGTATTTAATCTACTTTGTTTATAGTAATGATGTTCTAATACTTGCTGTCACTGCTGCTGCTGCTGCTGTCCTGTTCCTGCACCCTAATTGCGAAACGCACTATTCATCAGAATCTGAATGGGATTGTAGATTATTTCTAAACCATTGCATCATTTGTTGGAAAAAATTGTAAGCTCAGCAACGTAAATAACGCAATGAATGTTGTTTAACTATCAATATTAAACCAATTCCTACCGATAAAAAGTTACGCAATTACCCCTCTGGCCAGTACTGGTATACGAATTAGTGCGGGGTAGATATCATAACAAAAAAGTGAAAAATATAAACTTTGCAAAAAACAAAAACAACAAACTTAAAAAAAAGAATTGTTTTTTTTTGGAACTGGCCAACTCCTAAAATATATCTATCGATCGAAAGTAAAAAAAAAAGACGAATCGACAACCACCTCCTTTTTGAAGTCGGTTAAAAATAGCCTCGAAAAACAACACCTGCTTAATAATAATAAGTACCTAATATTGTTTTCAGTGCGAAACAATAAACTGAAATGATAAGAGATTTGTTACGCCTCGGCGAAACAATAAAAACTTATTGTAACTGGGTATACGAGGTACGGTTACAATATTATCGATATTTAACGCGACATGCAATGAAATCAACAATGAAATCAATGCACCTTGTCTTAGCAATAAAATACATAACAAATTATATTATATTGTGTTTACTTTTCAGTTAAAAGATAACGTATTGAAATGTAGTCTGTAATGCGTATTTCCAATCTGTACAAGGCTAGAACGCAAGGGTGTGAAACTAGTCGCGTATAGATTGGAAATCACTTTTTAATCAAGGTCTTCCAATGTATACAAGAGTAGTACGCAAATACTCGTGTATACTTTGTAGTGGCCAAAGTAACTAAATTGTTCCATAATATACAGTGCTACTCCGCATGCAAACTAAACCTGTAGGTATAGACGAGCGGCCGGCGAGTGTCAGAAACGACATGGTTTGGGGAGTTTAGGTTAGGTTAGGTTAAAACTGCGACCTCCTATGCACGAGCCGAGCGAGCGAAGCGAGCGGTGCCGCGGTAGCGGCCGGCGAGTGCCAGAAACGACATGGTTTGGGGAGGTTAGGTTAAGTTGAAACTGTGACCTCCTATGGAAACGCCTTGATTCTGTTGACGAGCCCTGTCAGCGAAGTGTCCTGTCGAGCGTTGCTACTTCCCCTTCATTTTATCCGTCAACCTCACACCTCTTCCGGCCTTTAAATCGATATCGATACACGAAAATTCGAAAGTTAGGTTAGAATATTAACAAACATATTTCTCAAAAATGGGGGGGGGGGGGGGTTCGAAACTTTTCCTTCACAGAAGAGGCTCTACACCTCCCCCCTCCTCCCCCCCTAACACCCCTTAAAGCGAAGCCCGGCAATCAGAAGTCCTACCAAATTCCTATAGTGGGATTCTGGCCTTGTATAAATTGGAAAGATGCACGTGCGCGTCTACGTTACAAACTATATACAAGTAGTACGCAAAATTCGTGTATACATTGTAATCACAAGTTTAAAAAATGAATTACAAAATATACGCGAGCAGATTCCTATGGTTGCGTTTTGGCCTTGTACACAATGGAAATACGCGTCTGTAATAGTTGTATGTGTCACGCGAATGATCATAAACTATTATGTGTATCCCTCCATTGTTTAGTTAATATAAAATAACATCTTGCTTCTTTTCCTAAGGGCAGCCATACTCAAAGTGTGCTCCGCGGAGCCTTAGGGTTCTGGAAAGCCTCTGTGGGGGCTCCACGAAGTCATGTATTCAAAATCTTTTTGACCCAACTTGCAAAAACCAATGAGTATGTCAAATGAGATATCGTCGGCCTAATTCGTTAACCTGCCAAGTTCATTTTTCCATAGTTTACAGGACGAAGAAAAAACTGTCTAACATATTTATCGCTTTAGCAATCCAAATTCTGAAAGTCCCGTTGGTTCTTATAATATTCCTCGAATTTTTGAAAGTATAACTAATAGCATATCCTACATAAATTTTAAGAAAACTAGTAAAAAAATATATATATAGCAGCTTTTCGAGGTGGAATTAATTTTGGTTGAGGACTTAGCAAATTTAGACTTAAATAAAGTATAGGATCTAGAATAGTTAATTGTACAATGAAACGAAAATATTTAGTAACAAAAATTAATCATCAGACTAATCTCATAATAAGTAACAACACAGCATTCAATCTAAGATTGAGTTTTTATAAATAATCTGTAGATACCTGAGTAGTAAATAACACACGTTTACAAATGTTGTTCTTCTCATTACTAGTTTAAAAAATAATTTGTAATATAACAATAATTATTATCCTAGATATGTAGATACCTGAGTAGTAAATAACACACGTTTACACATGTTGTTCTTCTCATTACTAGTTTAAAAATTAATTTGTAATATAACAATAATTATTATCATAACAGCCATTTAATATTGTATTAGACCGATATGTAACTATCATTAATTACAAAAATGTGATAAAATTGTGACAGTTTTATTTAAAAAAAAAAATGAACAAACAACAATTTTATTTAAAAAAAAAATGAACAAATCAATGAATATTTCATGTGATTCTGTTTCAGTTTATTCTAGTACTATCATAAAATTCTCGTTTATGATGAAAGCATTGTCAACATCTTAAGCAGAGGATACAATGTGAGTGTCTGCTGGCACGACATTTACGTCTTTCAATAGAACAAAATTTGAACGGACACAAACACAACTTTGTCACATTTTCAGTTCAAAACTAAGGCCCCCTAGGATTTAGCAGTATTTCGTTACGGAGATTGGCTGGTGGTCAGATAGGAGTTTTTCGTGCGTGCATTTCTTGCGTTTTTTATGATGATATTGTGATATGATGATTTACCGTACGGTATATAATATTCTGAACTTTTTGTCTGATATAAAAAATACATTTAGGTCAAAAATGGACTTAGCAGGTTAACGAATTAGGCCGACGATATTATTTATTACTAGCTTCTGCCCGCGACTTCGTCCGCGTTAAATTTCTTGTTTCCCCGACCCTTTCCGTCGCGCGAATCGCCTACCCGTGCGATTTTCCCCGTTTTTGCAACATTTTTCATTACTCCTCCGCTCTTCTTGGCTGTAGCGTGATTTTATATAGCCTATAGCCTTCCTCAATAAATAGGCTACCCAACACAAATATAATTTTTTAATTCGGACCAGTAGGTCCTGAGATTAGGGCGTTTTTAATCAAACTAACAAACTCTTCAGCTATAATATTAGTATAGATTATCAGCCTGTATTGTCCTACTGCAGGGCAAAGGCCTCCCTTTTCTTTTTCCACTCAACTCTATGCTGAGCCAATAAGGACCAATCCCTCATGTAGGCGTCGAGTTCGTCCCGCCATCTACACCTGGGTCTTCCGCGATGCCGTATGCCGTTTTCGGGGACACATGTTGTGGTGGTCTTAGCCCACATTGCATCCGACATGCGGCAAAGGTGTCTGGTCAGTCCCATTTGACGTTGGCTACTTTTAGGTGACGTCTACGATTTGTGTTTTAGAGCGCTAAAGCTATAGGAATGACCTTTTCTCTTTTTTTTTTGTTCTTAGGCCTTTATGAACTTGGAGGGTTGTATTGGTGATTTTGATGATTATAATTCTGTAACGACATACGTCTTACAGACGGGAATAATATTTTAATCAACATACAACCTAGCACTGGCCTGCAAATTGCAAAAAACGTAAGAAATTTTAAATTTCGCGGGCTGGTTTGGAGCATCCACCTTAAGTAGGTAAGTTTGATGAGATACATATTTGAATCTTTATTAGAAATGTCATCCGACACCAGTATGGATTCACTGTTTAAAACGGTGCCTCTCAATGATTTTTGGTGTTGAATCCGTGATGACTATCTACTTCTTGCCATAAACCCACATTTCATCAATTACTAACTCCTAGTACCTACACACATAGATGTTTCATTCCCATGTAATAGCCCGTACCATCCCCTGGTCCAACCGGGTCCTCGGCCCGGTTCCGTAACCCTATTGGCATCAACCGGGCACAATTTTTGATCCCTGCTGTTACTAATATAAGTATTCCCGAAGGAAAAAACAAAACACTTTATCGAACCCTGAAGGACCTCATGCTCTATTGGAAATTTGAACGATGATACCATGATTTTTAGGATGAAATGATATGTCCTAAATATATTTTTGTCTTGTGCCGTATGTAAAGCATAGCACCATCCCATTTCTTCCCGTGGGTGTTGTAAAAGGCGACTATGGGACTTACTAGAGAATGGACCGCAGCGTTCTCTATGCATTTTACCACCTAACTGCGATCGCCGACCCGCCTGCCAAGCGTGGCGATTGTGGCAAATTCCTCAAAATTGGGGGAGGCCTAAGTCCAGTAGTGGCCGTTATCCGGTTGAAATGATGATGGTTATGATGGTGATGAGATATCTTTTACTCACCCATGACCCAAGACAGGGGAATGAACACCTTTCCAAGAATCCATTCCAAGTTAATATCAGGATTACCCAGCATTCCTCCAAAATAGCCCAGTGCGCCGTTGACAAAGGCTATGAAGGCCACAAAGGCTATAATGTTGGCTACGATGTTCAGAATTAGGGCTATACCGTTGGTGGCGCCCCTGGTGGCCGCGGAGAGAACTGATTGGTCTTCACTGTGAAAGAGAGAGAAATTCAGAGATTAGACAAAGAAGCATCGTCTTCTTTTGGTGTTTTTTTAATAATCTTGGTCATATAGATTGGTAACTGAAATGGTATTTTGAGGAAAGAACCATACAGATCAACGATTGGCGAACAATACCAAATAAGGGACATCTGGGTAGGCCGCATAATTATATGTACCGCAAAACGCACCACGTGTGCTCAGCAAGAGTGCGTGACCTCGAGCAATATTGCGCGAGGCGCGGGGTGTGGGGAACGCGTCATAGTTTGTTGTCATTGTTTTCATTTAAATCCATGTAGTTTTCAATAAAATAATAGTTTTTTTGGTCAAAATGATGTCAAAGTAACCCATATCTTTACTATCTTTGACGTCAGTTGCATTTCGATGCCCTGTCAAAGAAACCCCCACTTCTGGGGTTACTTTACATTTAATAAATTAAAAAAGGGAGTTAGGGGGGTGGTAGGTTTTAAATTTGCCATAAATCTGATAACCAAAGGACACATTGTTCTGTTGGCGTAAAAAAAAGTGAAATTCGAGCCGTAAAAAAAGTTACAATCTAAAAACCTCCAAAACCTGTTCAAAGTAGCCCCGTTTTACGGTATACACCGTGACATTTAAGTCGTCTGACAAAGGTTGTCCACTCAATGTATCCGACATAATATACTTCTATGCGTGATAAAAAAAAATACCATTAATTAAGATACTAAAAAAATAGGTACTAAGAAAAATAAATAATGCATTAGAATTATGAAACTTCATGTTTATACGTATGAGACGGTAGAGAAACTACCTATCCAGCGCACAAGTCGACTGGATCATTCCATCTCCATTTTCCATGAGACAAAATATCAATATAAAGTTTTAAGAATAATATTTTTATTTTTTTGTTATTCCATTTTTTAATTTTTTCTTATGGGGTGTGTAGTAGTCATTGGATACATGAAGTGGGCTGCCGTTGTAAGACTTTTAAAATGTCACGGTGTATATTACTCAAACTGCCAGACCATGATTACAATTTACTGAGAAAGAAAACACTGAAGAAGCCTTAAAGGTTTTTTTTCACCCAACTACGGCAAAACCAAAGAACGATTATGATATTAAATGGCTAATCTTCTCTTATTTTATTTAACGTTTTTGTTTCTCAACTTCGTTGGGGTCAGCTTCCAGTCTTAGCTAGCTGAACACCATAATTGAATATGGAGCAATCGCTTCATGAAAAATCCTAACTTGGCGGGGGCACTGCCGTGCCCCCAGATCTATCCCAGTTACAGGGTACCCCGATACCCCTTGGTAAGATTAGAATATTGACTTTTTGATTTCCCACTTACCACGTCACAGGCTGAATATTATCCACCGTGGTGAGAGACCTCTTCGTCTCCGGCATCAGCAGCTTGGAGAAACAGATAGCAGCTGGAGCGGACATGACACTCGCCGTCACCAGGTGAGCTGGTTCCGCGCCGAAGCCGATGTAGGACGCCAGGATCGTACCTGATGATGGAGAGGTTTGAAGAGTGATTTGCCTTATAACATGAGCAATATGAGCATACAGAGGGTGACTCGTGTAACGACGATCAAAGGAAAAGATCATAAATATCAATATAACAAAGAAAATAATAAAAAAACCAAGGGCTTCCTGAAACACCCTTGTTCAGCGATTATTTACAGTGTAGAAGATAATATGTAGATGATTTTAGTTTGTTTTTTTTTTTGTAACTTTCATGGTTTGTTTTCAGACTTTTTTATTTTTATGGTTTTGTGTCGCATTTTTTTTTTTGGCCAAAGAGTATTATGGTCTACGATGTCCATGGTCTACTTATCTGTATTATGGTCTACGAGTAAAAAATACTTAAATCATGTTCTGCGAAAGGTTAAAAACGTTAAAACACGTCTGTCTAAATATCACCAAAGCGACTAACACTTAAGCTCAGCGGGAAAACTTTTCTTGATAAGATTCGTTCTAGATTTATTTTTAATCTTTAATAAAGAATGGCACTGGTGCCGATTCTGTTGTACAAAATTCTCTAAACTAAACTAAAAATCACCAAAATTTGGTTTATTCCTGTCAAACGACGATTTCCTATTCTGAAATAGACTAAAGTGACACAACTTAACTATATTTTAGTTTGACAGCACTAAGATTGCACTGAGTTATTAGTTAGTAGTAGTGAAAATGTAAATTTTGCTATTCTGAGTTTGCCGGTTTTCAACAAAAAAATTTACTATAATAATTTATTTTACCTTAATCTGACTATTTTTAATCGAGATTAAAAAGGTGTGGAATATAACTAGTGGTCATGAACAAAAATTCACACCAACGCCTTGCCTTCACGTGCAAAAACAGTACTGTTTTTTTTTTCTTTTGCTTATATCTCGAAAATGGCGTGTCCTATCGCAAAAATAATGAAATTTTCGATCCCCTTTATTAGAACCCTGCACATATAAATCTCAACACGTGGGTTATATTTTTGTTTTTTTCAAACAAAAAATGAAAAATTCCATTTAAAACACGTCCAGGCTGCCACCCTTGCGCGCGCCTTCGTAACACACCGCCAACTTCCAACCTCCGGGCTGTTACTAAGAAATTCGTAATGCAAAAACTCAACAACACTTTGCCCAAGACTCCACGCTCAGAAGTCGCGCTTGCAACCATGAGACGAACAGGGCAGTTAAGTATTGAGATGAAGATGCATTTTAATCACGCGGTCGATAGTACCTGTCCTATCATAATTTGCTTCTGGCAGGTGAGAATTCTTTTTCAATCTACATAATTCCACGACAATTTAAACGCTTTTAATGAAAATTCATGGAAAATAAAACCAGTCATGGTCTTTCAGACAATTCGTACATCTAAGGTAACAAAACAACATTTTAATTTGAGGTCGAAATATAAACAATAGACAATTATATTCATTTATGAGTTTTAATCATGTTTTCGCTCAAGATAATCGATAGAGTTGTCAGTTTGTCAAAGTTATTAGAACCTTACTTCACCTTGAAATGAATAATGACACATTTTTAGGGTTCCGTTGCCAAATGGCAAAAAACGGAACCCTTATAGATTCGCCATGTCTGTCTGTCTGTCTGTCTGTCTGTCTGTCCGAGTATGTCACAGCCACTTTTCTCCGAAACTATAAGAGCTGTGCTATTGAAACTTGGTAAGTGGATGTATTCAGTGAACCGCATTAAGATTTTCACACAAAAATAGAAAAAAAGCAATAATATTTGGGGTTCCCCATACATAGAATTGAAACTCAAAATTTTTTTTTTCATCAAACCCATACGTGTGGGGTATCTATGGATAGGTCTTCAAAAATGATATTGAGGTTTCTAATATCATTTTTTTTAAAACAATAATATTTGGGGTTCCCCATACATAGAACTGAAACACAAAAAAAAATTTTAATCAAACCCTTACGTGTGGGGTATCTATGGATAGGTCTTTAAAAATGAAATTGAGGTTTCTAATATCATTTTTTTCTAAACTGAATAGTTTGCGCGAGAGACACTTCCAAAGTGGTAAAATGTGTGTCCCCCCCCCCCGTAACTTCTAAAATAAGGGAATGATAAAACTAAAAAAAATATATGATGTACATTACCATGAAAACTACCAACGAAAATTGGTTTGAACGAGATCTAGTAAGTAGTTTTTTTTTAATACGTCATAAATCGTAAACCACAATTTACCTTTCATTCAGTCAACTCAAATATAAAAATTAAAAAAAAAACATTTAATTTCATAAACGATGATGACGAATGATGATGATGATGACCTGCAGGTTTGTACGGAACCCTCGGTGCGCGAGTCCGACTCGCACTTGTTTTATATTTATTACTTCGTTTGCGTGGTTTTCAGAATTGGTTCCAGTGAGATATGAAAAATGCAGAAATCATCATCTGCTTAGCTTTTTTCTCAGCTATATTGGGATCGGCTTCCAGTCTACCCGGATGCAACTGAGTACCAGTATTTTACATGGACCATCTGACCTCTTAAACCCAGTAACTGGGTAATACGATACCCCTTGGTAGGACTGGCTGTCAGACTTTCGGGCTTCTGACGACCCGGAACAACTGTATATCTACGAAAGACAGCCTGGACCATCGGCTTAACATGCTTTCCGAGGCACGGAAGGTAGAAGGAAAAATGCAAAAGCTAGTTTGTAATTAATTGGATAACAGTCTTTAATCAATGTTATTTACCATGATAAAAAGTATCCTATATGTTAATTCAGGTAATAAACTATACGTGTGCCAAATTTCATCCAAATCTGTTCAGCTATTTTCGCGTGATTGTCTAACAAACATCCAAACATTCATATTTCAAATATTAATAAGATTGCCATTATTCACGTATAATGTTCCCACTGCTGGGACACAGGCTTCCTCTCGGTGAGAGGGGATGGGTCATAAACCACAACGCGGGCCCAGTGCGGGTTGGTAGATGTCACATGTCTTAGAATTTTTTGTTCTAGGACATGCCGGTTTCCTCACGATGTTTTCTTTCACCGTTTTGAGAGCAGTGGTAAAATGCCTGTTTGGGTTCGAACCTACGACCTATGACTTGTTAGTTGCGGCCGTTACCATTGCTCTATTAGTAAATAGAGTATAATGATTAAGAACGGGGTCATTCAGGCATAATTTAGTTTTATTAATGCAATTTTATGTAATCTAAAGTATGTATTTATGAGATAAATAATAAGATAATTATAGTAGGTAGATATGAAAAGTATTTTATTAGTATGATAATATGCTGATAAAGGAAAATATTTAAGTGTTGTTCAAAATAATTTTTTCTGGTAATTAGAACGGTACGGTCAGCAATGAAAGGCCAATATCATCATCTGCCTAGCTTTTTCACAACTATGTTGGGGTCAGCTTCCAGTCTCATAAGATGCATCTGTAAAACCAGTATTTTACATGGAGCAACTTCCTATCTTCCACAACCCAGTTACTGGTTGACCAGTAATACAATATGATGACACTTTTTCGCAATCGAGTTTCATTGCTAACCTTGCCTTAGCAAAAATAGACCTGAATCATCGAGCTTATGCATTGTGGACTTATCTTAAAAATATTGTAAATACAAAACTGTTATCAAATTGCTGATATGCTATGTAAATGAGGTAGGTAAGTGACGTGAGAAAATTGCTATTATCAATTATCACGCTTAGCATTCGGGTTGGTGATCGGTTGATTAATATATAGGTAAGTACTTACAAGGACATGAACAATCGTGACCTCAGACGATATCATAGATGGTCTCTTATTTTTATTTATTGAGGAGTAATAAACATCCTCATCATCTGCCTAGCCTTTTCCCAAAGATGTTGGGGTCGGCTTCCAGTCTAACCGGAGTATTTTACATGGTCTACCTATCTCACCTCCACAACCCAGTTACTGGTAAGACTGGTTGTCAGACTTTCGGGTTTCTGACGACCCGTAATGACTGTCTCAGATCTACGAAAGACAGCCAGAACAAACGGCTTAACGTGCTTTCCGAGGCACGGAAGGGTCCTGGTATGTAAAGGTCTTGTATGAGGGGTAATAAACAACTACAACAAATATAATACATAAGGTTAACAAAAGTCCATAGTACATATCGCTTGAAACGCCTTCAAGTCATCTGTGTACATCAAGAATTTAGACCTTTTAAAGCATTTCTTAATATCATTGGTATAAATAATGAATATTCCCCATTTCTTCCCGTGGGTGTCGTAAAAGGCGACTAAGGGACTTACTAGAGAATGGGCAGCAGCGTTCTCTATGCATTTTACTACCATACTGCGATCGCCAACCCGCCTGCCAAGCGTGGCGATTATGGCAAAGCCCCCCAAATAGGGGGGAGGCCTAAGTCCAGCAGTGGACGCTTTACGGCTGAAATGATGATGATGATAAATAATGAATAATAGCAGTCCCAGAATAGCGCCCTGTCAAACTCCGTAGGTAATACAGACCGGTGATAATTAATCACAACCTTCGTGACCGGTTTTCGAGGTGCGACATTTGTGCCAACGCAATAGATTTCCGCGTATTTCATTGTAAGCAATTTTACTCAGGACAATTTCATGATCGACCTTGTCAAAAGCTTTTTTGAAATCAGTTTAGACATATCAGTAAGGTATATATTCAATACCTTTTTTATGTGGAAAATCATCTAATGACGTCTCCCGCTCTGGGCGGACCGGGAGGGCGTGTCAGACTTTTACTGACTAAAACTCACCCGTGTTTCTTCAGTTGCCTATATGCCAGGGCCACGGTAACTCTTTTGAACAAATCTCGCGACCCTGGCTGTTGAATATATAGCTACTACCACGTTCATTTAGCTCGAAAAAACACATCGTCACCGAAAAATTCGGACGCGTCTGTGAATCAGATGTTTCCTGGAGGACGAAATACTTATTTAGATTGGCCTAGTTTAAACTGCTTGGCAGCAAAATCCGATTTGTTTTTATCCGATAACGTTTTGTTATCTAATGTGACAAATACCTAAGTAGTGTCGAATCGTCAACACGATAACTACAAACTACTGTTCATAAATGGCACTTAACGGCACTTAAAGTGTTCATAAATGGTACTTAAAGTTTTCATAAGAAACTTGGTTATATTGTACCGACTTACCTGATACGGTAGCAAAACCAGATGACATGACTACGTGCAACTCCGAAGGTGTCTGCAGAGCGAGGTACGGCTTCACCAGCAGCACTGACTCCGTCTGAAAGAAGAAGACTTTGAAGATACTTTGTGTAAACAACTACTGTTGGACAGATACAAACTAATAAGCTACGAAACTTTGTACAAAGACTTTAACACAGTTATCAGTCATATTAAAAAAAAAAACTGATGAGGGCAGCATTACCTATCTGACTACTCTGAGAAGAAAGGCCGAAAAAAGCTCAGAGTTCCCAGTCTCAGACATAATCTTGGTCAGATCATGTGGAGTGGTGTCTGAAATGGTCTTTTGAGGAAAGAACCACACAGATTGAATGGACCTGTCCAGTCAGTGCACGCATTTATCTGGAATCATGCAGCTCAACTAGGTCAACGATTTGATGCACAATACCAAAGGAAGGACATTTGTGTAGGCCGCATAAATTGCTCAAACTGCCAGATTGCCGTTTGATGATTGTCTCTTCTCTCTATTATCATAATTATCATCACATTCCTCACCGGCTTTTCTGTATGCCTTTACCCTTTTACCTAGATGATTTTCCCGTGACGTTCTATTAGTGAACGTCGTTTTAGGTAGCCTACCATATTGCCTCTCCTGCTTTCTAAATTGGATTTTATTATTCTTATTTCATTTTCCTTTATAATTTCCTCGTAAGTTCTGTGTGTTGCCGGACGTAAAGAATAGCACCAACCTATTTCTTCCTGTGCGAGTCGTAAGAGTCGACTAAGAGACTTACTAGAGAATGGGCAGCAGCGTTCTCTATAGATTTTGCCACCATACTGCGACCGCCAACCCGCCTGCCAAGTGTGGTGATTATGGCAAACTATCTTTTGCTGCAGCAAAATCCATCATCATCTATTCATCTATTTCCAGCAGTGGAAAACTTTCGGCTGAAGTGATGATGGTGATTTCTTTTTCCTTTTTGGAGATTATAATTGTACTTTTTTCCGTCCAGTTCTTTTAAAGCACAAAAGCTGGTATCATCTTTTCCTACATATCTTGGTTTTGCTAGCGTCGTCGCCCGCGTATTCTACATTTAAACCTGCATTAGAATTCGTTGAGCAGTTTAAAAGATTTAAGCGAACAGAGAGCGGAAGCGATTTCATTTTATACTATGTAAAGAAGAAGATAATCTACACTTTTTAAACTCACCATCCCCAAAAACACGTTGCCAACAGCAATGACACTCTCACATACTGTCGTGCCGGTAGCTGCTCTTAAGACGAGCCCTAACTTCAGACAGAACCACTGCAGCGCCCCCCAGAAGAACAGTATCTCCACCAGCATGCTAAAGAAGAATATTACTGGTAGAGTCTGGAAGAGAAGAAGATAAGTTAGATTTTTTTGTCCTTTCAGAGATTTCTGGGGGATAAAACGTTGAGACGTTGATTTTTGATAATTATTTCACTGAAAATTACCAATGTAAGCGCTAGATGAAAACCTAGGGCCGATGACTGCCTCACAAAATGAATTCGATCTACCCAATATATTTTTTTGTGACTCATTCCGTCATTTGCTAGATAGTCTGCTGAGCTGTTGTCTAAGTTGTACGGTTCTCCAATGATGTATTTTCTGGTTCAGCCTCATTTAGGACTAAACGTCTTCTCAAAAATATTTTTTATTTAATTTGTCTTCCCAAAAACCTTTCTACGCAAAAATGCAAGTTTTGTTTATTAAAATGAAATAGCGAGGTACGAAGAAATAACCGTAAACCAAAGCACACTCTAATACAATCTTTGTACAAAGTAATGTTTTAGCATCAATATCAAAGCCCTAATTTCTTTGCTGATAATATTTTCATGAGCTATAGTGGACAAGGTTGGTTGTCGTGCTCTGCTCGTCTCAGCTCTGGCGTAACTCACATCGTGGTTGGAGCTTAAGTTTTTCATAAAATATGCATGCTAGATTCACCTCTCATGGGTTTTAATCAGATATATTGTATTGTTACTGTGTTGGTGTATTTGGTGCACAACATTTAAAAAAAAAACCTCTAAGTCTTCATCAAGCACACACTGCATTACCAGCCAGTTACACTAACAATGAGATATCAGTTTGCCTATACCCCCCGAAAAGGCACTTGTACGTAACATTGTTTTGTCGTCGGCTTTTGCAAGACGACAAAACGCTTTTCTTTCTGTATATTCATACAATAAAATTAATAGAATAATACATTTTTATCCGCTAACACTACGCGAATGTAAACTTAAAGTTAAGAACTGGCTCTTTACTCTTGGATATGAGGATGTAGAGAAAATAATTAATAATTAATCTCATTCTACAAAAATCACTTACATAGAACACATACATACACATACACACATTCCACTAACTCACACACATACACACACAGCACGATTTAATAATGTTAGTTTAATTTTATTTTTAGCTTTTTAGTTTTTGTATTTTATTTTATATCATTTTTTACGTATTTAAAATTGTATTTTGTTGCACTTAGTTTGTGTTTTCCTATATTGATATTAGTGTCTAAGACAAATAAAATGGGAGAAGGCGCTGACTCCTGACATACAGGTACACCTAGTTCAGGAGTCAGAGGCTTCAAATATTTATGTAAAAAAATATGTCAATAAAGAATTACGAATTACGAATTGTCATCGTCCACATTTCGCCAGCTATATATGAACAGTTGCATAAGAAATAATAAAGAACAACTCACACTGAAAGCAAAGACTCCCTCAGTCCTCACAAGAAGGTCTCCAAACGCGAAGGCAGCACCATCCACACCATACGACAGGAATGTCGCAACCTGAGGAAAGGAAATAGAAGTCATATTTTTAAAGAACAAAGATCAGCTCCTGGGTAAACCTTCTGGAAGCAGCCTTGATCGAAGGATCTACGAGATGACAACGGACTTGCTGAAGACTTGGGAATGGATAGGTGATGGTTCGAGACTCCTACGAGCTATGGGGAGAGCAGTGGAGGCCCAGTAAAAGCGGCCCTGACTTACGAGTGGTCGTGGGTTCGGACCCAGGCAGGCGCATTTCATCACCATTGCTCTCAAAACGGTGAAGGAAAACATCATAAGAAAATCGGCATGTCCTAGAACTAAAAATACAAGTTTGAAGGTCTACCTTATCAGAGAAGCACTGTAATGCGACTCGGCCAGGGGTCCATCTGATGAATATGATCCCGAACACGAACTGTATCAGCAGACCAGTGGACACTGTCCGCCAGTTCACACGACCTGGGTGGGCTGAGAACACGAAACCTGGGGACAAAAGCAAATGATTTAGATGAAACCAGGAAGTTGGCAATCCACAGGGCAAGGTACTACCTACGAAATACCTATTAAAGTACTCTTATTTCATACGGGTATCGTATTACCCAGTAATCCGGTTATGGAGGGCAGACAGGCAGTCGCTCCATGTAAAATACTGGTATTCAGTGACATCCGGTTATATTGGAAACCGACCCCAACATAATTGATTTAGCAAGATAATGATTGTAGTCAAAACTGTATACCAGCAGTTTTGGCTCTGTAGAGACAATACCAATTTCCAATATTATGTAACGGAAAAAAAGGAAAAATTAAAGAAAAATACTTTATTTTGGGACACGCACAGGAAATAGAAACAATAAAAACCGTCCAAGTGCGAGTCGGACTTGCGCACCGAGGGTTCCGTACAAACCTGCAGGTATTCACGGTTTATGCATAAGGTTTATGTTTATGAAACTATTATTTTTTTAAATTTTTATATTTGTGTTGACTGAATGAAAGGTAAATTGTGGTTTACGATTTATGACGTATTAAAAAAAAAAACTACTTACTAGATCTCGTTCAAACCAATTTTCGGTGGAAGTTTACATGGTTATGTACATCATTTTTTTTTTTTAGTTTTATCATTCCCTTAGATTCTTTTAGAAGTTACGGGGACACACACACACTCATTTTACCACTTTGGAAGTGTCTCTCGCGCAAACTATTCAGTTTAGAAAAAAAAAATGATATTAGAAACCTCAATATCATTTTTGAATCAGAATCAGAATTATTTATTTGTGAAACATAGGATACAGGTCAAGGTGTTAATAATTAAATTATGCGCTATGTTTTGCCATTGATGACATACAAAGTTATTAGTGAAGATTATCATAAAAATAAAAGCATACCAAATTCATTATATAAAACAAAAAATAACTAGAAAATAAAATACATGCATGAGAAATATTGGATAATTACGAGTAATAGGTATGTACATTGTACAGTAGTTACAGTGATTTATCATTTAGGTAATCATCTGGGCATAGTAACATTTCTCCATCAGTAATTTAGAAAAACATTTTTTAAATTTTGTTAGTGGCATGCTTCTTATTACCTCAGGTATTTTATTATAAATTTTGGGCGCAACACCAAAAAAGCTCTTTTTCATTAATGATGTATTGCATTTTGTCGTACATAATTGATTTTTATATTGACTACGGATTGGCTTTCTGTTAACCGCTGACAACTTAGTAAGTAGATGCGGATTTGATTTTACAAACAATGCAGTTTCTAATATATAAATAGCTGGTAACGTTAAAATCTTAAATTTCTTAAAGTAGGGAACGCAGCTGTCTGTTGGTTTTAGATTACACATGATCGTATACATCTTTTTTACATCCTGAATATAAGTTCCCTGTTAGTTGACTGTCCCCAGAACACAACACCATACCGTAGAACAGATACTACAAGTCCATGATAGGCTGTTAGTAGAGTCTCTCTAGCTGTATTTACTTTCCTAGACAGTTGAAATAGTAGATACGCAGACTTACTAAGTCGCTTGCAAATTTCCTCTACGTGAGGTTTCCAGGTTAATTTGTGGTCTACAGTTATTCCTAAGAATTTGGCACTCGTGATTTCTTCTATTTTACATTCGTTATAAGTTATATTTAATGGTGGATACTCACGCCGCTGATGAAATTGTATAATTTTTGTTTTTGACAAATTAATTTTAAGATTATTATTATTGAGCCAAGTTATGATATAATTTAGAGAATTATTGACTTCTTTTCGATAATTGTTTGGTTCGGTGCATTCTATTATAGCCGTACTGTCATCTGCAAAAAGTACCATTTTATTCCTTGAATTTTTTGGGAGATCATTGATATAAATTATAAAGAGTGGGGGCCCCAATACGCTGCCTTGAGGTACGCCATATTTAACATATCTTGCTTCAGAGATATACTTGGTTTCTAATTTACTTTTTGGACAAATTCTGGTAATTTCTGTGCATTGTGTTCTATCGCTTAGATATGACTCTAAGAGTTTATGGATGTTTCCTCGAATCCCGTATTCATATATTTTTTTAAGCAAGATCTTATGATCTACAAAATCAAAAGCACTTGTCATATCCGTGAAGACAGGACACACAGGCTGTCTTTTGTCTACAGAAGTCATGATACTTGATAGCAAGTCAAATAATGCCATATTTATATTAATATTTTTTCTAAACCCTTTTTGTTCATCGCAAAATAAATGAAATTTTTCGAAATATGCGTATAGTGAGTTATATATTATTTTTTCAATAATCTTTGAGAAGATGGGTATTTTTGCAATTGGCCTGTAATTTTTTAGTTCCGTTTTTTTATTTTTTTTATAAATGGGTTTAATTAATACTTTCTTGAGATTAGTAGGGAATACGCCCTCAGAAATGCTAAGATTAATTATGTGGGATAGTGGTGACGCTATGTTTTCCTTTACGAATTTTATAACCTTAGTCGATATACCATCGTAACCGACAGTATTTGTATTTTTTAAGCCACTGATCACTTTTATAACGTCCAAATCTGAGACTGGTAGCATAAATAGGGATTGTGATGTTGGATTTTCAATACCGTGATTATTCATTGGCTTACTATTATTTTGAGTTGCTTTTGAATTATTTTCAATCTTCTCTACAAAATATTTATTAAATTCATTCGCGATATCCATAGGGTGTGTAAACGTTGAGTTCTCAGCTTGTATAGATAATATTTGTTCATGCGGAAGACTTACTTTACTCTTGTTAATTATTTGCCAAATTGCTTTTGGTTTATTTTCAGACATTTTTACGTAGTGGTTGTTTTGGGCTTTCTGAGTTAATTTAATTATTTTTCTATATACAGTGGAATACTTTTTGAAAGCAAGTCTATTTTTTGTATTCGGATTTAGTCTATATGTCCAAAGTAACTGTCTCTGTTTTCGACTACATGTTTTTATCCCATTAGAAATCCATTTAGTTTTTTTGTTAGTATATATATTTACAACTTTTTCCGGGAAGCATAGTTTGTATAACAATAAGAAAACATCAATAAAGTTTCCGTAAGCTTCATTTGTATTTTCAGCTTTGTAAACTAAGTGGAAAGTTAAGCTTTTAATATGATTTTTGAATTTAGTTAAATTATCTTTTGTGATTTCCTGCTTTTTTGTTTTCCAATATTTGAGCGTACAAGTTTTTTTAATAGGAACTTGAAGTAGCTGTGACGTGTGGTCAGATAAAACTAAATCAATTATTTCAGCTTTACAATCTTTTCGGTAGGAGTGTGCAAAATTATCTATGCAGGAGTTACTGTTTAACCTGGTAGGTTTATAAAGCTCTAATTTGAGATTATATTGTAAAAGGAAGTTTTCGAATTCTAGTGTTATTTTGTTTCTTTTTAGCACATCTATATTAAAGTCTCCAGCTAAAATTACTTTTTTATTCGCTGATACACAAAATTTTAGTAGTTTATTTTCTAGTTTTTCATAAAATACGCCGTAGTTATATTTAGGGATTCTGTATATGCATAGGATAATAATATTATATGATATCAGCTCTATACCGCAACATTCAAAAACGCCTAAGAAGACCTATCCATAAATATCCCACACGTATCGGTTAGATGTTTTTTTTTTTTTTTAGTTTCATTTCTATGTATGGGGAACCCCAAATATTATTGTTTTTTTTCTATTTTTGTGTGAAAATCTTAATGCGGTTTACAGAATACATCTACTTACCAAGTTTCAACAGCATAGCTCTTATAGTTTCGGAAAAAAGTGGCTGTGACATACACGGACAGACAGACATACATGACGAATCTATAAGGGTTCCGTTTTTTGCCATTTGGCAATGGAACCCTAAAAAGAAAGATAAAATCTAATAAAATCACGAAAGCTACAAAAAATTGCAAATAACAAAAAAAAAGGGAGTTGTGTGAGACCAAAAAGGATACCCGAAGACTCTCCTATCTCAGCATGAAGCTTCGATATTTGAAAAATATAACAAATGCCTATGGAAGGAATAGTTCCACTTACCTAACAGTAATATAATACAGAGTCCAAGCAAGGAGATGAGTCTCTCCGGATCGTGTCTCGCGTCCAGATATAGGTATACCGCGATGAGAGCCAGCACAACTATGCAGACACACCACCGGAACCATCTGTGGAGGACAAAATACATTAGACAAGGGATTGATGAAGTTTTAGATGAGGAGCAGGAGCAGTGGTGGCCGAGTGCTCGTGAAGGAGGAGGCGGAGCGCGTGAAGTAGAGACATTTTATGCGTACTCACGCCACTAGCCGCCGCAAGAGACGCCCGGGCGTCGAGAGTCCATTGCGAACTTCCGGCCACCATAGGCGCGGGCTTGCAGGCGGCGAGCAATGGGTAGCTCGCCGCCAGGTAAGGACCAGAAGGGTAA
Source organism: Aporophyla nigra (assembly GCA_947507805.1). Classification (NCBI taxonomy): domain Eukaryota; kingdom Metazoa; phylum Arthropoda; class Insecta; order Lepidoptera; family Noctuidae; genus Aporophyla; species Aporophyla nigra. Next base: position 3,701,721 of record OX382320.1, read on the forward strand.
TTGCGTAACTTGCTATCAGTAGGAATTGGTTGCATATTGATAGTTAAATAACATTCATTGCGATATTTACGTTGCTGAGCCGACAATTTATTCGAACAAATGACGCAATGGTTTAGAAATAATCTTCAATCCCGTTCAGATTCTGATAAATAGTGCGTTTCGCAATTAGGGTGCAGGCTCGGGTCGACGGTGCGTTGTGTTCCACGCGCCTCAAAGCAATGCACGATGTCAGTAAAATTTAAGGGATCCGCTAGGACCGATGCCTGCCAGGGTCACGGGTTTGTTGGAAAGAGTCACCGAGGCCCAGGCATGAGCAACTGAAGGAACACGGGAGCATATTAAAGTTTGAAGCCATGTGACATCTACCAACCCGCACTGGGCCCGAGGGGTGGATAACGGCCTACTTGCTCTAACAGAGAGGTCTGTGTGGTGCCTGATAGCAGAGGGAACATTTAGGCTGAATATGATAATGAAGTTTTGGGTAAAGGCGTTGTTCCACAGCAGCCCACGGCTAAGGGGGCGTCCATTAACTACGTGAGGCATTTTTGAGAATTTTTCGACCCCTCCTCCCCCTGATTTGGTGAGATATCGTAAAATTTTCCTCAACTCCCTCCCCCCTCCCCGAATCTCATGCGAGATTCATCAAAACTTCTATTTGGGCTGTAAACGTGTTGGATTATTGAGAAGAAAAAAAAACGAAAACAAGAAAATTTTCTTAGACCAAGAATAATTTCTTAACTCAATAATTTATGCTCTTGACTCAAGAAAATCATTTTCTTCAAAATGGTATTCTTGGTTCAGGATTTTGGCTCTTGAGTCAAGTAAATTTTTTTATCAGTATACTATTGTCTCAGGTTTGGCCATATTTTATTGTAGAAATAATTTTTACGCAATTTTACACCGTTTTCTGTGAGAAAAATAATTACGAGATATTTTCCAAGACCCCCCCTCCCCCATAAGTGAGATTTGGAAAGATTTAGCTTGATCCCCTCCCCCCCTAGGACACCTCACGTAATTAATGGACGCCCCCAAAGCTTCGCACATTATCTTAGTATCGCTTTTTATGAAAATATGGGGTGGTAGCGACACAAACTACGCATCGATACATAATCAGTTTACTATATTCCTACTGCTAAGACAAAGGCCGTCTAAATAATAACTTTAGATTGATTTTTTCTATTAACTTTACAGAAAGAAAATCACCAAAAATGTCCTCAACAAAAGCAAAAAATAATAAACCTTACAGTCATTTTGAGTCGGCGCTTTGAGTGATCTTTGTTCATTGACTGTTTGGCGCCGACTCAAAATGACTGAAAGTTTTATTTATTTATTTTATTATTTATGTACACACAGTAAAAAAACAGAGTGATAAGGCATATTAAAACAATTGAGTACAAAGGTACTGCTTATTTCTTAAGAAATTTCTTCCATCAGACCTGCGAAAGCAGAGAAATGAAAAAGAAATGTAGACAATAGTGTGTGAAAACAAGAAGAGAAGATATGAATATGTGAAGTCTTAAACTAAAATATACTTATACATATACAATGCAAGAAATTAACATATACTTAAATAAATACATAAAGCTAAAATATAAAAATAAACGTAAATATATATATATATAAATACACACAATTATGCTCGATATATTTTCCTCGACATTTGAAAAGGGAAATAGTTTTTAGATCTCGAATGCTAGGCGGAAGTGAGTTCCACAATCTAACAGCATGAACAGAGAAGGAATAGGAATAATAACTGGTTTTATGGGGTTGGGATTTAAGGAGGGATCTAAGATGTGATCTGCACAGTGCATCGCTAGGGCGAGCGTAAGAAAAACGTTCACGCAGATAGGAAGGGTAAGACGGGATGTGTAGGAGGTTGAAGAGGAGACATAAAATCCGAGTGTTCCTGCGAAGGCGGATTGGGAGCCACTTGAGTTCCTTGCGAAGGTGAGAAACATGGTCATACTTTCGAAGACCGAAAACAAAGCGAATGCACAGGTTTTGCAGGCGCTCAAGCTTGTTTAATAGCTCATCAGTAGCATCCAGGTAGCAGGCGTCAGTATAATCTATAATCGGCTGAATAAGTGTTGGTGCCAAAGAAATTTTAGTTTTCAAGGGCAAGAGACTTTGAAGGCATTGAGTTTTATTATTTTTTGCTTTTCAGTTTTTTCGGCGGTTTAAATTCTTGTTAAAAACTTTTTATTTTATTATTTTTTGTGGCTATAATCTATTAATTACTACATGCTTGAAAAATCGGACTATTCTGTAAGAATTTATGCATTACAATTAATGAGTGAACAATCAATCATCCCCTATTTCCTATCAAAATCGGTCCGCTCTGTAAAAAGTTATGTATGGACATACAAAAAAAAAAAAAAATATACGCGTCAAATTGAGAACCTCCTCCGTTTTTTTTCGCGAAAAAATTCAACAACTGTGTATTGCCTAATACGCATTTCTGAGGTAGTCGATTCGCCCACAAATAAATTAACTTTGTGCGAATCGACTATAAAAAATAATGTAGTTATTTTAGAGTGTCCCACAAATTATCACATTGAAAATGCAAATGGCACATTGTTTAAACATAAAGGATTTTTTTATCGACTTCGGAAACTAATACTGTAATAATTTTAGAATTTAATGAAGATATAATTTATGACTTTTTTGTTCTAACAATACAATACTTAAAGTAATGAAAAAACATAATTCATAGAGAATACTGTGATTACACCATCACCATCCTCATCATTTGTCTGTCCTTTTCCCAACTATGTTAGGATCAGCTTCCAGTCTAACCGTAAGCAGCTGAATACCAGTATTTTACACTAGCTTCTGCCCGCGACTTCATCCGCGTCAAGTTTTTACTCCCACCTTCCCGTCGCATCGAATTGCCTGCCAGTTTTCGTTGCTGCTCCGCTCCTTTTGATCTTAACGTGATATTATATACCTTATAGCCTTCCTCATTAAATAGGCTACCCAACACAAAAAGATTTTTTCAATCCGGACCAGTAGTTCCTGAGATTACCGCGTTCAACCAACCAAAAAAACAAACTTTTCAGCTTTATAATATTAGTATAGATGGAGCAAATGCCCATCTGACCTCTACCATCCAGTTACTGAGTAACATGATACCCCTTAGCCACTTCACAGTCCGGACTACTGAGAGTAGTTTCACTTTGGCAACTACGGTTGCCAAGGACTGTCAAGTGGTTATTAAGACTGGTTGTCAAACTTTCGGGCTTCTGACGACCCGTAACGATTATCTAAGATCTACGAATGGCAGCCGGGACTAACAGCTAAATAATTTGACTTCTTTTCCTTAGCAATACAATCTACTAAGTTAATATTATAAAGCTGAAGAGTTTGTTTGCTTGTTTGGTTGAACGCGGTATTCTCAGGAACTGCACCCTAATTGCGAAACGCACAATTTAGGGGGCGTCCATTAATTACGTGAGGCATTTTTGAGAATTTTACGACCCCCCTCCCCCCTTAGTGAGATATCGTAAGATTTTCCTTAACTCCCTCCCCCCTCCCATAATCTCACGCGAGATTCTTCAAAACTTCTATTTGGGCTGCAAACGTGTTAGATTATTGAGAAAAAAAAAAACAAAAACACAACCTGTTCTATTACTTTTATTGAAGACTAGCAAAGACTAGTATCTGTTATTTGTGAATATTACCGTAATTTCAAATCACAATCATAAAATTAAATAATGAATATCAAACAAAAATTAAGAAAAGATTTATTCTAATTCAGTCCATGAATTTAACTCAAGAATTTATTCTCTTGAGTCAAGAAAATCATTTTCTTCAAAATTGTATTCTTGGTTCAAGATTTTGGCTCTTGAGTCAAGTTAATTTTTTTATCAGTGTACTACTGTCTCAGATTTGGCCATATTTAATTATAGAAATAATTTTTCACACAATTTTACACCGTTTTCGGCGAGAAAATTAATTACGTGATATTTGCCAAGACCCCCTCTCCCCCCTAAGTGAGATTTGGAAAGATTTACCTTGACACCCTCCCCACCTAGAACACCTCACGTAATTAATGGACGCCCCCTTATCAGAATCTGAATGGGATTGAAGATTATTTCTAAACTATTGCGTCATTTGTTCGAATAAATTGTCGGCTCAGCAACGTAAATAACGCAATGAATATTGTTTAACTATGAATATTAAACCAATTCCTAACGATAAAAAGTTCCGCAATTACCCCTCTGCTCTAAATTGAAAAATTATTGGTGTATTGGATAGCCTATTTATTGAGAAAGGCTATAGGCTATATAACATCACGCTATGATCAATAGGAGCGGAGTAGCAACGAAAAATTGACGAAAACTGGCAGGCAATTCGATGCGACGGGAAGGGTCAGGGGAGAAAAAATTTGATGCGGTCGAAGTCGCGGGCAGAGAAAGAGCTAGTACTTAAATATAATTCTTGTAACACTTTGAGTCCACCATAGCTTTAGATGGTCAGTTGTTCGCAATACATCAAATTGACGATATTAATCGTAGTGATTGTCGGCGAACTTCAAAAAAACATTAATTGGATCTAATTGTTCTGGTATGAGTACAATAATTACTTGAGTTAATCAACCGGTCAACGATTCTCGTTAACGATTATATTTTGTAGGCATTCATTAGTACTTAGTATTACTCGCAATCGGCGTGGTTGTTACAGACGCCAGCACACCAAGCTCCCCGAAACTGTCAAATTTTCACAATCAATCTTGAACTTAATACTTTAGCGATAAAGTTGAATACCTGTTAAAGAAAGGAGATGTTTCATTTTTATATGGGGCTCCGACCATAACATGTACCTTTTAGCGAAGCTGGGAAACTTACCCCTGGCTAGAATAAAGTATTTTTTTTTTTTCATAATATCAAATGGTTTTTGTGTACAAAATAAAAGTTAAAAATGTTTGACGTTTGCCGTAAGAGTTAGCAAGCGGTTATTTTGAATTCGTTTAGAAACACACTTCAAAAATGGAGACTAAAGATTTTTGTAACGATGAAATAGTTACACTTAATTATGTTTACTCAAATATATGTATAAGAGAATAATAGGAATTTACTTTTAACACTACAAGAATGCACACATTTTTAATTCTTGTCTACGTTACATTGATTTGATGAGACATGATTTCAGAACGAACGAAGTCTGCAAGCAAACGAGACGCCATGTTGAATAAAATATGGCAATAATTGAAAAACTACTATTTTTTGTACACAACAAATCAGGCTCAAAATCACCAGAGAATATTTTTCCCCAATGTATGTTATTTTTTCCTCTTTTTCGATAAATACACATCTGATGACCGAAAATGAAACATCTCCTTTGACAGATTGTAGTAGCTTTGTGTGCTAACGTCTGTACGACCAGAGGTAATTGCGTAACACACTAAAAGTTGGAATGGCTTTCATTTTGACATTTGAACAATGTTGTTCAAATGTCAAAATAAATGTTTATTGCATTTTTTGCGTTGGTGAGCGGATAATTTTTTCGAAGATATAAGGCCTTGGATTATAAATACCCTTCTAAATGATGCTGAATCGGATTAATGGTATGTTACGCAGTTAGGTTGCAGTATGAATTTAAACGAAGCAAAAACAGTATTGTAAGTATTGTAGCAGGTGGCGTTCTATAATTTCTGCTTCTGCAACCTCACGCGTTCTTCCCATGGGGGTGGGAAGAACGCGTGAGGTTATGGATTTATTTATTTGACTAATTATTTACACACACTTAAATACAGAGTGATACGGACTAATCATACAATTGAGTAGAAAAATATTGGGTATTTATGTAAGTAATTACTTTGTTAATACTTTTTTTGTAACGCAATTAAGCTACTATTTAGATGGTAGTTATTTTTGTAACAGTTTAGACAATTTTCTCTAAATGGGCAATTTCCCGGGCTTGCATCCGTTTAGTTTAAATAGACAGTTTTGTGAAAATTGCTCACTTTTGTAAAAGTCGGAAAATTGATATTTAAACAACGCTGCGTTCAATTGGAACATACAAGTGAGGAAGTATTTAACAGCTGGAAAGTATCTGACCAAACAGGTGACTTTCGGTAGTCACTTTAATTCATTCAATTTATTTCTTCACCGTTGCTCTCAATCCGATGAAAGAAAACATCGTGAGGAAATCGACACGTACTGAAACTAAAATAAAAACAGCTTGTGGGGTCGGGTGGACCCCCGACAGAAAGTTTCTTACGCGATACTCGATATGCAGACACACTCGGCTGTAGTAAAAGTAGACAGACATAGAGCATGAATTTAATACCCGTTGTTAATACAGAGCCATCTAGTAAAAGTTTTTAGAAACTCTCATAAAGTGGTCGCCATCTTGGTTTTCTTGACCTCATAACTTATCGGCTTTAGCACCCTCGAAAACTATGAAAAATTGAACACATTATGCACCTTTTTTTTCGTTTGGAAATCCTCATGGATGTCCCCCACCCCGGGGTGAGTGGAGGGGTCTGTCAGTCTCCTACTGACTAAAACCACACGGTGTTCTGCTGCAACCTTTAGCCGGGGTGCTTGCGCATCTTGGCCCACATGAATTCTTGCGGGCCTCGTCACCCTCAGCAGCCGCAAACGGTCGCACATTATGCATTATGCAACTAACCCACACTGTGTTATTCCCTCTCACACGCAGAGGACCTGTGTCCCAGCAGTGGGAACGTTGTGCACTAATTATGCTACAAAACCCTTAACATCATCAGTCTACTCACATCTTAGCCCACATCTTCGCCCAGAACGCCTCCACCTTACTCCAAACCACCCTCTGGAACCAGGCGGCACAGAACTTCTTCACCACCAAGAAGTAAACGATGAAGAAGTATATGATGCTGAAGAACGCGATCAAGCTGCCGAAGCCATGGCATAGCTCTAAGGGGTCATTACCTGGGAACAAAAGATATGATTTCGAAGACAAAAGAAGACAGATTTATGGGGCTGGTTTGGAAGAGAATGTTGATTAAAAGACTTAACGAGGGTGAGACAAATACATGCTCTGCATCATTTCGAAAGCTGTAAAAGCCGAAATTCTGACATTGTCAGTCTTTTGGGCTTCTGCGGGGCGAGCACATCCTACTGTGACAGGCTTGAGACACACCTTTTTATCAGAGTTTGGGAACAAAAACCAAGATAAAAAGCGTGACTCAAACCTATCGTCGTGTTCGCTTCGGTGGCGACCGGTAACGATTCAAAGATCTACGAATGGCAGCTAGAAAAAACGGCTTTCTAAGGTACAGAGGGGTCTTGGTATGCAAAGATGATCACCCATCCACGAACCACCAGCCCTCTAACATCACGGGCGAAATGCGTGATCCAAACATCTCTATCTATCCCTTTGGGTAAGACTGATTGTCAGACTGACAATTTGTCTTACCAAGGGGTACTGTTACAAATTGTAAGACAGCCCTAAGCATATAAAATATAAACGCTGACGCCTCATAAGCCTCTTGTAATGTTTCCCACAGTGGTGGCACTTTGTGACATGTAGGCATCATGTTACGTTTCCCACAGTTGTTGCATTTTGCGACACGTTGGTTTCCGGTAGTCATACTCTGAACTTCGTGGCGGACACATTAAAATATAATTATTGTTAAAGATATTAATTTCCAATAAAAGTTTTCTTCAAGGTTTAAATATAGTCTTTTTTTTAAAAGTGACTTTGAACCTGCCCCGTAACAGTACCCAGTAGTAACTGGGTTGCGGAGATCAGATAGGCAGTCGCCATGTAAAATACTGGTATTCAGCTGCACCCGGTTAATCTGGAAGCTGACCCCAACATAGTTGAGAGTAGGCTATAGACAGGTAACATTTCTCCCGTGCATTTGAAATTTGAATTTAAAATAACCCAAAGACGTATGATACAAATATAGGAACTATATACTCACTATAATTTAGCCAATAATACAGGCATCCGAAGAAAAATCCTAAAACGATACCATTGATTATGAACAATGTAACAGTCTTCATAACCGAGCGGTTTTCTTTGATGAAGTCGTCCGTCGAGCTGCCCACGCGCATCAGCGTCGTCTCCAACCAACCAGAGGGCTCGTAGTCTAAGAACTCGTGGGTTATCTGGAATAAGCAATTCATTGGTTAGGAGCTTCGTTTTGGGACTGGTAGAGTGGCTTCAGCTGGGTTGGGCGGCGTTTGGGAAGCTTCGTCGAGTCTTCTCGTGACGTATACCGCATTGCCTAAAGACTAAAGTCTTCAATCAGTGCGTTGTCTGACTCACGGTACGGCTGGTCCATAAATTAAAAGTCACTCAGCGAGCTATAGAACGAGCTATGCTTGGAGTTGCACTGAGGGACAGAATCTGGAATGAGATAATCCGGCAGAGAACCAAAATTGTCGACATAACTCATAAAATTAGCAAGCTGAAGTGGCAATGGACCGGTCCATTACCACTTCAGTTTGCTAATTCCACATTAGCCGTAGACCCTATGACCGTTGGGGTAGACGTGTTCTTGAGTGGAGATCGCGAATCGGCAAACGTAAAGTCGGACGCTCTAAGGCTAGGTGGAGCGACAATCTTCGCAGGGTGGCTGGTAGCAGCTGGATGAGAGTTGCCGAGTATCGAACTGAATGGTGTAAAATTGGAGAGGCCTACATCCAGCAGTAGATGGCAAAAGCTGATTATGATTGACAAATATGCATTCAAGTTAATGGAGAAATTTTGGATTTCTTCGATGGTTCGATGGTTTAGCATCAGCTTAAAGCCTAGAGGAGGTGGACAATGATGATGAGTGGTTTGTTCAGTATGGTGTCGGACGTAAAGAATAGCACCATGCCTTTTCTGCCCATGAGTGTCGTAAGAGGCGACTAAGGGACTTAGTAGAGAATGGGCAGCAGCGTTCTCTATGCATTGTACCACCATACTGCGATCGTCAACCCGCCTGTCAAGCGTGGAGATTATTGCGTAACACAGTGTCAGATGGAATGGCTTTCAATTTTGACAGTTTAACAACTGTCACTGCGTTATTTATGTTGTTGAGAAGACATATTTATGTAGCAATGGATAAGCAAAATGATTCAGATAGTGGGTACATCGTGAGTGCCTCCTACTTGCTTGCTGATTCGAGGTCTCCACTCAAGAACTCGTCTACCCTAATGGTAATCGGTTCTTTGGCCAATATGGCTAGACTTTCATTAACCACTGATGTTGGAAATGGGTTTTCCAATTTATGGAAAGTAGGTCATAACTTATTATGACCTCCGTTGAAAATGTTCTTTATTTTTTTTTCCATATTGTTCTATATTTTTCATGACCGTTCTAGACACTATATTTTGTATTCATATTCATTATTACTTTTTTGTTATGGTATTGCAGTACCTTTGTACCTCTTTCGAATCGGACACTTTTTGCCGTGGGAAATTTTCCGACATCGACGGAAGTGAAGCCGCGGGCAATAGCCAGTTCAGAAAGAATGAAAAACATTTGCATTTGTCTTTCTTTCTTTCAATTAGTAATACTAATATATTTAACAACTCGTGTAATACTTACGTTGCCATTTTTTCCATTTTTTCGGACGTCGTCCATTTCAACTTCATTTACTTCCGACCGCTGTAAACAAAAAAAGGGTTTTTATTAAAAATAGATTTAGTCAATAAATCAATCATTTACTTAAGTATAAAAATTTATAAAAAAACCGCTTCATTTCCTAATTAAAAATAAACAAAGTGTAAATAAATAAATGAATCGTTACATAAAAATAAAATTTAAGGAATTAATTAAGGACTTTTTTTGGGTAAAGGCTTTGTATAATACAGGATCAAATTAAATTAGCTATTCAAGCTACGCAGACGTGATGGGTTGATATATGTTTGTACATAAAAGCATGACCAAAGACAAAAAAAAAAATGTATGATTTTTTTTATGGGACGTCAAGCGCTGTTATATTACGTGACAATGTTAAATCAAAATCAAAAGTCATTTATTCAAATTAGGCTGAGGATCAGCACGTTTCGAACGTCAAAATTACATAAGACAGTCCCCCCAAAACGCCCACCCTTCACCACTTCCTAGTGCTTAGCTGGGCAGAAAAAGTGGCGCAATAAACTCCCCAGCAGCTCAGCTGTCTGTCCAGTTAGAAGAACTTGATTCTATACAAACTTGATTCTTGATTCTGCAAACCATTGCAGTAAACATTTAGAGAAACATTAAATTAAATGATTTGCTATATGCCAGCTAGCCAACCCTATTAGGTTGGCTAGCTGGCATATAGCAAATCATTTAAACCATCAAACCAAAACCACCAAACCGAATAAAATAAAATGAAAACTATACTCAAGCAAAAGCAAAACAAATATAAGTAACTATAATGTAAACTTCGCTACCAAAATAAAAGCCTCCAGGCATAAAGGGCGTGACAGCTTACATATGCAATGCTGAATTATGTTCACATAGCTGTTACGACCTGCACCCTAATTGCGAAACGCACAATTTATCAGAATCTGAATGGGATTGAAGATTATTTCTAAACCATTGCGTCATTTGTTCGTATAAATTGTCGGCTCAGCAACTTAAATAACGCAATGAATGTTGTTTAACTATGAATATTAAACCAATTCCTCCCGATAAAAAGTTCCGCTATTACCCCTCTGAGTTACAACTCGAGGCCACAAACGATAAACTAGTACCATCGACGTAACGTACATTGTCACGTATATCAGTAAGGAAAACAGTTTTCTGTGTGTGAACTTTACAAACGAGATAAACAGAATTCCGCAAAACATACCTACTTCAAGTACCAACACCAGCGCTTGCGGTGGTTGAAAAAATTTAATTCTTTTCAGTAAAAGAGGTGAAATATGAATATGACTACAAAAAGAGCCCAGTTAGTTCAACCAGGTTTCAAACTGGCTAAAGTAGACATTCATCAGTCATTATTATTGGGGTACTGTTACGATAGTAAAGATCAATGTGATTCTGACAGTGATGCAAAATCAGAGGTAAAATTACTGTAATATAGTCTTGGACTATTTCGCTGAGATCGTTCAGTTTAGTTCGCCGCTCCTTAACGAACTAGCTCGCTCTTCTAGTTCGTCAGCTCCCAGCTCAAATCAAAGAAAGGAATCGTTCGGTCGTTTTGATAATGCTCCTTCTGCATGCGACAAGATAATGGAATGTTCTAATTTGACCTACAATTTTTGGACTCTAAAAAACTTTTTAACAAAAAATTAAACCGCCGAAAAAACTGAAAAGCAAAAAATAATATACCTTAAAATTATGAGTCGGCGCTTTGAGTGATCTTTGTTCATTGATTTTTCAGCGCCGACTCATAATTTTAAGGTTTATTATTTTTTGCTTTTCAGTTTTTTCGGCGGTTTAATTTTTTGTTAAAAAGTTTTTTTTTTATTATTTTTTGTTTTTAATGATCAAAATCGGACTACTCTGTATAAAGTTATGCGTGGTAATACATTACAATCACTGAGTGAACAATCAATCATCCCCTGTTTTCTGACCCTTAGGGTTCGATTTTGTTTTCCAAATTTATATGGGACCACTCTCGGAGTATACCCTTTCCAATGAAAGAAGAATTATCACAATCGGACTACTATGTAAAAAGTTATGCGTGGTCATACATAAAAAAAAACAAACAAAAAAAAATATATACGCGTCGTATTGATAACCTCCTCCGTTTTTTTCGTCGGTTAAAAACAGCAAAAACCTTTGAATGATAATTCATAAAATGATCAATATTGTAAATAATACCCCGTACTTCGGTCCCGTGTGTCACAACATTAGTTCGGTTGGCGCCATCCTCGCACATTTGGTCACGAACTAACGAACTACGGATCGGGGAATGAGGGAACTAGTTCGCGTAGTTCATCTATAGGAGCGCTCTTACGATCTAGTTCGTTCGTGAACTACACAACACTACTGTAATAGGACTGTTGAACAGCAATATCTTACTAATATTATAAATAATAAAAGTTTGTGAGGATGGACGGATATTTGATCTTCTTTCACGCAAAAACGACTCAACGAATTTGGATGAAATTGGCGCACAGATAAGTTAGAACCAGGATTAACACATAGAGCAATTTTTATACTGGTAGTACGTTCAAGTGGTATAATTTCCCACCTCCACGCGGGCGAAGCCGCTGGCAAACGCTAGTGGTGAAATAAAATTTTCAGCGCAGCCGTGAGGCACATGTTATCGTTCATCATCATCATTCATCATTTCAGCCGAAAGACGTCCACTGCTGGACTTAGGCCTCCCCCAATTTGGGGGGCTTTGCCATAATCGCCACGCTTGGCAGGCGGGTTGGCGATCACAGTATGGTGGTAAAATGCATAGAGAACGCTGCTGCCCATTCTCTAGTAAGTCCCTTAGTCGCCTTTTACGACACCCACGGGAAGAAATGGGGTGGTGTTATTCTTTACGTCCGGCACCACACGGTACCACATGTTATGGTTGCTAAAACTTTATTTTCACTATTTATTTTGTTATTTGTATTTTGTGTTCAATGAACGTTATTCTTTATTTACAGTATTTTACATGAAGTGATTGCTCATCGACCCACCACACGATAGCTCTCCCTTTGGAAAGACTAGCTGACAGACAGACTTTCGGGATTCTGACGACTCGTAACGATCTCAAATTCTCGATATAGGTACATATAGAACCGTGTGGTGCCGGACATAAAGAATAACACCACCCCATTTCTTCCCGTGGGTGTCGTAAAAGGCGACTAAGGGACTTACTAGAGAATGGGCAGCAGCGTGCTCTCTGCATTTTACCACCATACTGCGATCGCCAACCCGCCTGCCAAGCGTGGCGATTATGGCAAAGCCCCCCAAATTGGGGGAGGCATAAGTCCAGCAGTGGACGTCTTACGGCTGAAATGATGATGATGAATACAAACAATGGATTTGTACTTTTTTCAATATTCTATATTTCTGTTCAAAGAAACGATGGGTGGACTGTGTGAATTATGATATGGATAGAATGGAAAAATACATGATGCGTCGACCACAAATAAATTGAGATACCTAAGGGCAGGAGAAACATGAATGATGAAAATTCTATATTTCTATTCTAAAATCTACTAGGTTAATTTAAACTTACATAGAAATACTTAAATGAATATCTACTTAGTAACTTATTAATTAATTAAAATTCATTACCAATGTGTTCCTACTAATCCTACTAATATTATAAATGCGAAAGTTTGTGAGGATGGATGTATGTGTATGTGTATGTCTGTTACCCTTTCACAAACTTTTATAAAAAAAGGTTTGGACAATTATGTAAAAATAAATAATTATGTAATGGTTACTAACTTCTGTAGAGAACAACAAAGTGGTGGCACTTGTATATTAGTAAAAAAAAGAGCTAAATTATAAAGAATTGTCAATAGTTAAAACCTACGCCACTCAAAATACGTTTGAAGCCTGTGGAATAGAATTAATGTGTGGTAAATTAGTTATTATATGTGTTTATCGCACTCCTAAATCTGATCCAACACAGTTTTTATTAAAATTACACAAACTCTTGCACGATTTAATAAATAAATACAAGTCTAAAGTTAATATAGTTATAGCTGGTGATTTGAAAATAAATACACTAAAAAAAGGTAACATTACAAATCAGTTACAAGACTTATCGTCGACCTAATTCTAATAAAGCGTAAGTCAAAATTTGGCCTACCAACTTTTTTTTGCGATTTAGGTAGAGTGATCAAAACTACATCTATCTCGTTTTTTACTTTTCAATAACTGTATAGAAAAAAAAGAGATAGGACGTTTGAAACAATACATAGTATCTCAGGGCGACGTTTTGTAGTGCAAATAAAGCATAAGTCATCCATTTGCATATAATTTTTTGTCAGGTGCACGTGGCTGCGTTTTTAAAATAGTTTTTAAGTGTTATGTGAATGTTTTTTTGTAACTATCTGGTGAGTATTAATGTTATTTTATAAATACTGTTTAAATATGAATGTAGCTTTCGCAATAATTCAGATTAAATACTCGTAATTCCACTTTGAAAAGCAGACTTAGAGATACGACTTATTAGAACTAGTGAACTTGTTTGTTGTTATTGACTTACGCCTTATTCGAACTAATTTTTATTATTCAGATTGGTAAAATGGAAGTGGAGTTTTCGGATGCTGATGATGATTCTATTGATGAAATTATGGAAATTTTGCATACCAACGGTATCAAAGTACTAGATACAAAGAAAAAACAGAACAGCGGTATAAAAATTTTGGAAGATGTCCTTATTTATAAACCAGATGAAGAGCTCTTGAAGAAAATAAATAAAAATGTACCGCCAGAAAACCCAGACATTCTTTGCATACCGTCTTGCTCGACAATTCCTGTTTCTACAGAAGAGCGTACATCAACCACGGTTACTAATACTTCCACTCATTTTATCATTGATGCGGTTGCAGAGAGAGACCATCTGGCAGACCCATTTTACACACAGGCCTTAACTTACCCAGAAGAATGTTTCACGACGATGACGCCCGCTGATATTTCATCCAACAGATGTTGGATGGGTATAGATACTGTGGATGTCATAGCTACAGATTCTGATGTCCCATGTTGCTCCAGTATTTCTACATTCTCAGAAGACCGATGGACGACCACGGCTCCCGAGTTACCCAGTTCTTACCCGGTTGTAGACACAACTGCAGAAGTTATTGTTGTCCCTTCTTGCTCCAACATTTCTACCTCCACAGAATCTACCGATTCATCAGCTACATTGGCCAACGGTGATGTTGCTGTAACTGCTAATATCCCTAAACGCAACAAGCATGCACTGCCAGAAGGTTGGAAAAAAAATGTGACCAAAGAGAAGAGAATGCGAGGTGAATCTTACCTTGGGTATGCGAGGGATTCAAATAAAGTAATAACTTCAGATGTTCCAAGAGCTGAGAGAAAAATGGGTTCGACATGTGACTCTGTTTTTTTGCCAAAAGAGCAAAAAAAGGTTTTGTTCTTTGTTTAAAGAAGATGACAGACAAACCATTTTTAACAATTTCTGGAAGGAACTGGACTGGAATGGCAAAAAAAGTTTTGTTTGTTCTTTGATAGATAAGATTCCAGTCAAACAAAAAAGAACAGAATCCGCTCAAAGGTCAGAGAGCTTTGTATACTATTTAAAACTTAATGCAGAAGCGCAGCAAGTATGTAAAAAAATGTTTCTGAATACTTTGGGATTAAAAGAACGCATGGTTTTCAACTGGTTAAATCAGAGTCAAGCAGGTATACCACTTGTAGCAAGCAAAAGGGAGAATAGCGACAGGGGAAAACGGAAATCAACAAGCACAGTCAACGAAGACGGAGTTACTCAAGCTGATCATTTACTATTTTTTTTCGAAGCCATACCAAAGCTTCCTTCACATTATTGCAGAAGCACGTCATCAAAACTTTATTTAGAACCAGTTTTTATAAGCAAGAGTCATCTGTACGAAATAAATAGACAAAAATGTAATGAAGAATCTGTTAGACCCGTTTCAAGTTGCTATTTTGATAATAAATTTGAGGAACTAAATTTAAGTATTTGCAAACCAAAGAAGGATATATGCGATGTATGTTGCGGTTTTGAAACAAAAAATGTGACTCAGGAAGACTTTGATAGACATATCGAAAAGAAACAGGCTGCTAGATTAGAGAAAGAAGCTGATAAGAAATTAGCTATGGATAAGAAAATAACAATTATATGTATGGATGTTCAAAGCGTAAAAGTATGCCCTAAAGTACAAGCCAGTGCAGTTTATTATAGGACTAAATTATGTTGCCATAATTTTACTATTTACAACATGGCTACTAATGTAGTTGTCTGCTACTGGTGGCATGAGTGTGAAGGAGAACTTCAGGCATCTAACTTTGCATCCTGTCTAATAGACTACATTGATGAAAAAGTTCCAAAATCAATGCCCCTTGTAATTTATAGTGATGGCTGTACGAGCCAAAATAGAAACGCAACCATGGCTAATGCCTTACTAGATCTGGCTATGAAAGAGAACATGCTGATAACGCAAAAATATTTAGAGAAGGGTCACACCCAAATGGAGTGTGATTCCGTACATTCAGTAATTGAAATTAAATTAAAAAATACCGATATTCATTTGCCAAACCAGTACGCGACATTAACCAAAGATGCCAAAAAGAAGGACCCGAAATACGAAGTTAAGTATCTCTCATTTAACTTTTTTAAAGACTTTTCGCAAATGCTACGATATCAATCTATTCGACCTGGTAAAAAGACTGGAGATCCGACGGTTACTGACATTAGACAGTTAAATTATGAACCAACAGGCAAAATAAGGTACAAACTATTATTTTCTGACGAGCTCCAAGACTTGCCTTCCAGACCAAAACAGATTAATACTAATTGTGAATTGAAACCAATGTACACAGAAAGAATTCCATCAAAACAGAGAAAATGGAAAGATTTACAAGATCTTAAAGCTATTTTACCAAAAGACTTTCACTCTTTTTATGATGACCTGCCTTTTTTTTTTTTTTTTTTTTTTTTTTTTTTTTGGATGGGAAATCATCAAATGACTTCTCCCGCTCTGGGCGGAGCGGGAGGGCGTGTCAGACTTTTACTGACTAAAACCCACCCGTGTTCCTTCAGTTGCCCATGTGCCAGGGTCACGGTATCTCTTTTGAACAATCACGCGACCCCGGCAGGCATCGGTCCTAGCAGACCCCTTCAATAAAGCTGACATCTCTTTGAGGCGCGCGTGGAACACTACGCGCCGTCGACCCGAGCCTGGTCCTTACCGGGCGGCGAACTACCCATTGCTCGCCACCCGCAAGCTCGCGCCTACGGTGGCCGGGAGTCCGCAATCGACTCCCGGCGCCCGGGGCGTCTCCTCCTGCGGCGGCTAGGGACGTGAGGGCGCAGAGACTGCCACTCCCTCACGCGCCCCGCCTCCTCCTTCGCGAGCATTACTGCTTCGCAGAAGGAGGTGACGGCTTCCCATGCCCTCTCGCTCCGTACCATGGCTCGCACCAGGGCCGGACGCGAGAGATCGCCGCCGCCGATCGCCTCCACGAGGACACGGCGGTGCTCCGCCCAGGCAGGGCACACTTCCACCGTATGCTCCACCGTGTCCTCTAGACGATCCTCACAATGGAAACACCCGGATGATGACCTGCCTAAGACTGAATAATTTTTATTTTTTTATTTACTAAGCCTTGTAAACTGAAAGGTGTTCTTTATTATTTTTAAAACCAAGACTGATTGATTGCAGATAGTAAGTTGATTGTAAGTTTTTTTAATTTGAGCAATATTTTTTGTGTGGCTGGTTTATTTTCTAAGAATATTTGGTTTTTGTTTAAAGAGATTTTTTCAGTTTATTAGTTTAAACACATTCCTTTGTTAGCTATCCACGACATACGTTTTAGTACTACGTTATTAAGAATTTCTTAAAGTTTATTTTGTAAAGATTTTCTATGGGTAGGTTTTTGATCTCACAGGTGCTGTGTGTTATGATAATTGAAGAAGAATTTATTATTGCAAATAAGCGTTGCATAGCTATTGATTTTATAAGTGTTTTTGATACTTATTTAAATAAAAGTATTTTACTGAGTTTTTTTTTTTTCATTCCAATAAACAGTAAGTCACACAAAAGTTAATGTTAATAAGGCGTAAGTCCGATTTTTATCACTCTAAGGTGTTATATCTAATAAAACCTTAAAATTATAAAGCAGATACGAATAGTCATATTTTCGGTAGAACATAAATTTTAAGTTTCTTAAGAACTTCATATAATAAAAACGTTTTTTTCGCTTCCTGAACAGTTGTCAATTTTGACTTACGCCATATTAGAATTAGGTCGACGTTATGTAATAATTATAATTTGAAAATGCTGATAAATGTTCCCACACGTAAATTGGCTTGTATTCATCATATTTTGAGCAATATTTCCAATGCTACTGCAACCGTACTACCTTTACATCTCTCAGATCATGATACAGCACAAATGCTTAGCTTTCCTTTTCAAAATGTACTGCAAAAAGCAACAATACACTACGTTTATAAAAGAGATTACAACCTAGATAATATCCGAAAATTCCGGGAATGCTTCCAAAGTCTTTGCTGGTCTGATATATATATGAACACAGATTCAAATTCTGCCTTTAATGATTTTCATGATCTGTGGTGCCTCTTTTACAATCTCTGTTTTCCTAAGGTAAGAGTCAGGGTCAACAGTACCGCTAAAAACACGCAAAAGTGGATAAGTAAAGGTCTTAGACAAAGTTGCAAAACTAAGCGAAAATTACGCTATGAATTTTATAAAAACAAAAATAATTCTAATAAATTAATATATAAAAAATATTCCTATATGCTTAAAAAATGTATTTACAGCTCAAAAAAGAATGCGAACATAAAATATATTGAAACACAAGATAACAAATGTAAAGCCACTTGGACTGTCATCAAAAATGAAATAAATAAAAATACCACCCCTAAAGATAATATAGATGCAATAAAATTAAATGGTATTGTAGTTACAGACCCTGTAGAAATAGCTTCTACATTCAATAATTATTACGTGAATTTGACGCACACGTCACCGCAAGATCCAGCTGTTCAAAATTATAGGCAAAATAGATATGTCAACTCAATGTTTCTTAAACCAATGTCAGAAAACGAAGTGCGACTTGAAATAATGTCCCTGTCCAACACTAGATCAGAGGGCTATGACGAAATTAGTACTAAAATCATAAAACCTTGCTGTAATGAATTGACTAGTATTTTAACCCATTTAATAAACATGTCTTTTGCAGCAGGAACATTTCCCGATAGGTTAAAATTATCAGTTATTAAGCCGTTATTTAAAAAAGGAGATAAAAGTGATATTAGTAATTACCGTCCAATTACATTGATACCTATTTTTTCAAAAATTTATGAGAAATGTATGTATAAAAGGCTAATAGAATTTTGCAATAAATTCCAAATAATAAGTACTGAACAGTATGGATTTCAAAAAAAGAAATCCATATCATTAGCTATTTACTCTCTTATGAAGGCAGTACTTTCAAATATTAATAATAATCATCTGACTACGGGACTTTTTTTTGATTTATCAAAAGCCTTCGATTTTGTGTCGCACAGCATATTGTTGGATAAACTAGAGACTATTGGGATTAGAGGACCTGCACTTGAATAGATATCATCCTATTTAGGCAATAGACAGCAACGTGTCATTATTAGTCAAATTAACAGTAATAGAGATATGATACCATACTCATCAGAATATAAGCAAAATAAATGTGGCGTTCCGCAAGGAAGCGTGCTTGGTCCAATATTGTTTCTTTTATATATTAATGACATCATAAAAATAACCAATCATAAATGCATATTATTTGCCGACGATATATCAATCATAGTGACATCAGATAAAAAGAAAAACAAGACTGACCATGAGTTTGACATAAATAATACAATAGATAAATTACTGCTTTGGCTTGACATGAATAATTTAAAAATAAATTTAGATAAATCCGTTTACATTCAATTTAATCAATCAAATAATAATAAAAACAATATAAAACTTAATATTAATAAAATCGAAGAGGCAACCCATACAAGGTTTTTAGGCGTAATAATAGACAAAGATTTTAACTGAAAAGAACATGTAGATAATGTAAGCACTCGAATCAATAAATTTGTATACGCACTGAAGCAAGTTAAAAACGTAACTAACATAAAAACTGCAATTATGTCATACTACGCTTATGTTGAGTCGCTACTGCGATATGGTCTCGTAATGTGGGGTAATGGTACCAATATGGATAGAGCATTTATCGCACAAAAAAAGTGCATCAGAGCAATAAGTGGTATTAAACCTGATGACTCATGTAGACCAATGTTCAAGAGGTTTGGTCTGCTACCTCTACCATGTCTGTATATATATGAGGTATGTATATTTGTAGTTAACAACAAACATTTATTTAAATCAGCAAATGATGTAAATCCCAGAAACAGACGAGATCCTCATAAACTGGTATTAAGGCGCGGTGTTACCTCACTATTCACAAAACACCGGTGTCTTTGACAATCGAGTATGACGTAACACAATGAAAATATACGACACAAAAAATACAGTGGACAGAGAAGGGTTTAAAGAAAAATTCTAACCGAATAGAATAGTGAAAAATTGTTTGATATTCCCAATAAAAATTGTTTCACAAAAAAAACTTTGACGTCGAACATCTCTGTATTTTCAGCGATAACAACTTTTTTTTTTTAAAGAGTTCAATAGAATAAACATTACTTTAAAACTTTAACCAGACAATTATTTAATTTAATGTGTGTAGTCCGAATAATCTAAATAAAACCGTAAAATAAATGCCAATTCGCAACTTAGTCACATCGTCAATCCAAATATTTATTCAATTTTCAACCTTATTTGTTGGAGCTGTAGCATGTAGTTGTAGCATTTAAAATCGTAGTCAGTCCGCGCCTTAAGTGATTTGCCAAGACTTGCGAAATACAACAAAAACTGCCTTGCAATGTGCGTACGTATTTATAACAAAATACCAAGTCGCTTTAAACTATTGAACTCGAGAAAATTTAAACTAGAATTACACAAGTGGCTTATTGAATGTAATTTTTACAGTTTAAAAGATTTTATGGATGTGAGATGTTGATTCCTTTTGTCAAAATATAAATTTTTGCATGCTATGTTATATCTTAGCGAAACATGTTGAGCTACTGTAATAATATTAACATCAATGTATACCATGTTTTACGCAAATAAATGATTTACTTACTTACTTTACTTACTTACAAAAAAATACTCGACGGATTTGGATGAAATTTGGCACACAGATAGTTTATAACCTGGATTAACATATAGAGTACTTTTTATCCCGGTAGTACGTTCCCGCGGGATATTTTCCGACCTCCACGCGGGCGAAGCCGCTGGCAAAAGCTAGTTAATTATACTTTAACAAATTGCACTGTTCAAATTCTTATGACTTTTGAAATTGCGACATGTCATTTTCTTCTCTAGTTGGTCACGCACGCTATACAAACTATCAAAAGTATATATGTGGTTTTCAGGACCATAATTACATCGACAATCATTACATACCTACATACATTTCAGCTGTAAGACGTCCACTGCTGGACTTAGGCCTCCCCCAATTTGGGGGGCTTTGCCATAAACGCCACGCTTGGCAGGCGGGTTGGCGATCGCAGTATGGTGGTAAAATGCGTATTTCCAATAAGTACAAGGCTAGAACGCAAGGGTGTGAAACTAGTCGCGTATAGATTGGAAATCACTTTTTAATCAAGGTCTTCCAATCTATGCAAGAGTAGTACGCAAATACTCGTGTATACTTTGTAGTGGCCAAAGTAACTAAATTGTTCCATAATATACAGTGCTACTCCGCATGCAAACTAAACCTGTAGGTATAGACGAGCGGCCGGCGAGTGTCAGAAACGACATGGTTTGGGGAGGTTAGGTTAAGGTAATATTGTGACCTCCTATGGAAACGCCTTGATTCTGTTGACGAGCCCTGTCAGCGAAGTATCCTGTCGAGCTTTGCTACTTCCCCTTCATTTTATTCGTCAACCCCACATAATATTAACAAACATATTTCTCAAAAATGGGGAGGGGGTGTTCGAAACTTTTCCTTCACAGGAGAGGCTCTACACCTCCCCCCTCCTCCCGTAACACCCTTTAAATCGAAGCCCGGCAATCAGAAGTCCTACCAAATTCCTATGGTGGCATTCTGGCCTTGTATAAATTGGAAAGATGCACGTGCGCGTCTACGTTACGAACTATATACAAGTAGTACGCAAAATTCGTGTATACATTGTAATCACAAGTTTAATAAATGCATTACAAAATATACGCGAGCAGATTCCTATGGTTGCGTTTTGGCCTTGTACAGAATGGAAATACGCCGCGCTGACAGTCACTCGCACTGCAGTCTGTTGGATTCTCCACGCTCGGTTTTACACAGAGTTTATAGTCCAGTGCGCGAAGATTCCCCGACGTGATTTTATAAGGTCCGAGTGTATTGCGACTAAATATGTGCATAATAAATCAATTTACACGAATTTATTCGCCCGAATCAGGTGAATCAAGACTTTTCAACAGCCAATGGCTTGATAGCCAAGAGCCTCGGCCAACACCCGAAGAGGCTCTCGATGGGCAGTTGGATCAAGAAGGGCTTCATTCAGACACGGCACACATTGTTACGTTCCTCTCTCTGCTTCAAGCTAGCTAGCTTAAAGCTCCAAGCTAGGTAGCTTGGACCCTGTTCCCGGTACCGGTGGGCTACTATTAAAAAATAATAGTTTAAAAAACTAAAAAACACGTTTCCATTGAAAACCAAACTAAAATGTACAAAATAATGGGAAAAAAGCGTGGGGTGCTTTTTAAGGTATTTTTGATATCAGGCACCCCACGCTTTTTTTCCATTATTTTGTACTTTTTAGTTTGGTTTTCAATGGAAGCGTGTTTTTTAGTTTTTTAAACTATTATTTATTTTCTATTTTTTAGGGTGTTTCGAATTTTGAGCCGTATGTCAGCGTAGTTGGTGACGTATGTCAGCGTAGTTTTCGAAGACAGTTTTTGTTGCTGTCTTGGTAACCATGGCAAGGATAATGGCACAAATTTATGAAATTATTGCATTGTCATCGGTCCTTGACAGGTTTGCAAAGTTTGAATGAAATCTGGGTGCTTACTCTCGAATATAATTCCGATAGATCGACATTGGAATTGTCAGTCAAACGTCAGTGATTGGCTGGACTCACTGAGTCTAGCCAATCCCTGACGTTTAACTCAACCAACTGACGTTTGATTAATGTCGATCTATTGGAATTATATTCGAGAGTAAGCACCCTGGTCGTTTAAAGTGGGTCAAAGTCGCGTTAGAAGGAGTCGGTTACAAACAAACATACAAGTGAAGCTAATATAAAGCGTGTAAAAATCAAATGTGATTTTCTCTACCTAGGCGCTTCGCACGAAGTTAATTAATTTGTGGGCGAATCGACAACTCACAACGGCAGCGGTCAAAATACACGGTGTAAAATGACCGCTTACATAACCGTCAACTAAGAATTGTGTACATCAAACTAAATTTCATTAACATTGCACAAAAACAATTGCTGGGAAGCGATTTGAGTGACTTTTGTTTTTTTTGTGGGTGGGAAATCATCAAATGCCGTCTCCCGCTCTTGCTGGAGCGGAAGGGCGTGTTAGACTTTTACTGACTAAAACCCACCCGTGTTCCTTCAGTAGACTATAGTAACTCTTTGGAACAAATCTCGCGACCCTGGCAGGACTGACTTTAATTTTAAAAGTCAGAAAAAAAACTGGAATTACTTTTCTTTTTCCTGACTTATTTTTTCGACTTGACTTTTAATTTTTAACCGACTTCAAAAAGGAGGAGGTTCTCAATTCGGATGTTTATATGTTTTTTTTTTTTTTTCATGTATGTTCGGCCATAACTCCGTCATATATAGACGGATTTGCAAAATTCTTTTTTTGTTCCAAAAGGGGTTTATTCCGAAATGGTCCCATATAATTTTCATATAGATCTGATGATGAGTTCGGGAGACATACACCGGAACTCTTTAAAAAATGACAGCAAATCAACCGCGATTTCTGCTATCGCATAAATATGGATTGTTTGTTTGGAATTAGTGCAGGGTGAATACCACAACTAAAAATTTTAAAATAAAAAACTTTTTTTTTCGGAAGTCGGTGGCAAAAAAACCATAAATACAGATCCTAAGACACCGACTTCCGGAATTAAAGTTATTTTTCACTTTGTAGTGTTTTTAAGGAAGTCGGTTGCTTTTTTTTTTTGTAAAAAAGTTTTTAATTGTGTCAAAATTTGCTGTTTCCGGTAGTGCACAATATAACGCACGCAAAACATTATGCTTATATAACAAGGTGCAAGCAGCCATACAGAGGTCGTAGAGGTATTTAAAGTTGTACTATACAGGTTAAAATTAAATGAGCAGGAAATAGTTTACCCATATTTTTTCAGTTATCTGGTTGCCATAGTATAGACCAAATTTTAGTGATTTTTAGTTTAGAGAATTTTATAAACCAAATTTTAGTGATTTTTAGTTTAGTTTAGAGAATTTTGTACAACAGAATCGGCACCATTGTCAATTAAGCGTACCGTTTTCTTATAAATTACAATTCAAAAAAAATATTAATCTTATTCTTATTTTCAACTATAAAAACAATAGTTAAAAAAAACTAAAAAACACGCTTCCATAGAAATCCAAACTAAAAAGTAGAAAATAATGGAAAAAAAGCGTAGGGTGTTATTTTCCATTATTTTTTAAATTAATTAAAAAACACGCTTCCATAGAAAACCAAAGTAAAAAGTAGAAAATAATGGAAAAAAGCGTAGGGTGCTTTTTTCCATTTTTTTTTAAATTAATTAAAAAACACGCTTCCATAGAAAACCAAACTAAAAAGTAGAAATGGTGGTAGGGGTTTTCTACGGAAGCGTGTTTTTTTAATTAATTTTGAGTCGTATGTCAGCGTAGTTTGTGACGTATGACAGCGTAGTTTTCCTATTTTCTGTCCTGGTAACCCTGGCAAGGGTAATGGCACAAATTTATGAAATTATAGTCTTATCCTCGGTCCTCGATAAGTCTACAGAGTTTAAATGAAATCTGATCGTTTAAAGTGGGTCAAAATCGCGCTCTAAGGAGTCGGTTACAAACAAACATACAAGTGAAGCATTAGCTTCACTTGTATGTTTGTTTGTAACCGACTCCATTATATTAATAAAGCGTGAAAAAAGATTTAAATTTAGGTATATAGTTCACTCAAAACCGTCACCGTTAGTTGCATAGCACACTGTCAATAAAAATCTGAATTATTTTGAAGAATATTGCTAATCTATAAAATTCAAAGTCCTGAGTGACTGACTGACTGATATATCAACGCATAGCCTAAACCGCTGGTCCTAGAGACATGAAATTTGGAGGATGTGTTCTTTGTGAACAGTAGGCATCCACTAAGATAGGGTTTTTGAAATTCCATCCCTAAGAGATTGTTTACCTGGATTAACACATAGGGTACTTTTGATCCCGGTAGTAGGTACGTTCCTATGGGATATTTTTCGACATCCACGCAGGGGAAGCCGCGGCTAGTTGCTTTAGATGACCGAAAAAGTCGTCTGATCAACAACGTAAATAATGCAATCAATGTTGTTGAACTGTCAAAATGAAAATCATTGCTACTGTTAGTGTTTTACGCAATTATCCCCCACACTGTATATACACTAATGATTTAAACTGACACCTATTAAAAAATCGGCCCGTTCCCTAAAATAAAATAAAAAATATCCAAAGACACTAACTTCCGATATTAAAGCTATTTTTCACATTGTATTGATTTTTTCGGAAGTCAGTTTTTTTTTTGGAAATTCTTTTTATTTTTCACTTATTAGTTATGGTACCTAACCTACCCCACAACAATTCGTGTACCATTACTTACTACGTAAGCAACAGTGACAGGAAACAGTAGAATGTCATCTAGACATACATCATCATCATCAGCCTATAGCAGTCCACTGCTGGACATAGGCCTCCCCAATTGCACGCCATTTAGCTCGATTTTCGGCAACTCTCATCCAGCTGCTACCAGCCACCCTGCGAAGATCGTCGCTCCACCTAGCCTGAGGGCGTCCTACCTTACGTTTGCCGATTCGCGGTCTCCACTCAAGAACACGTCTACCCCAACGGTCATCGGTTCGACGGCTAATGTGGCCGGCCCATTGCCACTTCAGCTTGCTAATCCTATGAGCTATGTCGACAACTTTGGTTCTCTGCCGGATCACCTCATTCCGGATTCTGTCCCTCAGAGATACTCCAAGCATAGCTCGTTCCATAGCTCGCTGAGCGACTTTAAATTTGTGGACCAGCCGTACCGTGAGTGTCCACGTTTCGGCTCCGTAGGTCATAACAGGTAGGACGCACTGGTTGAAGACTTTCGTCTTTAGGCTCTGTGGAATACGCGACGAGAAGACTCGACGAAGCTTCCCAAATGCTGCCCAGCCCAGCTGAATTCTCCTGTTAGCCTCCTTCTCAAGGTTGTTCTTACCAAACTGCAGAGTTTGCCCGAGGTAAACGTATTCTCGAACAACCTTGAGAGCGCCGCCATTGAGCGCAATCGGTCCCGGAGTTGCGTGATTGTTGAACATAACCTGTGTTTTGTCCAAGTTCATCCGGAGACCAATGCGTACAGAAGAATCAACTAGGCCGTCCAGCATCTGCTGCAAGTCCTGCAGCGATTCCGCCAGTATGACGATGTCGTCTGCAAATCTCAAGTGTGAGATGTACTCGCCGTTGATGTTGATTCCGCGTCCTCTCCAGTTTAGCGTCTTGAACACATCCTCCAGTGCGTTAGTGAACAATTTTGGGGAGATTACGTCCCCTTGTCTCACTCCTCGACGCAGGGCGATGTGTTCAGTTTGCCGGTCTTGAGTTTGGACGGTCATTGAGGCGTTTTCATAAAGCGTTTTCATCTAGACATACAAAGTGGATTAAAAACTCGTCGAAGTTAATGGCAAAAATAACCAGAAAGAGTAAATACAATTTATATGGGACCACCCCTGAGGCAATTGCCGGAAATATTGCGAAAAATATTAACAAAAAAACATACAGACGAATTGAGAACCTCCTCGTTTTCGAAGTCTGTTAACAAATTATAATTTAAAAACACTTAACTTTTCTCAATTTTGAACAAAAAAATTATATACACTTTTGTCACGACACTGCACCCAAAACCGTATCATATACAACCACTACCTCGCTAAGCACAAACTGAACTGAATAAAGTTTATATTGAATTTATTCAATAGCTCTTATTATTATTTACATATTACTCTAAATGTTTGTCAATATATTTAGCTTATTACTATGTAGCAATAATAAACAACATGCCGATGACTGTCAACATTATTCAGTCACACTATGTTCCAGAAGTAGCAGACAAATATGTAAACAAATCAGATGCCAAATTGTTTTGTCACTTACAAATTGAGTTGATTATTTCTATCAACACGAAAATATAATTTGAAATTACCTTAAGAAGGATGCACCCAAAAGCAGACCGTATCGGCATAGGTGGCCAATCTCAACAGAGACTACCTAGCCATCGGGGTGGGAGATACAGACACTGGGGCACTCGCTCTTCCTTGACTCTCATAGTCCGATGGGACGGCAATCCGACATGACCGGAGAGAGATCAGGCGCAGGACCAACGGGTTAACGTGCTTTCCGAGGCACGGGGGTATCACACCACCGACTTCCAAACTCCGGGCCTCTCAATGGACCTGGCGTGGTTGCGAGATTTGTTTGTAAGAGTTACCGTGGTCCCGGAGTAAAGGCAACTGAAGGAACACGGGTGTGTTTTTAACCGACTTCAAAAAGGAGGAGGTTCTCAATTCGGATGTTTATATGTTTTTTTTTTTTTATGTATGTTCAGCCATAACTCCGTCATATATAGACGGATTTGCAAAATTCTTTTTTTGTTCGAAAGGGGTTTATTCCGAAATGGTCCCATATAATTTTCATATAGATCTGATGATGAGTTCGGGAGACAGACACCGGAACTCTTTAAAAAATGACAGCAATTCAACCACGATTTCTGCTATCGCATAAATATGCATTGTTTGTTTGGAATTAGTGCAGGGTCCACAACTAAAAATTTAAAAAACTTTTTTACAAAAAAAAACAACCGACTTCCTTAAAAACACTCCAAAGTGAAAAATAACTTTAATTTCGGAAGTCGGTGTCTTAGGATCTGTATTTATGGTTTTTTTGCCACCGACTTCGGAAATTAAAGTTATTTTTCACTTTGGAGTGTTTTTAAGGAAGTCGGTTGTTTTTTTTTTTGTAAAAAAGTTTTTATTTTTAAATTTTTAGTTGTGGTATTCATCCTGCACTAATTCCAAACAAACAATGCATATTTATGCGATAGCAGAAATCGCGGTTGATTTGCTGTCATTTTATAAAGAGTTCCGGTGTCTGTCTCCCGAGCTCATCATCAGATCAATATGAAAATTATATGGGACCATTTCGGAATAAACCCCTTTCGAACAAAAAAAGAATTTTGGAAATCCGTCTATATATGACGGAGTTATGGATGAACATACATAAAAAAAAAAACATATAAACATCCGAATTGAGAACCTCCTCCTTTTTGAAGTCGGTTAAAAATAAAAACTTTTTTACAAAAAAAAAAAAAACAACCGACTTCCTTAAAATCACTACAAAGTGAAAAATAACTTTAATTTCGGAAGTCGGTGTCTTAGGATCTGTATTTATGTTTTTTTTGCCTTTTGGTTTTAAAGTTTTTATTCAGTAAAAATCATCAAATGACGTCTCCCTCTCCGCTCAGAGCTGGAGACGTCATTTGATGATTTCCAATCTCAAAACATAGGCCTCTTAATGGAAAAAACCCAATAATACTTCGCTTGACCTGGGAACCGAACCCAGGACCCCATTCTCAGCGCTTGCAACCACGAGACCAACGGGCTGGATGCGCCAGGAAGATATCCACATGCGTTACCGTTAAATACCGTCCTAAAGACCTTAAAAAGAAGCGCCAGATACGCAAAAGTCGACCAAAGTCAACAAATATGTACTCGCACATATACCTACATACAACGATGCTGATCAGCTGTTCTGTAAACGGCATGACCGGGTTTTCAAAACCAAATTTGGTTTTGCTAGCCATCAAAAAGCTTACGAAAGGAGAGGAAAGTAGTCTGGGTCAATGTCGCCGGATACGGTGAAGACGACTACATGCATATTGATTACAATATGTTTGGCAATCGAAATAAATGGTCTTTACAGAATTATAATCATTTAAAATATTAATACAACCCTCCAAGTTCTTTAACTCCATTGAATGACTATTTCACGAAAAAGTGAAGCCAACAGTGAAGTCAAAATCAAAGTGGTGTCGTTTTCATGGTTTTCGGGGGTGAAACGATAGTGAGGTCGAAGTAAACATCCGAGATGGTGGTTGCGAAAGTATTCAAATTATTCACCATGGTTATCGTTTCCATAGTTTTTGAGGGTGCTGAAGTCGACAGTGAGATCAATAGGAAAATCCAAAATGGCGGCTACAAACATTTTCAAATTTTCCATCGTGAGTGTCGTTCTCATGGTTTTCGAGAGTGCTGAAGCCGATAGTGAGGTCAAAATAAAAATTCAAGATGGCGGCTGCAAAAAAAATCAAATTGTTTATCATGGGTGCCGTTTTTATGGTGTTTGACAATCTAAATCTCTTTAACGAATTTAATTCTGAACTGAAGAAAAGACGTTAGGACTTTCGTTCCTGACGGGGGTCCCTCGACCCTTACGTTCTGGTCAAAAGGTTTATTACAAAAAAAAATTAACCGACGAATAAATGTTTTCCTGTATATATTTAAAATTAGCTTATATAATTATATCTATATTGTATTTAAGGATATTCAATAAAAATAAATAACAAAATACTCGAACAAATAATAAGTACTCTGAAACAATACGTTTCGTCTTGGACCATTACCTAATATGTCACGGTTAAGTTAGTAGTACTTAGCAGACGTTTACAATATAATATATTATTACAATTGACTTTAATACAATGACTGTTGCCTTCAGAACGGCATAGCAAAATGACATGACATCTATCCCCTTTAAACAAATAGTAAAGTCGACCTCGTAAGAGCTTAATCACTTATAAGAAAATTGCATTGGAATTATCTAACGTGACATAGACAAACTCAACATATTAACTTATTTTAAAAAAAACAATTACCAGAGAGCTATTGAACGGAGTATTCTGGGTATTAAACTTGTGGACCGGGTTAAGAATACAACAATTCGTTCTATTACTAAAATAACCGATGTCACTCGGAAAGCTGCCACGCTTAAATGGAATTGAGCTGGACACATCTGCCGTATCCGTATGTCAGACGATCAGTGGGCCAAACTTACGACTCAGTGGGTCCCGCTTAGAGACAAGAGACATCGCGGCAGGCCCAGACGGAGATGGCGGGATGAGCTGGACTCTTTTAATAAAGATTGGTCCTTGGCAGCTCTGGACAGAGAGACGTGGAAAGAGAGTAGGGAGGCCTTCGCCCAGCGCTGGGGCATCAGCGGCTAATAATTATTAAAAAACAATTAGGTACATGCATTTTGACAAATACGAAGCTGACCTAGGCGCGAGCTTGCGGGCGGCGAGCAATGGGTAGCTCGCCGCCCGGTAAGGACCAGGCTCGGGTCGACTCGACGGCGCGGCAGTGTTCCACGCGCGCCTCAAAGAGATGTCAGCAGAACTGAAGGGGTCTAGGACCTATGCCTGCCAGGGTCACGAGATTGTTCGAAAGAGACACCGTGACCCTGGCACAGGCAACTGAAGGAACACGGGTGGGTTTTAGTCAGTAAAAGTCTGACAGGCCCTCCCGCTCCGCCCAAGAGCGGGAGACGTCATTTAATGATTTCCCATCCAAAGAAAAAAAAAACCATTCTAAAGTGTAGTAGGACTTCTGGAGAAGAACGGATAAGAAACTGCAAGGATAATCTTTTTATTTAACTTGTTTCAAAATATGTATTAGTAACATCATTATTCCAATAGAAACATAACAAAACCTCAAGCATTTAATTCTTGAAGAGTTGGGCACCCAAATTTCTGTTGAGATTTTTAAATAAAACAAACTAGTTTCATTTGATATTGTAATGTGGAAGCGGAGTTTTAGCACCGTTCGTACATTCAGCAGCAGAGAGAACAGGAAGAGCGGTGACACCAGTGTTGCCACACACACAGTAATAATATTAGGCAATGACATAAGTGTTATACAGCCATATCAGGCGGGGTGTACACAATTTTAAAATAAGAAATTACAACAATATTATAAGAATACTTTAACAATTTCGTCAAAATAGGGGGCGAGCCTATTGCCATCAAATATGGCGATAATGGCTGATCTTTGCGTTATGCTCGTGAACAAGTGTAGTGACTGGCTATGTTGCTGACCATGATTTTGTTATTAATAATTACGTACCTGTTTATTTATTTTACTTCGATAGTCCTAAGTAGTTTACCATTTGTGGCCTCGAGTTGTAACTCAGGTCATAACAGCTATGTGGACATACTCCAGCATTGCATATGTAAACTGTCACGCCCTTTATGCCTGGAGGCTTTCATTTTGACATTTTATTATTTTTAATTTATATTTTTTTCTTGAGTATGTTTTTCATTGTATTTGTTGGCATGGCTAGCTGATATATGGCAAATGATTTAATTTATTGTCCCGTGTTTTATAATGTTAATAACTTTGTCTACCTACTATTGTACATAATAAAGTTCTTCTAACTAAACAGACAGCTGTGTTGCTGGACAGTTTGTTACGCCACTTCTTCTTCCCAGCTAAAGCACTAGGAAGTGGTTAAGGGAGGGCGTACCGAGGCCCGTCTTATGCATTAATAAATGACTTTTGTATTTGATACATCGAGCGGGCACGAATCCAGACTCTGAGTTGCTACTCAGAAACGAGTGATGGAAAATCCAACAACACTTTGCCATACCAGAGAATTGAAACCAGAACCTCATGCTAAGCACACGCGCTTGCGACCACTAGACCAACAGGCAGTATTCAAATAGTAATTGTTTATGACGAGCAAGCGACATTTAAATTGTAACTCAGCCCTCTTCCTCTCTCCTAAGTTTTTGCGTGCCCGACAGGGTCCATATTTTGATCTTGTACCATTTTACAACGACCACGTACCAATTACTACGTCGACTATACTTATTGATTTAACCCTTTCCATTCGTTAGCAACTCTACGTAGTATAAAACAAAGTCGCTTGCCGTCTTACACTTAGACCTATTAAACTACGCAACAGATTTTAATGCGGGATTCATCAATAGACAGGATGATTCAAGAGGAAGGTTTATATGAATAACTAGCTTCTGCCCGCGACTTCGTCCGCGTTAAATTTCTTGTTTCCCCGACCCTTCCCGTCGCGTCGAATCGCCTATCCATGCGATTTTCCCCGTTTTTCATTACTACTCCGCTCCTCTTGATTGTAGCGTGATGTTGTATAGCCTATAGCCTTTCTCGATAAATAGGCTAATCAACACAAAAAGAATTGTTCAATTCGGACCAGTAGTTCCTGAGATTAGCGCGTTCAATCAAACAAACTCTTCAGCTTTATAACATTAGTATAGATATGCGAGCGAAGCCGCTAGCAAAAGCTAATGTGTTATAACATCTGTAAAATACCACATTTCAGGCAAATAAATGAATAATATAGATCTATCTATCTAAAACACAGACGTGACAGACAGTACTTTTGCAAATGTTTATGGACACTCTAAGTAACTTCATTGCCATGCATATGTAGTAAAGATAAACAATGATAATTACGTATACAACGTTATAAAAATGCTGTTTTACTGTTTTTCAGTGACAAGCCCACACGTGTGACAATACTGATTAAATGTATAGTAACTATCCGGTCGTTTAATACGGCACATTCAAGGCTTGAAATACCCGCAAATGGGAACCGGTACCTTTGGCATTGGTGTGATACCGGTACCAAAGTAGTACATTTAGGTAATATTGGTACCAGTATCGACGCAATACCTATACGGTACTGTACCGGAACCATATTTTCGAAAGTTAGAGTGAGAAAACAAATATAGTACCTATGTAGGTAAAATAGGGCACAGGGCAACCCCTGTGGGGTACGAACTTCGACTTAGGGCATCGCCGAATGAGGGCAGCAAGAGGCGGGTATTTATTTATTTATTTAATATGACGTTTATTTAATATTTATTTATTTATTTAGTATGACGGGCTGGATCGGAATGATCTGGCCTGTCCATTCTGACGATTCGATTTTACTTCACTTAGACTGTCTGGGGGAGAAGGGTGGCGTCCCCTGAACCCCCCCTCCCAGGTCCACCCGTGTTTGCATATTCAACCCTGTAGGTATATCACCATGTTACAAACTGAATGTCATTAAAAATTATTAATGAACTAAAAAGAATTTGATTGGATTGGTTAAAACCGACTTTTCGTCGTAAAATAATGCATTGTTAGTCGTTGAATAAAAAGAAACCGATACCAGGTAGGTAGGTTATTTAAGGCGTTTTTTTTTTGTGGGTGGGTAATCATCAATGACCTCTCCTGCTCTGGGTAGAGTGGAAGGGCGTGTTAGACTTTTACTGACTAAAACCCACCCGTGTTCCTTCAGTTGCCTCTATGCCAGGGCCACGGTGACTCTTTCGATAAATCTCGCAACCCTGGCAGGCTCCGGTTGGCCCTGGTTTAGTGAAGGACCAATCAGAGCGCCGAATGCGCTCGATGTGTTAGATCGAAATGGCTTAAAGAAACTCACATTAGGGCCTCTGTTGGAATCTCAATGCTCGGATTAACACTGAGAGTTTATAATTCAGTGCGCGATAAAGCCACGCGATTTGATTACATCCGTGTATTTGTTGGCTTAGGATGCAGGTCCTTCCATCGCCCCCTATTCCTTAGGACCCGAGATGGCGGCACGTAGTGTTGCACGCGCGCCTCTCTGTGATTTACGGGGTGGATTTTAACACCTCAATCCCCCCTAACGTGAGGAGGCCCGCAGAGGCGGGCCGGCACCAGTCGGAGATCGCGGAAGACGCATTAGATCCCGTGGTCCCCAACATAGGTGTGGGACGAAACACCGGGGTGGTTTTAGTCAGTAAGAGTCTGACAGACCCCTCCGCCCACCCCAGGGCGGAGGACATCCATAAGGATTTCCACCTCGAAATCAAAAAAAGGATGCAGGTCCTCGAAAATCGAAAACAACACCACATTTCTTGTTGTTTGCTTTCTTTGATAAAGCTCATCAGCTGATGATATCATAATAATCTTGATATAAGAAAGAAAGAAAGAAAGAAAATACGTTTATTTGCGGCAAACATGACGCACAGAAAGATCAGAGGTATATAAACATAAAAATAAGGTGTGGGAAAACATGCGTCACATCCACGCAAAACAGCCATCACTCAGCATAATGCTGTGACCCTATGTGAGACAGAGTCCCAGCGCTGGTTTTCAGTGACAGCCGGCGCTGACGTGATGACGTCGTCGTCGTCGTCGTTTTGTATCTTATCGGGGAAAGTAAGCTAATAGTTTTCAAGAGAATTACTAATATTTATTCCTTATTAGCTTCTGCCCGCGACTTCGTCCGCGTTAAATTTCTTGTGCCCCCGACCCTTCCTGTCGCGTCGAATCGCCTACCCGTGCGATTTTCCCCGTTTTTGCAACATTTTTTATTACTGATCCGCTCCTCTTGGTTGTAGCGTGATGTTATATAGCCTATAGCCTTCCTCGATAAATAGGCTACCCAACACAAAAATAACTTTTCAATTCGGACCAGTAGTTCCTGAGATTAGCGCGTTCAATCAAACAAACAAACTCTTCAGGTTTATAATATTAGCACAGTCTAAAAATCATACAGTCGTCCGACGAAGACGTCTAGACAGGGCAATCGTGCGGGGTGTGAGGGGCGAGACGGGGGAAGGGCGCTCCCGAACTGCATACGCTACCGTGTTAGTAGTTCGGGATAAAACTTTCAGGGCTATCGTGTGTCACTTTATTTTTGTTTTAATTAATTAAAAATAATTTTATTAAAATGGTGCATACGACGTGTGCTGTGAAGGATTGCAAGTCGTCATCTTACATTAATAAAGAATTGCGATTTCATCAATTGCCGCGCATGGATGAAAGGTAAACAAATAAATAAAATATTGTTTATTTAATAGAAAGCCAACATGGCGGCGCGACGTGTAGCCGATATTTATTTATTGTGCGGCGGCCAAGATGGCGCCGACGAAAACTTGCAAATTTTTCGTCATGGGTATCATTTTCATGGGTTTAGAGGTCGCTAAAACCGACTATGGGGTCAAAATTAAAATCCAAGATGGCGCAACGAAAATTTGCAAATTTTTCGTCATGGGTGTCATTTTCAAGATTTACGAAATCCCTACAAATAAAAATGAGGTCAAGTGTCTTTCGCGGAAATGTCTATCGTGCAAGTGTACCTGACCCAGGATGGAGGACATTTTTTGAAAAAAAAAAAAAATAGTTATTCGTGTCAATTTTGTGATTTCTTGGGGTGAAGATTATGAAAATAACATCAATTTTCAAATCCAAGATGGCAGATATTTCTCTAAATGAAATTTAATTTAGAGAAATATCCGCCATCTTGGATTGTGACATGTGTTTTTTCTCAACCTCAATCTAGAATTGTATATTTTTGCGTGTCAGACCATAGACGAAGCACATTAATATAATAGTTCCTGTATTATAAATTTCAGATGCAAATTATGGTTAGGCAATAATGTTGATCTAAAATAAATTTAAAAAAGTTTACTTGAGACAACCCTAGCTCTTGCGACAATGCCTACACGTTGTCGGCATTTACAAGGAGATCAAAGGCGTCGTCCTACTGTAAGTTTTTATACTGTGGTTCACCGCTGTCTTCCGGGATAGTGTATCGTGACTTTCGCCACAGTCTAAAAATCATACAGTCGTCCGACGAAGACGTCTAGACAGGGCAATCGTGCGGGGTGTGAGGGGCGAGACGGGGGAAGGGCGCTCCCGAACTGCATACGCTACCGTGTTAGTAGTTCGGGATAAAACTTTCAGGGCTATCGTGTGTCACTTTATTTTTGTTTTAATTAATTAAAAATAATTTTATTAAAATGGTGCATACGACGTGTGCTGTGAAGGATTGCAAGTCGTCATCTTACATTAATAAAGAATTGCGATTTCATCAATTGCCGCGCATGGATGAAAGGTAAACAAATAAATAAAATATTGTTTATTTAATAGAAAGCCAACATGGCGGCGCGACGTGTAGCCGATATTTATTTATTGTGCGGCGGCCAAGATGTCGCCGACGAAAACTTGCAAATTTTTCGTCATGGGTATCATTTTCATGGGTTTAGAGGTCGCTAAAACCGACTATGGGGTCAAAATTAAAATCCAAGATGGCGCAACGAAAATTTGCAAATTTTTCGTCATGGGTGTCATTTTCAAGATTTACGAAATCCCTACAAATAAAAATGAGGTTAAGTGTCTTTCGCGGAAATGTCTATCGTGCAAGTGTACCTGACCCAGGATGGAGAACATTTTCTGAAAAAAAAAAAAATTGTTATTCGTGTCAATTTTGTGATTTCTTGGGGTGAAGATTATGAAAATAACATCAATTTTCAAATCCAAGATGGCAGATATTTCTCTAAATGAAATTTAATTTAGAGAAATATCCGCCATCTTGGATTGTGACATGTGTTTTTTCTCAACCTCAATCTAGAATTGTATATTTTTGCGTGTCAGACCATAGACGAAGCACATTAATATAATAGTTCCTGTATTATAAATTTCAGATGCAAATTATGGTTAGGCAATAATGTTGATCTAAAATAAATTTAAAAAAGTTTACTTGAGACAACCCTAGCTCTTGCGACAATGCCTACACGTTGTCGGCATTTACAAGGAGATCAAAGGCGTCGTCCTACTGTAAGTTTTTATACTGTGATATTAGTATAGATAAGTAGGTACGTAGGTTTCATGTGGTGTCAGACGTTAAAAATAACACCATCAAAATCAAAAGTCATTCATTCAAACTAGGCTGAGAGTCAGCACTTTTTGAACGTCAAATTTACATAAGACAGTCCCCCGGCACGCCCGCTCTTCACCACTTCCTAGTGCTTTAGCTGGGAAGAAGAAGTGGTGCAACAAACTGTCCAGCAGAACAGCTGTCTGTCCAGTTAGAAGAACTTGATTCTATACAATGATAAGTAGTAAACATGAAGAAACACAAAACATTACACACTTGTATTTTACTTTTGTTGATAAACTAGCTCATCAGCTGATGATATCTACTTAATAATAATCTTGATATTGTTTTGTATCTTATCAGGGAATGTATGCTAATTACTTTCAAGAGTATATAAGAGTATAAGCTGGTATCATATTGTACGAAAATCCTATACAATGCGAGGTCAGCTAAAACTGGATTTGTACGTAGGTTCCATTTGGTGTCGGACGTAAAAAATAACACTATCCCATTTCTTCACGTGGGTGTTGTAAGAGGCGACTAAGGGACTTACTAGAGAATGGGCAGCAGCGTTCTCTATGCAGTTTACCACCGTACTGCGATCGCCAACCCGCCTGCCAAACGTGGCGATAATGGCAAACCCAAATTGGGTGAGGCCTAAGTCCAGCAGGGGACATCTTTTGGCTGAAATGATGATGATGATCATGAAGTAGGTAAGTTATTTAATCGATGTATTATAATCTCAAGGCCATTGGCGTCATCATGAATGATAAAAAATGACGACTTTTGTTTTTAAAATTCGAAAGCAATACGAAAGCAAAGTGCGGTAATGGTAGCGGTATCTACACAGCTATGCTACATACGAACTACGACATCACACTGACGTCACGCACAATCCTGCATCGCGCAAGCAGAATTTACCGCGCAACTTGGATTATTATACACTATACAGTATAGAATCCATATACAGGGTGTTTGGCGTATGGACCGTCAAATTTTTTTGGAGGAATGGGCGAGTCATGTGCTATCTTTCACCCATAGACCCCGTGTCCTAAGTTAGTATGTCGTTTCATTTATTAAATATGTGTGGTTTCTCTACTGTAAACAACGTCTAAACGTGACTGATGCGTATTTTGAAATAAAAAACCGGCCAAGTGCGAGTTGACTCGCGCATCGAGGGTTCGTAAAAAAATATTGTTATTATATGATGTTACGAAAAATTAACGGTTTTCGCAATTTTTCCTTTATCTGTGTTATAAGACGTTGCTTCATACCAAATTTGAAAATTCAAGATCGACTGGAAGTACCCTTTAGGTTTTGATTCCCTTGCGAGTTTCAAAAATTTGCGAAAATTTGTGGCATAAACGGCTATATCTTTTGATTGCGCCAGCTTAGAAGTTTGATTTTTTCACAGCTCTAAGGAACAGTAGACTTGAGTATTTGATATAAATTTCAGCTTGATACCTCCACGCGTTCCTGAGAAATAGGGTCTTGTCAGACGGACGGACGTACACCAAAATGATCCTATAAGGGTTCCGCTTTTTCCTTTTGAGGTGCGGAACCCTAAAAATGGTTGATGATTGGAATTATTAAATGATGGGTATTTGATAAATTAACCGTTTGTTTTCTATTAATTAAATTGAATATTATTCGAAAACTTGCCTCGGTTTTTTTTTAAACTTTATCGACAACCCTGATTATAATAATAATGTCTTAGGACAACCAACACACCTTTATCTGATCCCAAATTATGCAGAGCCTGTAATATGGCAACCAGACAACTGATAAATATACTTATATATTTCTAAATACATACATATTATAGATACATTACACCCAGACACATAACAAATGAATGTGCTGATCACACAAAGATTTATCCTGGGAATCGAACCCACCACGACCCCAGTCTTAGCAGTCAGGGTCACTAACCACTAGACTAACAGGCCAGTCTCAGTTTACTTATCTCTTTTGATGACTGTACTTACCATGACATTAATAATAAGCGGAGGTAACTCTTTTTCATGAGTTCGTCACCTGTTTATCACACACACACATTGAAAACTAATTTCTAAAAACGACTACAAAAATAACACTTACCGAGTCCAACGTAGCTTCAGGGTCCTCCGTGGTAACCATTTTGATTATAATATTTTAATAAATATTGACTAGAACTAATATCACTTCTATCACTGTTTAAATAAATAAATTTAAATTAATTTTATTATTAAAATATCTGTTCATAAGTGTACTAAGTCCCTGTGAGTTACAATTATGAAGTATTTTAATTTGAAATGCACCATTTTATCTGAAAAGAGAGAAAAATTGAGTTAGAAGTTGATAAATAAAAATAAAAATTATAGTATATTTTTTTAACGTCAAAATTGTATAAATCCGTCTCTGGTGGCTAAAACCTAAGCTATAGCCGGGTTATAATCAGAGGTCGGAATTAGCTAGAGTTATTTATGTACTTGTATCGAAATGTTAATATTAATATGGATCTTCCCGGGAATTCTAATAAACAATCCCGTGTGACCAACAATATTACAAATAAATAATAATAAAAACCTCAGAGATAGGTAATACTAATAAAACAATGATAATTAACATACAATTTTTATTAGTCTTAAGCAAATTCTCATATTTATACCTACTTCGCCCTTTTTATAAATAAATCACAGGATTTTTCTGCTCTTCAAAATTATTCCCGGGATTTGGGTCATATCCACTTTATTCTTTCGTTTTATAAAATCAGTGTAAGTACATAAATAACTCTAGGTACCTAATTCCGACCTCTGGTTATTATATTGTAAACCTAACCTAAAGCAAGTTATAAAAACCTGAGTCTTAATTTTATTTCTTTTTTTTATTTTATTTATTGTGGGATAATAAACAACTACAACATAATACATTAGGTTAACAATTTTTTTTAGGAGGTTTTGTTGCAGTCAACTGCATTATCCGCAGATAGACATATTTAAAGATCTGTGGTTGCCACTAGACGAGCATAACCAAGATTAACAAATATTTTAAAATAAATAAATAGGTTACTATAAAGCGAGCTATAGCTAAACACCAAATCGAATCATAAACAGTTTCATTTACTTAAATTATGCAATAAATAAATACTATTAATTAATACGATTACAAATTAAGATATTTTTTTTAATTATATTAAATTTAAATTTATTTTTCGAGCATGCAAATATATCAATATCAATATTTGAATTATAGGATTCCAACAGTCTATGAATAGGACAGCGTAAGCCAGAGTTCGTACGACAAGAACTTAGCGCGAACAGAGTACGTGCACGAACCTGACGCACATGAACTGTTCGGGGGACAGAATAACACAGCTTACTCGTTAAATCAATGGCATCGAAAGTATTGTGAACAATATCATGAAGCACGTTGGCCTCCAGGTATTTGCGCCGATTCTCCAAGCTAATAAGCTTGTACTTATCAAGAAGTTGGGAGTATGACAGATAAGTCTTAGTCCCATAACATCTGTAGTACATAGCACGGACGTACTTGCGCTGGACCCTTTCTATTCCATCTACCTACGTACTTTTGGTAGATGGGGTTCCAAATAGGGACCGCATACTCTAATGAGAGCGAATGAGCGTCTTATACAGATGGAGGTAGGTAGAGGTACGCTTAAATTCGGTCGACGATCTCATCACAAATCCATACATTTTAAAAGCACTATTCACCATGGTTTCGATATGCTGGTTCAAGGAAAGTTTGCCATCAAAGATAACACTTAGGTCCTTCACTACAGAAACATTATTTAAGGAGATACAGTTAAGGTTGTAATTGAAATTGAAGATGAAATTATTTTTAGTAAAGTGGGGATACTAAGGTGCAACTTATTGACGCAGTTAATCTGTCTAGGTCCTCTTGAAATGCATAGCAGTCGTCCATATTTTGTATCGCTTTAAACGCCTTTAAGTCATGTGCGTACATCAGGAATTTTGACTTTTTAAAGCATTTCTTAATATCATTGATATAAATAATTAATAATAACGGTCCCAGGATAGAGCCCTGTGGAACTCCGGAGGTAATATTCACAGAGACAGACTGATGACTTACTTAATGACTTACTAGGTAAGGTTTGCGTGACACCCTATAATTAATTTGACTTTAACTATCAGCGGCCTAATTGACTAACAATTATTAATAACAATCTGAACCAAGGACGTATTAGAGGTAGAATTAACGAAACCGATATCGGAACCGGAATCAGAACCACAAACGAAGATGGGGAGCCGGAAGTAGAAAATAAATGGATTTTGAAAATAATCCTAGTACCTAATTAAATTAAAATCTTAATCAGGATTCCCCATGCGACAATCATAAACATGTTCGTACGTGTTTACACTATTATCCTGTTGATTTCCGACTCTGTTATCGTAGCACCTGATTGATACTTTTTTGTTCCTTAGTTCAACATTGTGCGTACGAGTTAGTAAACATTTAACTGGTAACAATAAACTTTTGAACACTATTGTGATTATGATTGATATCACAGTCGCACATACACAATGGTTGTAGCTACATCAGTTTCCGTATTTTTCTTCCACGTTCACTAAGGGACACTCTCACATATTGTCATTACGACAAAGCTGTTTTATTTTGTCGCTGTCTTTGACATGGTGACAAGGAAGTTGTCATTACAATGAGCCTATGATGTTCCTACAGCTGGGTCTCAGGTAGTGTTGCAAAGGACTCGAATCCTCGAGTCGTAATTTTAAAGACTCGACTGAATTATGGAAGACTCAGTGTGCTCAAAAGGCTCGAAGTCTAGAGTCAAGCACTCGAGTCTTAAAAGGACTCGAGTCTTAAAATAAACTTGAGTCTTAAAGAAAAACTCGGAGCATGAATATGAGATTTGTAGCTCATCATTCGAAAAGACTTGAATAGAAGGTGATAAGTTCAAATTAGTGGATAAGATGTAATTATGCGTACAAAAAATCTGACGAGTTATTCAAAGACTCGAATTCATTTTAAAACTCGAGTCCTTTACTAAGACACGAGTCCTTTTTAAGACTCGAGTGACTGTTAAAGGACTCGGGCTCGACTTGACTCTAGACTCCGAGCCTTTTGAACACACTGAGTCTTGCATAATTGAGTCGAGTCTTTAAAATTACGACTCGAGGACTCGAGTCCTTTGCAACACTAGTATCAGGCCTCCTCTCTGTGAGATGGACGGGGCTGTAATTCACAACGCGGTCCCAGTGAGGGTTGGTAGACGTCACATGTCTTCTAATTTTTGGTTCTAAGACATGCCGGTTTCCTCGCGATGTTTTCCTTAACCGTTTTGAGAGCAGTGGTGATGAAATTAGCTTGGGTTTGAACTCACGACTCAAACTCGTAGGTCGGGGCCAATATAACTGGGCCCACACTGCCATGCAATCTTGCTACTTCTTGCTTTATTTGACTAATACATCGAAAAAAACCGGGTGTTTGCAAGAGTATAAACAGCACCCCTAGCCAAATTTATAATCTGCAATCGTTAACGCTAGTTCAAAACTAATCAAATGTATGGGAATGAAATCATCTCAACGTTAAGTCACGTGGTTAGATCAAACGAATAGAAAATTCGTAGCCAAGTTCACGTCATTCAAAATGATAGAATGAATTGTTATCGTTTCTACAATGTTCAACGCTACATCCTTTGTTATAATGTCGTTTTTCTAAAGACATTGAAGAACGAGCGGCCGACTCAGGTGCGTCAACATGGCTACCAACTTATCGTTTTCTAAAATTGCTGGCACCGAGGCGTTACCAACTCGAGAACGGAATTTAACACGAAACGGTTGTAACTTGGCTAGGGGAGCTAGACTAGGAATGTTGCGGAGCTTTGATGCCGACTGCGATAAGTCGGAACTCCTGATTGAAACTATAGTTCCGATTTCGACTTCGGTTCCGGCACTTTTAAATCGAGTGTCAGAGCTCTTGGGTGGCACCATCCAGCAAACGAGCCCAATGCGGGTTGGTAGATGTCATATGTATTCAAATTTTTGGGTCGAGGACATGCCGGTTTCCTCACGATGTTTTCCTTCACTGTTTTGAGAGCAGTGGTGATGTTTTTTTTATTTATTATTAATAACCAACTTACACTAACAGTTTGCCTGTTTGCATCACACATACAAGTTATCGGTCAATACTATTTATAACTTATACAGAATACACATACAATCACAGAATTTAATAAATTATAAAATTTGGTAAAAGTAAAGGATTATACAAAATTAAAAAGATGAAAATAGGTATAAAAAAGGGTGATATAGTTAAGACAAAGTAAAACGCTTGTCTGGCGAAGTTAACATTATCACTGGGCCACCATTCGTGACAACTTAGACCACCAAAAACAATTGCTTCATACCAAACCATGCTTTAACTGATTATTTTTTTGCAAGTGTAATGGCTCTAATTTCAAATAATTATTGTTTTTCAGTAACTAATATTAGATCCCGAGTAGTCACGGAGATTCGATTCTGATAAGTCGAAACTTCC
Organism: Aporophyla nigra; assembly: GCA_947507805.1. Taxonomy (NCBI): domain Eukaryota; kingdom Metazoa; phylum Arthropoda; class Insecta; order Lepidoptera; family Noctuidae; genus Aporophyla; species Aporophyla nigra. The sequence goes on from OX382320.1 coordinate 3,744,829, forward strand.
GATTGAATTTACACTTCCGATTTCGACCTCGGTTCCGACACTTCGAAACTTACGAATATGTGGCTTCACTTACTTCAAAGCGTACGAACGTGATTTTGCTTGCCGCGCGGAAATTCCCGATTACTTACCTACTATTTTTTATAATTTTATTAGATTTTCCTTAAGACGCCGTCCACAATTTTTTCCGCATTTTGCTGATTTACGTGTTTTCATAAACGTGGTTTTACACCTGTCTCTCTCTTTGCCTCACCTTATCCTATTTCATTTGGAGTCGGCTCTCCTCATCTTTCTCGCCAGATGTTTCGATTATTGTACACTTAAATAATTAATTTGGTTCTAAAAATTTTAGTGCATCATATAAAAGAACATATCTATACTAATATTATAAAGCAGAAGAGTTTGTTTGTTTGTATGTTTGTTAGATTGAACGCGCTAATCTCAGGAATCACTAGTCCGAATTGAAAAAATCTTTTTGTGTTGGGTAGCCTATTTATCGAGGAAGGCTATATAAAATCACGCTACAACCAAGAGGAGCGGAGCAGTAATGAAAAATGTTGCAAAAACGGGAAAAATCGCACGGGTAGGCGGGGAAACAATAAATTTAACGCGGACGAAGTCGCGGGCAGAAGCTAGTCAAATATATTATGAATGTGCTCTGAGTTCATTTTTATCCTTTCATCTTGATTAAGCGACCTCAAAACAATGTCCGTTTTGTAAATTTTGCGATAAGATTTTAGAATAACACGTCATATTTACAAATTGTTTTAACGTCTACACGTTAAGTAAAAAAATTATCTGTGCAAGGTATGTCACTTTTTTCTATGGTTCCGTGTGGTGTCAGACGTAAAGAATAGCACCAACCCATTTCTTCCCGTGGGTGTCGTAAGACGCGACTAAGGGACTTACTATGCGCAACAGCGTTCTCTATGCATTTTATCACCATACTGCGACCGCCAACCCGCTTGCCGAGCGATGAGATTATAACAAGCCCCCCCAAAAAATGTACCGGTCAAATTGGTAGAGCGTGGGGGAGGATTATGTTCAGCCGTGGACGTCTTTCAGCTAAAATGATGATATCACCTTTTACCACTTTAATATTACAAACATACTAAAAAAACAAAACTTAGTAAAATTTTAGTGAAAACTGGCAAAGATTTGTTCTGATTTCGGCTACTCAGAACTCTCGTTCATAAAATTTTAACAACAAAAATAAACTTCAGTTCAAGATCAATACGTTTTCTGAAAAAATAAAATAAAATTGATTGTAAATAATGTTAAACTGAAACAAAATAACCTCAAACTCGCATTATAATTCACGAAAAAAATAAAAAACTAGGCGCTCATTCGTTTGATGGTAATTGAAATAATCTTTCATGTTGTGCATTAAAACTTATGGGAGTTCAGTATTTTAACTGTAAAAGCACGTCTGTAAAATCATGTAAATCAGCATAATTTCGTATACGGCCTCTTAAAGCACATCGACCTTCTGCCTCCGGCTCCGCCTCCGACTTCGATTCCGTATCCGACTCCGAAAAATCGAATTTAAAACTCCGATTCCAAAATTCATTACATGCCTAATTTACACAAATAAAAAAACACGCTTCCATAGAACACCAAAATGTAGAAAATAATAGAATGAAAAACCATGAAAAAGTAGAAAATAATAGAAAAAATCGTGGGGTGCTTTTTGAGGTATTTTTTTAATTGATATCAATTCTATGAAAGCGTGTTTTTTAGTTTTTTTAAACTATTATGTATTTTCTATTTCTTATAGGTGTTTCTAATTTTGAGACTCGAATTTTGAGACGTATGTCAGCGTAGTATGTGACGTATGTCAGCGTAGTTTTCGAAGATAGTTTTTTTTTGCTATCCTGGTAACCCTGGCAAGAATAATGGCACAAATATATACAACTAGCTGACCCCACCAGACGTTGTCCTGTCTCTTTGATGATATTTGAGCACTCATTCTGTCAATTATATGTCAAATGTCATAATGTTACATTCAAAAAGTTTACATTGTCCTATTATATGGTTGTTAAGTATTCTTAAATAAGTGTTCTTAAATTTTCTAATTTTCCGCGCAATTTATTAATTTTTTTCTTTCATAAGAACCTTCTCCTGACAATTACAAACACAACAAAAAAAAAACTGAAATCGGTCCAGCCGTTCGTGCGCGTGATGTCGTGACCAAGTGAAATAGAGATTCATTTTTAAATATATAGATTAAGATTATTGTATTGTCATCTGTCCTTGATAATATGTCAAATTTCGAGTTAGTCAGACGTTTTGAATGGGGTCAAAATCATGTTCAAATTTTCCGTTACATACCTACTAACATACGTATGAAGCTCATAAAAGCGTGTTAAAAAAATCATGAAACTAAGGAGTTAGGTACACAAGGCTACACATCAAGGTTTACATTTCCAGTTTTAGCTGATCTCGCATTGTTTAGGGTTTTCGTACAGTGAGAAGTCAGCTTATACTGGAAATTTATAGCGTGACCTGCGAAACGCACAATTTATCAGAATCTGAATGGGATTGAAGATTATTTCTAAACCATTGCGTCATTTGTTCGAATAAATTGTCGGCTCAGCAACGTAAATAACGCAATGAATGTTGTTTAACTATGAATATTAAACAATTCCTACTGATAAAAAGTTCCGCAATTTCCCCTCTGAGGCCGTGCGTACGTGTACTCTGTTAGACGATGTATAAATATAAATTCAGAAAAAAAAAAAACTTACCAATTCTACTAATTTAGAATACGAAATTACTAAGAAAGGGAGGGAAGACATTAAAAAGAATGAAAAGATTAGAATTACTGAATTACTATGTTTTTTCGGGCGGGACGAGCTGGATAGTTTCCGTGAAAACTGGAAGGAGGACGCGAGCTCCCGAAAGATGGAAAGAGTGAAGGACTTTTCCCAAGAGTGAGACAGTGAAGACTAATAAAAAAAATTAAGTATTTTCAGAATTTGCGGATTAATGTCGTGTGGTTTTGATTTTAGCTAAGTAATCACAATTTTCCTCTCATTTTATAACCACGTCGTATCACACCTTGCTTTGTTAAAAAAAACAATTACTAAGACTCTAATGTTGTTGAAACAATTTGTAAGCACTCACCGTTCGCAATCCGAACACACACTACGGTGAGCTATGTTATCATTCGAGATATCATTGAAATTTAAATAAGATAACATTTGTGTACCTTCTGACGACTCATTAGAGTAATTTGTATCTACTTATGTTAATTTGGTCGATGTGGAGACGGACGTAAAGAATAGAACATTTTTATTAACGTCTAGTGTTAGTAGGTCACAGACACAGATGCAAATAATACAATTAAAATTCAGCTTGGAGCCGCATCCATCTCCGCAGCATCGGGGAATCCCACCGATCTCCAAATACACTGAGAATACAGTTGGTGCTGCCGCGAACACGAGTCATCAGGGATGCACATCTATTTCTAATAATGGCGGCAAAACCATCAATATTATTATCTGCAAACGTCTATGACGCACTACTACGCCACGGCAGCTACAGTAAAGAATAGCACGATGTCATTTCTTCCCGTGAGTGTCGTAAAAGGCGACTAAGAGACTTACTAGAGAATGGGCAGCAGCGATCTCTATGCAGTTTACCACCATACTGCGATCACCAACACGCCTGCCAAGAGCGGTGATTATGGCAAACCCCCCTTTTTGAGGGAGGCCTTTGTTTAGCAGTGGACGTAATTTGGCTGAAATGATGATGATGTTATTTTTTAGGCGTTTGGAGATATGTCTACATACGTATGGATGTAAAATGTCGTGGCGGATTTTTTAGCGCACTAGATCTTCGATGTACAGCTTAGGCCCGAGAGTAGAAAATCGAATATTAAAAAACATTATTATTTTTAGTCGTGCAATAAGAATTCAACAGAGTGCATCCTGTTTAGGTAATTCTCATTGCTCGATTCCTCACCGTGAGTTGAAAATTAAGTGCACGATAAAATCACGTCGCGATATTTTTACGTCCGTGCGATCGTGGTCTAAACTGCGTACTTTTAAAGGTAAAATATTTTAACTAATTTACTTTTTAGGGTTCCATACCGTAAGGGCGAAACCCTATTACTAAGGATACGCTGTCCGTCCACGTCACGTTCACACAGACGTAAAGATATCGAGGAGGGATTTTTTAGTGCACTGGATTTTCTCGACTCTCGGTGAATGAGAATACAAAAGTTTGCATCTCAGCACGAAAATCGAATAGTATGAATTAGTGTTCCATTTTCAAACTCTTGTCGCTAATCAGACGCTGGGATGCGCTCTGTTGGATTCTGAATCCTCGGTCCAACATCTACGGTTGAAAATCAAGCGTGGTCTAAAATTTGCATTCCGGATGGAAAACTGTTTAAATATTTACTACGTTTTCCTGTTAGGTCGTTCATTACTTCGTTTATCTAGTGTTTGTAAATGTTAATGTCAAGGCAGTATAGTATGGGAATTCATATCATACAATGGTGGCAAGGTGCCCATGTCTGGTGACGCGAAAATATTTGTCATTTAGGATTTTTATCATATATCAAAGCACTGTAGCTATTTCAAATTCAGCCGTTTAAAATCCATTTTTGTTTTGGACAGATTACGCATAAACACTACTAATTCCTACCAAATTTTCAGAAATATCCATCGGCTAGTTTTCGAGTTCTAAGGTGGCTCCTCAATCCAGACGTCTGAGTGGAGGAGCCACCTAAAACGTCCTGCAACTATTTGAATATCTATGTTCCACGAAAAATTACAAAAACAGAGGATCGATTATGGGCATTGATCTTCGAACATCGAATGGCGACAATTTTTTTTTTGTTTTTACTTTTCACAACACGTGGCTAAAGTATTAACAGCAAAGGAGAAGGGGACTTCTGGGCCCAGCAGTTAACTAGTTGAAATGTGTATTAAAAAAATTAAATACTAAACTACCTAGCTCTCTATTTTGGACAACTGTTTACGACTATCGATTGGATATTGACGACATGGGTCGCTGTATAAACCTCGCTTTTACTATAATTCATATAAGTTGGTTCGTGGATAGCCAAATTTCACCAAATTTTCAGTGAGGCCTTGTTATTATATCCTCTTACAAATAAGGTTAGTTTGATTCAGTTAACACCTGGTCCCAGGAATTTATGGAGTCATTCCCTTCTCCTTTAATTTGAGCCTGTATTAGATGCCATAGGAATTTATTGTGATCTCGCCAAGACATTTGACTGCGTTAATCACAAAACCTTTTTCTTAAAACTAGAGCATTACAGACTAGGTAAACTTGCGCTCAGTCTAGTAAAATTTTATTTAAATTACAGTCAGCAAAAAGTTCAAATCACCGGTGTCAATTCACTTTGTTTAAAAATGAAAATGCGTGTTCCACAAGGCTCGATATTAGGTCCTTTCTTGTATTTAGTACGTATATGTTAGTAATCTACTCATTTTTTTTAAACGACCACTTTTGGTTCACTGGTAATAATTTATTATTAAATAGGAAAAAAACTTAATGCATAAGATTTTGCTTTGCTATTTACTATCAAAAATGCCGAATTCACGTAGGGTGAAGAGAATAATTTCGCTTCGAGTTTAATGACTAACATTGCATACTTGTATCATAATGTACTTTTATCACTTTAGTCCTTGGGGGGGCAATAAGAATAATCAATGTATTATCTTTATTAAAGTATTTAAAGCTTAATACTTACCTTTGTTAAATGGCTTCTTATAGATACTAAACAGGAACAAAGATAAATATTAATCGTTCGATTTTTATCGAATAGTTTGCATTTTCGAGAGATTCGTAGAGATTTTATTTCAGCAAGTATGTTTGTACAAACACTTGTATTCGTTAATCATATTTTTAAACTAGATGAGGTCGGCGTTTCCTAACTGGCTACTCTGACAAGAAAGGCCGAAACAAACTCAGAGGTCACAGACTCTTAAACACGTTATGTGAAGACCATGTAGATTGGAATCTAAATGGTCTTTTGAGGAAAGAACCACACAGATTGAGTGGACCTGTCCAGTCAGTGCACGCATTTGTCACTAATCGTGCTGCTCAATTCAAACTGGACTGCGTAATTGCATTATCTACCACTCTCACCATCTTTATACTCCCAGGCGCGAGGTCCCAGGTCCGAGGGGGGGGGGGGGGTCCTAGAGGTCATGACCCCCCCCCCCAAAGACAGTCAAGCTTTCGAAACCCTGAACGATTTGCCTGTCTTAATCTATCTTAAAATTGTTCTCACTTGAGCCACGGAGACTCCGATGGACATTTGCTAAAAGATTATAACCCGGGACATCATGCTGATCAGTAGCGCTTGCGACTACTAGACCAAAAAGGATGTACCTTCGTAAAAATATTCTTCAGTACTCATGGTGACCCCCCTCAAAATGTTAGGCTGCGACCGCGCCTGTATACTCCTGCCCTTATTCCAATCAAAACCTTCCTTAGTCGTCAATTTCATAAATTTTTCTATGAACCTTCGTATACACTACAGGCGGGCATTGACCACGTTCGCACGTGTGAAATCTCGTCGCGATATTTTTACGTGCGTGAGAACGTAGACTAACCTTTGTTTTTCATTATGTCAGCAAACAAGTCGGCGACGATCGACCTAATGGAACTCGATGACTCTCAACTCCGCTTTAATGGATATAGAAAGTAACAGTCTATACTGGGGATGTAACTGAATTTTGTTTACCGGTACCTAAATCAGAATCGGAGTCTGAACCGGAATTAAATTCATAGTCAGAATCGCCATCGACTTCGAAGTCGGGTCCGGAATTTAAGTCGAAGTCGGATCCCGAATTTAAGTCGAAGTCGGAACCGGAATTTAAGTTGAAGACAGAACCTGTATCAAAGCCGGCGTTGGAACCGAAAATGGAGTCGGAGTTGAAAGCGCAATCGACGTCAGTGTCGGAACCGAAATTAAAGTCGGAGTCGGAGCCGGAGACAAAAGAGAGATGTTTTTTTAAAGACAATCTAATAAAATAATAAGTACTGATAATGTAAATAAAATAGTAATCGGGATTTCCCGCGGAACAAGCATAAACATGTACGTACGCGCTGGCAGCGGCGACCGCGCCACCACGCCAGTGAGCCATCCTTTGATTTTGATTTCCGATTTTACAATATCGGTAAGGAAGTCGAAATCGGAACTGTAATTTCAATCGGTAGTTCCGACTTCGGAATCGGAATTTCCGTAACATGCCTAGTCTATACAGTATAGACCCTTGCAAATGCCCAGTTTTTCTCGGTGTGATAGTAAATTTAAGCAAGAAGTTGCAAGACTGCATGGTAATCGATAGTGGTTACGATGACATCGGCCCCGACTTACGAGTTGGACGTCATGAGTTCGAACCCAGTCAGGCACTTTATTTTGTGTATTTAATTTCAACACCGCTGCTCTAAAAACGGTGAAGGAAAGCAGCGTGAAGAAACCGGCATGTCCTAAAAAAAACCGAAGATATGTGACATCCAGAAACTCGCACGAGGCGACCATAGTCGATTTTAGCCCACTCCTTCTCACAGAGAGGAGGCCTGTGTCCCAGCAGTGGGAATATTATAGGCAGAATATGCTATGGCAATTGATGGGCCAGCATGCGTAGCGTGACCACCGTAGAAAGAGGTTTTGTCGACGGAAGAATAGACAAAATTACAGATTGTAGAACGTGATATGATAGTACTTAGTGATAGTTCACACAATGTGAAAATTAACAACAATAAACTAAATTTATACAAAGTTTCTGTATTTATTTACTCACGGTTGTGGTTTTATTTTAAATCTAAATCAATTCGATTAGTTATGACGATTACAAAATCAAATTGTATTCACTACCTTATAAGTATCGTCTGTATGGCGCCTACTATTTTTAACAGATTACCTAAACGTTGGAAAGAGCTGAATAGTAGGGCATTCAAGCGCCAATTAAAATGTTTTCTTTTGCAAAAAGCTTATTATAGTGTCTCCGGATTTCTAGCCGAAAAAGTGTTTTTTTGATTGAATAATTTTATCTATTTCTTGTATTTAAGTATGTAATTTTTGACATTTTAAAATAAAAATATTTTCTAATTTATAACTTTTGTAAGTATTACACTTACAAAAGTTATAAATTAGAAAATATTTTAAATAAATAATAAATGTAATTATTTTGATTTCTCGTATTGTTAATTCTTTTATGTCATAAATTATTTTATGCATGAAAATATTTGTACGCCGATTCTTACGGCTAAACATGACTGGACTGAAATAATATAATATCTTGCATGCACTTGTATCATGTATACAATTTTTAAACGAATAAAGAAATCTTATCTTATCTACAACTAACAGTTGTCATTGCGATTTTCACAGTTTGTATAGAAAACTTTCTTCTAAAATAGTCTACATCAAAAGGGACGTAGACAAAGATCGTGAGAAACGAACAACAAGATAACAAATTGCAGAAAGATTTCTACGGTGTGATATCAAAATTAGAGAAACGAATTGTCTATTTGACAGGCCTGTTGGTCTAGTGGTTAGTGGCCCTGACTGCTATGCCGGAGGTCGTGGGTTCGATTCCCACACAGAACAAATGTTTGTGTGATGAGCACGATCATTTGTTCTGTGTCTGGGTGTAATTTATCTATAATATGTATGTATTTAGAAATATATAAGTATGTTTATCAGTTATCTAGTACCCATAACACAAGCTCTGCTTAGCTTGGGACTAGATGGCGTTGTGTGATAGTTGTGGAATATTATTATTATTATTATTTTTATTTATGTTAAAATATCTCGGGACCCTAGGATCCCGGTCTTTTGGAAGGCGTACGAGGGGCCGAAGCCAACTCGCAGAGGCCCCTTATACAATTTTAAATGATGAGGGGGCACCAACCGACGATTATCCCTGTATGCACTATGCAAGTGCATCCAAAGACAATCCCCGGTTGGAGCAGAACTATTACAGAATATGGAAACAAAGCAAATTAGGCTATAGGTTTGGATGGCTATAGTGGATTGGTAACCGCAACTATGGAGGGACTATGGCCCCTGCCTGATCAATGTTTTGTATACACGGATAAAATGGCAGGGGGTGACTTGCACACTCAATAATGGGCCCCCGGGAAACGTCGCTAGCACATAGTGACGTAGCGACAAGGGGGCAACACTTCCTGAGGTGCTTGAGAAGTGGAGAGGTATTCCACGGCTTTCAGAACAATTCCAGAGCCGGGAAGATGGTCAAGATCCCTACGAGCACTTACTGGAATACTTCCTTTCCCCGAGCACGTTTGCTCTTGCGAATCTCCACTCAAGCCAGCCAATAAAGGCAAGAATGAGGCGGGGGCTCTGAACCTCATCAGTGTTCACTCCAGCCGGCCAATAAAGGCAAGCCAGAGATGAGGAACAAGAATTCTCCCAGGAGATAGGGTCCGTAGGGTCGCTACTGCCCAACAGCTCGCCACAAGCTGCCCTGCGGGTTTATTATTATTATTATTATTCTTCGTAGAAATGAAAGCGCCATGCTAAGCCTGCATAAAACAGTATAAATCGTTCTACAATCTGTAATTTTGTCTATTCTTCCGTCGACAAAACCCGTTTTTATGCTGGCGTAGCATGACGTTCTATCTCTATTCTATCAAGAATAGACAAAGTTCTTTCTATAGTGGTCATGCTCGTGCAGTAAGATTACTGTTTGAACGGGACTGGCTCCTTCTTTTTTCGGGTGGGAAAACATCAAATGACTTCTCTCTGGGCGGATCGGGAGGGCGTGTCAGACTCTTACAGACTAAAACCCACCCGTGTTCCTTCAGTTGCCTGTGCCAAGGCCACCGTAAATGTTTCCAACATATCCGTGACCCTGGCAGGCATGGGACCGGCTGGCATAAATAACCAAGGAAGACCACACACACACACATACGTTTAGCTGGATCATGCTGGTTGGATGTAGGACATTGGTACCGATTCCCTTGTTCACAAACTAAACTAAATTTAAGTTCAGTGCATCTTTTTCTTTGTATTTCATTAAGAAGAGGACAAAAGAAAATTTTTAGTTTAGTCCTGTCAAATTAATCAGCGCCTGTCACTACTCCATACAAGTTTAGACGTGATTAAAAACTTGCCTACTAAAATTACGTCAATTTACGTCAAGCGCTGATTAATTTGACAGGACTAAACTAAAATGTATCTTCTGTCCTTTCCTTAATGAAATAGAAAGAAAAAGATGCACTGAACTTAAATTTAGTTTAGTTTGTGAATAAGGGAATCGGCACCAATATAGAGAAAGCTGGCATTCCCTGGAGCAGGCCTTTAACTCAGCCGGGAGGACACGGCTTGGCGAACGCTGGCAGAATGTGCCGCTTGGGAGGAACCGCGTCGTGCCCTCGTCTCAGGAGTAGGCAGTGACCTGTCGCTGCCAGCCGTGGTCAAGTCCGTGGTCGGTGGTTGGTAATCAATCATGTCGCAGAAGGAGGCTGCGGAAAGGGAGCGGGAAATATCTTCCGGTCGCCCAGCCCGCAGCAGGCGCACTGGGCGTCGGCGGAGGGCGGACAACGCCCTCTTCCAGCCCCCCTAAATGTGTCCAGGGGCGACGGATCTGGGGACATCCGTCGTCCCCTATTCCTTAGGACCCGAGATGGTGGCGCGTAGTGTTCCACGCGCGCCTCTCTGTGATGTACGGGGGGGCAGTTTAACACCTCACTCCCCCCCTAACGTAAGGAGGCTGGAAAGGGGGGGGACCAGTCGGGGATCACGGAAGACATATTGGTTCCCGTTAGCCTCGACGTAGGTGTGGGACGGAACACCGGGGTGGTTTTGATCAGTTAGAGTTTGACAGACCCCTCCGCCCACCCCAGGGCGGAAGACATCCATGAGGATTTTTTCCACCTCGAGATCAAAAAAAAACTAAAAACACGCTTTATATAGAAAACCAAACTAAAAAGTAAAAAATAAATTTTAATAAATTTGAAGTAAGAATAGTATAAAAAATCGAATAAATGTAAATGAATAATAGTGTAAGAAAGAAAAAAATGTTTTATTTCAAAAAAAGCGTGGGGTGCTTTTTAAGATATTATCGAAAAGATAATCCTTCTGGTCATATCTGTCAATGAAATATTATTAACTATTGACACCATGCACCCCACGCTTTTTTTTAAATAAAACATTTTTTTCTTTCTTACACTATTATTCATTTACATTTATTCGATTTTTTATAATATTCTTACTTCAAATTTATTAAAATTTATTTTTTACTTTTTAGTTTGGTTTTCTATATAAAGCGTGTTTTTAGTTTTTTTTTAAACTATTATTTATTTTCTACTTTTTAGTTTGGTTTATTTATAAAACCGTGTTTTTTTAACTTATTAATCTACTTTCAATTCCATGATAACTATAAGTAACTGTTGGCTGTTATTGGTCATTAGCTACATCCATAATGCACACATGTTCAAAATTATAGACACGTAGCTCTTTTTATGTGTGTGTCAAGTCGACAGGAACGAACGCGGAGTGCGTACGTTCCTGTCGCTCAGTACGCCGCCGTCCCGCTTCGTTTCGAGTTGTTCAGTGCACTATTCAAAACTGTCGAATAAATACATTTCATTATATATATTTAATCATTTTATTTCATAAATAACAAATATAAACCTAAATTTACAATGTATAAAAAAATATGTAGGTATCTGTAATAGACTATTATTTACAAATTTTCAAAATAATGCAAAAATCGCCGGCGTACGGTATTAGACTAGTTCAAAAACGCGCGGCGTTCAAAGTGTTAACACTACTTAAGTTTTAGGAAATTATCCTGACAAGATTCCATGGCCAGCAACTGGTTTATAAAACAAAGTAAGTATTCAATCGTTCTTTTTTTTTTTAGTACAATCGCAAGTAGTCAAACCATGAAAACTTTTACAAAAGTTTGAAACGGAACGCAACTGATGGTTGACGTTGACACTTGTGACGTTTGACAATTCAAGGTACAAAATAAATAAAGCAAAAAAAAAAAAAAAAAGTCTGTTATTTATCATTGTACCATAGAAACTTAATTATATTCATCATCATATCTAATTGGTTTCTTAACTGTACGCCCTGATAGTGTCACATATGGTGCTGACTGGTTGGGGATATTATTCTCTGTCCTAATTTCGTTTTCTTTTTCAAGTACTGCTACAGTCAACGGAGGAGTGGTTGAAGTTGGTTTCAATATGTGTTCGCGATTTCTATGGAAAGATCCTTGAGAACTGATAATATAGCTATGAGGAAGACTATCCTTTTCTGATATTATACCAGGAACCCAAGTGGTTTGTGTTTAAAATAGATTTTGTCACCTATGTCTAGTGTTGGAAGTGTTTTTGTGTTTCTATTGTAATAAAATCCTGTTTTTAACTGTTGTTTTTTAATTTTCTTCTCTACCTTACTGGTGTCAACTGTATTTGGTGTTAATGTGGTGTCCGAGGTAGGTAATTTAGTGCGTAGTTGCGTGACATGCACAGTTGTGCAGGTGAATAACCTGTGTGTTTAGGAGTGTTCCTATACATCAGTAGAGCAATGTATGGGTCTGAGTTGTCAGCTTTACATTTTGAAAACATGGATTAAATTGAACCAACCTCTCGTTCCACCATTCCATTTGATCGACTCATGTATGGGCTTGAAGTAGTGTGGTGGATACCCCATTCAGTAGTAAAATCTTTAAATTCTTTACTATTGAAAGGTGGACCATTATCTGAATTCATGGTTTCTGGTTTGCCATGACGTGCAAATTAGTTTTTAAATGTATTATTAAAGTTTTAGCTGTTGAATCTGATTTTAAATAAGCTATCTCTACATATTTTGAATAATAATCTATAACAATAAGATATTTACTTTTGTTAAATTCAAAGATATCAACACCAACTTTCGACCATGGTAGCATCTTGTACTCATGGTGTATTATTGGCTGTTTAGCATTGTTATGACGGTAAGTAAGACATGTAGGACACTGTGATATGAATTTAGTGATGTCATCATTTATGCTAGGCCAGTACACAGTTGTCTTTGCATGGCGTATGCAACTGTTTATACCTTGATGTCCTTCATGGACCAATTTTAAAATGTAATCATGCATAGTGCTAGGAATAACTATGTTGTTGCCATTAAATAACATTTTATTGAGAACATGTAGCTGATCTTTTAACTATTGTAACCATGACAATCGTAAAAACTAGGCAACTTCTTTTACCAAATCTTCGACCTGTCGAGACTTGTAGAGCAGCTCGTCGAAGTTATTAACGCATTCTCTCGTCACGCGTTTTCTAATGCGCGTGTTAAGTAGACCGTATGCCATATCCAATTGAACCTTCTCTGAGAGGTCATCCTTTGGGAACTTGGCTAATATTGTACCTTAGCAATAAAAAAGTCAGTGTTTTCATCTTCTTGATGATTAATATTAAAGAGTTTACGGTATAGGCGATGTGGCGGGTCATGTTCACCGAAGGGGCATTTTTTTCTGGTGACGGCTTCCGACCACGTGCTGGTTGACTGCTTCACACCTTGCCACCAAACTGCAGCAGGTCCTTCAAGTACTTAACATCGAAAAACTGCGGAGAGCATTCGATGCTATAAAGCTAGCGAGAGTTTCTTGAGACATTGTAATGTTCACGGCGGCCGCGTCCGCGGCGCCATTCGAGTCCGAGTTTTCTTCTGACCGTGTTCTTAACATTTTGGTCACTGAAGACACAGGATAAACAAGAAGAACACACTCCTAGGTTTGATAATAGTCCCCTACGGTTATTTTTTGTGATCGTTGCAAGTTATTTCGCGATCTGCACTCCGTAATACACTACACGAAATATCTACACACGTTGGGCAGCCCCTTATAGCGTCGGTGGGGAGCAAATTAGGACTAAGGGCGAGCGCGCACTGCCTTGCGGTGCGTTTATTCTACCGCACGGTAGAATAAACGCAGTCATGCTCATGGGTCCGCGCACTGCGGTGGAAAAAACGCACGTTTTGTCATTCAAGTTACAACTGTGAAGCCCACACCACACGTCGTTATGGACAAGAGTCGCTATCTGCATATGTCTATACTAATATTATAAAGCTGAAGAGTTTGTTTATTTGAACGCACTAATCTCAAGAACTACTGAAAAATTAATTAATGTTTGGTAGCCCATTTATCGAGGAAGGCTTTTGACTATGTAACATCACGCTGCGGTCAATAGGAGCGGAGTATCAATGATAAATATTGCAAAAATGGAGGAAAGTTATTCCTTTTGAGAGCTGCGCTGCGTAAACAACGGTTACAGTAACGTAGCAATGATTTATGACGAAATTGTTCCTGTTGAAAAATTTTAGAAAAAAAATCATGATAACATTATGTCTATCTTTTAAGGTTGGCTCACTATAACGTTTTTAACTGTAATCAAATCATTAAGCTGACGAGGGGAGTCGGGGCTGCAAGAAATTTAACGCGGACAAAGTCGCGGGCAGAAGCTAGTCTTATAATAGTTTGTTAAGAATTGCTGGTCCTGAAATTCTGCGATTGACTCTCGCACCGCCGCGCGCCGTGCCGCCGCCGTCGCCGGACAAACGCTAAGTAACGACATATCTGTGTCGCAACCCAACAGCAACTGAGCGTGTCTCAGTGCGTTTATTTCACCGCAGTGCGCGGTACTTCTTAGAACTCTATGCGATACAAAAATTTGTGCGGTAGAATCACCGCAAATTTGCAGGGATGACTCTACCGCATGCGTTTATTTCACCGCAGTGCGCGCACTTCTATGACATTTCATACTTCACAAATTATGCGGTAACAAAACGCATGGCAGTGCGCGCTCGCCCTAACTTATTACAATAACAGTTTATTGTTCAAGAAAAACAAGTTTAACACAAGAAAAGTCTTGACAAACTCACTTAATAGCTAGATTTTTTATATTAAGCGCGAGCAGTTACCGCTCGAACGCGTCACAGACGTACGGTACGTCAACTAACTAGCGCCCTCTAGCGGACAGCATACAAAAGACGCTCAGGCAAGTTAAGCCTGTCCTGGTAATCCTGGTCAGGATAATGGCACAAATTTGCATTGTCATCGGTCCTTGACAGGTGTGCAAAGTTTGAATGAAATCTGTTCGTTTAAAGTGGGTCAAAATCGCGCTATAAGGAGTCGGTTACAAACAAACATACAAACATACAAACATACAAACATACTAACATACAAACATACAAATATACAAACATACAAGTGAAGCTAATATAAAGCGTGTAAAAAAAGGCCTCGAGATCAAAATAAAAAATGTTTTTAATTTTTTTTGCAACAGGGACTAAAAGGGTTTCTTAAAATTTGGAATGGGGCTACTAGGGCATGTGGGATATCATATGAGCACATTATACCGCATAGTTGCCGAATTTTGACGAAAATGTTTAAAAATACTATTCCTCCCTTATTTCCGCGGTTTGCAAAGAGAAGAATCTGATTTTTTTCTATGTTATAGAAGTAGATTACAAGAAAAATAAAACAACGTCTCTAAATAGCAAATTTTTTCAGAAATCCTCAACAAAAATTACAATAGTTCCACGGTCAAGAGATGGCGCTGCAATACTATATGCAGTAACATAATATTATAAAATATATACCTATGATGGTACGGAACCCTCGGTGCGCGAGTCCAACTCGCTCTTGACTGGTTTTTTATAACGGTCACGTGTTGTATTTCGGTTGAGTTACTCGCACGTTAATTATTTCTACTGCAAGTCAGTGACTGATCCGCTTCCGAATACTACCCTTGACCTCCGTTACGACTGAGTAAACTTGCACCCAACGGAACGCGAAACAAATTTATCATTAAATTATAGATGAGCATCGACCGTGAGGATGTCAGAACCTAGTACCATGACAAATCATCATCATCATTTCAGACGTCCACAGCTGGACATAGGCCTCCCCCAAGCATGTTGGGATTTCGCCATAATCGCCACACTTGGCAAGTGAATTGGCGATTGCAGTATTATGGTAAAATGCATAGAGAACGCTGCTGCCCATTCTCCAGTAAGTTCCTTAGACGCCTCTTATGACACCCACGGGAAGAAATGGCACGATGATATTCTTTACGTCCAGCATCACACGGAACAGACAAATACATATACCGGATGACATTTTTTACCGTCTCGACCTTCATAGGGTGTGTTTTGTAACTAGAATAGGAGGCAGGAAGGCCTTCAGATTCATCGCAGGTGACTAAAGGAGCGCGGGACGTGGGTGGAAAGGGATGCAAGTGCGGCTCGTGCGCCTGCAAAAGATCAATGAGGCCGCCTATCGGCCGGCTTCAAAGGGTAGGACTGCGCTACGAAATCATTGATACATGCCGCGCATTGAGTAGGGTGCGTATGATTTGAGTTTCGATAGATTTTTTTTTTTTCCAATTTTCTTTTTTTGTTGTTCTAGTATGAAAATGTTACTTTAAATGTGTAGTATTTATTGGTAGATCAATTTCATTACATGTTATTCAAAAATAAAAATAATAAAAATTTCTATGCCAATGGCTTCTACTCCGTTCACCTATTACCCCCATTTTTTTTCAAGACGTTAAAAAATGTCACCCGGTATGATGCCAACAAAAAAAACAGTAACAAACTGTCCAAATAGGTCCACCTTCGAGAAGGAGATCAATCGTCGAATCCGACTCGGCTGGGCAGCGTTTGAGAAGCTACGCAATATCTTCTAGTCCCACATACCGCAGAGTCTCAAGACAAAAGTCTTTGACCAGTGCGTGTTGCCAGTGATGACCTATGGTACTGAATCGTGGTCGCTCACAATGGGCCTCATAAGAATGCTGAAACTCACCCAAAGAACAATGGAGAGAGCTATGCTTGAAGTTTCCCTACGAAATCGAATCAGGAATGAAGAGATCCGTAGGAGAATCATGGTAACCGACATAGCCCGAAGAATTGCCAAACTAGTGGCAGTGGGCAGGGCACATTTCATTTCTTATTTCTTTTCATATTTTTTTTCACATTTCAACGAAATATTTTCAGGCACAGGCATCATACTTTGTATTCCTAAGATTTTTACTGTACCTACCTACCTTACCTATTTTTATTTTTTGATTAAATTTTCTTTTGGCATCATCATCATCATCATTTCAGCCGTAATACGTCCACTGCTGGACATAGGCCTCCCCCAATTCGGAGGGCTTTGCCATAATCGCCACGCTTGGCAGGCGGGCTGGCGATCGCAGTATAGTGGTAAAATGCATAGAGAACGCTGCTACCCATTCTCTAGTAAGTCCCGTAGTCGCCTTTTACGACACCCACGGGAAGAAATGGGGTGATGCTATTCTTTACGTCCGGCACCACACGGTTCTTTTGTACTTATATTCTATTTCAAAACCGGGGGTTCTAGAATCATGTACTGAATTGTATGAGGTTGCGCGTCGGCGTCCCTGCCGTCCGGTATAAACAGTAAATACACAAGCGCTACTGCTTGCATGAGGCCCTGGGCTCGATTCCTAGGTCAAGCGAAGTTATTGCATCTTCCTATTTAGAATTTCTCAGTAGTAGCTCGAATTCAAGATTTGTGCCTGGTTGACGGCAATAGGCGCGCCAACTATTTAAGCCACTTGGGACTTAAATTTAATCGGCGAAACGTAGGTGCACTATAGCTAAACCTACCTACTTTGTGTTGCGTAGCCTGTTTATTGAGAAAAGCTATAGGCTTTATAACATCACGCAACAATCAAAAGAAGCGAAGCAGCAACGGAAAATGGACGAAAACTGGCAGGCAATTCGATGCGACGGGAAGGGTCAGGGGAGCAAAAATTTGACGCGGACGAAGTCGCGGGCGGAAGCTAGTAAGCTATAGAATTATGTATGAGTTTTCTTCAAGAAGTTACGAAAGTTCCCGATTACATAATAAACATGTTCTAAAAGTTGGCTGTGTTCTTGACATCGATATATATGTATGGTTCTTGACCTAAGGGTTTTTAAGTATTTCTCGAACCTTAAAATTCTTTAATTTTAAGGTTCGAGAAATACTTAAAAACCCTCGTGCGAATTTGTACGACGGCATTTTTGCCCAAAAAAGTGGTCAATCTTCTTTAAAAGCGGTCAAAGTATAATACCTGTTTTAGGGTTCTGTTGCAACAATATAAAACCACTCATTTAGGGAGTCCTACTTTGCAGGGGTCCGTTAGGGCCGATGCCCGCCAGGGTCATGGATAAGTTTGAAAGAGTTACCGTGACCCTGGTATAGGCAAACAATAATTAAATAAATCCTACTAATCCAATTGCTAATTTTGCATTAATTATTCCTAAACAACCAAATGTTCCTTTTTTTCCTCTTTCTTGAGAAATAATATGAGAGATTATTCCAAATCCTGGTAAAAATTAAAATATAAACTTTTGGATGACCTAAAAATCAAACTAAATGTTGATATAAAATTGTATCTCCTATTTTACCAGGGTCAACAATTAACTAAAGGAACACGGGAAGTCTAACACGTCCTCCCGCTCTAGCCAGCCAATTGATGATTTCTCAGACAGAGAAAAAGGAAGTTATATTCCCTTTGAGAATTTTACTATAACCACCCAGATCCTCATCGGCAACTTCGGAATCATCGTCAGCATATAGGGTCAACTTAAAATAGCTGGCAACAGTTTACACACGTGTTGTCGATATCGAGAAGAAATGGTTAAAGTATTGTCAATTAATTTAATTTGACTCTGTATCAGCCAACTGTTGGACATAAATCTCTACAATCATACGTAGTTATCGTTTCTACAAAAAAAAAATCACTGGTTTCTTATTTTTAAAAGAGTAACCGTGGAGGTTCTTGCCGGCTCTTCTCCATAGGAATCAACAATTTGGAACCGTGCACCTAGCTTCTGACGTTTCATAAGTGCCCATGTAGGTTTATGTGTTTTTTTTTTACGGTTAATATAGTTCATTGCCAAATCAGATTGCTGATTAATTAGGTCGCCCAGTGGTCCAAATTTGACCACAATTCGTTTAAAACTTAATTTATTTCTACTGCATTATTATACTTATTTTTTGCTTTCTGCACACCTTTCCCATGTAAACTTTAATTATGACAAAATTTCATACTCCCGCGCGTAATTTTTGTAAAAAGGGGTACAACATTTTTGCTTCACATATTAATATATATATAGATAATAGTTATAAGTATATTATTTAACATATTTTCTCCTTTATTTTGACATATAAACCAAAAAAAAAAATATTTTGAAATATTAAATAAAATACATTTGAAAAATTTAAATAGTGGCTCACCGGTATCGGGAACAGGGTCCAAGCTACCGGCGGTCAGGGCTCCAGAGAGACGAACCTCCTAACAATGCGAGCCATGCCCAGAAGTACTGCTTTCTGAATCAAGCCCTTGATCCAGCTGCTCAACGACAGCCTCCCTTAGGTGTTGGTCGAGGCTCTTGGCTATCAAGCCGTTGCAGTTGGCAGTGACGACTATCGGCACAATGATCGTTGAATTCACATCCCACATGTCGACAACCTCATAAGCTAAATCAAGATACTTGATTTTACATACATTATTAATTTATTATTATATATATTAAATAATTATGTACAGAACCCTGACTGTACCAGACACGGTTCACGTGGCTAAATACAAAAAAAAGGCAAATAATGTCATTATGACCAGGATGTAAACATATTGGCTTTTTTTGCACACTGCATCAATTTATATGCAGTTTTGCAACTATACTGACGACGTATATTGTATGCAATTTTCCTGTTGCAGGTAAGTTATGTTAATATAAGCAGGTAATTTTTGTTAGAGATAAAAGACTTTAAGGATAACGTGTTGGTTTCGATGATAATTTTTGTTTAGACGTTCGTACGAACGTATAAATATCGCGACGGTATTTTCTCGCGCACTGGATGTTTAACGCATGGCTTTTTTTTGTGGGTGGGAAATCTTCAAATGACTTCTCCCACTCTTGGGCGGAGCAGGCGGGCGTGTCAGACTTTTACTGACTAAAATCCACCCGTGTTCCTTCAGTTGCCCATATGCCAGGGCCACGGTAACTCTTTCGAACAAATCTCGCGACCCTGGCAGGATCAACGCACTGCTTAACGTCGAGATTGACTGCACTGCATTGTATTCCCAATGCTCGGTTCAACACCGAAGGTTGAAAATCCAGTATGCGGTGAAAAAGTTTGTTTTCATAGCAAGTAATACTTGTTCAAGATGAAGGAATGGTCGTAGCGATTCGCCTCAACAGTAAGAAAAACCGGTCAGGAGCGAGTCGGACTCGCGCGCCGATGGGGCTAACATATTTTTCTTTCTTATTTGCATAATATTTTTGGACAAACGTCATCAAATTACAAGTCATAGCAGCACATGTGCAGCGCGTCGTATAGCATTAACACTTCTTGAGATATCCAGCTGTGACAGACAGACTGAGTCCCACCATATGTAAGGGTTGCTTTTTACCATTTTCTAAAACGGTACCAATACCCTAAAAATTATAAAGAAGACTTTCCCGACCAACGGAGCGAGTAGGGCCTCTGTGATAGGCTTGGCTCCCGTATTTTATCAAAATCAAAAGTCATTTATTCAAATTAGGCTGAGGATCAGCACTTTTCGAACGTCAAAATTACAAAAGACAATCCCCCAAAACTCCCAAACTATGATAAAAATGTGTGATTCAACCACGGGCCGTGCTCGCCCCGCGGGGTAAAAAACATTTTTTACTGGCCGTGACTTTGGGTTTTGAGCCCAAAGATGTAAGAAACGTGACTGATCTCCTTTACAGTCCGGAATTGAGGCCTTCCCCTTTTTATTTGACCGCACAATGACATTCCAAGAAAAACAGGCTTGTGGCTAAGTAATAAAAGCAATTCTTTCGTATGTTCTAAAAATTGTTTGCTTGGCAACGTAAACAACGCCATGAATATTTTGGAATTGTCAAAACGAAAGCGATTCCTACAGATAGCGCATTACCCCTTTCGGAGTATCTTGTCTGACTACTCTGAGAAAAGGCCGAAACAAACTCAAAGGAAACGGTCGCTCTAAAGTCCAGTTATGTCAAAATTATAATCTTGATGAGATCATTATGAAGACCATGTACATTGCTGCCAGAAATGGTATTTTAAGGTGAGCCAGTGGTGGCCCAGTGGTATCAGCCTCGAACCCAGGCAGGCGCTTTACTTTCTCTGCGCCCTCACGTCCCTAGCCGCCGCAGGAGGAGACGCCCCGGGCGTCGGGAGTCGATTGCGGACTCCCGGCCACCGTAGGCGCGAGCTTGCGGGCGGCGAGCAATGGGTAGCTCACCGCCCGGTAAGGACCAAGCTTGGGTCGACGGCGCGTAGTGTTCCACGCGCGCCTCAAAGAGATGTCAGCAGCAGTGAAGAGGTCTGCTAGGACCGGTGCCTGCCGGGGTCGCGTGATTGTTCGAAAGAGATACCGTGGCCCCGGCACATGGGCAACTGAAGGAACACGGGTGGGTTTTAGTCAGTAAAAGTCTGACACGCCCTCCCGCTCCGCCCAGAGCGGGAGAAGTCATTTGATGATTTCCCATCCAAAAAAAAAAATAAAAAACCGGCCAAGTGCGAGTCGGACTCGCGCACCGAGGGTTCCGTACAAACCTGCAGGTCATCATCATCATCATTCGTCATCATCGTTTATGAAATTAAATGTTTTTTTTTTAATTTTTATATTTGAGTTGACTGAATGAAAGGTAAATTGTGGTTTACGATTTATGACGTATTAAAAAAAAACTACTTACTAGATCTCGTTCAAACCAATTTTCGTTGGTAGTTTTCATGGTAATGTACATCATATATTTTTTTTAGTTTTATCATTCCCTTATTTTAGAAGTTACGGGGGGGGGACACACATTTTACCACTTTGGAAGTGTCTCTCGCGCAAACTATTCAGTTTAGAAAAAAATGATATTAGAAACCTCAATTTCATTTTTAAAGACCTATCCATAGATACCCCACACGTAAGGGTTTGATTATTTTTTTTTTTTGTGTTTCAGTTCTATGTATGGGGAACCCCAAATATTATTGTTTAAAAAAAAATGATATTAGAAACCTCAATATCATTTTTGAAGACCTATCCATAGATACCCCACACGTATGGGTTTGATGAAAAAAAAATTTTTGAGTTTCAATTCTATGTATGGGGAACCCCAAATATTATTGCTTTTTTTCTATTTTTGTGTGAAAATCTTAATGCGGTTCACTGAATACATCCACTTACCAAGTTTCAATAGCACAGCTCTTATAGTTTCGGAGAAAAGTGGCTGTGACATACTCGGACAGACAGACAGACAGACAGACAGACAGACAGACATGGCGAATCTATAAGGGTTCCGTTTTTTGCCATTTGGCAACGGAACCCTAAAAAGGCAGGCGCCATTGACATATTATATTACTGCTACTATTTAAATCAATGGCAGGCGCTTTACTTTATGTTAATAAATTCATCAAACAGTGAAGGAAAACATCGTGAGGTAACCACCATGACATAGAACCAAAAAATTTTAAGACATGTGACATCTAGATAATTAATGCAATCTACAATCGGCATTCTGTCGGCATTTTGTTTTTGTTTTGATTGTGTGATGTAATTGTCAATGTCGTAACATATTCTGTTTTGTCTATGGTCAATACCTAATGTCAATATTGCTAAATTGTTATTTTTTTTTTACTTGAATACCGGGCTTTTGGCTACGTTGCATTATATGATTCTTTTTTTTTAAATTTTTATCTTGTAAGTATTTATTCGTAAGATGTGCGTTTTGTTTGTGCAGAATAAACATTTTTTCTTTCTTTCTTTCTTTCTCTTCTATCTACCAACCCGCACTGGGTCCGCGTGGTAGATTACGGCCCACTCCCTCTCATGGAGAGGAGGCCTGTATCCCAGCAGTGGGAACGTTATTGGCTGATTATGTATGTATGTATCGAGTCAGTACACGCATTTTTTAGTAATCGTGCAGATCATTTCTAAACATAAGGAGCTCAACAACAGTATACATAAACTGTATATGTTTATCTTATTGTCCACAAGCGACATGTTATGTTTTTATTGAGAACTAACTTTTGCACGCGGCTTCGCCCGCGTAGATGTCGGAAATTATCGCAAGAGGACATAATACCGCGGTTAATGTATTAAGAATGCATTAATCCAGGTTAAATAGGTAATTACCCGCGATTTCGTCCGCGTGGTATTTTTAACAAAAAAGTTTTTCGTTCGTTTTTTTTTCGTGAGATTCTATTTTTTTTTTCTAAAATTTAAGTAGCCTAAGTTACTCCTTGTTACATCAGCTATCTGCCAGTGAAAGTCCCGTCAAAATCAGTCCAGCCATTTCAAAGATTAGCTGGAACAGACAGACAGACAAAAATTTTACAAAAATGTTGTTTTGGTATATGAACCGTGTATACATCCATATACACTTAGTAAAAAGCGGTTATTTTAATATTACAAACAGACACTCCAATTTTATTTATTTGTCTAGATTAAGTTTTTTAAACCTACATTGGACAACTTTTCGCTTGGTAACTGATTCACTGATTTGAAGGTGAGAATTTCAACTCGCCCTTTTTTAACAACGTGATCTTGCCAACCAGAAATCAAAGGCAGTGTTATTTTTCGTAAGTTTTTCCTTATCTCAGCAATACATAGAGCTAAGATTTCACCTGCGCTTTATATTGTCAAAAACATCTAAACTTTTTTTTCTTTAAAGCACGGTAAGAAGAAAATTTTGGGTATTTGACAATAGCGCATAGCGTCAACAAGTAAGGTTCAAAATAGCGCTGCGTTTGATGTTATTTGATTCTAATGGTAGCCAAAATACAAGCCTGCCAGACTCGTGGATTGTTCGAAGGTGTTACCGTGGCCCTGGCATATAGGCAACTGACGGAAACACGGGTGGGTTTTAGCCAGTAAAAGTCTGACACGCTCTCCCACTCTGTCCAGAGTGGGAGACGTCAGTTGATTATTTCGCATCCAGAAAAAAAGGCCAAAATACAAGGTATTTATAGTTTTTGATACCCAACACGTAGGCAAAGTATTGGCGGCTAATTCATTTGATCCTGTACATTGCTAATCCATCGGTTTATAATTTCGAAAAAATCACCTGTTCCACAACGTAAACAACGCAACAAATGGTGTTGAAGTGTCAAAGTGAATGCCATCCCTCCCATTACTGTGTTTTGCAATTATCCCGCTATTCTAATGGGCTTTACCCTGAAATATGATCACATTTTTCTAATACATACTGTAAATAAAAAAAACCGGCCAAGTTCGAGACGGACTCGCGCACCGAGGGTTCCGTACAAACCTGCAGGTATTCACGGTTTATGCATAAGGTTTATGTTTATGAAATTAAATGTTTTAATTTTTATATTTGAGTTGCAGTCAACTCAAATATAAAAATTAAAACATTTAATTTCATTCAGTAATGAAAGGTAAAAATTGTGGTGTACGATTTATGACGTATTAAAAAAAAAACTACTCACTAGATCTCGTTCAAACCAATTTTCGGTGGAAGTTTACATAGTAATGTACATCATATATTTTTTTTGGTTTTATCATTCCCTTATTTTAGAAGTTACGGGGGGGGGGGGGGGGTGGGGACACACATTTTACCACTTTGGAAGTGTCTGTCGCGCAAACTATTCAGTTTAGAAAAAAATGATATTAGAAACCTCAATATAATTTTTGAAGACCTATCCATAGATACCCCACATGTATGGGTTTGATGTTTTTTTTTTTTTGAGTTTCAGTTCTATGTATGGGGAACCCCAAATATTATTGTTTTTTTTCTATTTTTGTGTGAAAATCGTAATGCGGTACACAGAATACATCTATTTACCAAGTTTCAACAGCATAGCTCTTATAGTTTCGGAAAAAAGTGGCTGTGACATACTTCGACAGACAGACAGACAGACATGACGAATCTAAAAGGGTTCCGTTTTTTGCCATTTGGCAACGGAACCCTTAAAAGCTTATACTTGTACCTAATCAAAATATAGTAGGTAGATGAGTTGATATTTAGGTATGATAAGAATTTGCGATAGCTACGATTGGTGGTTGAGGTTAAGCCGTTGGTCCCGGCTGTCTTTCGTAGATCTTAGACAGTCGTTACGGGTTGTTAGAAGCCCGAAAGTCTGACAACCAGTCTTACCAAGGGGTTTCGTATTACCCAATAACTGGGTTGTAGAGGTCAGATAGGCAGTCGCTCCATGTAAAATACTGGTATTCAGCTGCATTCGGTTAGACTGGAACCCGACCCCAACATAGTTGGATAAGGCTAGGCAGATGATGATGAAGAATTTGCGATACTATCAAAGTGAGCCTCCAGTCAGTAATCTTACTTAAAAGCGTCCCTAATTGATAAGTAATGATTAGGTAGTTATTAGCATTAATTATTTCAAGGTTACAAGAATGTAATGCCAAGTTAATTGCACTTTACGTATCTAATTTACGGAACGCTTCGTGTCCAACTCGCACGATTATTCCGAACCTGACCCGTAATCCTAACCCGGTCGCGGGTTAAATTAGGAACTTGAAAAAATTATAACATTTGTTCCGAACGTAACCCTGTTCCTAACCCGACCCGATGTATCGTTCCAATCATAACCCGAATTGCATGCAAGCGAGAATGGAACATACAGCAGGCATCTTTGTCACGACTCCGGCGCTGCGGGGCTCCGGCGGCGGGTGGTTCCACGCGAGCTAATCGTCACAGGTGGTATTAACCCTCACCACCGCCGCATGTGCGGGTTACGATTTCGGGTCAGGTTCGGAATAATCGAGGGATACATCGGGTCAGAGGGATAATTGCGTAGCTTGTTATCAGTATAGAATTGGTTTCATATTGATAGTTAAACAACATTCATTGCGTTATTTACGTTTTATTCGAACAAATGACGCAATGGTTTAGAAATAATCTTCAATCCTTTTCAGATTCTGATAAATAGTGCGTTTCGCAATTAGGGTGCTTGTTAGGAACAGAGTTACGTTCGAAACAAATATTATAATTTATTTAAAGCCCCTAATCTAACCCGCGAACGGTCTAGGATTTCGGGTCTGGTTCGGAATAATCGGACTCGCACTTGGCCGGGTTTTTTTATTGAACTTAGTACCTAAGTAGGGTAGGTATCTAGTTTTATCTTTTATATTGACTGCAAGCCTAATTAAGCAGATAAATGGTTATCATAATCCTACGAATTCTTGTAAGTTGAATAAATTAATAATTTTTAAATCCGTAACTAAAGATATGAGTATGTAATAAACTTTATCTTTAGTAAAGAAACATTGTGAATATTCATTTTAGAACAGCAGGCTTAGCGCGAGCACCGTTTCGATAAAACGGTGCTCGCGCTAAGCCTGCTGTTGACAACTAAAGAGTTGACAAAAATGACGTTCCGTTTTGACATTATACGACGGCAGCAAAGTAGAAAGAGTCACAACAAGTCACTTTGTGTCCGTCGAGTAAAAGTTTTCTACTGTTTTCAGCATGCCGAATAGAAAATCAAATTGTCTTCACTCTGTCAGTTGTCAGTTTGATTTAAACAGTTGGGGATAGAAAACTTTTTAAAATTATTTTTTATTTACATCTATACTAATATTATAAAGCTGAAGAGTTTGTTTGTTTATTTGTTTGTTTGGTTGAACGCGCTAATCTCAGGAACTACGGGTCCGAATTAAAAAAATATTTTTGTGTTGGGTAGCCTATTTATTGAGGAAGGCTATAGGGTATATAACATTATGCTACGATCAAAAAGAGCGGAGCAGCAATGAAAAATTGTCGAAGACTGGCAGGCAATTCGATGCGACAGGGTCAGAGGGGCAAAAATTTGACGCGGACGAAATCGCGGGCAAAGCTAGTCTTACATAAAGAATAGAAAATCTAGCGACAAACGGTTTCATTGATTTTCACAAAAATGAAAACTGGGAGGTGGGACCCATCTGCAAACCATAAACCGAATGAAAATTAAAGTGGATTCCGCTTGCTATTAAACTTAATGCGAGGATACATATAACTTGGGCTTTCAGCTCATAATATTATAGTCTGTAAAAATCATTTATTTATATTCTATATTTCATTACAGCATTGTTCAAATTGGTCAATATTGTTTTGGTGCATTACTTTTAAATAGCCTTTTTGCAATCGGGTTTTGGTTTTTTGTTTTAAATACTTATATTTTTTTAATATTAGTAAATAAAAAAATAATTAATTATTAGCACCTGTTTAACCATACATATTTGACGTTTAAACATCTCTTAAGCTTTAAGCAACGTTTGTTAATAAGTTTAAATATTTAGAGCCAAGTACTAAACTACTCTAGACGAAACAATACTGATTCACAGTCAAATAGGTACCTACCACACAATCTCTTTCACCATTTCCACCCATTTTCCTGTATATAAATCCTTAGCCTACATACATGAGAAAACCACTCGAACGCACTATATAATAAACATTAAAATTAAATAGAATTCAAATAAACGCACCTCTTTTTTAAATCCAATAAAAAGTTAATGTCGCACTTAATATAAAAAAAGTTTATAATATAACACACGTTTAGTCTATGGTAAAGATGGCGGACACGTCCGTTTCGCGCCAATGGCTAAGTCATACTGTTTTATAGTTTACACTCGTACGTACAGTATCGAAGAAACGTTTTCCCTGAGTTTATTTCGCGCGTCAATTAACATTAAACAAAGCGTCATATTTTATTAACAAATTATATTATGTAACTGCCTTTATCAATGGCTATCTTTACGACTTTACTGTTTTACTACTTTTTGCCTCTTTTTTACAGAATCAACATGAAATATATTTTTTAGATTTATTCGCTAGATTAAAATTACGAGGTTGCAGTTGTTGTTGTGCTTGAAAACACGCTTCGAATGTCTCCAATGTGACAGCTTCTTAGTAATATCGAGAGGATAACCCAGTTGGATCCATTTAATAATAATACCAACCTGTAATTTTACTGTCACTGCGGGAAAGAATTTCGTCAAATCGAATACCTTCTGAGAGTTTATGAACATTAGTAATTAGCGCTTGCACATTGACCACTCAATCCAGATTGTTTTCAGAGGTTTAATTAATACCGTAACCTCGTTTCATTCAAGATTATTACTGAAATTTGGTACATTATTCATTCATCAGCGTATCGTGTGGAGCCGGGTGTAAAGAATAGCACCATTCCATTTCTTCCCGTGAGTGTCGTAAAAGGCGACTAAGGGACTTACTAGAGTATGGGCAGCAGCGTTCTATATGCTTATTTTGACTTCAAAAAAGCTTTTGACACCGTCGACAATGATGTCTTACCGCGGAAGCTAGCAGAGGTCGGATGCACCCAGCATCTATTGCGGTTTTTCGCCAGTTACATGCAAGGCAGCAGTGGCGGACTAACAGGGGGGCGGAAGGGGCGGCCCGCCCCGGGCCTCCGGTCTTGGGGGGCCCCCAAATGTCTCCACGTTCCCCTGATCAAATCCTAAACAAGACTAAAAAAAATTGGTTGCCTGTAAAGTCGGTATACGGGCGAAAGTTTTACGTGACAACGACTTTGAGTGGTAAAATAATTTTAATGTGAATATTCATTCGTATAGTAGGAAGAAGGATGAAATGCCTATCTCTCTCACTCTCTCTCTCTCGCTCTGTCTCTCTCGCTCTCAGGCGGGCTAACTGTGCTCGAGTGGAAGGGACGCGTGCCTTTCACTTTTTATGTCTGTCTCTCTCGCTCTTAGGCGGGCTAACCATGCCCGAGTGGAAGGGACGCGTGCCTCTCACTCGCTCTCATTGTGAGCGCATAACGTGAGCGGAGCGTAACGCAGTTTCTTGAAGTGTCACCCGGCAAACCAATTTATAAGACGTTGTCACGTCAAAATGTGCTTAGTACTAATATTCTTTTAACTTTGCTAAACGCGTCCAATACGCTGGGGGAATTCCCGTCTTTGTAGCGGGTACTAACCCAGGAATCGCTGAATGAATGGAGTGCAAATAATTCACTCTTATACGCCTATATTTCACACATTCACTACATTCTATTTACGCCATCTATCATGTGCAAACTTACTCTCTCTCTCTCTCTCAGGAAAATACCGTCAATCTTTGCACCACACTCCATCAAATGAAACAATTTTGCTTTTCGTCAGGATTGCAGGCAATAAACACTTAATAGCTTGTACTTTGGTTTGTGAGCGTATGGGCGTAATTGCAACTAAGACACGACACCGTTGGGCACGCCACAATCGCGGCGGTAAGTCCCCTCTTTGAGGAGTGGATAGAGAGGTCCACGGCGTCTTCACCTTCCGCCTAACACAGGTCCTCACTGGGCATGGGTGCTTTGGAGGGTTTCTGTTCAGGATAAAGCGGGAGGAAACGCCCGGGTGTTTCCATTGCGTGGATCGTCTGGAGGATACGGTGGAGCATACGGTGGAGGTGTGCCCTGCCTGGGCGCCGTGTCCTCATGGAGGGGATCGGCGGCGGCGAGCTCTCGCGTCCGGCCCTGGTGCGAGCCATGGTACGGAGCGATAGGGCATGGGAAGCCGTCACCTCCTTCTGCGAAGCAGTAATGCTCGCGAAGGAGGAGGCGGGACGCGTGGGGCAGTAGCAGTCTCTGCGCCCTCACGTCCCTAACCGCCGCAGGAGGAGACACCCCGGGCGTCGGGAGTCGATTGCGGATTCCCGGCCACCGTAGGCGCGGGCTTGCGGGCGGCGAGTAATTGGTAGCTCGCCGCCCGGTATGGACCAGGCCCGTGTCAAGGCACGTAGTGTTCCACGCGCGCCTCAAAGAGGTGTCAGCAAACTGAAGGGGTCTGCTAGGACCGATGCCTGCCAGGGTCACGAGATTAGTTCGAAAGAGGTACAGTGGCCCTGGCATATGAGCAACTGAAGGAACACGGGTGGGTTTTAGTCAGTAAAAGTCTGACACGCCCTTCCGCTCCACCCAGAGTGGGAGACGTCATTTGATGATGTGCCATCCAAAAAAAAAAGACGGAACAGGCAAATAATGTTCAATCTACAATGGGTCAAGAGCGATTGGTTAATCTACTCGTGCTTTCAAAAGAAAGAAAAATTTCCAAAAAAATCGATTTCACAAAAGTTATTGAGGAGTTCAGTAAATTGAAGGCACAAAAAACATAAGTTTATCACGATTATAACAAGATTATACAAAAAATAAAAAAAACTGTCTTTGATTTGTTTTATCTCATTTTTTTTTGTCCATCGTTCGTATTTTATTTTCCTCACCCATATCCATTCCATATTGTTAGTATGTATGTTTATTTAGCCTAAATAATTTAAGTCTAATTTAAATTTCACTTGCCAGATTTTAACGAAATAAACATAAACACTTATTTATACATACAAATGTGAACTGAATAAAAAGCTTGCAAAACTACATTTTTTTTAAAGTTGGAGGCCTCATTCAGTTTTTCCGCCCCGGGCCTCTGACGGGCTTAGTCCGCCACTGCAAGGCAGACAGCAGTATGTGGACTGCAACGGCTGTGAATCCGACTTATATTACACTTGGTCGGGTGTAAGTCAGGGCACCAATTTGGGCCCCCTAGAATTCATCATAATGATAAACAATTTGCCGGAAGTCGTAAGACATGGCGCTTGTTTATTATTTGCTGATGACCTCAAGTTGGTGCTTGAGATTAGGTCCGAGTCTGATTGTGGGCGCCTACAGGAAGACATCGATCGAATAGTAGAATGGAGCCATGAAAACAAACTGTATTTTAACGTATACAAGTGCTCGTTGATGAGTTTCACCCGTGCTCGTGCACCTCTGCTCTATGAGTACGTGGTGGACGCGGCACCACTGCAACGAGTCACGGAGGTGCGAGACTTGGGTGTTTTCATGACTCCCGATCTGACATTCCGTGAGCATGTAACCAAGATCTGTAAGAAGGCGTACAGAAATTTAGGATTTGTTCTGAGACAGACCCAAAGCTTCACAAACATCACAGCAGTTAGGGTCCTGTATGATGCACTAGTCAGGAGTCATCTGGAACATAGTGCGGTCATATGGGATCCACATGAAGCTAAGTACTCTGTAATGTTGGAGCGTGTTCAGAACAAGTTCACGCGCCATTTGTACAGGACATTATATGGGGTATATCCGTTTTACCCACTGATATATCCCACTCTGTTTGTCCTGGGCATGGTTGGCTATAATCAACTGTATGTCCGACGGGAGTTTACGCTGGTCGCCTACTTGGTGAAGGTGCTTCGTGGAGTGGATTGCAGCGTTTGAGTCTGTATGTGCCGGACCGCTACGTGTGGAGGCGGCACAGCCCGCCATTGCTACTGGTACCTAGAGCCAGAACTAACCGGCTTGCCAAGGCACCCCTTACCAGAGCTATCCGTACCATCAACGACCTTCAAACTCAGATTGATGTGTTTACATGTTGTTTTAGTGAATTCGCAAGGGTATTACTATATTATGCTACAAGCAAAATATTAATACTTAATTTTAACTTTTTTTTGTACTATGTTTTTTGTTAGATATTAATTAGGTAATTTTTATAATTAATTAATTGTGTTTTTTGTATTCTTTAATTTTAATAATGTATTTAGTTTTGTAATTTAGTTTATTAGTTTAAGTTCTTAGCTGTCGCATTAGGGTAAACCCTGTAATGATAGTTTAAGCAGTATAAATAAATATATATGCATTTACCACCATACTGCGATCGCCAATGGGCTTGTAACTAAGTACTAAGAGTCGCGCACGGGTTGATCTATCAGCTTGAGCTACGCTTGCCGCGGTTGGTCCGTGGATGGGTGACGATCTTTACATACCAAAACCCTTCCGTGCTTCGGAAAGCACTTTAAGCAGTTGGTCCCGGCTGTCTTTCGTATATTTTAGACAGTCGTTACGGGTCGTCAGAAGTCCGAAAGTCTAACAACCAGTCTTACCAAGGGATATCGTATTACCCAGTAACTGGGTTGTGGAGGTCAGATAGGCAGTCGCTCCATGTATAATACTGGTACTCAGCTGCATCCAGTTAGACTGGAAGCCGACCACAACATAGTTGGGAAAAGGCTAGACAGATGATGACTGCGATGGCCAATCCGCTTTGCCAAGCGTGGCGATTAAGGAAAAGGCCCCAAATTTGGGGAGACTTATGTCCAACAGTGGACATCTTTCGGCTGAAATGATGTTGATCAGCGTATGGCAGTCTACTACTTAACATAGACCTCTGCAAAAAGCCCGGTATTTAACTCGATCCTTGCTCTATGGTGGAGCTGTCGTGGGCCAGTGGTAACGGCTACAACTTACAAGTTGTAAGTCGTAGGTCCGACCCTTACAGGGGCTATCAATTAATCAATCAACTCAGCCTATCGCAGTCCACTGCTGGACATAGGCCTCTCCCATATTGCGCCACAACACCCTGTCCTCCGCCTTCCGCATCCAGTCTGCCCCAGCCACTTTCCTAAGGTTTTCGGTACATCTAGCTGGGGGGCGTTCCACACTACGCTTGCTAATACGCGGTTTCCACTCCAGGACTCGTCTACTCCACCGGCCATCGGTGGAGCAGACGCCAGGCCAGGCCAGGGGCTATAATTTGTGTAAATTGTTAACGTCACTACTGCTCTCAAAACGGTGAAGGATAACATCGTGAGGGAACCGGCAAGTCCTAGAACCAAAACTTTGCGTGATGTGTCCCGACTGGTAGATTACGGCCCATTCCCTCTCATCAAGAGAAGGGTTGCGTCCCAGCAGTAGGAACATAATAGGCTGGTCATGCTTGGTCACACTCATCCAGCTGACGCTATACTACGGTATACGCAGGTAGGGTTGCCAGGTCTTAAAACCGAAGAGCCGGCCAGACCAGTCAATTTAGCCGGACATTTGGGTAAAAAGTTCTGACATCTTTAATTATTTAATCTTAAAACAAAATTAAACAAAACGTTAATGAAATAACGTTAAAATAAATAAGTAACATAAACGAACTCATATTTTTGATTGGCAGACACATGCTTTAAAAGCTAATTTTCCTTTAAAATTGAGTATTAATAAAGCGGGGAGGACAGTGTTAGTTCGCTCGCTTGCGCTAGCGACACAAGGTGAGGCGGGTGGAGCGGTAACCAAGGCAAAAATGATCAAATTTGAAAAGCCTAACAAAAAGCCGGACAGGCCGGACACCGTCTAATTTGGCCGGACACACAACCAAAAAGTCTGACTGTGTCCGGCTTTATCCGGACGCCTGGCAACACTAACCGCAGGACTCTTTCGGTTTGTTTTAATTTTATACTATCGTTTTTCTTTCACAATATTTAGTTTCTGTATCTTCCTGTGTAAGTGACAATAAATACTTTTATCTACTTTCATTACTTCTGAACACTTTGACGGGGTAAACAATCGAGGTCTTCACTCAAGAACACGGCTCTCCTTACGGACGTCGTCGTCGGTTCTATGTAGGGTTGCCAACTTTACTGTTAAAAACGTATTATACTGTTTTGCACTACATTATGTACTTTTTATTGTTGAACAAAAATAAAGTATACAAAATACTGTTTTCAGCATCTAAATGCTTAAACTATAGTGTTAGACTTAGACGCTCACACAATTTTTACCAGCAATAGATACAGTTTTAGTTACTACTTTGATAGTTTGAATGTTGGCTATCCAATGGTTATAAAATTTTTAATAACGTTGCATAGAGAAATGGAAAATAATGTAGTTCATTGTTACCTTCTTAATGCTAGTCATATATTCAATGTTTTCAATAAAACAATAAAAAACTTTGAAGAAAATAATGTAACTATTTTAGATGTTTATTATATCGTTATGTCTGGCAAAGCAAAAATGATCATGTATTTTGGCCATGAAACAAAAAAAGTATTAAAAACTAATACAGTCTTCCCAAGAAGTTTTTGATAGAACTATTAATAACTTCATACTTTTTATTGATAGGCTAATTTATATTTAGGGAAATGGTTCGATTTCAACCAGACTAATTGGCTTTCTTTAATTAGCTGTTTGTCATTAAAGTCTTTGGTCACATTTGATAATTTTGAGTAAATTATCGATAATCTAAATTTTTATAGACTCAATATTGATGTGGATGATTGATATTCTGTATAGCTTCTGCTCGCGACTTCGTCCGCGTTAAATTTCTTGCTCCCCGACCCTTCCCGTCGCGTCGAAGCACCTACCCGTGCGATTTTCCCCGTTTTTGCAACATTTTTCATTACTGCTCCGCTCTTCTTAGTTGTAGCGTGATGTTATATAGCTTAAAGCCTTTCTCGATACATAGGCTACCCAACACGAATTTTTCAATTCAGACCAGTAGTTACTGAGATTAGCGCGTTCAATCAAACAAACAAAACTTCAGCTTTATAATATTAGTATAGATTAACAAATTTAGAAGTCATTTATGAAAAAGTATCAGAAGGCAAAGATTTTCTTGTAATTAGTACTGGCCAAAAATGAAGCCTTTTATTAGTAAACACCTCAGAAGAATTTTAAAATATTACTTTAATTGTCTTATATCTACTTTCTGTTATTTACTGAAATAGTTTTTTCAGTAATAAATGCAAAGCGGCAGGAGGATAGAAATAGAGCAACTATTATTTTATTAAAAAATGAGCTCTTCATTTATATTATTTTTAGTTATAATTGTGGTGAGGCGTATGAAGTTTT
Source organism: Aporophyla nigra (assembly GCA_947507805.1). Taxonomy (NCBI): domain Eukaryota; kingdom Metazoa; phylum Arthropoda; class Insecta; order Lepidoptera; family Noctuidae; genus Aporophyla; species Aporophyla nigra. Next base: position 3,779,460 of record OX382320.1, read on the forward strand.
TAAAAAATACTATAAATTGTCCGTATTTATGCAAAATGGAACCACACGACAATTTCGTTTATAACTTTTTTTGAAGAATACTCATTTAAAAGTGGTCTAAATTCTTATACAAAAAAGTATCACATGTTTTTTCCCTTGGAAACAAGGTATACTATTTTTTGTATAATAATTTAGACCACTTTTAATCATTTAAAAGTTTAGTTTTTTACTTTTTTTGAAGAATACTCATGAATTCTTCAAAAAAAGTAAAAAACTAAATTTGTCGTGTGGTTCCATTTTGCATAAATACGGACAATTAATAAGTAGTGCGAGAAGCTCTAAAAAATATGTATTTAAAACATTAAATAAATAAAATACTGTTCATTATTCTAAAATACTGTTTAATATTCTTCTCAGACCTCAATATACTTTATTTTTTGCAAATAAAGTTGGCAACGCTAGTTCTAAGGCCAGTGTGACCACGGTCTTTTTAAATGGATATACCAGCAGCCGGTTTGCAAATCGCGTTCGCGTCATCTCATTCTACAATTGATCTCACAGAGAGAATAATCATACCTAGCTCTTTCCATTATTTGCCTAGCTGATGATTTAACATGATGCCACTGATCTGACCACCACATCCCAATCGCTGGGGCTTACTCTTTAACCTAATTTTAATTCCAATCTAATGCCAATATGATTCCAATATTAATTTTGCATACACGTGATTCGATACTCATGAAAACAATAGTGTCAGCATTGGAACAACAACAACGTCCGATCTCGATTCCACTTAGTTCTCCAAAATGGACACCCAATTTAAACACATTTTGGCGCTATCATCGAACTCAAGAATACGGAACGTCATAATTCCAATGACAATGGATCGGAATAGTAAGTACCCTGGAGTCCTTTTCTCGTTACGCAGTCATTCTCTGTGATCAAATCAATCAAAGTCAAAAATATTTTTATTTCACTTAAACCAACATGGGCACTCATGAAACGTCACTCACAAGCTAGGTGCACGGTTCCAAATAGTTGATTCCTATGGAGAAGAGCCGGCACGAAACTCCACGGATGTCGGCGCCATCCCAGTACTGTTTACAAAACAATACAAGTAGACTGGTATAACAATGTGTGTGTGAATATTAAATATGCTCTTATTATTTAATTGAATACATTACAGAGATCATTGTAGTTGTAGCGTTACTATGTTGAGAAGAGATGACATACGACATACGTATGCAAAGAAAATTTTATTGTTTTCATTAAACGCCATACGTCATTCGACGGACAGACGCCAATACATCAAACTACCCGAAACTCAAATCACAATCAATCTTGAACCTTATATGTATTATAGCGATAAAGTTAAAAACCTATTTAAAAAAAATTACAGATTGTAGTAGCTTTTTGTGCTGGCGTCTGTACCTATTCATCGTTGTGATTCTTAAGTTCCTGAGCTGAGCTGTACGATTAGTGACAAATGCTTGCACTGATTGGACAGGCCCACTCAATCTGTTTGGTTCTTTCCTTAAAAGACCATTTCAGTCACGAATCTACTTGGTCTTCACATGATGTGACTAAGATTATGTCTGGACTTTAAAAGATACTGTGACCTCTGAGTTTATTTTGGCCTTGCTTGTCAGGTCAGAGTAGGCTGACCTTTCTGCAGAACATCACTAATAAGGTCACTATATATTTTCCTAGGGCCTCCCGTTCCAGCGTGTCCACTCACATCTGCCTTGTAAATACCTTTTGTAAGCCGTCCTTCATTCATCCTCTCAACATAGCCAAACCATATAAGCATACTCTTTTTAGTTTTCGTCACTACATCTTCTTTTAAACCGCACCGTTATCTTACCACATCATTCCTCAGCCTATCATTCATAGTCACACCACACATGGTTCGCAAGGAATGCTATTCCGCAGCATTTATTACTTTCATGCTTCATATGCCAGAATAGGGGCTAGTGGCAAAATATTTATCTATAGGTACACTTCTTTTTATTTTCGCAAAACTTTCTGAGTGTCCCACGTATTATAGTTCATCATCATCATCTGTCTAGCCTTTTCCCAACTATGTTGTGGTCGGCTTCCAGTCTAACCGGATGCAGCTGAGTACCAGTATTTTACATGGAGCGGTGCCAAGATAGTTATATACTAAAATTATTAAGCCACCATGTATATATTATAGCATTTACTCTACTGAACAAACTACCAACGTTATTACTAAAATTGAACATACACCGTAGGATATGGAAAGTGGAACATAGTAATTACCACGTCTTTGGATAGGAACCTATTGTGGGGGATTCCCAATGTGTTGTGGATATTTCACAGTAAACTAAGCACTAGATTATAGTGCAATTTGTACTCGTACGTAATTTCAAACGATCAAAGTGAACGTTGCAAATTACAACCGCATTGTCATCGAAAAAATCATTAATTTGCGAAATAAGTAGCTCCTAGTAGTACCTATCTACTTATTCTATGTTTACATTTTATATTTACTTTGCTTGAGTATAGTTTTCATTTTATTGGTATACTAGCTTTTGCCCGCGGCTTCGCCCGCGTGGATGTCGGAAATTAATGCAAGAGGACGTATAACCGCGATAAGAATGTGTTATTCCAGGTTATATAGGTAATATAGACTCTGTGTGCTATTTTCGATCCAGATCCATTCAGCCATTTTTGTGTGATTGAGAAACAACAACCCAATCATACATATTTTCACATTTATAATATTTGCCCGCGGCTTCGCCCGCGTGGATGTCGGAAATTAATGCAAGAGGACGTACTACCGCGATAAGAATGTGTTATTCGATGTTTTATATAGGTAATATAGACTCTGTGTGCTATTTTCGATCCAGATCCATTCAGCCATTTTTGCGTGATTGAGAAACAAACACCCGATCATACATATTTTCACATATATAATATTATTAGTAGTAGGATTATAACTCATATTACTTAGGATTCATAGTTTATGAGAACATCATGTGTGTTGGTGTTTTTAAAATAAAAGTAATAGTATTCAGAGTAAGAAGACTGTGACATAGGGCTTGGTTTAGTTGAATATAAGTCTTCCTGGTTTTTCTTAACGCTCTTATTTTACCTATACAGACACTCAATCATTTACCAGACACCGAACTTAATTATAGGAATAGTACTTTTGCCAGTGGCTTGGCCCGTATAGCTGTCGGAAAATAACACCCGGGAACCTACTACCGGGATAAAGTAGGTATCCTATCTGTTACGTATCCATGATATAATATATCTTTGTGCCAAATTCGATCTAAATCCGTTTGGCCGTCTTTGCATCATTGAGAAACAAACATCCAAAAATCTAAACATCTAAGCAATTTCGCGGTCTCTTACTTGAAATAATACTATTAGGTTTATTTTGAGTATAATGAACACACATGATATTCGCAATTACTTTGAAGCCAAAGTAATATGAATTACAATCCTACTTATCCTGTACTACCCGGCCCCTGCCAACGCGCTCTGCGCCCACTTTTTAAATCTCTAATATCTTCTAAGATATTCATTTAAATTACATGCTGTAAAGGGCCATATTGATCTATATTAAATGCACAATGTATTTAAGGTACTTAATTGGATAAGGATTAATGCTGTATTGCTTAAAATCGCTTCGTAAATAAGCCCTTATTTCTCGTAAAAAGTAAAAGATAAAAAATAGTTATTGTGGGTTATCCCTAAGAGATAGACATATACCATTGAGGACATTTTGTAGGCCTTTTTAAGGTGTACAATACTGTAGTACATTATTTTGATCTATTTCGTAGGATGCAGCCAGGGTTTTACGAATTTTGAGACGTATGTCAGCGTAGTTTTCGAAGATAGTTATTTTTTTCTAAAATAAAAGAATCTTTCTAAAATAAAAATAGCCTAAGTTACTCCTTGTTACATCAGCTATCTGCCAGTGAAAGTCCCGTCAAAATCGGTCCAGCCATTTCCGAGATTAGCGGGAACGAACAGACAGACAGACAGACAGACAGACAAACAGACAGACAGACAAAAATTGTAAAAAATGTTGTTTTGGTATATGTATCGTGTATACATCCATATACACTTAGTAAAAAGTGGTTATCTTAATATTAAAAACAGACACTCCAATTTTATTTATTTGTATGTATAGAGTATAGATTGGGTTGGCTTGCTGCGATAAGGAAAATAATTTATTTTAATGTTCTGTATCTCGTAATGATAGTTACTTTGTCTACCTAATATTGTATAGAATCAAGTTCTTGTAACCGGACAGACAGCAGTGCTGCTGGGGAGTTAGTTGCGCCACTCTTCTTCCCAGCTAAAGCACTAGGTAGTGGTGAAGGGCGGGCGTGCCGGGGGACTGTCTTATATAATTTTGACCTTCGAAAAGTGCTGATCCTCAGCTTAATTTGAATAAACGACTTTTGATTTTGATCCTAGCCACGGAGGAAACTTAAATGGCTGATGCTGAAGGTACTTTTTTCATCGTTTGGGTGATAAATAATAAATATATAGGCATTAAGTCCGCCTTTGTACCTTTTTGTGTGCGAGAAGTTTAAATAAATAAACAAATATATAGTTTCTTTTACAATACTATATAATTGGATCCCATTTCTTCCCGTGGGTGTTGTATGGGCAGCAGCGTTCTCTATGCATTTTATCACCATACTGAGATTGCCAACTCGCCTGCCTAGCGTGTCGATTATGGCATGACAATTTAAGTAACACAAAAATACACATAGGTAACTGAAATACTCGTAGCAAAACAGTGAGTGGTCTACAGCTGTGTGAAACTGTAAACAAAGTAAATAATGTCACCTGCATCAATATTTTATTTTAATTTATGTTACTCGGGTTCATTTCGTATTGGACGATTGTTAATTTATTAAGAATACAAATAAATACAAAAACAAAATGACACAAGCTTCGAAACACTTGTTCGCATCACTGTCATCCGAAACCTTGTTCAGAAGACTGGCAGCGTTACTTCGACGCCTAAGTATCATTTTGTTTTTAATTTTATAGCTTGTAATTTATTTTAGTATCTTGCGTGTAAAACTGGATATAATTAATAAAGAATAGTTACTTATTAACTGCTTAATTAATGAGACATTTAAATGACATGAACGTGGCGCTAAACGAAGCGATAGAAACTTTTAGGCCCGGCGCCCACTATCGGTGGGCATCGGTGCGGCTCGGTACAGCTCGGTACAGCTCGGGCGCCTTACGGCGGCTTCGGGCGCCTCAGAGCTGCGTCGGTCGACTTCGGGCTGCCTCGGCAGCCGTAAGCATGGCTAAGGACGCCGTAGCTGATTTTGGGTAGCCTCAGAATAGTTTCAAAAGAAACTGATACGATACGATAATGGAGGCGCGTGCGGTGATCGAAATGACTGTTCTGCGACGTCTGTCTCGAAAATGCCACCCGAGCTACCCGAAGACAGCCTCGGCGTCCTTAGCCATGCTTACGGCTGCCGAGGCAGCCCGAAGTCGCCCGACGCAGCTCTGAGGCGCCCGAAGCCGCCGGAACCCGCCGTAAGGCGCCCGAGCTGTACCGAGCCGCACCGATGCCCACCGATAGTGGGCGCCGGGCCTTATTTAAGTATACTTAAATAACTTAAATCAGTCAATCAAAAGTCATTCATTCAAACCAAGCTGCAAGTCAGCATTTTTCAGAAGATGGAAATCTTTTTCTTTTCCATTTCTTTCTTTATTTTTTTATTTTCTTTCTTTATCTTAACTTCTTCCTTTTTTTTCCGATGATGGGAAATCTTCGGAACTACTGAGGACTTATATTGCATGTACAATCACTCGATGCATGATACACATCCCTGGTGCACAGTGTTTGGGGTAGCTCCAGCGGCATCCTGAGGGCATTCGTGCAGAGGCTCGATTGTCAGTACCTGAACCATTGCTGTATGGTTCACATAGGTATATTGTTCATGACTCAGGGAGTTAAATTAATAAGTGGACTGTATACGTAAAAAGACTATAATGATGAAAATAAGCAACGGTACAGTGAGGTGTTAAACTGGGTGACGCGAGTGCCTTGGTAGCCGTCGGATCCAGAAGTGTCGACGCTCGCCGCCGTCCGCCCGCGCTCCTCGCTTGCCCCGCGCCTGCCGTCCGCCCGCGCTCCTCGCTTGCCCCGCGCCTGCCGCCTGCCCGCGCGCACCGCCTCAGCCGCCGGTGACGTCAGTACAAGTCTAGTCTGTATATTCATGCACTCGATGCGTGGACAATATAGTCCTCCAGAACGTATTTCGGCCATGGCAGCTAATCTCAACGGAGACTAGCCATCGGTACGGGAGATATTATAGTGCAGGCGTGTGTGTGTGTGTGTGATATTATAGTGCAGGATTTCTCGCGTTTCCTCACGATGCTTTTCTTCATCAATCAATCAACAGCAGCCTATAATGTTCCCACTTCTGGGATACAAGCCTTCTCTCGGTGAGAGGGAGTGGGCCTTTATCCACCACGCGGGTCCAGTGCGGGTTGGTAGACGTCACATGTCTTCGAATTTTTGGTTCTAAGACATGCCGGTTTCCTCACGATGTTTTCCTTCACCTTTGTGAGAGCAGTGATGATAAAATAATTTACACCAAGTGCCTGCCTGGGTTCGAACCCGCGGCCTATAAATCGTAAGTCCCGGCCGTTACCACCACTGCTCCTGCTGCAAAAAACGTTAGAAAATTTGAATTTTGTAAGCTAATAGCACTTCTCTCTTATGTGGTCCGTTCTGCCTTCCCTTCGCCTACCTCCTATCTGCCTACGCAACGTCATTTACCTAAATCTTCATAAAATAAGTCTTTTACATATATATTAATCAATCTATGACAAACAATATCAGATATACGATGCTTAGTTACAGATAAGCTAACATCATAGATAATACCAATAAATTAAATGTTAAACTATGTAAGTATAGTTTTCCAATAAGCAGTATATCATTTTAGTAAGTCGAACGCTTGGTATCTATACCCCTAAGACGGTATTGACTGATAACTTGTTGCAAGACTGCCTCGCTGATCCAGTGGTCGCAAGCGCTACTGCTGTGTGTGAGGTCCTGAGTTCGATTCTCAGATCGGACAATTGGGTTTTTGGAGTTTACTCCTTAAGAATCGATTTTCAACTGACGAAAAAAAAACGGAGGAGGTTCTCAATTCGACGCGTATTTTTTTTTTATATGTGATCACGCATAACTTTTTACATAGTGGTCCGATTGTGATAATTCTTCTTCTATTGGAAAGGGTATACTCCAAAGGTTGTCCCATATAAATTTGAAAAACAAAATCGAACCCTAAGAGTCGTAAAACAGGGGATGATTGATTGTTCACTCACTGATTGTAATGTACTATAACCACGCATAACTTTATACAGACTAGTCCGATTTTGATCATTCTTTTTTTATTGGATAGGGTATATACCTTGCCAAGTATTATTAGTACATTAAAGCCACAAAAAATTATAAAAAAAACTTTTTAACAAAAAATTAAACCGCCGAAAAAACTGAAAAGCAAAAAATAATAAACCTTAAAATTTTGAGTCGGCGCTTAAAACTCATGAACAAAGATCACTCAAAGCGCCGACTCATAATTTTAAGGTTTATTATTTTTTGCTTTTCAGTTTTTTCGGCGGTTTAATTTTTTGTTAAAAAGGTTTTTCATGTATAAGTATGAAAATTTTATGGTGAGTAAAATCAAACTTTCTCCGTTACGTTATATTATGTTAACTAATCTATATAGTTTACTAGCTGACCCAACAAACGTTGTTTTGCCGGGTGAAAAAGAGTGAAAATTGAGGATTGTATGTATTTTTGTATGTTGTATCATAAAAAAATAGAAATTAAAAATTTTGTCTAAAAAATAAAATTTAGGGGTGGACTACCCCTAACATTTAGGGGGATGAAAAATAGATGTTGGCCGATTCTCATAGTTACCGGATAAGCACAAAAAATTTCATCAAAATCGGTCAAGCCGTTTCGGAGGAGTATGGCAACGAAAACTGTGACACGAGAATTTTATATATTAGACTAGCTTTTGCCCGCGGCTTCGCCCGCGTGGATGTCGGAAATTAATGCAAGAGGACGTACTACCGCGATAAGAATGTGTTATTCCAGGTTATATAGGTAATATAGACTCTGTGTGCTATTTTCGATCCAGATCCATTCAGCCATTTTTGCGTGATTGAGAAACAAACACCCAATCATACATATTTTCACATATATAATATTATTAGTAGTAGGATTATAACTCATATTTACTTAGGATTCATAGTTTATGAGAACATCATGTGTGTTGGTGTTTTTAAAATAAAAGTAATAGTATTCAGAGTAAGAAGACTGCGACATAGGGCTTGGTTTAGTTGAATATAAGTCTTCCTGGTTTTTCTTAACGCTCCTATTTTACCTCTCAGACACTCAATCATTTACCAGACACCGAACATAATTATAGGAATAGTACTTTTGCCAGTGGCTTAGCCCGTATAGCTGTCGGAAAATATCACCCTGGAACCTACTACCGGGATAAAGTAGGTATCCTATCTGTTACGTATCCATGATATAATATATCTTTGTGCCAAATTCAATCTAAATCCGTTTGGCCGTCTTTGCATCATTGAGAAACAAACATCCAAAAATCTAAACATCTAAGCCATTTCGCGGTCTCTTACTTGGAATAATACTATTAGGTTTATTTTGAGTATAATGAACACACGTGATATTCGCAATTACTATGAAGCCAAAGTAATATGAATTACAATCCTACTTATCCTGTACTACCCGGCAGCTGCCAACGCGCTCTGCGCCCGCTTTTTAAATCTCTAATATCTTCTAAGATATTCATTTAAATTACATGCTGTAAAGGGCCATATTGATCTATATTAAATGCACAATGTATTTAAGGTACTTAATTGGATAAGGATTAATGCTGTATTGCTTAAAATCGCTTCGTTAATAAGCCCTTATTTCTCGTAAAAAGTAAAAGATAAAAAATGGTTATTGTGGGTTATCCCTAAGAGATAGACATATACCATTGAGGACATTTTTGTAGGCCTTTTTAAGGTGTACAATACTGTAGTACATTATTTTGATCTATTTCGTAGGATTCAGCCAGGGTTTTTCGAATTTTGAGACGTATGTCAGCGTAGTATTCGAAGACAGTTATTTTTTTCTAAAATAAAAGAATCTTTCTAAAATAAAAGTAGCCTAAGTTACTCCTTGTTACAAAAGCTATCTGCCAGTGAAAGTCCCGTCAAAATCGGTCCAGCCATTTCAGAGATTAGCGGGAACAAACAGACAGACAGACAAAAAAATTGTAAAAGATGTTCTTTTGGTATATGTATCGTGTATATATCCATATACACTTAGTAAAAAGTGGTTATCTTAATATTAAAAACAGACACTCCAATTTTATTTATTTGTATAGAGTATAGATGTATAGATAATCGTTCGTAAGTAAACTATAGTCATGGGTCGGAGCTGACACACACAATTTTTTGTCTTATATTTATTCTATCTAGAATTTCTCTTTTTTAGCAGCCTGGAGTCTGGATTTCTGCCCGACTGATGGCAATAGGCTCGCCCCCTATTACATGGGACTTCAACATAACTGGCGAAATGTAAGGGTACTATAGGAATATCTCTGCCCAACCCATCCTGGAAACAAGATAAAATGTTATGTATGTTGTAGCGAGATGTCTTGAGAACTTGGGCAATGAAAACGAACTGCTATCATACATGGTCTGTTACTTTCTTATCCGTTATGACCTCATCAAACCTCACCACACATGGGGAGATATGGATTGAATCTGAATCACCGAACGAAGACACCACGGCCACCGCTGGTTGAGGTAGCATTGTCAACATTTTCCACACAAGGCTACATTCCGAATTGCGTTGTAATCGATTTGAGCGTGCTTTGAATGAGAGTGAGCGCTTAACTAATTAATATGAGGTCGCGTTAGGGTCAGATCATATAAGACCATGTACCTAAATTGTTGTCTGAAATGGTCTTTTGAGGAAAGAACCCCACAGAATAAGTGGACCTGTCCAGTCAGTGCACGTATTTACAACTAATCGTGCAGCTCAACTTCGATGTCTGAAATTGTCTTTTGGGAGTCATCGTAACTTAATTTTTTGCAGTGCCTGTAATGACATGAGCAGCAAAAATTTAATAGAGAATCGGAATTGGTTGTAGTGCATGTAACATCGCATTTTTGAAATTATGCTTCTGGCTACAACCACCAACCAAATAGAAAAAGCATAAATCGGTACGAACCCCAAACCAAGCGCTGATACGCTTGGTTTGGGGTTCCACTTGCATTACAACGCTTTATTTTTGGCTTTCATTCTAAGCAGCGGCTTTTTCATTCCGCGGGCTTCCTTAGCGGCTCCTCTCGTTACTGGGTAAGACGATCGACACCCCTAGATAAGACTGGCTGTCAAAATTTCAGGCTTCTGAGTGTCAGAGAGAGAGAGAACGACTGTCAAAGATTAACGAACTACCCGAGACACGGACGGAGGGACCTCGGTGTGTAGTGGATGGTCACCCATCCACGGACCGACGTCGGCATGCGTAGCTTTACCTTCGAATTACAAGTGGGGTTGTTATTCCCTTACTATGATTTGGTATTCTTATCGAGAGCACTGTAAATGTAGAATAATAAAATCCCAGTTAAAACAGGTAATAATGAAATAAAAACCACTTTAATTCAATAAATGATTTTAATAACATAACATCTATATTGGAATGTATAGTGCTCACAGTACAGGATACATAAAATAATTTCAACATAATTCTCTATGATTTTAAATCCGCCATTATCTTAGTAATCATAAGATTTTTTTCAATAATTAAATACTAAAATAATTTGATAGATATGCGATATATTGCTTTTTATAATTATTTCAAATAAAACGAAAGAGAGATCTGTTAATCTTTTGTCGTATTGGATACGACAGGGTATTAAAATCAATGACAATGTTTTTGCAGTTTCTTGCGGTATTTAATGAACGATTATTTTCACGGCATAGCGGTTATATCGTGGTGTACACGCTTAATATCTTTTTAACATTTACATAGTTATTATGACACATTTATAACGACATTGCGTTTTATACAGTCATTTCATTCATGACAAAGTTATATTTTGTTTGTTTCCAACGTTTCTTGTAGATTTAGCTTATTCGGTATTTTAACCAGGAAATTCCCTCCTGGAATGCGAACCTATGCTTTTGGGGAATTTAGTAAACTGCAGATATGCAACTTGCATTGAGTTTGATGAAGCAGTTTTTATGATTTTATTTTTGTTTTTGCTTTGTCATGTTCGTGTTAATTACAATAATATTATTTAACACGTTTAGCTGCTAACGAGACAAGCTTGAAACTGTTAATATTGTATAGAAATATAATTACATTAAGCTAGTACAGGTTGCAATCGCAATCGTGGTTATTCATTTGAGTTGCTCATTATTTTGCTCCTTTTTTTGCAATAATTTTACATTACACTGATATAGTATATATTTTTTAACGAATTAGGTAGATAACATATAACATTTTTAATAAATTGACGAATAAGATACAATAGTATATTTTGAATATATTTGGAATGTATAAACTCGAATAATTTCAACTTGAGCACCTAATAAATATAATTTCACGTATATACAACACAACATACATATATTTCTCTATTTTTTTAATACATTAAGTACAACAAGGAGTAGTAATTCATAAATATCACACTACTACATCTTTAATAAGGAATACGACAAATTTACATGAAGAAGAAGAAGAAACTGACTAACGTACAGTCGTCAGTACACAAAGCTACTACAATCTGTCAAATTTCTTCAATAGATTTTCAACTTTTTTACTAAAGTATTAGGTTCAAGATTAATTGAGAAAATTTGACAGTTTTGGGTATTTTGATGTGCTGGCGTCTGTACTGTCGTAAATGCATAACACATAAATAATAACGATTACATACAAAATACTGATTTATAAAATTTTCTAGATAAGTACTTAGTGCCTGCTTTGCGTAATAACGTACTATTTAAAATACTACGATATTTATAATATTTAATATCTATTTTAATATAATACCAGCTGTCATTAAAACTTTTTTTAACTACAAACCATTAATATGATCCGTTTTTTTTATATATATAGTTCTGTTTTTAACTTCGCTGTAAAGCAAATTCCATTTAGGAAGCTTACAGATGAGCGACATAGTCTTCATATCAATGGCAGTCGCTAACGACAGGCGGCGACGTTTGCAACAGTCGTCGACATGAAATGTCGTTCGTCTACAAGCTGCCTTATTGGCCAACAATGATTCGGACACATTCTCATGTCATTTTATACAAAATATAAAGAAGATTTCTAGCTGGCTTGGAATGACGTTATACTGGTCTAGTAGCCAATTTGAACATATACTGAAAGTGCGAAGTATAACATTGATATATTAACGCGAAAAACACTATGGGCGACTTTCCCGTGGCGATTTTTGATCGTGCATTGGTTTTCAATATACTGTTTACCGCCGAGAGATGAAAATCAAGTGTGTTCTGACGCGCTGGGATGCGGTCTGTTGGATTCTCAATGCTCGGTTCAACACTGACAGTTGAAAATCCGGTGCGCGACAAAATCCCTCCACGCTGTTTTTCTTGGTTTTGAATATGATCGATAAACTAAACGTTATTCGTCATGTTTACCTGACATGGCTAGCCCATAGGCCCCTTTACATTCGATACTACCAACTTAAGCTAAACCAATATTATACGGCTGGTAAAGGAACAATGAGGCGTTTACAACATCAACGCACAAACCTTAACCAGGAATTCAGCATTAGACCCTAGGAATCTTTCATCAGTTTTTTTTTTTTAAACTGTTCCATACATTCAAGTCAGCGTAGGTACTCCACTTTTGTAGGAAATACTTAGGTGTTTTTTTTCCAGAATCTTGGACCGAATGCATGGTAACCGTATTTACTATGCAGGTATACTATCAGTATATGTTGAAACAGGCGGTAATAATAATTAATTTAGTGTAGCTTCGTAAGCACCTAGCACAAATGGTAACACTGTTTTATGTCTACATTTTATTTTTTAATTATATTCTCTATTATTTATTGAGTCCTCATATATTTATGGAAAAGTTGCAAAAGTATTTGAAAGTTCGTTAAGTCTAGCAAAATGTGCTATCGTGGACACCTTTTCGATCTACAGATCAGAAGACTAATTCCCGTACTTAAAACCGGTTAAAATGTAGTTGAAATATCACCTCGGCGACCATCAATGTCAAATACTTTTCCAAAATGCAGAAAAAAATTAGGATTTTTGACAGATAGACACTGTTACAAAATTTTTGTAATCTTCTTTAAAATATACGGGAATTTGAAATATGCCCCTCACAGCGTGTTTAATACTTTTGCAACATTTCACACATTCAACTATAATTTTTCTATGCAATACTCTAATAAACTTTATTAACTACAATAACATTAAATTAAACATAATGGAATGACACTAAACATTTGTCAATAAAGCTGCTGCAGCATTTTTTATTCAAACATTTCATACTTTTCAGCATAAACAGCGCCTTTTGGACAAATGGGCAATAATTCACCACAATTTTACCACATTTAATATATCAACATCGTTATATACATAAGGAATCTATACACGACGAACACATACATTTTTTATAAGCATGAGATATTTAAGGTTCATTTTCGGCAGTGCGAATTTCATTATATTATTCTAATATTTCGTAGACAGCTTTTATTGCGTTTAACTGCCAAACTTAAAGCCGCAAATAATGTATTTTAACTCGACTCTCACTGCCTTTATGGCAGTCATAGCAGCATCTTTTCTTCAAATAGTTTTAAGGTATTTTTTGCTAGCTGCATCTTTTTTTAAATAGTTTTTAAGGTATTTTTTGTTTTCATTCATTTCTTTCATCACCCTAAAGCGGTATCGATTATATTTAATTGGACAACAATTTTTTAAATCTCAAAACTGATTACGACAGTCACAACGATTATGAATATTATCAAGCTTGTAGTTAGGGGACATTTAGATTTTTTTCATACAATCCATTTCAGAATATTTTTTTTTATTTTTATTTTTTTAAATAATTATTTTTGTTCGATCGAATCACACTTTAGTAAAATTCGAAGTTTTTTGAAAATCAGAATCAAATGTGGTGTCCAAAAGTGATGAACAATTTGAACTAATCAGTATAAATTATAAAAAAATTCAGTTAATTAACATAAAAAAATGTATAAACCTTAATATAAAAGAAACTAACGAACTTCGTTGATTTAAAACTTATTAAATGTAGGAATGGCTGAGATAGACTAAATGAATGGTAAGAAATACGATGGTCATTCGACTTAAAGAAGTTAGACAGAAGAAAGTTTTTTTAAAGCTAAATATAGCCTTACTTATAACAAGATAAAATTAGAAAATATTATAAATAAATAAACTCAAAAATCATTTTAATATAACGATGACTAAACAATCGTTGTTTATTTTCAATTTACTAAAAGGAAGACATATTTTGGGAAGCTACTGATCAATAACACATTTGGCAAACATAAGAAAACTTTAAACACCTTCACATTTCTTCGAGTGTTCGTAGAGAGCTGTTTTCATAGTAAGTTTTGATAAACAAAAAGCTCCACATTAATTGCAGTGATAGGAATGCATGTTTTAGATTTTATGGTATTAAACACTATCTTATCTGACAAAAATTGAAAAAAAGTATGCTTAGATGGTTTGGTCATGTTGAGAGGATGAATGAAGGTCGGCTCACAAAAGGTATTTACAAGGCAGATGTGAGTGGAAACACCGGGAGGGGACGCCCTAGGAGGACATATAGGGACCTCATTGGTGATGTTCTTCAGAAAGGTCAGGTGCGTAGTACTCGCAACCGGCGTGTGTGTATGACCAATTGTATGAACCTAAACGAGGCAAAAGAAGTAGAGTAGTAAGTAGAGATCGTAGCAGGTGGCGTTCCGTGGTTTCTGCCTACCCCCATGGGAAAAAGGCGTGATTGTATGTATGTATGTAAACACTATCTTCTACCCGCGACTTCGTCTGCGTTTCCTGTTTCCACGACCCACCTTGTCTCATCGTATCGCCTGCCCGCGCTATCACTGCCTTATCGATTAGCGTTCTTACCGTTTTTTTATATTTTTGTTTGGCTCCGAATGGTCCTAGAATGATGATAAAAGTAAGTCTATAGTCTTCCCCAAGAATGGGACCATAACTTGCAAAAAGTTTTTTTCAAATGCGACCGGTAGTTACAAAGA
The DNA here is from genome assembly GCA_947507805.1 of Aporophyla nigra. NCBI lineage: Eukaryota > Metazoa > Arthropoda > Insecta > Lepidoptera > Noctuidae > Aporophyla > Aporophyla nigra. The sequence continues at coordinate 3,794,769 of OX382320.1, forward strand.
TTAGCGCGTTTAAACAAACAATACCAACAATTTTCTTAGGACAGATAACGAACAGAATAGTAATATGATCAAAACTACACATATAACTAACATAGGAACTCAGAAGAGCTTGGGAAGCTGCGCAAAGATTTACTAAAGAAAAATATTTTGTGAGAGACAAAGAAATACACAAAACTAAACGCTTCTTCTATCATATCTCAGCACAAGAAACTCATAAGTCGATAGAATTTAACTAAACAGTCCTATTGTATTATGTACTATGTATATTATTTCTGCGGTTACTAATATCTTATTAAGCCGTAATGAACTCTAGTAATTCGTGATTTGGTCTAATTTTGAATACGATATCATTATTTTAATTTTCAGTTTGAACACCGACCGCTATACGACAAATGATTAATTAGGTAAATGAGTTGTCGTATTCAGTACGACAAGATATTAATGATTTTCCTATTATTGTTTCTTAACTTCTTGACGAATAAAATAAAGGATAAAACATTTTACCATAGTGATGGATGTTCAAACTTTTTTTTTTTTGATACTGAATAATTACGTCATGAGAATTTCATAAATTAGACAAATATTATTTTGAATAAACATATTGAATCCCAGATCATAATTCGTTTGTTTATTGTCCTCGACAAACAATATTTTAATAGATATTGCGGGTTATTTACCCGCAAAAATAATAAGAATCTTTGTGATAATATGTTATTAATAGAAATAACAAAAAAATAGTATTTTCAAAGGAATGTTAGTGTAACTCGAATATAATAATATTTATGTTTTAACACCAATTAATAATATATAACAATGGCACCACATTGAACAATTATTTCGTATGGCAATAAAAATGTAGGAACGAAAACAGTTGAGCTAAATGAAGTTTTACAAGTCAAGCTATCTTTTACTAAAGTTTAAGTATGTCCCTTAAGATGTCTTTAATAAATGTAATGAACTTTTATTTCTGTTTGGAAAATCGGAATCTTTGGAACAGGTATTACGTTTAAATACTCGCTATTACTATATGGTTTCCGGGCGTATGATACGCCTAGCTTCGGTCATTTGTATTACCATGGCCAAATTAAATTAGCCAGCGAATCTCCACAGTTTTGATATTGCTAAAACATGATTAAACTGTTTAAAAAATCCGTATAATTAATTTAAAAAAATCTATTATTATGACATCGAAATGGACACTACAAAATTATACAAATTGTGAATGTATTAACCTATTATTATGGTGTTCTAAATCTATTTAACAATTTCTTGCAGTTATTAGACCGATTGTTTAACGTTTAAAAATAATAACAACTATAATTTTAAACTAATAACCTTAATAATGTTATGGTCTTTTCTGCTCTACTCGGGCTTTTCGTGAAAAGACCAAGAATGTTTATGAATTGAACTTTACAAAAAAGCTATTCTATTGTTTGAACATTATTACCTTCTTAGTTCTACGGTCTTCTAATATTATGTCTCTTCTTAGCTATGAACAAAATCTATAAGATGATAATAATCATCGTTGACGCAAACTGCTACTGCGGTCTTAACACGGTCTACTATTTTTTCCTAGTAGACCATTATCCCAAAGTTTATAAATAAAATAATAACAACAATGAGCTTGTTTTTGACCTTATTACGGCGTTCTTTCATTTGGTCTACTCGGTCTTCTTATATTTTGGTGAGTAGACCTTCCAGTTCTAGCACTTCTGGTAACTCTACGGCTTCCAGGCGTATGGATGACGGGTTGAAGGGGAATTGCACCGAGAATATCATCTTTGAGTCCATTAGTAGGTTTTGCTGAAACAAAACATTATGTAAATATTATTTGTAATTAGAAAAGTTCATCCGCCATGATGGGATGTTTAGCACATGTTTAACTTTTGAATATCAGATCCCCGAGGTTCAGTCAACCAAAGATACGTTACACTGAAATTACGAACACCACATTTACTGGTACGAAATAAACTAGTCTTTATTTCGTAGCGGTATATGTGGTTTTCGTCAAAATAAAACTGCTAACATGGACGTGCGTGTATATGGGTATGTATCTACGTAATACAGATGTATGGTAAAGAAATAAGATTTCAGAGTAACAGACAGGTAAATAGACAATATTTTTGAGACTGAAAACGCTCTTAGGCTGCCTGTATCGTTGAAAAATCAGCCAAGGGCAAATCAAACTCTAAGTAAGACTTATTTGGTCTATTTTAAAATAATTTGAGTATGTTAAACCGATGGATACGGCGAAGAAGCTACTCTTGACGAGCATTTTATTTTGTTTTTTAATGTACAGACAGGCAAGTAGAGATAGGAGACCTATACTAAATACTCAATATTTTATTGCATTCCACAATGCTTTGGTGGTAAAACATTTAATTTAGAAACAATCGTGGACCCTGTCGGGCACAGCAAAGGAAATACAGTAGGTAGAGATGAGGACCTATTGTTTATCTTATAATGGAACGTATTCTAAAATAATAATTAAAAATAAATGAAATACATGCTTTGGGCTTTTCTAAACTAGTTTCAGAGATTTATCATTTAAATATTCGTTGACACTACGTATATAATAAAATTTACCTCAGTTTCGAGTATTAAGGTATTTTTTTTTGTTTTTTGGGTAATACTGTATCGTTTAGTGTAACTCACCGGCTCCTTGTCAGGGTTGGTGCCAGCCTTCTCCAGCATCTTCTTCTGTATCTCGTGGATGAACTCGCGAGTTACCTTCACTTCGTATTCTTCTGCTGGTGTGTACATATTCAGGATCTGGAGAGGGCAATAATAACATGAGCAAGAATAAGACACGGACTTACATAATACTGATTATAGTAAAAATTTAATTAATTTATCTCTTACGAGCTTCAAAAAATCTTTTGTTTGTTTGGTTGAACGCGTTAATCTCAGGAACTACCGGTCCGAATTGAAAATTATTTTTGTGTGGGGTAGCCTATTTATTGAGGAAGGCTATATTACATCACGCTACGATCAAAAGGAGCGGAGCAGCAACGAAAAATGGACGAAAACTGGCAGACAATTCGATGCGACGGGACCCTTCCCGTGAGCAAAAATTTGACGCGGACGAAGTCGCGGGCAGAAGCTAGTCATTTATAAACGTCAAGCGAGAGTTAAAAATCCACTAAGGGATAAAATAACGTCACGATATTTTTACGCACGTGTGACCGTTCGCACACACGACTGACTTGATCACGCGAGTCTACATATCATAAACGAAATGTATTTTCTCTTTTTAACCGACGAACAAAAACGGAGGAGGTTATCAGTTCGACGCGTATATATTTTTTTAATGTATAATCACGCATAACTTTTTACATAGTAGTCCGATTGTGATAATTATTTTTTTATTGGAAAGGTTATACTTTGATGATGGTCTCAAATAAATTTGTAAAACAAAATCGAACCCTAAGGGTCGGAAAACAGGGGATGATTGATTGTTCACTCACTGATTGTAATGTATAACCACGTATAACTTTATACAGAGTAGTTCTATTTTGATATTTCTTTTATTATTGGATAGGGTATACCTTGCCAAGTATTATTAGTACATTAAAGCCACAAAAAACTATTAAATAAAAACTTTTTAACCAAAAATTAAACCGCCGAAAAAACTGAAAAGAAAAAAATTATAAACCTTAAAATTTTGAGTCGGCGCTGAAAAATCAATAAACAAAGATCACTCAAAGCGCCGACTCATAATTTTAAGGTTTTTTTTTCTTTTCCGTTTTTTCGGCGGTTTAATTTTTTGTTAAAAAGTTTTTTTATTCCTATACAGGGTGTCCCGTAAATAATGGATCAAACGTAACGGGTAGGTAGCTTACCTCATTTCCAACAACTAATTTGAACAGTAAAAAAAAAACCGATAAGGTAACCAAGATATTTTTTTTTTTCGATTTTTACTATTTTCTGTACCAGCATTCAGTGTTTTTAATGCTGTTGCTGCAAATGGTATCATATTTAGGTGTGATTTTTGTCAAACATTTCTGAATAGTTTACTAATGTTATAAGATACCATTTTTTTAAATAACATTTTATTTGCCTTAGAAAAAAAATCTTGAATCGAAAAGTTTTGTTTTTACGATGAAAAGACCAGAATTGGAAAAATTCTCCTGTAAAAAAAATGTATGACACCAAAGTGTACCATTATTTTAAAAACTTGTAAAATTACTAAGGTTTGCAAATTGGTATAAAACTTACGTCTAGTCCTTGCGGTTACAAAGATATTGCTATGAATGTGATGAAGAAGACAGAACTGAAATTAAAATGGTACTATCTAACTTTTCTTTCTCGTAATGGCTTATGCTTGTAATCTAAGCATGTGGTTAAGCGTGTAGCGTAATTCCGAGCCGATGACGTCATCTGTTCGGAATTTGGGACCGCTACCTGCGGAGTTGCACCTCACTCAGTGTGAAAGGGATAGATAGCGCCGCTTTTGTATTTTTGGTAAATCGGTGTCTTTGTGCAGGTATTTTTTTTCCTTCACCCTTCACTCATACAGGGCTTCATTGTTGCATGATTTTATTTGTTTAGTTGACACGAATCTCTCTTCGAGTTGATACGTACGTCAGACTACTTTCGCTCCCGCTGTGCCTAACTGTTGTGTTCCTTAAAATTAAACTTGTGCTGTGTATTTGGACTTTGCTTTGCCTAACGATTTGGAACTGTTTGTGTTTTGGACGAATGACTTGGCAATCCTACGGACTTCGAAAACAATCGTTTGTGTGAGGTTGTACGTGTGTGCAGTAGTACGATGCCTCGTTACGAGTACACGCCACGGGAGTATGCCGAAATGCATTTTATCTACGGAGAAGCAAGAGGTAATGCCAGGGCGGCCGCAAGATTGTATCGTGAAAGATACCCGAACCGGGATCGACATCCCGACTATCGCGTATTCATTAGAGTGCATAACGCGCTTCTTGAGGGAAGAATTCTTGGCACCGGAGTTGGGGGTGCCAGTGAAGGGCGACCGTCACAAGTCAATGACGAAATTATTATTCGAGAAATCGAGGAAGATTCGTCGGTCTCAATTCGCGTCATAGCGCAACGCACAGGTATTCCAAGATCGACGGTACATCGAGTTCTAAAAAGGCACCGGTTGCACCCATATCACGTGCAACGTGTTCAAACGCTGACGTCACGTGATTACCCGCAAAGAGTAGCATTTTGCCAAAGGATGCTTAGAATGATACGGGCGGACCCACAGTTTTTAAATAAAATTTTATGGAGTGACGAGTCTTCATGCCGGCGAGATGGATATCTCAATTTGCATAATTTGCACAGTTGGCAGCTGGTAAACCCACATTTGATGCGAGAGGACAGGAGCCAACATCAATTTAAAATAAATTTATGGGCAGGAATAATAAATGGGCAAATAATAGGGCCCTTTGAACTACCAGCAACTCTAAACGCCGAATACTATCTGCATTTTTTAAGGAATGAGTTGCCAACGTTATTAGAAAATATTCCAGAAGACGTGCGGCAAGCAATGTGGTTACAAAATGATGGTTGCCCCGCTCACTATGCGACGGCAGTAAGGGCGCAACTCAATGAAACTTACCCTGACAGATGGATCGGCCGATTAGGACCAATTTTGTGGCCTCCGCGATCTCCTGATTTAAATCCCTTAGATTTTTTTTATTGGGGATGTTTAAAAGACAAAGTTTACAAACAACGAATAACGTCGGAAGAAGAATTACGTCAGCGCATCCAATCTGCTGTATCAGAAATAAACAACAGCCATTTTGTCCGTCGGATAAGAGCTTCCTTTATTAGGAGGTGCAGACTTTGCATTCTCGTAGGGGGACGTCAGTTTGAACATTTACTGTAAAAACAAAATAAACGATTTATTTGTATTTTTTTTTTAATTTAACCTCCTAATTTTTTTCATACGCTGAGATACCTAAACATTTTTAAGAAAATAGTTTAATTGTGCACACTTTTTCAAATTTTATTTTATTTCGTAATTTGGCACCTCTGTCAGATTCATAGCAATATCTTTGTAACCGCAAGGACTAGACGTAAGTTTTATACCAATTTGCAAACCTTAGTAATTTTACAAGTTTTTAAAATAATGGTACACTTTGGTGTCATACATTTTTTTTACAGGAGAATTTTTCCAATTCTGGTCTTTTCATCGTAAAAACAAAACTTTTCGATTCAAGATTTTTTTTCTAAGGCAAATAAAATGTTATTTAAAAAAATGGTATCTTATAACATTAGTAAACTATTCAGAAATGTTTGACAAAAATCACACCTAAATATGATACCATTTGCAGCAACAGCATTAAAAACACTGAATGCTGGTACAGAAAATAGTAAAAATCGAAAAAAAAAAAATATCTTGGTTACCTTATCGGTTTTTTTTTTACTGTTCAAATTAGTTGTTGGAAATGAGGTAAGCTACCTACCCGTTACGTTTGATCCATTATTTACGGGACACCCTGTATATTACAATCTGCCTCTAGGAAATTTTGTATTTTTTATGACGTGTTAGATATCTTATTGGTTGACAAACGTCATGTTCACGGTGCTCTGCACGTCTTGCATCGACTTGCGTGCTAGTAACAACTGAACGCTTGCGTTACTAGACTAACATTATTCTTACCTTGCACACTTGCATCGCATTGAGGTTAGCACACATGTCCACAGTACTCTGCACGTCTTGCATCGACTTGCGTGCTTGTAACAACTGCACTGCTTGCGTTATCGGCTTTAGGACGCCTAGGATTTCTTCCACCTAAAGACAAAAGTATTGGAGTCAAGTTATTCTATCTTATATATTATATCTTATAACAATTATTGTTATATAAGAATTTGTCGTGAGTCATTCGGATTACTTCCTAAATATCGACAATATCATGTGATAGGTTGCAATGAAGCATAAATAAGCGAAATTAATAAAAAAAAAAACCTACTATAATATCGCATCCCTAGATCTAAAGGGAACTAACTCAAAATTCTTAATTTTTCAGTTATGCACACCTTTGAGTCTGTCATTTCAATACCTATCGACCAATAAACCAGATTCAAAACTATTTCCAATATTCGACTCCAAACATTGGAAATAGTTTTGAATCTGGTTTATTGGTCGATAGGTATTGAAATGACAGACTCGAATGTGTGCATAATTCATAAATTAATAATTTTGAGTTAGTTCCCTTTAGATCTAGGGGTGCGATATTATAAACGCGAAAGTTTGTATGTATGGATGTATGGATGTATAGATGTATGGATGTATGGATGTTTGTTCCTCTTTCACGCAAAAACTACTGAACGGATTTGGATGAAATTTAGAATACAGATAGTTTATTACGTGGATTAACATATAGGATACTTTTTATCCCGGTAGTACGTTCCCGCGGGATAATTCCGACCTCGACACGGGCGAAGCCGCTGGCAAAAGCTAGTAATTAATAAAAAGAAGAAATGTTATCCTCTTATGGAAGTATCGTTCTATTTCTTTTAAAGCGTATATTTGCTCTTTATTCTCCTCTCTCTCAATCAGTCTTACCAAGAGGTAATATGATACCCCCCTTGCTAAGACTGGTTGTCAGACTTTCAGGCTTCTGACGACCCATAACGACTACCAAAGATACACGAAAGACAGCCGGGACCAACGGCTTAACGTGCTTTCCGAGGCACGGAGGGGTCTTGGTATGTAAAGATGGTCACCCATCCACGAATTCCATTCATCATCCATCATTTTAGCCGCAAGACGTCCACTGCTGGGCTTAGGCCTCCCCCAATTTGGGGGGCTTTGCCATAATCGCCACGCTTGGCAGGTGGGTTGGCGATCGCAGTATGGTGGTAAAATGCATAGAGAACGCTGCTGCCCATTCTCTAGTAAGTCCCTCAGTCGCCTTTTACGACACCCACAGGAAGAAATGGGGTGGTGTTATTCTTTACGTCCGGCACCACACGGTACGGGGAGTGTTACGGGGAGTCCGTTTCTACGCAGTGAAGTAGTACTCGGGGTGGATCTGCCTTAAATCCAACCACAAACAAGCGTACACAACCGTGGTCTGGGGGGTTCGTGTTCACACGCCGTCAACTATTGACGCATGATGCAGGCCATCCATCGAATCCCATTATGTATATTTAATAGATTAATTATTAAGTCTGTATAAATTGCCCCGGGCGCCGGGAGTCGATTGCGGACTCCCGGCCACCGTAGGCGCGAGCTTGCGGGTGGCGAGCAATAGGTAGCTCGCCGCCCGGTAAGGACCAAGCTCGGGTCGACGGCGCGTAGTGTTCCATGCGCGCCTCAAAGAGATGTCAGCAGTACTGAAGGGGTCTGCTAGGACCGATGCCTGCCGGGGTGACGTGATTGTTCGAAAGAGATACCGTGACCCTGGCACATGGGCAACTGAAGGAACACGGGTGGGTTTTAGTCAGTAAAAGTCTGACACGCCCTCCCGCTCCGCCCAGAGCGGGAGAAGTCATTTGATGATTTCCCATCCAAAAAAAAAAAAAAAAGTCTGTATAAATTACGTCTAAGTTTTCTGTTAAAGTTAAAATAAACAAGGTACTTACGCTCTTCTGTCCATACTCAGCGAGATGCTCCTTGATCCAGGTCTCGAGATGGCTAATGTTGTACCGTATCTGCAGCCCCTTGGCCCAGCAGCACAGGTCCTTGCGCAGCAGCAGCTGGTTCAAGCTGTACGCGCAGATGTAGTAGAACAGCTGGAACGAGGAGGAAAATTATGGAAGAGTATACAGAAAGAAAGAAGAAGAAAGAACATACTTTAATTTGCGGGAAACATGACGAAAAGGAAGACCAAAGTCAACAAAAATTAAAGAAAAATCATGGGGGAAAACTTGCGTCATATTCAAGCAAAACAGTCATCGCTCAGCAAAATGCTGCGACCCTACTAGAATAATTTTAGGAAAAAATAATTAATTAAACGCTGAGATACTTATAAATTATTTTTTGATCATCAGCCTAAACATAAAATTTGAGAAACCTAGCTTCGAAACTGACGGACTTTCATACAAACTTCCACCCCCTATTTCACCTCTGAACGGGGGGTTAGTAGGGGCGGGGGGGGTAGTTTCCTAAGATCCTCTCTTAGCTGACGTCTCCTACTCAAATCTATCTCTGTGCCAAATTTTGTCTTCGTAAGTCCAGTAGTAGTTATTGAGATTTCTTGATTAATCAGTGAGTGAATGTATGAGGGAGTGACCTTTCGGTTTTAAATATCGCACATCCTCTAAAAAACCGGCCAAGTGCGAGTCGGACTCCCGCACCGAGGGTTCCGTACAAACCTGCAGGAATTCACGGTTTATGCATAAGATTTATGTTTATGAAATTAATTTTTTTTTTTTAATTTTTATATTTGAGTTGACTGAATGAAAGGTAAATTGTGGTTTACGAATTATGACGTATTAAAAAAAAAACTACTTACTAGATCTCGTTCAAACCAATTTTCGGTTGAAGTTTACATGGTAATGTACATCATATATTTTTTTTAGTTTTATCATTCCCTTATTTTAGAAGTTACGGGGGGGTGGGACACATTTTACCACTTTGGAAGTGTCTCTCGCGCAAACTATTCCGTTTAGAAAAAAATGATATTAGAAACCTCAATATCATTTTTGAAGACCTATCCATAGATACCCCACACGTATGGGTTTGATGAAAAAATATTTTTTGAGTTTCAGTTCTATGTATGGGGAACCCCAAACATTATTGTTTAAAAAAAAAATGATATTAGAAACCACAATATCATTTTTGAAGACCTATCCATAGATACCCCACACGTATGGGTTTGATGAAAAAAAAATTGAGTTTCAGTTCTATGTATGGGGAACCCCAAATATTATTGTTTTTTTTGTGAAAATCTTAATGCGGTTCACAGAATACATCTACTTACCAAGTTTCAACAGCATAGCTCTTATAGTTTCGGAAAAAAATGGCTGTGACATACTCGGACAGACAGACAGACAGACAGACATGACGAATCTATAAGGGTTCCGTTTTTTGCCATTTGGCAACGGAACCCTAAAAACTGTCATAACACAAAAACAAGTAAAACAAAGTGTTTTTATATGTGTTCTTACTTTGTTTTCGTGTTTTGACAGTTTTTTAGAGGATGCGCGATATATAGATTATTGGTTTGAATTAAAACTATTAACTCGTACTTATCAATTGAACTTATACCCTGTAATCTAGGAAAAAAAAACCATGACTTATATCTATTTTTTATATTTATTTGCCAGTTGAATCTCTGTCATGGTATCATGAATATAGGAAAACGTTGTATTATTTATATCTGTTTGTGTATGAATGTGTCAGTAGCGAGGAGTATAATTATGGCCAAGGTCTCAAAAAAATAAAATAAAAACATTATTCGTGATATAAGCTTGGTTTTTTTAAGAGAATTCTGTATGGGAAATTTGCTTTTATTTGCATTTTTTTTTTTTTTAGTAATACTTAAAAAATAATTGTACAGGTGCCAGTACACAAAGCTACAATCTGTCAAATTTCTTTGATACGTTTTCGACTGGAAGTATCATGTACTAGATAGACTGCGAAAATTTCACAGTTTCGAGTAGCTTGATGTGCTGGCATCTGTACCTTGAAATATTGCATAGTAGATCGGTGGGAGCTAGGATTTCTTAAAGGCAAGTCGATAGGAATCGGCTTGTATTGACCCGTCGCCACTCGAATGTACATACCTGTTTAAATATCATGAGTCTCAGCGGCTGGTCGACGGCGAAGGTGTGCAGATGGTCATGCGTGGCCGTGAGCTCCAGCTTGAGGCGCTGCGGGCCGGCGCCGGCCTGCGGCGGGCGCGCGGCCGGGCCCGACAGACCCGAGATCTCCTCGTGCTCCAGGATGGCCGGCACGATCAGACGCTCTAGCTGCCTCTCCAGAAGGTGGATCAGGCCTAGCCCGGGGAAGAACCATTCATCACAATCATCATCATTTCCACATCTGAAAGACGGCAGGCAAGTAGGCGATCGCAGTATGGTGGTAAAATACATAGAGAACGCTGCTGCCCATTCTATAGTAAATCCCAAGAGGCGACCTCTTACTATATTTACGTGCAGCAGCACACGGAACACTACCACTCATGAGAATATTACATTAACGATTTTCAGGTTATATTTTAGGTATGAATGTCGATGGCTAGAAGAGAAGGGAGTTGACTCTAAATGACTGAAAGATTTATTATTTTTTGTTTTTCAGTTTTTGCGGCGGTTTAATTTTTTGTTCTAGGTAGCAATAAAAATAAAAAGCGTGCTACTCTCATTACACTTCCAGGTAATTTTTAGGTCGGAGAGTGACAATAGAATACTTTTTATATCCTGGAAAAATGCACAGCCCGGAGACCATGGGAGCCAAGCCACGGATAAAAGCTGGTGGCCTAGATATCTCCCACCAGATGTCCTAAATTTATACTATGACTAAGGGACTTACTAGAGAATGGGCAGCAGCGTTCTCTATGCATTTTACCACCATACTGCGATCGCCAACCCGCCTGCCAAGCGTGGCGATTTTGGCAAACCCCCCAAATTGGGGGAGGTCTATGTCCAGCAGTGGACGTCTTTCGGCTGAAATGAATATGATGCTACCTAAGACTTGATTACGTAGTTGCAGTCTTACCCTGGTATATCCAGACGGCGATGTCGCTGAGCACCTGCCGGTACTCCGACAGGTCAAAGATCCGCAGACACTGCTGGTTCTGACGCGGCGTGTTCGCTGATTGGTAGATCGTGTCGCCGCTGTATTGGCGGAGGTTGTTTAGGAGTCTGTAAAGGAGATGAAAACATATTTTTTCAACCAAGTTACGTTTTACTCTTTAAGGGGGATGCTCCGACCAGCCCGCGAAATTATGTCATACAATTATGTCTACATATGTCTTTCGGGCGCGAATAATATTTTAATAAACATACAACCTAGCACTGGCCTGCGAATTGCAAAAAACGTAAGAAAATTTGAATTTCGCGGGCTGGTTGAAGCATTCACCTTAATACCTCGTTTCGTTCCGATTGACGTAAGACGCAAATATAGCACTTACTAAATCCGTGTGTTAACGCAATGTCAGACATTTTACCTCAGATACATCACTTATTGGAAGTTATCGTGGAGACGTAATGAGAGCTTCCGATAAGTGGTGTGTGCGTGTGTCCGTGTGTGTAGTGTGTGATTAATAATGATTCTAGTAGACATTGTTGACCCCTCCTAGGTTCAGGAGGACGTCTCTAAAATTCCTATTAATTTAAGAATTTAAAAAATACCCTGACCAAAACTAAAACCTCTAAATAGTAAATACACATATCGGCCGTTTAAGTTTAATAAGAAGTTATTTAGATTAAAAGATCGTAGTGTCGAAACCGCTGAACCGATTTTGATAAAACATGTACAAAAACCACCAACAGAAAGCCAGTTTTAAATTTTAAAAACCGCATCCAAATCGGTTCACCCGTTTAAAAGCTACGGTGCCACAGACAGACACACATAGCGGTTAAACTAATATCACCCTTCCTTTTGCGTCGGGGGTTAAAAATACATATTTATTTTTCTACTTACCTAAGCATATTAGCGAGCCACAACGCGTTATACTCGACGCTTTCCGCGCGTTTCTTCAGCGTTTTCTTGACGGCTGTTCGGACCGCTTTCATGAGTTGATGCATCTTAGGCTCATCATCTACGTGGTCCATATGTCTCAGCATCATAAACAGAATGTATGCCGGTAACCCGGGGAGGAGAGTCACTGCTACTTTGGGCTTCAAGTCTGTGGGAGGAAAGTTACATTTTGAGTGAATATTATTTATGTTTGAGTCATGGTTTATTTTGATTTTATCATTAAAAATAGGTGTTTCTACACCCTTAAAGAAAGTACAGGTGTATACAAACTCTTCGACTAAAATTAGCACCTATACTTTTTCACAGGTCTCGGCACTATCTTCTTGATAAAATCCGAAATCGTAAATTGAAAATAATATGTATGACAGTATTTTAGACTGGCCTGTTAGTCTAGTGGTTAGTGACCCTGACTGCAAAGACTGAGGTCGTGGGTTCGATTCCCACCCAGGACAAATGTTTGTGTGATGAGCACAATCATTTGTTCTGTGTCTGGGTGTAATTTATCTATAATATGTATCATATATATTTAGAAATATATAAGTATATTTATCAGTTGTCTGGTTACCATAGTACAGGCTCTGCCTAGTTTGGGATCAGATAACGGTGTGTTGGTTGTCCTAAGATATTTATTTAGTTATTAGTACCTGTTTGATAAGTGAAATCTAATTTAATAAAACGTGGCGAAAGAAACTGTTAATGGGCTTTACCAACTATATTGGGGTCGGCTACCAGTTTAACCGGACGCAGCTGAATACCAGTATTTTACATGGAGCGACTGTCTATCTGACCTCCACAACCCAGTTACTGGGTAAAACGATACCTTTTGGTAAGACTGGTGGTCAGACTTTCGAGCTTCTGACGACTTTCAAAGATCTACAAATGACAGCCGGAAACAATGGCTTTACGTGCTTTACGAGGCATGGAGGGGCCTTGGTATTTAATGACCCACCCATCACCCATCCACGGACCAACCGTGGTAAGACGCCATCCATAATTTACGTCACACGTTAAGGGGGGAAGGGGGTCGACGAATTGTGACATTGTGTGACAAGGGTGTGGGAGGGGCCCTACATTTTGTGACGTCACATTTCAAAATTGAATATACATATTTAAAGTACTATTAAAACACGAGTATGAACTATGAAAGAAAAATTTCAATAAAAATTCAATGTCTAGATGTAAAATTGCAAAATATGTGACGTCACACTAGGGAGGGTGGGGTCTCACAAATGTGACCAGCTGTGACAAGGAAGGGGGGAAAAAAAAAAAAAACATGAAACTTGTGTGACGTAATTTATGAATGGCCCCTAAGCGTAGCTTAGCTTGATCGACCGATCCGTACGGGTTTTATTACTTAGCAACAAGTCTCTCTTTTGAGATAATAATTAGTGTAAATTGAAATTAAACCTATTGCAGGCAGTATAAAAGCCAATTATTTTTAAAAGAGTAACCGTGGAGTTTCTAGCCGGCTCTTCTCCATAGGAATCAACTATTTGGAACCATGCACTTAGCTTCTGACGTTTCATAAATGCCCATGTAGGTTTATATGAAATAAAAATAATTTGATTGATTGAAACTTTGCACACTTATCAAGGACCGATGACGCCATTTGTGCCATTATCCTGCCCAGGTTTACCAGGCAAAACAGAAAAACACGCTTTTGTAGCCAGTCGAACAAAAAAAATATAAACTAGAAAAAAACGTCGGTGCTTGATCAATTAAAAATAGCTCGAAAAAGCCCCCCCCCCCCCACGCTATTTCCATTATTTTCTACTTTTCAGTTTGGTGTTCTATGAAAGCGTATTTTTTAGTTTTTAAACTATTATTTCTTTATGTTGACTTGATTTTTTGCAGATCAGGGTGCTTACTCTCGAATATAATTCCAATCGATCGACATTGGTCAAACGTCAGTTGGTTGAGTTAAACGTCAGGGATTAGCTAGACTCAGTGAGTCCAGCCAATCACTGACGCTTGACTGACAATTCCAATGTCGAACTATTGGAATTATATTCGAGAGTAAGCACCCAGAACAGTCACTGGAATAGTCTCGAACCTAAGACTACTGTCTTGGTTACTGTCACATTCCTCACAAATACTTACCAGAAATAAGTTTCTTGATGATAAGTCCCTCGTCCTGGATCTTATACTCGAACATGCCAAGGTACTCGCGCTCCTTCTTGCGCGTCACCGCCGCCATTTCTAGCGTCATTGACGCGTTCGGCTGGGCTGTTGAGTCTGTGAAGACAAAAGTCTAACATGAAATAACACATAACATCACACCTTTAATTCCTGTAGAGTAAGGCATACCTGTAGACCTGTATACCTGTACCTGTGTCCTTGGGGTATACCTGTAGTACAGACGCTAGGACATAAAGCTACTACAATCCACCAAATATCTATAATAGATTTTCAACTTTATCGCTATTGTTTCGTCCCGTGACCACAGACAACCGAGCGTACGACAGTTTTTTGTTTACTCTGTGCGCCTGCGCACCATGACGTGTAACGAAGTGATAACTGTCACTTGTCAGTTTGATTTTGACACTTGATTTTGGTCTTGAAAAATGGTTGGTTGGTTGGAATTTTGGCTTGCGAATATTGTTATTATAAATCTTGTTGAATCTATAGTTTTGCGGACAATTTGTTGTGATCCGATTGTTTTGTGTGTAAGCAACCCCTTTTGACGATATAGAACGGGTTTATTTTGGAATTTGATTGAAATAGTTTGAGGTGATAGTGACCTTGGAACCGCGTGCTTGAAATCTTTAGCGTATTGAAGCGGCTTGGAATCTGGGAATACTTACAGATTCACTACACAGTACAATATACACTCATTTACACACATAAATCCAGGTAGTCTCCAGAGCCAATTATCCTCAACCAGGTGAGTGATTGAATATTTGTATTAATCAGCTCCGCGCACGGCGGCAGTTCGACCCACGCTTGCCCAGGGCCCACCATCGCGCTTCCACATAATTTGTTTAAATCCTATGGTCAAGGCCTTGGATTGGCGTCGAACAGCTATAGTATTAGGTTAAAGATTGATTGTGAAAACTTGACAGTTTCGGGTAGCTTGATATACTGGCGTCGTACACCCACATTAAGACTGACTGCTACACGCGAAATGTGGATGTAATACGGAATAAATCGTGGGTATCATTTTCATAGTTTTCGAGGGTGCTAAAGCCGATAATGCGGTTATAAAATGTAAATCCAAGATGGCAGCTGCAAAACCATTCAAGTTTTCTTTTCAATGAAGGTCGTTTTGCGGGTATTGCACAAGGAACTTCATTCCTGACAGACGTCCCCCAATCACACTTGCTTTTTTTAGACTTTTGAGGAAAATAATAACGGCATTCGGAAAATCCAGCCAGGACGCAGTTCCGCGAGATATGTTCGAAAGAGTTACCGTGGCCCTGGTATAGGCAACTGAAGGAACACGGATGGGTTTTAGTCAGTAAAAGTCTAACACGCCCTTCCGCTCCACTCAGAGTGGGGGAAAGGTCATTTGATGATTTACCACCCAAAAAAAAAGGAGGGAATACAAATAGTTGCGACAAATAATAATTAAAATAAATTTCATTCCGTAGTTTAGCCATTTAGAATTCTTTTCCTTAGCATGTGAGTTTGGCATATTCAGTAGCGGTTTTAAAACTTATAAATGATAAATGTTTTTATTTCTTTAAGTAGGTTTGTACAAACACTTTTTTACGTCAATGATAATTTTTTTTAAACTAGATGAGTATAATATGATGAATCATAACGCAACATAACGTTTGTGTGTGTGTCTGTGAATGTGTATTTACCGTTATTATCAAGTATATCGTTGACATCTTCGATGCCGACTTCCTTTAGCTTGTTGACCAGCATTCGTATTTGATTCTTGTACCGACGACAGCTTTCTGATAGTTTGTCTACACGTTCCTGTTGAGTAACATTAAAGGAATTCAAGTTATTTTATTCTTTTATTTGAATATCTGTGGGGTAATTTTGTTTTTAAAACAACATTTCAAACACGTGGAGAAGGACACTCTTGCGTTATTTTAGGATAACTTTTGCTCGCCCATCGCCAGGTGGTCTTCCTGAGAGATCTTAACTTTGATAGATACTTTCAAAACTAATTCAGTTATACGGAAGAACATATCATCATATACCTAGCTTTTTCTCAACTATGTGGGGGTCAGCTTCCAGTCTTACCGTATGCAGCTGAGTACCAGTATTTTACCAGGACCGACTGAGTATCTGACCTCCACACTTCAGTTACTGAGTAATACTATACCCCTTGGTAAGATTGGTTATCAAGACTTTCTGGCTTCTGACGACCCGTAACGACTGTAATCTACAAATGACAGTCGGAACCGCCAGTTTAACATGCTTTGCGAGGCATGGAGAGGTCTCGGTGTATAAGATGGTCACCCATCCATGGACCAACCGCGGCAAGCGTAGCTTAACCAGATCGATCAATCCGTAAGGTCGTTATTACTTAACCACAACCCCCTCCATTTGGAAGAACACAGTGAATAGGACGTAAAGAATACCATTCCATTTACATTCCATTTCTTCCCGTGAGTGTCGTAAGAGGCGACTAAGGGACTTACTAGAGAATGGACTGCAGCATTCTCTATGTATTTTATCCGCCAGCCAAGCGTGGCGATCATGGCAACCCCCCCCCCCCATTTTTTTGGGGAGGGTTATGTCCAGCAGTGGACGTTTTTCGGCTGAAATGATGATGAGTATTTATTTACCTGTAACGCCATGCTCTCAGCCGCCAACCTGATGATCTCATTCTGTGCAAATTCTTGAGTCTTGTTCTTGGGTTCAGCGCTCAGATCTGTACTGAGCAACCTACAACAATAAGCTATGTTTAAGTAACCAATATAGGAAGATTTAAAAATAATATTATGGTAATTAAACTATTCATCTAAGGACAAATTAAACTAAATGGCGAAGTTTCACAGAATTTTTAAGTTATGATTATTTTTTGTTTTGTCATTAAGTATTATCTCCAAATAATTGATTAATAATCCCAAACATTGTCTTTATGCATGCTTAATCTTTGTGAAATTTTATTTAGAACTAGCTGTGCCCGCGGTTTCGACCGCGTGGACGTCGAAAAATCTACCAGGAAAAAAGTAGGCCAAATTACTCCTTATAAAATCAGATATCGGCCAATGAAACTCGTCAAAATGGGTTTAGCCGTTTCGGAGATTTACCGGAAAAAACCGGACAAACATAAAAACTTTTTGCCAAAAAATTTAACCGCCGAAAAAACTGAAAAGCAAAAAATAATATACCTTAAAATTATGAGTCGGCGCTTTGAGTGACCTTTGTTCATTGATTTTGCAACGCCGACTCATAATTTTAAGGTTTATTATTTTTTGCTTTTCAGTTTTTTCGGCGGTTAAATTTTTTGGTAAAAAGTTTTTATTTTATAATTTTTTGTGGCTTTAATGTACTTATATATATCGGACTTTTCTGTATAAAGTTATGCGTGGTTAAACATTAGAATCAGTGAGTGAACAATCAATCATCACCTGTTTTCTGACCCTTAGGGTTTGATTTTGTTTTCCAAATTTATATGGGACCACCCTCGGAGTATACCCTTTCCAATGAAAATAGAATTATCACAATCGGACTACTATGTAAAAAGTTATGCGTGGTCATACATAAAAAAAAAAACAAACAAAAAAAAAAAATATGCGCGTCGAATTGATAACCTCCTCCGTTTTTTTTTCGATTTATTCGTTATTATATATTATATACTACAATGAAAGTTACACCCGTACCAAAATAAAAGTCTCATTAATATTCTAGAGGTATGGGATATCGATAGAAACACCGTATAGAAGATATATACATCCCTGTAAAACACTAACCGTCTTATTACAAAACGCGAACTTGTGTTTGTTTGGTGGTATAAACCCTGATCTAAATAAAAACTTTGTTTTGTATTTAGGGGGGCTGGATGCAGGACGCATCAATATTTTTAAAAAAACAGCCCCGGGGGCTCTTTCTCGTATAGGGTCGCAGCATTATGCTGAGCGATGGCCGTTTTGCGTGGATGTGACGCATGTTTTCCCCTAGCTTTTTCTTTTTTGTGTGTCTGGCCTTTTTTGCGTCATGTTAACCGTAAATAAACATATTTTCTTTTTTTTTTTTCTACGTGACGACGCAAAACAATGTCATTAGGTTCATTGTCATGGCCGTTTTTTGACACTTGTCTAGAAGAACTTATTCGAATGTGTATAGATTAGTAATTAATGTATATTGTCTGTGACCTTCCACCATCTAACTTAATTTGTCCTTTTAATTTTGGAAGTCAAGAACAACAAGGAATATTGCCCATTCAAGATGTAGTTTTCTATAGAGAAGTGTGACTACTATTTAAATAAACACGTTAGTATATTTAAAATATATTAATTTATTGTTGTTAGGTCTAAATTACAGTATATTGGTGCCGATTCTGTTGTACAAAATTCTCTAAACTAAACTAAAAATCACAAAAATTTGGTTTATTCCTGTCAAACGACGATTTCCTATTCTGAAATAGACTAAAGTGACACAACTTAACTATATTTTAGTTTGACAGCACTAAGATTGCACTGAGTTATTAGTTTAGTCAAAATGACAATTTTGCTATTCTGAGTTTGCCGGTTTTCACCAAAAATTTTGACTATAATAATTTATTTTGACTAAATCTGACTAAGTATTTTTAATCGCGATTAAAAAGGTGTGGAATAAAACTAGTGGCCATGAACAAAAATTCACACCAACGCCTCGCCTTCACGTGCAAAAACAGTGCTGTATTTTTTATTTTGCTTATATCTCGAAAATGGTGTGTCCTATCGCAAAAATGATAATGAAATTTTCGACCCCTTTTATGAAACCCCGGAACATTTAAATCTCAACACGTGGGATTTTTTTTTTTCTCAAACCAAAATTGCAAAATTCCATATAAAACACGTCCAGGCTGCCCGCTGGCGCGCGCCTTCGTGTCTAAAAAATTAATTGCGTAGCGCACACAAGTACGACGTTGCGAAACCAAAAGAAAAAAAAAACCACGTTGGATTGTCAAATTCGTTTTTAGTCGTGTCAAAATAGTTTTTAAATTTAGAGATTTTTTCTTGCAGAATAGCGTTAAAATTCTCATAGCCAAAAGTAAGGAATTTTAGAGATAGTTTAGTTAGTTTAGTTCGGTGTACAACAGAATCGGCACCATTATATGATATATTTAGCCAATACTGACGACACCCGTTCAAGAAAAAATAATAATATATTTCTGTTGCTTATCTTTCAAAGTATTATCAAGCACCCTATTCTGTTTATATGTAGTTGTAGAATCTTCGTTCCTTATGACACTTCCATCCATATTAAACACTATGCTTTCTGGTTCCCTTTTCTATCGTTATATTATTTATTTAATACTTTAAGCACACAAATGTACAGAGACGGACTTAATGCCATAGGCAGCTTAATACGACAGGATATAACAGGATGAAATTGAAAATAAATTTGCTCGACTAGCTAGTCAGCGCCGTTGTGATCGATTACAAACAGTTGGATCTAGTACTGCACTATACAGAAACAGTATTTTTGTGATGGCTCCAAAGATCTATAATAAATTACCAAAATGTATAAGGAGTGAAGATAGTGTCAGCAAATTCAAAAGTCAATTGTAGTTATTCCTAATAGATAAGACGTATTACTGTAACGAAGAATTTTTAAATGATAAAATATGACATTACCAGTCCATAGAATTATTACCAGTCCTTTAATATAATTTACCATTGACATGCATGTAAAAGATAATTTTTTTTTGATTAATTATGTACAAATAATACATTTAATTGAAATTTTTAATATGGCATTACTAGCCCTTTTATATACTTTACTATTGACATGCATGTAAAAATAAATTATAATTGATTAATTATCTATTCAAATACATAAAATTGGCATTATTAACACGAACGTGACATTGCATTGTATAAATTCAGATTTATTACTACTAACTTAATATATTTGAACACCAATTTTCATTGGTAGGGCATAGAGCTCGACTAGAATGTAAACATAAGACCTTTATTACCTGTGTTCACAAATAAAGACTGATTGATTGATTGATTGAATATGTACGCCAAATCTATACTAATATTACAAAGCTGAAGAGTTTGTTTGTTTGATTGAACGCGCTTATCTCAGGAACTATTGGTTCGAATTGAAAATTTTGTAATGGATTGCCTATTTACCGAGGAAGGCTATAAGCTAAATAGCATCACTCTAGGAAGTAAGGAGCCGAGCAAAAATTAAAAGTTATGAATATGAAGTACTGGAACGGTTAGGCGGTTCGATGCAACGGGGCGAGTTGGGGCAGCAAGAAATTTGAAGATTTGATCAGAAACTAGTTAAAATATATAATTCAAAGTGTTATAAAGAAAAAAATCGAGTATGTCATTACAGTGATCGGATATTCGGATGCATATTTACCTAATGTTACTATTTTGCTGTGAAAGCACGGAAGCGGCTTCGTATTTATTATTAAAGCCGGATTTCTTGGATCATATTTATTTAAAATTAATGTTTAACCCCAGATTCAAATACATATGTGTGTAGGGTGGTATGTGTTAGTTAAAACAACACTCAAAACACAGTAAAAAACCCCCCATTCCATATTAGCCAACATTTCAACTTTAGGTGAATATGCATTTGAATATCCGAGCTCCTCCTTCTTAATTACTAGGAAAGGGATGCACATATATGACATACGTGCGCGAAGGCGTTCGTTTTAAGAAATGACAATTTATAATGACTACTATGACTAAACTTCTTCTTTTGAACTGGCGCAAGTTTACAATTTCATCTTGTATTAATCTTATCCTTCCATAATTTTGATTTAATTTATTGAAGTCTTCCTTTTTCCTTTTTTCCTTTTACTTTTGGCCAAACTTAAATAATGAAACACGACAGTCAGACGTGGTCTCTGTCTGTCCGCACGAGTCTGTTTTAAAACAAAGCATCGATCGTAGCATATGTCGAGCGGCACGCGTAGCATGACCACCATACAAGACATATAATAATTAGGTATTATATAATATAGCACAATAATGTCAATAATAAATTAATTAATTGTAATAATATATTATAATTAACTAAATAATATTATTATGATTAAAATAAAAAAATCAAATTCTTCTTAAAATATAGAAACTAAATATACGAATTACAATATGAAATATGTAAATAAAAACGTAATAAACAATAATAATATACAATTTAATATATTATTGTTAAAAATACAGACCAATATTAAGAATTTACAGGAAAATAATTAAAGCGCCCTTCCTCTATTCTAATTAGAATTTAAAATGTTGCTGTGCCCTGCAGGGTCTATAATTGTTTCTACATATGTTAATATCCACCATCTGTATACATTATGGAATGCAATAAAGATTTGAGATTTGAGAAAGAACTTTGTCTATTCTTGATAGAATAGAGATAGAAATGTCATGCTACGCCAGCATAAAACGGTACAAATCTTTCTATAATCTTTAATTTGTCTTTAGTCTGTCTACAATCTGTGATTTTGTCTATTCTTTCGTCGACGAAACACCTTTCTACGGTGGTCATGCTACGCCTGCAGGTGTTATGTTACTCTTAAGATCTGTCAAGACAGTGTGAGGAATGTACTTCTAATACCTGTTGACTTGTAATACAGGCATTTTACGCTTAATTCAGACACCAGCACCTCACAATTATTAAATAACAAAACAAATAATATGTAAAACCTAGAATAAGCTTGTCATTGTGAGGAGTAATAAAATATTTTGATTTGATTGAATAGTAAGCCACATATGGGACGTCTGCTCAAGCTGAAGCTTATAAGGTAAAAAAAAAAAAACATAATTTGCATCGCACGCCTTACACTGTCTTAACCATGGTCTGAACGCATCTTTATAAAGTATTATAATTAATGAGGATGCAACAACAATACAGAGTGGCGATTGGGTTATCACATTAAATAGTACAGTGGTTATAACAAGTTGTTATCAGTTACTTAAAATAATAAAATTCAAATTAGGCGGGTTGGCGATCGCAGTATGGTGGTAAAATGCATAGAGAACGCTGCTGCCCATTCTTTAGTAATTCCCTTAGGCGCCTCTTACGACACACACAAGAAGGAATTGAGTGGTGCCATTCTTTACGTCCAGACAGTTTATTAATTGTGTATGTGTTGTGGCCTGTTAGTCTAATGGTAAGTAACCCTGACTGCTAACACTGAGGTCGTGGGTTCGATCCCCACCCAGGACAAATCTTAGTGTGATGTGCACAATCATTTGTTCTGTGTCTGGGTGTAATTTGTCTATAATATGTATGTATTTAGAAATATATAAGTATATTTATCAGTTGTCTGGTTACCATAGTACAGGCTCTGGCTAGTTTGAGATCAGATAACGGTGTGTTGGTTGTCCTAAGATATTTTATGTTTAAAATAAGTTAAATATTATGGTTTACATTAATATGGTAACCTAATCGCCACCCCGTATAGATGAAAATGAAGTGCCATCTTAAATAACAAAAATACATTTATTTGAATAACATAAAAACAAAAATATACTCTTAAAACTTAAACATATTGATGTAAAGGTCAAATTAACAACTTATAAACTAAAAACATATCATTTTGAATACAGTCAGTGTCAAATGTACTATGACTTTTGTGCAGGTACATGCAATATACTTCGTCGGGTCGTTATAACCGTGTCTTCGGAATTCCACTTGGATATTAGTATAATCTTCGCCACTGAAATGTAGATTTTATAACTAAACTTCAATTCAGAATCTTAGATAACTCTCAAGTTTTGGAAAAACAAACTTCATGTCTTGCACGACAAAGTTCAAATTGGATTGCAACGAAAATTTATTTAGGACTTGAGAATTTGTCACTCAAAAATCAACTAAGGCTCTGAAATGTAGATTTTATAGCTAAACTTAAATTCAGACTTTTGAGAATTCTCAAGTTTTGGAAAAACAAACTTCATGTCTTGCACGACAAAGTTCAAAGGAAGTGGGTAAAGATTAGAACATTTATCACCTAACATAGTCATGAAAATTCAAAGTATTCATTGACGTCATGTTTTTGTGTTTATGTGAAGTTTAGGTATCGACCTTTACATCTCATCTCTCTCATTTACATTCGTTCATTTGTCGAGCACATACTTAATGCAAATTTAGGACGTATATGGTTTTCTCATGGATGCCATTGTCAGAATGGAACTAAATTGAAATGGGACCACACAGGAAGCACCAGCTTTCAAATAAAAAAAGAATCATCAAAATCGGTTGACCCAGTCAAAAATTCTGAGGTAACAAACATAAAAAAAATACAGTTGAATTGAGGACCTCCTCCTTTTTTTGAAGTCGGTTAAAAATCCATTTAAACAGGGAATCAGTGTCGTGCATTGCAGGGAGGCACTAGGCCGCCTATTCTTGTCTAGGCAGACAAACGCGGGTTTCTTTTAGGTATGATAATTTAGTTCGTTTCTTAATAACTTCGGGACACACATTAAATGTAAATGACAGACTTATGGTGTTTTTTCGAGGTAAGCACTGCTTATACATCGTGACATTTTGATAGTCTTACAACGGCAGCCCACTTCATGTAACCAAGGACTACAACACATCCATACAATTTTTTTTTTTTTTAAATGAACATTTGAATTAACTAAAAATAAAAATATCATTCACTAGCTGACCCAGCGAACTTCGTATCGCCTAAGATTCAAAATGTTGTAATAAACCTTCCAAGTTTGACAACCTGGTACGCGGTGGTGATCTGGTAAGCGTTTTCTAGCTGATACTCATATGTTTGGGTAGCTCCTACTCGGTTATGATAACCTGTTACTTCGAAGGCATAAAGCGTTTTCTGGCTGACACTGCTGTTTAATAAGCTCATACCAAGTTATGACCGCCTGGTACCTCGAAGGCAAAGTTTTTGTCATACCACGTTTTATAGTGAAATGTATTCTCTTTGACGTTTTATGTCACATCACACGAGAACGCGGTCGAAGGGGATAAAAAGTATCCTTTGCCAAAAGCAAAAAAAAAAAAAAAAAAAAGTATCCTATGTCCTTCTCCTGGCTCTAAACTACCTCCCTGCCAATTTTCAGCTAAATCGGTTCAGCCGTTCTTGAGTTATAAGTGAAGTAACTAACACGACTTTCTTTTATATATATAGATTATGATGACGTAGACCGCAGTTTGAAATTTGATATTTTGTCTCATGGAAAAGGAATGATCTAGTCGATTCGTGCACTGGGTAGGTACGTTCTCTGCCGTATGATATGTAAATATTATTAACAGGAAGTTTCATAATTCTACTGCAATATTTATTTTTCTTAGTACCTATTATCCTAATTAATGGTAACAATTTTTAATCACGACTAGAGGTATATCATGTCGGATACATTGAGTGGAAAACTTTTGTAAGCCGACTAAAATGTCATGGTGTATATGCCTATATGCAATGCACGCCACTGCAGGGAATGAACAGGGTCCATCCAGCTTGGGTCCTGTTCCTGATGCCGACAGACCGCAATATTTTTCATATTATTAAATGTTTTTGTGTTTTTTTTTTATGTATTTAATATAAAGATGATTAATAAACGACAAAATAAGAACTATCATTTACATAGTTTAGTCTCACACACTCTGCACATCAACATTAATGTATGTAACTTAGATATAACCAACCTATATCTTACACATTGTTAAAAAAGATTATTTACAGAAACCAATAAATAAGATTGCACTTACTTTTGATATTTCTCATTCTCTTCTCTTAACTTCTCGATCTCCGATTTTGACTTCGATATGTGTTCTGAATAGAATTTCTTCTCTGCTATCAATTCTTCTTGTAGTTGCCTGTAAGAAAGAAAATATTAAGGAGTTGTATTGCTGATTTTAGTAGGTTTAATTATTATAATTCCCATATTTTAATCAATAAACTACCTGACACTGACCTGCAAAAAACGTTTTAAGTAAAATTGAATTTCGTGGGCTACCTTAGCGCATCACAATTGGAAAAATGTCAGCAACGAAAACACTTCATCTTAATTAACACAAAATTAGTAAAAGAAGTGCATCGACACTTCATTTTAAGCCTCGTATACATAGTAAACATTTGTTTAGCAACAGTTGATCAACGTTATTGATGAACGGCGAGAATGTTGCTGGAAACTTTGTTTAAATCAGTATGGGTTGTCCACACGGCAGTCCGCATTAAAATGTTGCCCGAGGAAGTAGTGTTGTTGTGTTCTCTGTATCTGATGTATAGGATTTCTAATAAAAAAAAAGAGAAAAATATGGTGGATTCGAAACTATCTTCTGCAAAGAGAAAATTTGATGAGTGACCTCAGAATGACAGATGGATCATTTATTAACTTTACGAGAATGTCGAAAAGTGATTTCGAACATCTGGAAATGATTGGTCCGTCAATAGTCAAAAGGGAAACAAATATTCGTCAGCCAGTTTCACCTCAAACGAGGCTGGCTATTACATTACGGTATCTTGCATTTGGAGATTCATACAGTTCTCTTTCATATACATTCAGATATATTAAGGGCTTGAGAAATGGCTTGAGAATAACTGATGTTAAAGCCCCGTATTCATGGTAAACATTTGTTTAGCAACAAAGTTGAATCAACGTGTTGCGGAGTTGCTGTCAACATGTTGCTGGCAACACTGTGTGTTGCAGAGTTGATAACAGCATGTTGACAAGCTCTCGCTCGATGAGCGTAAACATCAGTTTAGCAACAAATGTTAACGTGTGTGGACGTGTTTGCAACAGTTTATAAACTTGGCAGTAGTGTGGAGCAATGATGAAATAATGCAATTAATATAATTATTTCAATCAAAATTCTTCTATAAAAGAATACAAAAATAAAAACAAAAAGAACGATGCATTCGAAGAAATTTCTGAAGCCCTAAATATATCTGAATGTATATGAAAGAGAACTGTATGAATCTCCAGTTGCAAGATACCGTAATGTAATAGCCAGCCTCGTTTGAGGTGAAACTGGCTGACGAATATTTGTTTCCCTTTTGACTTTTGACGGACCAATCATTTCCAGAAGATGTTCGAAATCACTTTTCGACATTCTCGTACAGTTAATAAATGATCCATCTGTCATTCTGAGGTCACTCATCAAATTTTCTCTTTGCAGAAGATAGTTTCGAATCCACCATCTTTTTTTCTTTTTTTTTATTAGAAATCCTATACATCAGATACAGAGAACACAACAACACTACTTCCTCGGGCAACATTTTAATGCGGACTGCCGTGTGGACAACCCATACTGATTTAAACAAAGTTTCCAGCAACATTCTCGCCGTTTATCAACAACGTTGATCAACTGTTGCTAAACAAATGTTTACCATGAATACGAGGCTTAACGCTCATCGAGCGAGAGCTTGTCAACATGCTGTTATCAACTCTGCAACACACAGTGTTGCCAGCAACATGTTGACAGGAACTCCGCAACGTGTTGACAGCAACTCCGCAACACGTTAATTCAACTTTGTTGCTAAACAAATGTTTACCATGAATACGGGGCTTTAGCGTTTTATATGTTGCTGTTTTTATGTTAGTTTTGAAGTAAAACTTCTTTACGCACGCTTGACTTGGGGAGTAAGCTGGTGAATGCGTGACCAGAGCGTTACGAAAAGTGTGATCGGGCGAGGCGAACGGAAGTTGAGAGGAAGATATAAGTTAGTGAAAATAGAAAGAGAGTACGTTTCGTATATTTTTTTTTTCGTTTATCCACTCACGCGTCCGAGCGGCGGACCTACATTCCGGTTGACCGTCCACCCCCGCGCAAGTGAAATAAATATTTTTTTCACTCGCTATTGACGAGAACGGTGAAGCCATCTGTGATTTTTCTATTGCACTAGAATGTATTGAACAACTTGCTGTATAGAGATTCGTAAATTTATACCGTATTTCAACGCAGTTTGGCTTTTTTTTGAAATAGTGGTGTTGGAGAGCATACTACCCGGGACGCTTGACGGCCCCTCTATGTTGGAGAGCATAATAACCACGGACGCGTGAGTGGTTATAGAAGTTTTACTTAGACACACTTTTTTTTTATTACAACTATTCCATTTTAACACGCTTTTATTTATTTCTCGTTTCATTACTTACTTACATAGACTACTTGCATAGACTTACATGATTGATTTCAATATACGAAAGTCAGTAGCAATTGCCTATCAACTTAAATTGCTCTTATATTTAAATCACACATTTTGACAGTTGTATAATATGATTATGATACAGCAAATTGGAGTAGGGTAGTTCACTTGAAAAACACAATTAATTTGTTTAACTGTACAGTCAGAGTCAACAATATCGGGATGAACAGACTGTTCAAAATGATCCCGACAACTAAGAAAATTAAACTTTATCTCAATTAGATAAAGCTCTTGTCAGAATGACAGTTGTCGTGTTCATTCTGAAACATTCCTTGTGTCATTGATTTAATATTTTATTTTCATAGTTGTTTAGATCATTTTGAAAAGTCTGTTCGTCCCGATATTACTGACACTGATTGTACAGACGCCAGCATATAAAGATACTACAATCTGTAAAATTTCTTTACTAGGTTTTCAACTTTATCGCTAAAGTATTAAGTTCAAGATTCATTGAGAAAAGTTGACAGTGTCGGGTAGCTTAATGTGCTGGCGTCTGTACCAGATATTATCTATATATAAAAAATTCAAAGTCCTGGGTGACTGACTGACTGACTGATATATCAACGCACAGCCTAAACCACTGGTCCTAGACACATGAAATTTGGAGGATGTGTTTTTTGTGAAGAGTATGTATCCACTAAGAAAGGGTTTTTTGAAATTCCATTCCTAAGAGGGTGAAATGGGGGGTTGAAATGATGAATTTTTCAACATCCACGCGGGCGAAGCCGCAGGCAGAAGCTAGTTATAAAATAAAGATTCTAATTATAGTTCTGTGTACCTGTTAATTCCCTTCTGAGCTTCATAAGCCGTCGCCAATTCACCATCTTCGTTGATAATATCGACGTCCGACCCGTAGTTTGATGTGGCGAGCGACTTCAAGTTCACCGTCTGTTGGAATAGAGTTCAAAATTGAATGAATGCTTATAGGACCTTTTGGATTAGTAGGTTATTAAGTACAGGGGACTACTGTGCACTGGTTGAAATGGTGTGATAATTACTGGGTTTTTTTTATTATTTACAAATTTGGTAAAAGATTTTTATTAATAACAATATTATATGCTTTTAGAGAATCTAATCTACAATTTTAAACATCCACTATATTAGGTTAAAATGGGTATTTTAAACGTCAAAATCATGTGTGTTTGAAGCCCATAATAAGTAAACAATCAAGCACTTTATATGCTAACTACTAAAAAGGAAATTATGTACCATGCAATGACAGCAACAGAATGCATGGAAAAATAAAAATAAAAACGTAAATAATAATCTAAAAAAGAAACTGATTTAATTTTAGTGGATTTCAATTTTTAATTTTAACCCTCTTTTTTTAATATACAGTATGGAAACCACATAGATGTAATAGTTTATTTTTTATTCATTCGTTTTCGATATTATTCCCCAACACGTCTGACTGGCCTGTTAGTCTAGTGGTTAGTGACCCTGACTGCTAAGACTGAGGCCGTGGGTTCGATTCCCAACCAGGACAAATCCTTGTGTGACGAGCACAATCATTTGTTCTGTGTGTGGGTGTAATTTATCTATTATATGTGTGTATTTAGAAATATATAAGTATTTTTATCAGTTGTCTGATTGCCATAGTACAGGCGCTGCCTAGTTTGGGATGAGACAACGGTGTGTTGGTTGTTCTAAATATTATTATTAATTGCCTGATTTTTGCCCGCTAATTTAATTTAACCGTGTATAGTTTCCACACTGTATATTGATGCACGAAATATTCCCCTTTTTAACACAAAACGGTTAAATTAATAAAAAAAAACAATGGTTAACTAAAAACATCTAATACAAGCATTGGATTATAAAACATTGATCACTACATTCATATCTATTACTTACAACGTTTTTCAATGCTTGGAACCACGGTTTCTGCGTTGCAATAAGAAAAACATATTTATTATCAAATATGTACCTGATTTACCACTTTACGCTAGTGTTGCAAAAGACTCGAGTCTTCGAGTCGTAATTTTAAAGACTCGACTCAGTTATGCAAGACTCAGTGTGCTAAAAAGGCTCCGAGTCTAAAGTTAAGCCCAGCCTGAGGTATTTCAGCCACTCAAGTCTTACAAAGGACTCGAGTCTTAAAATGAACTCGAGTCTTCTAGAAAAACTCGGAGCATGAAGATGAGTCTTGAAGCTCATCATTCGAAAAGACTCGAATAGGTGATAAACTTAAATTAGTGGTTATGATGTAACTATGCCTACAAAACAAAATCATTACAAATTAGCTACTGCAGCAGCAGACTCTTACACGAAGATGACTTGAGCGCGACTCGCCGCATAAAAAAAACTCGAGCGCACTGACTCGATCTCTCATGTAGCATTCAAGAGCTGGTTGAGAATTTAGTTCTCCAGTCTTGGAGTCCTGTAGTAATGAATCGAGTCTTGTAATTCATCATCCGAGTCCGTTTATAAAGGACTCGAAGACTAAAGTTCTTTGCAACACTACTTTACGCATAACCCCTGAAGTTGTATAATATATACAGGGTAGCAACTGCCACAGCACTTTTCAAGGTTTACCTTGTACTTTGTAGCCAAGTTACATACAACTTAGTGCTTATATACATGGACGACACGCGTCAATGGCAGACGGAACGACAGTCTTCGACAAAATACTGGTGGTGTTATGAGCAACGTACTAAAATAGACGTTGGTGACGCTTGTCGCTCGTGTGTATACACACTTAAATCTACTAGTAACATACCTAATACTATTTCATATAAATTTTACTTTTAAATATTATAACATAAAAATTTAAAAACATTTAAAACATAGTAGCCCACCGGTATCGGGAACAGGGTCCAAGCTACCGGTGGTCAGGGCCGCTAAGAGAGGATCCTCCTAACACTACGCGCCGTGTCCAGAATTACGTCTTTCTTGATCAGGCCCTTGATCCGGCTGCCTAACGAGAGCCTCCTGAAATGTTGGTCGAGGCTCTTGGCTATTATGCCATTGGCCGTCACGACTATCGGTAGAATGACTGCTGTATCCACATCCCACATGTCGACAACCTCGCGAGCCAGGTCAAGATACTTAAGTAATACTACAGATATTATTATTATCAACCCATTCAATCCCCTATAATAGGCGAGAATATAACTGGCAAAATGTTGGTGGTATATTTCTACAAGCCGGCAGGTAGATCGTTGAAAATTTTCGTCGGTCATTAAAAAAAATAAAAACGTGTGCGTGTCGGGACACCCGACAGAAGTGATTACTTAAACTAATCTAAGTTGAACCATTTAATATTGAAACGGTGATAGTTGTAGGTTATATGCTCACTGTCAACAGTATATGTCTATCGCACACTAAACACTGAGGAGAGAGAGGGAGAAGCGTCTGTCCGACATACGGCTAGCGCTGTGGGTTAGAGTGAGAGAAGAGGAGCCTGACTACCGCTGCCGTATGCGTGAGGGAAAGGAAGGCCAGATAAACTGGCGCCGTAACGCTTTACGTAACGAAGCGGTTTACCCTCCCATAAGAAGTCATCACTTAAAAAAATAACTTTTCAGGGCATCATGACCGCGTAGGTATAGCACTTTTCTATGCAACGGCAGATTTTTTTATTACCGATGATTTACTTTTCTCTAGGGGCCAGACCACTAGAAAAATGGTTTCCGGATTCCATGGTGGCAGGTTGTGTATCATGTCCCTGCCGCCACACTGTACACCTCTGATGACCTCTGTCTACTCCGTCGCAAAATATGACCGTGATGTTATTTATGTCAGTAACTTTACTATAGACCTCACCTGTTCCTCTTTCTGACAATAGTAGTAATTACTTCTATGTACCGGCTGATCCATGTACAGCTGCTTAGATACTCGCACTCCGGTCAACGGTAGTGCCATTTTGACACTTTTT
This sequence comes from Aporophyla nigra, assembly GCA_947507805.1. Lineage (NCBI taxonomy): Eukaryota > Metazoa > Arthropoda > Insecta > Lepidoptera > Noctuidae > Aporophyla > Aporophyla nigra. The sequence continues at coordinate 3,826,509 of OX382320.1, forward strand.
AGCACTTGGTACTTGAATTTAAATAACACTTATGGCATGTACCATCACCTCTGGTTATGTAACACTTAAGTTTTCTATGACATGTTTTTTATTTACAAATTATCTTCCATTTTTAATTTATCTGATAGAAAGTGTCTATACCAGGTTGGATCATCATTTACCTAGCCTTTTTCCGACTTTACTTTATGGAGCGACTGCCTATCTGTCCTCCACAACCCAGTTACTGGGTAATACGATACACCTTGATAAGACTGGTTGATATTTCGGGCTTCTGACGACCCGTAACGACTGCAAAGATCTACGGATGACAGCCGGGGCCAATTGCTTAACGTGCTTTTCGAGTCACGGAGGGGTCTTGGTACGTGATGGTCACCCATCCACGGTCAAACATGCCCTAAATTACATTTCAGTCAACTTAGATAACTTAACAAGGAGTAGCACATATCACTTTTTAAATTAAACACTATTGTATTTGTTTTAATCCTAACACTTATTGAGTGTCCTTGCGATATAGTGTTTTCCTTATTTTGATTTTATTGTTAAACAAACACGAGACCAAAAAACAGTTGCACAACACGTATAGTTTGTTACTATTAAATTTAAAATTGTAAATATAATATTCGTAATATTCTTGAAAAGGCAAAACATCGTCAAAACGTTTTTTCTTCTCTCTGATAACACTTCTAGTGAACATGAAATTATGACATTATTTCAAAATAAACACGGAGCTTTGTATTTCCGCTTGGTACAAAAGAAATGTGTCAGTTTTTATCCACAACAAACACATGGCATTACGAATAACTAAAATATTTGGGTTTCATACTAGTTTTATTATGCGGTTGTGCCTATTATTTCGCAATCTAAACATATATTAAAGAAAAATGTGGTTTGCAATATAATTTTTATTCATAAAGAGGTCATATTGCTTGCGGGCAGAAAGCTAACATTGTAAAATCTACGAAAGGACAATTTAAGTTACATTTTCTCCATGCTTTTCAAAATCAATTTAAAGGAATGAAAAAATCGATATGAAGTGTTTCTTAAAATCGATATAAAGGAACAAAAAATCGATATAAAAGAAGGAAATATCGATATAAAGGAAGAAAATCGATATAAAGGAAGAAAATCGATATAAGAGGTTAACATAACATCAAGCCTCTGTCTTTGGAAGTAGTAAGTAGTAGTGTACTATACAGGCTGGCAGGGACTGGTTTAGTTTAGTTATGGCTAAACGGCATGCAGGAAAATCAAAACACATGCTGTAACCAACAATTCAGTATATCATTCTGAAGGGGGCGTAGGAAACAGCAATTCAGGCACTAGTTATGTAGCATTTATACTGAATTGGGCCTTTTTGGCGTAGCCGTGAGGCACATTATTATGCTCGTTTCGGACATAGCATCCTACACTTTTTTTTATTTTACTCTTCACTGCTGGATACGTAGTGTGTGCCTTTTAGTCTGTGCTATATAATAGTAGATTATTAAGCAAGGGGATAAAGCAGTGTCTTCTGTCGCGGGTGACGATTTAAGTCGCGAGCGTAACGAAGGACTCGAGGTTTACTTCCGAACGTAGCGAGGGTGTTAAAAACTTAAATCACGAGCGAAGCGAGGGATTTAAGACGAGTCCTGAGTGTAGCGAGGGATTTAAGTTCACCCAAGACTAAGACAGCTTTATCACCGAGGAAAATACTCTACTTTTCGTACCATTTGCGAAAAAATTAACACAATAATAATATGAGATAAGCATTTATTAAAAATAATGACAATTAAAAATAAATTAAAATAAACTTAACGTTTATGTATTTGAAGAAAACAAAAACGCGGCAAATTCCTAGACTAATATTTTTTTGTCGGAAAAGCAAAGGCATCAAGCTCATACGGCCTCGTCAGTTTTCGTAATTTTATTTAATAATCATAACTGAATAATAAATGCGTATTCCTTTTTCAAAAAGATGTATAATGCTTTACATACAAACTCAATGGTGTAAACACAGATGTAGTTCAGTATAAATTTCGGTAAGTATTCCAAATTTAAATCACATTCTCCCCCTAGAGGATGAATGAAATTCAGTACAATTTTCTTTCCGTTTTTAACAGATTAAAAATGACTGTTGCTATGTTCGCTTTTTGTGGCACCTTTTTGAGCAAGTGGTACGAAAATGTATTTTCATTCATTTTTTATAACCTGAATTTTGACGTCACTGGCGGTAAAACTTACGGTTTAAAAAATACGTTTTCTACAAAAATGCAATAAGGACGCGGTCAAAATGTACGGACAACATTTTTTATTAATAGCCCACGAGAAATTCCCACGAAGTTATAGAGCTATTGCCATTCATTGTGCACAATATGAAACTCAGACAGTTATTGAGAAAATTCTAGTGTGAAACCCTAATAAAACTTTGTATGAACTGAGAATCGAATCCAAGATCCCATGTTCAGTAGTCCAATTACAACTACTCAACCATTGATGCAGTCCAAACATATAGTTAACATTAATAACGAATTTAAAGAAAAATTACGTTTATCGGATAAAATGTTCTCGAGTTATGTGCACCGACGGACAGACAAAGAGACGATGCGCTTTTTGCTATACCTATATATTTCTGTGACATGGGCAAACAGCTCAGATACTGTTATCACTCCTTATCACAGATAAGAGAGTGACAGCCAGAATACTTTTAAGATAAGTACGTCCAGTGTGACGTATGTATACTTGGTCTGTGTTTTGTAAACACACTAATAGAATGAAGTAGAATTCTGTTTGCATCGTACGCACGGCGACAAATCATGCTATACATTTCCAGTATAAATTGACCTCTCACTGTACGAAAAATTTATACAATTTGAGCTCAGTTAAAACTGGAAATGAGAAGCTTGATATTTAGCTGTGTTTACTTTGAATGATATCGACGGTTATAAGCGACGAAAACCAAATTGTTCAGGAGAGCGGTTTAAAGTTTGAAATTGTAGCACAATTGAAATAACTTTTTTGTTTATTGTCACATCGTGAAAATTTTAAAGACATTGTAGAGCCATGGGAGTAAGCGCATTCGAATAAACAGAAAATTTTAAGTAGGATGGAATTCATAAGTTATTTTTTACCAAAATCGCGCTTATTACCTTTTAACCGTCGATATAGGACTAAAACTGTTTAAACACAACTAACTAACAAGGAAACATTCCCAGATGTCCCTCTCCGATTTTGATGCCGCTGAAATATGTTATTCTACGTTGAATTCTAAGAGACACGTATTTTTTTTTAAATCAATATTTGAAATTGCGTTTGTATACGTTTTTCATAGTTTTTCGTGTAGTTTATGATCCACTTGGTCGTTTGCGAAAATATCGACTTTAAGTAGGTGTATGAAACCTGAAAAACTCGTCCTGAGAGGGTCAACTTTGACGGTTCATTTTACCCCCTAAAAATGTTTTTACGCCGATAAAAAAAAACGTGTCTCTTAGAATTTAACGTAGAATAACATATTTCAGTGGCATCAAAATCAGAGAGGCACACCTGGGAATGTTTCCTTGTAAGTTTACTTCAGGCGACCATTCCGATCCGGCCCGTCCGTTAGTACCTACCAGCGATGCCCTAAGCCGAGGTATATACCCCACAGGGGGTGCCCTTAGCGAGCAGTCGCTCAAGTTTTAAGTTTTTTAAGCCCTGGCTAGGGGCGTTAATTTATTAAGGTAGCCACATGCAAGTCCGGTTAAGCAGCTGACAACCTCATAGGTGGGCTGCGGAATGTCAATCCCAAAAAAAAATTTCAGGCGAGATCGTGGTGAAGAGCAGTTCGTCTAACATTAAATATAATCACGCATTTTTAACCGACTTCAAAAAGGAGGAGGTTCTCAATTCGGATGTTTATATACTTTTTTTTTATGTATGTTCGGTCATAACTCCGTCATATATAGACGGATTTGCAAAATTCTTTTTTTGTTTGAAAGGGGTTTATTCCATTTCGGAATAAACCCCTTTCAAACAAAAAAAGAATTCCCATATAAATTTCATATAGATCTGATGATGAGTTCGGGAGACAGACACCGGAACTCTTTAAAAAATGACAGCAAATCAACCGCGATTTCGTCTATCGCATAAATATGCATTGTTTGTTTGGAATTAGTGCGGGGTGGATACCACAACTAAAAATTTAAAAATAATTTATTTACAAAAAAAAAACAACCGACTTCCTTAAAAAACACTACAAAGTGAAAAATAACTTTAATTTCGGAAGTCGGTGGCAAAAAAACCATAAATACAGATCCTAAGACACCGACTTCCAAAATTAAAGTTATTTTTCACTTTGTAGTGTTTTTAAGGAAGTCGGTTGTTTTTTTTTTTTTTTTTGTAAAAAAGTTTTTTATTCCCAAAGGGTTGGGCACATGTGTACTACTAACAGTACACCCCCATTCCGCCAGTTATGTGCTTCTGTTATGAGGGCTTGTTGCTAATAACAGCCGCACGAGTTGATCGTTCAGGTTACGCTTGCCGCGGTTGATCCGTGGATGGATGACCATCTTTACAAACCAAGACCCTTCCGTGCCTCGGAAAGTACGTTAAGCCGTTGGTCTCGGCTGTCTTTCGTAGATCTTAGACAGTCGTTACGGGTCGTCAGAAGCCCGAAAGTCTGACAACCAGTCTTACCAAGGGGTATCGTATTACATGTAAAATACTGGTACTCAGCTGCATCTGGTTAGACTGGGAGCCGACCCAAACATAGTTGGGAAAAGGCTAGGCAGATGATGATGTTACAGGAGGCGCGCCTACTGCCATCAAACAGAACTATGAACCAGAGAAATTTCAAATAGAAAATTCAGTAACTTTTCCCGAACTTGAAATTGAGCCCAGGACCTCATTTATTATTACGGACACACACTATGTATTTATTATTCTAGCGTATGGTACTCGTGGGTTGCAGCTGAAAATCAGCGTCAGATGGCACACTTTTTTTTTTGTAGGTGGGAAATCATCAAATGACATCTCCCGCTCTGGGTGGAGCGGGAGGGCGTGACTAAAACCCACCCGTGTTCCTTTAGTTGCCCATATGCCAGGGCCACGGTAACTCTTTTAAATAGCAGCTTTATAATATTAGTATAGATTTGGTTATTTTCGGTGATTTTAATATGGTTTACGACGTAAACTCGATCTCTGAATTATTTAAAAAAAAATCTAGGCATAGCTTAAAGCCATAATCTTCTAATTTAAGGTTCATTCGAGAAATGGTGGATCTCAGTTTCGGAGTATTTATGAACACAACAACGCGTCATTTTCGCAATAACTAAGTAAGAACACCGTGTGTTGTGTGTTGGGACATAGCTACGGTGGCGCCACTTTGACAGTTGCCTTCTCCATAGTCCGCAGAAAAATTGTCTATCGTCTGGTTAATAGGATAGATTGCGAGTCCATTACTATTGTAAATTCAAACATGCGCCTTTAAAAATACACTGACGTCACACACAATCCTGCATCGCGCAAGCACAGTTTACCGCGGAACTATACAGGGTGTCCAAGAACCTGGCGTCCAACTGGATTCCCACGATGCCCCAAGTTCTAACAGTACTCAGCAAAATATTTAAAAAAATCCACCCCATGTACTTACAGAATTATACTGATTTCAAAAAAAAAGGGGAAATGAGCACCCTGTGACATACTTTTGAATGCTGTGACTGCTAATGCTGATAATTTCGATATTTCTTGGAGGTTTTGTAATCTAGGGTATTGCTGTGTCTAAATAGAATGTAAAAATAATGTACTTATTGTACCATTTTAAAATAAAATATTATTTTAACTAAAGGTGATATGGAAAACTATTGAATTTCGCAACTTTGACCGACTGTAGTGTAAAAAAAATGTACCAAAATAGTATGGCAAGTGACGTCAAATTTTGACGCGTTTATTCCTCTTTTTAAAAAGGTATAATACTTACACATTAATTTGAAAAAAAAAATTTTGATAATATTTTTACTCAACAACCCAATTTTTACGAAGTGCCTACCTACTAACGGTAACTGTCGGACCCTTTCTTATCTTAGAAACTGTTATGTTACTACTATTATTTACTTCGGTTTCAAGAGTGAGCAAGAAGGAAATACACACAGGTAGATGGGTTCCCAGTAGAATAAAAGCAAAGAATGTTAGTTTAAAGATATTTTATTACAATAAATGTTCAAAATGTTGACCACCCGCGGCAATACAAGCTCTCACTCTCCTTAAAAAGGACCGCTTTATGTTTCGCGAGTAACTTTTTTGACGTATCACCTGCACTGCTTGTGTTATCTTCTCACGAAGGTCAGCGATGTCATTAATGGGCTTCGCATAAACGAGCTCCTTCATAGTTCCCCAGAAAAAAAAATCCAGCGGATTTAAGTCAGGTGAGCGGGCTGGCCACGGGATTGTTCCTGATCGCCCAATCCACCTGTTCGGGTATTGCTCGTCCAAAAACTCTCTAACGGATACGCGAAAATGTGCTGGACAGCCGTCGTGTTAGAACCACATATCTGGTGGGGTCTCTTCTAGTAAGTTTGGCAAATCATTTTGAAGAAAATTTAAATATGATTCGCCAGTCAAATTCTCGGGCATCTCAAATGGACCAATAATATTCCCACAGAGAATACCGGTCCACATGTTCACTTTGAACCGGTACTGGGATCTATCTTCTCGCATCAAGTGCGGATTTTCCACATGCCACTCGTGCAAGTTGTGTAGGTTCATGTAGCCATCCTTCTTAAATGTTGATTCATCTGACCACAAAATTTTGTCGATAAAGTTTTCGTCTTCTCGATGTTTTTGCAGGATTGTTTCACAAAACGCGACTCGGCTCGGATAGTCTCGAGGTAAAAGACTTTGCACTCGCTGTACGTGGTACGGATGATATTCTTCTTTTTGGAGAATACTGTGTGCTGTGCTCTTCGGTATCCCCGTATCAGCTTCTATTCCTCGCACAGAGATGCTTGGATTTGCCGACACCGCCTCTAAAACTTCATCGCGTATGAAGTCATTTACGGGTCGTCCTTCACCAGCTACTTGATTGGGGAACCGCCCGTCACATAGTGATCTGTGCACATTAATGAAAACTCGATGGTCGGGATATCGCGTAGCCCTCGGATACCTTTCTCTGTAAAGTCTCGCTGCAGCTCGTCCATTACCTCTACATTCTCCATAAATGTAGTGCATATTTGCGTATTCTTGCGGAGTGTAGGTCGCCATGGTAGCACACACAAAACACAAACTGTCCAAACACAGGCAAAGGTCGTCGTAAAGAGTTCGTTTCAAAGTCCAGAGCACAAAGAGTAATCGAGTCCAATAAACAAAGCTTTAAATCGTAGTACGTGATCAATGGTAACAATAAGAGAGAGGTGCGTAGTAACGGCAGGAGGCAGTGACGCGTACTGACCGTACTGTTATCCTAAATAGCACGATCCCAGATAGCGTCACTATCTATCTCACTCGCACCTCTAACCTTTTTCTCCCTCACTCTTACCTGAATAATGGGGTACCATAAAGAAGAACCAGCAAATCGCAAAGATAGTTTCTGTCTTGCTCCCTCCTGTTGTAATAACGAATCACTATGGTGAGATGCATGCACATACCGTCCCTTACGGTCTAACCTGTTTTTTGAGAGGCCTGTTGTTATTTTTATGAGCATACAATAGTAATTCTTTAGAGGTTAGATTCAATTCGTCGTAATTTTTTCTTTCTAAGAATTCTGTAAGACATCGTAAAAATTGGGTTGTTGAGTAAAAATATTATCAAAATTTTTTTTTTTTTTCAAATTAATGTGTAAGTATTATACCTTTTTAAAAAGAGGAATAAACGCGTCAAAATTTGACGTCACTTGCCATACTATTTTGGTACATTTTTTTTACACTACAGTCGGTCAAAGTTGCGAAATTCAATAGTTTTCCATATCACCTTTAGTTAAAATAATATTTTATTTTAAAATGGTACAATAAGTACTTTATTTTTACATTCTATTTAGACACAGCAATACCCTAGATTACAAAACCTCCAAGAAATATCGAAATTATCAGCATTAGCAGTCACAGCATTCAAAAGTATGTCACAGGGTGCTCATTTCCCCTTTTTTTTTTGAAATCAGTATAATTCTGTAAGTACATGGGGTGGATTTTTTAAAATATTTTTCTGAGTACTGTTAGAACTTGGGGCATCGTGGGAATCCAGTTGGACGCCAGGTTCTTGGACACCCTGTATACTATAGGATAATTTTATAACCAGTGCGCAATTTTTTTTGGTAGTTCAGTATCAGTAATAGAACACATTTCAACCATTTTTTCAATACTTTTTTTTTAAATTTTATCCGACCATAAATCAGTAAACTGTGGACACCCTACATATTTCGTACCTAATATGATATCGACAATAGTAATAGGTCAATAACCACGCGACGGCGTAGGTACTTCGAAATTCTTAGAATTTTGACCGATCGAACATTTGGTAGGTACTAATAGGTCAGTAACCGCGCGCCGGCGTAGGTACTTCGAAATTCTTAGATTTTTGACTGATTGTGGTCGGTCGTTCACCTTCGCTGCCGCCGCGCGCAAGTTACCATAAAAACCAGTTTCAAAATAGACATCTTTCGTCAACGATAACTTAATTTTTTTGTACTAAGATATATCAAAATAAAAAATTGCATGATTATTATAACTCGTTTAAGTCTCATTTGTTAAAATTTGCGCACTGGATAAAAACTTACCTTGTATACAACGTCTTGTTACAATCGTAGGGTAGTTGCTCACTAGACACGACACCCGTCTGCTCGGAGGATCCTCTCTTTTCTATGGAGGTTGAGTGAACCTCATACCTCCAAACTTACAATTGCTAGGTCAAGACTACTATAGTAGTATATGAACATACCTGGTTGGTGAGAACACTCTTTAGTTGCACGCACTCGTCTCTTCTTCTGTCGAGTTCTTTCTGCATCACATTCATTTGTTCTAGAAGATAGAAGAACGAATATCATTTTTAACATAGCATAGCGGTCAAAGGGACGTCATTGGTCAATGGTCTCTTTTAAATTATACGTATTATTCGAGAATTTTATGTAAATCTAACATTGCAGGGCCGCATGTCTGAAAGAGCCTTGTGAAGAAAGAGCCACTGCAGCTTTGAGCTGTCCCAACAGACAGCATGTATATACCGGATGACATTTTTTACCGTCTCGACCTTCATATGGTGTGTTGTGTAACTAGAATAGAAGGCAGGAAGGCCTTCAGATTCATCGCAGGTGACTAAAGGAGCGCGGGACGCGGGCGGACGGGGATGCGTGTGCGGCACGTGCGCCTGCGAAAGATCAATGAGGCCGCCTATCGGCCGGCTCCAAAGGGTAGGAGGACCGCGCTACTAAATCATTGATACATGCCGCGCATTCAGTAGGGTGCGTATGATTTGAGTTTCGATAGATTTTAATTGTTTTATTTTTGTTTTTTTTTTCCAAATTTCTGTTTTTGTTGTTCTAGTATGAAAATGTTACTTTAAATGTGTAGTATTTATTGCTAGATCAATTTTATTACAAGTTATTCAAAAATATAAATAGTAAAAATTTCTATGCCAAAGGCTTCTACTCCGTTCACCTATTACACCCATTTTTTTTCAAGACGTTAAAAAATGTCACCCGGTATATATATATTTTATTATAATTGTTTTACCTATAACTTCCTTGGAGACCAGCATGGTGTCTCCAGCAGCTCTCAGCCTGTCCAGGTGTTCTCGTAGCTTCTTGTTTTCAATTTCCAACTCTTCTAGTTTGTAGCGATCTATATTCGGGTTTGTGGGTGGCGAAGAGTGACGGTCTGGTGGAGAAAATAATAATATTAGTCATTGACAGACAGCATAATTATATATATCAAAATATAATTTTTAAAAAAACAATCAACAAGAAGTGTCTGTTTTTAAGGTCCAAATAAAAGCTTTTTAACGAATGAATGAAAGTACACACGGTACTAAAAAAAAAATACTTTCTAAATTTTCGTGTATGTCTGTTTTTTAATTCTGGCTAATCTCCGAAACGGCTGGACCGAGTTTGACGGGACTTTCATTGGCAGACAGCTGATATTATAATGAGTAACATAAGCTTTATTGTGCTCTTTGTCCCAGTATCACATTCGCGGTGGTATCGTTATCTAATTACATTAAAACACGATAAAACAGATTTTCTCAACTCATACTTCAAGTAACAACACTGCCAGCGGTCGTACAGTGTAATAGCTATCCTCTCTTATCTTCTTCTCTTCTAGCTTCCCAAAATGTAAAATTATATCGTGTTTAATTTGACCCTGTATACAGTGTGTCTGGTCACCGGTGTCCGACCCGTTAAGGCGAAGCAATATAATCGATTTCATGGACAAATCCACCAGAATAAGGGATTTTTACCCTACTGTTTTGAGAGGCGGCCATTTCAAAACAGTAAAAAAGCAACCACATTTTTTCACACTTTTTAGTTTCCAGTAATTAAAGGTTTTAATGGTAGTTTTTGATAAACTTTTTAGTGTGAACTTATTGCCTACTTTTGTAGCGGTCGAACAAAACCACCTTTACGCCTATAGGACCTCTAATATCGGTAGATATGGCAAAATAAATGAACCCAACCGCACTCAGTAAAAATAAAAAGTTTTTGAACAAAAAATGAAACGGCCGTAAAAACTGAAAAGCAAAAATAATAAACCTTAAAATTTTGAGTCGGCGCTGAAAAATCAATGAACAAAGATCACTCAAAGCGCCGACTCATAATTTAAAGGTTTATTATTTTTTGCTTTTCAGTTTTTTCGGCGGTTTAATTAATTGTTAAAAAGTTTTTTTTTTTTTTGTGGCCTTAATGCACTAATAATACTTGGCAAGGTATACCCTATCCAATGAAACGGGAATTATCAAAATCGGAGTATTCTGTATAAAGTTATACGTGGTTATACATTACAATCAGTGAGTGAACAATCAATCATCCCCTGTTTTCCGACCCTTAGGGTTCGATTTTGTTTTCCAAATTTATATGGGACCACCTTCGGAGTATACTATTTCCAATAAAAAAAGAATTATCACAATCGGACAATTATTATGTAAAAAGTTATGCGTGGTCATAAAAAAATAAAAACAAAAAAAATATACGCGTCGAATTGATAACCTCCTACGTTTTTTTTCGTCGGTTAAAAATGGCCGCCATTTCAAAACAGTAGGGGAAAAATGCCTTACTATGGTGGATTTGTCGATAAAATTGATCATATTGCTTCGCCTTAACGGGTCGGACACCGGTGACCAGAGACACTGTATGTGTGATGTGTAGTCTGGAAAGCCGACTATCCGGTATGTCGTCGGATAAAAGCGGCGACGAGTCGGCTCTTTAGTTTATTAATATATCTGTGCTTTAAATTACAATGATTGAAATGAAACCGCAAGCTTTAGTGTCATATTTTTATGAAGAAATCTTATTCCCAGCTAAATATTAATAATTTTGCGGACTAATATTCAACGATCCCCCATAGCAATTTACATATAACAATGATTAAAATTCTCTGTAATCTGGATAAGCTCTTTTATCAGTTAATCATATTAGTGGTTTATTGCACTTTACCATGAAATTTTGATAACAGATTAAATTGGATTGGAATTCAGAATAGGAGGCTGTGAGAAACAGCATCATCTGCCTAGCCTTATACCAACTATGTTAGGGTCAGCTTCCAGTCTAACCGGATGCAGGTAAGTACCAGTTTCTACATGGAGCGACTGCCTATCTGACCTCCACGGTACCCCTTGGAAACACTGGTTTTCAGACTTTCAGGCTTCTGACGTCCCGTAACAATTGTCACAGATCCGCAAATGACAGCCGGTACCAACGGCTTAACGTGCTTTCCGAGGCATGGTAGGGTCTTGGTATGTAAAGATGGTCCCCCATCCACGAACCAACCGACACAAGCGTAGCTTAACCTGCACCCTAATTGCGAAACGCACTATTTATCAGAATCTGAATCGGATTAAAGATTATTTCTAAACCATTGCGTCATTACCTACCGTCATTGCGTTATTTTACATTACCGTGTGGTGCCGGACGTAAAGAATAACACCAACCCATTTCTTCCCATGGGTGTCGTAAAAGGCGACTAAGGGACTTCCTAGAGAATGGGCAGCAGCGTTCTCTATGCATTTGACCACCATACTGCGATCGCCAACCCGCCTACCAAGCGAGGTGATTATGGCGAAGCCCCCCAAGGGGGAGGCCTAAGTCCAGCAATGGACGTCTTATGGCTGAAGTGATGATGATGATGATTGCGTCATTTGTTCGAATAAATCGATACCTCCCACGTAAGTTGTTGTATCTTCAAAATTGTAACTTGCAATCTAAAACCGTTGCGGAGTTGGATACAATGTTATACGCCGCCGTTGTAATAATGATACAACTTTATACGTCTGGTAAATATACTTAAAAAAAATTTTTTTTTTTTTTTACTCTTAACATATAAAGTATGTAAAAATAGGCGGTTTGGTTTAATAAACGTAAAACATGCATATTGTGGGTTACAACAACTTACGTGGGAGGTATCGAAATTGTCGGCTCAGCAACGTAAATAACGCAATGAATGTTGTTTAACTATGAATATTAAACCAATTCCTACTGATAGCAAGTTACACAATTACCCCTCTGATCGATCAATCCATGCTATTACCTATGTTAATTATTCTTTAAGGTTTTATTGTATACTATTTTGGATTAATTGACTACTTTCGGACATATAGTAAAAGAAAAGAAGATAAATCTTACTCATAATCCTCTCCTCAAGGTCAGTGGATCTCTTCTGTGTCCTCGACAGTTCGCTCTGAAGCGCAGATATCCTGTTCCTCATGCGGAGTACCAGACCTGCATCTGCAACCTATAAGTATGACGAAATGTTTAGTACCATTGAGAACTGGAGCGCGTGACGTCAGCCGCATCTACAGTAAGCGCTGGGCTGAGTCGGACAGTTTTCGGAGGTATGAGTAACAAGGTGTTAAGTTCATTCAACCTTCGTAGAAACCTGCCAGCGTCGCGAGATTTGTTCGAAAGAGACACCGTAGCCCTGGCATATGGGCAACTGAAGGAACACGGGTGGGATTTAGTCAGTAAAAGTCTGACACGCCCTCCCGCTCCGCCCAGAGCAGGAGATGTCTTTTGATGATTTCCTACCCACAAAAAAAAACTTCTGTAGAAAAGTGATCCCCCGACCAGATGGGTGTCATGTCTGATAGTAATGCAGTTGGCATTGATGTCCAGACGTTACATATATGTTAGTTGCGCGGTAAACTCTGTTTTCGCGTTGCAGATGTGTGTCGATTATGGGTCATTTTGACCCTAAGTCTGTGTCGATTTTAGGTCATTATGACCCTAAGTCTATGTCGATTTTGGGTCGTGATGACCAAAGTCTGTGTCGATTTTCAATCATGATGATAATCATCATTCATAATTTCAGCCGAAAGACGTCCACTGCTGGACATTGGCCTCCCCCAATTTGGGGGGGTTTGCCATAATCGCCACGCTTGGCAGGCGGGTTGGCGATCACAGTATGGTGGTAAAATGAATAGAAAAAGCCACTGCCCATTTTTTAGTAAGTCCCTTAGTCGCCTCTTACGACACCCACGGGAAGAAATGGGATGGTGGCAATTCTTTACGTTCGGCACCACACGGACCTGGGCATAACTGTGTCAATTACGGGTCGTAATGACCCTAATTCCGTGTGAATTTGTAAATTTGTGTAAATTATGTACCTATATGTTTTAATAATGTTCTCAAGTGAGTGAAATATGTCTTTATTGAGAATAAAGTTTCTTTAAACCTAACCTATTTTCGATCAAACCTATTTCAACTTTTTCCTTTACATACGCTAATAAGAAGATAGTTAATTAGTCACTGGACAAGAAATTGATGACTTACTGGTTGTGTTGGTCCATTGTGAGAGCCCGCCGACCAGTTGACAGCCTCCAGCGCCGGTCGAGTACTCTCCACAGACCTGACTGAACCGTAGCCATAGTCCTAGGAAAATGAACATAATATAATAAGCCATATGTATAAAACAAACGCGTTATATTCACAAAATCTTATTAAAGATTAGTAAAAATTAATAAAGAGTACTAAAGTCCATTTGATGATGCAAAGATAACTTATTAATAACAGTATACAAGGTAGAACATACGTAATAGACGCAAGTCAAGTTTTTTTTAAATAATGTATTTTACCAATATTACACATTTACAAAAAAATATGTATTTGGCTATGCCAACCGCCGATTGAGCCAAAGCAAATACAATCTTATTTCATGGCAATAAGACTCAATGTAAAATGTATAAAGTAATGCTAGGGTTGGTCAATTAGGTTATTATTAATAAATAAATAAAAAAATAAAAAATAGATTTTCTTACTAATAACAATTAGCTTTAAAAAAAAACAGTATGCTTAAGATATCTTGATCAGGTCTCCAGAACCAGCTGTAACTTTTAGACAAGTAAGATTATGAAAATAACTTACATCTTCAACAGTAGTTTCTTGTTGTGACTTGTCACTGGCATCCGATAAAGATCTCCTGTGCTCCTTAGGTGCTGGTTTACTGTAAATAAAATAGTAACATTATTAAGGTTAAACTATCGGTCTAAAATGTAGGCACCTACCAATTGTCTAGGATGGCAGGCCATATTCTCAAAGAAGTATCTTATGAAAAATGTATTGTTAAGGTTTGCAAAAATGTACCATTACCTGCTAAGAAAATTTAAAATGAATCTTCAACCTTATATAACAAATCTTTAGAATGTTTATGCAGCTGCATAATCGACCGTAGATATCTATACTAATATTATAAAGCTGAAGAGTTTGTTTGTATGTTTGTTTGTTTGGTTGAACGCGGTAATCTCAGGAACTACTGGTTCGAATTGAAAAAATCTTTTTGTGTTGGGTAGCCTATTTATTTAGAAAGGCTATAGGCTATATAACATCACGCTACAATCAAAAGGAGCGGAGCAGCAACGAAAAATGAACGAAAAGTGGCAGGCAATTCGATGCGACGGGAAGGGTCAGGGGAGCAAAAATTTGACACGGACGAAGTCGCGGGCAAAAGCTAGTAGTATATAAAATTCAAACTAAACTGATATTATAAAGAAAAATAAATAGTTATAAAAACTAAAAAACACGTTTTCATACAAAACCAAACTAAAAACACTACAAAGGTGTATTTTTTGATTTTTTTTTCAGCTAATCTGTTACTTCTGCCCAGGATAAGGCACAAATGTATGAAATTTTAGTACTGTCATCGGCCCTTGATAAGTGTGTAAAGTTTCAAAGGGGTTCTGAAAGGGGTTGTGAAAATCACGTTCAAAGATTCCGTTACATACCAAACTAATAAAAGCGTGTAAAAAAGATTTGATTTTTTGTACGTTCGTAAAGCTTTGACGCTAAAAGGGCTAAACTTCACCATTAAACATTTTTGGCACCATGGGGTCAAAAGTTGTACCGTGTGGTGCCGGACATGAAGAATAACACCACCCCATTTCTTCCCGTGGGTGTCGTAAAAGGCGACTAAGGGACTTACTAGAGAATGGGCAGCAGCGTTCTCTATGCATTTTACCACCATACTGCGATCGCCAACCCGCCTGCCAAGCGTGGCGATAATGGCAAAGCCCTCCGAATTGGGGGAGGCCTAAGTCCAGCAGTGGACATCTTACGGCTGAAATGATGATGAAATGATGGGGTCAAAAGTAAGAAGTTCTTAACTCACCTCTGCAAAGAGTCGATTCTCTCCTGCAACTCATATTGAGCTGACAACAACTTCTGTCGACTCTGTCTCTCTGCTTCTAATTCTGCGTTCAACGCCTTCTTCTCTTGTTCGTGTTGTTTGTCGCGTTCTGTGGAAGAAATACAAGTATAAAAGATGAGTCAGAAATTGGTAAAAATGGGAATTTCGGGCATTTTTAACTCGATAGGACTGCAAAGCCATTTAGAAAGACAACGTAGTCAATATGCACCCATGACTGGTGTAAGGGTTAAAAGTGAAATTTTGTTGTTAATAACAACTTTCATCGTGTTCCTAAGGCACTGTTTTCTCTGTTCCTAAAGTCACTATCATCAGCCGAAAGACGTCCACGTTCTTCGGGCTAAGTCGGTTGCTTTGGTTCTGCTGCGGAACCCTTCATTTCTGATTCGAACACGGAGGGGAACTCCAAGCATTGCGCTCTCCATTGCTCTTTGGGTGACTTTTAGCCTTTTAATAAGGCCCATTGTGACCGAACACGTTTCAGTGCCATAGTTCATCACTGGGAACAGGTACTGGTCAACTGCCCAATGCCACTGAAGTTTGACAGTTCCTCGGGCTGTGCCGGTTGCATAGGTTCTTCTTTTTCTTTCAGGTGGGAAATCATCAAAGTCATTTGATGGTTTGCCGCTCTGGGTGGAGCAGAAGTGCGTGTCAGACTTTTACTGACTAAAACCCGCCCGTGTTCCTTCAGCCTAGGCCAGGGCCACGGTAACTCTTTAGAAGTATTCCGGGACCCTGGCAGGGCCTAGGTACTCATGCGCATCTCTCCGTTTCTGATTCACATTTTCCTTGTTTATTTTTATGAATGTATCGTTTATCTAACAACTTTTTGGTATATCGAGCTGAAAGTTCGTAAGGAAAAAGAAATAGGGGAAACTTCTCATTTTAAAAGTACCTTTCCATAACTGCGCTCGGCTTTTGAACTCCTGCGACCATTCCACCAGACTACTTTCATAACTGTCGCTACTGCCAAAGTGTTTCTTTGTCACGTCATGATTAACTTCTGACACCAGCATTTTGTAACATTTATTGTTATTACATTGCTTATTATTTTTGTATTTGTTGGTCACTTTTCGGTGTAAGTGACCAAGTTTTAAACTATTTATACGATATGCATACTATGTATATCTGTTATGGCAACAAAAAAGCTACGTTTTATGAAAAAAGTTACCTATGAATGCCTTCATGTACACAAACTCTCTTTTCTATAACAACTATTCACAAAACATGATATCAAGCATGTTTTCCCCGAACGGTTAAACATGTGTGTAGTATCTTCACACACGTTTCGTGAGTCAAGTTTAAGTCCCTTGCAATAAGGGGTGAGGTTGTTGCCAAAAAAAAAAATCGTACACCATAACAATATTATGCCTTACAATTTTATGCCAAAAGGGGGATTCCCGAAAAAAACTGCTTTATTCTTTTCTTGGAGTCAGTTACATTGACACACAATAACATTATATTAACTCCTAGATCAAAACTATCCAAATTAGGCTTAAAATTTTGAAGGTCAAAAATTACAGACAGCATCTCCCTATACTAAGTTGGGTGGAGTAGTGTAAACAATTCCCTAGCAACTACATTATATCACAACATTACGACACACACACACACACACAAATCCCCAAAAAATGTAATACTCGAATATTACACAGTATGCATATTTTTCGTTACATTACAGCCCACAAACAAATCACTATTATTCTCTAAAAAACTTCACTTATTTCACACGGAAATGATACACGTATCTAATGTTTTTGTCCGAACACCAAAAATTTGCCAACACGGCTGATTCGATATCGATAGGACATCGAAGTAATTAATATTTTCGTTATCTATAATTATTATCACCGTGTTATCTAACAGAATGTTGGTTTTATCAATACATTTATCAACTGTATTAAAGGATCGTAAAAATAAAGTGTTCAGGATATTTTGGAGGATATTTTTGAACAGTTTTCGAAGTTAAATTGTATTTATTCATTAAAAAAATCATTTTAATGCCAGGGCCCGTGAACAGATTTTTGTCGATAAAATTCGAAATTTATTAATTTAAATCTTTAAATGCAACTAAGTCAAAGCATTTATTTCTAACTAGCTTTTGCAAGCGGATTGGTCCGTGTATTATACATGTAAACTCTTGAATCACTCTGCCTATAAAATCCGATGCATAGTTTAAAAGATCTAAGCGCAGAGACGCAGGAAGCGACTTTGTTTTTAACCGACATAAAAAAACGGAGGAGGTTCTCAATTCGACTGTATTTTTTTATGTTTGTTACCTCAAAACTTTTGACTAGGTGATTCGATTTTGATGATTATTTTTTTATTTGAAAGCTGGTGCTTCCCGTGTGGTCCCATTTAAATTTTGTTCCACTCTGACAATGGCATCCATGAGAAAACCATATAAGTCTTAAATTTGCATTAAGTATGTGCGCGAGAAATGAACGAATAACGTGATTAGATTAGTTCGGGGTACATACCATAACTAAAAAGTAAAAAAATAAAAACTACTATTATTCACTTTGTAGTGTTTTTTTTTTAAAGGAAGTCGGTTGTTATTTTCTTGAAAAACGTTTTTTTATATACTATTTAGAGATAAGCACATAAAAGGCATAAAAATAATCATTTACATTAAAATAAAAATTGATTCTAGTCGCATCATTCTTTCAAGTAATTGAAATACTTAAAGAAAGGTTAGAAACTACTTTTTTGTCTTTCTTATACTGGTAGGCTAGCGTATTTCTAATTACACCTAAAACAAGATGGTTAATCGTTTTTCAATGTTAATATTCTTAATATCTTTCAATCAATACTTTTATTGATTTGTCGGACAATATCGCGTCATAGTCTTTATCATCAAAACATTAAAGATAAAGATTATTTACATGAAGACACACTTTAAAACAAGCATAATTAGATCAAGGGTAAAATAACTATGTTATTGAAAATGGGCTGGTTTTACCCGACTACGGCGAAGCAAAATATTAGGTTGGGGAAAAAGTCTTTTCGCATTATAGTATGTATGAACTTGTAATAAAATCTCTTTGGCTATACTATTTGTATCTGGCTGGTTTTGGTACCATTCAAAGTTTAAATTTTAAAGAATATAATTCCAAATTCAAATTAGGAAAATGTGTGATTTTCATTTGTTTTTCGTACCGTCAAGATGAGTGAATCTAATGAAGAAATTCGATACATTTTAAAATTTTACTACAAAAAAGGTGAAAAGGCAACGCAAGCCGCGGAAAAATTTGCGATGTTTATGGACCTAGTGTAGTGTCTGTGAGAGTAGCACAAATTTGGTTTAAGCGTTTTCAATCCGGAAATTTTGATGTCAAAGATGCACGTCGCTCTGGTCGCCCTATTACGGATAAAATGGATGCCATTTTTGAAAAAGTGGAGCAAGATCGGCATACCAGTAGTTACGACGTAGCTGAAGAACTGCAAATTGACCACAAAACAGTTTTGGCGCATTTGAAAAAACTGGGTACACAAAAAAGCTCGACATTTGGGTACCTCACGAGCGCACTGAAAGAAACCTAATGAACCGTGTACTCATTTGTGATTCTTTATTACGACGAAATGAAACCGAACCATTTTTGAAGAAGCTGATAACTGGTGATGAAAAGTGGATCACGTATGACAAGAACGTGCGAAAAAGGTCGTGGTCAAAGGCCGGTCAGGCTTCACAGACTGTGGCGAAACCCGGGTTAACTCGCAACAAGGTGATGCTGTGTGTGTGGTGGGATTATTCATTATGAGCTGTTACCACCAGGTAGGACCATCGATTCTGAACTCTACTGCGAACAACTGATGAGATTAAAGCAAGAAGTTGAGAGAAAGCGGCCGGAATTAATCAACAGAAGGGGTGTGGTTTTTCATCATGATAACGCTAGAACTCACACATCTTTAGCCACCCAACAAAAATTAAGAGAGTTTGGCTGGGAGATGTTAATGCATCCGCCGTATAGTCCTGACCTTGCACCTTCAGATTTCCACCTGTTTCGGTCTCTTCAGAATTCTCTAGGCAGTGTCAGGTTAACATCACGAGAGGACTGCCAAAACCACTTGCTGCAGTATTTTGACCAGAAGTCCCAAAATTTCTATAGCAATGGGATCATGTCCCTACCTACAAGATGGCAAAAAGTTATCGAACAAAATGGTACCTACATACTTTAGTTAAATGTAAATAAACTTTATTAAAAAATGTTTTGAATTTTCTTAAAAAATGCGAAAAAACTTTTTCCCCAACCTATTATTCAACGAACAGTATGTGTTTCAGCCCGGGAATCACGGTCTCGAAATTTCGGCAGTCTCGACTTTTTTTTGCATTTTCGAGACTCGAGACTAATGTTGTAGGTCTCTGGAATAACGAGACTTTTCAGACTAAAGTCACGTAATTAAAATTGGTAAATAAATCTATTAAACCAACAGTTTAGATTATAGTTTAGTACAATCTGTGGAGATTGAATAACCTTGTTCAAGAACGACACGGATTTTATTATGGAAATTCGTAGAGGAAAAGTTCCACGAGAAAACTAATAAATATCTTAGGACAACCAACACATCGTTATCTGATCCCAAAACTAGGCAGAGCCTGTACTATGGAAACCAGACAACTGATAAATATACTTATATATTTCTAAATACATACATATTATAGATAAATTACACCTAGACACAGAACAAATGATTGTGCTCATCACACAAAGATTTGTCCTGGGTGCGAATCGAACCCACGACCTCAGTCTTTGCAGTCAGGGTCACTAACCACTAGACTAACAGGCCAAGCAAAAATTAATAATTGATTGCTAGACGAGATGGTCCAAAAAGTTGAAATGCTTGAACGACTTCTTAAAGTAAAGATCAAAGCTCCGACTCATGAAGGATCCGTTATGGAGTAGGCTGAATCAGTCAAGCTATCGCAGTCCACTGCTGGACATAGGCCTCTCCCACGCTGCGACACAACACCCTGTCCTCCGTCTTCCGCATCCAGTCTGACCCAGCCACCTTTTTGAGGTCGTCGGTCCATCTAGCTGGGGGGCGTCCCACACTCGCGGTTTCAACTCCAGAACTCGTCTGCTCCATCGGCCATCGATCCTTTGACAGACATGGCCAGTCCACTGCCACTTTAACGTGCTTACTCTGCAAGTTATGTCGGTAACTCCAGTTTTTTTCTGGATAACTTCGTTTCTGATTTTATCAAAGAAACTCCGAGCATAGCCAGTTTGTGTTCATCTGTTCTCTCATAACTTCTAAACTACTTCATATCAGAATTTGACAAATGAGGTATTGTTGGTAACGTCTTGATCATCTGCTGGTTATAGGCATATACCGCGTGAAATTTTTAAACGTCTTGAAAAAAAATGGGTGTAATAGGTGAACGGAGTAGAAGCCTTTGGCATAGAAATTTTTATAATTTTTATTTTTGAATAACATGTAATGAAATTGATCTAGCAATAAATACTACACATTTAAAGTAATATTTTCATACTAGAAAAACAAAAATAGAAATTTAGTAAAAAAAAAATTAAAATCTACCGAAACTCAAATCATACGCACTCTACTCAATGCGCGGCATGTATCAATGATTTCGTAGCGCGCTCCTACCCTTTAAAGCCGGCCGATAGGCGGCCTCATTGATCTTTCGCAGGCGCACGAGCCGCACACGCATCCCCGTCCACCCACGTCCCGCGCACCTTTAGTCACCTGCGATGAATCTGAAGGTCTTCCTGCCTTCTATTCTAGTTACACAACACACCATATGAAGGTCGAGACGGTACAAAATGTCATGCGGTATAACAAATGAAAAATCAAATGTTTCTAACAGTAGTAAGCGACCATATGCTTAAGGGCAAAGTGGCATACGATCACGGCGTTCCGCTGAGAATATTTTCTTGTTTCATACTTTCTAGAGCGAGATGTTTCTGTACTTTTAGTTAGTAAACTTTCTTTTTTTTTTCTTGTTAAATTGTGGCGTGGAAAGGTAATTCATCTCATCTGGCGTCATGCCTTTTCTCAATTATGTTGGGGTCAGCTTCCAGTCTACCCAAATGTCGCTGAATACCAGTATTTTATGTGGAGCGACTGCCTATCTGACCTCCACAATCCATTTACTGGACAACAAGATAATCATGCATCAAGGAAGCCTATTGCCATTAACCACAATTCCAATAAAATCTACGACTGAACATTTCTTTAGAAAATTGGTTTCAATGGAAAATTACCACGAATGTATGGCGCTTTGCCCCAAAGTAAGATTATTTGTGTCACAACCAAATTACGTGTATTTGGAGGGGGGGAAAATGCTGTTTCTGTATAATTAACAATTTTTATCGTGATGACCGGGCTTATGTATTCTTCCCTCGTTTAAGAAAAAAAACTGCCTCATTAGTCTACTGGTTGCAAGTGCTACTGCTGAGAATTCCCAGTTCAATTCCCAGGTTGGACAAAGTTTTATTGGGTTTTTTCTATCTGGAATATCAAAGTAGCAGCCCAAATTCAAGATTTGTGCCCGGTTGATGCCAATAGACCACTATTATATTAGACTAAAACGTAACTCGCGAAATGTGGGTGTACAGTCACGAGCACGGATATGCATACACTTAGCAACTTTTAACTTCTTTAACCCTAATTACCTACGTTATGCTCGCATCGTTTCAAACGATTCAGAGCCTTATTTTATCATACAAATAAGGTTAAAGTTCGCTGGTACGCGGCGAACCAAATGTGGTATCTCAGTGCCTTACAGGAAGAGATTTTCTCCTACTGATTGTAATTTTATGTTATTACGAATATAGTATTTTGGAACCCACACTATTACGAAATTGCCCATATTTCAAAGTTGCAATAGTTATTTAAAGAGAAAATCGCTTCTGAATTTCACAATGTGTTTACATATTTTTGCTCGGGAAGGTACTTAGGTACACCTTTACCGGCGTGATGTTGTGTTATTAAAAATATGGTATTAGAAACTCACCCTCAATCGCCAGATCATAATGCTCCTTTACACTCTTCAACTCATTCTCCAGTTTCTCACTCTCTCCTTCCCACAATACTCTGTCCTTCTTATACTGCTCTTCTAACGCCTTCTTCTCTTGTATCAGCTGTTTGTTGCTGTCTTTTTCTTTCGCGAGCTCTTCTTGCAGAGAGGAGATTAGGTCGTTCTTGCTAAATATGTCCACTCGGAGTGTTTTTGCCTCTATTTCTACTAGTTTTAAGAGTTCTAGTTTTGCTCTGTGGAAGAGGAAATTTATGATTTTAGAAAGATGGCTTAGTTTTTATTGTACTAGTTTATTTCTTATTGACGTACGTTTAATTCAACTACCAAAAGGTATTTACAAGACAAGGGAAGGCCGGAAGGGGACAAATAGTGACGTTATTGGTGATGTTCTTCAGAAAGGTCGGGTGCCTACGCTTATGTATGGAAGTGAAAGTTGGGTGTGGCAAAACAAGCGTGAAAGTAAAATAAATGCTGTGGAAAAGCGTTCCTTGCGAAGCATGTGTGGTGTGACTATAGATGATAAGCTGAGGAATAATGTGATAAGACAATGGTGTGGTTTAAGAGAAGATGTAGTGACAAAATTTTTAAAGACTTTGCTTAGATGGTATGGTCATGTTGAGAGGATGAATGAAAGGCGACTAACAAAAGGTATTTACAAGGCAGATGTGTCTGGACACGCCGGAAGAGGACGCCCTGGTCTTCTTAATTTAGAAAACAAAATGTCTCCCACTTACTTCAAATCCACAATCTGCGCCAACAGCGGTTCAATTCCCTTATTCTTCGCCATGGCATCTCCCAGCCTCTGTTGTAGACTGATGATCTTGTTCTCCAGGCCTTTGTTAAGGGACTTCACGTGGTCCAGACTGCGAGCTTCTATACGCAGACGCTTGTATTGGCGGCGGGCGAGGAAGCGACGGATCTGCGTGGAAGAAAAACAGAGCAGATTAGTACAGGCGCCAGCACATCAAGCTACCCAAACCTACAAATTTTCCCAATTAATTTTGAACCTAATGTTTTAGCGATAAAGTTGAAAACCTATTAAAGAAATTTTACAGATCTTAGTAGCTTTAATTGCACATGTGAACCGTACTCTACCAAGTGGCCTGTAATCAACCAAGTTGGCTCAGTTGCGATTGGTATGGGTCTAGGGTAGAGATGGGCAATGTGTTTCTGCCCGGCAGGAAAATAAGGAAAAAACCCGGCATTTTAGGCATAAATTTATAACTGCCCAATAATTGCCCAATAGCAGGGCATAAAAATATGGGGTCGTTAAAAGTGATTTAATTTAGTTTTTCATGTAAGATAGTACTTAATAAAGAAATAAAAGAAGACATTTTAATGATTGCGCACATTTTTATTATAAAATAATAACATTAATTTACTTTTCCATGTGAAAATTAATGGATCTCTGGATGACTGATGATACTCTTGCTTTGGTTGAGAAAAGACGGGATATGAAGGCGAAAGGAGCAGACATCCGGGCTACAAATGGTATGTCTGCCCAAATTCAGACTGTATGCCGTAAAGACCAAAACGCCTACTATCAGAGAATATGTCAGGAAATAGAAGTACACTCGGGCCGCTGTGAATCGCGAGACCTCTACCAGAAGATCCGTTCCCTAACCAAATCACTGACATCTTAAGCTTGGGCAATTGAAGACAACAATGGTGTCATCGTGACAGAACTTGACCAAATTTCTGAGACCTGGAAAAATTACTGTCAGTATTTATTCGAGGTTCGCAATCACAAAATTACCCTACAACCGTGCCCAATGAACTGGAACCAAACATACTGAAGTCGGAAGTTAGAGCAGCAATTAAGCACCTGAAGAACGGCAAAGCTACAGATAGAGATGCAGTTTCCATTGAGACTATAAAAGCCTTAGGAGAGCAGGAGGTTGATATATTCTTCGAAATATGTAACGAGGTATGGAGGACTGGAATTTGGCCTACTGATTGGACCCATACAGTCTTTACACCGTTGCATAAAAAGGGCTCCACTAAGATATGTAGCAATTACCGCCTTATTGCACTCATCTCACACGCTAGCAAAATACTGCTTCATTTCTTAACGAACGTCCAAAAGCTTACTTATCCAAAGAGATTGCGCTGGAACAAGCTGGATTCGTGAAAGAGAAAGGCACCCGCGAACAAATATTTATTGTTCGTCAGGTTGTTGAGAAAGCCCGAGAATTCAACAAGCCGACCTATATTTGCTTTGTGGGTTTCTCCAAGGCGTTCGATTCAGTAAAATGGCCAATGTTGTGGAAAACCTTACTGGAAATGGGCACGCCGAAACACCTAGTGCGATGTTAAGAATGCGAAACGAAACAGATACAGATTCAGTTTGAACCGATTGAATCTTGTCGAACAATTTCCATCCTAGTGCAGGTGTACGTCAAGGTTGCATAATATCACCGCTCGTTTTTTTTTTTTATGTCTTTCATTAGGTTTTTTTAATAATTCAAAATAAGCTTTTTACGTCAAATAATGTTTTGGAGTCCTGAAAAATTTAAAAATGAGCAGTTGTGCCTGTATTGCACCGAAGGTGCGACTTCTCTAGCAGTCGTCATCTCAGTAGTCACCCCCTTTCTATCCATATCTCCACTTTTTTTTTGTGGGTGGGAAATCATCCCGCTCTTGGGCGGAGCGGGAGGGCGTGTCAGACTTTTACTGACTAAAACCCACCCGTGTTCCTTCAGTTGCCCATGTGCCAGGGTCACGGTATCTCTTTTGAACAATCACGCGACCCCGGCAGATGTGCCAGGGTCACGATGACTTCCATATCACCACTCACACAGTCCATCCATCGTTTCGTTTCTTTTCTAAATATGAAAATAAAATAATTCTATTATACTTACAGTAGCTTGTGCGATGACAATCTGTCTCCTCAGCCTCTTGGCACGTTTGCGCGAGAGATAGCCACGCGCGTAGCGTTGTATTGTGACGACCTGGGAATTAAATTGTAATTTGAAAACATTGTAAAAGCCATTTATATTGATAATTGATTTTATTTCTGTAAGTAGGTTTGTACAAGGTCGTTTTCACAAGGTTTTTTTTTAAACTACATGAGATCGGCGTTTCCTATCTGACTATTCTGAGAAGAAAGATCGAAACAAACTCAGAGGTCACAGTCTCTCAGATTGAGTGGACCTATTCAGTCAGTACACGGATTTGTCACAAATCGTGCAAGTCAACTCAGAAGACGGTCTATTAAATAGATTAAACGTGTAGTGTCTTACCGGCTCTTCTACATAGGAATCAGCCATTTGGAACTGTGCACCTAGTTTCTGACGTTTCATAAGTACCGATTTATGTAGGTTTATGTGAAATAAAATAATAAAATTATTGTGATTTCGAAATAAGCAGAACGACCAGGGTGCTTACTCTCGAATATAATTCCAATAGATCGACATTGGTCAAACGTCAGTTGGTTGAGTTATACGTCAGGGATTGGCTATACTCAGTAAGTCCAGCCAATCACTGACGTTTGACTGACAATTCCAATGTCGAACTATTGGAATTATATTCGAGAGTAAGCACCCAGTTTTGTTATAATCTAAACATTATTGGTCCAATATTTATTTTCTTTCTGTAAATATTTTTCCTCTTTATTAAGGTAAAATGCCTCGAACGGCTAAGCGACCTAACCACTAGTAACTAGTATAACTCACCGCTTTGACCTTCCTGCGGTCTCTATACAGATTCCTAGCCATGTAAATCCTAGCGTTGGTTTGTAACTTAATAGCTAGACGACATACCTCTAGTAACTTTAGTATAACTCACCGCTTTGCCCTTCCTACGGTCTCTATACAGGTTCCTAGCCATGTAACCCCTGGCGTGGGCCTGTAACCCGGTGGCTAGGCAACGTAACCTCTAGTAACTAGTATAACTCACCGCTTTGACCTTCCTGCGGTCTCTATACAGATTCCTAGCCATGTAACCCCTGGCGTAGGCCTGTAACCCAATGGCTAGGCGACGTAACCTCTAGTAACCACTAGTAACTAGTATAACTCACCGCTTTGCCCTTCCTACGGTCTCTATCCAGGTTCCTAGCCATGTAACTCCTGGCGTGGGCCTGTAACCCGATGGCTAGGCAACGTAACCTGTAGTAACTAGTATAACCCACCGCTTTGACCTTCCTGCGGTCTCTATACAAATTTCTAGCCATGTAACCCGTGGCGTAGGCCTGTAACCCAATGGCTAGGCAACGTAACCTCTAGTAACTAGTATAACTCACCGCTTTGACCTTCCTGCGGTCTCTATACAAATTCCTAGCCATGTAACCCCTGGCGTGAGCCTGTAACCCAATGGCTAGGCGACGTAATCTCTAGTAACCACTAGTAACTAGCATAACTCACCGCTTTGACCTTCCTGCGGTCTCTATATAGGTTCCTAGCCATGTAACCCCTGGCGTGGGCTTGTAACCCGATGGCTAGGCGACGTAACCTCTAGTAACTTAGATATAACTCACCGCTTTGACCTTCCTGCGGTCTCTATACAGGTTCCTAGCCATGTAACCCCTGGCGTGGGCCTGTAACCCGATGGCTAGGCGACGTAACTTCTGGTACTTGAGTCTTGCTAGCCAGCGGCGGACGTTGCGTTGGATTTTGATGGCTGCACGATTGCGACGGATTTCTTGGGCTCGTCTGTTGAGAGAGGAGATAGTTAAGAAAATCCTACTAATATTATAAACGCGAAAGTTCGTATGTATGGATGTATAGATGTATGGATGTTTGTTCCTCTTTCACGCAAAAACTACTGACCCGATTTAGATGAAATTTGGCACACAGATAGTTTATAACCTGGAGTAACACATAGGGTACTTTTTATCCCGGTAGTATGTTCCCGCGGGATAATTTCCGACCTCCACGCGGGCGAAGCCGCTGGCAAAAGCTAGTATTTAATATGAGTAATCGCTTGCTATACAAGACGTAACAGTAAAACGCAAGACTTTAAAGTAGTTTGTTCCTAATTAACTAGTACTAGTTCGATTTCAGTAACTTTTAACGTGGTTATCAAATTACCCATTTTTCCATACCTACAGCTCACTCAGTGGACTCGTTTATGAAGGCAGTTCAGAAGTGACACACAAATCTTTTCAGGGTTATTAATCAAAAGTTAATGTAGAACTTGTACACGGTGGCAAAGATATCAGCAAATGTGGAAAATAGTACAAAAGCCGGTAGTAGTCCCGCGTAATAGACTAAAACTATGCAACAAAAATTCTTATACCATGGCAGTGAAAATATACAACCACTTAGCCGAAGAATTTAGAAGTGCTACAGATTTGGAATTTCATACAAAGTTATATAAGCTGGTTGTGTGAGAGATGTTTTTATTCCGTCGATGAATATTTTGAATATAAAATGTAAAACTTATTAATTATAATTATTATGTCATCTACGTATGACATCATTATTACTGCTCGCTATTTTTAAGTATAAATTATTATTTTAAATGAATAGAATTGTATTAAATTTTATTAATTGCATTGTAATCGAAATTTAAATTATGAAATTATTATTAGTATTTTATGTTATTACCTACTCATGACTAAATTTGTACCTACTGCATGCTATGAGATGTTAAATCAAAACATTTGCACAGCTTTTATGCCGAATATAGTGAAACTCTTCTTAGGTCTTAAGAACTTATGTAAGCTACCTATATTCTTGCAAATAAATATATCATTCATTCATTCATTCAACTTGTTCAGTACAGTAAATTTTTAAACCACTAAAAAAAATTCGTCGGTTATCTGAAATTCAATTCAGTACATTTTGACCAAGTAGGTATTTTATAATCGTATAATATTTTTTTTATTAACCGTCGAAGAATTTCTACTCTAGAGGGTCTTCAATCATATGTTAAACGGTTACAGTTTGTGCGTCAGGTCCCAGCCACCCTGTATTTGTATAAAAATGTCTTAACTAATATTATAAAGAGGAAAGATTTGAGATTTTGTACGTATGTTTGTAATGGATAAACTCGAACACTACTGAACCGATTTTAAAAATTCTTTCATCTATAGAAAGCTACATTAGCACCAAATAACACAAGCTACTTTTTATCCCAAAAAAATGCATAGTTCCTGTGGGTCACGCGGACGAAGTCGCGGACGAAGACGAAGAAATAAAACGGTATATTAAGTGGTCTCACCTCCTAGCCAGGAAGCCTCTGGCCCTCGCCTGCAGCGCCCTCAGCGCCGACATGATCCTGAGGTACTTGCGGCGCGCGATGAACCGCCGCACACAACTCTGCACGCGCACGCAGTACTCGCGCTGTATATCGGCGCGGATCTTTTCTAAGTACGCAACCTGGGGAGGAAGAAATACTTTAAAGAATTACACATACATGAACGGACGCCTTTTCCCATGGGGATAGGCAGAAACCACGGAATACAGGCAACGATCTCTACACACTCCTTTTGCCTCGTTTAGGTTCATACAATTGGTCATACACACACGCCGGTTGCGAGTACTATGCACCTGACCTTTCTGAAGAACATCACCAATAAGGTCACTATATGTTCTCCTAGGGCGTACCCTTCCAATGTTTCCACTCACATCTGCCTTGTAAATACCTTTCACCTACCTTTTACCTTTCCCTTTTACCTTTATTCTTAAAGAAGTTGAATATTAATTACACTGATTGACAAAAAAGAAGCCTGAATTTGTCACATAAACTTATTTTGGATTTACTCTAGTTTTAAAGTGTACAAAAAACCTTTTTTTTTTATGTGTACTTTATCCTACCAAACAATTATAAATGTGAAAGTTTGTATACTTAGATGTCTGGATGTTTGTTACCCAACCGAGCAATAACTGCTAAGAGGGTTTGGATGAAATTTGGCATGCATATCTATATATATAAAAGAAAGTCGTGTTAGTTACTTCACTTATAACTCAAGAACGGCTGAACCGATTTAGCTGAAAATTGGCAGGGAGGTAGTTTAGAGCCAGGAGAAGGACATAGGATACTTTTTTTTTTTTTTTTTTTTGCTTTTGGCAAAGGATACTTTTTATCCCCTTCGACCGCGTTCTCGTGTGATGTGACATAAAACGTCAAAGAGAATACATTTCACTATAAAACGTGGTATGACAAAAACTTTGCCTTCGAGGTACCAGGCGGTCATAACTTGGTATGAGCTTATTAAACAGCAGTGTCAGCCAGAAAACGCTTTATGCCTTTGAAGTAACAGGTTATCATAACCGAGTAGGAGCTACCCAAACATATGAGTATCAGCTAGAAAACGCTTACCAGATCACCACCGCGTACCAGGTTGTCAAACTTGGAAGGTTTATTACAACATTTTGAATCTTAGGCGATACGAAGTTCGCTGGGTCAGCTAGTAGTTTATAACCTAGGATAACACATAGGACACTTTTTATTCCAATTATCCTATGTATGCTAACCTCATAATTTAACACTGTTTTAAATGAAAACTTGGTGCAATCCTACAATATACTATACAGTATATTAGCGGAAAAGTCGGAGGATTTTGGCATGTGGCCTTTTACTTTGTTTACGTTCATACATCTGGTCATACACGCACACCGGTAACCAGTAATACGCATCTGACCTTTCTGAAGAACTTCACCAATTATGGCATCCCCTCTCGGCGTTTACGCTCACATCTGCCGTGTAAATACCTTTTGTAAGCCGCTCTTCATTCATCCTCTCCACATGGCTCAACAATCTGAGGCGATTAACACACGGCACCGCGCACCGCCGCGGTAGGCGGTGAAGCGGATCTCATGTCGCATTGCCCTCTATTCAATCCGTTGATGCCTAATTCACGTACACCGACCGACCGCGCGGTCAATTCGTTTTACCGCCCGCGCCCTCCGCGGCGGTGCTTTTAAATTTTAGGGTATATAGTAAAATAATAATTAGAATACATCATACGTGTGGCAAAAACCTTGTCAATCAGTGTTATATAACATCAGGCATGTATTTCGTGAAGGATGAGTTTTACAGTACAACAATATTTCAATAGCAACGCAGCAAGACAACCATAGAAACGAAAGACAAAAACTGACAGAATTATTGTTGACAGATTTTGACGGAACGATGTCAAAAATGGACGAAAGAAACAGACGAATGACACTTTGTGTGGGAAGCAAGTTGGTTCGTTTAGTTTTCTACTCGCATGTCTATTCTTTGTAGAGATAAAGTCCGGTCTACTTCGCCCGAAAAATAGAGGTACCTTTGCAAAAATTCCCAAGAAGCTGAAATTTTGCATGAACGTTAGGGATACCATTATAATGAAATTGTAAAAACTCCCCATCGATCACATGAGTGTAAAAACTTTTATGCAAGGTCAAAGTTCGCGTAGGTAAAAGTCGTCGTAGAAAGTGGCGTTCTGTAGTTTCTGCTTACCCCTATAGGAAAAAGGCGTGGGTTTATGTATGTATGTAGGTGATACAACTAAAAAGTAGAAATAAAACAATTTAAAAAAAAATACAACCGAATTCCAATAAAATACTACAAAATGAAAACTGCAAGGTGGCAAATAACAAAAATACGAAAACACAAAACCACTGACTTCCGAAATTAAAGTTATTTTTCACTTTGTAGAGTTTTTTTTTTGGAAGTCAATGTTTTTTTTTTAGGATTCAGTTGTTTTTTTTTTATAAACTTTTTGTTTCTTTTTGTTTTATTACTTGTTGTTGTATTTGAGGCAGCAGCATTATTAATTTTTATTTTTTTATTGTTAATTATAATTTTAATTTAATTGTATTAATTTTAATTGATTAATTTAATTGTATTGATTTAGATTTTAATATTTGATTAATTAATTATAATTATTAATTGTTAGTTATAATTACTAATTATAATTATTAATTAAGCAGTAAGCGCGCCCTGCTACTGTTTTTTTATTTCCTTATTATAGCCCTAAATAATGTGTTCGAGATTAGGAGACCAGGAGACCCATAGCACAGGTTTTACTTAGTATGGGCTCCTGTCTCCCATCTTAAATTTATTTTGTAAATTAAACTGTGTATGTTTTTATACTTGTGGGAGAAAATAAATGAATGTATTATTAAAAAAAATATATATATATATATTATAATTATAATTATTGTAATTATTTTTAAATATTTATATTTTATTGTGGTTAAATTGTAAAAATTATGATCTCGATGTGGGTTGAAATAAATTATATTCATTCATTCATTACCTGTCCGGCTCTGAAGAATATCTTGGTGGCTCCGAACTGGTACTTGTCTGGGTCTTTGACGTGGCGCGCCAGGATGCGCCCACAGGTGGCCTTTATGTTGCCGCGGTCTATCTCCTTGTACAGGCATAGAAGACGGTACCTGGAGAATAAAATAGATACTACGTACACGTGTCGCAGGTTCGAAACCAGGCAGGCGCTTAACTTTTTTGTAAATAATTTCATCACCACAGCTTTCAAAACGGTGAAGGAAAACATCGTGAGGAAACCGGCATGTCTTAGAACCAGAAATTCGAAGAAAAATATATTTATTTTATTTATTTATTTAGGTTAGCCAACAATTGTTTACACAATATATTAAATATAATTTCGATAATAGAACATTCTTAAGTGCAACAATTAATTATAGGCTAACACAGCATGCACCATTTATGGTTTTACATGTTATTACAAAGACAATAAGGATATTTATAATTAAAATTATGCAACATTTTTTGGTAATTCATGCGTACCCCACAACTGGGACCTAGGCCTCCTCTCTGTGAGAGGGAGTGGGCCATAATCCACCACGTGGCCTCAGTGCGGGTTAGCAGATGTAATATAGGCAATGGTGCCGATTCTGTTGTACACCGAACTAAACTAACTAAACTATCTCTAAAATTCCTTACTTTTGGCTATGAGATTTTTAACGCTATTCTGCAAGGAAAAATCTCTAAATTTAAAAATTATTTTGACACGACTAAAAACGAATTTGACAATCAACATGTTTTTTTTTTTTTTTGGTTTCGGAACGTGGTACTTGTGTGCGCTACGCAATGAATTTTTTAGAGACGAAGGCGCGCGCGAGGGGGCAGCCTGGACGTGTTTTATTTGGAATTTTTCACTTTTTGTTTGAAAAATAAAAAAAATATTACCCACGTGTTGAGATTTAAATGTTCCGGGGTTTCATAAAGGGGGTCGAAAATTTCATTATTTTTGCGATAGGACACGCCATTTTCGAGATATAAGCAAAAGAAAAAATAAAAAATACACCACTGTTTTTGCACGTGAAGGCGAGGCGTTGGTGTGAATTTTTGTTCATGCCACTAGTTTTATTCCACACCTTTTTAATCGCGATTAAAAATAGTCAGATTTAGTCAAAATAAATTATTATAGTCTAAATTTTTGGTGAAAACCGGCAAAATTAGAAAAGCAAAATTGTCATTTTCACTAAACTAATAACTCAGTGCAATCTTAGTGCTGTCAAACTAAAATATAGTTAAGTTGGGTCACTTTAGTCTATTTCAGAATAGGAAATCGTCGTTTGACAGGAATAAACCAAATTTTAGTGATTTTTAGTTTAGTTTAGAGAATTTTGTACAACAGAATCGGCACCATTATAGGCTTATTATCCTACATTAAGTTTTAAATGAATTATGGTCAAATTTCGACCACTAGTAAATGATGAAACAACAGAATTATAGCCTTTTTTATGTGGGTGGGAAATCATCAAATCATGTCTCCCGCTCTGGGTGGAGCGGGAGGGCGTGTCAGACTTTTACTGACTAAAACCCACCCGTGTTTCTTCAGTTGCTTGTGCCAGGGCCACGGTATCTCTTCCGAACAAATCTCGCGACCCTGGCAGGAATATTATAGCCTTTACATACCTAAAGAAGAAATCTTGGTACAGCCATCTTGATGGGAATCCAGCGGCTGATATCCTGATGGTCTCCAGAACACCACATGCTCTGTAACAAATAAAAAAATAAGTAAACTTCGGAGGTAGCGTCAAACTCTGTCGCAATCTGAATTTAGCTCTTGTTTTTAACCGACTTCAGAAAGGAGAAGGTTCTATGGTTCACTGTATATTTTCTTTTTCTTTATGTATGTTCACCGATTTCTCCGCCAACTGGGGACCGATTTCCTTTCAATCTTAATGGATAGGTTTTGCTCATGGTTTGGCATTTTGACATTTTATTTTTTTTATTATTTTGACATTTTATTGAGTTTGCGAAGGTAGTTTTCGCGTTAGCTTCGATAGTACGTATTTAATCCACTTTGTTTATCATGATAATATTTTCTGTCACTGCTATTGACCTGCCCAGCAGTAGTATACTTCGGAACAGGGCTTGGTAACGTTACCAAATTCACACTATAAGTATCGTTAAGTAACGTTATTTTCATAAAGTTAATTTTTTAACGGTAACACGGGTAACGATACTTTGGTATCGAATCCAAAAAATAACGTTACCATTACCGTTACTAGTATCGATACTTTTATCGTTACTTAATGTGTTGTTGTCAACCCGCGCAACCTAAGCGGCACGCTATGGGCGGCGGCGCTCTACGGCAACATCGCTAATCAAACGATGCAAATGCAACTTCATTAATGTAGACGAAAGAAAGAGATAAAAGAAAATAAATAAAAATTTAACGTTACTCAGTTACCGGTAAAACGTATGCCAAGTATCGTTACCAAGCATAACGTGACCTCTACTAATAACGTTATCTTCGTCCGATGAAAGTAACGATACCAAATTTTTAACGTTATTCATAGCCCTGCTTCGGAAGTCGGTGGCAAAAAACTAGAATACAGATCCGAAATTAATTTTTCACTTCGTACCGTTTTTTTTTTTGGAACTCGGTTGTTTCTTTATTTTTGCAGAAAAGTTTTTTAACTGTCATTATGGTCATATTTAGTGACCCTTTTTTGTGGGTGGGAAATCATCAAATGACATCTCCCGCTCTGCGCAAAGCGGGAGAGCGTATCAGACTTTTACTGACTAAAACCCACCCGTGTTCCTACAGTTGCCTATATGCCAGGGCCACGGTAACTCTTTCGAACATATTTCGCGAACCTGGCAGTAATGTAAATAAATAAATATTTTAGGACAACCAACACACCGTTACCTGATCCCAAACTAGGCAGAGCCTGTACTATGGTGACCAGACTACTACACACATATATTGTATTTCTAAGTACATACATATTATAGATAAATTACACCCAGACACAGAACAAATAATTGTGCTCATCACACAAACATTGGTCCTGGGTGGGGATTGAACCCACGAACTCAGTCTGAGCAGTCAGGGTCACTAACCACTAGACTAACAGGCCAGTCAAAAGTTGCCTATATGCCAGGGCCACGGTACCTCTTTCGAACAAATCTCGTGACCCTGGTAGTAATATGGTTCCCATGTGTTCGGCCCTTGTCTCTATCTACATACCTGAGCTGGTTGACGGCTCTAGCACTGTCGAACATGAAGGGCTCCTTGGTATCATTCGGCTTGATGCAGCGCACGTAGTGAGGCGTGGTGGCCGACAGTGTGGACATCAGCGCCGACAGGGACTGGCGGAACTGGGACCCCACTGTGTGCTTCTGACCCGAAGTGCGGCGGGGGGGTTGCTGTGGACAAAAAGCTGGTGTAAAAAAAAGTAGGAAAAAACGTAAATTCGTTTATTTAGGACAGATTAAAAAGCACATTATACAGCAGAGGGGTCATTGCGGAACTTTTTATCGGTAGGAATTGGTTTAATATTCATAGTTAAACAACATTCATTGCGTTATTTACGTTGCTGAGCCGACAATTTATTCGAACAAATGACGCAATGGTTTAGAAATAATCTTCAATCCCATTCAGATTCTGATAAATTGTGCGTTTCGCAATTAGGGTGCAGGACCTCAAGCTCAGTAGTAGCGTTTGCGACCACTAGATCCATGAGACAGACCTGCACCCTAATTGCGAAACGCACAATTTATCAGAATCTGAATGGGATTGAAGATTATTTCTAAACCATTACGTCACTTGTTCTAATAAATTGTCGGCTCAGCAACGTAAATAACGCAATGAATGTTGTTTAACTATGAATATTAAACCAATTCCTACCGATAAAAAGTTCCGCAATTACACCTTTGGGTTCGATTCCCAGGATCGGGCAGTGTTATTGGGTTTCTCCATCTGGGATTCGTCAGTAGGAACTCGGACTCTGGCTTTGTGCCCGATTGACAGCAATAGGTTCGCCCCCAATAGGGTATTTTCCACTTTTTAAAAAACTATATTTTGAAGACTGTGAAGGAATATTTAACAGAAAAATATTTTTTTTTGTAATTAATCTCCATTTTCTGCATTAGAAGTGATTAAAATCTAATTTATTTTCAATGGTTTTAAATTTACCACCAAAACGCTCCGTACGATGACGTTTTGGCGGTAAATTCAAAACCATTAAAAATAAATTACATTTTTTTCACTTCTAACGTGTAAAATGGACATTGATTAGATAAATTTTATTTTTCTGTTGAATATTTCTTCCCAGTCTTCAAAAAGAAACTGTTTTTAAAAAAACGGAAAATACCCTATTACATGGGATATAAACAGAATTCGCGAAATGTAGTTGTTCTATAGTACGCCCCATTGAAACATTGTCTTGATGGATGAAACATGGTCTTAAAGCACGGTCTTGAGACGATTAGATTTTATTTTATTTAAACCGTTGAGAGGCTGCCGTGCCCAACCCCTGGCCGCACCCTGTACGAGCTAGTAGCTACTGACCGTGAGGCTGCCGATGGGCACGGAGGGCGTGGTCCTCCTCTTGGAGGGCGGCGGGAGGGTGGCCGACGCCGACACCTCCACGTTTCTGTCCGCGAACATCGTGTGGATCAGTCGGCAGCTACTTGAATTCTTGATACATTCCAACTGTTCTTCAGAGACTGTGTCTCTGTTCTTCTCGAGGAAGCCTCCACATTGGTACTCTACGTTGTCAGCGAAATGCTTGATAATGAAGGCTGTGAAAGAAATGGAGGGGTTAAAATTGTGTGGTGGAATTGCTGTGATGTTATATTGTTTGATCATATCAAAGATGAAAGCGCATTCAAGAAGAATAAAGTATTGCGTTATAATAAGTGAAAGATAGCGAGTTGATACATTTCTTCAAGTTATGAACCTAGTTAAATATTTTACGGGGTTCGAACTCACGACCTACTACTCGTAAGTCGCGGCCGTTACCACTGGGCCACCACTGCTCACCGCTTTCATCATCATCATCATCATTTCAGCCGTAAGACGTCCACTGCTGGACTTAGGCCTCCCCCAATTTGGGGGGCTTTGCCATAATCGCCACGCTTGGCAGGCGGGTTGGCGATCGCAGTATGGTGGTAAAATGCACAGAGAACGCTGCTGCCTATTCTCTAGTAAGTCCCTTAGTTGCCTTTTACGACACCCACGGGAAGAAATGGGGTGGTGTTATTCTTTACGTCCGGCACCACACGGTACACCGCTTTACTTTGTGTAAATTATTTTATTACTATTGCTCTCAAAACGGTGAAAGAAAACATCGTCAGAAAACCGGCATATCTTAGAATCGAAATTAAAATTCGAAGACATGAATTACGGCCTACTTCGTCTCACCGAGAGGAAGCTGGATTCCCAGCGGTGGAAACATTGTAGGCTGAATATTTTCGTTCTTTGTTTTTCCTTTACTCACCTTGGTTCCCGAACCTCGGCTTCATAAAGTGATGGTAGCTGGCACAGGACTGGTGTAACTTGGCCACAAACCCGGCGTCGCTGCCGCCAGGCACTCGGCATTGCTCGTCTAGGAGCGCCAGCACTCCTAACCGGTCTTCGATCAGGTCAATGCACGGCTGGTTATCGTAGAACTCTATCATCTTCCAGGATATTTCTTCCTGTAAACAGAAAACAAGATCATATGAAAATTTGGCCTACAGCAGTTCAGGCTCGAGCTCCACCCTAATTGCAAAACGCACTATTTATCAGAATCTGAATGGGATTGAAGATTATTTCTAAACCATTGCGTCATTTGTTCTAATAAATTGTCGGCTCAGCAACGTAAATAACGCAATGAATGTTGTTTGACTGTCAATATGAAACCAATTCCTACCGGTAAAAAGTTACGCCATTACCCCTCTGGTCGGAAAGGTCGTCATTTCAATCTCATCTATATTGTATTATTGACGTTAACTTACGTCTAAGATAATTGTTACTGCTATAATAATGCTCTTTAAAGACATTCAATCAATATGGGTAAGAATAATTAATAACGTTGATTGATTCCTGGAGAAATCCCGGATAATTTTTCTCCCGGTAGATTTCGAATGCAATTTTAAAAGTTAGTTTACATTTCCGAAAGAACCGGTTGGACCTCAGGAAACGGCTGTTAAAAAAAAGCGATTACCCTGTTAATAGGTTTGTTTTTTTTTAAAGTGGTATCAGGTATACAGATACCTAATATTATTTAAAACTACAAATATGCTCAAATTTAAAAGGGCACTTGCATTTTGAAGCTATAACGATGATACCACTTTAAAAAAAAAAAACAAACCTATTACCTGATTCCATTATTTACCGGAATTCAGCGAAACTCGACGTATGCAACATTTATTGAGTTATGTTCCTTACCTTAATATATTCATCCTGCTCTAACTTGAAGACGTGCGAGTTGAACTGTTGCTGGAGCTTCTCGTTGGCGTAGTTTATACAGAACTGTTCGAAGGAGTTGATCTCGAAGGTCTCGAAGCCGTAGATGTCGAGGACACCTAAGAACAAAGGTCAAAATGTTAGAAAAATATCATAGTAAACAATTTCTCAAACCATTGACTTTTCGTCAGAAGAGAATTAGAAAAGAAAGAAGAAATTTTAGATATTAATCATCACCATCATGATGTCAGTCGAAAGACGTCCTCTATTGGACGTAAGCCTCCCCAAATTTGGGGGGGGGGGGGGTTGCTTGCCATAATCGCCACGCTTTGCTTAAGAGGTTGGCGATCGCAGTTTGGTGGTACAATGCATAGAGAACGCTGCTGCCCATTCTCTTGTAAGTCCCCTAGTCGCCTTTTACGACACCCACGGGAAGAAATGCGATGGTACTATTATATACTTTACATCCGGCAAAACACAGAATCGAGATATTAACAGTGAGAAGAAAATGATCTATGTGACTTTCCCAAAGTGACCCAGAAAAAAAATGGGGGCGTGTGTAGACTCTACACAACGCCCCCATTTTTTTCTCGGTCTCTTACCACCCCCGTTTAGACCTGCAGCGCCCACAAGGGGGCGTTATAGCCCACTTTGCGAAAGGCTGCTTTAGAGTAACGAGTTTTTCGACAACCATTTTCCCTGCTTTCATTTTTATTGAATAAATGTGCAGAGGTGTATACTGTGTATAGTACAACCCTTGCGAACTGTGTGGTGTGACTATGAATGATAGGCTGAGGAATGATGTGATAAGAGAACGGTGCGGTTTAAAAGAAGATGTAGTAACAAAAAAAACCGGCCAAGTGCGAGTCGAACTCGCGCACCGAGGGTTCCGTACAAACCTGTAGGTATATAAGTAAAAGTTCACCCATCACGACAATCGAGTCGGAGTTCTGTTCTGTTTCTTGGCTTGGTTTTATTTCTGTCTGTGTTTTGTTCTGTTTATTATATGATGTTACTAAAAATTTACGGTTTTCGCAATTTTTCCTTTATTTGTGCTATAAGACGTTGCTTCGTACCAAATTTCAAAATTCTAGATCGACAGGAAGTACCCTTTAGGTTTTGATTCCCTTGCGAGTTTCGAAAATTTGTGGAAATTTGCGGTATAAACGGCTATATCTTTTGATTACGTTAGCTTAGAAGTTTGATTTTTTCACAGCTCCAAAGGACAGTAGACCTGAGTATTTGATATAAATTTCAGCTTGATACCTCCACGCGTTCCTGAGAAAAAAGATCTTGACAGACGGACGGACGGACGGACGGACGGACAACAAAATGATCCTATAAGGGTTCCGCTTTTTTCTTTTGAGGTGCGGAACCCTAAAAATGTAAAATAGTATGCTTAATTCGGTCATGTTGAGAGGATGAATGAAGTAAATGTATCTGACCAAGATTGTCTGGAATTTAAAAGAGACTGTGACGTCTGAATTTGTTTCGGCCTTTCTTCTCAGAGTAGTCGGAAAGGAAACGCCGACCACATCTAGTATTAAAAATATTATTGACGTGTAAAAGTGTTTGTACAGACCTACTTGCAGAAGTAAAATCATTTATCATCAATACAACCTTCTAAGTTTATTTAATCCCAGTAATTGACAATTTCATTAAAAACTTATTCAATGGACCAACAGCTTAACGTTTTTTCTAAGGCACGAAGGGGTCTTGGTATGTTAAGATTAGTGATGTGCCGGATACCCATATTCGTATCCGTATCCGCGGATATCCGAGGGATTAGGAAGGTCCTTATCCGTTACTTTTTTGGCGGATCTTTTACGGATATTTTACCTTATTAATTTTCAATACATAGAGGAAATTATGTACATAGGTGATTAGGTGGCAGTGAAAAACTAAATTTCATTCAGATTATTTTGTATTTCGTAAAATCAAATATCTGTCACCTTTATATTGCAAACATTTATCAGAGTTTTCATACCGACAGTGTTACTACAGTCCTCCAGACCATATTTCGGCCACAGTGGCCAATCTAAACGGAGACTAGCCATCGGCGCGGGAAATATTTTAGTGCACAAGAGTGCGCAGACATAGAAGCACTCACTCTTCCCTGACTCTCATAGTCCGATGGGACGGCAATCCGACACGACCGGAGAGAGATCAGGCGTAGGACCAACGGCTTAACGTGCTTTCCGAAGCACGGGGGTATCACCGCTAACTTCCAAACTCTGGGCTGTTACTAAGAAACTCCTAATGGAAAAACCCAATTACACTTTGCCCGAACCGGGAATTGAACCCAGGACCCCATGCTCAGCAGTCCCGCTTGCGACCACGAGACCAACGGGGCAGTCGATAGTACCGATAGTATTATACATAACTCAAATGTACTAGATCAACTACCAAAGCGTCAAGTGGCGTCAACTTCAAGGTCACTCGCTTCAACACCGATTGAGTAAGAAAATTAGAAAGAAAGAAAAATATTTTATTTGGGACACACACAGGACATAAAACAATAAAAAAGAACATAGAAACATTTACATTTAACATACAGATAACAAAGTATTTCTAAAAGATATAAAAGAGTAAGACCTGTGCGAGGCCAAAAAGGCTCCTATCTCAGCATAATGCTGCGATATTTGTAAAAAAAAACAACTACCGCAGCGCTGGTATTCTAATTAAGATATGTATCCGCAGATCTTGACACCAAATATCTATATTCGGATCCGTATCCGCCGGTATACATTTTTAACGATCCAGGACATCACTAGTTAAGATCAGGGCTTTGAATAACGTTAAAAATTTGGTATCGTTACTTTCATCGGACGAAGATAACGTTATTAGTAGAGGTCACGTTATGCTTGGTAACGATACTTGGCATACGTTTTACCGGTAACTGAGTAACGTTAAATTTTTATTTATTTTCTTTCATCTCTTTCTTTCGTCTACATTAATGAAGTTGCATTTGCATCGTTTGATTGGCGATGTTGCCGTAGAGCGCCGCCGCCCATGGCGTGCCGCATAGGTTGCGCGGGTTGACAACAACCCATTAAGTAACGATAAAAGTATCGATACTAGTAACGGTAATGGTAACGTTATTTTTTGGATTCGATACTAAAGTACCGTTACCCGTGTTACCGTTAAAAAATTAACTTTATGGAAATAACGTTACTTAACGACACTTATAGTGTGAATTTGGTAACGTTACCAAGCCCTGGTTAAGATAATCACCCATCCACGGATATAGTAAACTACTTACCAATAAAATGTTTCTTAGTATGGCCGGTGTCCAGCGCCCTGTTGACGGCGTGTACCAGCCACGCGAACAGTTCGCCGTACATCTTCTTAGCGAGGGCATCGCGGGCGAAAGACGCCCTTTGGACGTCCATTCGGGATACTATAACCTAAGGAGATGAAAGTTGATTATTTCGCTTGTGTTATACAAGGTAAGTTTTTATCCAGTGCGCAAAGGGAATTGTCCAAACTTGGCCATTTTTAAACACGCTGCTATACAAAAATGTAATTTACCAATAATTTTATTTCTATTTTAGTAAATATCTGATGCTAATAACTTTGTATCAATATGCACTGTAAAAAATCTTTTTGTTTGGTATTTGTTATGATTTGACCAAGTCTTTAGCTTTGAATTTGACTTAAGTGTTGCCAAACAAAAACTGCATAAATTATAAATTGAAATCGATTTAAAGTGTAGGGTAATCTCTCCACTGTATTTAACGCAGTTTTCATTTAATCATATTATCAAAAAAATACTAATATACGATATGAATGATTAAAGACTTAAAAATGATAAACTGAAGAGTGCATTATACCTGGAGAACTTATAAAACAATAATCGATTCCATATGTATCGATGCAATTATATATTTTTATATTTGGCAACACAATGCTTTAAAAATGTTATGTTAATTGTCAAAATGACAGTTATCATTTTTTGTTGTCATACGTTGTTTTTTTTTGCATCGTGAGTGTTGTTTTTGTAAGTTTTATTACGATTACTTTGGCTGTTTCTAAATGGATTCCAATTCTCCCCTTCTTGACGACCCCGGCACTTCCATGGACCCTGAACCTTGTATTTATGATGAACCTGGCACATCTAAAGCAAGTTTTATTTCATGCATAACCAATTTCAATAAAATGTTAAAAAAATATCTAAATATAAATCTTGATACAAAACTAGGTTTCTATTGGCATTCTTACTGATATGAACTATTAAATCAATCATATAGTATTAGCTGAACTGTTTGTTTATAAGTGGCCAAAGTCACATAGAAGTTGGTCAATGCCCTTTTAACAAATGAAAGTCTGGACCACGTGAAGTCCCTCAACAAAGGCCTGGAGAACAAGATCATCAGTCTCCAACAGAGGCTGGGAGATGCCATGGCGAAGAATAAGGGAATTGAACCGCTGTTGGCGCAGATTGTGGATTTGAAGTAAGTGGGGGAAATTTAGTTTTTTTTTTAATTAAGGTGAATGCTTCAACCAGCCCGCGAAATTCAAATTTTCTTACGTTTTTTGCAATTTGCAGACCAGTGCTAGGTTGTATGTTGATTAAAATATTATTCGCGCCTGTAAGACATATGTAGTTACAGAATTATAATCATCAAAATCATCAATACAATGCTCTAAGTTCATAAAGCTGTAGGAATGACTTTTTCTCTTTTTAGGGTTCCGCACCTCAAAAGGAAAAAGCGGAACCCTTATAGGATCACTTTGTTGTCCGTCCGTCCGTCCGTCCGTCCGTCTGTCAAGACCCTTTTTCTCAGGAACGCGTGGAGGTATCAAGCTGAAATTTATATCAAATACTCAGGTCTACTGTCCCTTGGAGCTGTGAAAAATCAAACTTCTAAGCTAACGCAATCAAAAGATATAGCTGTTAATGCCACAAATTTCCGTAATTTTCGAAACTCGCAAGGGAATCAAAACCTAAAGGGTACTTCCAGTCGATCTAGAATTTTGAAATTTGGTACGAAGCAACGTCTTATAGCACAGATAAAGGAAAAATTGCGAAAACCGTAAATTTTTAGTTACATCAT
Source organism: Aporophyla nigra (assembly GCA_947507805.1). NCBI lineage: Eukaryota > Metazoa > Arthropoda > Insecta > Lepidoptera > Noctuidae > Aporophyla > Aporophyla nigra. Next base: position 3,869,952 of record OX382320.1, read on the forward strand.
ATAATAGAAATATTTTTAATCATTTTAAAGGTATTACCCCTTTCCTCATGAATGTGTAGAGGTATTAAATTGAAATTCATATGAAATACTCAGGTCTATAATACCTTTAAGCTGTAATAACAAAATCACAATACCATGACTATGACTCTATTGTCGTGATGGGTGAACTTTTACTTATATACCTATAGGTTTGTACGGAACCCTTGGTGCGCGTGCCCGACTCGCACTTGGCCAGTTTTTTCTTTCATTGTTCATATTTCGTGTTTTAATAGTACTTTAAATATGTATATTCAATTTTGAAATAAGACGTCACAAAATTTAGGGCCCCTCCCACCCCCTTGTCACACAATGTCACAATTCGTCGACCCCCTCCCCTCCCTTAACGTGTGACGTAATTTATGGTTGGCCCCTAAGCAGTCGAACTCGTAGTCATAAAAATTATAAATACTACTTACCTCATGCGCGGACGCTATTCTTCTGTGTGTGAGCCATCGAGACAGCTCAGTTTTGGATATGCCGAGGAGTGAACACACGACGGCAAGATGTTTGTCGTTCGGCTGCAAAAGAAGATTCATTATGTAATTTTTTTTAAATAAAAACATCCACACACAAATACATTTTTACAAATACAAAATTGGGCTCAGAAATGCAAATGATATCCAATTATATTCACCACGCAAAAACTGTGGCAAAAAAAAGACATTTAAAATCCATATCAATATTTAAGAACCACTCAAAGTTACATATAATATGTTAATAAAAATAAAGCGAGCGCACTTTAGTATCCCAGTTCTTAAGATTATTACTGTATTAGGCTATATTTTATTGAGTCCAAATTAACGTTATGTTATGTTACATTGCATACCACATCTAGTTGTGCGCGTTCCGTGTATGTTTACATTTTATTGTATTTTTTCTGACAAAACTGTACGGTAAATCCATATTGTTTTTAAATTAGTAAAAAATTTCTTACGGAAAATAAAGATATCTCAAACCAGTGATTTTTTAAAGCAAAATTTGTTATTCTGGTGAGATGTAAATGACTTGAGTATGAATCAATTGCTGTTTCTGATACTCTACAACTGATAGTTACTCACACTAATATAAGCGCCATCATCACTGTCATCATCTCCCGGCGCGTCCGGGTCGCACGCGCTCAGCTCCACGTTACCGAGATGCAGGATAGTGGCCAGGATCGTGAACATGTCGCGCTGCTCTGTTTCTGATACTCCTGGGAAGATCAAGATAAATGATTACCAGGGAGTCTTCGTGTGACCAATTAATCAGAAGGAATTTGTAAGGACGTTGGCTGAAGTTAGTGTAAACAGGTGGATGGTACGGCAGATCACTGGACATGACATTGATCGCTTGTAAACATTTTTTTTTTTATCTTACCCAAGAGGGTTAAGTATGACTTGGTAAGGCACCTCGCAAAATACCAATTTTCTAAATTTTTTTACAATTTGCAGATCCGTCTAACGTTGTATGTTGGTTAATACACGATTCACAACTGTTAAAATTTGGCTTAATAGAATTATAATGATCATAATGCAAAAACACATAAGAAAATTTGGGCTTCACGGGCTACCCTGGCTTTTTCCCCTTAACGGACCAAGGTTTTTATGTAACCTTTCAATAAACGGGTACTATTATATTTTCGTTCATAAATATTACAATTATTCATAAATATTTTATAACGCCATCTATTATCGAGTAACGAAACTAGGATCTATATAACACTGCCCATGTTACGACATAAGAACTACACGAATATTTTCGTAATCTGTAGAACTATCTAGAACCCGCCACCGCCATCTATGATTGAGTAGCAGAACTACGCGAATATTCGGGAATATTCTAGAAGTTTAAGGTCGTCATTTAAATAACGGGATGATAGAAACTGTGAACTACAAGTGAGAGTCAAGCGAATCTGATTACAGTGTTTGAATGAATTGAATTGTTCGTGTTTTTTGTTATAATAATAAATAAAATAAATATGTTAGGACAACCAACACACCGTTATCTGATCCCAAACTAGGCAAAGCCTGTACTATGGTAACCAGACAACTGATAAATATACTTATATATTTCTAAATACATACATATTATAGATAAATTACACCCAGACACAGAACAAATGATTGTGCTCATCACACAACATTTGTCCTGGATGGGAATCGAACCCACGACCTCAGTCTTAGCAGTCAGGGTCACTAACCACTAGACTAACAGGCCAGTCAAAATATAATTGGCATTGGCGTTATAATTGGCATATATTATTTATCCCGGACCCCAGCTTATAACAGGGCGTCCATTTATTACATGAGGCGTTTATGGGGGGGATGGGATCAAGCAAAAGGTCACCCAATCTCATGCGGGGGAGAGGGAGTCTTGGCAAATATCACGTATTATTGTTTTATCCGCAACAAACTATTGTTTTAACCCAATTCTAACGACATCTCACCGGCGGGGGTGGGGGGTTAAAAAAATCGCTAATATTGGAAGTTGACAAAGGAAGCCCCCTAAAATATACTACTCAATAATAAAATAATATCAACTTACCTAATGTGGTGAGAGCACTTCTCGTCTCATTAAAAGTCTTGAGGTCATCAACACCGTCTATATCTGGACTGCCGCCTTGGTTCAAATAGTGGAACGATTCTTGATGATCTGTAACAAAACAGGAATTTCTTTAGTATGGTTTCAAGCTCATAATTAAAACTGTCGGACCGGGCTGTCATTCTTCGATTTATGACAGTTGTTACAGCTCGTCAGAAGCCCGAAAGTCTGACAACTAGTTTTACCATGGGCTATCGTGTTAACCAGCACGCGTAGCATGACTGCCACACAAACGGAATTTGTCGACCGAACAGAAGACAAAATGATAGATTGTATCGTAGAAAAATTGTGTAAAACTAAAGAAAAGAGATGTTTCTATTCTTCAGTCGACTAGAGTACGATGTCAAGTATGATGACTATTTCTCTTTACTATTGATGAGATAGAAACATTTTTACAGAATTAAAATACATAAGGAACTTTTTTTGTTCTTGGTAGAATAGATATAGAATTGGTCATGCTACGCCGGTAGTTAACTGGATTATGAAGGTTTATAAAAGTACATAATATATTAATGTTTTATTGATACCGATTGGTATTATTTTTCATGGTAATATTTATGTACAGAGTGATGATATTATTATACTAGGTTACATTACTAAACCGCCTGATATTTTTAAACAGAATGTTTTTTTTTTTCATATGTGGGTGGGGTGTGGTTTTGTGTGTTAGGTGTGGGTGTATGGGTGTGAGTGGGTGGGTTATGTGGGTTTGTGGTATGTGTGTGTGTGAATGGTAGGATTATGTGGGTGGGGTGTGGGTTTGTGGTATGTGGGTGTATGGGTGTGTATGGATGTGTGAGTGGTATGGTTATTTAGGTGGGTTTGTGGTATGTGGGTGTGTGGGTGTATGGGTGTGTCAGTGGTAGGGTTATGTGGGTGGGGTGTGGTTTTGTGGTATATAGGTGAAAGAAAAAGAAAGAAAGAAAGAAAATACATTTATTTAGCACAGTTGAAAGGCACATAACAGTTTATACAGCAGGAAAGAGTAAAAAATAAAATTAAAAAGTGTTAGGTGAGATGTCAGAAACTAGCATTATAGTGTGCCTCACGGCTGCGCCAAAAAGGTCCAGTTCAGCAAAAAGCCAGACAACTAGTGCCTGACGCTGGTTTTCAACTGGACCTGAAGAGTGAGGTGACGGATGTAAATCAGTTTTATATCAATGTTGCAACGTGATATGTGTATGCATTTATAATCTAAATAAATTTGAATCAGATAAAAAAATAATATAATATAGGTGTGGGTGTATGGGTGGGTTTGTGGTATGTGTGTGCGTGAGCGGTAGGATTATGTAAGTGGGGTGTGGGCATTGTAGTATGTGGGTGTATGGGTGTGTATGGATATGTGAGTGGTATGGTTATTTAAATGGGTTTGTGTTATGTGGGTGTGTGGGCGTGTGGATGTATAGGTGTGTGAGTGGTAGGGTTATGTAGGTAGAGTGTGTGGGTGGTTAATTTTTTGCGAGATGAACACCTACCTAGTTGTAACTCAGGCATCTGCCTGGCAGCAGCGCACAGCTGGTAGAACACATGGTAGTTCCTCTCGCCCGCACTCTGGTACACGACGCGCGACTTCTCCAGCAGGTAGGTGCGCATGCTGGCGCCGGATATCCGGTACACGTTGTCGAAGTGGATCTCTATGAACTTGCCGAAACGGGACGAGTTGTCGTTGCGGGTTGTTTTTGCGTTTCCTATTGCCTGGAGAAGAAAAAAATGTTGGTTATTTTTTTAACGTTTACGCTCATTGGATTTTCTACTCTCGATGTTGAGCCGGGAGCTGAAAATTGAACAAAGTGCATCTCAACGCGTCGAAAAACACACTATTGTATTTTTAACTCTAACCACATACCAGAGTATTGAAAATCGAATGTGCGATGAAATCCAGCCTCGATATTTTTATGTCGAATGATTAAGTTATGGGAAAGAACCTTAAATGGCTTATAGGGTGGCGCTCAACTGTATAATATAAGAAGGTGCCTGCCAATAGAGCTACATTTAGTTACCCTTAGTTTAGAGGCAAGCTATGCGCCCCAAAGACGCCCCGGGAGTCGGCAGTCAATTACGGACTCCCGACCACCATACGCATGGGCAAGCCGGCGGCGAGCTACCCATTGCATTGCATTGCGGTAAGGCCCAGGCCCTTGTTGCCGGCGCGTAGTGTTTCACGCGCGCCTCAAAACAGATGTCAGCGAGACTGAAGGGGTCCGCTGGGACCGATGCCTGCCAGGGACACGAGACTTGTTCGTAAGAGTTACCGTGGCCCTGGCATATAGGCAACTGAAGGAACACGGGTGGGTTTTAGTCAGTAAAAGTCTGACACGCCCTCCCGCTCCATCTAGAGCGGGGGACGTAATTTGATGATTTTCCTACCAAAAAAAATAACGGCACACTACTTTATGTATTTAATTTCATCATCACAGCTCTGAAAACGGTGAAGGGAAACAACGTGAGGAAACCGGCATGTCCTAGAAGCAAATATTATAAGACATATGACATCTTTATATAGGCGAAATTATTACTATTATTATTTATATGACATCTTTTTATAGGTTTTTTTATTAGGCGACTAAGGGACTTACTAGCAGAGAATGGGCAGTAGTATTCTGTATGCATTTTGCCAGCAAATCGCCAAACCACCTGCCAATCGTGACAATTATGGCAACTCCCCCCCCCCAAGATCAGGGAGGCCTATATGTGATATGACATCTACTAACTCGCACTGAGCCCGCGTGGTAGATTATGGTCCACTGCCTCTCACAGAGAGGAGGCCTGTGTCCCAACAGTGGGAACATTATAAGCTGATTGTGAGTCTGTAATAACATAAGAGTAGAGAAAATAACACATAGTTGTTTGTTGCATTGGACCTTATCTCTTACCAGGAGGGTCTAACTTCATCTACTGAGACGCTGCCGAAGAGCTGTACTTATTTAGCTATACAGGTTAACACTAGAAGCGCTGAACATACCGAATGAGGTAAATTTGGATAAAAAAATATGTATATTGCAATTACGTGGTTGAAGTCTCGTATAAATAATAATAATCATGATATTTCATGAAAAGTCATATAAAATTACGATTATATGCATAATAAAATATTAATCAGAGCAGGAAGAACATCGAAATGGGTCTTTGGGACGCCCGCACTTCTAGGGTTACCAAAGTATCTTACCTCCATGATAGGACTGGAAGCTAACACCTTCCTCTCGACCTGTGTCTCACTAGCGTTGCCCCCCACTGCCGCAAAGTAACGCATCGCGTACTTAGCTGATACTGTTTTTCCGGCGCCGGATTCACCGCTCACTGTAAATCAATTAAAAAGTTATTTTTTTATTCATCATTAACATTTCAGCCGAAAGACGTCCACTGCTGGACATAGGCCTCCCTCCAAGCACCGTTACTTCAGAGGTTCAGTGCTTCCCATATCCAGCGGCCCTCTAAATCCGTCTTCCAGTACGCGGTCGCCAGTCCAGAACCTTTCGATCCCATCGGCCGGCGGTCATCTGCCCACTGCCACCTAAGTTTGGCAATTCTTCGAGCTATGTCGGTGACCAGAACAGATGGCCGATGGGGTCGAAAGGTTCTGGAGTGGCGACTGCGTACCGGAAGACGTGGAGTTGGAAGGCCTCCAACAAGGTGGACCGATGACCTTGTGAAGGCCGCAGGAACCGCTGGATGCGGGAAGCACAAAACCAGTCGAAATGGCGGAGCTTGGGGAAGGCCTATGTCCAGCAGTGGACGTCTTTCGGCTGAAATGATGATGATGATGATGTCGGTGACCTCGGTTTTCCTGCGGATCCCTTCATTTGTGATTGTTCGCTTATGGAAACTCCAAGCATAGCCCTCTCTATTGCCCTTTGGGTGAATTTCAGCCTTCTATTTAGGCCCTTGTGAGCGACCACGTTTCAGTGCCTTAGATCATCACTGGTAACACGCAGTGGTCAAAGACTTTCGCCTTGTGACACTGGTATAATATATGGTTCTGGTAGATCTAGACAACCGTGTGACCGGATTTTTAAGGCCAAATTCGGTTTTTCCAGCCATCAAAGAGCTCACGAGAGGAGAGAGAAGTAGTCAGGGTCGCTGTTGCCGGACACGGTGAAGAGGACTATATATGGTTAATATGTAAAACTGACTTTAACTCAAACTCAGACCAGAGTTCTTTGTTTTTTGAGTTTTTATATTTACATTTTGACATTTAAATTATTAGGAGACAGTCCGTCGAAAAGACGAAGTTACCCATTCCAAAGCGTAGCAGTAGTAGGAGATCCTACCTAAAAAAAACTGGCCAAGTGCGAGTCGGACTCGCGCACCGAGGGTTCCGTACAAACCTACAGGTATTCACGGTTTATGCATAAGGTTTATGTTTATGAAATTAAAAGTTTTTTTTTATATATATATATTTGAGTTGACTGAATGAAAGGTAAATTGTGGTTTACGATTTATGACGTATTAAAAAAAAAACTACTTACTAGATCTCGTTCAAACCAATTTTCGGTGGAAGTTTACATGGTAATGTACATCATATATTTTTTTTCAGTTTTATCATTCCCTTATTTTAGAAGTCACGGGGTGGGGGGGGACACATTTTACCACTTTGGAAGTGGCTCTCGCGCAAACTATTCAGTTTAGAAAAAAATGATATTAGAAACTTCAATATCATTTTTGAAGACCTATCCATAAATACCCCACACGTATGGGTGTGATGAAAAAATTTTTTTTGAGTTTCAGTTCTATGTATAGGGAACCCCAAATATTATGGTCTTTTTTTTTCTATTTTTGTGTGAAAATCTTAATGCGGTTTAATGAATACATCTACTTACCAAGTTTCAATAGCATAGCTCTTATAGTTTCGGAAAAAAGTGGCTGTGACATACTCGGACAGACAGACAGACAGACAGACCGACAGACAGACAGACATGACGAATCTATAAGGTTTCCGTTTTTTGCCATTTGGCAACGGAACCCTAAAAAGAAGCAAGAAAGTCCATAAAAACGCTTTCAAAGAAAAATGTAGTGGCAATGTTGTTAATGCCATACGAATATCTTCCCCTATAAAATACATACCCACATAAAATAATAAATAAAACTCACCAATAATACTCTGATCCCTCCGCTCCCTCTCTAGCTTGGTGTAGGCCTCCTCTGACACGGCGAATATGTGCGGGTCTAAATCCCCCATCGCCTGACCGCGGTAAGCCATTATTGTTTCATCACCTGGTGAAGTAAAATATGTTTTATTATTATGATCCATCTGCCTAATAGTCTGTTCCAACTACATATGTTGGTGTCGGCTATTTATTCAGCGGCAAATAAAGGTGCCTCGCGTAGTGAAAAAACAATCGAGTAAACGCGTAAACAATATACGATCCACCTCTTATAATTTTAACTAAATCCGTAAACAATATACGATCCACCTCTTATAATTTTAACTAAATCCGTAAACAATATACGATCCACCTCTTATAATTTTAACTAAATCCGTAAACAATATACGATCCACCTCTTATAATTTTAACTAAATCCGTAAACAATATACGATCCACCTCTTATAATTTTAACTAAATCCGTAAACAATATACGATCCACCTCTTATAATTTTAACTAAATCCGTAAACAATATACGATCCACCTCTTATAATTTTAACTAAATCCGTAAACAATATACGATCCACCTCTTATAATTTTAACTAAATCCGTAAACAATATACGATCCACCTCTTATAATTTTAACTAAATCCGTAAACAATATACGATCCACCTCTTATAATTTTAACAAAATCCGTAAAAAGCTGACCGATCTTCTTGGTCGTCAAAACTTAGAATGTCGAGCGACAATCACAACCAAGATGCAAGACCACGGGTGCACTAGTGCATTTATTAAAGCGGTCCAATGCCTGCCCGGTTCACGGATTTGCTCGGAGAAGTTACCGTGGCCCTGGCACAGGCAACTGAAGGCAGGGCTTGGTAACGTTACCAAATTCACACTGTAAGTATCGTTAAGTAACGTTATTTTCATAAAGGTAATTTTTTAACGGTAACACGGGTAACGATACTTTGGTATCGTCCATAAAATAACGTTACCATTACCGGTACTAGTATCGATACTTTTATCGTTACTTAATGCGTTGTTGTCAACCCGCGCAACCTAAGCGGCACGCCATGGGCGGCGGCGCTCTACGGCAACATCGCGAATCAAACGATGCAAATGCAACTTCATTAATGTAGACGAAAGAAAGAGAAGAAAGAAAATAAATAAAAATTTAACGTTACTCAGTTACCGGTAAAACGTATGCCAAGTATCGTTACCAAGCATAACGTGACCTCTACTAATAACGTTATATTCGTCCGATGAAAGTAACGATACCAAATTTTTAACGTTATTCAAAGCCCTGACTGAAGGAACACGGGTGGGTTTAGTCAATAAAAGTCTGACACGCCCTACCGATCCGCCCAGAGCGGAAGACGTTAGTTGATTATTACCCACCAAAAAAAAAAAAATGCTGCTTTTTTCAAACTTACCGTAAATAGGTAAATCGTAGTAAGGATTGATTGCAACCAGTACGATGCCGCAGTATGTGTAGATGGCGTTGCGGTCGCAAAATCTGTGGACCAAACGAAATTTTTACTTAATATACAGAATTGCAGAGACCACGGCGTATCTATATTATTAATTCTAGCTACTGCCCGCGACTTCGTCCGCGTCAAATTTTTGCTCCCCTGACCCTTCCCGTCGCATCAAATTGTCTGCCAATTTTCGTCCATTTTTGGTTGCTGCTCCGCTCCTTTTGATCGTAGCATGATGTTATATAGCCTAAAGCCTTCCTCAATCAATAGGCTACCCAACACAAAAAGAATTTTTCAATTCGGACCAGTAGTTCCTGAGATTACCGCGTTCTACCAAACAAACAAACTCGTCAGCTTTATAATATTAGTGTAGATGTATGTAATTTATATAACGAGAAACAAGATTAAAATTAAATTATTTGATTATGTCAGCTAGCACACGCCAATATACCAAACAAAACATTGAAAACTATACTCAAGTCAGAAACAACATTAATCGAAAACATAGTAACAGCGAACGCGATGCGGTGCGATGCGACAGGGTGGGTCGGGGGAACAAGAAATTTCACGCAAACGAAGTCGCGGGCAGAAGCTTGTCTTCAAACAAAATTCCTTACAGTGTAAACAAGGACACAAACCTCCATATATCTCTATAATCCTACAAATTCATAAGGTCTTATCACAAACTAGCTTCTGCCCGCGACTTCTGCGTTAAATTTCTTGTTCCCCCGACCCTTCCCGTCGTGTCGAATCGTCTACCCGTGCGATTTTCCCCGTTTTTGCAACATTTTTCATTACTGCTCCGCTCCTCTTAGTTGCAGCGTGATTTTATATAGCCTATAGCCTTCCTCGATAAATAGGCTACCCAACACAAATATAATTTTTAAATTCGGACCAGTAGTTCCTGAGATTAGCGCGTTCAATCAAACAAACAAACAAACTCTTCAGCTTTATAATATTAATATAGATTACAAAAACATACAATTCTGAACTCTGTACCTTAGCAGCTAAAATAGATTTTTCATCTATACAAATAAATAAAATTGGAGTGTCTGTTTTTAATATTTAGATAACCACTTTTTACTAAGTGTATATGGATGTATACACGATACATATACCAAAACAACATTTTTTACAATTTTTGTCTGTCTGTCTGTCTGTCTGTCTGTCTGTCTGTCTGTCTGTTCGTTCCCGCTAATCTCTGAAATGGCTGGACCGATTTTGACGGGACTTTCACTGGCAGATAGCTGATGTAACAAGGAGTAACTTAGGCTATTTTTATTTTAGAAAGATTCTTTTATTTTAGAAAAAAAATAACTATCTTCGAAAACTACGCTGACATACGTCTCAAAATTCGAAAAACCCTGGCTGAATCCTACGAAATAGATCAAAATAATGTACTACAGTATTGTACACCTTAAAAAGGCCTACAAAAATGTCCTCAATGGTATATGTCTATCTCTTAGGGATAACCCACAATAACCATTTTTTATCTTTTACTTTTTACGAGAAATAAGGGCTTATTTACGAAGCGATTTTAAGCAATACAGCATTAATCCTTATCCAATTAAGTACCTTAAATACATTGTGCATTTAATATAGATCAATATGGCCCTTTACAGCATGTAATTTAAATGAATATCTTAGAAGATATTAGAGATTTAAAAAGTGGGCGCAGAGCGCGTTGGCAGGGGCCGGGTAGTACAGGATAAGTAGGATTGTAATTCATATTACTTTGGCTTCATAGTAATTGCGAATATCATGTGTGTTCATTATACTCAAAATAAACCTAATAGTATTATTCCAAGTAAGAGACCGCGAAATGGCTTAGATGTTTAGATTTTTGGATGTTTGTTTCTCAATGATGCAAAGACGGCCAAACGGATTTAGATCGAATTTGGCACAAAGATATAGGTATTATATCATGGATACGTAACAGATAGGATACCTACTTTATCCCGGTAGTAGGTTCCCGGATCATATTTTCCGACAGCTATACGGGCCAAGCCACTGGCAAAAGTACTATTCCTATAATTATGTTCGGTGTCTGGTAAATGATTGAGTGTCTGATAGGTAAAATAGGAGCGTTAAGAATAACCAGGAAGACTTATATTCAACCAAACCAAGCCCTATGTCGCAGTCTTCTTACTCTGAATACTATTACTTTTATTTTAAAAACACCAACACACATGATGTTCTCATAAACTATGAATCCTAAGTAATATGAGTTATAATCCTACTACTAATAATATTATATAATGTGAAAATATGTATGATTGGGTGTTTGTTTCTCAATCACGCAAAAATGGCTGAATGGATCTGGATCGAAAATAGCACACAGAGTCTATATTACCTATATAACCTGGAATAACACATTCTTATCGCGGTAGTACGTCCTCTTGCATTAATTTCCGACATCCACGCGGGCGAAGCCGCGGGCAAAAGCTAGTATATCTATAAAATCCTACACATTCATAAGGTCGTATAACAAATTACAAATGGATACAATTTTGAACTCTGCAACTTAGCAACTAAAGTTGATTTTCGTTTATCAGTAACAAATATTTATAAAGTAACAATGCGATCCACTCATTGTTTGGACAAGTGGCACGTACTATCGAGATTATGAAAATGACGTAGTTTTTAATAAGTATGTGTAAAATTCTTGTCCAGTTATTCATAAAAGGTCTTTGAAAGCCAAAAATGTATTATGTTTAATGTCGTCCGTATTCCGTATGTTGCTGGATGTAAAGAATAGCACCATCCAATTTCTAGACTTACTAGAGAATGAGCAGCAGCGTTCTCTATACATTTTACCACCATACTGCGATCGCTAACCCGCCTGCCGAGCGTGGTGATTATGGCAAACCTCCCCAAATTGGGGGAGGTCTATGTCCAGCAGTGGACATCTTACGGCTGAAATGATGGCGATTATGTTTTCCTGGGTTGTGGAGGTAAAATAGCAATCGCTCCATGTACATTTCATGTAATTAATGAATACACTAAATATTTTTCCATATATAAACCCCCCCATCATCATCATTTCAGCCGGAAGATGTCCACTGCTGGACATAGGTTCCCCCAATTTGGGAGTGTTCCCACTAATCGCCATGCTTGTCAGGCGGCTACCATTTTACCTCCGTACTGCATCTGCATCAGTCGACGATCGCAGTATGGTGATAAAATGCTTAGAGCACGCTGCTACCCATTCTCTAGTAAGTAACTTCGCTTTTTACGACAACCATGGGAAGAGATTGGCTACAACCATCTAAGTTTATGCAATCCCATTGAATGACTATTTCGTAAAAAAGTAATTTAATGCAATTAAATGAAAATTTTTACAGTCGATAACCATATTTCAATCAACATACAATACTGACCTGAATATTGCAAAAAAACGTAAGAAAAAATTTCATTTCTCGGACTACCCTTTTTTTGGTGGGAAATCATAAAATGACGTCTACCGCTCTAGGTGGAGCGGTCTCAGACTTTTCCTGAGTAAAACCCACCCGTGTTCCTTCAAATCAATCAAATCATTTGTTTATTTGTATAAAATGCAGGTGTTAATAGTGGTGTTGCTTTGGATATATTCCCAGTACATTCTGCCTGTTGGCATACAAAAATATAGTGCTTAACTTACAGATAATTTAGAAACTATACTCCATTTGTTTAGGTAGTTAACTAAAGGTAAACAATCTTGATATGTCTTTTTATATAAAATAAATCGTATAAAAGACCAACAAATATTATTTAAATTAAGTTACTTACCTAACATCGGTTTAAGTAAATACCTAATTGTAAACATTTTTAGATTCAATTTTTAGACAGTTTTTTAGATAAAAGACATGTTAAGATTGTTTACATTTAGTTAACTACCTAAACAAATGGAGTATAGGTACTTATATTTAAATGAGATCATGGATCAGCTAAGTCTAAAATTATTTACATAATAAATGAGATATAGTGAAGCAACTATTAAAATTCATCATTTATAAAATCGGTAACAGAGTACTTAATAACAACATTTATCTGTCAGCAGCGACGTCAGGAGTTTCTTAAATTTTATTAAAGGCTGATCCTTTATACAATTTGGCAATTTGATAGATGCCATACCAATAATTTTCTTATTACTTGTTATGTTATGTTCTTATTCATTTGCCTATATGCCAGGCCCACGGCAACTCGAACAAATCTCGCGACCCTGGCAGTCCGGAGACTACTCTGGCGGTCCCTCTTTAAATCGCACGACTCCGTTCAAAGACCAAAATCGCAAGACAAGTTAACCCTAGTTGACTCAAATCAATAGAAATATTTTATGGCACTTTAGAAATAGATAAATTACTATAAACACCGCCAATGATTATTTGTTGTGCGATTTGAGTAGTTTAATATTGCATAACAACGTTGATTAAAAAAAAACACGTTTCTATACAAAACCAAACTACAGAGTAGAAAATAATTGAAAAAAAAGCATGGGGTGCTCGATACTAATTAAAATTATTTCGAATTAGGTGACGTATGTCAGCATGGTTTTCGAAGATCGTTTTTTTTTTTTTGCTATACTGGTAACCCTGGCAAGAATAATGGCACAATAATTGTATTGTCATCGGTCCTCGATAAGTCAACAAATCTGACCGTTTAAAATGGGTCTAACTCAAGTTCAAAGGAACCGGTTACAAACAAACATACAGATGAAGCTAATAAAAGTGTGTTAAAAATGAAATTGTGATATCTTTTATATTAACTAAAACTAGTGAATGATCTATACTAATATTATAAAGCTGAAGAGTTTGTTTGTTTGTTTGATTGAACGCGCTAATCTCAGGAACTACTGGTCCGAATTGAAAAATTCTTTTTGTGTTGGGTAGCCTATTTATCGAGGAAGGTTATAGGCTATATAACATCACGCTACAATCAAGAGGAGCGGAGCAGTAATGAAAAATGTTGCAAAACCGGGGAAAATCGCACGGGTAGGCGATTCGACGCGACGGGAAGGGTCGGGGGAGCAAGAAAATTAACGCGGACGAAGTCGCGGGCAGAAGGTAGTTTCTTATAAACAGTATCCACTTCTATAACAAATTATCAAAGTCTATTACGGCACTTAGCGATGGAAAGTTCAAAACACACATCAAACGTGTCCTTAAAAAAATAATAGTTTAAAAAAACTAAAAACACGCTTCCATAGAAAACCAAACTAAAAAGTAGAAAATAATGGAAAAAAAGCGTGGGGTGCTTTTTAAGGTATTTTTTTATTGATAACCGGCACCCCACGGTTTTTTTCATTATTTTCTACTTTTTAGTTTGGTTTTCTATGGAAGCGCGTTTTTTAGTTTTTTTAAACTATTACTTATTTTCTATTTTTTATGGTGTTTCGAATTTTGAGACGTATGTCAGCGTAGTTTGTGACGTATGTCAGCGTAGTTTTCAAAGACAATTTTTTGCTGTCCTGGTAACCCTGGCAAGGATAATGGCACAAATTTATGAAATTATTGCATTGTCATCGGTCCTTGACAGGTATGCAAAGTTTAAATGAAATCTGGTCGTTTAAAGTGGGTCAAAATCGCGATATAAGGAGTCGGTTACAAACAAACATACAAACATACAAGTGAAGCTAATATAAAGCGTGTAAAAAAGCATATTATAAGATAAAATACTACGTTCAAGACAAGGAAGTTTGGCAATAATTCCTTTTATACACGTGGCTTCCTTGGTACCTCAATAACGGCATAACTATGTAAATGTCTATAAACTGCTCCCAAATGACGATGTAAATTTATTTTAATTTTTGTTACATACTTCTTTGACATAATATACGCATTATTTGACATTAACTGGCTACCATTTTAATTTCAACTCTGTATAGTAGTTGTTATGGCAATCATGTTATTTGATTTAATAGGTTTTATACTTTATTTATCTAGTATTTCATTTATGTAGATTAATTATATTTTGTTAATGTGAGGACGTTGTTGGCCTTGTGGGTTGTAGATTTGTAGAACATTTTTCTATTTTATTAAGAACCTGGTACTTGTTGACAAGCCCACAATGTCCTCCCATACCTATTAACACTGTAATCTGAAACCATTGTAAAAGCCAATTATTTTTTTAATGATGTTTTCCCAAACCAATCCTACATTCCTTAAATTAGAGCACAGATTTCACATACAATAACTATTGTATGATTGTAGCAATACAAACGTTATCAATTGTTATCTGCGACATGATTCATGATTTCGTCATGAACGTATAGTACTTAGTACGGAAACCAATGGGTTATCATTTAACTCCACGAACTGAGCTGAATTATCCTGAACCGGAGGAAATCCCCTTTTGTGGGGGCGGTATTTTTTTATTTACACAAAACTATGTTCGATATTTTAGTCTACCAGTGACTTTAAGAAATAAAATTTGGAAACCCTCGACCAAAACAAAAAAAGAACTTCAAAAAAGTAAAAAAAAAAACATACGTATTGACACTTTTTTTTTGTGGGTGGGAAATCATCAAATGACGCCTCCTGCTCTAGGGCAGAGCGGGAAGGCGTTACAGACTTTTACTGACTAAAACCCACCCGTGTTCCTTCAGTTGCCCATGTGCCAGGGTCACGGTATCTCTTTCGAACAATCTCGCGACCCTGGCAGGACGTATTGACCCTTTAAGTTTAATAAGAAGTTGTAGGTTATATTTTGATTAAAGGATCGTCGTGTCGAAACGGTTAAACCGATTTAGATAAAGTATGTCTTAGAACGACCACTAGAAAGCTTACTTTTAAATAAAGACCGCACCCAAATCAGTTCACCCGTTTAAGAGCTACGGTGCCATAGACAGACACAGAGCGGTCAAGCTTATAATACCTCTCTTGGCAGTGGTTTGGCCATGTCTGTCGAAGGACCTATGGCCAGTGGAGCAAACGCGTCCTGGAGTTGGGACCACGTATCGGCAAGCGTAGCGTAGGACGCCAACCTTTTTTTTTTTTGGGAAGTCATCAAATGACTTCTCCCGCTCTGGGCGTGACTTTTACTGACTAAAACCCACCCGTGTTCCTTCAGTTGCCCATGTGCCAGGGTCACGGTATCTCTTTCGAACAATCTCGCGACCCTGGCGGGACGCCACCCTGCTAGATGGACCGACGATCAAAACAAAATGCGGAAGGCGGAGGTCATGGTGTTGTGGCGCTGCCTGGGAGAGGCTTATGTCCAACAGTGGCCTGTGATAGGCTGAGTTGGTTGAAAATCAAAATCAAAAGTCATTTATTCAAACTAGGCTGAGAGTCAGCACTTTTTCAACGTCAAAGTTACATAAGACAGTCCCCCCAAAACGCCCGCTCTTCACCACTTCCTAGTGCTTTAGCTGGGAAGAATTGATACCTTAATATTTAAGTACTTACCTAACTCTAAGGTTATGAAGCACAGCTGGTTCGTGCAGATAGGATAGCGATGTGAGGTCGTTCTGCCCGATGAGTAGCGAAGGGTTTCGAAGAGGAGGCATTTTACCCTCATCCTTTATCTGTTGAGAAATTAAAAGGATATATTAAAGAGCAGGCAGAGGTATCATCATCAACAGCCTATAATGTTCCCACAGCTGGGACACAGGCCTCCTCTCGGTGAGAGGGACTGGGCCATAAACCACCACGCGGGCCCAGCCATCATCATCATCATCATTTCAGCCGTAATACGTCCACTGCTGGATATAGGCCTCCCCCAATTTGGGGGCTTTGCCATAATCGCCACGCTTGGCAAGCGGATTGGCGATCGCAGTATGGTGGTAAAATGCACAGAGAACGTTGCTGCCCATTCTCTAGTAAATCCCGTAGTCGCCTCTTACGACACCCACGGGAAGAAATGGGGTGATGCTATTCTTTACGTCCGGCAACACACGGTACACACGCGGGCCCAGTGCGCTTTGGTAAATGTCACATGTCTTCGAATTTTTAGTTCTAAGACGCTTGTCAACTAAAAATTCGATGTTTTCCTTCACCGTTTTGAGAGCAGTGGTGATGAAATAATTTACACAAAGTAAAGCGCCTGCTTGGGTTCGAACTCCCGACCTGTCACCACTGGGCCACCACTATTCAAAGCTGTACTGAGCAATGGTGGAAGTATTAGAACCTCATCAAAAACTACGCCAGAAAAAATTATAAATGTCATATGGGACCAATCGCCTAAACAATTTCCAATAAAAAAAAAATCTAAATCTATTCACAAGCCGAACATTACGCGGCACATTCTCTTTTTGAAATCGGTTTTCAAAAATAGCTTTTAGTCTATTGGATAACTAACAAAAAGATTTTATCAAACCAATGTTTTTTTTTATATTTTCAGTGAATGACAAGACCAATCAAAACATGTCATTTGTCAATGTTTTAATTTTCGTTTCAACGTAGACATTTTAAGACATTTTACTATTAAGATGAAATATGTATTTCTTTTCAGAATAAGAGGAATACCTGTGGACTTGAGCTTCCTGCTGCTTGCCCCATTTAGCAGAAGAATTTAACTAACGCAGATTATTGGTTAATTTTCTTTTGTAAAAATCGTGTTTCAAATTTTAATCGTGAGTGGTTGATTGTATCCTGTCAATTTTGATATTTTGACGTAGATTTGTGACGTAGAGTGCCTTGTCGGCCTAGTGGTCGCAAACACGACTTCTGAACGTGGGGTCCTGAGTTCGATCCCTGCATCCTAATTGCGTAACCTACTAATACTAATAACTGTTAATTCATTGCTTCATATGTTCGAAAATTTTGCCTGCTTAACAACCTAAATAACGCAATGAATATTGTAGAACTGTCAAAATTAAAGACATTGCTTCTGAGTCTTAATTAGGTTTTTACTTCAGGAATTTCTCAGTAGCAGACCGGAATCTGGAGGTGACCGGTCTATTTTAGATAGGACTTATATTCGAAGACATGTGACGTCTACCAACCCGCACCTGGCCCTGCTTGGTGGTTTACGGACTACTCTTTTATGCTCTAATACAGCGTTTCCCAAAGTGGGCGATAACGCCCCCCTTGTTGGCGCTGCAGGCCTAAAGGGGGGTGGTAAGAGACCCAGAAAACACTGTTTGGGGTGTGTGGACTCTACACAACGCCCCCATTTTTTTTCTGGGTCTATTACCACCCTCCTTTAGGCCTGCAGCGTCCACAAGGGGGGCGTTATCGCCCACTTTGGGAAAGGCTGCTCTAATATAACTGGTGAGATGTAGGTCCCCCTCACCACTTTTGCCCATCTCGTCGAGATACATAAATATGTTTTATGTTACTCAAAAGACACATCATAATTAATTTTTAACATACTGACCTTTATCTGCCGAATCTCTCCGGATTGGTCTATCTTGGCGATGAGGACGCCAGACCGGTAGTCTGACGTCACCGTGGCGCTCTCCCATACTTTCTCTGGATGCTCCACCCATATTCGGGCTCCCTGGAACAAAGAAAACATGGATTAAGAAAGAAAGAAATGCATTTATTGGCGCAAAAGGTATTAACAAAACAGATATAAAACCCCCTAAAAGGACACGATTATAGTAACCTGATTGGTGATTTTCTTTAGGAAGGTCAACTAATACTCAAAATCAAAATCAAAAGTCATTTATTCAAACTAGGCTGAGAGTCAGCACTTTTTGAACGTCAAAGTTACATGAGACAGTCCCCCCAAAACGCCCACCCTTCGACACTTCCTAGTGCTTTAGCTGGGAAGAAGAAGTGGCGGAACAAACTCCCCAGCAGCACAGCTGTCTGTTAAGTTAGAAGAACTTGATTCTATACAGTATTATGTAAGTAATTAATATTATAAAACAAAACAAAACATACATCAAATTATGCGTCATATATACTACTATGGGTGACCATATTTACATACCAACTTACCACTATTTACCACCCTTTTTTTTTTGGATGGGAAATCATCAAATGACTTCTTCCGCTCTGGGCGGAGCGGGAGGGCGTGTCAGACTTTTACTGACTAAAACCCACCCGTGTTCCTTCAGTTGCCCATATGCCAGGGCCACGGTAACTCTTTCGAACGAATCTCGCGACCCTGGCAGGACTATTTACCACCCTTGCGTGGCTCTGAAAGCACGTTAAGCCGTTGTTCCCGGCTGTCAATTGTGGATCTTTGACAATCGTTACGGGTCGTCAGAAGCCCAAAAGTTTGACAGCCAGTCTTACTAAGGGTTATTATTACCCAGTGATTGGATTGTGGAAGTCAAATAGGCAGTGGCTCCATGTAAAAAACTGGTACTCAGCTGCATCCGGTTAGACTGGAAGCCGACCACAACAAAGTTGGAAAAAGGCTAGGCAGATGATAATAGTCTTGTGTAGTTCACGAACGAACGAGGTCGTAAGAGCGCTCCCACATATGAACTACGCGAACTCTAGTTTCCTCATTCCCCGATCGGTAGTTCGTTAGTTCGCGACCGAATGAGCGAGGAAGGCGTCAACCGAAATAATTTTGTCATATACGGAACAAAATACAAAACGGTTATTGTAAACACTAAACTAGTTACTTATTGCAACAATAAACCTTGGCATTGTTTACAATCTTGATCATTTTATGAATTATCATTCAAAGGAATCCAAAAATTGTAGGTAAAAGTAGAATATTCCATAATCTTGTCGCATGCAGTAGGAGCAATATCAAAACGAGCGGACGATCTGCCTCTCTTTGATTCGAGCTGGGAGCTGACGAACTAGAAGAGCGAACTAGTTCGTTAAGTAGCAGCGAACAAAACTGAGCGATCTCAGTTGCGAACTACTATGCCCAAGACTAGATAATAATGATCTATAAGCAAGAACTATGTATCCCTTTTTAAGATAATTATGCGAACGGAGGAGTATGGCCCTATAAATTTGGCCAGTTAAAAGTTTATATGAATAAGGTGTGCAGAAAGCTAATATGTTTACGTAATAATGCATTAAAAATACATTAAGTTTTAAATGAATAATTGTGATATTTCGACCAGTGGGCGACCACTAGTTGTATCTATATAGGTATATAAAAACCGGCCAAGTGCGAGTCGGACTTGCGCACCGAGGGTTCCGTACAAACCTGCAGGTATTCACGGTTTATGCATAAGGTTTATGTTTATGAAAGTAAATGTTTTTTTATTTTTTTATATTTGAGTTGAGTGAATGAAAGGTAAATTGTGGTTTACGATTACGACGTATTAAAAAAAACTACTTACTAGGTCTCGTTCAAACCAATTTTCGGTGAAAGTTTACATGGTAGTGTACATCATATATTTTTTTTTGTTTTATCATTCTCTTATTTTAGAAGTTACGGTGGGGGGGACACACATTTTACCACTTTGGAAGTGTCTCTCGCGCAAACTATTCAGTTTAAAAAAAAATGATATTAGAAACCTCAATATCATTTTTGAAGACCTATCCATAGATATCCCACACGTATGGGGTTGATGAAAAAAATTTTTTTGAGTTGCAGTTCTATGTATGGGGAACCCCAAATTTTATTGTTTTTTTTTTTTCTATTTTTGTGTGAAAATCTTAATGCGGTTCACAGAATACATCTACTTACCAAGTTTCAATAGCATTGCTCTTATAGTTTCGGAAAAAAGTGGCTGTGACATACTCGGACAGACAGACAGACAGACATGACGAATCTATAAGGGTTCCGTTTTTTCCCATTTGGCAACGGAACCCTAAAAATGAATCCCTATTTTCCTTGGTCACGCCATCACGCGTGAACGGCTGGAGCGATTTCACTTTTTCTTTTTTTGTTGTGTTTGTAATTGTCAGGAGAAGGTTCTTATGAAAGAAAAAAATTAAAAATTGCGCGTAAAATTAGAAAATTTAAGAACACTTATTTAAGAATACTTAACAACCATATAATAGGACAATGTAAACTTTTTTAATGTAACATTATGACATTTGACATAGAATTGACAGAATGCGTGCTCAAATATCATCAAAGAGACAGGACGTCTGTCAGGTCAGCTAGTCTATATATATAAAAATGAATCCCTATTTCCCTTGGTCACGCCATCACGCGTGAACGGCTGGACCGATTTCACTTTTTTTGTTGTTGTTGTGTTTGTAATTGTCAGGAGAAGGTTCTTATGAAAGAAAAAAATTAAAAAATTGCGCAGATGAAAATTTAAGAACACTTATTTAAGAATTCTTAACAACCATATAATAGGACAATGTAAACTTTTTTTAATGTAACATTATGACATTTGACATAGAATTGACAGAATGCGTGCTCAAATATCATCAAAGAGACAGGACAACATCTGTCGGGTCAGCTAGTTAATAATAAAAATGTGCTTGTTGACATTTTACATAAAATGCAGCAAAAATAATAACATTAAAGCTGGCTGACTCATTTTATTCAAATTATTTTTTTTACCACAGTCAATAATATCAGAACGAATAGAGTATTCAAAATGATGTAAACAACTATCAAAATTAAAATATTAACTCAATGACACAAGGAATGTTTCAGAATGAAGGCAGTACACGACAACTTTCATTCTGACAATTATCATCATAATTTCAACTGAAAGACATCCACAGCTAATTAGGCCAGTTTGTTGTTATCGCCACGCTTGGCAGGCGGGTTGGCGATCGCAGTATGGTGGTAAAATGCATAGAGAATGCTGCTGCCCATTCTCTAGTAAGTCCTTAGTCGACTATTTCGACACCCACGGGAAGAAATGGGATGGTCATATTCTTTACGGCCGGCACCACACGGAACAAATTTTTGACAACAACTTTATCCAATTGAGATAAAGTTTAATTTTCTTAGATGTTGAGATCATTTTGAACAGTCATTCGTCCCAATATTTTTGACGCTGGCTGTACAAAAAACAAAACACTTAAATACTACAAACACTTTACATACTTAAACAAAGTTGAATGCATTATCAAATGCATCAAAATGTTTGGCTTTTAAGTATTCGTAAAGATATGTATGACATCATTTAAAATCAAACATTCAAGTTTTTCTGAACGTGTGTTTCAAGGGGAATAGAACCTTATAGCGTCGTTGTAAGACTCAAGTTGGAATAACTTCTAATATTTAACTAAAATTCAATATCTTTTGCAAGTACGTGTATTCTTCCTATTACTTGGTATCTTACTAATTGGTATAACTTGTTTGTATTAAACATAACTAAACATTGGATTAATATCAATCGAATTCAATGAATTAATCTATACTAATATTATAAAGCTGAACTGCTCAGGAACTACTGACTGAATTGAAAAAATCTTTTTGTAGTGGTATGGTAGGTCTTTTTGTATTTGGAAAGCTATAGGGTATATAAGATCACGCTACGATCAAAAGGAGCGGAGCAGCAACGAAAAATGGACGAAAACTGGCAGGCAATTCCATGCGACAGAAAGGGTCAGGGGAGCAAAAATTTGACGCGGACGAAGTCGCGAGCAGAAGCTACTTAAATATTTACTGTAAAATGTAGACGTAAGCTATACTAATATTACAAAGCTGAATAGTTTGTTTGTTAGATTTAACTCGGTAATCTCAGGAACTACTAGGCCGAATTGAAAAATTATTTTTGTGTTGGGTAGCCTATTTATCGAGGAAGGCTATAGGTTATATAACATCATGCTACAACCAAGAGGAGCGGAGCAGTAATGAAAAATGTTGCAAAAACGGTAAAAACCGCACGGGTAAGCGATTTGAGGCGACGGGAAGGGTCGGGGGAACAAGAAATTTAACGCGGACGAAGTCGCGGGCAGAAGCTAGTTCATCATATTAATTTAAAAATGTATGTACCTAGTCAAAAACTATACTCAAGGAATTGCAGTATAATATCTTCAAGGCTCGTGGCTATGTAATAAATGCCGAACACGATCGGAAGTTAAGCTACGCTTGCCGCGGTCATTTTTTGGATGGGTGACCATCCATGAAATATGGAGACCCCTCCGTGCCTCGGAAAGTACGTTAAGCTGTTGGTCCTGGTTCTCATTTTTGTTACGGGTAGTCAGAGGCCAAAGTCTGATAACAGTCTTACAAACAGGTATTATGTCACCCAGTTACTGGGTTGTGGAGGTCAGATAACCAGTCAGTCTATGGAAATACTGGTATTGAGCAGCATTTGGATAGACTCGAAGCTGCTTTCCAATATGTTTGGGAGAAAACTAGGCCGATTTATTGCATAATAATATCTTTGACTGTTATTCCAGTCTCTAATGATTGTATTTTAATTTAAAAAACTAAAAAAAACTCTCATTAGCTTAATATTATGAATGACCTAGAAACCAAATGTAACATATTGCATAAGGTATTTAGATTTGATCGGGTTATATGGAGTTCATTAATATTCATTTATTTATAAGCATGACAGCATCAATTTAATATACCCATGGGCTACAATATTTATATGTATGTCAATATTATTGGCAATGTTCAAAATCTATTCTAATATTATAGAGATTAACAGTTTTTTTGTTTGTTTGGTTGAATGCGGTAACCTCAGGAACTACTGGTCTGATTTGAAAAAATATTTTTGTGTTGGGTAGCCTATTTATTGAGGAAGGTTATAGGCTATATAACATCACGCTACGATCAAAAGGAGCGGACCCTCAACGAAAAATGGTCGAAAACTGGCAGGTAATTCGATGCGACGGGAAGGGTCAGGGGAGAAAAAATTGACGCGGAGGAAGTCGCGGGCAGAAGCTAGTTAATAATAGTAAAAATACACTCTGACTTGTTTTTGGTTATTATCCATTTCATTGGTTGTTTTAATCAACCTCATTTTACATGCATTTTACATTTGTTATTATGTTTACAATGTAAATTTTTAGTCAACCTAATTTTACATTCCAATGAATGTAAGATGAGGTCAACTGGAGGAGACATAATTATTACAGTTATGCAATTTACATTAAATAAGTCAACAAAAATCAAAATAAGTTAAACAGGTCAAGATTTAGTCAACCTCATACTACATTGATTTTGATTATATGATTAGATACAATTATTATGGTAAAAAACAATTTTAGTCAAGAAACTTGTTAACTGAATAATGTTTTATATATGAGAAATTCTTTTAGCTTAAATTTAAAAATATTTAGTAATGATAGATATTCTTTATAGACTTTGGGAGTTTGTTATAGATATTAACTTTAAGTTAAGTAAGATTACTGCCAAGAACAAGGAAGGTGAACCGAAGGCACATGCCTTTGACGGCACACAACAAAATAATTGGGGTACGGCTGCAATTGAAGAATTTAGCGACTTTAGTCACAGTAACAAACCGAAATCAGAGTGCGAAGACATTGCAATTTTTGAAAATAAATGCCTATGAGTTATGATCAAAAAAAATATTTGTCAGATGATTCCAATAAAAGCTAGTACAGCCAATAATAACACCTCCACAACAAGATGTAATTAATGGCGGAAGTTTTATAAGCCCCCTGACAATTTTATCAAACCATTTGAGATCCTTTTGTTTGGGCTCGCATTACCATGGCCGACTTGGGAATCTCTAAATAGTCCTTTATATAAATAATCTCCAAAGATGGGGGTTAAATAGTTTTGGATGTGTATCCTAAATTGGCAAATATATAATGCATGTTAAGATATTTAGACAAGTTTTTTACTCTGTCTACAATTTGTTTTCTCCAAAGCTGAAAGAGTAACTCATATCATTGCAGCTTAGTGCTTGTTTTAAAGATCCAATACCCAGTTAGGAATTACAAGACCAGAAACCGTAGAATTATTTGCAATAGAATTAAACTCGACAAACTCAAGAAAAATATGTCACCAATAAACAAATACCGCAATTAAAAGACATATTTTTGCCATCAAGATAACACAACATGCATTGAGACAGGTGATAAGTAATTTAATAACATATTTCAAGATAACAATCATTTCAAATTTTTACAATTTTGTTAATGTTATGTTATGTAGTTCACACATAGTGAGTGCTCAAATACTGTGTAATTGCAGTTTATAAATAATTCATGAGCTTGAAAAAAACCACTTATCTAGATAGCAAAAGTGATTATGTTAATTTATTATACAGTCCCAACAAGATTATTACTGGAAACCATATTGATTTCCGATAAATCGGAAAAAAGTAATTCTGGAAAACTGAATGAAAGAATGGCCAGTGTTATTGTTTTTGAAAATGGAACAGTAGGGCGAACTGCTGCGACGTGACGACTGACGTCATCCCGGAACTTGCGATATTCCTTGACACGCGAAATATTTATTAAACTATGCGAAAATTAGCGAACTCTGAATATATAAATGAGAATGACGTCCTCTTCAATAAATTGAGTGAAGAAGGTCAATCATAAACACTCCCTGTTCTGATAGTAATTAATCAAAATAATTGCTCTTGCAAACTCACTAACCCGAATAACGAGTAGATGCATGATTGGGAGCAAAGTTTAATTAACTTTGCATTCTAAATTCGAAATGGATCTACCACAAAAACACAAAATACAATCAAATACATTTCACTTATAATTTTACCTTCGTGTATAGCTCCTTCGTAGTCATGTTGATATTTTATATAATCCTTGATTAATTGAATACACAATTTTTATTATTTCATTATTTCACCACGAGTTCAGAACTTAAATAATCCATTTTAATAAAGTAAGGTAGATTCGAAATACAATTTTTCCGAATGCGAAACGTCACTGCAATGTTATTGACATTTTATTTTCAGTGTTATCACTTTTTATCAAAATCACAACAAAATTAATGCACAAAACTGTTTGATTTCTCACTGTGAGAGTATTTCATGATTTCTACAAGGAAGTGATTCTTATTGGAATTTAATTGTATGACAAAAACATTTGACAATAATACAATACAAATCGAAAGTTACGCTTATCTACAAAGTTCCCACGGTCGGGGCTGCCATGATAAAATAAACGTATTTAGGACGAATTTACGCTTCATTACACGCACGCTTTTGAATGAAATCTATTGATTTGTTTAAAAAAAATCAAAATTTTTGGTTTCTGACTTTGGGGAGAACTTAACAGGAGGTTGGGATTATTTTTTCAATCTTTTCTAACAGCGTTGTAATGCTTTTCACATTCCAGTAAGGAGTATTCCTCTTGTAGTGAAGATTTTTTTCAGCGATAGTGTGGTAAGCTGTTTGCTTTAACCGACTTTAAGAAGAAAGAGATTCATCAGTTTTTTTGTTATTATGTGGTGTCTGTAGATACCATACCATACCATATTAGCTGATCCAACCATCATATCATGAATAACTCCAGCTTTGCTACATAGACATTTCATCTGCCAGAAAAACACAAAATGAGATCGTGTTGTGCGCTGGGGTCAAGCCCTGTCAACAAAAATCGTAAAAAAGCAGTGAACCTTTATACCAACCAACCATAGTGACAAGTGAGTATCCTTGCCTAAGACTTAACATTTTAAATCCATATTGTTCGTGTCTTTGTTAAGGCTCTAAAATACAAATGTCTATTCATAACGAATATTTTTTAAGATGTATGCAAAATAAAGTCAGATATGCAGTAAGTTTTGTGTTTTTCTATGTCATAATTTAGACAGGATATATTACAGTTTGAATTGTTATCGAACTTGTATTTTTAGCAACTAAGGGGTTTTTGCTAAGTTATCAAATCAAATCAAATCAAATTTATTTCGGACTAAAAGATCCATAGGTGTTAGTAACAATAAACTTAGCCTAATATTAGTAATTACAATTTATTTAATTAATTTAAGCATGCGCCGGACTGAGCGCCCTTTGCATGAACACTCATCCACTGCTTCAACAGTGGAGAATCCCACCTGTCACGTGTCCAGGTTGCCGTTTGCGGTGCCCCGCACGCGTCTCAGCAGCGTACGGCAACAGCTGTACGGTTACCGCGGTTGGTCCGTAGATGGGTGACCATCTTTACACACCAAAACCCTCCGTGCCATGGATAGCATTGTAAACCGTTAGTCCCGGCTGTCGTGTGGATTTCAGACAATCTTTACGGGTAGTCAGAAGCCCGACAGTCTGCCAATCGATATTAAAATGAAATCATTTATCTTATACCCAATAATAAACAAACCACCCCATGGATGAAGCCAACTAGGATCAAGTATTATTTTACTGAAATTACTTGAAGATGGTTCGCGTTCTTGCTGCTTAGCTGTGGTCCTGCCCGTCCTCTTAACAAGACACTACCTTTTTATCTCTTTTATGACAGGTTTGGGGGAAAAGAGAGGGTAGTTTACTGTGACGATGTAAATAAAAGAAAGAAGTAATTTAAAAGCATTTATTTTCTACGTTTTAAGTAATAATTTCCCAGCCTTTATGATAGATAAATTGAAAACAATAATAGAACATTCATTTTAAATATAAAATGGCAGAAGCATCAGTGTTGCAATGCTCGATACCAAAATTCCCTACAAATTAACATTATTCTACCGCAGTCCGATTGCCAAATGCTATTGTCGTTACATTTTTATCTTAAATAATAGTTTTTCACTTGTTTTCTGAAGAAGGGAACCACGCCTGGCACGCTTCTGTGGCAATCTCGCATAATGCCGTAAAGGTTTTGCCGCGTTGGTCGTATTCTGTAAAAAAGAGAGTAATTAATGTCAGACATTAATCAAATATAACAGAGAGTTAATTGATTAGTCCTGAAATCCTGGATACGATGAACTGGTGGTTAAAATGGTTCAAAATTTCGAATCCTTCTATTGTTCATTTTATATTCTCTAACTCATTAATCTGGCTGAAACCTTTACCAGCAGATAATGACCTATATTAACCACGAATAGGTTGTTGTAAAAATGTGGTACCTTTATGATAATTGTGTAGTCATCATCTATACATATAATAAATCTGTAGAAAAATAATTTTTGTACATTGAAGAAATTGAAACAAAAAATAGCCAGCATGTGAAAAGATAAGTAACAGAACCCATTTCCATCATTTTTGAAATTTTTGTCTGTTTGTCTGTTTGTCGGTTTGTCTGTTTGTCGGTTTGTCTGTTTGTTTGTGCGCACATCACGTAAAATCTACGAATTCAATGCTGATAATGTTTATATACAAACATTATACGCAACTTGAGGTTTAACTTAGTTTTTGTTTCATCGAAATCGGTTCACTCTATCAAAAGATATGATTAATTTAGTGAGTTCAAGAAGTAAAATATTACGTTACGCAATTCAGTATAGTACTAATGTTGATAGTTGAAATCCAAATCCGATAGATGGCGTTGTGCAAATGACGTCATTTTCTGAATCGCGGTGTATTTTCCGCGTGAGAATGACGTCCACCGTGTTTACTAGGCAAATTGGGTTTTGTTAGGTGTCTTAGAAGTTCTTGCGTGTGTCGTAAAAGTTCTTTGGTTGCTTGGTTTATCGATTTTCTAAATTGGTCGAAAAAAAAAGTATTGGCTTATCTTATTGGTTTCGTTTGGTCAACTTTGGTCATTGGTTTGAAGTACGAAGTAAAGATTGTATACGAAGTCGCGGGCACAGCTATCTATACTAATATTATAAAGCTGAAGAGTTTGTTTGTTTGATTGAACGGGGTAATCTCAGGAACTACTGGTCCGAATTAAAAAAATCTTTTTGTGTTGGGTAGCCTATTTATCTAGAAAGGCTATAAGCTATATAACATCACGCTATAACTAAGAGGAGCGGAGAAGTAATAAAAAATGTTGCAAAAACGGGGAAAATCGCACGGGTAGGCGATTCGACGCGACGGGAAGGGTCGAGGGAACAAGAAATTTAACGCGGACGAAGTCGCGGGCAGAAGCTATAATTAATAATTATGATTGGCCCGTTAGTGTAGTGGTTAGTGACCCTGACTGCTTTTTTTGTGGGTGGGAAATCATCAAATGACTTCTCTCACTCTAGGGTGGAGCCGAAGGGCGAGTCAGACTTTTACTGACTAAAACCCACCCGTGTTCCTTCAGTTGCCCATATGCCAGGGCCTGACTAAAACCACCCCGGTGTTCCGTCCCACACCTACGTCGGGGACCACGGGAACCAATATGTCTTCCGCGATCCCCGACTGGTGCCGGACGCCTGGCGCGCTAGGCCAACCGTGCATTGTGAAAGAATTTCAGTTGCTTGGGATCGAACTCGGGACACTTGGCGCGACTTTCAACTCAGTGTTGATACCGCTACACCAAATCGACTATGACCTTGACTGCTAAGACTGAGGTCCTGGGTTCGATTCCCACCCAGGACAAATCTTTGTGTGATGAGCACGATAAATTATTTGTTCTGTATCTGTGCGTAATTTATTTATAACATGTATTTAGAATTATCCACACTATCCACACTAATCCACACTAATATTATAAATGCAAAAGTAACTCTGTCTGTCTGTCTCGCTTTCCTGCTAAAACTACTGAACCGATTTAAATTAAATTTGATACACAGATAGTTTAGAGCCTGAGAAAGGACATAGGCTACTTTTTATTGCGGAAAAGGGGTTTTAAGGGGTTGAAAGGGAGGATGAAATGATGTTAGGAAGTATTGTCATTTTTAAAGCTAGAATGATGAAACTTTTTTATTTGGCTTTTATTACATCCACACTAATATCCACACATATAATATTATAAATGCAAAACTAACTCTGTCTGTCTGTCTCGCTTTCCTGCTAAAACTACTGAACCGATTTAAATGAAATTTGGTACACAGATAGTTAAGAGCCTGAAAAAGGACATAGGCTACTTTTTATTGCGGAAAAGGGGTTTTAAGGGGTTGAAAGGGAGGATGAAATGATGTTAGGAAGTATTGTCATTTTTAAAGCTAGAATGATGAAACTTTTTTATTTGGCTTTTATTTATATTTATGAATTATATTTAAAGTTTGTTAAATTTTTACCCTTAAGGGGATAAAATAACAATAGGGAATAGGGGATGAAAGTTTGTTACATATAAAATAATAAAGTCACTTTGCAGTCTGTCTGTCCCTATGTATGCTTATATCTTTAAAACTACTCAACAGATTTTGACGCGGGTTTTTTTAATAGATAAAGTGATTCCTGAGGAAGGTTTATATGCGTATAACATGCATAATGTAGTAAATAAACGCTGATAATTTTAGAGGTTTCTAATGTGATGTCACTAATAAACTCATTTTTTTGCGCTTACGTTGCGAACGCTGGCTGAACCCTACAAAATAGATCAAAATAATGTACTACAGTATTATACACCTTAAACAGGTCTACAAAAAAGTCCGCGATAGTATACGTCCATCTCTTAGGGATAACCCACAATAACCATTTTTTATCCTTTACTTTTACGAGAAATAATGGCATATTTACGAAGCGATTTTAAGCAATGTAGCATTAATCCATATCCAATTAAGTACCTTAAATATATTGTGCATTTTATATAAATCAATATGGCCCTTGACAGCATGTAATTTAAATGAATATCTTAGAAGATATCAGAGATTTAAAAAGCGGGGGCGGAGCGGCTTGCAGGCCGTAGGTACGTCCGTCCCGGTTGGTAGCGGTCGGGTAGTGCAGGATAAGTAGGATTGTAATTCATATTACATAGGCTTCAAAGTAAATGCGAATATTATGTGTGTTCGTTATACTCAAAATACACCTAATAGTATATATTATTCCAAGTAAGAGACCGCGAAGTATGGCTTAGATGTGTAGATTTTTGGATGGATTTGGATTTTCGGTTATCCTGGATACTTACCATATAGGATACTTTATCCCGGTAGTAGGTTCCCAGGTGATATTTTCCGACAGCTATACGGGCGAAGCCACTGGCAAAAGTACTGTTCCTATTATTCCTATGATCGATTTGGTGTCTGGTAAATGATTGAGTGTCTGTATAGGTAGAATACGAGCGTCAAGAAAAACCAGGAAAACTTATATTCAACTAAACCAATCCCTATGCCGCAGTCTTCTTACTCTGAATACTATTAGTTTTATTTACACACATGTATTCTCATAAACTATGAATCCGAAGTAATATGAATTATAATCCTACTTACTACTATTAATACTATAAATTATGTGAAAATATTTATGATTGGGTGATTGTTTCTCTATCACGCAAAAATGGCTGAATGGATCTGGATCGAAAATGGCACACAGAGTATATATTACCTATATAACCAGGATTAATACATTCTTACCGCAGTAGTACCTACGTCCTCCTGCGTTAATTTCCGACATCCACGCGGGCGAAGCCGCGGGCAAAAGCTAGTTTTGAAATAAATAACGTGTGTTCAGTTGGTGGGTGATGGTAGATTCTGGATAGGTGTCCGCAGTCATGTGAACAGTCCACCATCACCCAACATGACACCATCAGGTGAATGAACCCTACATTAGGTCCCCCTTCACAAGAGTGGTTTTACGCTAGGTTAGAGCCAGTTGCATGACAATACGGTGGCAAGACTGCAAAATGCCACAGGTCCCCAGCGGGCCGGCCCAGTGGAGACCAGGCCTGAAAGTACCGTGAGAACAGCATTCAGTCCAAAAATACAAAATGAGCCCATTGCTGTTCAAAAGCTGGAACTTTTTACTACTAAATCTAAATGGTGTATCCATTTAATCCATATAATCTGGCATGAGTCGAGACTTCGAAAACAGTGGGTAATTGCGTTACACACTAACAGTAGAAATGGCTTTCATTTAGTCAAACAGATGAAGCAATGTATTAGCAACGTCCATCAAAAAGATTCAGATTGTGACTGATAGAGTTTTGCGCAATTACCGAGGCGCTCGTAATTAAGGACGCATTTTTTGGATTTGATGAGACAGTGATTAATCACATAAAACAATACATAAATGCCATAAATATTGCTACGAATAGTGCCGCGGACAAGGATGCTCATAACGTTGGGTGACCTTATTTACATTTAAGGAAGCCCATAATTGCTGAATTTACCCCAGGCCTCAAACGATGTAGTTACGCCACTACTTAGAGCACGCGTTTCTCGACCCTTTGCTCGTTGCTAAAGAAACGCCTTAAAAAAGCGTGCTATTAGATTTTCAAGGTTCTGCACTGACTGAGCATTGATAATTCACCAACGTGCTGAATTTCTGTCATTATTTTAGGTGTCACCTAGAATAACTGAAATTTGGCATTACAGATTAAAACATCGGTCTTTCTTACGTACCAGTCGGTGCTCTCTTGCCAAACATGATGCCGTTCATGGGTGCGTTCTTGTAGTTGGCTTCGCTGACTTCAACTAAGGAGAGGAGCACCGCTACCAAGCAGACGACGCCAATGGTGAAACGCATCATATCTCCGGACATCTGAAAGAACGTAGCAAAGCAAATGTGAAGAATTTAAATTACTTAGAGTACACAGGTTCAAAATCCAGAAACACAAAACAATATTTTAGTTTTGAAAACGGGTATTATATCAATTACTACTTTATTACAAACAGGGCCAGCTCAAGCAAACCGTTTAAAAACACTGTGCTCTTAAATTTTGTCTGTAGTACAAGCACAATAAATATACAATGAATCGAAATTAGTAATAACATTGCTATGTAAAACGCATCAAATGAAACAAAAAGAAAAAAAAACTATGAAAATTGAAAACTTAATATAACACTTCGTCTGAGGCCTATTATTTACTCCAATAATATTAATTACTAGAGAGCCATTGGTGTAGGCTGTTAGCTTGACTTAGACCCAACCCATGATTTTACTTTTCCAGGAATGACTGAATGATGAGAAAGCACACCAAAGCCAAATAGAAAAAAAATACCTTGTATTGAGCGAAGTATTTCTTGTTGGTAACACTGAAGCGGTTGAATATCAACTGATGCTGTGAGTCGATTTTCCCACCAATTTATACTCTGAAATGTAAAGATGGCGACTGTCCACCCAATTATTGGATTACTGGGATGCTGACCACAATATTGGCAGAGACTCCCGAGTACTCCCAAAGGATTATAACTTCGTTAGAGCATAAGATTAGTAGTTGGAATAGAGTGAACATGGCGGCCATCTTGGATTCGTTATACACATTGCTGAGGGGTAGGTACGTAGAGAGGTTTGACGAATTTACGCTTTGGCTTGATTATTCTTTTGTTTTACAATTTTAATGGTTGCTCTTCGATAAAACTGCCTACAGTTTACTAGGCACTAGCCACCGTGTCCTTTTGGTCAGATTTCAACATTTTAAGTAGCTTTGCATCCGTTTTCGCTACACTTAGTAGTTTTACATTTCGGTAGAACGAAAATGAACCAAACAGCATAACTTGTGCGCACAGCACAAAAAAGAGTACTTAGGTAATCAAAATCAAAAAAATCAAAATCAAAAGTCATTTATTCAAACTAGGCTGAGAGTCAGCACTTTTTGAACGTCAACATTACATGAGACAGTCCCCCCAAAACGCCCGCCCTTCGACACTTCCTAGTGCTTTCGCTGGGAAGAAGAAGTGGCGGAACAAACTCCCCAGCAGCACAGCTGTCTGTTAAGTTAGAAGAACTTGATTCTATACAGTATTGTGTAAGTTATTAATATTATAAAACAAAACATACAATATTCACCATATGTCAGCTAGCACACGCCAATATACCAAAAAAACATTGAAAACTAAACTCAAGCTGAAATAAATAATAAAACAAAATCGTAAACAGAACTTAAAACCTTAATAAAGCCTCCAGGCATAAAGGGCGTGCCCGCTTACATATACGATGCAAATGATACATATACACAATAAATGAAATGAAAAGAAAATAAAAATAAACTAACAAAAGCAGTTAAATAAAAACAAAAAAAAAAAAAAACAATTATATGAACTACCCATATAAACCGTCAGTAGGAAGACTAATTCTGGATTGAAAGAACATAAACATTGTCTTGAGTTGATCACAGCGACCAACTATTCTTATCGTTTAAGTAGTCGTTGATAGAATAGTATGCCTTTGAACAAAGGTTGGATTTTACTTTAGCTTTAAACTCATTAAACTGCAAATCTAGCAAAGCAGAGGGAAGCTTGCTAAAAAAGGTAATACCAAGACCAACAAAAGAATTATGAACCTTATGAAGCCGGTGAAAGGGAGCACGTAGTTTATCCCTACTTCTAGTATTAAAATTATGAATATCACTATTTTTAGGGTACAAGTGTATATTTTGCCTAATATATAAGATGTTGGCGAAGATGAATTGTGATGCCACCGTAAGAATACCAATATCTTTAAACAAATCTCTCAGAGAAACTCTAGCACCTAGTTGGTAAATCGCTCGAACAGCTCGTTTTTGAAGAACAAAAATATTTTGAATGTCCGCGGCTTTGCCCCACAGCAGAATGCCGTAGGACATTATGCTATGAAAATAACTAAAATAGACTAATCGAGCTGTATCAACGTCCGTGTACTGTCTAACTTTCCTTACGGCGTAGGCGGCCGAACTGAGCCTTCCCGCTAGGCTTGATATATGTGATCCCCACTGAAGTTTGGCGTCTACTGTTATACCCAGAAAAACTGCCGAGTGTACAGTTTCAAGCACCTCATTATCTAAAACGACATTGGGTCCCAGATTCCTAACATTCGGTAAGGCGAACTTTATACATTTCGTTTTCTTAGCATTAAGAACTAGGTTATTAGTGGTAAACCAATCCGTAACCATTGAGAGCGCACTATTCACGTCATCAAAATCTTTTCTATTCCTGTCTACTTTAAAGATAAGTGAGGTATCATCAGCAAATAGTACAATGTCACAGATATTCTTTAAATAGAATGGTAAGTCGTTAATATACACTAAGAATAAGAATGGACCCAGTATTGAGCCTTGAGGTACACCTAACTGAACTAGTAGCCCGGAAGATTTTACACCATTGACATCTACACATTGGTGCCTATTTTGCAAATAAGAACTTATGACATTGAGAGCTTCGTTTTGAACACCGTAATGACGTAGTTTACGCAAAAGTGTGTCATGGTGAACGCAATCAAAAGCTTTGGAGAGATCACAGAAAACCCCGATAGCATTTTGCAAGTTCTCCCATGCGTTAAAAATGTGTTTCAGCAGAGCAACACCCGCATCTGTTGTCGAACGACCCTTTGTAAAGCCATATTGCTCATTATGAAGGAGGCTATTTAAATTAAAATGTCTTAGCAACTGCTTGAGTATTAATTTTTCAAATATTTTACTAAATGCAGGTAAGATAGAAATGGGCCTAAAATTGCCAACGTTATTTTCATTACCTGTTTTAAATAACGGTATGACTTTACTACTCTTCATGAGGTCAGGAAAAGATCCTCAAGTTAATCATCACATTTATTAAAAGTTACAGCTAAATAGGGGGCTACGATGTCTATTATATTACTTAACAGTTTAACGGAGATACCCCAGTAATCTCCAGTGTTTTTTGACTTAAGTGTGTTAAAAATATTAACCACGTCACGAGGCGTCACATGTTCGAAACTAAATAAGCGACTACATCTGGGCACACTACTATGCAAAAGGTTTTCAGCTTTAGACGGGGACGAATTTAAGGAGCAAGTCGTAGTTATAGGTATGTTGGCAAAAAACTCATTAAATGCCTCAGCTACGTCGGCAGCTTTATTAACCAATTTGTTGTTAATCATAATCTCTAGTTGTTTTTCCTGTTTAATCGATTTACCCGTTTCATTGTTAATAATTTTCCAAGTGGTTTTTATTTTATTACTGGATTTTTTTATGGTATCGCTTAAAAATTTAGATTTAGCGAAAGCACAGATTTTTTTAAATAACTTTGAATAATTTCTGACATACTCTAGAAAAGGAGTATCAAATATATATTTTTTTAAACCATATAACTCGTATAGTCTCGCTCTACTTTTATAAATACCTGGTGTAGCCCATTGGTTGAAGCTAACAGAGGTGCTATTAATGTCAATAGTTTTGGTCTTGAAAGTAGATTGATATTCTTTTTGTACAATATCAAAAAGGGCTCCATAGATTTCATTAGGAGTCTCGTGTTCTACTATAGATGGTGTAATCCTATGAGCAATATTATTTTTAAATTTGTTGCAACGACTAACTGTATAAGGCCTGCATTCTATTTTATGCGGCTTTTTAAGTAATGGCAAAGGGAAGCTGGCTAATAATCCACAGTGGTCAGACGTTAAGTCACTTAACACTAACTTATTATTGGCATCACAATCACTAAATATATTATCAAGACAAGTCGAGGACGATGCTGTGATCCTAGTAGGTTCGAAAAACAAGTTTATTAAATTAAAAGACTTAAACAGATTGAGCAGTCTAATACTTAATGGAGTAACGTCTAAAATATTAATATTGAAATCTCCACATAAAATTATACATTTATTAATTGATTTTAATTTATTGAGTGAGTCCTCCATGACTGACTCGAATCGAATAAAATCCCCAGAGGGCGGACGATAAACGCATATTATGACGTAACGCTCTAGTTCAACACAAGACAACTCAATAGTGCGCTCGATGGAAAGATTAACTAAATCTAAACGTTGTTTACATTTCAACTTGTTTGAAACAAGAACTAAAGATCCACCGCGTATAGCACTTTTTCTCACAAATGCACTTTGCACAGTAAAAAAATCATCATTCATAAACACTACTTCATGTTCTTTCAACCAGTGTTCAGTCAAACATAATACCTGAACATCATGGTTTTCGATAAATAAACTTAACTCTAGTTCTTTGCCAGACAAACCCTGCATATTTTGATGAACAACATTCAACACATGCAGCTTACCCGTTGTCGCACCTAACAGTTTAAACTACTAGGTGTATCAAAAGTGGTGTTAGTACCACTACTAACAGCAATCGATGGTACGCTACAGGTACCAGTGTGACGGTGTAAATTGTATGCTAAAAGATTAGCAATTTGTCTCCTACAACTAGGTGGCAAATACATAGTGTAATTTGTCAATTTGTAATCAGTAATAAATTGATTATAATCAAAATATAAAATAGCGTCACTGTGACGACTAGTCCTATTATAAATTAACATATTTAAATTATAAATGTGCCTGTTTTGCTCCTCAGACAAGTATTGCGAATAAGGCAAGGCACAGAAAATAAATTTACAGTGATTGGTCTCATTGAGATGTAACATCAAATGGACACATTGAATTATTTCTTTTTTTCTAACATTTAAACTATCCCCATATAATAATATTACAGTAGAACCAGGGTTTATTTTTGAGGAATAATAGTTGCAGCCTCTTTGCAATCAAAATATAATTCAGTAACTCTTTCATCATCATCATCATCATCATCATCATCATCATCATTATGCTGGACATAGGCCTCCTCCAAGGTTTGCCATAATCGCCACATATCGCTATCGCAGTACGGTGGTATTTTTTTTTTTGTTCAACCAACACACTGTTATCTGATCCCAAACTAGGCAGAGCCTGTACTATGGTAACCAGACAACTGATAAATATACTTATATATTTCTAAATACATCACATTATAGATAAATTACACCCAGACACAGAACAAATGAGTGTGCTCAGCACACAAAGATTTGTCTTGGGTGGGAATCGAACCCACGACCTCAGACTTTGCAGTCAGGGTCACTAACCACTAGACTAACAGGCCAGTCAAAATGCATAGAGAATGCTGCTGCTCATTCTCTAGTAAGTCCCTTAGTCGCCTTTTAGGTGCTATGCCTACGTGATGAAATGGGATGACGCTTCTCTTTACGTCCGGCACCACAAAGTCAGTGTTATGTTAATTATTGTAGCGTACCTACTTGATTGGTGTGATCGGAGCAGGGGTGGTCCAGTGAGCAGTGGTGGCCCAGAGAACAGAGGTGGCCCAGTGGTAACGACCGCGAGTTACGGGTAGTAGGGCAGGCTCTTTCATCATCATTTCAGCCGTAATACGTCCACTGCTGGACTTAGGCCTCCCCCAATTTGGGGGGCTTTGCCATAATCGCCACGCTTGGCAGACGGGTTGGCGATCGCAGTATGGTGGTAAAATGCAGAGAACGCTGCTGCCCATTCTCTAGTAAGTCCCTTAGTCGCCTTTTACGACTTCCACGGGAAGAAATGGGGTGGTGTTATTCTTTACGTCCGGCACCACACGGTACCATAGCAGGCCAGGCTCTTTACTTTGTGTAAATTATTTCATCACCACTGCTCTTAAAACGGTGAAGGAAAACATGCAAACAATTAAGAAACTGGTATGTCTTTGAACCAAAAATTCGAAGGCATGTGACATCTACCAACCCGTACTGGGCCCGCGTGCTGGATTATGACCCACTCCCTCTCACCGAGAGCAGGCCTGTGTCCCAGAAGTGGGAACGTTAGAGGCTGCTGATGCTGAAGCTAGCACTATACCTACAGAGAAAAGATAAAGTGAATTGAAATGATAGACTGAGGAATGATGTGATAAGACAACGGTGCGGTTTGAAAGAAGATGTACCTAGTGTGAAAAACTTAAAAGAGTATGCTTAGATGGTTTGGTCATGATGAGAGCATGAATGAAGGGCGGCTAACAAAAGGTATTTACAAGGCAGATGTGACTGGACACGCCGGAAGGGGACGTCCTAGGAGAACATAATTATAGTGACCTTATTGGTGATGTTATTCATAAGGGTCAGGTACTTGTAACTGGCGTGCGTGTATGACCAGATATACGAATTTAAACTAGGCAAAAGGAGTATACAGGGTAAGTTTTTATCCAGTGCACAAATTGTAATTATGAATTCAGCATATCATTCTAGACTCCCTTGCGCAGAAATTTTTCATCGGTTTTACAAAAAAAATTAGCTGTTTCATAGAAAAATGCAATACCTACAGGGTCAAAATGTATGGAACAGCTGTTTTTTTTTTTGTATAACCGACGAATATTTTCTACGCTGGGGGATCTTGAATGATATGCTGAATTCATGGTTACAGTTTGCGCACTGGATAGAAACTTCTCCTGTATAAGGATCGCAGCAGGAGTCGTTATGTAGTTTCTGCCTTTTCCCATCGAAAATAGGCGTGGGTTTATGTCCTTCAAAACGATGCAGATTATGACTAATATTGTGTAACGCAATTAGGGTGCTGGGCATCATTCTTTCTATTCGTCTTGTCTCTTTTTCACTCCCAATGATTACGACAGGCCATTCCACTTCCAGGAATACGTTGGATGCGAGAAGCACAGAACAGGTCGAAGTGGCGGTGCTTGGGGGAGGCCTATGTCCAGCAGTGGACGTCTTTTAGCTGAAATGATGATGATGATGATGATTCCAATTCCACATGTCACCTAATAGTGTGATCATCATCATCTGTCTAGCCTTTTCTCAAGTATGTTGGGTTCAGCTACCAGTACAACCGGATGCAGCTAAATACCAGTATTTTACATGTAGCAACTGACCTCTACAACTCAGTAATTTACTCTAACTAACTAACTCTTACATCCATGTAAAATTTTTTTGTATAGACCTTTGAATGCTTTTTTCGTTCTTTGCAATGCCTTATAATATGTGAACCAAGGGCCCAACCCTTGGTTCATATATTTTAAGGCATTACTTGTACCCTTAATACAAGTTATCTTGATAACTTAGCAAGGGCTAGTTACGACAACATTCAGTGTGCTTTTTACATTTAAGTCTTATGTATGTAATGTTAAATAGCTGTTCTGTTGATGTGAATAAATACTTATATAATTATATTATATTAGTTACTGGGTAATTCGATATCCCTTGGTAATATTGGTTGTCAGACTTTCGGACTTCTGACGACCCCTAACGACTGTTCAAAGATCTACGAATGACAACCGGGAGTAGCGTGTGATATTGTGCCGTTTCAAATTATCGTTTGTTGGGCCGGTAAGTTCTAATACCTCTGTTTAGTTTAATTGACTGGCCTGTTAGTCTAGTGGTTAGTGACCCTGACTGCTAAGACTGAGGTCGTGGGTTCGATTCCCAGGACAAATCTTTGTGTGATGAGCACAATCATTTGTTCTGTGTCTGGGTGTAATTTATCTATAATATGTATGTATTTAAAAATATATATGTATATTTATCAGTTGTCTGGTTACCATAGTACAGGCTCTGCCTAGTTTGGGATCAGATAACATTGTGTTGGTTGTCCTTAGATATTTATTTATTATAATATCATTTATCCTGCTAGTAATTTTGCGAACCGATGTTGTGGCTACAAAGGATTTTTACAGGGACGCAAAATTAGAGGTAAAATCGATGTGAACGGATTGTATTCTCGCATTTAAGCTTGTGCTAACAAGACAGAATATATATTATGACAATTCAACTTACTACTTATTCGTTATTTTTGGTCTGTCTCATGACTGCTAATTAATTTAGGGCAGGCCTTCCCGCGCTAGCAATCACATCGTTGCTATAAGAGCAGTGGTCGCCCTTTGGTAACAGTGAATGAAAACATCTTGAGGAAACTGACATGTCCTAGAACCAAAAATTCGTAGACATGTGACATCTACCTACCCGCACCCGTGGTTGATTACGGTTCACTCCTTTTCACCGAGAGGCCTGTGTCCCAGCAGTAGAGACGTTATAGGATTAAGCTTTTAGGTTTCACGAAATAATTTATTTAAATTTAATCTGTTTTTAACTCTATAACCTTCTCTGGTTGTAATTTCGTTCGACTGTTTAAATAACAGCCTACATGATTTTTAAGCAGATAATTTGAACGTTAAAAAGATATGGAATGTAAAAGAAAAGATTTACCAAACTGCTTATTACAAAATAACCCGTTAGAAGTAAAGTACTTATTAAAATTAAACAATTGCCACAATTAAGAAATCGTTTACGGTGCCGGCGGTGAGTACGTGAATATTTGTTTAATTTACGTCATTCACGTAATCACGAATAATGAGGCTCCTTGTGTTGAGAGCTAGTGACGTATCTTACTGAACAACTTTGCATATTGAAACGAAACAGGCGCTATGATTGTCTATAAAGTATTTCACGGATAAATGGGTTAATACTGTCTGATTGGCAATTTAATGAAATCCAAAAGAGATGGGGCAGCTAAATTACTTAGAAAAATGATTAAACCCATATTTTTCTAATACGATTTCCGTTTCATTATGTTCGCATTATCTTCGTCTCGACACAAAATTGCAATAGATTGGTTGGAAACTTAATTAACGGGGTAGTTGTGGTATAAAAGGGGGTGGAAACTGGGTTGATGCATCAGTTGGTCTTTAACTCTTCATTCTTCAAGAAGTTTCGAGTTTGTTATCAAGTAAGTTTTAGTCTACATCGTAAGCTTTAAAGGAAATTGAAAAAAACAACTAAAAATACGACTTTAAGTTAAAGAGTTTCAAAAGTTTGATTACAAATGCAATTTTAAACTAAGTCGGTTCTTGAAATTTTATGGAAATGGCGATCAAGTGTCAAGCCATACGTAGAATCTCTATGTACAGACGCCAGCACATCAAACTACCCGAAACTGACAAATCCCACTCAATTTTGAATCTAATTACTTTAGTAATAAGAAAGATAGAAAGAAAATTGCGTTTATTGGGATCAAATCATTTAAAAATAAACCCTTAAGGTGAATGCTTCAACTAGCCCGCGAAATTCAAATTTTATTACGTGTTTTGCAATTTGCAGGCCAGTGCTAGGTTGTATGTTGATTAAAATATTATTCGCGCCTGTAAGACATATGTAGTTACAAAATTATAATCATCAAAATCATCAATACAACGCTCTAAGTTCTTAAAGCTGTAGGAATGACTTTTTCTGTTTTTTTTTTTGTTCTTAAGCCTTTATGAACTTGGAGGGTGGTATTGGCGATTTTGATGATTATAATTCTGTAACTACATATGTCTTACAGGCGCGAATAATATTTTAACCAACATACAACCTAGCAAGCAACATACAAGCTGCCGAAACGTGGACACTGACGGTTGGGCTGATCCACAAATTTAAGGTCGCTCAGCGCGCTATGGAGCGGGCTATGCTCGGAGTTTCTTTGATGGATAAGATCAGAAACGATGTTATCCGGAAAAGAACTGGAGTTACCGACATAGCTTGCAGGGTCAGCAAGCTGAAGTGGCAGTGGGCTGGCCATGTTTGTCGAAGGACCGATGGCCGATGGAGCAGACGAGTCCTGGAGTGGAGACCGCGTATTGGCAAGCGTAGTGTGGGACGCCCCCCAGCTAGATGGACCGACGACCTCAAAAAGG
Organism: Aporophyla nigra; assembly: GCA_947507805.1. NCBI lineage: Eukaryota > Metazoa > Arthropoda > Insecta > Lepidoptera > Noctuidae > Aporophyla > Aporophyla nigra. Next base: position 3,912,179 of record OX382320.1, read on the forward strand.
TGGCTGGGACAGACTGGATGCGGAAGGCGGAGGATAGGGTGTTGTGGCGCAGCATGGGAGAGGCCTATGTCCAGCAGTGGACTGCGATAGGCTGATTTGACAACCTAGCACTGGCCTGCAAATTGCAAAAAACGCAAGAAATTTTGAATTTTACGGGCTGGTTGGAGCATTCACCTTAAAACGAATAAAAATAAAGTTGAAAAGCTATTATAGAAATTTGACAGATTGCAGTAGCTTGCTTGACATATGCCCTCCCAAAACCAATCATAGCCAATAGAACAGCGTAACACACATTAGCAATGCCTTCAATTTTGAGAACTCAACAACGTTCATTACGTCATTGACGTGGTCAAGCAGACGATTTTTCGGAACATATGGAGCAATAGATTAGCAATTCATTACAGAATTGTTAGGATTGTGATTAAAAATTCGTAATCAGTTCTTCCTTTTCAGATCATCACAAAGATGCGTTTCGTAATTGCTCTGTGCTTCTTCGCTATCGTCATGTGCATCCACAACGCAGAGGCTACGTACAGGAAGCCCCCTTTCAACGGTTCTATCTTCGGCAAGCGAGGAGTTGTTGGTAAGTTGTCGTCATCTACTATAATAATATGATTGTTTACTGGATACCGAATGCCTTATTTCACCTTTTTACGGAGGGAGTGTCCTAGAATCCTTTTTTAGCTGATGTCACCTACCTAAAATCTACCATTGTGCCTAATTTCATCTTCGTAGATCCATTAGTTTAAGAGATATCGTTATTTATCAGCGAGAGTTGCCTTTCGCTTTTATACATAAATATATTTTAAAGAGTCGTTCGATTTTGTTACTATTTTTTTTTTTGTTATAACTCGCAAACCAGTGTATTGTAACTCACATAACGTGGTTAATGTGGTCACGCCTGTATTTCTCCCTACGTGTTACATAGAGGTATTCATATAGTTTGCGAATATTAGCCAGTTATATTTAAGTCCCATGTACATAATGCTATGCTCTAATAACAAATTCTCTGTTTCAGAATACGACACTACAGGCAGAGCATTATCGGCTCTGTGTGAAATTGCCGCCGAAACCTGCCAGGCGTGGTACCAAACTTTAGAAAATAAGTAATTTTCGTACCATTTTACACTGGAACTACCAACTTTTATATAAAATGCAGCCTTTTGTAATGTGATAATATTTTGTCTTAATATATAAATGTTTAGTCAAAAACTTACGTAATCGTCAATAAATAAAGTATCATCTATGACTGGGCTAGTTTCTTTAATAATTTTAGAAGGCCCTTGAACAAAATCCTATGGGTGCGTTTTTGTCTGGTAGTGACAGTTGTTACCCTAGTAGAGTAGACATGTGCTATCAATGTAAAAGCGCCCTACGCCTGATAATATTCACAGAGCAAGTAGCAACTAAGCACTCTATAACTCGGGCAGACTTGGTTGGTTAGAACGCTGTTAATTGCTTGAGGGACGTTGAGATTTCATCGTGTATGTACACGGATTACTGCTAATGGTCTCCTTAAACTAACAGTGGTTATTGGACGCGCTAAATTGGTCCATGTAATGGTCTTAAAATTAAGTAAACTGTGTGTAGGTATAGTGCTCAAACCTACATACTTCCGATATTGATACTCGGAGAGTTCATTTCCATTGATAACCAAAGGTTATCTGCACGTTTTTTAAATACCGACTGTATCTGGTTAATTACTTACTGGAATTGTATTTTTGATTAGCTTGTTATTAAAACAATAATGTTCGGGCAAACTCAGAATAAATTGCATTCGACACGCTAAGAAGAAAACGAATATGTGCCAGTTGATTAGAATTTTGAAGCTGAAGCGACCAAATACCAATTACCAAATCTAAAAAAGCAACTGTCGAAGTAGTTTACCGAATAAGAAATAATAATAAAAAGCACAACATAATGATAAAATTCAGTGCGTCTTCGTGAAACGGAGTGTATAGTGCGTTTTAAATTACAACACGAAATGAAATGACGTACTGATATTTTTCTGAATCTGTGCGTAAGAAACGTCAAAAAACTGAATCATTTTATTGGTTGTGTTATTCACGGACCTATTCGCACCAATAAGATTCTTCGAATAAGAACCACGTTTTCACAATGAAAACAAATCGTAATCTGTCTAATGGCTGCTACATTTTTGCGATTTACGTGTGTGGCAAATTAAATATCCATTGTTATTAAACCAATTAATGAAGATTTCCTGTGTGTTGACCGAGTATCTAGCGTGAGAGTCTTGCCTAAGCTATGAGAAAACATTTCGTCTACGAGAGAAATTGACGTCTAAATCCGAAGTCCATTTCGAGGTAAATCTAAGATTATTTTACTTATTTATTTCGCGTATTTTAACAACATAACCGTGTAATTCCGCTGTGTTCGTGAAACAGAAATGTTGCCGGTGTATTTGTTTATAAGTTTGACCTCTTATTACGTGAAAAACATCATGTTTTTAGTGTTTTTAAGTGCGTCAACTTAAAAGGTATGATAATCAGTTTTTTGTCAACAACGGGCCGTAATTGGCAAGCTGGGTGATTATCTAAAATTTAGTCAAACTATCGTCAGGTAATTAGTGAAGTTGAATGTTGTAGCGACTGAAATTTCAACATATTTTACGACAACCTTTTATCAAAAGTTTTAAAATGTCTTTACTTGTAATCTTGATCTGTCGTGATTATGTACTACGCAAATAAGTCTTGCACTCTAATTAATTATTCGTCCACAATGCTTTGTACTAGTAATACATGTTACACTATCTCGTTTGTTTAATTATAAATAGAATTAAAGAGGGAGAAAATAAGTACAACTTTTTTATCTTGCTGAGTTTTGTAGGAACTTATAAAGGAGTTTATATGCTGCATACTAATTTATTATGTCCTCGCCAAGGCATAAATAAAACTTTCATCAGCTAATATCTATGATGATATTATCTTTAAATGTTGTCTCGTCATATTGTGAAACAAATGTTTAATATCAATACTTTTGTTATTATGGCGAATAATTCACACATTTATGATGTATATTCATAGGCCATAGATGACATTTAATTAAGTAACACTAGCTGCCATTTTTCAAGGACATACTTTGTTTACTTTACCTGTTGTCAGGCAAAAGTAACCGTGCTTTCTGCCACATGGCTTTCCAGAAAAAGTAAAAAAAAAAAAAAACATTGATTGAGGTTTTGATAACCTACAATATTACATAAATAAAAAATATTTAAATAAATCATATCCATTTAATAATTAAATAAATGAACTAAAAATGTTCAAAAATATTGGGACTTGGAAGAAAAAAAAATTGATTCAATTTGTGTTTTAACTACTTTTTTTTTCTGTTGTGTTAAATTCAGTTAAAATGCAGTGTGTGTAATGAATAGTGTTGTTCTTTGTTTATTTTCAGCAATTACTGAAGAAAACTGGTTTGGAGACGTTGGATATTACAAGAGAATCATGGCATCTTAACAGAATAAAAGATATACACCAATTTTTACTCTAATACTAGTAACACTGAAAATGACATAAAGACTTATCGGATTTCTGTAGAAAAGTACAACACTCAGCAATGTCAGAGACAACCGAGCCACCATTAAAAAAAGCCAAGATGGCGGAATCCATAGACAGTTTTATCCAAGACATAATGTTTTCCAAAAAGAACCTTCAAGCCGTTGTCAGTGACGAATTTATCAATCCAACAGCATTTACTAAAGTTTATGTTGGTCAAGTGAAAAATATAAAGGATTTATCAAAAATTATTACAATTTTGAACGAGAAAATACCTCTCAAAGAACTACAACATTTAAAAAGAGCTCGGAAAAAGGAGGTCTTATTATGTCCAGTACGGTATTTGAATTCTATAACGCAAGAATCAATCCAAGAGTATGTTGAAGAGAGAGTTTACGAGCTTAAAGACTCTTTTGATTATTTTAAAATAATGGGGTTGCCATCACTCCCTCCTAAGTTAAAAAAGCAACATACAGAATACAGCCGAATCTGGTCCTGTAATTTCCATCCTAGTGAGTACTTAGAAAAATTATGTGGAAGTGAATTTTTTGCAGTAACTGAAATTATGGAACATCGCCTCTACATGGGCATTGCATTTGAAGTTGCAAGATATTATTTGAGCGAATCAAACAGTAATTTGGAACTTTCAGATATTTTACTAAGAGATATGAACACAACGGTGGTGGTGGATCCATCAATCCGCTCTATTGTAGCCATATCATTTGATAATAGACAACCTCATCCTGTACAGCATTCAGCAATGCTAGCCATAGACAATGTAGCAAAAACTCAAAATGGCGGCGCTTGGAACACTGCAGGCACAGAAGACCCGTCGTTGCCTGGAATAGACAACAACCTGCTTCTGTATTTAAAAAATAAATTCCCAAATCTCAAATTTGGCGCCAGAAATTATGTCTCGAAGGAGGTTTTAGAGGAAACCGGAATGAATGCTTCCGATAGCCCTTATTTATGTACTGGGTATTATGTTTATATGATAAGGGAGCCTTGTATTATGTGTTCAATGGGTTTAGTGCACGCCCGGGCTAACAGGGTCTTCTTTTGCTTCAAGAACAATTACCAAGGAGCTCTTAGTTCGAAAACTAAATTACACTGTGTGCCATCATTGAACCATCATTTTGAAGTTTTTACTGACTTTTTATAGACTGTTTGACGTTTTATCTAAGTAATTGTTCATGTTAAATTGTAAATTGAGTTGTTCCAATCAATAAAAAATATATTTTGACAAAACCTTTTTTTTTAAGGATCTTCTTCTATTAGACATGAAAAGGTATGGGCCTAAAATGCCTCTTACGTCAATTCAGGGACAATCAACAATAAAAAAACATTCTCCTGAGATAAAATATTTTTTTACAACCAAACTATTACGGTATCTTGGCTGAAATTACACCTTATATTTTTCCTATTTGAAAGAAGTGCAAACACACTAACGCTTATTATTGCAGTGAAACATAATTTCACATCGAAAATATAGTTTGGGGTCTTAGCCCCACTAATTTCTTCGTCTCTGGTGACGCTCGTCTTGTGGCTGCTAGTTTCAGTTTCATAAAATGCACGAGTAATTTACTGGCTCCATTCAAAATAGAACCGTAATACCATAGCCTGAAGTATAAAAAAAGAACAACCGATTCGCTAGTATGCGTGATCCGACCGTGTCGATATTCATACAATTTTCTACTTTAGGCCATGGTAATACGGTCATATTTTCAATGAAGCCAGTAAATTCCGGTCTGTTTACACGGAAGAGGCATTTTTGGCCCATAACTTTTAAGACCAGTTAAAGCACATGTCTTACTGCCCACGAAGAAGTGAGTAATTTTCTCCCTCAAGGAACGTAGGTACAAAAGATTGTAGGTCCCGTAAAACACGCTTTCATAGAAAACCAAACTCATCAGTTCAGCCAAAAGACGTCCAAATCTGGACATATGCCTCCACCAATAGGGGGAGGGTTAACTGCCACGCTTGGCAGGTGTGTTGGTAATCGCAGTATGGTGGTAAAATGCATAGAGAACGCTGCTGCCCATTCTCTAGTAAGTCCCTTAGTCGCCTCTTACGACAGGCACGAGAAGAAATGGGATCGTGCTATTCTTGACGCCTGTGACCACTTGGACCCAAACAAAAAAGTAAAAAAATACTGAAAAAAGCGTAGGGTGTTTTTTGAGGTATTTTCAATTGATATCAAGCACACCACGCTTTTTTTTTCATTATTTTCTACTTTTTAGTTCAGTTTTCTATGAAAGCGTGTTTATTTTTTTACTAGCTTTTGCCAGCGGCTTCGCCCGCGTGGATATCGGAAATTATCCCGCGGGAACATACTACTATAAAAATAATCCATAGGATAAAAATACCCTATGTGTTATTCCAGGTTATAAACTATCTATGTGCCAAATTTCATCTAAATCGGGTCAGTAGTTTTTGCGTGAAAGAGGAACAAACATCCACACATCCATACATCCAGACATCCATACATACAAACTGTCGCGTTTATAATATTAGTAGGATTTTTTGCTATCCTGTTGATCCTGGTCTTGGTCCTATTGACACTTCATGCGATTATTGTATTGTCATAAGTCCTTGAAAAGTGTGCAAAGTTTCAAATTCCGACGTTTTAAAGGGGGTGAAATTCACTTTCAAAGATTCCTTTATACAGGGTGTGGCGTAAGTAATGGTCCACCGTTCAGGATTCGATGAACCAGATAATTAACTATAACAATTAAAAATTTTAACCATTTTTACCCAAATTTTTTTTTTACAAAAATTTCTCTTGAACTTGATGGTGTGTTAAAAATTGGGGTTAAAATTAGAGAAGAACCAACTTTTTCTTCAAAAGAGCTGAATTTACATAAAAAATCGTAATTTATCATGATAGCTCTAGTATTCAGTAGTAATTAACAGAAATCAAAATGAAAAAATAATGGTTTTTGTTGAAACTATAAACAAATATGTAATAAAAGGTAGAAATTTCGTAAATAAAAGACAAAAATGAAATATTTTAGGAACCCTTGGGTAAAAATGTTTAAAATTTTTAATTGTTATAGTTAATTATCCGGTTCATCGAATCCTGAACGGTGGACCACTACTTACGCCACACCCTGTATACATAGCAAGCTAATAAAAACGTGTTAAGAAAACATACTACGTCTAAGACATACGTATGGCTCATAGTGCTCTTAATTGTTTCAACTATTCGTTTCTGCCCGCGACTTCGTCCGCGTCAAATTTCCTGCTCCCCCGACCCACCCATCCCGTCGCATCGGAATGCCTGCCCGTGTTAGTTCTTCATATTCCTGCCTTTTTCTTTCTGCTCGGATCCTAAGCGTCCTAGATGATATAATAATAATAATAAAATATTTATTTCAGAATTTCTTCCATAAGTGTTAGTAACAGTGAAAACTTATGAACTAATGTTAGTAACATTTATTCTGAGCTGTGAGGCTCACCGATCCTGGGGAATGTCTACTTGACTGCGTGCAGTCGTATCCACCGCCCCAAGATCGGAGAGTCCCACCTATCAGCCAACGCTCTAAGAATACTGTTGGGGCTGTCGCGAACACGGTGAAGTAGAGATGCGCATCTCTTGCGCATGTTGGCCGAAAAACTATCTATTTCCGCGTCGGCAAACATGCCGGACGCGCTACAAAAACGCGGCAGCCCCAACAACACCCGGAACGTGTTATTATACTGTGTGCGCAGGCCATTGTATGCCCTCTGCGTAAAGTTGACCCACAGGGAGCACGTGTAAAAGGATTGGCAGTAGACTTTGAACAGCGTCACCTTAACCTGAGTCGTACAACGTGCAAACCTGTGGGCCAACATCCCACATCGAACAGCCAACGACCTGCGCTCCCGCTCAACATCTCAGTTGTCACTCAAATCGTCTGAGACCCAGTGACCCAGATATTTGAAATTTGCAACTCTTGTAAGAGGTTTGCCACTAAGCATTAATGGTGGAGTTGTGCTATAGCATTTTCTCCCTGCTTTGAATACCATGAATTCACTCTTTGTTGCGTTATATTTGAGCCCATGGGTCTCAGCATACGATTCACACACCTTAATCAGTTTTCTTAATGCCCTGATCGATGGGCTCAGCAGAACCATGTCGTCTGCGTAACTTATATTATTAATGGACACACCTATGCCTTCCTCGATAAATGGGCTACCTAACATTATAATGTTTTTTCAATTCGAACCAGTAGTTGCTGAGATTATCGCGTTCAACCAAACAAACAAACACTATATTTTTAATCAACTAATAATCCTCTTGAGGCTTTGCACCCAGCTTCGAAACTCCCTGCATACTACTTCGATTTGGGTAGACTGTCCACGCTAGGTGGAAGGTACTTCCCTACCGAATAGGCTAGTCAATTTCGATAGTCCAATAGCTAATAATGGATTGGCCATGAGTTCTAGCAAAAAAAATTGTACGTTCCTACATTTAACAAAGATATAATGGAGATAATGGTATGGTGAGGAGGCAAATCAATGGTTGTTATAGATGTTTATTAAAAGAGTATGGAAATTGTAATGAATATTCAATTTACCCTTTGGTTACCCATGATCTGGAGAAGGATGTGGCTTCGTTTGTTCCTGGATCGCTGGCTGAGTCGTCCTTTTGCCAGCGGCTTCGCCCGCGTGGAGGTCGGAAATTATCCCGCGGGAACGTACTACCAGGATAAAAAGTATCCTATCTTCTAACCCAGGTCGTGGTCTGTCCGTGTGCCAAACGTCCAAATTAGATCAACTATTTAAGTGTGACAGACAGACCGCAAACAGACAGTTACTTGGGGGATTTTCTATAATCGGCAAGCTTGGCAGGCGGTTTGGCGATCGCAGTATTGTGGTAAAATGCTAAGAGAACGCTGCTGCCCATTCTCTAGTAAGTCCCCCTTTACGACATCCCGGGCAGAAATAGGATGATGTTATTGTTTGCGTCCGGCACCACACTGAAGAATATACGGATGGTGGGTACATTAAAGGCTGAATATATAAGTAACACTTGTGGATTCCTTATTACACGCTTTATATTAGCTTCACTTGTATGTTTGTTTGTAACCGACTCCTTATAGTGCGATTTTGACCCTCTTTAAACGACCAGATTTCATTCAAACTTTGAACACGTGTCAAGGATCGATGACAATGCAATAATTTCATAAATTTGTGCCATTATCCTTGCCAGGGTTACCAGGAAAGCAAAAAAACTGTCTTCGAAAACTACGCTGACATACGTCACAAACTAATTTGTGCTATTATCCTTGCCAGGGTTACCAGGACAGCAAAAAAAACGGGTTTCGAAAACTACGCTGACATACGTCACAAACTACGCTGACATACCTACGTCTCAAAATTCGAAACACCCTAAAAAATAGAAAATAAATAATAGTTTAAAAAAAAACTAAAAAACAGGCTTCCATTGAAAACCAAACTAAAAAGTACAAAATAATGGAAAAAAAGCGTGGGGTGCCTGATATCAATAAAAAAATACCTTAAAAAGCACCCCACGCTTTTTTTCCATTATCTTGTACTTTTTGGTTTGGTTTTCAATGGAAGCGTGTTTTTTAGTTTTTTTTTTAAATATTATTTTTTGTATAACCGACGAAAATTTTCTACGCTGGGGGGTCTAGAATGATATGCTGAATTCATGGTTACAGTTTGCGTACTGGATAAAAAATTATCCTGTATAAGTAACACTTGTGGATTCGTTATTTTAATTACAATAATAATAGGTCAGTCTGTACTAGACTATGTTGAATTGTTATGTAATGTAAACCAACTCGTATGGTATTCAAATGACATAACTTTATATGTTATTCCTTCGTGTAATTCAATACTATTATTGCAACATCTAATAATGCGTATTAGAAGTGATATTGATCGTATTGTCTGGTTTTTGTTGCTCTAAGTTAGTTACTTTTTACCTGACTACGGTGAAGCATTAAGGCGGGTTATGATTTTGACCAGTATGTATGTATGTTCATCTGTTCTCTCATAACTTCTAAAATGATAATCATAATTTGACAAGATATCGTTGGCAAAATGGAAGCGTCTTGGTCGTCCGCTGATTATAGTGCTATGGAATATGGCGCCCTCTAGAGGACATAAAGTCGTTAGTGTTAGTTTTATTATAATGCAAGGATTCACTGCTCCGCAACCCGCTTTTGACAAGTTTTCCTCTTGGAACGTCGAGTACCTTTTGCAAGAAAATTATAAGCATAATCAAAGTATTATGATCCCACTGTGGGGTGAGAGGCCTTTCAATGAGGAACGGGGCATAATCAACCACTCGGGCCCAGTGCGGGTTCTTTTGAAAGGTTTTTTTCTAAAAGGGAATTCAGCTAGGCTTTTATGACTAGTGTTACTGTAGTTTGAATTCTATTAGAGATCCCTAAATCTCCTTGTACTGTTTTAACTTTCCTGCACCCTAATTGCGAAACGCACAATTTATCAGAATTTGAATGGGATTGAAGACTATTTCTAAACCATTGCGTCATTTGTTCGAATAAATTGTGGCTCAGCAACGTAAATAACGCAATGAATGTTGTTTAACTATGAATATTAAACCAATTCCTACCGATAAAAAGTTCCGCAATTACCCCTCTGGTGTATTTTTCTGCATGGACATCCAGCCCGAAAAAATAATCATTGGATAGTGCTGGTATCTTGGTGTTCCACAGGGAATACCTATTTTAAATTACTTCCTTAAATTCTGCCTAGCCTCAGGATCTAGAGATCGGCTTCTCGTTTAACTGGATGCAGCTGAATACCAGTATTTTACATGGAGCGAACTGGACCCGACCTACACCCCGAGACTAGGCAGATGTTGGTGAAGTAATTTAAAAACGGTATTCCATGCGAAACACCTAGTTAGAGCGAGAGGGCATGGGAGCGAGAGGGCATGGGAAGCTGTCACCTTCTTCTGCGAAGCAGTAATGCTCGCGAAGGAGGAGGCGGGGCGCGTGAGGGAGTGGCATTCTCTGTGCCCTCGCGTCCCTAGCCGCCGCAGGAGGAGACGCCCCGGGCGTCGGGAGTCGATAGCTGACTCCCGGCCACCGCAGGCGCGAGCTTGCGGGCGGTGAGCAATGGGTAGCTCGCCGCCCGGTAAGGATCAAGTTCGGGTCGACGGCGCGTAGTGTTCCACGCGCGCCTCAAAGAGATGTCAGCAAAACTGAAGGGGTCTGCTAGGACCGATGCCTGCCAGGGTCGCGAGATTCTTCGAAAGAGATACCGTGACCCTGGCACATGGGCAACTGAAGGAACACGGGTGGGTTTTAGTTAGTAAAAGTCTGACATGCCCTCCCGCTCCGCCCAGAGCGGGAGAAGTCAATTGATGATTTCCCATCCAAAAAAAAAACACCTAGTTTTCAGTACTATCCAATAATATCTTTTTCTGGGGAATACAATACCCCTTGGTTGTCTGGTTGTCAGACTTTAGGGCTTCAGACGACTCGTGCTGACTAACAGTTTAACGTACTTTCCTAGGCACGGTCTCGGTAAAGATGGTCACCCATCCACGGACGAACCGCGGCAAGCGTAGGTTAATCTAATCGATCGACCTGTAGGCTAGTTATAACTTAGCCTCAAGCTCTTTAAAAAAAATTAAATACTTATTTTCTCTGCCCTGTTTTTCTTTTTAAACTGCCTTTTTGCTCAATTAGGTATACAACGTTGAGCTGTCATAACCTACCAAACCAATCAAAACCTTTCAGTCAATACAAAACATTTTAATTTAAACTGTATCAACCAAATAACATGACGGACTACTTGTACTTATGTTCATTGAATATGGGCCCAATTGTGATCCCCCCTCACAGTAACGAGCGACCACTGCAATCCAGACACTTGCCGGATTTGTACGCAATTCATGCCCCCGTGCATTTATAAGTAGACAGAATTTGGTGAAAAAGATTTTTTGTTAAAAAATTGGTCGGATAAAACGGTGGGTGAAAATGGCCGTTTTTCTCCGCGTCTGTCCTGGATGACGCTTTTTGGTAAGTTTTTATTTTTGTGTGACCATAAATTTCGATTAGCGTTTAATATTTTGCACCTTCCATGTTTTGTCTATGCATTGCTGCTAATATAGACTGGTTGAGAATGCTTGTTGTATTAAATAAAAAATAATCTAACGTGTCTTCAGAATTTTTGGTAACACAACTTTAAATAATTAATTAAGATATTTAGCTGCTTACCTAGGTAATTAATTAAATGATAAATGATTTTATTTCTGCAAGTAGGTTTGTACAAACATTTTTACATGTCTACACTAATAATATTATAAAGAGGAAAAATTTGTTTGTTTGTAATGGATAAACTCAAAAACTACTGAACCGATTTAAAAAAAAGATTCACCATTAGAAAGCTACATTATCTGCGAGTAACATAGGCTATATAACATTACGCTACAATCAAGAGGAGCGGAGCAGTAATGAAAAATGTTGCAAAAACGCACGGGTAGGCGATTCGACGCCACGGGAAGGGTCGGAGGAACACGAAATTTAACGCGGACGAAGTCACGGGCAGATGCTTATCAATAATATTTTTAAAACTAGATGAGGTTGGTGTTTCTTATCTGACTACTTTGAGAAAAATGCCGCAATACTCAGAGGTCACATTCTCTTTTATACAGACATAATCTTGGTTAGACCATGTGAAGAGCATGTGGATTGGTGTCTGAACGAACCACACAGATTGAGTGGACCTGTCCAATAAGTGCACGCGTTTATGAAATTATCAGTAGTCATTAAACACCAATTGATAAGTAGATATTGTAAGCACCCCACATAAATAATGGGGGGTTCTTGCATATATGAATAACTAGCTTTTGCCAGCGGCTTCGCCCGCGTGGAGGTCGGAAAATATCCCGCGGGAACGTACTACCGGGATAAAAAGTACCCTATATGTTAATCCAGGTTATAAACTATCTGTGTGCCAAATTTCATCCAAATCCGTTCAGTAGTTTTTGCGTCAAAGAGGAACAAACATCCACACATCCATACATCCATACGTACAAACTTTCGTGTTTATAATAAGTAGGATATAATTTTAAGTTTTTTTTTTTATGTTTTATAATCAAAATCTTACTTAATTTTAACCGTAACTTGCCTAGAATAAAGTGAATGTGATAAAATAAACATATAAAAAAAAACATTCAATAAAAACTACACGAATAAAAATCCCTGAAAGTATCATCCAGAAAAAAACCGTATCCAGTAGAAACCGGTTCACACTGAATTCTTTCACAAGAAATCTTCCTTTCAAGTACAGACCGTAGTTGGTGGCTTCCGCACATGTAGACCGTGTATCTTATAACGTCTGAATAAGAGACATTTTTGATTGCCATTCGTTAAATTACCAAGTGCGGTCTTCCTTTCACGTGTTTATTAAATGAATGTGTAATGTTAGAGGCATGATGTTATGTCAAAATGTGACAGTGCTAACACTGGCCGGTTATAAATAAAAAAACTAAAAACACGCTTCCATGGAAAACCAAACTAAAAAGTACAAAATAATGGAAAAAAAGCGTGGGGTGCTTTTAAGGTATTTTTTTATTGATATCAGGCACCCCACGCTTTTTTCACCTCAAGTTGGTTTTCACCAACGGTTCAACGGTTGTTATTCTTTTAATAAACTGATCTGTTACTTCTAGCTTCCACGTGGAAGTCATAAACAACGAATTTCAGTACGATAGTTACTTAAATTGGCCTATGGCTAAGTAGTAACAACCGCACGGGTCGATCGTTTAGGTTAAGCTACGCTTGCCGCGGTTGGTCCATGGATGGGTGACCATCTTAACATACCAAGAACCCTCCGTAACTCGGGAAGCACGTTAAGCTGTTGGTCCTAGCTGATATTCAAAGGTCTTTAACAGTCCTTACGGGTCGTCAGGGTAATATTTATGCTAGGTTGTTTTTCTGTATCTCAATTCTAAATACCCTATTTCTTCTATTACAGATACATCAAAACCAATTTGCTGACTTCAACTCAACACCACTTGCAGAAAAAAGAAAGAGACAGACATACAGAAACTGACGTGCCCGGGCGAGATAGCAACACTTCCTCAGCTCCGTCGTCACGTAGAATATTAATGGAAATTATTGGTTTCGGCTATATTACACGTGTAATGAAGATCAGTTTCACTGTCTTCAAGATATTATACTGACTTTTGGAGATAGTTTTGAAGAACGGCCATTCCTTGTTAATGGTAAGTGACTATTTTTAACTATAACTGATTTTAGCCTTTGACTAGAGCTGTGCGGAGCATCTTGATTCCGCTATGTAGGATTCCGTGACGTTAGTAGTATTTCACACCACTTGTAGTTTTCGTAAAGTGACATAGATCAATCAATCAAATCAGCCTATCGCAGTCCACTGCTGGACATAGGCCTCTCCCATGCTGCGCCACAACACCCTGTCCTCCGCCTTCCGCATCCAGTCTGTCCCAGCCACCTTTTTGAGGTCGTCGGTCCATCTAGCTGGCGGGCGTCCCACACTACGCTTGCCAATACGCGGTCTCCACTCCAGGACTCGTCTGCTCCATCGGCCATCGGTCCTTCGACAAACATGGCCAGCCCACTGCTACTTCAGCCTGCTGACCCTGCAAGCTATGTCGGTACCTCCAGTTCTTTTCCGGATAACATCGTTTCTGATCTTATCCATCAAAGAAACTCCGAGCATAGCCCGCTCCATAGCGCGCTGAGCGACCTTAAATTTGTGGATCAGCCCAACCGTCAGTGTCCACGTTTCGGCAGCGTATGTCATGTGACATAGATGTCGCTACTAAATTCAAGTACAGACAGCAGAAACAACAGTATGAAATGAAATGAAAAAGAATAAATGACTTTGAAGAATTCTTCCATTTAAAGGGGCGGATAATATTGATTACGCGATGTTAGATCTCATGACGTTAGATGTTGATATTTGATATTCGTAACTTGTACAGTGTTACAAGGAGCTTTTGGCGCTCGAATAATATTGATAGGGGGATGTAGTGGCATCACATGCGAACTTACGCATTACACTGATGTCACGTAAATTCCTGAGGAGGAGGTTGAGTGAATTTTACATCCTGTTCTTCATGTGATAATCTCACATTAAAATAATGACGGCCGACGTTAGTATCGATTTTGACCACGTGACAAAAGATCCTTGGTTTGCTATAGTTCACTATCGGTTGCGTAGTTCCTACGCATCGAAGATAGATGACAGAGTACGCAAGCTGAAGTGGCAATGGACTGGTCATGTTTGTCGAAGGACCGATGGTAGGTGTAGCAGACGAGTTCTGGAGTGGGAACCGCGTATCGGCAAGCGTAGTGTGGCACAGCACAGATGTATCGACGACCTTAAGAAGGTGGCTGGGACTGACGAGATGCAGAAGGCGGAGGACAGGGTGTTATGGCGTAGCATGGGAGAGGCCTAGGTCTAGCAGTGGACTGTGGTAGGCTAAGTTGATTGCTTGACAAACTTTGAAAAGCTGTTATTTTTCCCCAAGGCATTAGATTAGACATTGGGAGAAAAAGAGTTACCGTGGCTCTGATAAAAGCAACTGAAGGAACACGGGTGGGTTTTAGTTAGTAAAAGTTTGACACGCCCTTCTGCTCCACCCAGAGCTGGAGACGTCATTTCGGCATTAGATGATTCCATAATATTCCTGGTTGTTTTCGCCTCCTATATTTGCTTTACCACTCTGTTCCTACAACAAATGATGACAGAATCATTTACACTGAACTTCTTATTCGTACTGATCTTGACGAACGATAAATCGTAACTGATTAATCTAGTAGGACAAACAGACGAACGTGATGGGTGGAAACTTCCATCATTTGTCATCTACGTTTTATGAGGCTGTTTTAATTAGAAGAATGATTTTTACAGCTGTTATTGTGTTAATTTAGACCTCTTGCCTAAAATGGCTGAAATAGTATTTTGGGTCACCTGTAGTTTGGATTCAAGGAACACATTTATTTATGTTTATAATTGATATGGTGTTAAATTATAACAGTGGCGAAGTAATAACGTTCGGTGTGGTGTTGGACGTAAAGAATAGCACCACCCCATTTCTTCCCGTGGGTGTCGTAAGAGGCGACTAAGGGACTTACGAGAGAATGGGCAGCAGCCTTCTCTATGCATTTTACCACCATACTGCGATCGCCAACCCGCCTGACAAGCATGGCGATTATAGCAAAGCCCAATTGGGAGACGCCGATGTCTAGCAGTGGACGTCTTTTGGCTGAAATTATGATGATGATGATGAGTGGTCGCCCAGATTCGAGATAATCGACCAAAATTAATTTAAAACTTAAATTGTTATATGAAAATATTAGCTTTCTGCACTCTTCTATATAAACTTTAAGGGTCGTTTCACATCTGACGAAAGATGCGTCGAGCGTATCATCGGTCGCGTCAATTCAGTCAAATAGGGTGTTTTCATATCTGACGGACGATGCGTCGGGCGTAACTTTGTTTTGCCACATTATTTCGCGTAATGTGAATGCATCAGTCAAAATACACGTGGCGCGATATTGCCGCTCTTTACGTCGGCCGACAATGCGTTGACGGAAACGGAACAGACGCTGTACGCTCGACGCATTAAGGCCTCATTTACGAAGACGCGGGGCGTTGCGCGGCGCGTGCGGCGTGGCGTCGCGCGGCGCGTCGGGCGTTTTTGCTGTTTACGGAGAGGCGGTGCGTGAAGCGGCACGCGTCATTGCACGCGTAAACACAAACATATGGCAATATACGATGTTGTTCATAGAGACGCGAGGCGGGCAGAGTGGCGGTGCCCGCCGCGTCGCCCGCGGCGACTTTTTAAGCGTGTAGCGGCGCACGCGGTGGGCATCGCTGCGGCGTACGCGCGGTACTCAATAAAACAAACTATTTCGATATTGTTTACTATATAATCAAAAGTTGTAGTAGACATCCGTGTATAGCCATGAGAAACATCATAACCACTTTCTCTTATTGACCTATAAACAATTGCATATTCCCCAAACTTCTCGTGTTCCGTTGCTGTAAACTGGGTTAATTCTTATATTAAATAATTCACGTTTAACATAAAATGTTCTGCTAAAAAAAGTCGATGATAATGTACTTCATTGTGCCGGTAAATACGTCTGCGTTGTGCGATTTCCAAAAAAAGACAGGCAGAAGGTTCCGCCGCGGGCACCGCTTCATCGAGAATTGCAGCTGCGGGCGCCGCCGCGATGAACGCCGCGTGCAACGCGGCGTTGCCCACCGCAGGCGACGCGGCGTTCGCCGCCGCGGGCGACGCCGCAAAAAACGCTTAAACTCAAACAAACGCGCGTAAAATCGCCTCTCCATAAACGCACTCGTACAACGCTATATGTTTGAATTCAGTGCGGGCCGCGCCGCCCAACGCCACGCGCGACGCGCCGCTTCTCCGTAAATGAGGCCTTACGCATCATTGGTTAAGTGTGAAAGATAGAATGTTTTCTCATATAATTGTCTGTTCTGGCGTTCCGCGACCGATAATACGCGACGCATCTTCCGTCAGATGTGAACCGACCCTAAGTGTACCAAATTCTTCATACTCCTTCCTTCCTTCTTTCATACTCCTCCGTCCGCGTATTTTTGGTAAAAAGGGGTAACTACAAAGTTTTTGCTCCACGTATTAATATATGATAACTGTTGTGGTGTTCAGCTCATACGCTGAAGAGTTTCTTTGTTTGTTGTTCTACCAGTCAGATTTGAAAAATCTTCTTACGTTTGATGACGGCTATAAGCTATTTAACATCACGCAGCACGCTACCTCGGGATTTGGCTTCAAGCGGCACCAATTGCTTTCATAACTAATTGGTACGCGGGCACTATCCCTGTGGCGGTTTCTTTACCTACAATCCTTGTGGATTTCCTTTCGGCAAAGAAAAAGAACTTCAAAGAAATAATGACCGTCTCTCGCCATCGCCCTTTTACTACCAGACTACCAGACCTCCTGCAGGGTACCATCCGCACTTGCTTGAAATCCCGACCACTCGTATTCTTCGCTTCTGCTCCACATTTACTATGCGCACAGCCAAAGTGTGGAATTCTCTGCCAGCATCTGTGTTCCTTTCCACATTTAACCTGTCTGCCTTCAAAGCAAGAGTGAACAGGCATCTTCTGAGCTCGCTCGTTCCATTGCTTTCCGTCAGGCCTGATCGAGGTCATAGGCAAGCCTAATTCATCAATAACAAAGAATATTGAATCATCATCTGCCTGACCTTTTCCCAACTATGTTGAGGTCGGTTTCCAGTCTTACCCGATGCTGTTGAATATGAACCAGTATTTTACATGGACCTTCTGCCTACCTGACCTCTACAACCCAGTGACTCGTGATACCCCTTGATAAGATGGGTTGACAGACGTTCTGACGACCCGTAAAGACTGTCAAAGATCCACCATTGACAGCTAGGCCCTGAACTTAATGCGATCTCCAAGGTTAGGAGAGATCTTGGTACATACACATGGTTACCCATCCACGGAACAACCGCGGCAAGCGTAGTTAAACCTCAATCAACCCGTGCGGGATGCTATCACTTAGCTACGAGCCCACAGTAAACATAGAATATCACACAAAATACCCCTGACCTCTTAGTGACCTAGCCAGTCCCAGGTACAACCTGCCACCATTTACCAGCCCCACCCATCATTGTCCATTGAACCATTGAGCACTGAACACCATGCCCTTGGACGTCACCACGTCACCATGATGTCACCGGCTCGTGAACAGAACACGTGTCGTTAAATTGGCTACAGATCTTTATCTGTATAATGTGAATAGATTGATTGAATGTGTTTGTGTGAGTGAATGAGTGCTGAGTTGCTTAGAAGCGAGTAGACATACAAACATACATGAACTGACGTCTTCTTCCCATGGGGGGTAGGCAGAAACTACAACACACCTGTAGTAACGCAGTAACGGAACGTTACTAATCTGTCATGAGTGACAGATGGCTGTCACCATCGTTTTGACACAACCAAGCATACTGCATTCTCATGTGTATTAACAGCATTTATATATATTAAAATAAAACAGTTTAAGTATTAAAAATACTTTAGGGAGGACTTAACCATATTATTAAGGCTTCGTTCAGGACATATGCCTCTCAATAAATTTGGTTTCATGATGAAAAAGTTAACTTCACCTGTTTGCAGTACGTGTAACGAAGATGAGGACACGTATCATATTTTGATGAGATGTGTCCGGAATCAATCACTCAGAACGCAAATTGGCGCGCATAATATAAACCTATCAATCCCGTTATCGGATAATATAGTTCCCATAATAAATATGGTTAAGTTCGCCTTGAAGAGCAGGCCCAGAACCTAGCTGTAGAATGCACAAATGTAAATTAATGTTAATTTTTTGTATACCTATAGAGTGACATATTCGCATTTAGCGAAAAAGCTCTTTAAATAAAGATTAAAAAAAAAAAAAAAAAAAATACTTTTATTTAACACAAAACGAATAACAATGCTACGATCTTTAAATACTTCTTTTGCCTCGTTTTGGTCATACACGGTCATATAGGACCGGTTGGGAGTACTTTTTTTATGGGACGGTTGGCTCAGTGTGATGCCGGACGTAAAGAAAACCACCATCCCATTTCTTCTCGTGGGCGTCGTAAAAGGCGACTAAGGGGCTCACTAGATAATGGGCAGCAGCGTTCTCTATGCATTTTACCACCATACTACGATAGCCAACCCTCCTGCCTAGAGTGGTGATTGTGGCAAACACCACCCTTTGGGCGAGCCTTTGTCCAGCTGTGGACATCTTTCGGCTGAAATGATAATTATGATGATTATGACTGCGATCGCCTAACCGCCTGCCAAGCGTGGTGATTATGAAAAACCTCCTTAAATTAGGCATGTCCAGCAGTCATTCGGCTCAAAATGATGATGATTTCTCTCGGTCAAGAAAGTACCGGGAAAAGATCAATAATACAAAAAATGTTAGTTATTCATCCAAACTTATTTTGTCACCTTCAAAGTATTCTCCTTCAGAAACGATACACCTACGCCAACGAATAATCCAATCATCAAAACATTTTTAAACGCTTTTTCCGGAATCGAGTTCTCGCCGCGAATTCTCCTTTATGTCTTCTACCTAATGAAAACGGGTGCCACAAAGTGGTAATTTGAGTTTATGAAAAAGAAATAAGTCGGCTGGAGTCATGTATGGTGAATAAGGTGGTTACTCGATGATATTTGTTAAGTTTTTGGTAATAAATTCGTTCACAATGATGGCCTTGAGCAAAGGCGCATTATCGTGGTGCAAAAACCAAAAATTTTCCTCGTGCAAAATCCTCTCAACTATATTCCCATGCTTGAAAATTCGCAACACTCCACGAGACCGCTTTACATTTTAATTGTGTTCAATAGGTATCAATTAACATGATTGTGTACAAGATGTCCGCTTCTTTATTATTACTGATTGTATTTAATTGTCTGGCTGTCCTCTTTGGATTGGTGGCTTGAAGATTTTTGGATTAGCAGAAAACTTTTTTTGGAGTTTAAGTAGGGAGTTTGTGGAAAAAAGGTGGCGTGGAGTCGTATACGCTTTACTCTGTGACGCGAATTCTTTTTATTTGTTTCTTTATTGCTATTTTTGGCTGCCTTTGGCTAGGAATTTTTTTTCTTGATGTTTGTTCCGCGATATCGCGACGATGATCGACCGCAATTATGGATTCTTTCCGAACATTATTTGGATAACCCTATATATTTTTTGGATTGAAAATCATCAAATGACTTCTCCCGCTCTGGGCGGAGGGCGTGTCAGACTTTTACTGACTAAAACCCACCCGTGTTCCTTCAGTTACCCATGTGCCAGGGTCACGGTATCTCTTTCGAATAATCTCGCGACTCTGGCAGGAACCCTATGCCTCAGGGGATGTATCCAATTGCTTCCCGTGGGAGTCATAAGAGGCGACTAAGGGACTTACTGCAGAATGGGCAGCAGCGTTCTCTATGCATTCTACCACCATACTGCGATCGCCAACCCGCCTGCCAAGCATGGCGATTATGGCAAACCGTGACCCTGAAAACTACAGAACCTACAGATAGTGTAATAAGCCTATAATGTTCCCAGCAGGGAGACAGGCCTTCTCTCTGTAAGCGGGAGTGTGCAAAAATCTACCGCATAGGACCTGTGCGGGTTGTCGCGACATTTGTCCGAAAGAGTTACCGCGGCCCTGGCACAGGCAACTGAAGGAACACGGGTGGGTTTTAGTCAGTAAAAGTCTGACACGCCCTCCCGCTCCGCCCAGAGCGGGAGAAGTCATTTGATGATTTCCCATCCAAAAAAAAAGGGGTGTCCTACATTCATTTTATTAGCTTTGTTAATTCGTTTTCAATCCAATTTCTGTATCTTGAAAAGTTACGCGAATGATGGTGCTGTGTCCAGACACCAGTCTGGACAGGCCCTCTATATGTTTTAATTAGCAAATGCGAAACCAATTTGATAGCGCGGCGCTCCAAAACCTACGATACGAGGCGTGAATAATGTTCATCATGTTGTCGATAGTTCTCTTATACAGGGTGTCCAGTAAATAGCACGACATACTGCAGGGGGTGATAGCTTGGGTCACTACCTATCAATACAACACAACATATGTTCAGCAAAATCTTACGGATTTACAGTTTTACAAAATTTTCCGAAATACCGAAAAATCTCTACCTTGAAACAGATTTTTAAGCATCTCGTAATGAAAAAATCCTTTTCTAGTACTTTTTTTACATCAAATTATTCGTGAATAGTTACTTTACTCATTGATAAGTCTTTTTTCTATCAAAGACAAGAATGTTTTCAAGAAATACTATTTTTTGTTTAAATTTGCACAGAACTATTTTCTTATCACTTAAGTTTAATATACAGTGGTGAAAAAAAAATAAGTAAGATTTTGCTGAACATATATTGTGTTGTATTGATAGGTAGTGACCCAAGCTATCACCCCGTGCAGTATGTCGTGCTATTTACTGGACACCCTGTATAGATATAATCCTTTTTTTTTAGTTAATATTTATAGTTCTCAAAGCATTGAATTTTCATGGTCGATATAATCAACCCCCTCATAATGCGACTAGATAGGGGCTGATTGACAAGGGGGTGATAAAGAAGTTTGGAAGAAGACATGTTGCACCGACTCCGATTAAATGGGGGTAAAACGAAAATCTCGTCATAGGTGGCAGCACAGGTCAACGTCTACAATTCGCCATTGTTTTGTTTATGTTTACTTTTGTGTCGATCACAAATTAGACGTTAACTAGATGAGATAGGATCCTTGGAGTGACATAGGCCTCCCCCAAGCTCCACTTAGACCGGTTTTGTGCTTTCCACTTCCAACGGATTCCTGCGGCCTTCACAAGCTCATCGGTCCACCTTGTCGGAGGCCTTCCAACTCTAAGTCTACTCGCTACGGTACAAGGTCGCCACTTCAGAACCTGATGACTTGCAGTGTATCACTATAAAAAGACGAGCTAACAAAAAGGGAAACTTTTAGTGGAAAGGGCATCAAAATATGTGTTTTTAACATATTTTGGTGAGGCGTATAACAGAAATATCTTGATCAAAGTTGAGGACCAACTTGAAGGCGATCTTCTAGACTGCAAAAACTTTAGAGATGTTAATTATAGCACTGATCTAATATGGTAAAACAAACACAAACACCTTTACTGTAATTTACGTAATATCACACCACAAGTGCCTGTACGTAATAAAAATGTATGATCTTGTCATCGGTCCTTGATAAGTGTGCTAAATTTCAATTTTGATCTGACATCTTGAAGTGGGTGAAAATCACGGTCAAAGATTTCGTTACATACTTAGTAATAAAAGCGTGTTAAAAACAGACTTCGTTCTTTTAGAAACATCACTGTATAAGAATTTCTGCCATATAATAAGTCTTCAGGTTTTAAAAATGTCGACGAAATATCGGGTCATACTAAATAAGGATGAATAAAATAAGACACTTGTTTAAAAAAAAATGGAATGTGACAGCTGTCAAATTCTTGGTACAATGGCAGCAGCGACATCTGTATCTATTGGCGTGTGCTAACTGACATATGGCAAATAATTTAATTATGTTTTGTTTTCGGAATATTAATTACTTACATTTATATAGAATCAAGATCTAACTGGACAGACAGCTGTGCTTCTGGGGAGTTTGTTGCACCACTTCTTTTTCCCAGCTAAAACACTAGGAAGTGGTGAAGAGCGGGCGTTTTGGGTAATTTTGACGTTAAAAAAGGGCTGACTCTCAGCCTAGTTTGAATAAATGACTTTGGATTTTGAAGTGAGCGCGTTTTTGTCTCCATTGTTACAAGTCCGTGATGAAGCTGGAAAGAGGGTGACTACTGAGATGATGA
Source organism: Aporophyla nigra (assembly GCA_947507805.1). NCBI lineage: Eukaryota > Metazoa > Arthropoda > Insecta > Lepidoptera > Noctuidae > Aporophyla > Aporophyla nigra. Next base: position 3,935,065 of record OX382320.1, read on the forward strand.
CTAATAGAGAAGAAAGGAAGAAGACGATATGTTGCACCGACCCATAAATAAATTGGGATAGAGGCAGGAGAATGATGAAGGGCGTCAATGATGACACAAGATAGTAATCAAAGTCGACCGTTCCCGTTTCTTCCCTAGGGTGTCGTAAGAGGCGACTAAGGGAATTACTAGAGAATGGTCAGCAGCGTTCTCTATGCATTTTGCCACCATACTGCGATCGCCAATCCGCCTGCCAAGCGTGGCGGTTATGGCAATCCCCCCTCAGATTTGGGAAGGTGTTTTACGGCTGAAATGATGATGATGATGATGAATCAAAATTGTAGTTTGTCAATTTATATTGTACAGTTCTGCTTCGTTTGTTTAGTGGTCGCAAGTGCTACTGCTGAACATATCAGGTCCTGGTTTCCATTATCAGGTCTGGATAAGTGTTTTTGAAGTGAAAACTTCTTTAGCACCGTTGTGATTTGAAAATCTATGAAACGAAAAAGCGACAGTAATAAACAATAGTTTAAAAAAAACTAAAAAACACGCTTCCATTGAAAACCAAACTAAAAAGTACAAAATAATGGAAAAAAAGCGTGGGGTGCCTGCTATCAATAAAAAAATACCTTAAAAGGCTTTTCAATGGAAGCGTGTTTTGGTTTTGGAACTCTGGCAAGGATAATGGCACAAATTAGTTTGTAGCGTATGTCAGCGTAGTTTTCGAAGACAGTTTTTTTGCTGTCCTGGTAACCCTGGTAAGGATAATGGCACAAAATGAAATTATTGCATTGTCTTCGGTCCTTGACAGGTGTGCAAAGTTTGAATGAAATCGGGTTGTTTAAAGTGGGTCAAAATCGCGCTATAAGGAGTCGGTTACAAACAAACATACAAACATACAAATATACAAACATACAAGTGAAGCTAATATAGAGCATGTAAAAAGAGACAGACACATAACAACGTCATTATGTTTTGTGTCTCGCTCTAACACTTGTGGTAATGGAAATTCTTAAGTAAGGGTGCTCCTTACTTGAGAAAGTTTACTTTTCTGTGTGACATTTTTCGAGCAGGCTTTTTGGACAAATAGACTTTTGACTTTTTTACATTCGTCTCATTATCTTGAAGCTAAATTTTTTGAAGGTTTCACTTCTACCACGTGTGAATTGCACATATGTTTTTTTTTTTTTTTGGATAAAATGTCTTAGTTGCGGCCCAGATTCTCTATTTATGCCAGATTGATGGCAATAGGTTAAGCACGTTAAGCCGTTGGTCCCAATTGTCATTTGTGGATCTTTGGCAATCCTTCCGGGTATCGTATTACCCTGTAACTGGGTTGTGGAGGTCAGAGGGGTAATTGCGAAACTTTTTATCTGTAGGAATTGGTTTAATATTCGTAGATAAACAACATTCATTGCGTTATTTACGTTGCTGAGCCGACAATATATTCGAACAAATGACGCAGTGGTTTAGAAATAATCTTCAATCCCATTCAGATTCTGATAAATTGTGCGTTTCGCAATTAGGGTGCAGATAGGCAGACGTTCCATGTACTTAGCTGCGTCCGGTTAGTCTCGAAGCCGACCCCAACATAGTTGGGAAAAGGCTAGGCAGATGATGATGGCATTAAACCAATATAATTTCCCATTTAATTGAATGTTTTGGTCTCTTAATGTTTACTAGTTACCATTGTATAGAATCAAGTTCGTTTAACTGGACAGACAGCTGTACTGCTGGGAAGTTTGTGCCGCTTCTTCTTTTCAGCTAAAGCACTAGGAAGTGGTGAAGGACGGGCGTTTTTGGGGACTGTCTTATGTCATTTTGACGTTCGAAAAGTACTGATCCTCAGCCTAATTTGAATAAATGACTTTTGATTGATTTGATAGGCTCGCCCTTAAACATAACTGGCAAAATAGGGGTGTACTATTGGTACACCTCTGCCGAACTCTTCGAGGAAACAAGGCGTGGTGTTATGTTTGTAGCACAGTTCTAAAGTCTAGGTTGTCTAATACATTACTTAGTGGTAAATGGCGGCAATTGAATTGTTTATTACTCGTCTACTGTGGGCGCCATCTTGGATTTAATATGTCTGTCGTTATTCGCTGTTTTTGGCGGGACAATGACTTGGAGACATTTTTTTATTTTATTGCTGTCTAAGTTTTGTCCGCGACTTCGTCTAAGTTTTACTGGGATAAAAAGTATCCTGTGTGTTTAATCCAGGTTATAAACTATTTTGAGTGCCAAATCCGTTTAGCCGGTTTTGCGTGATGAATTAACAAAAATTCAAACATAGTTACGTCGATTGTTGCTAAAAATTTGTTATATTTAGTTCTATTTTTTTTTCTGATAGTTCCGTTCAAGACTTTATTAAGTTTAAACAACCCTTTTCCATTTGACGAAGTCTCTCTATCGTTATGATCCTATTTAAGCAGAAGTAGCAAACATGCGTAAGCGCATTAGTGTAGTCTATTTTATATGAGTCATTTTTTCCTGCTAAAAACTTTCCCATTGCTTGGCAAAATACTTCTTATATTCTTCACTCTGCTTTTTCCTTTTTCGGCATACGTCTCAGAGAAATAAGCTTTTTGTTGTAATCTATGTTACCGTGTACTATGTACCGTGTGGTGCCGGACGTAAAGAATAACACCACCCCATTTCTTCCCGTGGGTGTCGTAAAAGGCGACTAAGGGGGCTTACTAGAGAATGGGCAGCAGCGTTCTCTATGCATTTTACCACCATACTGCGATCGCCAACCCGCCTGCCAAGCGTAGCGATTATGGCAAAGCCCCCCAAATTGGGGGAGGCCTAAGTCCAGCTGTGGACGTCTTACGGCTGAAATGATGACGATGATGATGAATCTATATTAGATTGTCGTGCAAGCGAAATCGATTTCTGTTTGCCCGGGATCAAAGTTGACAAAGTTCATATAAACTGTCCAATCCATTTCGACACGCTGACAGCTATCAAAAGGCAATTTAAAAAGAGCAGTGTATGGAACCCTCTCTACACTGAACAGTACCCATCAACATTTTGACCCGATGATTGTATGACCCTGCCAGCCAAGTGGACCCAATTCAAGACATCCACACTACGTTCGCGTTCTACTCCACGATTGGCCAGAGAATTAATGACAATATTGCGTACTTATTCATTTGACCGTCTACGTATGTACCGTCAATTTAGCAATAGACGCTCAGAATCTTGACGTCCGCGCGCACCGGCTGCCCGCGTTAATTTGATTTGAATTTCGAAAAAGTATTACGAACGGATTTCCGCTGGTTTAGCGCGTGATTTGAATTTAACGATTTCGAATTGTCTTTTTATTGAATTTTAAAATGGTGGACTGACATGATATTTTTGAAAGACGGGGACGGTCGTGGAGACAGATTTTACATGTGTTTCGCCAATATGGCTTTGTAAAATAATTTGTGATGAGTTATTCGGACCCCCTTTGAATGTTATTTTTCATTCTGTGTTGTTAAGGACTCGATATAAAGGTGAGAAAATGTGGATTGCTTGTGGAATATTTTTAGTGTGACACAGGTTTTATTTTCTTGGAGGTATTTCTTTTATGTACTGTCGTACTAATATTTTTCATGATTTTAATTCATCTGCTTTTCATTCTAAACTGATATTTTAACTGACAGCAACGAAAATTAAGTTCTCACTGGCTTTTCATTAATAAAGTACTATTGATCGTCTACTGGCCGAAATTCAACCGTATAATATTTAAAAAAATGCTTTGTGCCTTGCCCATATAAATTTTAACTGTGCCAAAATGCATACTGCACCGTCCGCATAATTTTCGTTGTCAGCCGATAATGTTCCTACTGTTGGGACACAGGCCTCCTCTCGGTGGGAGGGAGTGGGCTTTAATCCGCCACGCGGGCCCAGTTGGGTTCATTAATATTATATGTGATTGTGAAAAGTAAAAAAAAATGGCTGCTCTGCGCAAGCGACGCTTGATGAAAATATCTGAAATAATCAATAGCAAGTGGCAATGCCATTTAGACCACTCATTGCAATTGCTTTAATGATTGTGAACCCATGTATCCGATGGACAATGCACATCAGCTGACTGATGTACAAATATGATCACTAAATCTTACCTCACACATCTTAGAAGGGCTTGTGGCTAAGTGATAACAGCCGCACGGATTGATCGTTCAGGTTAAGCTACGCTTGCCGCGGTTGGTCCGTGGATGGGTGACCATTTTTACATACCAATACCCTTCTGTGCCTCGGAAAGCACGTTAAGCCGTTGGGCCCGGCTTTGGTAGATCTTTGACAGTCGGTACGGGTCTTCAGAAAGCCCGAAAGCCTAACAACCAGTCTTACCAAGGGGTATCATATTATCCAGTAACTGGGTTGTGGAGGTCAGATAGGCAGTCGCTACATGTAAAAAAATATTCAGCTGCATTCGCTTAGAATGGGAGCCAACTCCACCATATTTGGGAAGAGGCTAGGCAGATGAGGTTGATGATGGATGATCCACTAAAGAAGGAGGTAGTACCTGATAAGTACGGTGTGAAAGAAAAATCCGTCGTGTGGTTCCGTCGTAACAGTGATTAAGTGATTTGATTTACGCTGAGAAAACAAAGAAAGGGGCCAAATTACGTCACACAAATTTCATGAGTTTTTGACTCCCTCCCCGTCCTTGTCACAGCTGGTCACATTTGTGAGACCCCCTCTCCCTAGTGTGACGTCACATATTTTGCAATGTTACATCTAGACATTGTTTTTTTTTTAATTTTTCTTTCATAGTTCATATTTCGTGTTTTAATAGTACTTTAAAATGTATATTCAATTTTGAAATGTGACGTCACAAAATTTAGGGCCCCTCCCCCCCTTTTCACACAATGTTACAATTCGTTGACCCCCTCCCCCGCCTTAACGTGTGACGTAATTTATGGATGGCCCCTAAGACTGGAAGCCGACCCCCAAAATAGTTGGGAAAAGGCTAGGCAGATGTTGATGATGATGATCCACTAAAGAAGTAGGTAGTACCTGATAAGTACGGTGTGAAAGAAAAATCCGTCGTGTGGTTCCGTCGTAACAGTGATTAAGTGATTTGATTTACGCTGAGAAAACAAAGAAAGGGGCCAAATTACGTCACACAAATTTCATGAGTTTTTGACTCCGTCCCCGTCCTTGTCACAGCTGGTCACATTTGTGAGACCCTCCTCAGTGTGACGTCACATATTTTGCAGTTTTACATCTAGACATTGAATTTTTTTTTTTAATTTTTCTTTCATTTTTAAAATTTCGTGTTTTGATAGTACTTTAAATATGTATATTCAATTTTGAAATGTGACATCACAAAACTTGGGACCCCTCCCACCCCCTTGTTACACAATGTCACAATTCGTTGACCCCCTCCCCCGCCTTAACGTGTGGCGTAATTTATGGATGGCCCCAAACGATGGATGGACCTCGTGAAAAAGATATGGCTAGAAAAGTAGTGACTACCGAGATATCGCAGTAAACATACAACAAATAGATAGCTGCAAACCCCATTTTGTAAGGCTTAATATTTTAACTCTGCCATGCATATATATACTCGAAATTTGCAAATTTGCTCATAAACACCAAGACTTTTACATTAAACGAAGACATACAAACACGATACACACTTAGATACAAAACACGACTAAACATACCAACATCGCCTAAAAATACACTCATCAAGCCCTCTGGTTATGTCGATAAAAATATACAATAAGTTACCAGAATCCATAAGAACAGAGAAAAAAAGCCATCTATTCACTAGTTTATTAAAAAAGCTTTTATTAAGTAAATGCTACTATAGTGTCAACGAATATTTAAATGATAAATCCCTGCAACTAGTTTAGAAAACTCCAAAGCATGTATCTAATTTATTTAATTTATTTTTAATTACTATAATAGAATAAGTTACATTATAAGATAATCAATAGGTCCTCATCTCTACCTACTGTATTTTCTTTTGCTGTGCCCGACAGGGTCCACGATTGTTACTAAATAAAATGTTTTACCACCTAAGCATATACACTGTGGAATGCAATAAAGTATTGAGTATTGAGATGACGACTAATAGAGAAATATGGAAGAATGGGACATGTGGCGGCGACCTCAAATAAATAGGGATAAAGGCCGGAGAATAATGAAAGAAAAAAAGAAAGAAAGAAAGAAAATACGTTTATTTGCGGCAAACATGACGCACAGAAAGACCAGAAACATACACAAATAAAAAATAAGGGGTGGGAAAATATGCGTCACATCCACGCAAAACGGCCATCACTCAGCATTATGCTGTGACCCTATGCGAGACAGAGCCCCAGCGCTGGTTTTCAGTGACAGCCAATGAAAAACTACGAAGAGTAGTGGTGCTGGTGGCCCAGAGGTATCGGCCCCGACTTACGAGTTGTAGATCATGGGTTCGAACCTAGGCAGACGCTTTACTTTTTGTAAATAATTTCGTCACTACTGCTCTGAAAACGATGAAGGAATCAACATCAACATCGTGAGGAAACCGGCATTTCCTATAGAACCAAAAATTCGAAGACATGTGACATGTACCAACCCGTACTGGGCCTTGTGGTAGATTACGGCCCACTCCATCTCACCGACAGGAGGTACCCTGTGTCCCACCTGTGGGATCAATATAGACTGATGATGATGACGAACTAGCCTTTATTAACGTCATGAGTTACAAATTACGAAATTTCACCACTTCACCCTTCACCACTTTCTAGTGTTTTAGCTGGGTTTTTTTTTTAGGAATGACTTAGGACTGACCTGGTAGTCTAGCTGTTAGTGACCCTGACTGCTAAGACTGAGGTCGTGGATTCGATTCCCACCCAGGACAAATCTTTGTGTGATGAGCGCAATCATTTGTTCTGTGTCTGGGTGTAATCTATCTATAATATGTATGTATTTAGAAATATATAAGTATGTTTATCAGTTGTTTGGTTACCATAGTACAGGCTCTGTCTAGTTTGGGATCAGATAACGTTGTTGGTTGTCCTAAAATATTATTATATTATTATTAACGTCATGAGTTACAAATTACGAAACTTCACCACTTCACCCTTCACCACTTTCTAGTGTTTTAGCTGGGTTTTTTTTAGGAATGACTTCTTCGTCAACCTATGAGATTTTCGGCTGCAAAACGGACTTGTTTAACGGAAATTAAGGCCTCTAAGCTAGGGTTTAAAAACTAAAAACTGAAGCGACAACACGCTAAAGACAACCCCCCTAAATAAAATGTTATGACAATTGACATCAAGCACCTCACGCTTGTCTACAAAAAAAAAAAAAACACATTTATTCGTTTGGTATGTATCTATGTAACAACTGCCCCGTTGGTCTCGTGGTCGCAAGCGCGGCTGCTGAGCGTGGGGTCCTGGGTTCGAATCCCGGGTCAGGCAAAGTGTTACTGGGTTTTTCCATTAGGAATTTCTTAGTAGCAGCCCGGAGTTTGGAAGTTGGCGGTGTGATACTCCCGTGCCTCGGAAAGCACGTTAAGCCGTTGGTCCTACGCCTGATCTCTCTCCGGTCGTGTCGGATTGCCGTTCCATCGGACTATGAGAGTGAGGGAAGAGTGAGTGCTCCTGTGTCTGCGCACACACTTGAGTACTATAATATCTCCCGCGCCGATGGCTAGCCTCCGTTGAGATTGGCTGCCGTGGCCGAAATACGGTCTGGACGACTATATATATACAGAGTGTGGCGTAAGTAATGGTCCACCGTTCAGGATTCGATGAACCAGATAATTAACTATAACAATTAAAAAATTTAACCATTTTTACCCAAGGGTTCCGAAAATATTTCATTTTTATCTTTTATTTACGAAATTTCTACCTTTTATTACATATTTGTTTGTATTTTCAACAAAAACCATTATTTTTCATTCTGATTTCTATTAATTACTGCTGAATACTAGAGCTATCATGATAAATTATGATTTTGTATGTAAATTCAGCTCTTTTGAAGAAAAAGTTGGTTATTAATTTTAACCCCAATTTTTAACACACCATCAAGTCCAAAAGCGATTTTTGTAAAAATACCCTTGGGTAAAAATGTTTAAAAGTTTTAATTGTTATAGTTAATTATCTGGTTCATCGAATCCTGAACGGTGGACCACTACTTACGCCACACCCTGTATATCTATGTAACAGAATCTTTGAACGTGATATTCGACCCCTTAAAAACGTCGTATTAATTTGAAACTTTACACGGTATTTGATATCAATTAAAAATACCTCAAAAAGCACCCCATCCTATTTTCCAGTATTTTCTATTTTTTAGTTTGGTTGCTATGAGAGCGTGTTTTTAGTTTTTTAAACTCATTTCACTCATTTATTAGTACAAGAGTTTGACGTTACAATTGCCAAAGTACTATCTGGGTTTAAATAACGAACTTGACTAAGTCCTAGTCTGTGCTACGTACAACATTTGATTTCAATCAAACCCCAAAATTTTTCGCAAGTTTCAATGAATGTAGCCATAACAGCAGAATATTCCGAGAAGACAATTAAATGAGCGTGCTGGGCTTTCAATTAAAGAATTAGGACCATTTGACCATTTGAAAGGAAATCTCCATGACGTTGTGTTTGTACTTGTCCCCAAAGATGGCAGATTTTGGTCCTCAGTGGCGAAAACAAAGAGGAAATTTTCAGTACGATTGTATTTGTTTTTTTGTTTCGTCATATAAAAACCGATTTGTAAAAATCATCCTTGGTTTGAAAGAGTTACTTACCCAATGGTCAAATTTGCGGGCTGCCAAGCTTCCAGTTATAGAATTAGGACCCTTTGAAAGGAAATCTCCATAACGTTTTCCCGACGCCCGGGGCGTCTCCTCCTGTGGCGGCTAGGGACGTGAGGGTGCAGAGCCTGCCACTCCCTCACGTGCCCCGCCTCCTCCTTCGCGAGCATTACTGCTTCGCAGAAGCAGGTGACGACTTCCCATGCCCTCTCGCTCCGTACCATGGCTCGCACCAGGGCCGGACGCGAGAGGTCGCCGCCGGTCGTCGCCTCCGCGAGGATACGGTGGTGCTCCGCCCAAGCAGGGCACATCACCATATGCTCCACCGTGTCCTCCAGACGATCCACGCAATAGAAACACCTTCCTCCCGCTTTATCCTGAACAGGAATCCACCAAAGCACCCATGCCCGGTGAGGACCTGCGTTAGGCGCAAGGTGAGGACGCCGTGGCGCCTCTCTATCCACTCCTCAAAGAGGGGACTTACCGCCGCAATCGTGGCGTGCCCATGATGGCACCCTTAAGTTTGAATTAATATAGGATTTTTTAACCAGTGCGTAATCTGTAACCATGAATTCAGTGTATGATTCTACAGTTCTACCGTGGAAAATTTTCATTGCTCAATATCTTTATTGCTTTACCATAAAGTGTACTTAGGTGGTAATTATAATAATTTAGATCATTATAGACCCTGTAGGGCACAGCAAAAGGATAGGAGAGAGCAAGTCCTGTTTTAAGAAATCATTGAGTTGTTAATATGGGAACAAGTTTTTACTTTCTTCAGTGATAAAAAAAAACTTTTTTATTTAGATAAATTTTTGGATAACTGACGAAATATGATAAATTGTTAGTTACAGTTTGCGCAATGGTAAACATTTTTCCTGGATAAACAAGGCAGATGCACCAATTTATTTGTATGGAACTTTTGACCTTTTTCAATTAATTCCTCAACGAGCTTCAGTAGACTCGTCATTCTCGTCATCGTCAATATTGTCGTTGCAATGTGCAGAAGTTTTTATGAGAACTGTTATACTCAATGTCATCTGAAAGTCGTTTCTGAGAAAACCATTGATGACATATTTTCGTAGTCACTTTTGATTGAACTAATAATACGTTGAAGAAACGTAGCGTCATTCTTTTTAAGACCCTTTTTTTAGCTTGGTATGTATGTATGTATGTAACGGAATGTTTGAGCGTGATTTTCACCCTCTTGGAAACGTCGGTTTTATTTGAAAGTTATCAAGGAATGGGCAAGGACAAGGACATAAAGTGCCATTATAATGAGGATAACAAAAAAAAAAAAACGAAAATCCCGCTTTTAGCCGTGACCAGAGCTAAAAAACTAAAGTAATAGTTTAAAAAACACGCTTTCACCGAAAGTCAAACTAAAAGTAAAAAAAAAGAAATAAGTAGAAATAAAAATAGGAAACTTAAAAATAGAAACTAGAAAAAAAGCTGAAAGGTGCTTGCTATCAATTAAAAATACCTTAAAAAAGCACCTCACGTTTTTTTAACACGCTTATAATAGCTTCAAAGGTATGTTAGTATGTAACGGAAACTTTGAACATGATTTTGAGCCCCTTCAAAACGTCGGATTAACTCGAAATTCGGCATACTTACCAAGGACCTATAACAATGGAAAATAAATAATAGTTTAAATAAATATATAAACATCCGAATTGAGAACCTCCTCCTTTTTGAAGTCGGTTAAAAAACACGCTTCCATAGAAAACCAAAGTAAAAAGTAGAAAATAATGGACAAAAACGTAGGGTGCTTGAAAAAGCAATTATTTATTTCCATTATTTTCTACTTGTTTTCTATGAAAGCGTGTTTTTTAGTTTTTAAACTATTATTTTCGTCTCGAATATCATCACTTATTTATTAATTATGCATCGGGAAAACCCGAGTTCCAGTCGATTGTAAACAATTAATTATTTTTTTTTTGCTCGACATGACGCGTGTACTGAAACTCTACAAATATTCTGAAACTGAGGACAGATCCTAGCGATTGATTAGGACAGTGTATCGATTACTTACAACGGACTAATATCCAGCAACGAATGTTGTTGAACTGTGAAAATGAAAGCCATTCTGTGCTAATTACACAATTAAAGAAAGAAAATACGTCTATCTACGGTGAACATGGCGCAAAGAAAGACTGAACACAAAAAAAAAAAACACAAAAGTCACATCCACGCAAAACGGCCATCGCTCAGCATAATGTTGCGACCCTATGCGACACAGAGCTCCAGCGCTGGTTTTCAGCGATTGCTCCTCTTAGCTGTGATTTCATCAGATGCTAGGGATTACAGCGACATTTTTACAGAAAGAATATCTCGGCTGGTGTTTATTTTGTGTCTTGCTAAACAGGACAACGAAAACATCTCCTTTCTTAGAGCCGCCATTTTGGCATCACGTGGCTCTCAATTACCGCGTATATAGCAGTGCAAATAGAATTGATGTCCAAGGTCCGCCTATATAAGACTAAGTGAATCATTTAGATCTAGACCGTGTGGATCTTAGTAAAGTATAGTTATTAGGAATGAAAACTTGACAGTTAAGAGTTATGAATATTGTCGGTAATTCTGGTGTGTTGTGTCTGAAGGTTAGCCTTGTCTGGACTGGGACAGTTTAATTGGCGTACGGATATCATCATCATCTCAGCCTGGAATCACACTGCTGGCTATAAGCCTCCCCCTTTTTCCACCAAACATCTCGGTTCCAAGCATCTTTCATCTACGCGTTTCCATCGACCTTGACAATATCGTCAACCCAACGCGCTTTTGGACGGCCTTTGTTTTTTTGGCCTAATCTTGGCCACCATTCGATCACTGCATTACTCCATCGACCATCTCCTCGTCTTACTGGTCCTGACCTGTCCGCAAGGATATATGTAGTAAAAAAATAAATAAAAATTAAACTAAGTAGGTATGGGAACGAGTAGCACTGGTAGCCCAGTGGTAACAGCTGCGATTTGCTAGGTTCGAACCCTGGCAGGAGCTTTACTTTGTGTAAATTATATCATCACCACTGCTCTCAAAATGATGAAGGTAAATATCTCTTTAGTCACTTTGGACCATCCATGGAGACAGACACAGACAATACCAGTCAGCCCAGAAAAAAACACTTAAGATTAAAAAAACCGGCCAAGTGCGAGTCGGACTCGCGCACCGAGGGTTCCGTACAAACCTGTAGGTATAAAGTTTTAATTTTTTTTTAATATTTTTATTACATGATGTAACTAAAAATTTACAGTTTTCGCAATTTTTCCTTTATCTGTGCTATAAGACGTTGCTTCGTACCAAATTTCAAAATTCTAGATCGACTGGAAGTACCCTATAGGTTTTGATTCCCTTGCGAGTTTCGAAAATTTGCTGAAATTTGCGGCATAAACGGCTATATCTTTTGATTGCGTTAGCTTAGAGGTTTGATTTTTTCACAGCTCCAAGGGACAGCAGACTTGAGTATTTGATATAAATTTCAGCTTGATACCTCCACGCTTTCCTGAGAAAAAGGGTCTTGACAGACGGACGGACGGACGGACAACAAAGTGATCCTATAAGGGTTCCGTTTTTTCCTTTTGAGGTGCGGAACCCTAAAAAAGAAGTTTATCAACCTATGACAAAAAAATTAAAATTTCCGCGGGTTCAGCAACCTCGAAAACCATGAAAACGACACCCATGATGAAAAACTTTAAACATGTTGCAGCCACAATCTTTCTAAATCATTTTGACCTCACTATTAGCTTCAGCACCCTCGAAAACCATAAACACGATCTCTATCTCTCTCTGTTCTGTTTCTGTAATATATAATACGAAGTTCATAGAGGAGACATAACGCGTCTTCATTACGTCACGATTTCTCCAATTTTCGTTACGTACCGATAAAAGGTAAAAATAAGATAAAAGAAAATTTTTTCGTCAAACATGCGTTTACAATTCGAGCATGCAAAGATCTTAAATATAAAACAAAAACAAATTGATTGAAGCCCGAAAGTCTGACACCCACCCAGTCTTACCAAGGGGTATCGTATTACCCAGTAACTGGGTTGTGGAGGTCAGATAGGCAGTCGCTCCATGTAAAATACTGGTATTCAGCTGCATCCGGTTACACTGCACTGGAAGCCGACCCCAATATAGTTGGGAAAAGACTTGGTAGATGATGATGATGAAGAAATGTATTTTTAGCACGCTTTTATGAGGTTCATACGTATGTTAGTATGTAACGGAATCTATGAACATGATTTTTACCCTGTTCAAAACGTCGGATTAACTCGAAATTTGGCATATAATACTTTTATAAATTTGTGCCATTATCCTTGTGGGGTTACTAGGATAGCGAAAAACTGCCTTCGAAAACTACGCTGACATACGTCACAAACTACGCTAACATACGTCACGAACTAAGCTGACATACGTCTCAAAATTCGAAACACCCTAAAAAATAGAAAATAAATAATATGGAAGCGTATTTTTTAGTTTTTTTAAACTATTATTTATTTTATATTTGATTTCTACAAGTTTACTCCTACCACGAGCTGCTTTAAAAAACTTCGTACCAATAATAATAAAGTCCTTATTTCCTTGCAGGAGCCGTAGTACACCGCCCCGCAGGCCTCACGCTACAAAGAATCGAGAGATTCCCCAGTCGTCCCCTGTGCCACATGGAGCCCACCCTCGCGCACCTGCCACATCAGCCCCGAACTCCCTTCAGCACAACCTTCCCGGGCGTACCCCACATAGAACACCACCACACCCGTTGGAACCCAAACATGCTCATGAAAATAGAGAACGAACTACTTCAGAGCCACCGCCAAAGAGAAACGACAGGAATCAAAAAGTTATACAACTCATTCTTCGTTCTATTTTAACGTGTGAACCGTTTTGTTTAAATCATTCATTCATTCTCATTCATCATCCAGTGACTTTTGTGTTGGCATGGCCATATTGTGATGGAATTTTATTCAGAAGATAAAGACTATATTATGCATGATAGCAGGAAAGAAGATAGCTATACCTGGGAGTCTAGTGTGAGGTTGGCTTTGGTTGGGAGGGAAGAGGAACTCGGAATGTACTTGGAGGAACGGGAGGGACGGAAGCGGAAGTGGCAGGGGGAAGGGAAGATGATGCGGAGAGATGAGAGTGAAGAGAAGGAGCAGAGGAAGGTCCCGCCTAAGAAGGTTATGGGTGAGTGGCTCTTTTTTTTCGCTTGTTTTGCCTACCCTACGTAGATTTTTCTACTCAGTATTTGGGCAGGTATCGACGTGTTTACACCACTAGGATTTGAACTTTATGGATAAGTATACAGGGTGTCCCAAAAATCAACGTCAAGCCGAAAACGGTTGATAGGCCAGGTGATGAAAGTTATCAGAAAAATAATAAAAAAAATCTAAGTTAAGTACTTTCAAATTATTGACATTACTTTTCATTTTTTTTTTGTGAGTGATTTAACCCTGAATAACCCTTCTGTAAACTACAGTCCAAAATTAAAACACAACTACCTCAGTTTTAAAGAAAACATCACTTTTGCTCCACCATGTACTAAAAATTATTACATCGCCCAACTTTAACTGACTGCCCTAAAAAAAAATGCTTAACTTAGATTTTTTGTTTTATTTTTCTGATAACTGTCACCACCTGGCCTATCAACCGTTTTCGGCTTGACATTGATTTTTGGGACACCCTGTATACATATCCATTAAGTTGTCTATTGTCCCGTTCATTTTTTATGGCCAATCTTAATGCGTCGGCTTGACGACAGATGGCGCCACCAGGGTTTTCAAACTAACGAGTGCCATACGATTGCGTATTCGCGTGATGATCGCTTATATTAGTATATGGCCTTTACATCTGTTATGACCAAGCTCTTCGTCATTAAGGATTGACGCTGCTTCCCTATAATCGGTATTTAGGCTGAAATCGCATGTTTGTATTGCCTTAAAAAGTCTCAGAAATCCAGGTAAGAATATTAAACAAAACCTAGGTCTTGTATTGTGTTCTCATTACGTAATCTCTAAGATTCGGTAGTATAATAACGAGATCAAAGTATGATAGAAAATTTTAGTATCCTTCCGAAATAATAGATGGCGCCATTAGTAACGATTTAGTATCTGTACTAATGATATAACTGTAGAGCTATTTTGTTTCGTTTTTGCTTGTTTGAGCGCTGTAATCTTTAGAACTACCAGTGGGATTTGAAAAACAATCGATTGAGAAGATATTCTCTTATAAAAACTAATTTGTGTTCATGGAGAGCGGAAATACAAATGAAACGCCACTTTGGTAGAAAATGAGTTTTCCATACAGTTACTTCAATAGGGTTTTTGATTACCTATTGATTTGTCTGGTTAGAAGCCAATCGGAAGCACTTTTTGGCGTTTTTTTTTTTAAATTACAAATATAAAAGTTCGAGTAATTTATGCGTCTTATTTATGCGTCTTACCCAAATTTCCTTTGTTTGGCATTGATCGTCAAATCGTTGTGCTTCGTAAATTCTGAGTTGAGCAGCACGGTTAGTGACAAATGCGTACACTGACTGGATAGGTCCACTCAGTCTGTGTGGTTCTTTCCTCAAAAGACCATTTCAGTCACCAATCTACATGATCTTCACATGATGTGACCAAGATTATGTCTGGACTTTAAAAGAGACTGTGACCTCCGAGTTTGTTTCGTCCCCTCTTCTCAGAGTAGTCAGATAGGAAACGCCGACCTCATCTAGTTATAATCATTTTAAACAAAAATAAACTTTAAACAGCTCTGCTGAACAATTGGCGCTACATTTGGTATTCCCTTCCACCATCGATGAATTTGTAGCATCTCATCTACGAGTCATTAGTAATGATATGTTTAAATATTTTCACTCAAAATATAACGTAACTGATATCATAAACTTCTTTATTTAACGATACGCGAGTTCTATTGATATAAGTCTGCCAATCAGAGATGAGTTACAAAGATAATGTTATTGTAGATAGGACAGCGTGGTCTAGGAATTGTGCCTATCTATCTCATCACTACATAGTATAAAACTAAGTCGCTTCCCTCTGTCTGTCCCTATGTATGCTTAGATCTTTAAAACTACGCAACGGATTTTGATGAGGTTTTTGTTAAATAGATAGAGTGATTCAAGAAGAAGGTTTTGACGTTGCAAAAGGTAGTTTATAATATAATAATATTAGTAGGACAAACCAATCACAGGCGCTTATGAGTCAAGAGGGCGGTCATTCAAAAAAAAAAACCAAAGCCCATTCAAAAGCGTAGTAGATACCTATGAAGAAGAACGGGTAAGGAACTCCTCGTATACTCTCTTAAATCAAACTATTGTTACAAAAAATTGGTCTCATTCATGTTGAAATTATACACGTGAGAACGATTTAAAAAGACGTCCACATTAAAAGCGTACTAAATTATCACTTAAAATAATTTCATCATTTAGATAATTAAATCCGGAAGGTTTCGTTAGGTTGTCTTATTTAAAATAGAAGAGAAAAAAAAAATGCACGGAAGTCTATCGAAAATATAGCACAAAAATTTCGATTGTTTTGACATGTCATCACATTTCTGCAGATTGCACTCGTACGTGTGTAAAGCAAGGCTGGTCGGTGGTCTGGTCACTAATTATTTATAGGCTTACTAACTAAATACGTATACAGCATGAACCCTAAGATTTGCCATTATATAAATTTCCTCGCATGTATCTTAACTATAGGAAATCAGGGCACTATCAATTTGGGTTCGTTCGAAAAACCACAACGGTTTAAGGCTCCTGCAAACATTCGCCACGCGACTCATGTAGAACAATTCCCATGAAGGTTAGAAATTGCTTTACTAAGGTCGCCTCGTGCCTGTCTGCGGGAGCCTTTTTAGGCTTCAGACGGGTGACAATTATAAGGTCTAAAGCTACCCGTTGGATCCTACAAACATAATGATTTTTCGCAAGCAAAACCTTTAGATTTTAGTAAAAATAAATGTTTTTTACATAAAAATACTATCTTAATTAGCAGTGATGACCTCTTGTGACTTCATGCGATTGATGTAATCGTATACCTCGATGACAAATGGTCAAAGAGTTAAAAAAAACTTGACGAAATTACGACCTATAGAAGGTAGATCGCGGATTATGAGTTTACCGACGTTGTAATTTTTATAAAAACTTAATGAGAGCTGTGGAGGCCCAGTGGCAATGGCACCCCAACTTGTAGGTCGTTTGAGTGGGATTATGTTACGTCATGGAAATTATTTTTGAGAACACTGAACACCTAAAATAAATGTATCGCTAAGTATTTACAGCCGCACGGTGCCGGCTGTTCATTCATAGATCTTTTACAGTCATTACAGCTCGTCAGAAGCCCGAAAGCCTGACAACCAAACATACCAAGGGATATCGTATTACTCGAAACTGAGTTGTAGAGGTCAAATAGGCAGTTGCTCCATGTAAAATACTGGTCTTCAGCGGCATCTAGTTAGACTGGAAGCCGTATTTGACAGCCGCTTTTGATTTGTCTTCTCAAAGAATCAAATTATGAAACTCGGTCGTTGATTGGTCACAGACAAAGATCGGGGTCAAGATTTTAGAGATATTACTTATTCACTAGCTGTTGCCCACGGCTTCGGCTGCGTGTAAAGTGGTACCAGGATACGAACAAAATTACTCTTTATAACGTTAACAATCTGCCAGTGAAAGTCCTCTCATAATCGGGCCATCCGTTTCGGAGATAAGCCGAAACAGATAAACATACGCATTTATTAAAATGCTGTTATTTTGACATTACAAACAGGCATTTCCGTTGTATTTTTGTGGATAGATTTCGGTGCATTATATATAGTCCTCCAGACCGAATTTCGGCCACGGCGGCCAATCTCAACGGAGACTAGCCATCGGCGCGGGAGATATTATAGTGCTCAAGTGTATGCGCAGACACAGGAGCACTCACTCTTCCCTCACTCTCATAGTCCGATGGGACGGTAATCCGACACGACCGGAGAGAGATCAGGCGTAGGACCAACTGCTTAACGTGCTTTCCGAGGCACGGGGGTATCACACCGCCAACTTCCAAACTCCGGGCTGCTACTAAGAAATTCCTAATGGAAAAACCCAGTAACACTTTGCCCGACCCGGGATTCCCGGGTGCATTAACAAACAATATCAATCACTTAAGACCCAAACACAGTTACCGTAACCTCACAGAGTCACGCTAATTTTAGGCAGAATACTTCGAACATGAAGTTCAACTTATCTTTGACAAGTACTGATTATGTACTAATGAGTTATGAATAATATGAATTGTCATATACAAAACAGTATCTTACTACGCTTTGCGATCGAGAAACGTGTCCGCGATTATTTGGTCGCAAAAGTAAAAGTGCTGTGTTGTGAAAAAGTCGAGTAAAACAGTGTATAAAACATTAATAGTGTGTGTTATGGACTTGAATTGGGAAAGAATTTGATGGTACCTTTTAGATCGTTGACGTCATTAAAATAAGGGAGGTTTCGTAACACCTAATAGTTTATTGTTTCACTACACTTTTTTGTTGTTCCGTGTGTTGCCGAATGTAAAGATTCGCATTTCTTCCCGTGATTGTCTGAAGAGGCGACTAAGGGACTTTCTAGAGAATGGACAGCAGCGTTCTCTATGCATTTTACCACCATACTGCGATCGCCAACTTGTTTGCCAAGCGTGGTGAATATGGCATCCTTCTTTGGAGAGGCCTATGTCCAGCAGTGGACATCTTTCAACGGAAATGATGACACTTTTTGTTTGAATATAATAGTGGTTTGTTATTTTAACGTTGCGTTGCATAGATCTTTCCATAACATATACAAGTTGTCACAGAATAGACGCAAGTCCTAAAAATTGTTTGTTCTCGATTTCAGTGAAAGAGTCTGCTAGGATCGATGCCTGCCAGGGTCGCGAGATTTGTTCGAAAGAGATACCGTGGCCCTGGCATATGGGCAACTGAAGGAACACGGGTGGGTTTTATTTATTTATCTTTATATCAGGCACATAACCCATAAGTTTGTTAGTATTACTTATGTCAGTATAATTAATTAATAAAAAGGTACAAACAAATCAGGACCAATAAATTACACTTAAAAGTAGATATATTAAGTGGGTATAGTATTCCTCAAGTTACACTGTCTTCAATGCAACTTAAGGAACACCATATGTATTATGCCATCTTTTAGACACACCCGGCAACAATACATGCACTGCGCACAGGTGCCCATCATATGGCCCTCAGTTTTGCTAGCAACAATGCTCAGAAGATGTTTAGTCAGTAAAAGTCTGACACGCCCTTTCGCTCCACCCAGAGCAGTAGACGACATATGACGACTTCGCACCCACAAAAAAAAAAAAAACGATTTCAGTCATTTTCAATATGGGTACTTTTTTCAAAAATTTCCTAGTTTGCCATATCTACCGCCGATTGAGTCAATCCAAACTAATCTAATCTAACTAGCCTGTATTGTCGTACTGTAGGGCAAAGACCTCCCTCTCCCGTTTTCACAGTATTCTGTCTTTTGCTAGGGCAGTAGATGGTCAGTCCGTTCGGTAGGAGTCAAGCTCGTCCCACCATCAAAGTAAATTCAGCTTTAAATCAAGGGGATAAGACTCAATTTTAAATGGCTAAAGTTATTTTTAATTACTAGGGTCTTAGTAGAACCAGTTAGTTTAGAAGAATATTTTTGGTCGTTGTATTATACTACTTACTCAATACTCTAATTGGGGTGTATGAGGTCTGGCGTTAATTTGGTTATATATTATAGAAAAGACTCTATAGGTATCATACCGTACGGTACGCTTTCCTATTTATTTCAAAGTGACGGTTTTAGGGACTATAAGGTCTAAGTTTCTTTATCAGCGAAGTTTTGCTGCTCCGTTATACCTACATTGGTGACATGGATTATCTTCATTTTTCCAAACTCTTCATAATCAATGAACACGGTTTTCAGATGAGAATATTTTCTCGTTTCATACTTTTTGGAGCGTGTAGTTTTTGAACTTACTTTTTATTGAAATTATTTTGAAGTAAGCCAACAATATATATTTTTGAAATTTGCTCATTTATCCCTTTCTTTTGATACCCAACACGGCGTAAATTCAAAAAAAAAAAAAAACATAACTTCGTCGTCTAGGCGACGGCATATTTGATTTAAAGTGACATCTCATAGTCTATAACTAGTGTACGATCAAGACGCTTCCAAAGACACCTCATTTATTCAAATTATGATAATTAGTTCAGAAGTTATGAGGGAACAGATGAACATACATACACATCAGCCAAAATCATAACCCAAGGAGGAGATCGCCCTAATTGGGTAAAAATCCAATAACACTATGGTTTTCTGGCCTTTCAAACATTCTCCAAATATTCACCAGATTCCTCTTTCCACGTTCTATTTAGAAGTGTTCAATTATGTGACCAATATTTCGTACGAGTAAATATTTTTAAGAATCCTCATTATTTCCTAGTCGTTATCTGTAACCTCATAAACTTTATACCTCAACTTTTATCTCAACTAACGTCTGGTTGCTATGTGGGTGATATGCTACTTTGCTTTTTAGTGAATGTCTACTGGCGTAGGAAAAGATCTAGTTCTCGTATACCAGATTATGTATGTCGCGTCCGGCCGTAGTCCAGGCCAAGGTACGGAGCGAGAGTGCATGGGAAGCCGTCACCTCCTTCTGTAAAGCAGTAATGCACGTGAGGCGGAGCGCGTGAAGGATAGGCAATCCCTGCGCACTCACGGTCCTAGCCGACGCAGGAGACGCCCCGGGCGTCGGGTGTTCATAGTGGACTCCCGGCTACCGTAAGCGCGGGGTCGCGGACGGCGAACAAAGGGTAGCTCGCCCCCCGGTAAGGACCAGGCCCGTATCGACGGCGTGTTGTGTTCCACGCGCGACTCAAGGATATGTCAATGTCAGCAAAATTGAAGGGGTCCGCTAGGGCCGCGATGCCTGCCAGCGTCGCGAATTTGTTTGAACGTGTTACTGTGGCTCTGGCACAGGCAACTGAAGGAACACGGGTGGGTTTTAGTCAGTAAATGTCTGACACGCCTTCCCGCTTCGCCCAGAGCGGGGGAAGTCATTTGATGATTTAACACCCACAAAAAAAAACCTCATACACCACAATTAGAGTATTGAGTTAGTAGCATAGGAATGAGTAATGATAGGATCACACAGATTTGAATGAAACCAAATCATATCACGTTGATGATAGACCTGGGCAACTTATAAAATATCGCGAGAAAGAAATAGCAAAAAAGCGTTGCAGAAAGGGAAAAGACCTATAACTGTGTAGTGGATGGAATAAACCTGCCAAAGATGTTGATTGATGACCAAGTTACTGAGTTACCATGCAGCAATGGACGAAAATGAACAGTGGTGGCCTAGAAGCAACGGCCCCGACTTACAGTCGTGGGATCGAACCTCAACTGACGCTTTACTCTGTGTAAATACATCGCCACTGCTCTCAAAACGGTGAAGGAAAACATCGTGAGAAAACCGGCATGTCCTAAAACCAACAATTCGAAGACATGTAACATCCACAAATCCGCACTGGGTCCATGTCCACCACCCACTTCCTCTCGAAGACAGGGCCTGTTTTCCAGCAGTGTGAACATTATAGGTTAATGATTGATTGGAAGAAAACAACTTTTTTTTGGGTGGGAAATCATCAAATGACGTCTACCGCTCTTGGGCGGAGCGGGAGGTCGACTCAGACTTTTACTGACTAAACCCCACCCGTGTTCCTTCAGTTGCCTGTACCAGGGCCACGGTAACTGTTTCGAACAAATCTCGCAATGCTGGCAGTTAGCAGTACCCCAGTAGGCATTCAGAAGTACGTAACTAAGCAGTTACAAAGTATATTAAGTCATCATCACCAATTAGTGCACTAATTGATTAGTTAATTGCCTAAGAGGCTGTTAACAAAACCTGTTGTTTTGTTTACTATTTCGTAATGTTCTTTTTCTTATTTTTAACTGACTTCAAAACGGTTGAGATTCTCACTTCGTTTCATCATCAGTTCAGCCGATGACTGCTGGGCTTGCCCCAATTTAAGGGCTTTGCCATAATCTTTGTAGACTAGACAATTTTCTATTCTATTAGTACCTGAGGGCCTAGACAAATGGCCATCGCTACCAAACGATAAACGTTAACGCTCAGTAGTCGTTAATAGATTTTCAACTTTAAATCCTAAAGCATAAAGTTCAAAATCTATTACAGATTGCGGAGCGTTAACCACTAGTACGAGCGAAAATGCTCTGTAACCTTTAGTAGATTTCCAACTTTAAACTCTAGAACATAAAGTTGAAAATGTATTGAAGACTTCTGAGCGTTTACTCTTAACGTTTGGTAGCGATGGCCATTTGTCTTGGCCCTCTGGTACTTATTGACAGTTCTATACTGCTCTCTCATACCTAATAACACTGTAATTTGAAACCATTGTAAAAGCCAATTATTTTTAAAAGAGTAACCGTGGAGTTTCTTGCCGGCTCTTTTCCGTAGGAATCAACAATTTGAAACCGTGCACCTAGCTTCTGACGTTTCATAAGTGCCCACGTAGGTTAATGTGTAATCAAAATAATTTGATTTGATTTGAATCGCCACGCTTGGCAGGCGGGTTGGCGATCGCAGTATGGTGGTAACATGCATAGAGAACGCTGTTGCCTATTCTCTAGTAAGTCCGTTAGTGGCCTCTTACGACACCCACGGGAAGAAATAGGAAATGGATCACTTCGGTTGTATGTCATAAATTGTTTATTACCTCAGAAGTCCGTCATTTATAAAACGATTTCAAAAATTCTTCCATTTGAAAGGGTATAGTTATGTTGATACTACTTGATTTATGTTTTGCTCTGCATCACCCTAAAGTTGTCTGAAAATGTCTCGGGTATTAAGTCCGCCTTTGTATATGTAGTAGTTTTACTTGTGCAATAAGTTTTAATAAATAAATGTACTGATAGAGAAGTCCCATATAATTAGAGAAATATGGTTGCACTTTACACCTCTCTTTCTTACGTCAATTAGGTTAATTTCTGCTGAATTCGTACACTACCCAAATACCCAACATCCCCATCAAAAAGCAGATAGGAAAACTGATTACAATCGACTTTTGACCTCGCGCGTGTCCGGCTCTTAGCACTGAAGCTGTTGGCAATAACGAACCGATACTAGGTGACCCCACGACCTTTGGCCAGCCATACTGGATGCGAGGCGATTTTATAATATAAAGGTTAACGCTGATAAGGTGTGAACGTGATATGATGTGCTCTGCCACGGGAGTGATACCTGAGAGATGAACGCCTCAGATTCTTAGGCTTGTCAGCCACAACGCCACTCCTTGTGCAAACTTCTTTCGTCTGAGTATAAACATTTTCTGAGATATTTTTTACATTTCCAACTTTATTTAGTTTTTGGTAAAGTTCTTAATGTAAAAATGACAACTTAGCACCGGGCTAAGCGTCGAAAACTAAAAAAATATAAAGATATAAATCCCAAAGCAGGGGGCATATTCCCTAAGTCCGTAAACGGAGATACGGGCCTATCTGCCAGTTATTCATTGAACCCTCATCATTTCAGCCGTAAGACGTCCACTGCTGGACTTAGGCCTCCCCCAATTTGGGGGGCTTTGCCATAATCGCCACGCTTGGCAGACGGGTTGGCGATCGCAGTATGGTGGTAAAATGCATAGAGAACGCTGCTGCCCATTCTCTAGTAAGTCCTTTAGTCGCCTTTTACGACACCCACGGGAAGAAATGGGGTGGTGTTATTCTTTACGTCCGGCACCACACGGTACCCTACAGCCGATTAATTACCTTTTTCGGACGGGTATAACACAGCTGGCACATTGTGGTGTCGTTCATTCTTAGGTCGGGACTCAAACTAATAATAAATCAGTAAGTGATACGGAGTGGTAACAGGCCGTAGCTTCGGCTGAAACTACTGGTTTCGTTCTTAGGGAGTAGACTTGATACGAAGTACGTTAAAACAAAAATTAAATCGTGAGCGCATTACCATTCCAATACTAGTGCTTTGTCATTCTGGTGACTTGAGTTTGGAGCTGGTTGCTTTGAGTATCAAGGACGGCGGAACTAGAAGCGTTCATGAGTCAATCGGCCATCAAATCCTATGTCATTGCTTTGGCAAAATTACTATCAAAACCTTGACCTTATCAGTGATGTTCTTCAGAACTGTCAAGTGAGTAGAACTAGCAACCAGCGTGTGTGTATTAGGCGGATGATGGATTAGAGTAAATATACAAAGTAAAGTGCCTGCCTGGATTCGAACAACCCACTACAAGTCGGGGCCGATACCACTGCGCCACCACTTTGCTTATTTACTACGTAAAGATTCTATAATAGGATAGTGCTAATATTCGTGACGTATGCGCTGTGACAGATGTGACAATTTGTTCAATGAAATGAACAAACATTTGTCTCTTTTGTTGTTCATATACTGAGGTACTGAGTACTCGTGTTCTTGTAGAATCTTTTGTAAGTTATGTTATTTTCAATGATCTGACTGTTAATTTCCGGATCAGGGGTTTTTCGATTTGGGTTTTTTGGTCCGAAGTCAGAAATTGTTACCTGCGATCGAAGTCACTACGATTTTTTTAAAATGATTAATCTCTATCCCTGGGTTATTTGGTTAGAGTACTCGTATTCCTTCTACAGTCTTTTGGTTTATATTGTGTTATGGTAAGCTACGCTATTTTCGATGATCTGACTGTTGATTCCCGGATCATCAAGGGTTTTTCGATTAGGGTCAGTACCAGTCCGAAGTCAGAATTTGTTACCTGCGATTTGTCACTCCGATTCATGAGTTTTTGAGCGTATGTTAGCTAATTCGTTTCCTTACTGCAAATTTTGCAGAATCGTCATTGTTTACTACCTATGTGGTCTAGCAATTGAGTTTTAACAATTCAGCAGTATCTTTGTTTGTTTAATCTTTGATGGGTAAGCCCTTGGCCTTCATCTCACCTGGTGGTAAGTGATGATCAGGCCGAAGGTGGAAGTGAGCTTCACCCGGAATCCTCAACCACAGAGGAACTGGCTATCTTATCTATAATTGCTGAAGCACAATAATGCTGTTTGCATTGTTGTTATGGCATTAGACGTAGATAAGATGGTGGTAGCTAAGCCAGGCGGACTAAGAACCCCTCAGCCCACCCCAGGGCGGAGGACATCCATGAGGAGTTTCACCTCGATATCAAAAAAAAAAGGTGGACTAAGAACAAGCCCTACCACCAACTAAACCGAGCAGAAATCTATTTCCTATACCTCTGGGTCTCAGACAGGTGGTTTTACTACTAGATCACAATGTACCCACTGGGACACAGGCTTCCTCTCTGTGAGACCACATCATCATTTCAGCCGAAAGACGTCCACTACTGGACACAGGCCTTCCCCAAAGCTCCGCCACTTCGACCGATTTTTTTGCTTCCCACATCCAGCGGATTCCTGCGGCCTTCACAAGGTCATCGGTCCACCGTGTGGGAAGCCTTCCAACTCTACGTCTTCCGGTACGCGGTCGCCACTACAGAACCTTTCGGGCCCATCGGCCATCTGTTCTGTGAGCAATGTGCCCTGCCCACTGCCACTTCAGTGTACCAATTCTTCGGTGAGACCACAGAGGTGGTTAAAAATAGTTTCATAAAGAAATCCTCATTTAAAAGTTTTTGCATACATTTCATATTATTATATCACGTTCAATTATCGCTTGTGACGTAATATCTGGCTGTATAAATAAAACATACTTGTGTGTTTGCAGAATTTCGTATCTGTCGCATTTGTTATGTCTTCACGTACCATAAAAATGATGTTATCTTTTTTGTCTTTAATGAATAGTAATTGGCAAATAATATAATCGTAGGCAATGCTAAAGATTCCATACATACATAAACTCACGCCTTTGTTTCATGGAGGTAGGCAGAAACTACTGAACACCATATGCTACGATCCTTACTCCTTTTGCCTCGTTGAGGTTAAAAAATTTGGTTATATACGCACGCCGGTTGCGAATACTACGCACCTTAACTTTACGGTCCACCAATAAGGGCACTATATGTCTTACGAAAGAAAGATTCCGTTACTAAGTAACTTCTTTTCCCACATTCTTGGCTAAACTATGTCAATTGTTTTGGCCAAACTATGTCAAGTTTCTTGGCTACACGACTTCAATTGTCTTGGCTAAACTATGTCAATTGTCTTGGCTTCACTATGTCAAATGTCTTGTCTAAACTGTCAAATGTCTTGGCTTCATTATGACACATGTCTTCGTTACACTATTTCAAATGTCTTGGCTACACTATGTCAAATGCCTTGGTTACACTATTTCAATTGGCTTGGCTACACTATGTCAATTATCTTGACCACACTATGTCAAATGTTATGGCTACAGTATGTCAAATGTTGTGGTTATACCATTTCAAATGTCTTAATTACACTATGTCACATGTGCTGGCTAAACTATACCAAATGTCATGCCTACACTATGTCAAATTATTAGAATATTCGAATTACTAGGTTTTGCCAGCGGCTTCGCCGGCGTATTATACGTATAAACCTTCCTCTTCAATCGCTCTATCTATTTAAAAAAACCGCATCAAAATCCATTGCGTAGTTCTAAAGATCTAAGCATACATAGGAACAGACAGAGGAAAGCGACTTAGTTTTGTACTAAGTAGTGATTAGAACCTTTTCTGCAATACGCCCTGGCCATTGAAGCAACATTTCCTTGATTCAAAGAAGGCTTTTGATTCGCTTGCACGCTTACTACGAGTGAATAATGCGCAATTCTGCAATAAATATTCACGTGTACATGTTACATCAGAATCGGCACGTATTATCGCATTTTTGTTTATTTATCCAAACTTATAGCAACTAATTGATGAGAGGTCATTTCGTAATCAACGCTCAACGCAGTAGCATCTTACAAAAAGTGTAGTGAATTTTAAATACGTTTTAAAAGATATAGGACTACCAGCAAATCGACTTGCATCAATTTATTTCTTGCATTATTATCAGATACTGTCTAAAAGTTATCTTGCTATGATTGTTTCTATAGTGCAAGTCGGATGATAGGTAACTTGCGGAGTTAATCTTGATAGTCGAAGATTCCTTCATTTCGTGTGTGGATGTTCACGAGCTAATACGTTAAAGCAATAAACTATTATAGCCTTAAAATGATAAACAAGATGAATCCCGACCTGAAGTTCAACAAGTGAAGTGAAAACAGAATATTTAAATCAAGAAAAGTGAAGTGTAATCAAATTTTTCTTAATAAAATGACACTCGAACATTTTCGAAGCGCAACAAAATATCACAGAAATATAATCGTCACCCAATCCTGTACATGGACGTTTAAATGTGTGTTTTGTAACTGGTACTTCTGACAGTGACGAAAAAACTAAATTCAGGCTGTGATATTCCATCAAATAGTGTAAATAATCACGTAAAAGTACACTCGATACTGCCGCCCTCTGTTATTCGAAAACACAAACCAAAGTTTTTGAAAACAACGCCACCTATTATTTGTTGCCCCGAAACTTTCAAAAGTGGAACTCATTGGATGCGAAATTAAGGTGCCATCTAGCACAAAGTTGCTGAATCACTAGTAGACTAGTGGCGCCATCTCTTGGTGAGAGGTCAAGCTGTTAAACATGGTTGAAGATCCGACTCCGCAGCAGGACCGGGTTTCCGCTGCTGCGGTGCTACAGTTTGCAGCAAGAGAAGCGAGGGAGGGAAGGCGATTCGCGGAGTTTGGAGCTCATGCTTTTGCCAGCATCTCTTACAATGCTTACGGTACTTGTTTGCTATTTTTCTTATTTCTTACTTTTAATTCTTCATAGCCCTAGCTTCACCACAACCGGTCCCTGTGCTTCCCGCAGCCAGCAGGTTTAAACCTAACATTTGCTAATTATCAATAGCTATGGAGGCCAATGCTCACTAATAGTCCATGTCCACGCTGACGTAATAAAATCGGGAGGGTATTTTAACGCTGCATTTGATTTTCAACTTTCGGTCTTGAACCGAGCATTGAGAATCCAACAGAGTGCAGCGCGAGTGAGTCTCAGCGCGTCGTAAAAACATAGTGTTCGATTTGCAAATGTTGGCGCTAAGCAGTTCATTGAAGATCCAGTCTCATAAAATCCCGTCGTAGTTTTCATTAGAATGCTGGCTTAGGGCCCTCGCCCACGGCGACTTTTTGTAGCGATCCCGTCGCGCGTTTCTTAAACGCGCAAACGCATCGCTACTAACGCGTGTTAGTCGCATTTGCAACACGCTACAGCATCGCGACTGTATCGATGCAAACGCGCTACCGTGTCTGACTACATCGGAGAGAGCACGGAGGGAGTGGCACGTGAGTGGAGAACCGAGCATCAGTGCAACACAGGCACGTCGAGATTGCTGTTGCCCGTCACATACGATCGCAACTGTAGCGACCGCAGGTATTTCCGGGCCGTTAATGAATCGCGTTTGCATCGCGACAGAAGCGCTACAGTATCGCGTTTGCATCGCGACTGAATCTGGGCCCGTGGGCGAAGGCACACAGCTAGCGCCCGCTTCGCAACTGTATCAATACGGACGCGCGACAGCATCGCTACTGCATCGCTACAAAAAGTCGCCGTGGGCGACGGGCCTTAGAGCAACAGGTCTCTTCAGCAAGCAGCCCACTGCTGAACTTTTGCCTCGCCCAATTTAGGGGGGAGGGATGCCATAATCGCCACGCTTGGCAGGCGGGTTGGCGATCGCAGTATGGTGGTAAAATTGATTAAGAACGCTGTTACCCATTTCTAGTAAGTCCCTTAGTCGCCTCTTACGACACCCACAGATAGAAATGGGATGGACGTTAGCACCACATGGAACCTGACTCGGAAGGTAGTCTCTTAGCGGCCATTTTTGAATTCTGCCAGTAAAAAATATTAGTATGATGCAATCTTCTATTATATTTGCGAATAAACGTAGCATTTTTCTACGAGCTTCGCCATAATGGTTCTGGATTACTTTAAATATATAAGATGTAAAACGCTATATTAAAAGAGGTTCGTTTCATTCGTTTTAATTGACGATAATTAACCCAATTTTTAAAAATAATCATGTTGATGTCTTTAAAAGTTCAATGATCGAATGTAGGTAGCAACAAAACTCATTTAAATGTTCTCAAGTGGCATTTTTAGTGGCAGATTGGCACTTATCTGTAGTTTACGTAACTGCGCCTCGGTACCAATACGTACACAGATAGTGCCAGTGCAGGAATTTTCCAGTATCAAGTACCAGGTCAGATATAATAAAATATTCTGAGCTACAAAATTATCTTATGTTTGCCATATTTTGTCTTGTAAAAAGCGATATTTTGAATGTTTTGTCAAAGAGAAGAAGTTTTTTTTTTCCTTAACAACGTCGGCAGTTACGCTGATCTGCCTTCAAGTTAAGCGTCTAGAGAAATTTGAGCGTAGTTCTTCGCTTTCACTAAATCGCGTATCCAATAAATTCTTACGAATTGAGGTAAACATTACATTATGCATCTGTTTTACTTGTATAAAACTGACGTCACGCAAAGTTCTGCATCGCGCAAGCAGAGTTTTCCGCGCAACTAGCATAATGTCTCGATATCAATCATTCGGCAGTTCCCCATCAGACACAACATTACACCATGTTCCTCATACCTCTGAAGTCTAAAACAATGTTTGAGATCAGATTAAATAAATAATAAATAAATATCTTAGAACAACTAACATACCATTATCTGATCCCGAACTAGGCAGACCCTGTACTATGGTAACCAGACAACTGATAAATATAGATACTTATACAAGGTAAGTTTTTATCCAGTGCGCAAATTTTAACAAATGAGACTTAAACAAGTTATAATAATCATGCAATTTTTATTTTGATATATCTTAGTACAAAAAAATTAAGTTATCGTGTCTATTTTGAAACTGGTTTTTTTGGTAACTTGCGCGCGGCGCCGGCGCGGCAGCGAAGGTGAACGACCGACTACCTGTTCAATCGGTCAAAATTCTAAGAATTTCGAAGTACCTACGCCGGCGCGCGGTTACTGACCTATTAGTACCTACCAAATGTTCGATCGGTCAAAATTCTAAGAATTTCGAAGTACCTACGCCGTCGCGCGGTTACTGACCTATTACTATTGTCGATATCATATTAGGTACCTAATATGTAGGGTGTCCACAGTTTACTGATTTAAGGTCGGGTAAAAATTAAAAAAAAAAATGAAAAAATGGTGGAAATGTGTTCTATCACTGATACTGAACCACTAAAAAAACATTGCGCACTGGTTATAAAATTATTCTGTATATTTCTAAATAAATACATATTATATATAATTTACGCCCAGACACAGAACAAATGATTGTGCTCATCACACAAAGATTTGTCCTGGGTGGGAATCGAACCCACGACCTCAGTCTTTGCAGTCAGGGTCACTAACTATTAGACTAACAGGCCAGTCATTGGAGCAGGATTGACAGCAACAAAACGATTGATTAAATTCGTTTTGTGTTGCAAGGCAGTCTAAGGTATCTACCGATGTCTTTAGACGGCGCGGATCATTTTCGTTCTTCCTCTGACAACGTTCTTTTGGCGCGTCGGCAAAATCGAAAATGACGCTACCATGTCTTATGTTTCACAAATGTTCAACCAACAACACCCCCCTTCTTAGTGTGTCGATGTAAATCTAAATGGACTCAGCCTAGAATTCGGCTGCATGTATGGCGCCTTCACTAGCATCCATTTGTTCTTGTAATGTGCAGAAAGGATACGCAGGACACGATATTAAGTGTACCCCTGTCAAAGTCATTCGTTCGTTTTTTGTCTTCTATTAAGACGTCAAAGGATCCTTGTTGTACTCTTGGTAGAAGGCGGGTTTGCCAACACGAATCGTCCTAAAATGCTTTGTTACGTAACAACGCAATACCACCAAAAATAACATCATTTGAATCGAAATTAATTAATTCGACTCAACTCAACTGATACTCGAAGTAGTTACAACTAGTTCAGTACTAGTGCGGTCAAAGTTTAGCTGATAAGGTTGCAAGAGAGCTGGATTGTTTAACGTATGTTTCAATGGCTTGATTCATATTTTAATGTAGGCACTTAGACCGCGCTCGCTTGGACGCATAACTACCGCAGCGGATTGTATCGTGCACTGAATTTTCTGCTCTTGAGAATTCAACAGAGTACATCCCAGTTTGTTGAAAAACACGCTGTTCGATTTTGAACTCTCGGCGCTAACCAGTACGTTGAAGATCCAGTGCGCAGAAAATATCCTGCTGTGTCATATTTATGTCCGTGTACACATGGGACCTTGCCTATAGTAAAGCAATAGAAATAAAACTGATTATAATCTAGAATGATCTCTTGCAACTTGTAAAACCTTGGACTGAGTCATCTATGTCCATATCTGAGGCAGTAAGGCAGAACAACTGTAGTGCATGAAGTGTCAAAGAGTTACCAGATGTTTCGAGCTTCGTAACCTTGAAACTTTAGAAGTATTTTTTCTGAAACGAAAATAATCCATAAGATGCGGAAAAAGAATCAGAAAAGCAAAGAATATGAATATGAGCAAGAGACAATTATTTTAATCTAGTTGTTACTAACTCGGAGTCATAATTTGCTGAAATACTTGCTCATCACCGTCAAAAGCTCAAAAGTCTGACCACCAGTCTAACCAGCAGTATCGTAATACCTAGTAACTTGAGGTCAGGTAGACAGTCGCTCGATGTAAGTTACTGGTATTTAGTTGCATCTGGTGAGACTGGAAGCCGACCCCAACAAGGTTGGGCAAAGGCTAGGCAGATGATGACAACTTGCTCATCTTTATCATCATCTACAGCCCGAGTTAATAATAATAATAAAAACGTTTATTTTTCTCCACTACATAATAATGATAATAATTTATACTACATGATAATTGAGCACAATATGCAAGGTAATTTTTTATCCAGTGCGCAAATTTTAACAAATGAAACTTAAACAAGTTATAATAACCATGCAATTTTTATTTTGATATATCTTAGTACAAAAAAATTAAGTTATCGTTAACGTTATGTCTATTTTGAAACTGGTTTTTATGGTAACTTCCGCGCGGCGCCGGCGCGGCAGCGAAGGTGAACGACCGACCACCTGTTCGATCGGTCAAAATTCTAAGAATTTCGAATTACCTACGCCGGCGCGCGGTTACTGACCTATTAGTACCTACCAAATGTTCGATCGGTCAAAATTCTAAGAATTTTGAAGTACCTACGCCGTCGCGGTTACTGACCTATTACAATTGATCGAAAATAGTATTATGAAATATGTAGGGTGTCCACAGTTTACTGATTTAAGGTCGGATAAAAATTAAAAAAAAACGTATTGAAAAAATTGTTGAAATGTGTTCTATTACTGATACTGAACCACCAAAAAAAAAATTGCGCACTGGTTGTAAAATTATCCTGTATAATAGTGTTAGAAAAAATACATTGATGTTGTGGAGACTGGAGCCTGTACTAGGAATACCTGTGTTACAGGTCTCCAGGCCCAACTCTACTCGAGTTCCATAATACGCTTTGCGATATCGAAGACCTTCGTACGTCATCGTATCTCGACATTTAAAATTCGGTCTTATAGAAATACTTGTTACTTCAGTTTTATTCTTGGACATGTTCGGCAAGAATTACTTGTGTGTATCTTATTCGACCGGAAAGCGATACAGAAATAAATTGAAGATACGTAGTGATTGGCAGAGAAAGGGCAGTAAACACAGAGCTGTTCTCACTTATCAATTCTTCAAAATAACTTGCGTACATACGTAAGATTGGTCGCTTTGAGAGGGATGTCTCCGGATCTTGGCAGGCACGTTAAGCCTTTGATCCCGGCTGTCTTTTGTAGGTCATTGACAGTTGTTACGGGTATTCAAAAGCCCGTCAATCTGACAACCAGTCTTATCAAGGGGTTATTACCCAGTAACTGGATGGTGGAGGTCACATAGGTAGTTATTTATTTATTTATTATAGGTTTATCTAGACACGCGGTAGCGTGTCTAGCCAAGTTCAAGTGACAGAGCTGGCGAGCAGCACCGAGTGTAACGAACATTTGGAGTCACTTTTGACCCCCTCATAACTCAAAAACCATATCACATAATTTAACCTTACAATAATTATGGGACTTACATTCTAAGTTATTGTAATAGTGGAGTTGCTCATGGTATGGCCCCTATAGTCCAAAAGCCTCCTCCATCATTTACCATTTCAGTTTATCTTGACTGTTGTTCATCACGTTTTACGCAGCTGTTTTTATGATTTCATCAACACTTTTTTTTTGGCCGTCCTATTTGTTTTTTGCCAGTAGGACCCAGCCACTTCGTTATTTGTAGTGTCCATCTTTTGTCTTAGTAGGCAGTAACACCATGTAAGGTACTGGTACTCAGCTGCATCCAGTAAGACTGGAAGCCGACCCCAACATAGTTGAGAAAAGGATGGGCTGATGATGAAATGAATTGATATGGTGTACAGCTATACTGATAATAAGCTGTTTGCAAGCAGAGTTTGTTTGAACGTACAGACGCCAGCACATCAAGTTACCTGAAACTGTCAATTTTTCCCAATCAATCTTGGACCTTATGACTGACCTGTTAGTCTAGTGGTTAGTGACCCTGACTGCAAAGACTGAGGTCGTGGGTTCGATTCCCACCCAGGACAAATCTTTGTGTGATGAGCATGATCATTTGTTCTGTGTCTGGGTGTAATTTATCTATAATATGTAATATGTATGTGTTTAGAAATATATAAGTAAATTTATCAGTTGTCTGGTTGCCATAGTACAGGCTCTGCCTAGTTTGGGATCAGATAACAGTGTGTTGGTTGTCCTAAGATATTTATGAAGATATTTATACTTAAGCGATAAAGTTGAAAACCTATTAAAGAAATTTGACAGATTGGAATAGTTTCATATGCTGGCGTCTGTACCAGTTTGACATTTGCCAATGAGACCCAAAAATCTCTCTTCTAAAGATAACGCCACACGAAACGTTCTGTAAGAGTAAACAAGAACTATCGGAGGTCAATAAGTTAACATAATCGAACCACCTCATTCTGGATAGAGAGCGTTATGCTTACACGTTATCATGTTTATGGTTTCATTTAATTTGTTTTAATGACATAATCATTTTTTTGTACTGTCGATGTTGAGGGATTTATCGTGGACATCAATATGGCCTATCCTCCGTGCTTTCGATAGCATTATTAGCGTAACGTTTATACAAAACTTTTTATTTTTTGCTTCGATTTGAAAGAGCGTCCATGGACTTTCTTGCCCGTTCTTCTTTCTTCATAGAAACCTACCATGCTTTGGCATGGGCAACTTGCTTCATTTTTTCTGCCTGAAAGACTTCTTAACTGGTAATTGAAATAAATGGTTTGTGCTTTTTTTGAGTTAAGTACGTACTTGTCTAATTTAAGTCTAGGAGAATAAAATTAAAGCACCGACCAATATTTTAAGCATCCTATTTTTATTCCGTAGTTTAGTTACTACACGGCTCCATCTATTATCTAGTGATATGTAATGGAAGAGACTTGTTGGAAACAATAATAAACGCTTTATCCTTGCGGCAATGTTTCTCAAATATTCAACAAAGGATGGCCCTTTGTTGAATATTTGAGAAACATTGTCTGCACTTCAAAGGTCGTTCCCTAGCGATGGTTTCTTCAGTCATTCTAGAGGCCACGAGACTACCCTGACGTATGACGTGTATCACACAAAATCCATCACAAAATTTTCTACAAAAGCTTTTCCTCATAACTCCTTTTTCTTTTCACCAGCTGCCTTGAGCGACATGGGTGGCAGCGGCACCAGCTCCTCGTCATCACACATGTCTCCCGGCTGGCAAGTCAACGACCTCGACCTCGACTTGCCCGGTGAGCTATCAATGAAGTGAGTATCACTAAAACTTGTCTACAGCGCCATCATACATACACTCAAATCCATCAAACTTTCACTAAATAGTACATCTTTAAGACGAGGCGCTACTGTCGCAGACAATTATTTCTTAATTGGTATCACAGCAACAGAATTAATCTTATGATTGAAGGTATGAAAATCTGATGAACTAAAATATGATAATTTTTGAAAGTCATAGAACAAAAGTTGTTTATTATGATGTTAGTAACATAGTCCTGAGATGTTGCCGGTGTTTTACAAATAACCCTGTATGCTAAGTGATTTGCACAGGATCATGACCCATAAGATGACTCGAAAGATACATTTTGCTAAAACAAAAAAAACCTGATCAGTATTGAATATCAGTCACGGCATACCATCTGCCAACCACATTTTTTACTCAAAGAGCACCCTCAAAAGCCAGCTAGCAAAACAAACTTTTTGATTTATAAAGAATACAGCGCCATCTCTTTTCGAACCCTCAAAAAACTCACCGTGTAGTACTTTTTCTCACCGTAGCGAGGCGCTGCTGTCGCTGCCATCATTGGCTGTGTTCAAGCAGGAGGCACTATCGCCGAACGGCGGTGGTACCGTGCTCTCCCCCACACGGCGGACCTGGCCTCCGCGAAGACCTGATGAAAGACAGGTAAATGATAAAATAAAAATAAATATGTTGCAGCTTTGGTCTGTGTTCCTTTTCAGTTCTTGGACTTGCTGCTATTATTAAAAGTTCTGCTTTCCGTGTGCGTGTCGTTACTATATCTTCTCCTTCTTCAGCGGTCGCCGAGGAAGATCAAAAATGCTTTTGTATCGTTTTTAATTTATTTTGTTGGTTTTTATTTGTTTAAAACTTTATAACCGTTAGTAATCATTTTCTTTCACTCTCGTTGCGGCATTGACCGCGTCTATATCAATTCTTTGTTCTAGAACTTTTTATACGTCGTCGTCATTACTACCCTTTTAGGGAAGCCCTACGTTAATTCTAAACGTATAATCGGCCGTCGAATGAGAGAAAGAATGTATAAATAAAGTGTGCGGTCAGGGACCCCCGTCAGGAAGAAGATTCTTAACGCGATACTCGCACGCACAAACACAATCGTATAAGGGCCGAGTCACACCGGAATGGCAGCGGCCGGCAGCGAGGCGGCGAGCACTTTCAGTGTGAAATAATTTTAAACTTTAACTACATACTTAAAAGACCAGTACCGCTTGAAAAGCTTGAAAAGATCGCGAGGCCGCCCGCGGTGACGCGAGCGGCCGCGCGCCTCGCGCGTCTTGTTGGTGTATCCGCCCGCGTTGCTGCCGGCCGCTGCCATTCCGGTGTGACTCGGCCCTTACATCGCAAAAGACAGAGAGAGAGAGAGAGAGAGAGAAAGACTCATGGAGGGGGCATATCACTCTGTCCACACGTGACGAATTGACGATTTCTACCAGTCAACTCCTACCGCAAGCCGCGTTAAGGATCTTCGTTCTAAAATCAACGACCAGGTAGCTGGTGGCTGGCGTTGAAAATGGAAAGGTATTTATTCTACTCGGAATTTTATTTTACAATTCATGTTGAGAGGATGAATGATGAATGTAGGGCGGTTAGCAAAAGGTATTTACAAGGCAGATGTGACTGGACACGCCGGAAGGGGACGTCCTAGGAGAACATATAGTGGCCTTATTGGTGATGTTCTTCAGAAGGGTCAGGTGCATAGTACTGGCAACCGGCGTGTGTGTATCACCAGATGTATGAACTTCACGAATCAAAAGGAGTATGTAAGGATCGTAGCAGCACGCGTAGCATGACCACCGTAGAAATGGGTTTTGTCTATTCTTGGTAGAATAGAGATAGAATTGTCATGTTACGCCCGCATAAAACGGTACAAATCTTTCTACAATCTTTAATTTTGTCTTTATTCTATCTACAATCTGTAATTTTGTATATTCTTCCGTCGACAAAGCCCATTTCTACGGTGGTCATGCTACGCGTGCAGGTGGCGTTCTGTAGTTACTGCCTACTCCATGGAAAAAGGCGTTAGTTTATGTATGTATGTTGATGCACATGATATAGCTGTTGTTAGATGTGAATGTGAGATTTGTTTTAGGTTAATATTATAAGTATTACGAGATCGGGGCTTAGTAGCTTCTAGCTTGCTAAAAAAGAATCTTATTTTTGAAAACAAACATGATTCTAAGATATCACATGTCATGTAAACTTCATGGTTATATATTACGGTAAGTCACTACTTTTCCTACTTTTCAGCGTATACTTATGCAGGTTCACTATCACATACCTTTAATTTGCGTTTCACGAAAGA
This sequence comes from Aporophyla nigra, assembly GCA_947507805.1. Classification (NCBI taxonomy): domain Eukaryota; kingdom Metazoa; phylum Arthropoda; class Insecta; order Lepidoptera; family Noctuidae; genus Aporophyla; species Aporophyla nigra. The sequence goes on from OX382320.1 coordinate 3,972,035, forward strand.
ATTCCCCGTAACGTTGGTATCACGGAAATTCAGTATCTTTACTCTGCAGATAGGAGAGCTAAAATTACGGCGAAGGGATTCATTTCGGAAACGCACTTTAAATTAATGTACCATCTAAACCAGAGGGGTAATTGCGGAACTTTTTATCGGTAGGAATTGGTTTAATATTCATAGTTAAACAACATTTATTGCGTTATTTACGTTGCTGAGACGACAATTTATTCGAACAAATGACGAAACGGTTTCGAAATAATCTTCAATACCATTCAGATTCTGATAAATTGTGCGTTTCGCAATTAGGGTGCAGGCCTTTCACGATCAGAGTTTCACATCTCGCTTACATTTCCACACAAAATAAATTGTATCACTATCCAGACTGCTGATAGAACATGGTTTTCTTTCTAATTCTCAGATCAGTGCTGGATATACAGACATACAGCAGGGACATGCTGTCACTGACAGGGAATTCAAGAATATATGGGAGGTGCATACATCATATCTTCATAAAGCCTGAAGTCTTGTCTTTTGCTAGAATTTATTATAAACTATCCATCTTTAGAACCCCTAAGCTGGTACTCACTCCTGGCATGATATACTCTGGAAACTGTTCAATTCTTCGCCTCAGGTCTTCATTTTAATGGGGGCTCCGCAAAGGTAGCCCATGAATTTCGAATTTTCTTTAGTTTTTTGCAATTTGTATGCCTATATCAGATTGTATGTAGATTAAAATATTATTTGCTACCGTAACAAATATGGCTTTGACTCACTACAGCTAAACGACGGCCACTGCTGTAGATAAGCCTCCTGAAGAAGTTTTTGGGCTGCCATAATCGCCATGCTTGGCAACCGGATTGGCGATCGCAGTACGTTGGAAAAATGCATAGAGAATGCTGCTGCCCATTCTATAGTAAGTCCCTTAGTTGCCTCTTGCGACACCCACGGGAAGAAATAGGATACTGCTATTCTTTACATCCGTCACCACACGGAATGGCTTTACAGAATGGTATTCATTCGAATCAGTAATACAACGCTCTTATGTTCAAAACGCTGACCTGCGAATTACGAAAAACGTACGAAAATTTGAATTTCGAAGTGCTATCTTGGCGCTCCCTCCTGAACTGTCTGTTTACCTCGTCTTTCAAATTCTGTTATGTTCTGGAATTTTTAAATTCACCATTCCAAAATTAAATTTCTCTTTTTCTTAACTTTAAGCCTGACATGGTTGCCAGTTGCCACGCTCTATCTGTCTTCTCAATTTCAAATCTTACAACTTCAAATCGATTTAAACTCTACTAGTTCCTTATATAACATGCATTATTGCTTAAACATACAGTAATATTTCTCTGCATAAAATCTAAATTATTTATTCATTGAAATGCGCATTTTCATATTCGATACAAAATTTCCAGCGAAAAATCTTCTTGTCATGCCTACTTTATGACATTATTTATTCATTCAGACACACTATCATTTGTTTACATTCACTGATATTATGACTAAGAAGAGAAAAAAAAACTAATTAATCGCTTGTTTTTAAGAACAAAATGATTACAGAATAAGCGGCTGATTACAATTTAATTATTATTTATACAATGGGTTCGGCCAGAGCTGAAGTAAATAATTATTTCAACCCTTAATTAAATTGATTTATATTTTACCAACTGCACGAAAACTGCACTTAAGAGCGTGCATTCTAAAAATGTCATAGTTTATATCTATAACAGCGTCAATGAAAAACTACATCAAAGCTGATCTGAGAATGAAAGAAATTATTAGAATAAACAAACATAAGAAAATATTAGATAAACCTCATCAGTCTACTAATCAGAAGGGTTAGTTTAGAACATGAAGTCCTGAGTACAATTCCCGGGTCTGGCAGTGTTATTGAGTTTTCTATCTGGAAATTCTCAGTATATTTAAATTCTCTGATATGAGAGGTATCTTTATCAGGAAAATCGATTAACTTTTGTCATTATACTGGTTAGTTCTGCCACCGCCCTTATACAGCTGTGCAAGAATCTTTTGGCGCCAATAGTTGTATTTTTTCGCGAATTTCGCGAAAATTTCACAATTATTTACCAGCAAAGTCCCTTGTCAATGTCATTTAAGATCATTGTAACCCTTCAAATATAGTTTCCAAAACGTTTCCAAAAAAATTAAGTTGATTTCAAAATCACCTACATTGATATACTCTTTGTTCTTTCACAGATTACCAACATGGTGGTTGATAGCAATCGCGATGCCATGGAAGAGGGTAGTTGCGAGCAGTCACCGACGCCTACACACAATGGGACTATGATGGTGCAGCATGGTAAGTGGCGCCATCTTTTATCAGCATCTAGTGACTAATGATGTAGCAAATAGTACAGTTACTTGCGGATAGATGGCGTGCAAGGTTTTAGATGTCACAAGTAATGTTTACAAGTTTGTTTTTTTTTGTTTTTTGTCTATAATCTATCACTGAATATTATTTATTTGTAGTTCGCTTGCACTGTTTGTAAAATATAACTTATTTATCCATTCATGAAATGGAAATCACTCTTTAAAAAAACCCAAAATATACGTGCATACATAATCTCACGCTCTTCCCATGGGGCAGGCAGAAACTACAGAACACCACCTGCTACGATCCTTACATACTCCAAAGAAAAAGCTAACTAGCTTCTTATTTTGACTTTAGCTTTAAATCCAAAAAATATTTTTCTAATACTATACTGTGATCGAGCAGTGATGGCCCAGTAGTGGCATAGTCGCATAATCGCCACGCTTGGCAGGCAGGTTAGCGATCACAACATGGTGGTAAAATGCATAAGGAGCGCTGCTGCCCATTGTCTAGTTAATCCCTTAGTGGCCTCTTACGACATTAACGGGAAGAAACGCGATGATGCCAATCAGGCATATCCCACTTCTGATAGTGATAACTTCTGATAGTGATACTAATTTTTAAGTAATATTGTAAATGTGCCCATTTTTATTAATAAACGATTATTATTATTATTTATGTCTTCCATCGCAGGCAGTCCAGAAAGCATGCAGTGTCAGCCGACCATGCCTCCTGGCACCATGATGCCTATGAACGGGTACCACTCGCCGAGTGCTCAGGAAAACAAGAGTGAGTACCAAAGACTAATTCATTTACTATGTCTTGTAAGACTGCCTCGAAGGTCAACTTTCGGACTTCAGAGAACCTATAATAGTAGATGCTTGTATGATACGTGGAAAAGCTTTCGTTTAATGCACTAAAGTTGAGATTAGTGACAAATGCGTGCACTGACCGGACAGGTCTACTCAATTTGTTTGTTTCTCTCCTCAAAAGACAATTTCATTCACCAATCCACATGGTTTTCATGTGAGTGTAATAAATAGGCTACCCAACACAAAAATATTTTTTTCAATTCGGACAGTATTTTCTGAGATTACCGCGTTCAACCAAGAAACAAACAAACTCTTCAGCTTTATAATATTATATACATATATGTATACAATGGTATAGATTAATTAAAGACACTAACCTCACTAATCATAAAATTAAGAAACTATCTATACCTATGTTGAAAAAATAAAAAATAATAGCTGTGCCCGCGACTTCGCTCGCGTGGACTTTGGAAATTATCCCACGGGAACGTGAGTCAGAGACAAAAATTAGCCTATGTTACTCTTTGTAATATCAGTTATCTGCCTGTTAAAGTTCTGTCAAAATCATTCCAGACTGTTTGGAGATTAGCCAGAACAGACAAAAAAAAAATAATTGAAAACTGTTTTTTTCTTCTAGGATTTATTATACATTTAGTAAAATGCTGTTATTTTCACGTTACAAACGACACTTCAATTTTCCTTAATTGTATAGATTATGCTAAGGTGCTAAAATAAATCTTCTCACAGATGCTGGTCTTCTGATGTGTTCTCCCGTCGGCTCCCTGGATGGGTTCCTGCAGTCACCCACACATATTCGCTCGGAGCCCAGTTTCAAAGATGACACCAGGTAAGACTCATATTTAGTCTAGAAAAAGGATTCTCAAAGAGCATAGATCGTACGCGAGAGAATATTAACAAAATAAGTTCAAAAACTAAAACCCGTCTAAGTACTGAAAGTTCACGCTCAAAAAAGTATGAAGCAAGGAAATATTCTTATCTGAAAACGGGGGTCGTATGACATTTTTCCCTAAAGCTTATGATCGCTTACTACTGTTTGATTGTATTGTAAAGGTTTGCAAGTGACGAATTACTACTACGAAATTATGCCCTCTAGAGGACGCCATATTCAATTAAATGTCGTGGCAGTATGGCCTATAACCACCGGAAAACCAAGACACTTCCAACGATACCTCATTTGGCAAATTATGATAAGCAGTTTAGAAGGTTATGAGCGAACAGATAGACATACATACATCATACCCGCATACATACATACCGGTCAAAGTCATAACCCTATTTGTTACTTCGCCGTAGTCGGGTAAAACTAATATATCTCTATTTCACCAAAGCCAGATTTTCTACAATATCCTATTTCTGAAATCAATCTGCTTAGTTTTTTGCCAACTATATTGGGATCGAAATTTCTCCATGTATGGAATTCACTTGCATCCGGTGAGACTGGAAGCCGATCTCGCACTTGGTAAAAGGCCAGGCAGGTGGTAAACAGTGACGTTGATCAATGTGATCGTTTTACTAATAGGAATTCGCTGTCTGTTCATGCCTACAGCAATATAATTTATCCTTTTGTAGCGGCATTTACACCGCTACATGCAAAACACATTACACTGACATCTCGCAAAATCCTGCATTGTGCGAGCAGAGTTTACCGTGCACCCAGCATATTTTTAACCGACTTCAAAAAAAGGAGGAGGTTATCAATTCGACTTTATTTTTTTTAAATGTTTGTTTTAAAAAAAAAAAATATTATTGTTACCTCATAACTTTTGACTGGGTGTACCGATTTTTATGATTTTTTTTTTATTTGAAAGCTTTTTTTTAATTTGGTTCCATTCGGATAATGGGATCCATGTGGAAACCATATAAGTCTTAAATTTGCATTAAGTATTTGCGCGACAAATGAACGAATAACGCAATTAGATAAGTGCGGGGTACCTACCATAACTAAAAAGTTTAAAATAAAAACTTTTTACAAAAAAAAACACAACTGACTTCCTTAAAAAAACACTACATAGTCAAAAATAACTTTAACTTCGGAATTCGGTGTCTTTTTTTTAAGATGGGAAATCATCAATTAAAATCATCATGACTTCTCCCGCTCTGGGCGGAACGGGCGGGCATGTCAGACTTTTACTGACTAAAACCCACCCGTGTTCCTTCAGTTGCCTATATGCCAGGGTTACGGTATCTCTTTCGAACAATCTCGCGACCCTGGCAGAATATAATATATGGCAGGTATATTTTAAGGGGCTTTAATTTAAATTCATATAAAATTTTATTTAAAATTAATTAAAAAAATTATAATTTATATTGTTAATAAATTTTAATTTATTATAAATAATTTTATTTAAAATAAGATTAGGATATAGTTGCTTTATTGTTTTAATATTTCCTTTAAATTTATGTTGAATAAGATCTAGATTAGCTGAAACTTAGGATCTGTATTTAAGGTTTTTTTGCCAAAAGTTTTTTATATAACGTCTCGTCATCAATTGTATGCTCAGTGCGATCCAGCTCGTCCCTTGCAGTCCTCTCTTAACGACGCTCTTAGCCGAAGTCCGTACCGCACAAAGGGTGCCCTTAGTGAGTAGTCGTTCTAGTTTTAAGTTATGAAGCCCTAGCTGGAGCCTTAATTTATTAAGGTCGCCAGGCAACTAGGTTGACTTGAGAGATGTCATACAAAGAAAAAAAAACTGGTCGGACAGTTGCCCAACAGACATGACACCTGTATTCGGAGGATCGTTAAAACCTTATTCTTCTATCCACAGATTCCAGTACGTCCTAGCAGCCGCCACTTCCATAGCCACCAAACAGAACGAGGAGACCCTGACCTACCTCAATCAGGGCCAGCCTTACGAGATCAAACTTAAGAAATTGGGAGACCTGTCGCAGTATAAAGGGAAGATACTCAAGGTAAACATAACAACACCCTATCTTCCCAGAAGAACCTAGGCAAAAATCTCCCATCCATGGACTGAACTCGGCAAGCGCTCCGGGGGTCGGGAGTCGATTGCGGACTGCCGACCACCGTAGGCGTGGTTGGCGAGCAACGGGAAGCTCGCCGCCCGGTAAGGACCAGGCTCGTGTCGACGGCGCGTAGTGTTCCACGCGCGTCTCAAAGAGATGTCAGCAACACTGAAGGGGTCTGCTAGGACCGATGCCTGCCAGGGTCGCGAGATTTGTTCGAAAGAATTACCGTGGCCCTGGCACATGGGGAACTGAAGGAACACCGGTGGGTGTTAGTCAGTAAAAGTCTGACACGCCCTCCCGCTCCGCCCAGAGCGGGAGACGTCATTTGATGATTTCCCACAACAAAAAAAAACGTAGGGAAGCAAGAACTGGGAGTTTGTTGAGGTTTTTTATTATTTACTAGTTCCGTCTGCGTCTTGTCCACGTCAAATTTCTGACACCCTCGATCCATCCCATCGATCGAATTGCCTGTCCGTGTGAGTGATTCGTGTTTCTGGCTTTGGATTTTGGATCCTAGCGTGATGAAAAATAACCTATAGCCTTCCTCGATAAATGGGCTATCCAACACTAAATTCCTGTAAATAGGTTTGTATTTGTATAAATACTTTAGATGAGTTTGGCGTTTCCTATCTGACTACTTTGAGAAGAAAGCCCGAAACAAACTCAGAGGTCACAGTCTCTATTAAGATCCAGACGTTATTGTCAGATCAAGTGAAGACCATGTAGATAGCTATCTGAAATTGTTTAGCCTGTGTTACCTGTCCAGAAAGATGTGTCATGTGTTGCCGAACGTAAAGAATATCAGCAACCCTCCACCCCCCCCCCCCCCCCTTTGGGGCAGGCCTATGTTCAGCAGTGGACATCTTATGGCTGAAATGTCGATTATGTACAGTGCACGCGTTTGTCAGTAATCGTACAGCTCAACTCAGACCTTACCCTACAAACAGTTCTGTACATCATTTTTTGAATTGATTCTGTCTTTGTCAACAGAGCATCATCAAGATCTGCTTCCACGAGCGTCGGCTGCAGTACATGGAGCGGGAGCAGATCGCGCAGTGGCACAACGAGAGACCCGGAGAGAGGATTGTAGAGGTAAATCTTTATTAACACGCTTGTATTCGTTTCATACGTATGTTAGTATGTGCCTATGGAACGGTAACTTTGAACATGATTTTGACCTCCTTTAAAACGTCGGATTAACTCGAAATTTGGCATACTTATCAAGGACCGATGACGATACAATAATTTTATAAGTTTGTGCCATTATGCTCGCCGAGGTTACCAGGATAGCAAAAAACTGTCTTCGAAAACTACGCTGACATAAGCCATAAAATTCGAAACACCCTAAAAAATAGAAAATAAATGAAAAAGCGTGGGGTTCTTTTGAGGTATTTTTTAACTGATATCAAGCACCCGACGCTTTTTCCATTAATTTCTACTTTTTGGTTTGGTTTTCTATTAAAGCGTGTTGTTAGTTTTTTTAACCTATTATTTTTATTTAATTAATCCAGGTGGATGTCCCGCTCTCATACGGCGTGATCCGAGTCGAGCAGCCCGCCTGCTTGAACTCTTTTCACGTATACTGGGACCCTACCAAAGATGTCGGCGTGTATATCAAGGTAAATTTATCAATTTATACAACTAATAATTATAATAATATTATAAAGGGGGAAGATTTGATTTTTTGTATGTATGTTTGTAATGGATAAACTCGAAAACGACTAAACCAATTTTTAAAAATTCTTTCACCTATAGAAAGCTATATTATCACTTAGTAACAAAGGCTATATTTTATCCCGTACAAATGTTCAGTTCCTGTGAGTTACGCGGACGAAGTCGCGGGCGAAGTGTTAGTCAATTTATACAATGCTAGCTGTGCCCGCGGTTTCGCTCGCGTGATGTCCGGAAATTAACACACAAAAATTTTAAAATGTATTGAATTTCTTCATTAGATTCACTCATCTTGACGGTACGAAAAACAAATGAAAATCACACATTTTCCTAATTTGAATTTGGAATTATGTTCTTTAAAATTTTAACTTTCAATGATACCAAAACCAGCCAGATACAAATAGTATAGCCAAAGAGATTTTATTACAAGTTCATACATACTATAATGCGAAAAGACTTTTTCCCCAACCTAATATGAACCGGCTAATCTCTGAAACGGCTGAACAGACTAGGGTAAAAAACCTATATTACTCCTTATAACATCAGCTATCTGCCAGTGAAAGTCTGTTCAGCCGTTTCAGAGATTAGCCAGTTCAATTATATTTAAAAAAAAAAAATGATCTACATACATACGTGCTGTATATACTTTTATATGCATTTAGTAAAAAGCTCTTAATTCAACACGCCTGCCAAGCGTGGCGTTTATGACAAATCCCCCCAAATTGGGGGAGGCCTATGACCAGCAGTGGACGTCTTCCGGCTGCAATGATGATGATGATTTTTTTAACGTAACAGTATTTTCTTCTTCTCAGGTAAACTGCATATCAACAGAGTTTACAGCCAAGAAGCATGGCGGTGAGAAAGGAGTGCCATTCCGTATACAAGTGGAGACTTACCTCGCCTGCGATGAACACACTCGGTTGCATGCCGCCGCGTGTCAGATTAAGGTAAAACTATACTAATAATAAACCGTTGTTCCGTGTTGTGTCGGACGTGAGAATACCACCATCCCATTTCTTCCCGTGGGTGTCGTAAGAGGCGACTAAGGGACTTACTAAAAGATGGTCAGCAGCGTTCTCTATGCATTTTATCAACATACTGTGACCGCCGACTCGCCTGCCAAGTTATTGTTATAGCTGCTACTAAATATCCTGTTTGACATGCTTTTTTTTCTTATTGTCTTAGTTTTATTCTCATTGACATACATCTATTCTGATTGACATACTTTTATTCTCATTGACATACCTATTATTTAGTTTTGACATAATTGTGATAATTTTTAGAGTAGCCAGTCCGACATTTTTATTTTTTAAACATGATATTTAATTATCTAAATTTGACATATAAACTTTTCTATGATTTGACATTTATCTGAAATCGTATTGTATTTTTTATTTGAGTATAATGTCATAATTGAATATTATTTGCATGCCCATGTGACGGTAAAATTTGGAGGACTTTACTATGTAAAAAGCAACACCTATGTACTTATAACCCATATTTGCAAAAAAATCAATGATTTGATTTGACATGGTAAACCCTTTGGAGAAGCCTTTTTTTGGGTGGGACATCATCAAAGGACGTCTCCCGCTCTGGGCAGAGCGGGAGAGCGTGTCAGACTTTTATTCAATTCAATTCAATTTAATTTACTGACTAAAACCCACCCGTGTTCCTTCAGTTGCCTATATGCCAGCGCCACGGTAACTGTTCCGAACAAATCTTGCGCGCCTGGCAGGTTTGGGGATGGCCTATGTCCAGCAGTGGACGTCTTATGGCTGGAATGATGATGATTAAGCCGTAAGCGTCCAGCGTGTTCTGTTGTCTGCACGCTACGGTAGTTGATGGACGCTACTGAAGGTGCCAAGTTAGTTGGCACTTTCAGTAGTGTAAATCAACAGGGTCAAATCATCTGGCAATACTAACAACACACAGGGCTGTTGCATATCGATGTCGAAACCAAGAGGAGCAAAAAAAAACAAAAAAAAACTTTTTACAAAAAAAATAACAACCGACTTCGTTAAAAAAATACTACATTATCAAAAATAACTTTAATTTTGGAAGTCGGTGTCTTAGGATCTGTATTTAAGGTTTTTTTGCCACAGACTTCCGAAATTAAAGTTATTTTTGACTTTGTAGTGTTTTTCTTAGGTCAAACAGGTTCTGACATTAAAATGGAAATGGTCAGGCCATATTCAGAGAGCCATGGATGAAATATGGTCACAAATAATTTCAACCTGGTACCCCAGAGATAAAAAAAGAAGGAAGGGTAGACCATCAAAAAGATGGAGTGACGACATCGTACAAATAGCAGGAAACTTATGGCCCAGACAGGCAAAAGACAGACACATCTGGAATGATTTGGAGGAGGCTTTCACCGCAATAGGCGGCCCTTACACCTAATAATACTAACCTTATTTAAGTACAAAACTAACATTACTAACAAATAAATAAATAAGTGCGCACCATAAAATCATGTAAGGGATAAAAATAAAGCTAATAAATAAATAAATAAAAAAGTGTTTTTTTTTTTAAGGAAGTCGGTTGTTATTTTTTTGTTAAAAGTTTTTATTGTCAACTTTTTAGTTATGGTAAATACCCCGCACTAATCTAATCGTGTTATTCGTTCATTTATCGCGCATATACCTAATGCAAATTTAAGACTTATATGGTTTTCACATGGATCCCATTGTTCGAATGGAACCAAATTAAAATGGGACCATTCGGGAAGCACCAGTTTTCAAATAATAAAAAAAGAATAATCAAAATCGCTTCACCCAGTCAAAAGTTAAGAAGTAACAAACATTTTAAAAAAATACAGTGGAATTGATAATCTCCTCCTCTTTTTGAAGTCGGTTAAAAAAACAAGATTTCATCATTGGATGGGCGGCGAACATCAGCTGTTTTTGCAATCTTTCGTGGTACATAGATATTTTCGTGGGGGTGGTGGTTTTCAATCATGTAATGAATCTGTGGTATACGTTTGCGCGTCGGTTCCTGTTTCTTCTTCTCAGCGTGGCGATAGAAATCTAAATATAGTTAGCCCAGAATTTGGCTACGAGCTTAGCACTTTCAGAAGCGTCCATAAACTTCTGTAGCCTCCTCCTGTAACTCCTGTAGCGGAACAAAAAATTTGCCTTTGAAAAATACATTATTCTAACCAGATTATTAAATTGTCCTCAGGTCTTCAAACTGAAAGGCGCCGACAGGAAACACAAACAGGATCGTGAGAAGGTGATGAGAAGACCTCGCACGGACTTGGAGAAGTTCCAGCCGGGGTGTGAAGCCACTGTCCTGACTACGGTATGTAAACTATTCTGAAACACATATTCTAGAAAGAAAATACATTTATACAGCACAGATCAAAAGGCACACAATAGTCAGAAAGAGTCAAATAAAAATCAGTTAAAACGTTTAAAGAGCGCAATCAAAAACTAAATTCTATTCGCGTTAAGAAAATAGTGACTCATCGTTGTCACTCAGCTTAGCCACGCCCCTTGACCAATTAGAGGGCAGCACATTGAGCTACTACAATCTGTCACATTTTTCTAATAGATTTTCAACTTTATCGCTATAGCATTAGATTCAAGGTTGAGTGGGAGAATTTGATAGTTTCGGGTACCTTGATGTACTGGCGTCTGTACATTTACAAAAGACGCGTCCGTACTGTGTGAAGCTTACTTCAACTGGACAATGTGAACAAGGCTTTTTAATTTCGTTGAGGGGTTCGCAGAAACTACAGAAGACTAACTAGAACTAACGCAACCTGCGTTCTGTAGTTTCTGCTATCCTCCGTGGGAAAAAGGCGTGACATATGTATGTACATATGTATGTACATTAAACAAAAAAACAGGATAGCCAAATTTTCTTTATTATTCCCAGTAAACGGAGACTTTTTGACATCAATTTATCGGTTTCTCTGGATTGTTTAAATATGGAATAAGGTCTTAGAAATCAGTAATCATTCATGAATCATCAAAGATTGTAAAATGTTATTTTGTTGACAGCTGTCAAACGACGCGCTAATGCCGCCGCCATCTTTGGTCACCACGTCACCACCATACTCGCCTGAACTGTGGTAAGTAATATATATATAAAAAATAGTATAAATAAAGTCGGTTCCCTCGGGCGAAGCCGCTGGAAAAAGATAGTTTTCTATATATTTACACGAATGCCAAGAAAGGATAGATGTTTTTAGGTACTGTGGGCGAAACACACTATCAGAAGTAATGGTTTTTATCAGTTCAACAACATTCATTGCGATTTTTTTGTGGTTGAGTAGACGAATTTTTCGAACATATGAAGCAATGTATTACTATGTATTATTATGTATATAATGATTCAGGTTGTCGTTGATAGTGTTTTATGCATTGAGTGTGCTGGACAGCGTCTTCGTTCTTTGAGAATTGATTCACCAAAACCTTACTTATGTATTTTCTTTTACGTGAAAGTAGATATTTAGGTAGAACGGGCTGGTATCCGCAACTCCACGTCTGAGCGCGTATTTTGCGTACGGGTGGGAAATCGGTTATTCGATCCACCCCAGCTCCTCGAGAAAGGCCAGCAACGCCTTGATGTTGCTGACTATGTCACGTAGAAGTAGATATTTACTAACTAGCTTCTGCCCAAGACGTTTTAAACATTACAAATTTTAAAAATTAAAAATAAATTGAAGACATATTTATTGAGGAAGGGCTATTACAGTGTCGATGAGTTCATTGACGATAAACGAAGGCCTTAAATGATTTCTAAATTATGACTTTTCTTTTTTTTTTGGACTGATTTTTGACTTTTTCAATATAAATGCTGTGTTAGTTATTATTATTTTTTTGTTATTGAACTACTGACATTTTAATTTTAATTTTTATTATGTTGTTCTGATTTTTTTTGTTTCTGCTTTTTTGTTGTGTTGCACTGATGTAGTTACTATTATTGATTTTTCTATTTAATTTATGATGATTTTCAACACAATGTATTTTGTTAAGAAATAAATAACTTATGACTTATGACGAATCATATCGCCCGCCCGCCATATAAATTCATTTACACTTAGCAGTCTTTTCGCCTTTTTTTCATTTTGCTCGCCTCCTAAGCGTTGTAGCGTGAGGTTAAATAACCTATAAGCTTTCTATAAGCTGATTATTTATTTTAGGAAAACTTACATCTAAACAGATAAAGTAAGTAGACTTTCTTACAAAATAAGGCCAATTATAAGTTTCCACATGTTGTAATAAATCAAATTAACCCTTTCGCGGACGGTACTCGATCACGTGGTATATGTAAGAATGACACATCAATTCTTCGTACAAAATGGTTAGACGTTTATTGACGTCGCGTCGAAAAAAAAAACAGAACAATTTTGAAATTTTCATGCGTTGTGGCGGAAAGACGTAGCTAGTACAATTTTGTATGGCGAGTCAACGTGAGTATACGGTCTGCTTAAAACAAGTAAATTAAAATAGACGTGGTAGTACGTTCTGTCACCACTCGTAGCTGTCTTGGAACGTATATACACGCCACCGCCCATGAAAGGGTTAAAAAGGTAATAGACCATCTTTATACAGTACAAAATACAGCAGCTTATGTTCTTCTTAACCTGGCAAAAAAGGTTGACATAAAGACTGCTTTAGTAGCTACCATGGTTTGGTCGCATCGGTCTTGACATTTGGAATAATTTTTTGGGGAAACTGCAGTTTAAAAGATAAAATATTTAAAGCCCAAAAACGTTGTCTGAGAGCAATGTGTCATATTAAACCTAGAGATAGTTGTAAACCACTGTTCAAGTCATTGAAAGTTCTAACTTTTCCGTCTTTATATATTTTGGAAATGGCAGTTTTTGTAAAAAAGAATAAAAACCTGTTTCCTAAGGTTACGGACACCAAGAAAGGTCCCGTCAGAAGTCAGTACAAAAACCTAGCTATAAAACAGCACTTCTCCAAAAAAGTATTTTTTGCATGGCTCCAGTCATATTTAATAAACTCTCAGATAGCATAAAAAATGTCACACTGCAACAATTATAATAACAACTGATATGCACAAACATAATAATAATAGTTATAATACAATATAATTATATACCAAATGAAAGACAGTAAATGAGAATATTGATTTAATTAAATTGTAACTCAGCCCTCTTCCTCTCTCCTAATTTTTTTGCGTGCCCGACAGGGTCCATATTTTGATCTTGTACCATTTTTATTTTTTACCATCTTTGTAACATATGGAATGCAATAAAGAATTGAGTATTGAGTAATTTAAAAGTAAACTAAAGGCTTTCTTGGTACAGAGGTGTTATTACTCGTTAAGTGACTTTTTTAATGACACTATGTGTGACATATCAACTGTATAATTTTATTGATATTACTTAATTCTATTGACATGATTTAATTTTATTGACACTATTTAATTTTATTGATTTTATACCGGTTGACATTTTTTACCGTCTCGACCTTCATGTGGTGTGTTGTGTAACTAGAATAGAAGGCAGGAAGGCCTTCAGATTCATCGTAGGTGACTAAAGGAGCGCGGGACGCGGGTGGACAGGGATGCGTGTGCGGCTCGTGCGCCTACGAAAGATCAATGAGGCCGCCTATCGGCCGGCTTCAAAGGGTAGGACCGCGCTCCGAAATCAATGGTACATGCCGCGCATTGAGTAGGGTGCGTATGATTTGAGTTTCGATGGATTTTATTTATTTTTTTTTGTTTTTTTTTTTCCAAATTTCTGTTTTTGTTGTTCTAGTATGAAAATGTTACTTTAAATGTGTAGTATTTATTACTAGATCAATTTAATTACATGTTATTCAAAAATAAAAAAAAATAAAAATTTCTATGCCAAAAGCTTCTATTCCGTTCACCTATTACCCCCATTTTTTTTCAAGACGCTAAAAAAAGTCACCCAGTATAATTTTATTGACATTCTTTAATACTCCTTTGTGCATGACCTAATCTTGTAATAATAATTTATTCATTGATTAACTTTTTCATAATTTTGTTCAAGATTTGTTTAATTATTTGTAAAAAAAAATTTGCATGCTGAAACTCAGGCAGAATGTACCCATCTCATTTTTTTTTTTTGTAACAGCTATATTGTAAAATACCTGCATTCTATGCGAATAAATGAAAAAAAAAAACCGCTATGCAGACAATTTGATATCGTTAGTGTAGGTACTTACGGAGGGTAGATACAATTTAAAGTCATTAATCTAAAATGAGACCTCTCAGGCGACTTAGGGGCTTACTAGAGAATGGCTAGCAGCATTCTCTATGCATTATACCACAATAGGTCTTCGAGCGCCAACCCGCCTGCCAAGTTTGGCGATTAGGGCAAACCCACACCAAAATACTTAGAGGAGGCCTATGGACATGGATGGCCTACAGTGGATGTATTTCGGTTGAAATGATGATGATGAAGAATCTCAAATATATAGTAGTAAACTAGCTTTTGCCAGCGGCTTCGCCCGCGTGGAGGTCGGAAAATATCCCGCGGGAACGTACTACCGGGATAAAAAGTACCCTATGTCCTTTCTCAGGCTCTAAACTATCTGTGTACCAAATTTCATTTAAATCGGTTCAGTAGTTTTAGCAGGAAAGCGAGACAGACAGATAGACAGAGTTACTTTTGCATTTATAATATTAGTTTGGAGTTTGGATGGAAACTTGTGTAATTTTCCAACAACAGTAATTATGTTTTTCATACAAATGTACGGATATTGTTGACTTACTCGTCGTTAATATCAATTCCTGTTAATTGCCAGGGAAACTGATATTTATTCTTTTTAATTAACACAAGCCTGTGTTCCCTAGAATTCTCTAGGTCGGTAACCTAGGAAAATCTCCGGGTGAATGATACTAGCTGATCTGGTCTAATTATTATTATTAATCTTCATTATCCTACTAATATTATAAATGCGAAAGTTTGTGAGGATGGATGTATGTGTATGTGTATGTTTGTTACCCTTTCACGAAAAAACTACTGAACTGATTTGGATGAAATGTGGCACACAGATAGTTTATAACCTGGAATAACACATAGGGTACTTTTTATCCCGGTAGTATGTTCCCGCGGGATAATTTCCGACCTCCACGCGGGTGAAGCCGCTGGCAAAAGCTAGTATAGTATAAAACAAAGTCGCTTCCCGCGTCTGTTTAGATCTTTTAAACTACGTAAGGGATTATTATAATGCGGTTTTCATCAATAGACAGAGTGATTCAAGAGGCAGGTTTAAGCTAGTAGGTAATTTTATTAAGCTGAAAAGTTTGAAAGAAAAGAAAGCCAAAAAAAAACCTTTATTCTGCACAAACAAAACGCACAATATAAAATAGTAATAAAAAATACATACGTACAAAGTTGCCACAAGCCCCGTATTCAAGTTTAAAAAGGTTGTACAATGGTTGTGCTTGGTTGAAGGCGCTAATCTCAGAAACTACTGGTTCGAATTGAAAAAATATTTTAGTGTTTGGTAGCCCATTTATTGAGGAAGCCTGTGGACTATATAACATCACGCTACAACTAATAGGAGCGGAGCAACAATGAAAAATGTTGCAAAAACGGGGAAAGTTATTCCTCTTGAGAGCTTCCATTACGTGCGCTGCGTAAACGGTTAAATTTACGCAAAATTCATGTATGACGGAATTGTTCCTCTTAAAAAGTTTTAAAAAAAACCGCGATATCATATGCGTATCTTTTAAGGGTCGCTCACTATAACGTTTTTAACCCATTAACGCCCAAATAAAAACCATTTATAATTTTACATAAACAATGTTTAATATCGTTTATAAAACACTTGAATTGAGACACTATAAAGAAAAAAGAAACAAAAAATAATGGTAAGTTGTATTTATGGGGGTGTACTAAGTTTAGTACAATGGGCGCTTAGGAGTGGTACTGGGCAAACCATCCTCTGTCCAGTCTTAGCGTTTTTAGGTACTTGTCACATGCTGTTTTTACCTGGTTTGAACACACAACACATCTCAGTTGGATCAGTATTTTTTTTTGGGTTATGCCCATATTTTTTTCTACCTTCTCCGTCAAATTTAGAGAAAGTTTGTCGTGTTTTATCGTTGTTTTTGGCTCAAATACGTTCGTGCTATGTGTCTGCGAAACGATAGCTGATCCACACGATCATCTGGATTTGCAATCCAGTATAATCTCCACGCAGTTGAATTGGTCATGTCCACCATATATGTAAATCAAACCCACCACCACTTCTTTCCTTTTACCCCAATTTGAACATCTTATCATTGGACGTAGGGGCCATGTATTATCTGCAAAATGCAGGTTCCTTTTTATTTCCAAGAATCTGTTTCTTGAAATGCACTCTGAAACTAATGGTAGACATACCGAGATCGTCATCTAAGCTCCAATATTAACTTTCAGTATGTAATTTATGGCAACCAGTAATTATAAGAATACCCAATAATTTACGGAGTTCCTCTTTGGTAAAAATGTATTGTGCCTATTGTTTTGTCCAGTATATATTGCGATTAACGTTGCGATAAGCTCTAGCACTTAATCGTCAAGGATAACCGAAACATTAGAACGTCGTTCTTCAATAGACATTTGATCTGTAGTAGACTGAGAAACGGAGTAAATAGGCACACATTTTCTCGAAGTTGGCACCTCATCAATAGTTTGAACTGTTCTTCTCTTTGGCACGTTTCGTAAAGCAGATGATACGAATGTTGCGAGGGGTTCATCATCATCGCTGCTCCGTTCAACTTCAACGGCAGTGGTATGTCTGCGAGTAACAACTTCTATGTAGCCGGGAACATCTTGAGGTAATCCATGTTCGTACAAGTCGTCGTCTCCACCTTCCTCTTCATCGGTGATAACGTCTGGATTGGGTGGTAGCATAAACACATCGTAAGTAGCATCATCATCATCATCGCCATCTTGGCTAATAATGTCGTATATAGCTTCTTGTAAACCAAAATAGTTTTTTTTTTTTTTCTTGACTATGTCGGTTTGCCATTTTGTACTTTTAGATGGTTTTATCTTGCCCTGAAAACAAAGTGACTGAAGGGTCACTAATAGAAGAAGAAAAAACGAACAATACATTTAAAAAAATTGGTTGCCTGTAAAGTCGGTATACGGGCGAAAGTTTTACGTGACAACGACTTTGAGTGGTGGGCTAACTGTGCTCGAGTGGAAGGGACGCGTGCCTTTCACTTTTTATGTCTGTCTCTCTCGCTCTTAGGCGGGCTAACCATGCCCGAGTGGAAGGGACGCGTGCCTCTCACTCGCTCTCATTGTGAGCGCATAACGTGAGCGGAGCGTAACGCAGTTTCTTGAAGTGTCACCCGGCAAACCAATTTATAAGACGTTGTCACGTCAAAAAAAACACGACTAATAAGCATAGCACACCAAATACAAAACTGTCTAACTATACTACCATAACGTACCTCAAGCGCCCAGTGTACTAAAGTTAGTACAGTAGCACATTATGTGTTATAGCAGAAAAAACTTTACATGAATTTAACATTTCGATGTATTTTATATTAGAATATGGTGTTATAGAGTAAACAATGAAACTTGTTAACACCTTTTAAAGCTAAATCTTGTATAATAAAATTAACAAATACTTACCTGCAGACATGAAACAAAACACTGACCCATAATGAGGATTACCCCCAAATTATTTAACAATCTCGATTTATTTTAGCTATTTGCTTAATGCATGGATTTCTAATGACTGTTTAAAAATGTTGCTAGAGTGAAAAGACGTATTACATTAGTATTACCTTAACTTAAACTTGTGTACTATTTATAGTACGGCGGGCGTTAATGGGTTAATTGTAATCAAATCTAAGTAGGTATTATAAAGCTGAAGAGTTTGTTTGGTTGAACGTACTCGTACTTGAGATTCAAGAACTACTTTAATGTTGGATAGCCCATTTATCGAGGAAGTATGTAGACCATACAATATCACGCTAGGACGGTTAGGAACCGAGCAAAAAGAAAAGGTTACGAATACAAAGACCTTTCACGGACAGGCGATTCGATGCGACGGGTAGAGTCGGGGGAGCAAGAAATTTGACACGGACGAAGTCGCGGGCAGAAGCTAGTATCTAAAAAATAGATACACTTCAGACCCCTAACCCGACATGTCAAGTATGCAATTCATAAAATCATTGTCACATGCTCATGAATTTAGAACAATAAATAACAATTGGTATCAAGTGAGACAATTAATAGGACAATACCAAAGAGTTAATGATTTAACCTGATGATAAAGAAATCAGTTACAATATGCCATCTGTTACTAAAGGATCTAGTATACGCAGTTAGATCTAAGCATACTCTTTTTAATTTTTGTCACTACATCTTCTTTTAAACCACACCGTTCTCTTATCACATCATTCCTCAGCCTATCATTCACAGTCACACCACACATGCTTCGCAAGGAACGCATTTCCACAGCATTTATTCTACTTTCATGCTTCTTTTGCCACATCCAAAGTTCACTTCCATACATAAGCGTAGGCACCAGTACACCATTGTGAACAGCCAGTCGAGCCTTATCGGACATCAACTGGTTGGTCACAATCGCATGTGGAACACCATTTAATTACAATGACTTCACAAATATCGATAATATGAACTTCGGGCGTTTAAGGAGTATAGTTTGACTGGCCTATTAGTCTAGTGGTTGTGACCCTGACTGCTAAGACTGAGGTGGTGAGTTCGATTCCCTCCTAGAACAAATCTTTGGGTGATGAGCACAATAATTTGTTCTCTGTCTGGGTGTAATTTATCTATAATAATAGGTTGGGGAAAAAGTTTCTTCGCATTTTTTTAAGAAAATTCAAAACATTTTTTAATAAAGTTTATTTACATTTAACTAAAGTATGTAGGTACCATTTTGTTCGATAACTTTTTTCCATCTTGTAGGTAGGGACATGATCCCATTGCTATAGAAATTTTGGGACTTCTGGTCAAAATACCGCGACAAGTGGTTTTGGCAGTCCTCTCGTGATGTTAACCTGACACTGCCTAAAGAATTCTGAAGAGACCGAAACAGGTGGAAATCTGAAGGTGCAAGGTCAGGACTATACGGCGGATGCATTAACACCTCCCAGCCAAACTCTCTTAATTTTTGTTGGGTGGCTAAAGATGTGTGAGGTCTAGCGTTATCATGATGAAAAACCACACCCCTTCTGTTGACTAATTCCGGCCGCTTTCTCTCAACTTCTTGCTTTAATCTCATCAGTTGTTCGCAGTAGAGTTCAGAATCGATGGTCCTGCCTGGTGGTAACAGCTCATAATGAATAATGCCCTTCCAATCCCACCACACACACAGCATCACCTTGTTGCGAGTTAACCCGGGTTTCGCCACAGTCTGTGAAGCCTGACCGGCCTTTGACCACGACCTTTTTCACACGTTCTTGTCATACGTGATCCACTTCAGCTTCTTCAAAAATGGTTTGGTTTCATTACGTCGTAATAAAGAATCACAAATGAGTACATGGTTCATTAGGTTTCTTTCAGTGAGCTCGTGACGTACCCAAATGTCGAGCTTTTTTGTGTACCCAGTTTTTTTCAAATGCGCCAAAACTGTTTTGTGGTCAATTTCCAGTTCTTCAGCTACGTCGTAACTACTGGTATGCCGATCTTGCTACACTTTTTCAAAAATGGCATCCATTTTATCCGTAATAGGGCGACCAGAGCGACGTGCATCTTTGACATCAAAATTTCCGGATTGAAAACGCTTAAACCAAATTTGTGCTACTCTCACAGACACTACACTAGGTCCATAAACATCGCAAATTTTTTTCGCGGCTTGCGTTGCATTTTTACCTTTTTTGTAGTAAAATTTTAAAATGTATCGAATTTCTTCATTAGATTCACTCATCTTGACGGTACGAAAAACAAATGAAAATCACACATTTTCCTAATTTGAATTTGGAATAATGTTCTTTAAAATTTAAACTTTCAATGATACCAAAACCAGCCAGATACAAATAGTATAGCCAAAGAGATTTTATTACAAGTTCATACATACTATAATGCGAAAAAACTTTTTCCCCAACCTAATATGTATGTATTTAGAAATATATAACTATATTATCAGTTGTCTGGTTACCATAGTCCAGGCTCTGCCTAGTTTGGGATCAGATAACGGTGTGTTGATTGTCCTAAGAAATTATAGTTACAGTGTGTATCATTTTTAATTTTTTTATTTGTGACATTTTCTTTTCAATGTTGCCCCATGATAGTTTTCTTTTCTGATTTTATGTCAGTTCCGTCAGTTTTTTGCACATTAAAAATGTGTTTTACAACTTCTACATTGCTAAATGTAACACTTCTATCTCTGAAAATACATGATTTATCTTCTTTATAAACTAATCATGTACACATCAGGATATGGCATCATAGTTTATCTAAGATATTTTTTAATCACAGATACAAACATTAATGTGGTCCCATTTCTTCCCGTGTGTGTTGTAAGAGGCGACCAAAGGACTTACTAGAGAATGGGCAGCAGCGTTCTTTATGCATTTTACCACCATACTGCGATCGCCAACCCGCCTGCCAAGCGTGGCGATTATGGGAAACCCCCACAAATTGGGGGAGGCCTATGTCCAGCAGTGGACGTCTTTTGGCTGAAATGATGATGATGGTCGCCGACAGGTCGAAATTCGACTATGTTAATAAAATTGTTGTTTAATTAAAGTATTTCGAATGCATTTTTATATCAAAATGTTATCTTTCTGCACTTCTTCTTTGTACAAACTTTAACTGTGCCTTTTTTTTGTGTTTGGGAAATCATCAAATAACGTCTCCCGCTCTAGGGTGGAGCGGAAGGGCGTGTCAGACTTTTACTGACTAAAACCCCCCCGTGTTCCTTCAGTTGCCCATATGCCAGGGCCACGGTAACTCTTTCGAACCGATCTCGCGACCCTGGCAGGCAACTGTGCCTTACTTCGTACTCCCCGTAATTTTTGTCCGCGTAATTTTCGCAAAAATGGGTACAAATTTTTTGCCTGACGTATTAATATATCGATAAGCTCAACAAAATACTTGTTATCATATTAGTATTTGGGTTAAGGACAGTTTGCTAACTTTATCCGATAAAAAATATGTCCTAGATTATATTGCTAATCTCAAGGTAAAACAAATATCATAGCAAAAACGATAATAACGAGCTGTCACGGAGAGGAGGCCTCTGTCCCAGCAATGGCAACATTATACAATGTTATGCACTTTTTAACACCGGAAAATTTAACTAATGTATCTATATTTTTTATCCCGGTGTTAAAAATAAAAATGGATCCATCTCAATGTGAAGACTAAGTGCGTCTGCCAGGATCGCGAGATTTGTTCGAAAGAGATACCGTAGCCCTGGCATATAGGCAACTGAAGGAACATGGGTGGGTTTTAGTCAGTAAAAGTCTGACACGCCCTTCCGCTCCACCCAGAGCGGGAGAAGTCAATTGATGATTTCCCACCCAGAAATAAAAAAAAGACTAAGTGCGTGTCTTTAGGTTTATTTTTCTTCTCCTTTAATTTTTATCATGGTCTGACAATTTCAATAATTTATGCTGCCTACACAAATGTCCCTTTTTTGGTTTTATTCGTCAAATTGTTGAGCTCCTTAAGTTCTGAGTTGAGCAGCATGATCACTGATCTGTATGGTTCTTTCCTCAAAAGACCATTTCAGACACCAACCCACATGGTCTGACCAAGATTATGTCTGGACTTTAAAAGAGACTGCGACCTCTGAGTTTGTTTCGGCCTTTCTTCTCAAAGTAGTCAGATAGGAAACGCCGACCTCATCTAGTTTAAACGAATATGATTGACGTGTAAAACTGTTTGTACAAACCTCATCATTTAATAAGTAGGAACTATATCAGTATATCACAAATTGCATAAAAGCATCCGCATCTCATACAAATGCACACGGAATTGAATTCGCCTTCACACAATGAGCTGAAGTTGTATGACCTCTGTGTCGATATGTGCAGTTTAGTACTTAATTAATATTATTGAGGCTAGGCTATGACCCGGACTAACTAAAGGTCATTGGACACTAGAACTATGGGAAATCTCGTATTATTTTCCATTTTCTACCCATTTTAGCTGTTTTAGTACAATGTTACGGAGTCGTAGATACTTGTATAAGTCACCGTCAAATTGTAAATATCATTAGATTATCATCTATCTAGCGAGATTGTGAACCGTTAGATTATAATCTCACGAGATAGATTGTAATTTAACGGTATTTACAATATTACGATGACATATACATATCAGCTAATTAGCTGATAGTGTGTCTAACTAAATAATAATATACAGGACACGGGGCAATTTTTACACGTGCAAAGCGTCACGGGGCATTTTTAGCTAACGGTATACACAAAACGACCCGATCTATTTATTGTATCGTACGCATCCCATACAAATACACACGGAATTGAATTCGCTTTCACACCACGACCTGAAGTTTAGTCAAATAATTGAGACTAGGCTGTGACTCCGACTAAGTAGCGGTCTGGGTATTGGGATCTAGAACTCTGGTGGAATTATGGAAAAATCTCGTAATATTTTCTATCCATTTTAGCGGTTTAGTACGGTGATACTGCAGTATATACAGGATAATTTTTTATCCAGTGCGCAAACTGTAACCATGAATTCAGCATATCATTCTAGACCCCCGAGCGTAGAAAATTTTCGTCGGTTATGCAAAATAAAATTCAGCTGTTTCATAGAAAAATACTAGCCTACGGGGTCAAAATGTATGGAACAGCTGATTTTTTTTTTTTGTATAACCGACGAAAATTTTCTACGCTGGGGGGTCTAGAATGATATGCTGAATTCATGGTTACAGTTTGCGCACTGGATAAAACATTATCCTGTATAGTTATTTATTTTATTCTATTAGGGACAACAAACAGCAGTAAGTACCTATACAAAAAATGATCACAACACTACTAACAACGTTATCCACAGATTATTTTACAAAATAGCTAGATGTTAAAAGATAAAATCGATACAACTTAATCTAGTGTGATGTATAAAGGACATTGGGCAATTTATACACATGCAATTGGTAATTTCAAAAGGAATCACATAGCCACCGCCCGGCTCCATCATCAGATCAGCTCCATATCATAAGAATATTGCATTGTCAACCGATTAACATTTGTATGCAAAATTTCAGCTCAGTCGGAGACCGGGAACTGTGTCAAATTTAGATTGCAAAATTTGACACGATAGGACACTAAACGAAAGCTTTTCGCGCGTTCGTTGTGGACGAGTATGTTTATAGGTCAAAGAGGTCAATCGTCGAACCCGACTCGGCTGGGCAGCGTTCGGGTAGCTGCGCAATATCTTCTCGTTCCACCTTCCGCAGTGTCCGTCTTCTTTGACCAGTGTGTGTTGCCAGTGATGACCTATGGTACTGAAACGTGGCCCCTCACAATGGGCCTTACTAGGCCCACATAATACAAGAGAAGTTATATTTAGGCGCAATAGTCTCTATACATATAAATAAAATTGAAATGACTGTAATTTCAAATTAAAAGCTTTTCACTAATTGCATATGAAATACATATAAATAAAATTGAAATGACTGTAATTTCAAATTAAAAGCTTTTCACTAATTGCATATGAAAGTATCAAAGTATATACGGTATTTACATCAAAATTAAATTTTTACCATTTTTGTCTGTCTGTCTGTTTGTTCCACCGAATCTCTGCAACGGCTGGACCGATTTTGACGGGACTTTCACTCGCAAATAGCTAATGTTATAAGAAGTTACATCTGGGTACTTTTAGTACCGGTACCACGTCCATTTTGACATCCACGCAGGCGAAGCCGCTAGCACAGGTAGTCAAAACTAAAAAGAGAGAACGTTCTATTTTGAGCTGGTAACCGTATTGTAAATAAAAATTAAGTATCGACTACCAAATAAAGCTATTAGCACGACTGCCATATGTTGCAAGTCACGACGCACGATTGACCTAAATAAAAGGTTTTTTTTTTAAATCTAAACGTTATTGAGTTTTCTATATAATGTAAATAGATGTGAAAAGTTGTTTTTATGAAATATTAACACATTCATAATTTCAGCTGTAAGACGACCACGGCTAGACATAGGCCTCTCCCAATTTGGGGGATTTTCCATAATCGCCACGCTTGGCATGCCGGTTGGCGATCGCAGTATGGTGGTAATAAAATGCATAGAGAACGCTGCTGCCCATTCTCTAGTAAGTCCCTTAGTCGCCTTTTACGACCCCACGGAAAGAAATGGGGCAGTGCAATTCTTTACGTCTGACTCGGACACAACACCATATCACCAGGTAGGTTATATATAGGTAGATATGCATAGTACAAAAAAATTGCCACTAAGGTTAAAGTCACAGGTCTCTATTGCTATCTATCAGGCACGAATCCAAGCCTGGCTCCAGGCTGTTGAGAAATAACAAATGGAAAAATCACAATTATACTGCCACATCTAAGGATTAAACCTTTTTTTGTAACAATTTAAAACAATATTTTGAATACTTCTGTAATTATAAACTCATCAATTTGACTTAGTTCCAATTTATATCAAATATTTCTCCACGACGTTCCTTCACATTTTGCATAAATGCTAAATTGGACCTAATTGGAAATTATGAGTGGAAAAATCTTTTGGTTCCGTAAATGCAGGTGTCATTGTCTCACTGGGAGTGTGATTAATAGTTTATTGTGTTAAGTTTTTATTGCACAAAACGATGAGTTCAATTTCGGCCATACTCCATAAACACCGGTAATTACCGCAACAAACTTTATGGTCATCACTAGTGGTACAGACTTCAGCACATCAAGCTACTACAATCTGTCAAATTTCTTTTTATAGATTTTCAACCTTATAGCTAAAGTATTAGGTTCAAGATTGATTTGAAAAATTGTCCATATAGGGTAGCTTGATGTGCAAAAGTAACCCTACGTCTGATACTGTCCAGTTCGTTAATTCAATGCTTCCCCTATTAGGTATAATTAGTATGCTGATCGTACGATAGCGGACAATTACCCCCCTTGATGTCTCGTCTTTTGCGTGACTGTACGACACATGCTGACTTGCATAGCAATTAGTACACACGGCTACAGGTCAAACTAAACATTTCCAGTTTTAGCTGACCTCGCATTGTATAGGTTTTTCCTACAATGAGATGTCAGCTTATACTGGAAATATACAGCTTGACGTGTGGCCGTGCGTAAATGGTACGCCTAGCGTGAAATAACGGGTCTTTACTAACATGGCCTGTTATTTTAAAGTTTTTTTTTAGTTTACGATTTACGTAAGTAACAGTTGCTTTTGCACGCGATAGTTTTGATAAGATTATAACATAACTGGTCTAAAGAACATAAATTATTGGGTTTTTATTTCAACCATTGTGTTTTCGACTTTGATTGTCATATTTCGCCCACACTAGTGTCTGTCTATTTGCTACCTTTTCAGGCCTTAACAGCTGAGCTGTTTGGCTTGATATTTGGCACACAGGTAGACAAGAACTGAATTTAATTGTGCACACTTAATTGTGTAGATAATATTTATTTTTTCTTCTATGACACTGTTTTACATTCTGTAATTACTGTAACTCACACACTGACAGTTTATATGGGTAGTTCATATAATTGTTTTTTTATTTTTTTTTATTTAACTGCTTTTGTTAATTTATTTTTATTTTCTTTTAATTTCATTTGTTGTGTATATGTATCATTTGCATTGTTGTATATGTAAGCGGGCACGCCCTTTATGCCTGGAGGGTTTAGTAACTGCCGGGGTCACGTGATTGTTCTAAAGAGA
Organism: Aporophyla nigra; assembly: GCA_947507805.1. Lineage (NCBI taxonomy): Eukaryota > Metazoa > Arthropoda > Insecta > Lepidoptera > Noctuidae > Aporophyla > Aporophyla nigra. The sequence continues at coordinate 3,998,621 of OX382320.1, forward strand.
TACCGTGACCCTGGCACATGGGCAACTGAAGGAACACGGGTGGGTTTTAGTCAGTAAAAGTCTGACACGCCCTCCCGCTCCGCCCAGAGCGGGAGAAGTCATTTGATGATTTCCCATCCAAAAAAAAAAAAAAAAAAAAAAAAAGGGTTTAGTAAGGTTTTAAGTTCTGTTTACGATTTTGTTTCATTATTCATTTCAGCTTGAGTTTAGTTTTCAATGTTTTGTTGGTATAATGGCGTGTGCTAGCTGACATATGGCGAATAATGTACCTATGTTTTGTTTTATTATATTAATAACTTATACAATATTGTATAGAATCAAGTGCTTCTAACTTAACAGACAGCAGTGCTGCTGGGGAGTTTGTTCCGCCACTTCTCCTTCCCAGCCAAAGCACTAGGAAGTGTCGAAGGGCGGGCGTTTTGGGGGGACTGTCTTATGTGACTTTGACGTTCAAAAAGTGCTGACTCTCAGCCTAGTTTGAATAAATGACTTTTGATTTGATTTGATTTGAATTAAGCTACTTTTTTCCCGGTAGGTAGTGCGTAGTAGGTATGTGCGTTCCTGTGTAAATTATTATTGACCTCCACGTGAACCAAGTCGCGGTCAAAAGCTAGGATAGCATAATCAGCCTACGATGTTCCCACTGCTGGGACATAGGCCTCCTTTTGATAGGCCGTAATCCACCACGCTGGGCCATAGCGGGTTGGTGGATGTCACATATCTTCATATTTTTGGTTCTCGAACATGCCAGTTTACTCACGGTGTTTACCTTCGCCGTTTTGAGAGCAGTGGTGATGAAATAATTTATACTAAGTGCCAGTTTAGGTAAGTCGCGGCCGTTACCACTGGGCCACCACTGAAAAATGGCGGAAAATCTAGTATATAGGAATCACATAAATCAGGCATGATTGTCAATAGGTTGACGCTCTTCATACATTTGCCATAGTTGTAGGTAATGATTACCTGCCAGTTTTACTGCTTCTGAAATCGTTTTCTTCATCCTGAATTTTGTCCTCCACCAATTTAAAGATCAATTGAGATAAAAGTTTCGCTGACTAAACCTACCACATAAAATGCTCGCTTTCCTTATAAAGGCCACGCTCTTCACAAAGCATCAAAGGCTCATAAATCATTAGTCAACAGTCTACACAATTGAACATTACACAACTCTGACCTGGCACGTCCATTCATCCTGCATCAAGACGAATCCGAAGCTGTTACCGACCCCATTACAGTAAATTGTACCCGACTATATTTAGAACGGATAGATGCTAGCGCGACTTGAAACTGGTTTGAACCGGATTAAAAAGGATCTAATGATGTTGTGAGCAGACTGGGCCTGTCACCTTTGACTTTGAGTTTGTGGTAGAAGACAGTGATTGGAGGAATGATCTTCGATGTGTACGGCATATTTAAACTCTTAGACCAACTTTACCCATTAGTACTGTTCTTAAATATATCTCAATTACTAAACATTTGTTCAAGCAAAGTTTGCAAGTTCCTTGTGCTTCCGGACGTAAATAATAGCACCATCCCATTTCTTCTCGTGAGTTTCGTAAGAGGCGACTAAGGGACTTACTAGAGAATGGACAGCTGCGTTCTCTATGCATTTTACCACACTGCGATCGCCTACCCGCCAACCAAGCGTGGCGAGTGTGGCGACTATGGCAAAGCCCCTCAAATTGGAGGAGGCCCATGTCCACCGCCTACCAAGCGTGGCGACTATGGCAAAGCCCCTCAAATTGGAGGAGGCCCATGTCCACCGCCTACCAAGCGTGGCGACTATGGCAAAGCCCCTCAGATTGGAGGAGGCCCATGTCCAGCAGTGGACGTCTTTCGGCTGAAATGATATTGATGATGATGACATTTTACTCCTGGGTAAAGTGACTCATTCAGAGTAAAGGAAGTTAACGATACTGAAAGTCTACTTGGTGTTGTGAAACGTATGTATTTATTGATTCTTGCAAATCTTAATTTAGGTGTGAAAACGTCGGAAGACCATACTCAGGCCTTCTCATGGAGGTAAACTACAGAACGGCATCTGCTGTGATCCTTACATACAGCTTTTGCGGATGAGTACCGACCTAAGTTTATGTAAAAAGTTTTCTCGTTTGCAAGATAAAACGGGATGCACTTAACCATGCAGTAATTTTGAATAGTTACTGTAAAAAAAAACACTGGAAGGCTCTCATAGTTCGTACAATTGTACCCTACAATTATCTAACTTTTCCTCGCATTATGACGTGCAGAACATGACAAAGGTTTGAACCTTCCCACCAGTTTCCCCTCTAAATGCCAAACGTCAATGCACTTGCCCGTGAGTCCGTGATTTAATCTCATTCCTCTCGTGAACACATCCATACTAATGTTATAAGTGAAAATGTAACACTGTTTGTCTGTCTATTACCTTTTCACGCCTTAACGACTGTACGAGTTTGGATGAAAATTGTCAGAAAAAAAGAAAAGTAAGTTTATTCGGCACACGGATAATTCATGAATTCAGCATAGCTACTCATAAATACACGACTAAACTGATTTTGCTTTGCTCCCGACAAAAATAACCGTCGGAAGAATAGCGGTCTTCTATTTAAACTAACAACATTTTCTGCTTTTGGTTTTGTGAACAGCGTTCATAGGACTCCAACGGTAACTTTGACTGATGTTTAATTCGGTACGGAAGCGTATCGAATGGTTTTTACTGGCCATGCATGATGCTAGACACTTCATAGGATCATTTTATACCGGTATTACCATCGCATAGTTTCTGAAATTCACGCCAGCGAAGCTTCAGGCAGAAGCTAGTAACGAATTTATGCAATACAATTCTGTTTCTGCATAGCACTATACGTCTGTCCTCTTCTAATGCTCTCATTGGCGAGCTCTCAGCTGTAGTAACCTATTTAGAATACAGGGTCCGTTCAGGTCGTTGACTTTCATGGTTTGCGGTTTATGCAATACCGGTGTTCTACTTTCGTGCAGTGCTGATATCATGTACTATGTTTACAGTTCCATTTATTTTTGGCATCCCTGAAAATAGTTATTTGAAAGAAAAAGCTGCTTTGGATGCTATCATGCACGACATGGCTTTCACGTTTCTTCATTATAATAATAATGCCAGCGTATAACTGTCCTATACTGTCGAGCAAAGGTCTGTTTTCATTGAAGAAGGCAGGAGCATTGATCACCACCAACAAATGGCGGTGATTATAATGGTGTAATTGATAAAACTGAAGCTCTTAAATGGTCACTGTAGTCATCATTATGAAGAATTACTAACTATTCCTAGGGGAGCAACGTAGAAATCGTGAAAAAAAAAACTGCTTATACATTTTGACGAGTTAAGCGAATATGGAGAAGCAGATAATGTCCTTAAAAAAAAAAAAGATTCTAAGCACTATAATGTCTGAATCAAGACTAATAACAGTACACAATTGCGAAATTTATTGACTACGGATGCAACTTTGCACTGCAAATCACCGACAAATCTTCAATTGTAATCCAATTAGTAATAAATGCAATTTGCCGCCTGTGTCCAATGACAGACGCGTGTCCACTCGGTAAAAAGATTGGAGTATTGGCTACACAAGATCTTGTTGCCGTTTGGCTTTTTTTTTGTGGGTAGGAAATCATCAAATGACGTCTACCGCTCTGGGTGGAGCGGGAGGGCGTGTCAGACTTTTACTGACTAAAACCCACACGTGTTCCTTCAGTTGCCCATGTTCCAGGGCCACGGTATCTCTTTCGAACAAATCTCGCGACCCTGGCAGGCATCGGTCCTAGCAGACCCCTTCAGTACTGCTGACATATCTTTGAGGTCGTCTCGAGGCTGGTCCTTACCGGGCGGCGAGCTACCCATTACTCGCTGACCGCAAGCTCGCGCCTACGGTTTGCTGTTTGACTTGAGATTGAGATATCGTTCGTACAATCTCATCTTTGTTCATACATACATAAATTCTCGCCTTTTTCTCATGGTGGTAGACAGAAACTGTGGAACGCCACCTTCGATCCATTCGATCCTTACACACTTCTTTTGCCTCGATTAGGGTAATATATCTAATCATAGACACACACCGGCTGCTCTGAAGAACATCACCAATTAAGTCAAATAGTATTTCATCTTTCGGAAATTTGAACTCGTAGTCTATCGTTGTCTTCATATGATGTTATTGATTTGTGGATAAGAATTGTCTGAATTTGCATAACCAGGTGTCTATTAGACTTTGGAACACAGTCTTTTACTAAAAGTTTACCGCTAAAGAATTAAATGGCAGTTCGTATTTACAGAAGTTATTAACTTTTATTTCAATTTATTTGAGGGAGTCACCCTTCTTTTCTAGCCATATCATCTTTCCCACAGTTCTTCTATCGTTGATTTGTTCTTTCCCTACTCTTATAGCTATGTATATTCATAAGCAAAGTAATGCATAATCATACCCAAAATTTTCCTTGCAACATTTTTTCTCATTCCTTGTGCATCACATATTCACATACCATACAAAATAACGCCTATTCTTTCTTAGAAAATTCGTAGCAGGGACAGCATTCTTTCCGACCATCTACAATTTCATCCCGAAATTCTCGTTTATTGAAAAAGCTGCTTTATATTTAAGTGTTGTTGTTACATGGCATAACAAACGCAAGTATTGTAATCATAAAAGTGCTGTAACAGTTGTAGCTACGCCGAGATGAGACAACTACTATTCCTTCTTGGAAATCCGCCAATTGATTGCAGAATCGTTGAAAGAGGTGCTAACTACGAAGTTTGTTATTCTTCGAATAAGAAATTGGAGTGTTTCTTCGGAAACGCTTTTACGATCTGTGTTCATGGTGGCTTTGTTGGGACTTAAATTTGCAATGGGTGCTTAAGTTTTTATCGTCGATTTTTATTGAATAGTACTTTCGAATCTTCGTTTTTATAGTCGAATTAAAAGACGAAGTTATTTAAGTACTTTACTTAATTCGTTTCCGCTGTATTTATCAGGCTTGTGTTTATCCTGATAGTTATCAAAATTAATTATGTAAATGAGTAAAATATAGTATAAAACTATATAAAAAATACAAAATCGATTGTTGTAAATTAAAGGAACTGACCCAGTTTCCTCTATAGGAAACTGAGTCAGGATCAGGACCTATGTCCCTCATTTATTAAGAAGAAAAACACTGGCTGTTGAGCGGAAGTCGACTATGCTGGGTAGTGTAGTGGGGAAAAAATACCTACTAATTTAACTTTTACCTTTGCTGCTTTTTCCTATCTTATTTAACCTTTCTCCTTATACAATAAACAACCATCCAATCATCTGGTTACCCTGATATTTGCTAAACGCATAACCGATTAGTTTTTGCCACAAAGTCGTGTGAAGGTGGCGTTAACTAGAGTGAACCAACCCAGCAGTGGTTTTAGCCCCTCGTTGTTCATTTATTCTCGACACGACTGTGACGCGGTCGCTTGTTGTTGTTAGTTATGTTTTACTATTATATTATAGGTTAGATACTTAGTTATGACTTGGTTGGTTTGGTACGGGATTCATTTTTCTTTTGTTGCTATTTCTAGTGTAGGCGAAATTTTCAGAAAGCATCTCTTAACTTTAGAAAACCATTGGAAAGTAACAATGATACTCGTGTCTTTAAATCTTATAATTGATTTTACTTTGATAGAAAATACTAGTAAAGTTAAGAAATATCTTTAAAACTAAACGGTGCAAAGCCTTCACCATTCTCTCGTCTTATCCCAATTTAATTAGAGATGTCTCCTTCTTCTAGACTTCTGTATTAGTCGTCATCTTAGTAGTCACCCGGTGTCTAACCATATAGTCTTCAAACAGTCCAAACATCGTTTCCTTGGTCTTCCTCTTCTCTTATAGTCGTCATTCACATGCGTACCCGCCTAATAAATAAAAGAGCTCCAAAGATCTAGCAAACAACATTTCTAAAGTAGTAATAACAGTAAAAACCACAGCATTTACAAAAACACCAATTACGGTAAACCAAACCGTGAAACTGATTTCTCTGTGAACGTACGGTCCGATACGGTAGCCATTTCACAACTGTGGCGAAAAATATCACGGACAACGTTGTCTTAGGTCCGGTACTGTTCTATTATCTCTTTATAGCGCTGCACGTTATTTATTTACTAGCTTTTGCCCGCGACTTCGTCCGCGTAGATGTCGGTTATCGCGGACGCAGACAAAGTCACGGGATAAAAAGTAGTCTATGTCCTTTCTTGGGGTTGAAACTTACCCCGTATCAAATTTCATCAAAATGGGTTCAGTTGTTTAGCCGTGAAAGCGTAACAGACATACTTTCGCATTTATAATATTAAATATACAGTTGCAAGCGACTGCGTCTGCGCACCATTTTGATATTTTATTAGAAAAACCGGCCAAGTGCGAGTCGGACTCGCGCACCGAGGGTTCCGTACAAACCTGTAGGTATATAAGTAAAAGTTCACCCATCACGACAATCGAGTCGTAGTTCTGTTCTCTGTCTGTGTTTTGTTCTGTTTATTATATGATGTAACTAAAAATTTACGGTTTTCGCAATTTTTCCTTTATCTGTGCTATAAGACGTTGCTTCGTACCAAATTTCAAAATTCTAGATCGACTGGAAGTATCCTTTACGTTTTCATTCCTTTGCGAGTTTCGAAAATTTGTGGAAATTTGCAGCATAAACGGCTATATCTTTTGATTACGTTAGCTTAGAAGTTTGATTTTTTCACAGCTCTAAGGGACAGTAGTCTTGAGTTAATCGTACTTTACCGAACCGAAGAATTTGTTATTAAGTCAAACATTACATCAAATCGTTATCAGGCACCTATCAATAGGAAAGTTTTGTTTATTTGTATGTCAACAGAATGACACAGAAACGGTGTATCGTATTGATATGGACTAAGTATCAAAATTGTTACCTTGAATGAACGTTGCACTAGGAAACCCATATATTCCAATTGAAACAGAATGTTTTTTTTGTCCTTTTGACATTTACACTCTGCCCACCATCAACGAGAAAATTAGGAAGAAATAAAGAGTATTTTCGTGACTGTGGGTCTAGCTCTCATTCGCTAAGTGAGCAGAATATAAAGTGCGTTATAAAACTTCTTTCCAAAAGTTTAATTTTAAATAGGTACAGTATGCCCGACATATTAAGACAGTGTTGGTGCAATATATCATAGCTAAAGGAAAAACAACTGTATACTGCAAAATAAAATGTGGCTGTGAGTGTCGCGGTCGCAGACAGTTAGGCTTCTTTCTGTAGCCACAACAACGGCATTTCCATGAAGATCATATTCGCTTCCTTGTACTAAAGTACTTACATCGTTTCTTTCAAAAATACTAACGATCAAACAAACTTGATAATACAAAATATATCTGTCTGTCTTTATACTTTTTAAATTGAGGGAATTACAATTTTGAAGCATCTTAAAATCATACCTTTAAAATCTTTCCTCCAGCCTTAGAAAACCGTAAAAAGACTACAACCTTAAGAATCGAATAAGTACCGTACCTACTTAAAATACCCGCCTCTTTATCATGCCCACTTACCAAATCTAATTACATTTAAGGGGCACTCGTCTAAATTGCAATGATATAAACAGAATACTCAACTGTACAGCTATTTTTAGTTCAGTTATTGTGTTGTTATTCAGTTAAACTCAGCGCTTTGAATAATTTGAATAAACGGCACGCTTTAAAATTAAGTCTTTGTAATAATTTACATGACTGTACTAGCAACAAGATCATGCTCATTTCAGACTAAAAGATAGTTTTATTAACATATACTACTACTTGGAAACGGGCGATGAACTAACTCGAGCTGCAGAAACCGGATTGCAGAAGTTTGAAATGAATTGACGCACAATTGGGCGAAAACGAATATGTAAACCGATTATTTTATCTGGTTTGTTTGGCCGATCGACTTAAGATTTAAATTAATAACCCTTTTTGGTGTTGAGCGTATATAGGTATAGTTAAAAATATATCAAGTGTTACGAATCTAAATTGTTGTGTATCCATTATTTAAAAAAAAAAGTCTATCGTAACTTCTATTTCGAAATAAAACGTAAAAAACGAATCGAAACGATATAAACATACGCGTCACAGCACTAGCGAGCCGACCATACGATGCACCGACCCGAGCCGGCCGCAGCCTCTGCGAACCGATTCCAACCGGTTTTGATCCAATCGAGGTGCGCGCCTCACTCGCGGCCAATCAGCGGCCATTACGCCCAGTCGCTCGCGCTCCGCCGCCTGTCACGTACTCCTTTGTTTCTAGTTTCTATTCACATTTATTTTTCCGCTAAGAAATCGTTGTGTTATTCATTGCAACCCTCATCAAACCGGTGTTATCCTGTGTGCAACAACGCATTGCCGAAACGATCATCGCCATTTGCGTATCGATTTCTGTGGGCAGTTGACTGATCAAATATGTTGGACAAGTAAAAATTAAAAGTGCTACGAACAGTAAAAGGACTTTTCAGCCTAGTGTTGTGGTGTACATAGTGCGAATATAATCGTGACAAATGGTTGTTGAAGCGAGTTGCAGGCCAGCTATGGTGGTTGCACGCGGACGGGCGTATCGCGTTGGATCTGGTGCATTCATCTTCTTCAACTTAACGAGGCAGGACCATAGCTGACGAGTAATATGCTCGTGCTCGAGCAAAGACTGAGTGCGCGGCACCTGGGGCGAGGGGTAGTGCTCAGTGCTCGCCTAGTGCACGGCGTAGAAGCCCAGGGATGGCGGATGAAATTCTCACTCTTAAAGGCCGAGGTCGAGATCGAAGCCGACCCGGCGACGTATAGGGAACTCGCGAGGAGGCTGAATGCAGCTAACGTTCACGTCAGACCTGCCCGTCGCTCGAGATTAGCGTAAATATACTTTTTAATTTTGTTTTTATATAGGTACACCAAGGTAAAACTGGTTGACGCAAATATTTTTGATGTTAGTGAGATATCCCAGATTATCAACTTGATTCTAAATACAGTTATGGTTCATTTGCGAGTATAGTACTACAATGTTTGTTAAACTAAACAACTTTCTACTCTTTTTTTGGGTTTTGTAGAGGATACATCACAATTTTGCCAATATCAAATAGGTACTATTATAGATCAAAAGCTGGAGATAGTTCGGTGTATAAATCATCATTTTGGAGTCATTTCTTTTTTCCTTCATGATTTGTGGTTTTAGACAACAGTGACATACTGCCTAAAACCGGTAACCTTCTAATTTAAGTACTGGTTGTTAAACTCACAGCATCATCATAATAAGTTTGTAAACATACACACACACACATAAACTCATGCCTTCGCAGGGGGTAGGCTGAACGTACAGTATGTTACCAACTACAATCCTTACACAGTCCTTTATACATTTGGTCATACATGCACTTTGCTGGCATGTCCTGAATATAATGATGTGTTATTTATAATATGTTATTTAGATGTAGGTTAAGATTTAAGGTAGGTATATGTAGTAAGTGATTTTATAGGATGTACTTATGTTAAGGATTTAGCATGTACGGCCACTCTATCGCATTGGATCGCCGATCTGTAATGGTAGGTAGTGTAGGTAAGAATTGCGTAAATAAATAAATCACTACTGTTAAGGGTATAAAAAAATATCTATGAGGTCTCAACCATTCTAAAGGGTATACTGATAGTTGAGAAGCATAATTTTGTGCAACCCCTACTCATAATTAATTTTCCTTGCATTCTACTTAATAAAGATCTGAAAGTAATTCCCTTATGAGTTTATGACAGACAATATTCTGTTGTTGCACTTACAAAAAATCCTATGTGAAGTTATCACAAAACAGTTTTTACAGCTTGCATTTAGTAAATTGAAATCAGAATCAAAATTGTAATAAAAAACCAAACAAAAGGTCAGTGGGTCATTTTGGGGGGCAGAGTTAAACAGCGATTTGTAGTGCAATTACGATACAGCCGAAACCACTGGATCTATAACCATGAAATTTGGCCCAAGAGTTATATGATGAAGATTTATCAAAAATAATTGTTTATACGGTGAAATAGGGGAAGGGAGATTGCCTTTCAGGCATACTATGAAATTATTTAATTTCTTTCTTTTTATAGAAGTTGTTATGCTTTAGATAGATTTACAGAAATTCCAATCCTGTAAAATAGTAATTTATGGCTAAACATGCTTGTAATAAGAATAGGAACCCCAATTCTTATTAGAAGCATGTAAAAAAAGCAAGTAAGCATTAAATGTTCAATTAAACATTATTAATGTTTAGTTATGTTTACTTTAAACATAGACAAAACTATGGATGGTGAAGTTACTTAATATCTGCAAGGGTCACAAGATCGTTCGAAAGAGTTACCGTGGCCCTGGCATATGGGCAACTGAAGGAACACGGGTGGGTTTTAGTCAGTAAAAGTCTCACACACCATTCCGCTCCAAACTGAGCGGGAGACGTCATTTGATGATTTTCGATCCAAAAAAACAAAAAAGTTACTTAATATTAAGTATAATCAGCCTATTATATTTCTACTGCTGGAACACAAGCTTCTTCTCTGTGAGAGAGGGACTGGGTCGTATTCCACCACGCTGGCCCAGTGCAGATGTCACATGTCATCAAATTTTGAGTTCTAGATAGAACATGCGGGTTTCCTCACTCTGTTTTGTTTCGCCGTTTTGAGGGTGGTGGTGATGAAATTAAATACACAAAGTAAAAACAACCTGTAAGTCGGGGCCGTTACCACTTACACCATTTCAATACTGCTCTTACTACTCTCTACTATAAGCTACATTTAGTAAATATTGAGTTATTTAATACTTCACACACAGAAATGTACAGACATCAATCATTTTCTGCCAGTCAACCTTTGGGTGATTTAGAGACAAACAGTGGCGCTAATTATATAAAAATACACATAAATATAGTAAAACAAATATTACTCATAAACAATGGGAAATAATAATAATAAATAGATATTAAGTTAGGGGTTATGTTAATACCAAATGAAATAAATAAACGTCAACAATCATTGTGCGCCGTTCTAGTCGATCCACCACCACTATATCAGGCTTATTGGCAACAACAGTCCATAGGTATTAAGTTAGGGGTTATGTTAATACCAAATGAAATAAATAAACTCAACAACAACAATCATATTGACCAAATTCTTTAAATGACTTTCATCCATTAAAATCATGCATGAGTCACCATCACCAAATCATAATATGCATGACTTGACCATAAAATTATGTAAATACTGTGTAATAAAAAAATGTATTTCATTCATTTTTTGACTGGCCTATTAGTCTAGTAGTTAGTGACCCTGACTGCTAAGACTGAGGTCGTGGGTTCGATTCCCACCCAGGACAAATCTTTGTGTGATGAGCACGATCATTTGTTCTGTGTCTGGGTGTAATTTATCTATAATACGTATGTATTTAGTAATATATAAGTATGTTTATCAGTTGTCTGGTTACCATAGTACAGGCTCTGCCTAGTTTGGGATCAGATAACGGTGTGTTGGTTGTCCTAAGATATTTATTTATTTATTTACTGACTGACTGACAATGAGCCTAAACTACTGGGTCTAGTATCGTCATCATCATTTCAGCCAAAAGACGTGCACTACTGGACATAGGCCTGCCCCAATTTGGGGAGGTTTCCCATAATCACCTCGCTTGGCAGGCGGGTTGGCGATCGCAGTATGGTGGTAGAATGCATAGAGAATGCTGCTGCCCATTCTTTAAGTCCCTTAGTCGCCTTCTACGACACACACGGGTTGAAATAGGATGGTGCTATTCTTTACATCCAGCTCCACACGGAACCAGCACCCTAATTGCGAAACGCACAATTTATCAGAATCTGAATGGGATTGAAGATTATTTCTAAACCATTGCGTCATTTGTTCGAATAAATTGTCGGCTCAGCAACGTAAATAACACAATGAATGTTGTTTAACTATGAATATTAAACCAATTCCTACTGATAAAAAGTTCCGCAATTACCCCTCGGGTCTGGTATAGACGCATGTAATTTTACAAAAGAGTTCCTTTTCTAACAAAAGGAAGGATTTTTTTATATTCGTATATAGGTTCTAACCCAGGTAGACACTTGGTGTACATTATTTCATCACCACTGCTCTAAAACGGTGAAGGAAAACATCGAGGTTGTGATTAGTGGTTGCCTAGTGGCAACGGTCGTGACTTACTAGTTGCAGACTGTAGGTTAGCACCCAGACAGGCGCTTTCATCATCATCATCAGCCTATAGCAGTCAACTATAGGCCTCTCCAATTGCACGCCATTCAGCTCGATTCTCGGCAACTCTCATCCAGCTGCTACCACTCTCCAATTGCACGCCATTCAGCTCGATTCTCGGCAACTCTCATCCAGCTGCTACCACTCTCCAATTGCACGCAATTCAGCTCGATTCTCGGCAACTCTGATCCAACTGCTACCACTCTCCAATTGCACGCCATTCAGCTCGATTCTCGGCAACTCTCATCCAGCTGCTACCAGCCACCCTGCGAAGATCGTCGCTCGACAGGCGCTTTACTTTCTGTAAATTATTTAATTACCACTGCTCATAAAACTGTAAAGTATATCAGCAACTCCTAAAACCGAAAATTCGAAGACGTGACATTTTACAACCCGCACTGGGTCCGTGTGGTGGATTACAGCCCACTTCCTCTCGCAGTGAGCAGGTCTGTGTCCCAGCAGTGGGAACATTATAGTCTGATTATGTCTTATGTGTTGAAATAAATTGCACGAATAGTTATATTGTAAGTCACTATTCATCATACCAAATGTTAGGGCTTTAGATGCGTAGTTCATAACATCACAATAGGCCAGAAATGTAACAGACGTAATACGAAAGGTCAAATAGATTGAACTCGAGGGTCAAATCAAAAGATTTGGGTCAAGTTAGTATTGAGCACATTTTGTCATGTGGTAGATAAATATTTTGCTGTTATTTGAAGACCTATGGTGGCGCAGTGGTAACAATTTTTGCCTTAGTCCTCGACTGAAGAGTTGTAGATTGTGGATTCGATCCTGGGTAGAGCAAAATGTGATTGGGCTTTTTCAATAGGAATTTCATAATAGAAGCCTTTTTTTTGTGAGAATAAAGGGCGTGTTACACTTTTACTGACTAAAACCCACCCGTGTTCCTTCAGTTGCCTATACCAGGGCCACGATAATTATTTTGAACGAATCCGCGACAGTCTTATCAAGGGATGTAGTCGAGTCACTGGGTCGTAAACGTCAGATATGCAGCCGCCATGTAAAATACTGGTATACAGCTTTATCCGGTAAGATTGGAAGCCAACCACAACATAATTGGTAAAAGGCGGGCAGATTTTATTCAATAATTAGGATTAAAAAAACTGACATGTTAATCTACTTCAGTTGCTAACTGTACCAGCCATTTAGCAACACCGTGAACCTACAACCACTTTAAAATAGCTTCTTATCAGTTATCAGTAAAAATAACACAATAGATAACACATACATATTATATATATTTACCTAATCTGCACCACGCCACTTCCTGAATTAAATTATATTTGTTTTTCCGCAATATCTGTAAGTGCTTTTATCCGTATTGTTATATAGAATGGGCAGACACTTTATTGGTTGGAAAGTTTTATAATGTTTATCATGGCATAATCAGGCAGGATTTATAATGTTCCCACTGTTCAAAAAATCAACAGTGATTTATTCAAACTAGGCTCAGAGTCAGCACTTTTTAACCGACTTCAAAAAAAGGAGGAGGTTTCTCAATTCGACCGTATATATATATTTTTTTCGTACCACTTGCTCAAAAAAGTGACTTTCTTTGCCACAAAAAGCGAACATAGCAATAGTCATTTTTAATCTGTTAAAAACAGGGAAAGAAAATTGTACTGAATTTCATTCATCCTCTAGGGGGAGAATGTGATTTAAATTTGGAATACTTACCGAAATTTATACTGAACTACATCTGTGTTTACACCATAGAGTTTATATATAAAGCATTATACATCTTTTTGAAAAAGGAATACGCATTTATTATGCAGTTATGATTATTAAATAAAATTACGAAAACCGACGAGGCTGCGGCGAGCTTTGCTTTTCGGACAAAAAATATTAGTCTAGGAATTTGCCGCGTTTTTGTTTTCTTCAAATACATAAACGTTAAGTTTATTTTAATTTATTTTGAATAAATGCTTATCTCATATTATTATTGTGTTAATTTTTTCGCAAATGGTACGAAAAGTAGAGTATTTTCCTCGGTGATAAAGCTGTCTTAGTCTTGGGTGAACTTAAATCCCTCGCTACACTCAGGACTCATCTAAAATCCCTCGCTCCGCTCGTGATTTAAGTTTTTAACACCCTCGTTACGCGCGGGAGTAAACCTCGAGTCCTTCGTTACGCTCGCGATTCCGCGAAAAAAGACACTGCTTCATCCCCTTGGTTAATAATCTACTGTTTTTTTTAAACGTCAAAGTTACATAACAGACAGTCCCCCAAAACGCCCGCCCTTCACCACTTCCTAGTGCTGGGAAGAAAAACTGGCGCAACAAACTCCCCAGCAGCACAGCTGATTTGTTGAGACACAGGTCTCCTTTTGACAAGAAGGGTTGGGCCATTATCTACCTTGTTAGACAGTCGTTATGAGTCGTCAGAAACTCGAAAGTCTGACAACCAGTTTTACCAAGCAAGAGACTTTAAAAATTGCTCAAAGTTGGAATGATGAAAAAAAAAATTGTTGATTATTTTTTTCATTCGTTTTCGATATCGAACGCCAAGCTAAAGAATTTCCAGCTTATTTAATTTTGACCCTGTACATAAATGATTGTACTTCTAGCAACTCGCCCCTTCATCGCTTAGTTTTTTCGACTCGCGTTAAGAAGACCTCAGCATACCACAGATGGACACAAAACGACTTTGTTTGATATAATTTATACAATATGTAACATAATTAACGCAACATCTCCTACACCCCATTTAGAGTATTGAGTTAAAAGCATAATACATTGAGCAAAACTTTATTTTTCTAAAGCCAACTGTTGTTATTAAGAAAATCGTGTTGACCCCGTATTACTTCATGCATTTCAAATTGATTATTCTTGCCTTGAAATAAGATAGCATTTTCTTTTCCTCAATCAGCAGCAATCATCATTCCTCAATCAATTTTTTTTTAAATTATCTATTTTGCAATGCCTATTGCAAAATAGATAATAAAAAAAAAATCTCTGAGTTTTATTTAGTAGTAAATTATGAAGAAACTGCTTTTAGGACTTGCGTTTCCACTTTGTAGATTTAAATATTTTTGTAACATCCTTCAGGATTCTTGTAAGGTTTTGGTGAATTAATTAATATGTATTTTAGTTTTAAGCCAGACACTTAAGGCGCGGACTGACTACGATTTTAAATGCTACAACTACATGCTACAGCTCCAACAAATAAGGTTGAAAATTGAATAAATATTTGGATTGACGATGTGACTAAGCTGCGAATTGGCATTTATTTTACGGTTTTATTTAGATTATTCGGACTACACACATTAAATTAAATAATTGTCTGGTTAAAGTTTTAAAGTAATGTTTATTCTATTGAATTCTTTAAAAAAAAATGTTGTTATCGCTGAAAATACAGAGATGTTCGACGTCAAAGTTTTTTTTGTGAAACAATTTTTATTGGGAATATCAAACAATTTTTCACTATTCTATTCGGTTAGAATTTTTCTTTAAACCCTTCTCTGTCCACTGTATTTTTTGTGTCGTATATTTTCATTGCGTTACGTCATACTCGATTGTCAAAGACACCAGTGTTTTGTGAATATTGAGGTAACACCGCGCCTTAAAATTAGATTCTAAATATAGAATTCCAAGGAAACTGAATTGAAATTTAAATAGTCCAGCTCTGTTTTTAAATACTAAACCACTTGTTTTTTCTTTTGTTGCAGTGTGGTCCCTAAGTCTGTTGCAAGCCCAATAGCGGTCAGCAAGCCTGTTATACCACATAATGGTGAGTCTACTTTTTTTAACTAAAGCATACCGACCCCTCCGTGCCTCAGAAAGCACGTTAACAGTAGAAGCGCTGATCATACCGACTGAGGTAAATTTGGATAAAACAATATGTATATTGCAATTACGTGGTTACGTGGGTACAATCTCGTATAAGTAACTAGCTTCTGCCCGTGACTTCGTCCGCGTTAAATTTCTTGTTTCCCCGACCCTTCTCGTGGCGTCGTATCGCCTACCCGTGCGATTTTCCCCGTTTTTGCAACATTTTTCATTACTGCTCCGCTCCTCTTGGTTGTAACGTGATGTTACATAGCCTATAGCCTCGTCGATAAATCGACTATACAACACAAAAATAATTTTCCAATTCGGACCAGTAGTTCCTGAGATTAGCGCGTTCAACCAACCAAACAAACAAACTCTTCAGCTTTATAATATTAGTATAGATAAATATAATAATCATCATATTTCATGAAAATTCATAAAAAGTTACGATTATTTGTATAATAAAATATTAATTAGAGCAGGAAGAACATCGAAATGGGTCAAATTTGGGACGCCCGCACTTCTAGTGTTAAGCCGCTGGTCCCGTCTGTCAATTGTGGATCTTTGGCAATCGTCAGAACCCCGAGTCTCACAACCAGTAGTACCTCAATACAAGAGGTATCGTGTTACACAGTTACTGGGTTGTGGAGATCAGATAGGCAGTCGCTCCATGTAAAATAATGGTATTCAGCTGGATGCAATTGGACTGGAAACCGACCTCAACATAATTGGGTAAAAGCTATGATGACTTCCCAGAATTTGTCTACGAGCTTAGAACTTTCAGTAGCGTCCATCAAGTCCTGTAGCGTGCAGACAACAGGACACGCTGGACACGATAATACCGCATTGTTTGTGGGACAGCACCACATTTACAATCCAGAGCGCAGGGCTCGGAAACGTTATTTAAAATAACGTTTTTAAAACGTTTCTAACCGTTCTTTGTAGAGCATTTTGTTCGGAACGAAACCGAAATGAGAACATTTTCAAAAACCGGTTTATTCCGCAGGACGCGCCCGCGTACGGCTTGCGGCGTCAAGCGTGAACTTGTTTAGTTAAATTAGGTACCGTAATGTATTCATTTCATCATTCATTCCGATGCGCTTACGTATTGATTGGGGATCCTCTTCTTTTTCAGTACAAAATGGTTGACTGTCCGGTAAATCAGTAATTGGATTCACATCTGAATTAAATATCATATAATATATAATACCAATTTATCATCATGAATATGATGATAAAAGAATGGAGCATAGAAAATAGATCTGTACTGTAATGGTAGTGGTACTCACCTAAATTAACCATGTTTACCCTATCACACACTATTTCCCTTCTCGTACTCACAGATAATAATACTTTAAGGCCCTCTTGTAGTTGAAGAAGTTTCGGCGAACACTGGCCGGTCGTTGCGAGCGCTTGAGCTGCTAGATTTTGTGTATAATTGTTTCGTGGAGACAAAATGATAAGTCAATTGATGATTTCCCACCCAAAGAAAAGGGGCGGAGTCATCTGAGAATCTCCTTTTGAACAGGTTTACTTAGTTCTATTTAAAGACTTCCAGGAAAGCCAAGGTAACTGGAGTCCAGGTGCGAGATTTTCAGCAGGTTATGACGACCCTGGTTACTTATCTCTTATACGAAGACCGGGGGTATCACACCGCCAACTTCCAAACTCCGGGCTGTCATTAAGAAATTCCTAATGGAAAAACCCAATAACGCTTTGCCCAACCTTGGAATCGAACCTCGAGCCACGCTCAGCCCACGTTAAGCCGTTGGTCCTACGCCTGATCTCTCTCCGGTCGTGTCGGATTGCCGTCTCATCGGACTATGAGAGTGAGGGAAGAGTGAGTGCTCCTGTGTCTGCGCACACACTTGAACACTATATCTCCCGCGCCGAAGTACGGTCTGGAGGACTATACATCTCTTTTTTTTTTTTTTTGTTTTTTTTTTTTTTGGATGGGAAATCATCAAATGACTTCTCCCGCTCTGGGCGGAGCGGGAGGGCATGTCAGACTTTTACTGACTAAAACCCACCCGTGTTCCTTCAGTTGCCCATGTGCCAGGGTCACGGTATCTCTTTCGAACAATCTCGCGACCCCGGCAGGACTATACATCTCTTATGGTGACCGTACTTACACCATTCTAGCAGTTATTATCGGGCCGATATACCTGCTTTTTTTGTATTCATAATTAATTTTGTGAATGTATTGTTTCAGCTATTCTTGCCTCCAACAATCAAATGAAGCAGTCGTATTGCCAAGAGTGAGTATTTTACTGTTTCTTTGTAATACCAGCTTTATATCCTAGGACAGGGCTGTCCAAACTACATACCTTTGCGGGCTAATTAAATTTACTACCAAAGCTGGAGGGCCGCAGAAACAGATATTTTCAGTTTTCAAGTAAAAAAAATACAGGGTAACCATTTCTTTATACGTTTATTGGTTCTTAATTAATTAATTTATCTAATAATACACAGCAGCTCTGTCCTAGAAGATAAAGCTGAGAATTTGTCTGCGCACACTTCGAAACAATGTCATTTTGCAAACACAAGCTAATTTTTCTACTTCCTACGTATTTTTTTTTTTTTTGTTATTGGCAGTAAGATTTTCTTAAAAAATTATAATACATAGAAGGACATGTAGTAACCTTATTGGTGATGTTCTTCAGAAAGGTCAGGTGCGTAGTACTCGCGACCGGCGTGCGTGTATGACCAATTGTATGAACCTAAACGAGGCAAAAGGGGTGTGTAGAGATCGTAGCAGGTGGCGTTCCGTGGTTTCTGCCTACCCCCATGGGAAAAAGGCGTGAGTGTATGTATGTTAAAATGTAAATAAAAACACATTTCAGAGATAAGTAGTGTTTGTCGGTCAGCACGCAAGGCCGCTCGCAAATAACATAAATATAGAATTTGGCAGCATCCGTTATTCGTGCACTGTTTACATTGTCCGAGGCGTAACAAGAAATTCACGATAAACACTGAATTTTTGATATTTAGATCATGTTGTTTTAAAGTCTAACACAATAAGCAGACTATACAAGCATTCGAAAAAATCTAGTAATCTATTCTGAAAGTAGTTGGTTCCTAATTGACTACTGAATCGATTTTAGTCAATTTGAATACGGGTATTTTGTGTTTTAAATTATGCACATTGGCATACATACTGCCGATGAGCCAAAGAATTTTCGAGACAAATTAAATGCATAAAGTAATGCTGGGGTCAAAATATTTTTCTTAAAAATATACATACAATCACGCCTTTTTCCCATGGGGGTAGGCAGAAACCACGGAACGCCACCTGCTACGATCTCTACACACTCCTTTTGCCTCGTTTAGGTTCATACAATTGGTCATACACACACGCCGGTTGCGAGTACTACGCACCTGACCTTTCTGAAGAACATCACCAAATAGGTCCCTATATGTCCTCCTAGGGCGTCCCCACCCGGTGTTTCCACTCTTAAAAACATTTACTTTAAAAAAATATGCTGTTTAACACCATACTGTAATTGGAGTGTATGAGGCAAAGACATTAAATCAATAGACGGGACATAACGAACAAACTCGTAATCCAATACTTATGGCCTAGTGGTCATATTATGGCGTTTAGTCTAGGATGGCACGTCTGCATGTCAACACGCATTTGTGTCCGTTTGACAAGAACAGAAAAATATTTCTTAAATAAATATGCCGAGTTGCGCTTTACGCTATTGCAAATCACGCTATGGTCAAACGTCTGGACCTAACATCGGTTTATTTTCGCAAGTATTCTTTAATATTTCTCAGTAATTATAATTAAATAATATTCATGGATAGTTCTAGAACATACGATAATGTTGTAATAAACGCCCTCTATTGCTGAGTAGCTTTACTACTGCCTTGCAGAGATGTTATGATGTTTATCGACTTTGTTATCGATAATATTTAAATCTCTTTGGTATGAGGTCTTGAGTTAGTAGCGGCATCTACACCGTCACATACAAAGTACTCAAAATCCTGCATCGCGCAAGCAAAGTTTACAACGCAACTTGATCATACGGCTTTGTATAATTGCTAGTTGCGTGGTAAACGCGGAAAGCTATGAAGATGCCGCCGCTACAACTCTATCTCTGGGGTATTTAATTTTACTTGTCAACCCACGATTCTTTATCAGAATATCGTTACAGACATAATACATAGTCGCTTAGTTGATTGCATAAATTAAGTTGTTGTACCCTTTAAGAGTAAAATAGTGTCGATCTATCCATCTAATTGAGATATGAGAGCGGTGGTGGCCCAGACGGGTGGTGGTGGGTGGTGGTGGTATCGGCCGCGACTTACGAGTTGTCGTGTCGGTCGTGGGTTCCAACCCAGGCAGCCGCTTTGCTTGATGTAAATAATTTCATCGCCACTGCTCGTCAAAACGGTGAAGGAAAACATCGTGAAGAAACAGGCATGTCCTAGAACTAAAAATTCGAAGACATCTGGGCCCGCGTGGTAGATTACGGCCTATACCCTCTCGCCGAGAGGACGAGGACGCCTGTATCCCAGCAGTGGGAACAATATAGACTGATTCATAGACATCTGTCTAACGTATAATGTTTTGTTGTGCAGAACAAACGACGTGAAAGTGAACTCGCCGCCGTGCCACTCGCCCGGCGCCATACTGCCCGACCTGCCACAACCCGCCGAGGATCCTGAAAAGGTAAGAATCGACATATTGTCATCAAAACGGTGAAGGAAAACATCGTGAGGAAACCGAGAGATCATTTTGCGGTATAAGGCTGCCTGTCCACCGAAGCGGAGCTAGGCAGCGGAGCGGAGAAACGGAGAAATATTAATTAACCAATAGGATTGCAACTCCCTGTCCACTAAAGAGGAGCGTGGTTAATATTTCTCTGTTTCTCCGCTCCGCTGCCTCGCTCCGCTGCGGTGGTAAGGCAGCCTAAGAGTCTGATGAACATCTATATTTTCTCAACTTTACAGGAGAGCTAAAATTTTGTGAAAATCCTCTCCTCATCACACCTCACCTCTTCAGGCTTTACTAGCTTCTTATAAGAGATAATACAATTGCTTATAAAAAAGTATCTCAAAAGCTGGTAAAGCTGTAAAATTAAGATAGTGTAGATACGTTCATCTGACTGTAAGAGTCATCGCGATTTAAAACAAAAAAATCGAACACATCTACCAACGCGCACTGGAACCGCGTGGCAAATGAAAGACCACTCTCACTCACAGAGAAGAGGCCTGGGTTCGAAAGAAAACCATCATCTTTTCAGAACTCATCTTCCGATCATTTGGATTGCCATCGTGGTGAACTCACAGGTAGGCCGAACTAAAGAGAACCTGCACCCTAATTGCGAAACGCACAATTTATCAGAATTTGAATGGGATTGAAGATTATTTCTAAACCATTGCGTCATTTGTTCGAATAAATTGTGGCTCAGCAACGTAAATAACGCAATGAATGTTGTTTAACTATGAATATTAAACCAATTCCTACCGATAAAAAGTTCCGCAATTACCCCTCTGTTCAAGTGGAAATTCTCAGATGACTCTGCCCTAGAGTGTAAATTTGGTGCTGTCCCACAAACAATGCGGCATTTAATATTTTGTCCAGCATGTCCTGCTGATTGCATGCTACAGGAGTTGATGGACGCTTCTGAAAGTGCTAAGCTCGTAGACAAATTCTGGGCTGACTATATATATTTAGATGGCTATCGACACGCTATGAAGAAAAAGCAGAAAGACATTCACTCCTGGCTCCTGTAACACAGGAGTTTGTGTTGTACACACTTTTTATGCCACTAAGTCTACATACAGAAATAAAATCATTTATTGTTTAATGTTATTTCGTTGCTCAGAACTCGGGGCTGTCAAAGGAGGCGACTTCATTGGAGACTCAAGCGTGGCTGTCGCGACAACGCTTCGCCCACCACGCTGCGACGTTCACCAACTTCTCGGGCGCTGATCTGTTAAGGTTGGTATATTTCGTTGAAAAATCCTATTAAAAAACTGAACTTATAGGTCTAAAAGTTCATTAAGAATTAGTGCTGGTCAAACGTATTTTTTTCCCCACACAATGAAGATAAATGGTGCCGTCGACGCCAGAACGGGGTCGGCCGGCCCCGAATGAGGTGACCTGAAGGATGATTCTGGTAATATTAAGAACGCTCACTGGCTGATCTCAGACAGACAGTCTGTCAAAAATACGACGAGTTTTCGTACATTTTTGACATTAGATTGTCGCCGAGATGAGAATGCGCTGAACGTTTTTAATTACGAGAATTGGACTTTCGGACGCGTACCGCGAAGGTGGTTCGAGGTGGCGCGGGAAAGACTTTCTAGAAAGATTTGGGGGAGGCTTCTGTCCTGCAGTGTGACAGTATATATGCTGTTAAAAAAATTTGTTTGGACATGTATTTCAAACGGTGATTAGTACAGATCGGATATTCAGATGCATATTCTATTATTATTAATGTTGGCTAATATGGAATGCGCGTTTTTACCGTGTTTTGTGTGTTGTTTTAACTAACACATACCACCCTACACACATTATTTGCATCTGGGGTTAAACATTAATTTTAAATAAATATGATCCAAGAAACTCGGCTTTAATAAAAAATACGGATATTCAGATGCAAATTCACCTTAAGTTGAAATGTTAGTTAATATGGAATGCGCGTTTTTACCGTGTTTAGTGTGTTGTTTTAACTAACACATACCACCCTACACACATATGTATTTGCATCTGGGGTTAAATATTAATTTTAAATAAATATGATCCAAGAAACCCGGCTTTAATAAAAAATACGAAGCCGCTTCCGTGCTTTCACAGCAAAATAGTAACATTAGGTAAATATGCATCCGAATATCCGATCACTGGTGATTAGGTACCTACTAAGAAGCTAACTGAAAATGGTAATTCAAAATTACAAATGGTTCTAGAGGAACCTAAAAGAGATTATTTTCAAAGACCTATTCAATGCTACCCCCACTTGATCATAGTTCGTCGTTTTTTTTTTCTTTTTCCCAATAAGGCGTCTGGCTGTCGCCATATTGAATTTTGATCATGTCTTTAGTGACACACAAGAAAGATTCTTTTGTTATCTACCCTTATTAGTTAGTATATATGGGTCAAATCTTGCAACCTGAATTATAACCACTTCCTCTTATCCTACGGAGTTGAAATTTTACTTGTCGATTCTGTTCCGAAGACAATGCATTTTTATGATGCATGACCTGATGCTATACCCAGGATTGGCTCCCAACGAAGGAACTCCTTATGAATTATGTATTATGCTGTTTGTCTACAGGTTGTCCCGTGATGACATCATTCAGATCTGCGGCCTGGCAGACGGCATTCGTCTATTTAACGCTTTGCATGCCAAGTAAGTATTTACTTTACAGAATATACTATCTATAGCATACCCTGAATAGTCATGATTGGCAAAATATGGATAGTAGTCAGTACTATTTTAAATTTGACCAATATTTATGTGCAATATTTAACTGTTTTCTGTATCTGAATATATTCACTCTACTTCGCAATTGAACCAATAAATCAACATCACATAGTGATTGTAATTTCTAATTGAGTGCCTAAGCGTCAATTTGGAACAATTCCAAATCGACCACAAATATATTTCAGTCAGATCAGATACAAGACTAAGGTATAGTTAAATAATTATATATTGAGTCAGTATAGTTTTCACTGTAGGAAGTAAATGTGGTGCCAAATTAACGATGTGTGTCGTAAGTCCTACATCTGTAGCGTAGAAATTTTCTTAGGTTATTAAAATAAAATAATTATAAGAATAATGACGCCTTGAAGTTTTCCATTTTCATAATTATAAGAATAATGATCCCTCTACAAATTTTCAATTTCTTTCTCTTCCGGCCGATCTCGTCACATCGCAAATGGCCTGCCGGTGCGTGGTTTTTGTATTCGTGACTTATTTTTTCTCCGGTCTTAAACCTGCTAGCGTGATGTTATATAGCCTACCTCGATAAATGGGCTACCTAACACTAAAATATTTTTTTCAATTCGAGCCAGGAGTTCCTGAGATTAGTGCATTCAACTAAACAAACAAACTCTTCAGCTTTATAATACTAGTATAGATCGACTCAACCGCCACGGGGTACTCTATTACCCAAAATGAGAAAATTAACATCTACCCTCAAAATTAATTTAAAAAAAACTCATTTATTTCAGCTTTTTAGCTGTATGTGTACCATGTGTATGTAACTGTATGTATGTATTACGAATTTGGATGTAATCGGACTCGGATGCGATCAAATAATTTTCGCGGTCGGCCGGAAAATGCGGAAAATTGCGGGCTGTTGAGTCGATAAGAATATTGCCATCTCTTTTAAGTTTTTCATTTTCAAACCGATAAGAAAAATTACCCCTCTTTAAGTTTTTCAATTCAGGCTTCAGTTATTTAAATATCAAATGATACTAACAACTTTTCTTTTAATTTTCCAGACGCATCGAGCCCCGTCTCACAGTATACGTGTGTCCAGCCGGCAGCAACATATACAGCGCGCTATATCTCCACGCTTGCAGGGCGCACGAGCTATTGCATAAGCTGAACACACTTGTCCATGCTTCCAAGGTAAATATACCATCATAATAGCCCATCACGGACCACTGGACGGTAAAATTAGCCTATATCGTTCCCACTGCTGAGACACCGGTCTCATCTCTGTGAGATTAAGTGAGCCCAGTATGGTGATTGAACACCTTAGAGATTCTACGTTTTGGAATCGGCAACTATGGTTGGACTGTTGATCCTATTTAGTAACTTGACAGTTGGAGGGATACCAGAGGGGTAATTGCGGAACTTTTTATCGGTAGGAATTGGTTTAATATTTATAGTTAAACAACATTCATTGCGTTATTTACATTGCTGAGCCGACAATTTATTCGAACAAATGACGCAATGGTTTAGAAATAATCTTCAATCCCATTCAGATTCTGATAAATTGAGCGTTTCGCAATTAGGGTGCTGGTTTTGACAAAAAAAAGATAGTGAGGTGGTGCAAGAATGAGTGAACTTGAAATAATGTACTTACATGCAAACTTTGTATTTTAAATTTAATAACTGTCTTAAAATACGTTATTTACTATATCGATATTTGTATCGTCTATGGCTGCCAGAGGAAATAAAATGACTATAGTAAAAAAACAAGTAAAATGACATGATTTTTATATTTAGTTTTGTTTCTATCAGAAAAAAAGAAATAACTGTTATTAAAAATTATTACTTATTAGCTTTTGCCCGCGGCTTCGCTCGCATTAAATTCCACCCCCCATCCATTTTAGGGAAGTGGGGAGTTAGAAAGAGAAAAAGTAGCTTATGTCACTCTCCATCCCTTCAACTATCTCCACTTAAAAAATCACGTCAATGCGTCGCTCCGTTTTGCCGTGAAAGACGGACAAACAGACTCACACACTTTCCCATTTATAATATTAAGTATGGATTCTTATATTCCACATCCTAAAAACGATTTTTTAAAGTTTTATTTAATTTAAACCGTTTTTATCATTCATTCTTTACGCGAAATCGTTCACTACCCCAACACTATTAGTTTTAGTATGGTATCATTATTTTACTTTTAACTAATAAATACTAGATGGCGCTGTTGTCTAGATAACATCAACGTAAACAAGCTCCGTATATATCTTTAATTAAAAATGTTTGGAAGTGTTAATTTAAAATGAATTCTACTTTAAATTATAAAGTACGATCCCGACTATATACTCAAGTGTTATCAAAGTGAAATAATGTGAAATAGTAAGTTTTTGGACACAATAACACTCCGATAAATAAATATAAAAAAGTGCATAAATACGATAACAAAATAGTCATTGCTTATAAAGCGTTGACGCAACTGAAATAAATCAACAACAATTGTGACAAAATAACAAAAAATAAACAGCAACAACATTAATTTAAAACTTTATTCAGATATAAACATATGTGTAAGCGACTTTTGTAAATTGTCAAACATAACTAATAGACGTGTTAGTACTCGGTTCTCAACCGTTATAAAAGAAATTGTGATCGTGAAAAAAAAGTGCAAAAATAACTATCGCATGAGTCATCGCAACGACTTCTTAAAATTTAAAACGAATAAACTTCGAATATGTATCACTATTTCACACTTTACATTAACAGTTCGAATGGCCCAGTGGCTTAAGGAGCTATCAACCTACGATCACGAGGTGCCGTGAGTTCAAACCTCAGCAAAACTGGTTTACTTTTTATAAAAGATTTTATTTCATCTATGATATTAGTTGATCAAATATGAATTTCCTGGATAACATTACATTCCGCCGTACCAGAACAAAATCGGATTCAATCCTTAACGACAGTGAGGTAGTTGCAAATCAAACATTGAACGAGACTGTCACAAGTGTTCCAGAAATGTCAGACTACGAAGATGATGAATTAACGAAACTACGAAAACAAATCTCGAACCTTCAACTTGATCTACAGAGCGCTCACTTGGAAATTGAAGCTCTGTCTTTAGAAAACAGCAATCTCAAGACATTAAATGACAATTTGAATAAAAATAATGACCTCTACAGGAAAGTGACTAGCAGTCCAATCAAACTGAGAGCATCTTGCAAAAAGAACAATAATAAGAAAACCAAACAAACGCAAACTGAAATGCCGAAGTCCGAGGAAAATAAAAGTGCTACACCAATAAAACAACGCACTTATAATTTGGAAAAAAACTGCTCGGAACGTAAAAAAATATGCATCCTAAGTACAGACAATAAGAATAAATTGCTTCATATTGCAGAAAACACTTTTGAATCCTGTGAACTTTGTCACTACATCACACCTCGTGGAAGTATGCAACTTCTTTTAAAAGGCATCAGAGAAAAGCTAGCTAATTTCACTTTACTGGACTACTGCATTATTCTACTAGGTGAAGAAGACTTTAAAGTCACAAATAGATATTTTGATAATATCTTACAAATTAGACAAGTTTTGCAGGAAATCACAAATACCAACATAATAATCTGCGCTCCGACGTACAAATTCTACACTAATAATTATTTATATAATTCGAGAGTAGAAACTTTCAATAACTTATTATATCTGGATACAACTTCTCATGGACATGCTTATTTTCTGGATAGTAACAAGAATTTAAAATACGACGAAACCATGTTCAATACACGCACAGGAAGGATAAATTACTCCGGAATGAAATCTATTTTTAATGATATTTATAATTTGATTATTTATATTCAAAGTGTCAATACTGAGCATGAAATAAGTGAACTTGACTTAAATGACAAAATGCATCCTAATTACAACTCGAATAAATTTATGACAACATCTGCGACTAGTATAGAGGGGCAAAACTCGCAGTTTTTTCTGTAATACTCTCAATATTCTGCACCAAAATATTGCCGGTTTGCTAAACAAATCGGATTTATTGAGTGTTCAACTAAAAAACCTCGAAAATCAAGGAATTATTGTAGACGTTCTCTGTATATCTGAACATTTTATTGCATCTGGCCATGAAAGTTTACTGTACCTTCCTGGTTTCCATCCCGCCGCTTTCTTTTGTCGTAAAACAAATCGCGGAGGAACTTGTATTCTAGTTAGAACTGGGCATCAATTTAAAGAACTACCAGATATTGCTAAGCACTCTGTGTCAGGCGTTTTTGAAATTTGTGGAATTGAATTGACAACTCATTCTATTATTGTAATTTGTGTTTATAGGATTCCTAAATACAATTATTTGACATTTTATGATAAGCTTGACATTGTTTTCAGTAGGCTATGTTTGTTAAATAGAAAAAAAATTGTTATATGTGGCGATTTAAATATTGATACGTTAAAGAAGAATAGAATATCTTTGGAACTAGAACATTTTCTACTGAGTTACAACTTGACATTAGAAATAGACCAACCTACCCGGCTTAGTAGTAACACATGTATTGATCATTTTGCGCATAACATACGAAGAGGATGTAAAGCTGAAATTATAGATCTCATCCTTTCCGATCACACGTCACAAATACTCAGGGTTCCCATAAATAGAACATGCCGCTTGAAATTCTGGAAAATTGTAAGAAAAGACTACTCCACAGAGCACCTAAAAAAATTCCGAGAATGTATTCAAAGTCTCACTTTTAAGGATGTGTATGAAAGTAACGATGCCAACATAGCTTTCAAAAGATTTTATGAAACGTTCTCCCTATTCTACAAACTTTGCTTCCCTGATAAAATAATAACTATTCGTACTAATAAAAAAGTAAAATGGGTATCGCGTGGCATAAAAAGCTGTAGTAAAACCCAAAGAAAATTACTGTGGACATACAGACTAAATCCTATATTAAAAAACAAAACTAATTTTAAAAAATACTCCTTAAAATATAAGAAAATTATAAGACTAACACAAAAAGCTCAAAATGATTACTTTATAAAAACTTCGCAGAATAAGTCGAAAGCTACATGGCAAATAGTCAATAGACCTAAAAATAACCTTCCTAAAGAACAAATAATGACCATTAATAAATGTGACCTGACCTTTTCAAAACCTACTGACATTGCAAATGCATTTAATAATTATTTTATAGATGAAATTGAGAATAATATAAAAATTGATATGGCAATCGACAATAAATTAGACAATTTGGCAAGGCAATCCATGTTTATGGAGCCTGTTCTAACAACCGACATCGTTTCGGCTATAGGATCACTTAAAAATACAAGTACTGTAGGATTTGACGGTATGTCAACAAAGGTGATAAAATTTGTGAATGAACTTATAGCGCCCATATTAGCGCATATTATGAACCTTGGCATAGTTGACGGGGTTTATCCTGAAGACTTGAAAAAAGTTATTATTAAACCACTTCATAAAAAAGATAACAAAACTGATATGAAGAACTATAGGCCCATAGCAAAAATTTCAGTATTTTCCAAAATTTTTGAAAAAATTATTTACAAGTCTCTGTATTGCTATCTTAATAAATTTAACCTATTATGCAAGGAACAAAATGGCTTTAGAAAGAACACCACGATCAACATGGCTATTTTTGATTTTTTGCGTGGCATTATGTTGGCAGTAGATCAAAAAGCTCCTATTTGTGCAATCTACACAGATATGACCAAAGCCTTCGATTACGTTAAGCACGATGTCTTATTAGATAAACTGCGTAGCTATGGTATCAGAGGCAACATTTTAAAACTACTCGAATCCTATCTCTCCAACAGAATGCAATGTACAGAAATTACAAGAATATGTGAAAAAACAAAATTTGAAAAAAGTTTTTTATCTCACTCTAGATTGGTAAAGTTTGGTGTCCCACAGGGCAGCGTCCTTGGGCCACCTCTTTTCTTAATCTATATAAATGATCTGCCAAAGGTGACTCAACATCAAATGGTGATGTTTGCAGACGATAGTACTGCCATAGTGAAATGTATTGATCGCAATATTTATCAAGATGAGATAAATAATACACTATCGGACATAATTCATTGGCTTGATAAAAATAATTTAGTTATAAACTTAAAGAAAACCAAAATAATGCACTTTCACCAAAGAACTCAAATACCAAAAGTAAATATCAAACATAGTAACTGTGACATTGAAGAAGTTGAAGTAGCAAAATTCTTAGGTTTATTCGTTGATAAACAACTTAACTGGAAGGCCCACATAGAAGACCTGAGTAAGAAAATAAATAAATCAGCATACGCACTTTTCCAAATTGCCGGAAAAATAAATATGGATGCGCTATTAGTTGCATATCACGGTTTAGTAGCCTCAATTTTGCGATATGGTATCATTTTTTGGGGCAATTCTTCTGATAAAGATATTGTTTTTAAGGCACAAAAAAGATGCTTACGATCAATGTGTGGTCTAAAAATGGATGATAGCTGTGTACCATTGTTTAAATCGCTAAAAATACTTACGTTACCCTCATTATATATTTTTGAAATCAGTGTTTTCGTCAAAACAAACATGAACTTATTCGAGAAAGTGTCAACGTTGCGAGATGTTGCGATTCGTAGCCAATATGCAAACTCCTTAAGCAATCAGCGTTGTAAGACTGCTTTAGTGAGAAAGAGCGTTTTAGGCATGGCACCACGCATTTACAATAAGCTACCAGATGCCATAAAAATTTTGAATGTTACGAAATTCAAAAAAGAATTAAAACAGTTATTAATTGAAAAATGTTATTATACGACTGATGAATTTCTAAATGATAAATTAATTTAGACTTATTTATTTATTTGACTGGAGAAACCATTTTTAATTGAATATTGTGACTAATTATTGTAATTTTTTTTTATTATTTTTTTATTCATTGACTGTTTATATCATTCCACATTGTGACATTTACAATTTTTGTTTTATGTATGTACCATCACTCTATTAATTTTGACATGGCTACCAAATAATTAATTTTAAATCTCGCATGAATAATATTATTTTTTTTCGCATGCAACCATATTTGTACGCCTCTTGGCATAACATAGCGACCTATGAATTTTAATGTAAGAACTGTATTTACTACCTATGTTACACAAATAAAAAATGATTATGATTATTATGATTATGATTATGATTATGATTAACTGTTACTGAATAGGATTAAAAGTGCAACCTTAGCTTCAACTTTCTGACTGACTGACTTGAACAATTCAAAAGTGCCTTTAAATAGATTAATTGAAATAAATTACTTTGTGAGTGACACATACGATATTTTTTTCAAGTGAAATGACTTCAGTGCTTATTAAGAAAAGGTGAGTCACGACAAGCATAATGTGGTGTAATTTCGATTTTGTTCAACTATATCATATCTCACTGTATCGTATCGAAAGCGGTGGTGACCCAGCGGTAACGGCCGCGACTTACGAATCCTAAGGTCGTGGTTCGAAACCAAACAGGCTCCTTACTTTGTGTAAATAATTTCATCACCATTGGCTCTTATAACGGTGATGGAAAACATCGTGAGGAAACCGGCATGTTCTAGAACCAAAAACTCGAAGACACGTGACATCTACCAAGTGCGATCGCCAACGCGCCCGCCAAGCGTGGCGATTATGACACGATGATTGCGACGCTTTACTTTGTGTAAATTATTTCATCACCACTGCTCTCAAAACGGTGATGGAAAACATCGTGAGGAAACCGGCATGTCTTAGAACCAAAACTTCGAAGACATGTGACATCTAACAACCCGCATTGGGCCCGCGTGGTGGATTATGGCTCACTTCCTCTCACCCAGAGGAGGCCTGTGTCCCAGCAGTGGGAACATTATTATAGGCTGCTGATGATGATGATGATGGTTACGGGAGGCCTATGGCCAGCAGTGAATCATCATCATCATTTCAGCCGAAAGATGTCCACTGCTGGACTTAGGCCTCCCCCAATTTGGGGGGCTTTGCCATAATCGCCACGCTTGGCAGGCGGGTTGGCGATCGCAGTATGGTGGTAAAATGCATAGAGAACGCTGCTGCCCATTCTCTAGTAAGTCCCTTAGTCGCCTTTTACGACACCCACGGGAAGAAATGGGGTGGTGTTATTCTTTACGTCCGGCACCACACGGTACAGCAGTAGATGTGTTTGGACAAAAACTATGATGATGAGAAAAACCTGTGACACATTCTATTATTTATTTTTTATATTAAACTCACTATCTTCTTTGTCCTCAGGAATGCGAGACAGTACTAGTGTCGGGCCCGAACGGCGCCCGCGTCCGTCTTACGGACGACCTCGTCCGACACATGCCAGACAACTCTACGTACAGGCTCGAGAGAGTTGACGACTGCAGCGCTTTACTTCTGTGCGCTACCAACAATAATTAGGAGGATGTAATGGAGAGACCCACAGAGCATGGAGACGCCTTGGGGGCCATCCATAAATTACTTCACACGTTAAGGGGGGGAGGGGGTCGACGAATTGTGACATTGTGTGACAAGGGGGTAGGAGGGGCCCTAAATTTTGTGACGTCACATTTCAAAATTGAATATACATATTTTAAAGTACTATTAAACCGCAAAATATGAACTATGAAAGAAAAAAAAAATGTTTAGATGTAAAATTGCAAAATATGTGTCACTAGGGACCCCCCCCGGGTCTCACAAATGTGACCAGCTGTGACAAGGACGGGGGGTCAAAAAAATCATGAAATTTGTGTGACACAATTTATGGATGGACCCTTGGTAACCCAGCATAATCAGTCACTGTTATGTTCCCGCTGCTGGGACACAGGTCTCCTGTCTGTAAGAGGGTGCGGGTCGGTAGATGTCACATGTCTTCGAATTTATGGTTCTAGGACATACCAGTTTCCTCACGATGTCATCCTTGACCGTATTTAGAGAAGCGCTGATGAAATAATTTACACAATGTAAAGTGCTTGTTGACTCAGGTAAAACCAGTATTATTAACACTTTCTATAAAAATCAAATGTCTCTGTCTGTGAGCGTCACAAAGGCTGAAAAGCCAATTGCCAAATTCTAGCACGAATTTAGTCATGGCGTCTCTAGTTGCTTCTGTGCTCTGTAGATAGATGGATACTATTTGATACAATAAACGGTTTACACCTTAGAATCATGATAAAATGGAACGGTAATACTGGATAAAAATTAACCAAAAATTATTTGCTTATTATGATTTATAAACCCCAAAAACTGCACAATACCAGTATATCTTATAAAAAGAAAGATATAAACTTCTATGTTTATAAGTTTCTATTGACAAGTAGTAAGAAATGTACTAAAATTGTAAAGAGTGTCGCCGATGTGTAAAAATAACATTCAGCTTTTGTCTAGGGCAGAAAAATGATGCTTCGTTCAGCAAAAGGTGATGTAATTATTAAAAATGAGATTATATACCAAATAAAACCCCCTTGAAAGGAATTTAACCCAGAATTTGAAATGTAAAAAAAGATTTATGTGCAATGTATGTTGAGAACTGATTTATAGTAAATCGGTTATTATTATGATGACTTGACTTTTATGTATTATGTGGGAGAAATTAGATGTCCCTTGGATTCATTGGCAAAATTATGAATATGGTGAATTTGATTGTTCCAAGAATGACAATGTTAGGCGTTCCCATCGATGGGGTACAAGTCTCCTCTCGGGGAGATGGAGTGGGTCTAGATCCAAACCGAGAGCCCTGTGTGGGTTGTTGGATTGCAGATATATTCAATTTTTTTTGGATGTAAGACTTAGATTCGTCACTATGTTGCCTTGAACATGTTTATCCCATTGTAGAAACATGTTTCTGAGGCAATGTTGCAAACGTTTCCCAATGAATAGAAGGCGTAAAATTTTCCTATTCACTGTGCTAGCAACTCATGACTGTGGTCTGCTTGTTGGAAAGTGAATAGACCACTTTAGACTTGTCTTTTTAATTATTATTCAAGGATATTGACAAAAAAAAAAAAAGTTTTCTTAGAACAACTTTTACTGTCGAACCAAAATGAATAATGTAAAGCTCTGGTTTTTCAATCAAGCGGAGAATGGTCATACAATAACGGATGTCTAACTACCGAACAGTTTTTGACACCTGTCAATTATTGGTGAAAATGACAGATTTTCATGACAACCGATAAACTATGACCGAACTACTCTCCTGGACAACCAAAGCTTTAGAAATAAATTATGGAATAAAAAGGAAAGTTGTTTCGAATGCAGAGAGAGGCCATGGAGTATTTCTTGTCATTAATTTTCACCTCATTTATCATTCTTACTCAAAAACCTTAGATTATGTACCCGGTACCCAGCGGTAAATGACACATCGAAATTTAGGACAACGGAGCGTTGTCTCTTTCTAAATTTTATATGGGTCATTTTAACTCTGTGGTACTGTAAATCTATACTTTTATCGTTTTTTAAGAGATTACGTATAGTTTTTGACCGAACTATTCTTAGTTTTAAATACTCTTTAATATTAGTTATGTATTTTTACAATCATGTAAACTAATGTAAAATTAGAAGTTACAATGGGACCTTAGTATGGGCGTTTCATATGGAGCCGAGAATCCCGATTTAGCGTCGACCACCCAAGCGTTACCAGTTCAGTTTACACTTAAAAAATATACAAATACTGTCGAGAAAGATCTCCAAATGGCAATATTGTTTTCAAGTACAATGTGACGAAAAATATTTTAAATTATTAGTTTACATTGTTGTAAATTTGGTTAAGTGAATAATTCCGTATTATATCGTGCAGTTTGCACCTTAACGTATTTAGCTGGTAATTGACCTGTAAGTTTAATGTCCTTTACCCGTAAGTACCCCTTTGAAGGGTAAAAGACATTAAATTTTAACGCATTGTAACATTTTTTATAAAACCATTTGTATATACAAAACCCGGTCTGGTTACAGATACGAGTGTGATGGTCTACTAATGTGGCGATATGTCGGTAATATCTAAGTTTCCTATATCCAAGTTAAATATGTATGTTTCAAACACAATTATTCCGGAATAAATTCTCTAAATGATGGTGAAAACCAAATCTAAAATCCATTGTCTAGTTTAAAAGAACTAAACGGAAAATGACTTTATTTTGTCCTATTTAAAGATGTCTATGGGATTGTTAATCATCATCATTCAGGTTAAATACGTCCACTGTAGGACATAGGCCTCCCCCAAGCACCGTTACTTTGACCTGTTCTGTGCGTCCCGCATCCCATGGATTCTTGTTAATTTCTCAGAGGGACAATTCCCGTAAAAATACTGAAAATGCCATCTCAATCTGTCAGTTCTCTTAATTTCCAATACTGATGATATTGCAGGGCAGTCGCCAGTGTTTATGTGAACCGATAGCCGTGGGTTATGTGTTGATTATTGTTTAGTAGTGAGCAAGACCTAAAAACCGTAGTTATAAAACCTCACAACTCTGTTCCTCGCAGAGTTAGGCAGAGGTGACCCACAGCACAGCAATATTTCGTGTATCATGTAACAATGGACGAGCCTGAATGTAAACTCGTTTTGTAGAATGAAAATCTTACTTACCCCTGCCATATTCCAAATTAATATGCAATGCCAAAATAAAATGAAGGTCTCGCCATAAAATAGATGTCAATAAAATAAGGGCAGCTACACACCATATTATATTAATTAGCTTTAATTCAGTTGTTATGTAATCACAGATTATAATTGTTATTTAGGTACGTGTAATATAGCGCCTATCGGCGACCATGCATGTTTATTGTAAGGAAATGATATTTTTTTATTTCAAATAAGTTTCGAGTTTTTATCGTGACGTAAATTACTAACCTACCCTTGCTGAGACTAATTAATTACCCAAGAAGTTACTATATCGTTACCTTAAATAAAGTTTAATGTCCTTTACCCGACCAAAGGGTAAATGACATTAAACTTAGGGTAAAAAAGATTAATAGAAATAAAATTATTATCAGAATCTTAAATGATGATAACTACTCACGTCATCATAACTTCACGCCTGTGCTCTGAAGGGATGGGCAGATTTATCTAGTAGATACATCCACGTCTTGAAACTTATTTAAAAACAAGTGCCTTAAAAAATGGCCGAACACGACCTCTGAGGTTGGCGCTGTTGCATAGCGGAGTATTATGTTAAAGAATATTTTATAAGATTTTATAATTATATTAGGTATAGTGTTGGAATAAGATATTATGTTGCATGATTTAGGTTAGTCAATGTATTAAGTATGTAGTTAATAAATGTATAAAAGACCATTTTTTAGTTTCTTTTTGATATACAAACTTCCTGACCGTGGCGCTGTGTAGAAATGTGCTCGGAGAGACGACGAACAAACATAAACTCAACGCTTTTTCCCCTTGGGGGTAGGCTGAAACTACAGAGCCTGCTACGATGCCTACATACTTCTTTTGCCTCGTTTATGTTCATACATCTGGTAATATACGCACGCCAGTCGCGATTACTAGGCACCAATATAAGAAGAACACCAATATCGTCACTATACAGAGACTTAGATTTTTTTATTATTTTTCTGGTAACTGTCGCCACCTGGCCTATCAACCGTTTTCGGCTTGACGTTGATTTTTGGGACACCCTGTATGTTCTAGAGCGTAGGGTACGCCCTGGAGTCCGGTGTTGAAGCAATTGATAACTCGCATTGAATATTTATGGCATGGCATAATCAATCCATAATGTACCCACTGCAGCACACGTAGCATGACCACCATAGTACCAGTTTTTTTCGACGAACGTATAGACAAAATGACATATTGTAGAAAGATGTCTACCGTCTTATGCAAGGCGATGTTAAAACTGGAGAGAAGAAATGTTTCTATTCTTCAGTCGACAAGTCTGCAAACCCTAATTCAATCCCATTGACAAACTAATAAAAAAAAAAATTAGCGCATTCATCTTAACCCTTCTCTTGGCAAAAAAAAAAAAAGGAATTATTTGTTTTTTTTTAAATTTTGCTTTTGAGGACAAGTATTGATGACTTAGAAAAATCAAAAAAAAAATACAGGGTGTTTACTTTTGGAGATATTCTATGTATCTCATGAGATACATTGCCAAGTATCTGTTCTTTTCTTCACATTAATCAATGTATCTGAGAGGATACAATGCTCAAATAAAATAAAACTCAACATAAAATTTAAAAAAAATATAATCTGTTTTACAGAAACAAATTAAATTCCGGTATGAAAAATTAAAAAGCAGTTCCTATTTGGTAGAAGACAAAGTCTTAAGCCGCATTTAGAACACATAGCAGTGGTTTGTCCTTTAATGCATAACTTGCACCTCCCCTTGGTACTGAATATTGGGAAATGTCCAATCTGGTCATATCTCACACAAGGTGTGGGTCTTGGCATAACAGGGGCTTTAATTTTTTTAGCTGGAGTGGGCCCTGCCACGTCTAATTCATCTAATGCAGTCTCCTTTTTGTGCATTAGTAAACTTTGTACCAACTGATAACGAAATTTTTTTAGAGGCATGTATTTTTCAGATCTTGTGTGCCTGCGATAAAGCAACCAGCTATTACTGACACACATGTCCAGCATTTGTGAAACTAGGGGCAAATACCAACGGTGACCTTTTAAGTTGGTTCTAAAGCAGGCGATGAGCATGTCCGTAAGGTCTACGCCACCCATATGCGAGTTGTAATGCTTGATTATTTCAGGACAGGGGACTGCACACTTCTTCTTTGTTTGTTTGCAGTAGCGTTGAATTGTAGAGACTGGATGTGCCTCAACATAGCTGCTTGCAGTGGTCACGCATTTATTATCATGCCACTTTACTATGCAAATTTTGTTGCTATTGCAAACTATCTGGGAATAGGACCCTCTGGGTTTCTTTTTTAACGCTTTGTCTGTAGTCACTTTTTTCTCAGCTCCCCGTAACCTATTTGAACGAATAGTTCCAAGTGAGAATATACCCATCTCCTGTCTTAGATAATGAATTAATTCTAGACTAGTGAAGAAGTTGTCGAAATAGACCACTGAACAAGCAGGTTCTGGAATACTCTTACATAAGGCTACTACCACTTTAGCGCCTAACCCGAAGCCAGATTCTAATGCTGAAAGTTCTTCGTAACGAAATGTGTCGTCACCCCCATACACAATAAAATCATAGATGAATCCAGACACGCCTGCTCTAACAAATATTTTGAAGCCCCATTTCTTTGGTTTACTTTTTATGTATTGCTTCCGATGTCCGGCTTTTTTCCCCTTATAGGGCACCATCATCTCATCAATGCTAAATCTTGTTTCATGAGGAACTTTTAAAAAGTTTTCGCGTAATTTTATTATCAGTGGTCGGATTTTGAAATAACGATCACCGTCATCTTCTAAATTATTATTGAAATGTATGTAACGCCGTATTTGCTGAATTTTTTTTAATGACATTACACTAGCTATTGGTTCATAACGTAAATCTTGGGACCAGTAATCCGTGTAAGCTGACATATTGACGATACCCATGAACAAGTTAATAGCTATGAAATCTTGAATATCTTTGCGACTAATGTTAAATGATTTTCCGGTAACTTGTGTAGAATATAAGTTAGTTTGATCGGTTATCATATCTAAGATATCATCGGTAAAAAAGCATTTGAAATATTCCAATGGGGTCTTGGGCATTTCTTCTGGAAACTCTTTGTCAATTATTTCTGCACAATGCTGAAAGCGTTGGTTAGCCCACTTAAATTGTAAGGGCTTCTGGCGAATAGGCCGCGGGCGTGTAATTAAAAGCCTTGGTCTTTTAGATCGAGAAGACGACGCTACTGGTGATGATAAGTCTGGTGTACGTGGAGAGGCTACATTTGTAAATAAAACTGACGGCGGTGGCTGTGTAACAATTGGTGATGGCTGTTGAATAATCGGCGACGGCAAAAGTGGAGACTCGGTTACTGCTGCTTGAATGGGAGTTATTTCTTCATCGGATAATAAATTGAGATTCTCAAACGAAGATGGCAACGAAGGTGGATTGGACGATGAAAGACTGTCCAACCTTGCTTCGGAGACAGGATGTATTTCAGTATCTGAATCTGAAGTCTCATCTAAATCTGATTTTCGACCGGATTTGGGTACTAAAGCTAGAATTTTTTTCGCTCGGTACCCACTCGTCGTCATTAGTCGCATGATATTCTGCAAAAAAATGAAACATTCACCACCCAAAACAAGCATAAGCACAGGATAATTATAATCTCCCCTGTAGCTTGAAGGACCGATAGTTTCATTTCTAACATGGGGAAACCATTAGAACAATAAGCAAGCAAATAGGTTATTTTTTTTCAGAAATATCTGACACAAATCTGACATACACGCAAGCGGAGCATGTGCAAAAACTAGTTCATGATATTCCCTGAATATGGCAATGTGCACCATGAGATACATAATATGGAACAAGTAATTCTTTAATAACGTGGCAGTGTGCACCCTGAGAAACATAACATGCAACACATAATTCTGTAATAACGTGGCAGTGTGCATCCTGAGATACATAACATGCAACACCTAATTCTGTAATAACTTGGCAGTGTGCACCTTGAGATACATGCACAAACACGATTAGTTTTTTACTAAATAATAAACATTTGGTTTGAATAACACACTTGATACAAATTTGTACTTTGTTAGGTATCTAAAAACAAGCAACACTCCCAGAGAAACCGTAAAAAAATAAAAAATAAAACAATATTCTTACCTCCTTGCGTGGCATCGTGTTGTCTTGGCTAACAACTTTTGATTTTAAACTTAGAATAATAACTAAAGCATAGAAGGAGGGCAAAAATAGCAACTGAACTCAATATACTTGCTTCATTTTGACCCATGGAGCCGCTTCGATGTTAGAGAAGGACATCTATACAGAAAACGTTTCGAAATTTCGTTGGTTGTCACCTTTTTGTCACTCATTATGTTCAGACTAGTGACGTGACCTACTAAATTTCAACATCGATAGAATTTACAATGCATGTGTGAATGTATTTTTTTTATGCATATCATTGTAATTTCTAGGTGCCTCGGTTATAATTACAATTTATACATTTAACATCTAAATCGTTTTTTTGAAGTTCGTTCGCTAATAACTTCTATTGGAATAGATATTACGTCTGGTTTCCGCTACAAAGTGATTCAGCAACATTTGTTATGTATTTAAATTCGTTCATCAGTTCACATTCAACAAAAAAAATTGCAAAATCTTACCGATGGAAGGTCAATATTTCTTGTTTATTTTCTTTGCGCGATGAATGGGACTTGCAGCCCCCAACCACACAAGACATTGCTCCACAGCGTCCACACACTCACTATTTGTAGTTAAACAAAGAATTCGTGCAATCTAACAGTACAAATTTTACTAAAATATCGCAAAAACATACCCAGATTACAACAAACGCATAAACAATGAACATGCAAACAATTCAAGAAGTTCAATGAACGAACTGTCAGGCATTGAAGCAAAGTACTATCAAATTTGGCCGGGTTGAATTAGAACCAATATAACCAAATGACAGTTCGTCTTGTGAAATGCCAAAAAGTAAAACAAAGAGTAAATCATTTATCTCTTTCACACATCCTTTTTCGTGCCGTAAGATAGAACGAGTATAAAAGTAGTTACAGAATTCATTTTTTAGCGTTCCTTCTATGCTTTAGTTATTATTCTAAGATTTTAAAATATAACGGTTCTGCCAACATCATCATGTTAAATAAAAGTTCGTTCAAAAATATGCACAAAATAAATTAACGAGTGACGTTTCGTTTCACTCACAATATTTTCAAAACTATGATTTTTTAAAGTTGACTGTATCTCACGAGATACATTGTCAAGAAAAGGGTTAACTACATCTCTAGCTACCTCCTCGTTGCTATGGAAAGAATGAATGAATGTTGTCTTTGTCTTCATAGAAACGCGAGTGTACGGGTCGCTCCGAGCTCAGGCAGAAGAGATGTCAAGTTGGATAGGAAAAACGTTGTCTATTCTTGATAGAATTGGTCACAGTGCACCTGCACGCGTAGCATGACCACCGTAGAAATGGGTTTTGTCGACGGAAGAATAGCCAAAATTACAGATTGTGGAAAGATTAAAGGCATAATTAAAGATTGTAGAAAGATTTGTACCGTTTTATGCTGGCGTAGCATGGCAGTTCTATCTCTATTCTACCAAGAAAAGACAAAGTTCTTTCTATGGTGGTCATGCTACGCGTGCTGCTGGGACAAAGGCCTCTTTATAAGAGGGAGTGGGCACCACGCGGGCCCAGTGCGGGTTGGTATATCATGTCTTAGAATGAATGCGAGAGCCATCTCGAAAATTGTAGCCTCCTTATTGAGCATATGAGCAAATATTAGATTTTCTGTGCGATGTTACTAAATGAATACTCAAACTCGAGTATCAGACCGCCATGACAAAGTCATACTTTCGTTATTTTTCATATCATCATTCATCATTTCAGCCGTAAGACGTCCACTACTGGACTTAGGCCTCCCCCAATTTGGGGGGCTTTGCCATAATCGCCACGCTTGGCAGGCGGGTTGGCGATCGCAGTATGGTGGTAAAATGTATAGAAAACGCTGCTGCCCATTCTCTAGTAAGTCCCTTAGTCGCCTTTTACGACACCCACGGGAAGAAATGGCAAATTTTTCATATATTTATTAGGTATTCATTAAATCCGGGCCATCTTAATTTGGTCCAACTTAAAAGATAAGAAAGATATTTTTATCTCAATTATTGTCCTTCGTATTTTGAAAACAAATGTTTATTATACGAAAATAGTGTGTATTTATTGGTTAGTTCTAGGAATCCCTAATAGATGGCGGTGTAAGCTAATTTACCGTATCGTTTGACATCTAGGTTGCGTAGCCATTCACTAGATGGCGTGGGTTGCAATTAAAACAAAGTTGGTTCCCGCGTTTGTACGCTTATATCTTTTAAACTACTCAAC
The DNA here is from genome assembly GCA_947507805.1 of Aporophyla nigra. Classification (NCBI taxonomy): domain Eukaryota; kingdom Metazoa; phylum Arthropoda; class Insecta; order Lepidoptera; family Noctuidae; genus Aporophyla; species Aporophyla nigra. The sequence continues at coordinate 4,040,009 of OX382320.1, forward strand.
AGATTTTACTGCGGTTTCCAACTTTCCATCAACAGAATGATTTAATAAGGTTTTATAAGTGTAATAGGCGGGCGAAGCCGCTGGAAAAAGCTAGTATAACAATAAAAATTTGACGTTTTGGATAACTTTTTATTAGAATTATCGTTCGATGGCCCTATAGCTCGGAGGTTCGTGTCAATGGCTCAGTCACAATATGACCACAAAATGTCGCTCGCATAAAAAAATATTTATTTATTTATTTTATTTTAAAGAAGGCTTACCTACAGACTAACAAACCAATGATATAAAAAAGTTATATTAAAAAGAAGTCTAATAACAAGCCTCCACATATAGTTAAGAAAATGTCGATAAAAAAAGTTCATAATTTAATATTAATAAGTTAACTATCCATGAAAAATGACTGTACCAAAATCCGTCTTAAAGTCGCCACACTCGTGCAGAACAGGTCCATAGATAGCCTGCTGAAACTAACTGCACTTCTTATTGAGAAAACATTCCGCCTATAATTAATTAGTCATTGCGAAAGGTACATTTAATATTGGCCGCTGACGTAATCCCTTCAGATTTGTGCGTAATGACCTAATGACAGATTAGCAACGAGTTCAGGACAGTCTATGTGGCCATTTGCGATACCCAACAGTAAACTCATGTCTCCAATACAACGTCTTATCTCCAGAGGAAGGAAGTGGTACCGTTTGCAGCGGTGCTCGTAGTCAACTGAGTATTGCTGAGCCCTATAATCTAGATAACGTAGGACTTTTCTTTGGACTCCCTCAATACGGGACTTATAAGTCTCATACTGCGGGTTCCAAACCTGAGACGCGTATTCCAAATGGCTGCGCACGAAAGAACAATACAAGATTTTAACCGGTTTAAGAGATCGGAAACAGGCCGTGGTACGTAGTAGAAAATCCCAGTGCTTTGGATGCTTTTGTAACTATGCTATTTACATTTGGATCAAACAGAAGCTTACTGTCTATGATTACCCCTAAATCTCTTATGCTATTTAGCCTGCAAATGATCTGATCGTTCAAGGTGTAACTAAAATTTATCAAAGAAGTACAACGTGAGAATTTTAGGAGAAAGCATTTAGAGACATTTAATTGGAGTTGTTACGGATGCAATATACAGGGTGTTTGGCAGAACGTTGAACATACGAAAATTGTGGATAGGTGGGGTTATCTGCTAGGGGCCCAGGGCTAAATAAATTAGGGCTGAGTAAGTAGCAGATTACCTCACCACCTCACGTTTTTGTGCAGAATTAACTCGGGTGTCATTTTTTAATAAAGTAATAACTAATAGAAGTGATAACCGGCAAAAAATCTTGCAAATTGAAATCCCTAAGTCTTCTAGAGGCGATTTTCGATCCAGTGTGCCGGACGTAAAGAATAACACCACCTCATTTCTTCCCGTGGGTATCGTAAAAGGCGACTAAGGGACTTACTAGAGAATGGGCAGCAGCGTTCTCTATGCATTTTACCACCATACTGCGATCGCCAACCCGCCTGCCAAGCGTGGCGATTATGGCAAACCCCCCCAAATTGGGTGAGGCCTAAGTCCAGCAGTGGACGTCTTACGGCTGAAATGATGATGATGTATTATATCGAAGAACTGAATCACATGCTGAGAAGAAATATTTTGCGGGATTAACTCACCATTGGTAGCAATGTCCCCATTACACCACTCGACGTCGTTACCGAAATTAAAATCATCATCCACAAGCAAAAACTTGTCAAGTGGATGAGTCAGAATTAAGTTGTTGAGACTATCTGTGAAGTTACGCAACTGAATGCTATGAGAATTACCTAAATTCTCCTTGCACAAGTACAGCGCACATATATGCAAATTATAACTAACCTGTGGTTTGTTCCTTTTAAGGATTAAAGACAGCCAAATATCCTCAGCAGAAGTCCCCCAATCCAACCTCTCAACTATTGTAAGATCATGTTTCACCGCTATCAGTGCACCACCACCACGCAACGCAACTGACCGGTTCGGGAGTAATCACGATCGCGTCTCCATGAGGTAACGTCCATCAAATAATTCACTGTTGTTAAAACTATCGTCTAGCCACGTCTCCGTAAATATAATGATATCGTAGGAACTAAGGCATACTCCGCGAAACACAATGTTCGTTTTCGTACGCAGACCACGTACGTTCTGGTAGTAGATTTTAAGCGGAGCCATTAATACATTTTTAACCTCAATCAATAACTAAAAAGTAGATAAAAAAAAACAAAAATAAATCAAGAGAACAAAGTGAATGTCACTGACGCAGCCTTTATATTGCTTAATGCGGGTAGTGGTTAAGTAAAGTAATAGACACAGCAATACACAGTGACCAGTAGAAATAACATTATAAAAACATTCGATAAAAAAAGAAACAAAAGGCGACCGACGGCCAGTACAGAGATAAGAGCACGTCGGTCGGAGTAAATTGTCATAACTGGAGACGGTTCATAATAGAAAATGTACCTTATTGCACGACTGAGACGGTTTAAATTAGCATAATAAAAAGTAACATTGCAAAAATAATATTGAATAGACTTACTCGGGCACACCGTGTAGCGACCCAAAACCAATAGGAAAACACAACTAGCACACATAGGACTAAAATTCAGTCTTCTAAATAAAATATTATTAAAACCCTCTGTGCGCGAATCCGGATCGTACTTTACCGATTTTGTACCTTTACTAAGGATTGAATGTATCGTAGTTGGAAAAAGGGATATTTAGCAAAAGTATCTAAGTCGATAAGGCGGTAGCTACGCTCCTGGAAAATATATAATAAAACAATAAATATTGCTTATAAAATTTATTAAATATTACAAAAGGCACTGTAACTTAATACTGGTCCTATATAATATATAGCGTTTATTTGTGATGGTTAAGACATAACAGTTAGTTCAACAATGCAGTTATTGCTATTACCTATTATAACAGGCTAACATTTGAAGCGACATAAAAATATTTAGAAAAATATACAGTTTTTATTGAGGAAATAATTTAAACAATGTTTCTTGATTTGCCCAGTAAGAGTTACATTTACCCCAATTAAGGGTTAACATTACCCTCATTATAAAGGCTAGGTTTACCCCACTAATGTTACCCATTGTGAGGCGAGTTTACCCCATTTATAAGGCTACTTTTACCCTCACTATGAACAGATAAGCCCCCAAAGGGAATGCCTCGACCCAAGATAGAATTAAAATTGACCCTATAAAGGGGTTTACAATACCCCGACTAATATTTAACTTGACCCCAGTCTCAAATGATTACAGAAACACTAATGACTACGTATATTTGCAAAATCAAGTGCATATTTTTTATTAATCTCAATAATTTGCAGAGATATTTTAATCAGTTCCTATTCTATTAAATCCAGAACCTGTTTCTTAATTATTGTCATAAGAAAAGTTAAAATGGAATGTTATATATAAGACAGTGCCTAATATTATGCGGGGGCGAGTTAACTTGCGTCATAAGTGTCCTTATTGAACTCATAATATAGTTTAAAACTAAAAAGGTTGTATTTACAAGCTTGCAACCTGTCTTAGTAACCAGGTACAATTAAATGTTAATTCTTAGCAAAGTTATAACAATAGTTCATGTTTTTTAGTATCGGACATATTTCTAGGGTTCATAATATAAATTTTAAGGTATTAAATCTATTAGTAGGTAATGAGTTTAGCAATCAGAAATAAATTTATAATTTTTAGATAAGAGAAAGAATATTTTTTCACATAATTTGGGTTAGATATTTTGTAGGGAAAATGCCCGATACGTTCTAACACTGTTAAATATAAAAAGCAATGCTATGGTCCCCGGCAAATCGAGACATCTTCGTTCATAAGAAATCGCCATCATTTTGTTCCTAAAATGCTACACAACTTTCAAAGATCTGAATAAAAAGATTTTAAATAAAATATCGGAATGACTTTAATCAAAGTATCATTTTGATAAGACATAAAAATGGAATGGGTATAAAATGCTTACAGTACAGACGACAAAACAGAATTTGTTCGCTAAAATATTATAATTTAAACATAAAAATAAATATTTTAAAACTGTTAAGATTTATAACTAAGATAGTTGGACCAGATTTTAAATTGGAAAAGCAAGAAATACTTCTTTTAATATCAAGTTTTTTATGTTATTTTATTTCTAACAGTTATATAAAACTTAAGGCCTCCTTTCAACCGTTATAGTGCAGCCTTACATAAGTTTATTTTTATTTAAATTCAGTCACAATTCGACTCTTAAATATTCATGCATGTCGAAAATCTTAATAATATTTTCTTGAAAAGGAAAAAAGGGAGTTTTTTTACTTACACTACCCCTTAAAAAGAAGGGTTGAGTATGATTTTGATTTATTGTAAGTAGCTTTTTAAAAGGTGCTAAAAATAATCCCTTAGATATATATTTTTAATCTAAATATTATAAATAAATTTTGCAAAAAGTATATTTTATTTTCTTATTATTTATACATAAAAAAATCTTTACACTGTGTAATGCTAGTGGCAATTTAAAAAAGCTAAAATTCTTATGAATCTCTTCTGCCACGCAAAAATCGTACTTATAAAACTCGGGATGTTTCCAAAACTTATAAAATTGGTCCAGCCAGTAGGTAAACTTATTTTTGCGTAGTCCAGAAACGTTAGTTAAAATGGAAATAATTATTAAAATCTACAATGTGTAGAAATTAAGGTTAAATTAAACTTTATTATACATCAATACGATATAAAAGTGCCAAAAAACTTGACTAAATTTCAAGTAAAAACTTGGTATTGCTTTTGAATACAATTATAAAAGTCAAATTCGTGAATAGTACCAAAGGCACATTTTGTTACATTTTTATTACTTTTTTTTTCTTAGATTTAATAAGCTTAACTTTATAATTGCAGTTTATTTTTAATCAACATTTATGGTTTTTAACGACTATGTGTGAAATTACTTTGTAGAGTGTGGTTGCTATTTTCCTGTCAGTAACTTGAATTGAAGATGAATGCTTATCCAAATAATTTTACAGAAGCTAGTGGTTGACACACCTAGACGAGTTATGGTTGCTTTTTCTTCTATCAGAAACATGGATACATATCAAATGGGTAACAAAGATGGTTAACCAAAATCTACTTTCAATACCAAATTACTATGTTAACCAACAATTTTTTGTTTTTAATCGAGGTTACTAAATAACCATATGCTATTACGGAAATAAGTAATCTATGTTTTTTAAAGCGACAACCTCGCTGAAAATCCTATTATTTTTGCTAGATTAGTGATTAAATAAACTATACAGCATTTAGGTTATATTAGATTTATTGTTCGGTTCCTATAAACAAAACAAATAGTTTTTCTTGCTAACGGGAGCATTTTTTATTGCCAAACTGAAATAAATAGATTCGTAAGAGGAGGTGGAGGGCGAAAGAGGGTACTATGCAAAGCTATATGGTTTTTGCTTCATCGTTGGTAAAGATACAAGTATTTTAATTTTCACAAATAACGGTCTCTAAATTATAGCAATATAGCCCATACATTTTTTTTGGGACTGACAGTACATACCGACCACAAACTACAAAGCAACCATCATCTTCCGCTCAACCAAGTTCTTCTGAAGCTGGTGGTTACCGGTCACCTCACGGTTGGTCAGTTGTCATAATGCTGTGGCACTGCATTCGACGGCGTCAGTTCGACGTAGTTGGCTGGCAGCATGCCGGTGCGACCGGTGCGGAGGACCTGGCCGGTCATCCAGCCCGAATCGATGGATGTCACGTTTGAGATTAGGTCGCCTTCGCGGAATGATACCTGAAAGAGTCAAAAAAATTATAATTATAAAAGCTTTTGCCGTCGTTCGGAAATTATCCTGAGGGAACGTACTACCGGGGTAAAAATTACCCTATGTGTTAATCCAGATTATAAACTATCTGCGACTTGCGCTTTGTCATGAGTTCGAACCCAGACAGGCCACTTAGTGTATTTAATATCATCACCACTGCTCTCTAAACGGTGTAGGAAAACATCGTGAGGAAACTGCCAATTCTTAGAACAAAAAAATCAAAGAAGTGATATCTAACAGCCCGCACTGAGCCTTCTTAGAGCTGAAATTTTACATATAGATTCTGTTTCGAAGACAATGCATTTTTATGACGCATGACAAGATTTTACTACACCCAGGATTGGCTCCAGACGAAGGAACTCCTTAACTGCCTACGGTACATGCATGAAATTTAATATACGCATAGAATTATGATAGTCCGTTCTAAACTTCACCATGACCTGGTTGCTGCACTCCAGATTGGCTCCAGTCGAGGTAACTCTTCAACGGTCAATAGTACATGCAAGAAATTTTTGTATAGCATGACTTGGATAGTGCAATTCGGTCGGTTCCATGATTTGTAAGAGCGTTTTGGGTTCATTGGATTTGTCATAGATACAAATATTTAAATAAGTTTTGATGTTTTAATTCTTTAAAAAGTGCAAAATAAAATTTTAATATTAAAATTAAATAAAGGAGGTTTAGAGCGTTTTAAAAAGTACTAAAAACACTTTATAAATATAGAACTGTAGGTAGTATTACTTTAAAAGTATAAGCTTTAGTACTGTTTAAAACCATGAAGACACCGTGAAGACCATGTAGATTGGTGTCTGAAATGGTATTTTTAGGAAAGAGCCACACATATTGAGTGGACCTGTCCAGTTAGTGCACATACTTGTCAGTAATCATACAGCTCACTCGAGATATTTCTAAAAATCTTACCTCATCACTGTCGCTAGCTTCGTAGTCATACATGGCGACATATACCCGCTGAAAACAAAAGAAAAACCATTTAGAACAAATTATTACTGCTGTTTACAATAAAAAAATAATAGTTAAAAAAAAAACTAAAAAACACGCTTCCATTGAAAACCAAACTAAAAAGTACAAAATAATGGAAAAAAAGCGTGGAGTGCTTTTTAAGGTATTTTTTAAATGATATCAGGCACCCCACGCTTTTTTTCCATTATTTTGTACTTTTTAGTTTGGTTTTCAATGGAAGCGTGTTTTTTAGTTTTTTTTAAACTATTATTTATTTTCTATTTTTTAGGGTATTTCGAATTTTGAGACGTATGTCAGCGTAGTTTGTGACAGTTTTTTTGCTGTCCTGGTAACCCTGGCAAGGATAATGGCACAAATTTATGAAATTATTGCATTGTCATCGGTCCTTGACAGGTGTGCAAAGTTTGAATGAAATCTGGTCGTTTAAAGTGGGTCAAAATCGCGCTATAAGGAGTCGGTTACAAACAAACATACAAATATACAAACATACAAGTGAAGCTAATATAAAGCGTGTAATAGAGTAAAAGTAATGTATACAATCCGAAGCTCTAGAGAAGCTGGCGAAATTCAAATTTTCTTACGTTATATGCAATTCAGAGGTCATTATGAGGCTGTATGCAATAATTAATTTGCCAGCAGTGGGACAGAAATAGGCTGTTATTATTATATTTACCTGATTATGATGGTTGGCAGTCTGTCTAGGCAACTCGTTGGCGAGAGGGTCAAGGTCTGTCACGCGACCGATCTGACGGCTCTGTTGCTGCTGATGTCCTGCTTGTTGGTGAGAACCTGGGGGTATAGCGTGAATATATTAAAATAAGCTCTCTTTTAGGAGGGACTAAAAATTTAGAGGTTGTCTCTTAGAACATTTCTTTAAACGTTTCTTCTAATTTTAATGGAAAAATTATAACATCTAAAGTAGTTCAAGTTTTTTGTCAAAATAGGTACCGTGTAAGTCATAGTTAATACATTTACATACAAAAAAGAGAGAAAATAATGTCTGTAGAGTATCGGTTAAAATTAAAAGAGAAGAACAAATACACAGTAAGAAAAAAAAAAAACAATAAACATTGCTTGTAAATATTTCCCAAAACCAAACAGAAAAATAATGAATAACATAAAATGAATGAAGATTTAAAAAACAACATATAATAGCAATTAAGAAAGAAATATTATAATTGGATATTTGACCATTTCCTTCAGACCTTAGTTCTTTATTTTCCATTTTTTTTTAAATCTTTAGAAATCATTTAGGGTTAGAACAAAATTGGGAAATGGTCAAATACCAAAAAAATCACGTATAACAGACAAACCTCTTTTCCCATCACTAGTGCTATTATAAATAAGCGTAGCCGACGCCCTCTGCGTATTCGGAGGCGCCCTTGGCCCATCACTAATAGGATCATAATCCTGAATCCTTCCAATCTTCTGTTGTTGAGATTGTTGTTGTGGTTGGGGCTGATTCTGTTGTTGAGCCGGGTAATTCTGATACTGAGGGTAATATTGACCCTGGTATTCTTGGTACTGAGGGTAATATGGTTCCTCCTTTTGCTTGTAGTACTGTTCTTGGTACTGTCTGTTATGTCCTGATGGTTGATGTGCCTGTTGTTGTTGTTGATGGGCAACAGACTGCTGATGTTGATGTTGATGAACAACGGGCTGTTGTTGGGGCGGTGGTGGGTGGTACTGAGTTGATGGCGTCTGGTAGTGGTTCTTGGGTGGTAGATGCGGTGGTGGCACGTTTGGTGGCAGCATTTCTGTTGCGTAGTTGTCAATTTGTTGATGGTAGTTGTCCGATGGTAGTTCTAGGGGGGGAGAGGTATTAGAAACACATGGGTGGGGATCGGAAAAATAACATAGGATTTTTGAAAAATCTTTTTGTCATTAATTTGGCTCATTATTCAGGTGGTTGCATGCGTGACTATCGAGTGAAAGATCTATTTGTCCATCCGTCGACAAATTACTATGCATTTTTAGCCTATAATGTCTCCACTGGTGGGGCACAGGCTTTAGGCCAGGTGAATAGAGTAGGCCGTAATCCACCACGCGGGCCTTATGCGGGTTGTTATATGTCACATGTCTTCAAAACTGGTTCTAGGACATGCCTGTTTCCTCACGATGTTTTCCTTCACCGTTTTTTGAGAGCAGTGGTGATGAAATGACTTATAAGTCGCGACCGTTACCACTAGGCCACCACTGCTCTACACTTCCATATTACTATTTATGCTATGCTATGCATTTATGGTCTCCATTTGTTTAATTTTATTATTGTCAAATAATACTATGCCAGTTCTTACAGGGCAAAGATTTCGTTCAAAAGGGAGTGTGTAAGTTTTTCCTTTACATAATTATGACATTTTCGTAAAGCAGGGAAATAGTTTTTCTTGTGATTTTTTTAATAATTTGCGATCGACTGCTATAATTAGTTTTACCATAACACATCTTCTGGACTGGTAGGCAGAGATGTAGGACTCCTACATTTCTTTTAATTATGTTGACTGTATTAGAAAAAATGGGTCGAGCTTATTGCTACGGGAACAAATTCTGACTCCAGGGTGCTTACTCTCGAATATAATTCCGATAGATCGCCGTTGGAATTGTCAGTCAAACGTCAGCGATTGGCTGGACTCACTGATTCTTTCTTTTTTCCTTTCTTTTCTTTTTTTTTACAACTATCACACAACGCCATCTAGTCCCAAGCTAAGCAGAGCTTGTGTTATGGGTACTAGACAACTGATAGACATACTTATATATTTCTAAATACATACATATTATAGATAAATTACACCCAGACACAGAACAAATGATCGTGCTCATCACACAAACATTTGTCCTGTGTGGGAATCGAACCCAGACCTCCGGCATAGCAGTCAGGGCCACTAACCACTAGACCAACAGGCCTGTCAAAGGGCTTGTGTGATTCTAGCCAATCCCTAATATTTAACTCAACCAACTGACGTTTGACCAATGTCGATCTATCGGAATTATATTCCAGAGTAAGCACCCTGGTCTGTACTGAGACATTGCCAATTAAAATCAAATAACACATTACCCGAACCGTCACTCTAATTGAGTAACACTATTAATAACAATCTATATCATTTTGAAGGTCATTGTTAACATATTATGTTCGAAAAATATGCGTACTCAACTACATCCATTGCTTCATGTTTTAAAAATTTGTCTGCTCAAAAACTTAAATAACACAATGAATGTTGTTGTACTATCAAAATGAAACCCATTCATTGCAGGCATGTTTGTTACGTTATCACTCCTCAGTAATCAAACCCATGAATCTATGCTCAAAAGTCACACTTGCAACCACAAGACCATCAGTTATTATGAGCATATAAAATGTATCTATAGTCTATTCGCGTTAAGAAAATAGTGACTCATCCTTGTCACTCAGGTTATCCACGCCCCTTGACCAATTAGATCATAGTAAATTAGAAAGCCCTGTTCACATTGACCAATTGAATCAGCCAGTACTAATTTACTATGATCTAATTGGCCAAGGGGCGTGGCTAAGCTGAGTGACAACGGTGAGTAACTATTTTCTTAACGGGAATAGACTATATATATTTTTTCCAATGTTAATGTTATTTTTCCGATTAACTTGTTCGATATAATGAAAGTTAGCAACATTATGGTCATAAACCTTATGATTGGACATCCCACATTGATAAGATAGTGAATAGTGCAACATGACAAGTGTCTTTTGACCAGCATGAAACCGTTAGAGCAAGACTATTATACCTATTTTATACTAGTTAACTTACACAATCAGCCTATAATGTTCCCACAGCTGGGACATAGGCTCTCGGTGAGAAGGAGGGAGCCGTAATCCACCAGTGGGGGTTGGTAGATGTTACATATCTTTGAATTTTTGGTTCTTGGACATGTCAGTTTTGGTGTCTTCGGTTTTGTATTTTCGTTTTTTGTTATGTTATTTATTGTTAAGTTATTTTTCACTTCTTTTTGTCTTTTTTTTAAGTCTTTTGTATTATAAAGGAGTCTTAAACCGAAAAACCAAACTCTGTAAGTTGTTAAATGTAATTCTTAAATCGAACCCTAATATCGTCTCTTTTGACTATAACTGTCAAAATCGTTAAATTATTCATTTAAATAGTGATTATTCTTGCTCTAACGGTCACAGCTGTATATCAATCTGAATTGATTTTTAATGTGCTGACAGACTGAATCTGGATAATCCTTAATTAATTATTGATGAGTTAATCTATTTAGGATCCACACTACCGTTATTAAGATACGTATTCTGAATGTATTTATTAGTTTATAACATCTAAGCAGTGGTTGCCAATTTACCACACATGGTAGGTATTATCTGTGGGACGTGGATGTATCAAAAATGTAAAATTATTTGTTATTTACTTAGTTTTCAAAAGACAGGAAGTTATATATATATAATATCACGCCTTAAATCCTTGAGAGCGAAGGCAGAGATGTATATAAGGGCTCCCGCAGACTGGCTCAATGTGAGTCTAGTAGTTGAAGTTTCATAGAAGTTCTTCTATTAAAGTCGCATCGCGCCTATCTGCTGGGACTAAGAGGTTGGCGACCTTATTAATTTTGCGAGGTATATTTTATCTTTTTTATATTTTTCCTTAAATATGTATAATTATTTCAATACTATCCAGATTCAGTCCAAAACACAAGGTGCCAACATAAACACATGACATCAACCAACATTGAAGCAATCATCACCAGTACATATTAAAAAAGTTGGCAACCAACTCACCAACAATTTCACCATTTTCATTGATCTGTCGTTGTTTCTCCATCTGAGCCTTCTTCTCCAACTCCCCGTGGTACGCCACATTGCTTATAATTTTAGTGTTGGCCTTGATCCTAAGGGTTTCCGGGTCATCTGCGACCTGCAAGTAAGATTTGTACTGGATTGAAGATTAGAAGCTGTTTCTTTGTTAGTGCAACTGTTGAAGGAATACCTTTGGCAGTTGCAATTGTGGTAAGTAATAAATGGTTGTCTGTAAGTAGATTTGTACCAAAACTTCTACACGTCAATAATATTTTTTAAATTAGATGAGGTCGGCGTTTCCTATCTGTATACTCTGAGAAGAAAAGCCGAAACAAACTCAGTGATGTCAGAGTGTCAGATGTCAGTCTCTTTGAAAGCCCAGAAATAATCTTAGTTAGATCATGTGAAGATTGGTGTCGAAATGGTCTTTTGAAGAAAGAACCACACAGATTGTGAGGACCTGTTCAATCAGTGCACGCATTTGTCAGTTATCGTGCAGCTCACCTCAGAAGTTAAGGAGCTCAACGATTCGTTGAATAATTCGTCGTATTGCCAAAGAAAGTATATTTCGGGAGTATATTAGTGGGAAATATATTATGTACATAGTTATGCTGCTTTTTGCGTTTAAATTAATTTCTTTTAGTAAAAGAATGAGGATGGAAATATGTCTGGCTTTGTACTGGTGAAAGGAATAAGTTTAAGTATGTGATTGGTGTTGTAAGAAGTGTGTTAGCATGTTATGGGGATGCGGAGGGTGGCCCGAGAAATTTAAATTTACTCATGTCTTTTTTCTGCAATTTGCCGGTATTAAATATATTAGTCAGGTAATTATCAGGTAATTAAATATGTTAGTCAAAATATGATTTGTGACTATAGCTAATATTATATATTTAAATCCAGGAATGATAATCATAGTGGCTTAAATCGGCAAAGCCGTTTTTTACATTGGCTAGAGTCACTTGTACGGTCAATATAAAACCAATGAATTTTTCGAGCTTTTAATATCAGATTTTTTTAATGACTGTTTATAAAGAATAATGCTGATGTAATTTACTATTCAGCAATATATGTCACGTATTGACTACATTCTATGACCATTTAAATCTTTATTTCATGTTGATAAATATATTATTTTATTAACATTCCGAATTCCGGCGGCATAAAGACCAGGGTCTAAGTTGCCGGTGGTCAGGGCTCTTGAGAGTGAAACCTCCTGACTATGCGTGTCTAGGAGTACCACTTTGTCAATAAAGCTCTCCACTATTATTGCCAATTTTATTAGTATTCTAGTCTCACTACAGTGTAAAAGCCTCGGTTCCTATTTTCAACTCTTGCCTATCATCACCAACAGCCTATCATGTTCCCACTGCTGGGACACAGCCCTCCTCTCGGTTTGAGGGAGTCTGCCATAATCCACCACGCAGGCCAAGTACGCGTTGGTAGATGTCACACGTCTTCGAATTCTTGGTTCTTTGAACTCACGACATACTGCCATTGCTCTTGCCGCTGCTTTGCCTATAGTCTATTGAATTTCACGGGCTACCTTCCCACACCCCCCTAAAGTAGATATGCCTGCCTGGAGTATTGTGAGAAGTCTGTTAGCGTGTTAATAAATATTGGCCCGTGGCCTTACTAATAAGTGAAATACATACCTGTGTGAACTTCCCCTTACTCTTCTCGAAGTCGGCGTGATACTTGACGTTGCTCTGTATCTTCGTATTCTCGGCTATTCGTTTGAGTTCGGGCGTCTCCGCCATGGTCGTGTGCTTCGCTTTCGGTACATGTCTGGAATTGTTAAAATAGTGGTTTTAATATCAGTACTTTTAATTTTGTTGATTATGTAACGGGAATATGGCTTGGTATAATCAGCCGCACAGTGTCGATTGAAAGTTATGTAACGCTTGCCGAGGTCGTTCTGTGGATGGGGGACCGTTCATTACGTATCGACCACCCGCCGTGCTTTCAACCCTTGGTCCTGGTACTCATTTCATCTTTGACAGTCATTATGAGAAGTCAGGGGCCAGAAAGTCTGACAGCCAGTCTTATCAAGGGGTTTTGTAAATTACCCAGTAAATGGGTTGTAGAGGTCAGATAGGCAATCCCTCTATATAAAATAGTGGTATTCAGCTGTATACGGCTCGATTGAAAGACGACCCAAATTTACTTGGGAATAGATTAGGCAGTTTATGCTAGGAATTCATAATTAATCGCGAGTCAATCGAAAATGAAACTATACGTGCCGAGGTCGGTCCCTGGATGGGTAACCGTCCAATAGATGTCGAAACACCACTATGCCTAGGTTAGCACGTTAATCCGTATGTCCCGGTAGTCATTTGTAAATGTTTGACAGCCGTTACGGGCAGTCAGAAGCACGAGTCTGTCAATCAGTCTTTTCAAGGTGTATTGTGGAGACCTGGGTGCTTACTCTCGAATATAATTCCAATGGATCGACATTGGAATTGTCAGTCAAACGTCAGTGATTGGCTGGACTCACTAAGTCTAGCCAATCCCTGTCGTTTAACTCAACCAACTGACGTTTGACAAATGTCGATCTATTGGAATTATATTCGAGAGTAAGCACCCAGATTGGCAATCACTACATGTATTTGATATTCAGCTGCATCCGTTTCGAGTGTAGGCTGACCCCAATTCAGTATGGAAAAAACTTAGGCAGATGATGGATGATGTAGTGTTCTGTGGTTCATTGTATAGGTAGTCAAATTGTGAGGTTTGCGAGTCATTTTCCTAGTGATTATTACTAGGTTCCTACTAGGTATATGAATAAAGTTGTTGTGACAATGCCAAGGGAAAACCAATGACGGTTTATACAAATGACGTCTTTCGGCTGATAATTCGATAGAGAACATAACATTACGGCTGCAATCGGCACTATTAATCATTATTTATTCTACAAACACGAATACATAAACACATGCAACATCACATGAATATACCATACACTACACGCACCCCCACAAAACACCCTCTCCCCTCTCATACACCACACTACACTATACCACACTCCATCCCAATTCCCATCCCATCCCCCACACACATTCTCACACATACATATAGCAAATCAGATTATTATGGGTTTATTGTTAGAATCACACACTTAAATAAAGGTTTATTTTGTATACGTAGTAACTAGTAGAACACTGACTCCTAGTTCACAGGGTTTCCCTAGTTTAGGAGGCAGGGTTTTCCACTATTTGCGCAGCCTTTTCCCAAAAACAAATTTAACTACCTATGTGAATTGTTATTGTATACAAAGGTTTTTTGTGTCAATAAACTTATTATTTTTTATTTTTTTTAATCCCCCGAAGGGTTAGTCAGGTACACTCATGGGATAGAGTTTTATAAGCCGTAGAACCAATGACCCCTTGGGATAAACGTGTTCTTGAGTGGAGACCTCGAATCGGCACACGTAATGTAGGACGCGCTCAGGCTAAGTGGAGCGACTATCTTCGCAGGGTAGCTGGTAGCAGCTGGATGAGAGTTGCCGAGTATTGAGCTGAATAGCGTGCGTTGGAGAAGGCTTTATCTAGCTGTGGACTGCTGTAGGCTGATGATGACGATAGTGTGATGACGATTCGTGATTATTATTTTCAAAATAAATATGTTTATGTTTATTTTGTTCGTGATTTTTCAGTCTATCTAGTAGGTTTTAAAACCAAATTATCAAATCGTTTTGATAGGTAGCATCTCGCTACGGTTTCTCTTTTTATGGCGAAAAATATGATCCTAAACGAGGTAAAAGGAGTATGTAAGTATCGTAGCTGGTGTTCCGTAGTTTCTGCCTACCCCCATGGGAAAAAGGTGTGAGTTTATGTTTGTATGTATATAATTCAAAAATCCGATAAAAATTGTGCTACAATTCTTGGGTTTCCCTTTTCATTTGTACATAAAAACAAAGGAATTTGTTTTAATGTAAAATAAACAAAATTCCGATCGTTATTTTCCGTAAAAAGCGATCAATAACACTTAATTGACAATTCACGCTAATTACAAAACTATTCGCTGCCAAGCGCATAATTCGCGCCGTTAGCAAAAAGTCAACAGTTTCCGCAATCTAGGCAGTAAAAGTGTGAATAATTGGTGACTAACAACTTTCATTCGGTGTGACAAAGTCACGCACAGATTTTTTAGATTGATTGTATATTGACATTCAAAATGAAAAGAAGATACTATATCCCTTTATTTAATTTTTACTAGCTGCTGCCCGCGGCTTCGACCGCGTGAATATTGGAATTTATCCCACGGTAACGTGCTCCCGGAACAAAAAGTAGCCTATGTTACTTCTCAACTATCGTAGATGCCAGTGAAGGTCCCGTCAAAATCGGTTCAGCCGTTTCAGAGATAAGCCGAAACAGGATATACAGGAGCTTACTAATTTTATCGTCAACTGCACTCTAAGAGTTAGCGGCTGAGTCTGTTTTTGAAGTGAGAAAATATATCGTTACGATAAAATTAAATTATTGAAGTGTTTGTTTCTTAAATCAAAATAAAAATGTTTTTACTAAATGCATGTAAAACTACATACATATATGGTACTTATTACAAAAAAAAAAAACGATTTTTTTTTGTCTGTCTGTTTTCTGAATTATGTTTTAACCAACAAAACCCAAAAAAAACGGCCTGTATTGTCCCACAGCAGGGCAAAGGACTCCCTTTCCTTTTACCAGCTAACTCTATCCAGAGCCAATAAGAACCAATCCCTCATGTAGGCGTCGAGTTCTCCCGCCATCTACGCCTGGGTCTTCCGCGATGCCATATGACGGGGACCCATGTTGCAAAAAAAAATAAAACGCAAGAAAATTTTAATCTTGCGCGCATCCTTAGTATTATTAGAATAGCCAGCAGTGTCCACAAACTGTTTCATATTTTTTCCTAATTCAATTTATTATTAATGTATGATCATCTTGTAATTTTCATTTAGCTTATAATATTAATTATGACCTTGCGAAGGCCGCAGGAATCCGCTGGATGCGGGAAGCACAAAACCGGTCGAAGTGGCGGAGCTTGGGGGAGGCCTATGTCCAGCAGTGGACGTCTTTCGGCTGAAATGATGAATGATGTTGAATGTCTAATTTATTAATCCGTTGTTACTAAATTTAATTTAATTTTGTAAACAGGAGCCAAGGGTTAAAGCTGAAAACCAGCGCTTAGAAACCCATTAGGGGGACCTAAGCATAATGCTGAAGTTTAAACCTTATGCTTCCAGTATTATAATAATAATAATATCTTAGGACAACCAACACACTGTTATCTGATCCCAAACTAGGCTGAACCTGTACTATGATAACCAGACAACTGATAAATATACTTATATATTTCTAAATACATACATATTATAGATAAATTACACCCAGACACAGAACAAATGATTGAGCTCATCACACAAACATTTGTCCTGGGTGGGAATTGAACCCACGACCTCAGTCTTAGCAGTCAGGGTCATTAACCACTAGACTAACAGGTCAGTCAAACCTATAGTTTTGTGTATGTGTGTACCTACTACTAGCTGTAATACTGGAGACAATAAACTTTATTCTATTCTATGCTTAGCGTCCCTAAGATCACACATAGCGTGACCATTACTAATGCCATTCACAACACATCATATATTCTATGCTAATATTCTAGTATCAACAATAGTATGCTTATTACTAAATGTATGGAAATGTAAATATGCGTAATGTTTTATAAAACGTATGCAATTTACACGAATGTTGAGTAAGGTCAAGAACTTACGCGATAATTAATTATGAATTTTATTATATTATTATCTCCCTTTATTCATTTATAGAATCTTATAAATTATATTTTTAAATATTAGAATATAAAATAAAAACATTTAAAAATATAAAAAATAGTAGCCCACCGGTATCGGGAACAGGGTCCAAGCTACCGGCGGTCAGGGCTCCAGAGAGAGGAACCTCCTGACAATGCGAGCCGTGTCCAGAAGTACCGCTTTCTGAATCAAGCCCTTGACCCAACTGCTTAACGAGAGCCTCTTCAGGTGTTGGTCGAGGCTCTTGGCTATCAACCCATTGGCTGTGACGACTATCGGCACAATGATCGCTGAGTCCACATCCCACATGTCGACATTATTATATTTATTTATTATATTATTATTATTATATATTGGTTATTATTTATTTTATTATATATTTTTATTAATTATGAATTTTATTTAAGCTTTTTCTTTACCTATTGCAGAGATGTAACATAACATTACACCTTTTTTCCCGAAAGGTTAGGCAGAGATGTATTAAAAGAATATCGAAATTTCGCCACAGTTATGTTTAAGAGCAAAATAAATAGTCATTTATTCAAACTAGGCTGAGGATCAGCACTTTTCAAACGTCAATTACAATAGACAGTCCCCTAAAAACGCCTGTCCTTCACCAGTTCCTAGTGCTTTAGCTGGGAAGAAGAAGTAGCGCAGCAATCTGTCTTAGAACAGGAAATTCGAAGACATGTAACATCTACCAACCCGCACTGGGCCCGCGTGGTGGATTATGGCCCACTCCGTCTCACCGAGAGGAGGCCTGGGTCCCAGCAATGGGAACAGTAACAGCTGCTGATGAAGTGTCACGTAGTATGCAAAGCCCGTCGATTCAGCAGAAGCTACGGATTTTGTGCTTAAGAGCGTTCACCCCCGCGCGGCCTGGCAAAGTCGCATTTCTAATGGTTTTTCGTGATTATTTAATATGAATAGAAGTAAATTTTGCTTCATCCATCAAAAACCTAAATTAAATATTTTTAATGTTGTTATATTTTTTTTATGTTGTGTAGTAGGTGAAGTAGAGAAACTTACAAATCAGCCATCGCCCCCACATCCAACACCCAATTTTTTCTGGGCCCCTTATTGTCCCCTTCTAGGCCTCCAGCACCCACAAGGGGGCGTTATCGCCCTCTTTGAGAAAGACTGATCTAGATCGTCTGCTGGTTATAGGGTATGTCACATTAAATTGAATCTGGCGCCCTCTAAACGACAAAAGTGATGAACTAAATCAATTGTTTTGTATTTTTCATTTATGCCCTGTTGGGTATCAAATAAAAGGGCTTAATTAGCACATTTCATTTGTAAGTTCAAAAACTAAAATCCGGCTACTGAAATATCACACACTAAAAAGTATGAAATAAGAAAATATTCTCATCTCATCGCAGTGGTCGTATGCCAAGTATCCTAACAAAACAATACATTTTAACAATAGCTTTCGTAAGGATAATTTCGTAAAGAAACGTTGCACGAATCAAAATAAAGGATATTTGCAAATAATAGACATTTCCTTTGATTTACAACACTAAATTGCATTGTATTTGATCGTTATCAGTACCAATAAACGTAGTTTTGTTGTAGTCTGGTTATCTTATCAGCAACATTGCCTGGTACTTTTATTCTAATATTTTGATTTACGGCTAACCCAGGTGTTTTTTAGTCGACTTAAAAAACCAGAATCCTGTCTTTGATATCGCGCTGTTGGATAAGAAAAAGTTCTATGCTGGATGTTATTATAACCAGTTATAACATAACATCAAACTTTGAGATCCATAGGAGCACCAAGGTAACCGACATAGCCTGAAGAATTGCCAAACTTAAGTGGCAATGGGCAGGCCATTTTGCCCACGAACATTTGGCAGATAGGGCCTAGGGAAAGGTTTTGGACTGATAACCTGGTGAAGGCTGTAGGAATCTGCTGGATGCGAGAATCACAGAACTGGTTGAAGTGACGGTGCTTGGGGGAGGCCTATGTCCTGCTGCGGACGTTTTTCGGCCGAAATTATGATAATGATACTTCTAGATCGTTTTTTCACCTTCAGACCTTTCCTACTCGGTCTAGTTATTTGCTATGAGAATCAGGCCAAGGTCAGCACAAGCTAACTACAATTATATCCCACCCATTGATGACAAAGAGACAGACATAATAAGTACTAATAAATGCAGAATTGCAGATCTCATAACGGACTAGGGATGGGAGAAAAGTATCGATACTGGACTATTGTTGTTATTTCTCTTACGATACCTTTTTTTTAAACTTTCATCTCGACTATTTTCCCTGAAGAGCAAGACAGAGGTAGTAGTTCCCCCTCATTTCGTAAGTCATGTTTAAGTCCCAAGCAATTTATTTAATTGGAATGCCAATCCCTGTGCCAGCCTCATCCAGGATGGGCCCGCGATAGCAACAATGTCGTTTGAAGATCTCGTCGCCGGACGACCGACATCTGTTCTTCCAGTCCATGGACGCCAGTCTATCTACGCCACTGCTCCTTGCCAGGTGCCTTGCCCAAATCTATCGAAGACTTTCGTAAGTCTTCGTATCTTGTCGTTTGGAACTCGGTCTATTAGCCTGATGTCAAGCATGGAATGCTCCATAGCACTCTGTGCTAATCTCAGCCTCCTGTGTGAGCGTCCACGTACAGCACCGTAGGCCATGGTAGGTAGAACACACTGGTTATAGAGCTGGGATTTCATGCATTGAGGAATTTTGGTCGGTCTCAAAATGTCGTCTACTTTTCTAAATGCGGCCCACGCAAGCTGCATTATTTTTGATGAATCTGTTCATTGATGCACCTTGTCGAAAGAAAGAATATGACCCAGATAGTCATATTGATATTGGTCAACAGAATCCATCTTACTACGATTTATTAACTGGGTAATGAAGACTCCGGGCTGCTACTCAGAATTTCCTAATGGAAAATCCCAATAAGTCTCTGATCGACCTGGGCACCGAGTCCAGGGATTTTTGTTCAGCAGTCATGCTTACGAGGTAGGTAGCGTACTTTACATTACGTTGGCACGAAGATTAGCTCGGTGTACTGACTTAGTAAAGATTACGCTTTTTAAAGCTTACTGTCAAAGTTTTTACACCGGTAATCTTTGGGTCAACTACTCGAAAAGCTCGCTGGATATCCTACGCGTCCAATATTATTTTTAGGATGCTGTTGCGACTGCCTCGTTTTTGCAGTGCCTCGGAAATGTTTGAGGTGAACCATACAAACCAAGGATTTCATGCCATCATTTGAAAAACAAAAACGGCCTCACTACTGAGCAGAATAAGAGGCAGTCATAATAGCATCCTGAAGGCTGTGGTGGCAGACACTTCCTCTGCCATAATAAGGCAATTTGTCAGAAGGCTTATACCCTAGCGGCCATTTGCTGAGTCCAGTTGCTGGGTGGTCTTCTCATTATTTTGGTCTGTAGATTAAGTTACTTACAATAGTGTTTTAAGGAAAACTGTTACTAACAATTTATGGATCTTAGCTGTCCGAATTAAAATGATTTTATTTAATTATTATTTACGAAATGTTTTCTGTAAAATATCGATTTTTTTTACTCGATACCGCTATCGATACTTGGAATATGTATACAGGGTGTCCAAGAACCTGGCGTCCAACTGGATTCCCACGATGCCCCAAGTTCTAACAGTACTCAGAAAAATATTTTAAAAAATCCACCCCATGTACTTACAGAATTATACTGATTTCAAAAAAAAAGGGGAAATGAGCACCCTGTGACATACTTTTGAATGCTGTGACTGCTAATGCTGATAATTTCGATATTTCTTGGAGGTTTTGTAATCTAGGGTATTGCTGTGTCTAAATAGAATGTAAAAATAAAGTACTTATTGTACCATTTTAAAATAAAATATTATTTTAACTAAAGGTGATATGGAAAACTATTGAATTTCGCAACTTTGACCGACTGTAGTGTAAAAAAAATGTACCAAAATAGTATGGCAAGTGACGTCAAATTTTGACGCGTTTATTCCTCTTTTTAAAAAGGTATAATACTTACACATTAATTTGAAAAAAAAAAATTTTGATAATATTTTTACTCAACAACCCAATTTTTACGATGTCTTACAGAATTCTTAGAAAGAAAAATTTACGACGAATTGAATCTAACCTCTAAAGAATTACTATTGTATGCTCATAAAAATAACAACAGGCCTCTCAAAAAACAGGTTAGACCGTAAGGGACGGTATGTGCATGCATCTCACCATAGTGATTCGTTATTACAACAGGAGGGAGCAAGACAGAAACTATCTTTGCGATTTGCTGGTTCTTCTTTATGGTACCCCATTATTCAGGTAAGAGTGAGGGAGAAAAAGGTTAGAGGTGCGAGTGAGATAGATAGTGACGCTATCTGGGATCGTGCTATTTAGGATAACAGTACGGTCAGTACGCGTCACTGCCTCCTGCCGTTACTACGCACCTCTCTCTTATTGTTACCATTGATCACGTACTACGATTTAAAGCTTTGTTTATTGGACTCGATTACTCTTTGTGCTCTGGACTTTGAAACGAACTCTTTACGACGACCTTTGCCTGTGTTTGGACAGTTTGTGTTTTGTGTGTGCTACCATGGCGACCTACACTCCGCAAGAATACGCAAATATGCACTACATTTATGGAGAATGTAGAGGTAATGGACGAGCTGCAGCGAGACTTTACAGAGAAAGGTATCCGAGGGCTACGCGATATCCCGACCATCGAGTTTTCATTAATGTGCACAGATCACTATGTGACGGGCGGTTCCCCAATCAAGTAGCTGGTGAAGGACGACCCGTAAATGACTTCATACGCGATGAAGTTTTAGAGGCGGTGTCGGCAAATCCAAGCATCTCTGTGCGAGGAATAGAAGCTGATACGGGGATACCGAAGAGCACAGCACACAGTATTCTCCAAAAAGAAGAATATCATCCGTACCACGTACAGCGAGTGCAAAGTCTTTTACCTCGAGACTATCCGAGCCGAGTCGCGTTTTGTGAAACAATCCTGCAAAAACATCGAGAAGACGAAAACTTTATCGACAAAATTTTGTGGTCAGATGAATCAACATTTAAGAAGGATGGCTACATGAACCTACACAACTTGCACGAGTGGCATGTGGAAAATCCGCACTTGATGCGAGAAGATAGATCCCAGTACCGGTTCAAAGTGAACATGTGGACCGGTATTCTCTGTGGGAATATTATTGGTCCATTTGAGATGCCCGAGAATTTGACTGGCGAATCATATTTAAATTTTCTTCAAAATGATTTGCCAAACTTACTAGAAGAGACCCCACCAGATATGTGGTTCCAACACGACGGCTGTCCAGCACATTTTCGCGTATCCGTTAGAGAGTTTTTGGACGAGCAATACCCGAACAGGTGGATTGGGCGATCAGGAACAATCCCGTGGCCAGCCCGCTCACCTGACTTAAATCCGCTGGATTTTTTTTTCTGGGGAACTATGAAGGAGCTCGTTTATGCGAAGCCCATTAATGACAACGCTGACCTTCGTGAGAAGATAACACAAGCAGTGCAGGTGATACGTCAAAAAAGTTACTCGCGAAACATAAAGCGGTCCTTTTTAAGGAGAGTGAGAGCTTGTATTGCCGCGGGTGGTCAACATTTTGAACATTTATTGTAATAAAATATCTTTAAACTAACATTCTTTGCTTTTATTCTACTGGGAACCCATCTACCTGTGTGTATTTCCTTCTTGCTCACTCTTGGAACCGAAGTAAATAATAGTAGTAACATAACAGTTTCTAAGATAAGAAAGGGTCCGACAGTTACCGTTAGTAGGTAGGCACTTCGTAAAAATTGGGTTGTTGAGTAAAAATATTATCAAAATTTTTTTTTCAAATTAATGTGTAAGTATTATACCTTTTTAAAAAGAGGAATAAACGCGTCAAAATTTGACGTCACTTGCCATACTATTTTGGTACATTTTTTTTACACTACAGTCGGTCAAAGTTGCGAAATTCAATAGTTTTCCATATCACCTTTAGTTAAAATAATATTTTATTTTAAAATGGTACAATAAGTACTTTATTTTTACATTCTATTTAGACACAGCAATACCCTAGATTACAAAACCTCCAAGAAATATCGAAATTATCAGCATTAGCAGTCACAGCATTCAAAAGTATGTCACAGGGTGCTCATTTCCCCTTTTTTTTTAAAATCAGTATAATTCTGTAAGTACATGGGGTGGATTTTTTAAAATATTTTTCTGAGTACTGTTAGAACTTGGGGCATCGTGGGAATCCAGTTGGACGCCAGGTTCTTGGACACCCTGTATAAAATATCGATACTGCTGATTCGACACCACATTCCCAACTTATAGCGACCACAGTGGGATAAAATATGCGTCTCGTTGCATAATTACTAACAAGTTGTTGACCAGTCAGTCATTTGCATTGAAATCACTCCGTTTTGACGTAATATACGTAACAAACGTGTTCATCTGTGTGTTACGCGATGTTACGTCACTTGAGACGAGTATTCAAAAAATTGTATGGAAAAATTAAGTCTGTTGATAAAAGGATGAAGAGTGGATTACATACATAATATCACGCCATTTTCCCATGGTGGTAGGCCGAAACACAGGAAGTCGGTTGTTATTTTTTTTTTTTGTAAAAAGTTTTTATTTTTAACTTTTAGTTATGGTAGATACCCCGCACTAATCTAATCGCGTTATTCGTTCATGTGTCGCGCAAATACTTAATGCAGACTTATGTGGTTTTCACATGGACCCCATTGTCCAAATGGAACCAAATTAATGGGACCATTCGGGAAGCACCAGCTTTCAAATAAAAAAAAAGAATCATCAAAATCGGTTCACCCAGTCAAAAGTTATGAATGAGGTAACAAACATTTAAAAAAAACAGTCGAATTGATAACCTCCTCCTTTTTTTGAAGTCGGTTAAAAACTCAACCTGCTTCGATCCTTAGATACTCCTATTTCTTCGTTTACATTCATACATCTGCGGGTAATTGCGTAACACACTAACAGTAGGAATTGCTTTCATTTTGGCAGTTTAACATCATTCACTGCATTATTTACGTTGTTGAGCTGATTTTTTTTTGTAAAAAGCCTTCGTACGTCTTCGGATCACGGCGCTTAGAAGTCGATCTATAAGCTAAAAGTCAAGCATATAACTGGGAATGCTTCTCTTAGTGGCGTGCAATTGAACAGGCCTATGTCCAGGAGATCTGAGGCTAAGATCAGGCAAACCAGCATGTCAAGAAGGCAATGCTGGTACAGGCTTCCCTGGAAGAGGAATTCGACCATAATCCACCACGCGTACCCAGTATGGATTGGTGGATCCACCCGCACCGTGCCCGCGGAGAGAACCAGCATGGCGCACAGTATTTTCTAAGAAAATAAGACTGTTATTTCAGTGTATATTTTGTATAAAGAACTCTTTGCCATGGCATGCGCATGATTCACACATTGCGCAGTGTAGCGTAAACTATGTTGTGAGTAAGCAAGTAAATGCTATGAGTAACGACACATAAATATACACTGGTTCTGCCATCAAAGAGGTAATGAGAAGCGGCGAACTGTCTAGACTAGAGCCTAGGAAGTTGATGAGGAAAACTACTGACATCCTTTTTTTTTCTATTGTGGGTGGAAAATAATCAAATAACGTCTCCCGCTCTGGGTGGAGCGGGAGGGCGTGTCAGACTTTTACTGACTAAAACCCACCCGTGTTCCTTCAGTTGCCTATATGCCAGGGCCACGGTAACGCTTTCAAACAAATCTCGCGACCCTGGCGGGAAACTATTGACATCCTGACTTTACTGCCGATTTATTCTGTAATATTTCACCGGTTATCTCAAATCTTAGGAGAAGTGATCACTTCAAGTCTTCAAGATCTTGAAGTGAGCAGACAATCTCTAGCATCAGGTGGAATAACAGCTAACTTCACGTAAGTTTTCACGGTGACCTTTTCATAACTGGAAGAAGTCGAGTTTCAAAACTGCTGGAAGTGTAAATTAGGTAATGCCATAAGAACATGTAGAATCAGACTATAATGTTCCCACTTCTGAGACACGGGCGTCATCTCTGTGAGAGGGAGTGGGTTGTAAGCTACCACGCGGGCCTAGTGCGATTTGATGGATATCACATGTGCTAAAATTTTTGGTTAGAGGACATGCCAGTTTTCTCACCACGTTTTCTTTCACCGTTTTGAGAGTAGTGATGAAATTAAATACACAAAGTGCCTGCCTGTGTTCGATCTCACGACCTATATTATATAACTCTTTATTTGGGGCCGATACCACTGGGCCACCACCGCTCCTAAGAGAACATGACATTACCCAATTCACAATATTAGAGGAAAGTTACAAAATGCCTTTATGAGAATGTGGTGACAAGATAAGCAGGTCAACAGGGTGGTATGGAACCTGCGGATTTGTTCCGTGGCCCTGGCATAGGCAACTGAGAGAACACGGGTGGGTTTGAAACTGTAAAAGTCTGACACGCCCTTCCACCCAGACACACACAAAAAAAGTGTGGTATGGAAATGTGACGTTATCAACGAGGTACAACTGTGAAAACAGCTAGTTCCTAAATATGCTCAAAAACATATACGTTACTAGCTTCCGCCAGCGGCTTCGCCCGCGTGAAAATTCAACCCCCCAATTCACCCTCTTAGGGATGGAATTTCAAAAAACCCTTTCTTAGTGGATACCTAATCTTCACAAAGAATACACCCTCCAAATTTCATGTCTCTAGGACCAGCGGTTTAGGCTGTGCGTTGATATATCAGTCAGTCAGTCAGTCAATCAGTCAGTCACTCAGGACTTTGAATTTTATATGTATAGATTATAAGAATTGACGCCGTTTTTCAGACAACAGGCATTTTTATGACGTTTTGACGATTCACTTATTCAAGTTGGAACCAGTCGTGTTGATCTGACGTAGGCACGTGTATAAACCAAAAGGATTCAGCAGAGGCGTACCACCCACCCACTTTCAAGTTCATCCAGTTTTCGCCAGTTATGTTTATGACCTACGTTATAGGTGGCGACCGATTGTCATCAACTCTGCAGAAATCCAGACTTTGGCCTACTACTGAAGATTCCTAGTGGAAAACCCCAATAACAATGCCCGGTTTGGATATCGAACCCAGGACCTGATGCTCAGCTGTAGCGGTTGCGGCACTAGACCGTAAGTCAATAACATTTGCACTCGTTTTCATAATTGTACTAGCTTAATGCCAATATTCATTAATATTCTACCTATTTCAAGAGGAATAAGTAAACAGGAAGAATTAAGTTATTCCTGAATGTGGACATGGCTTCTAGCACGCATAAAGTGACTATAGTGTCTTCCAAAAATAACTGCCAGCACAAGTCTGTTGAATAAGAATCTGATGAAACTATGCAGACAAACCCTGTTCAGGTTAATTCTCGCAAAATCACTTGACAGACATATCTTTAGAAATGGGATATTGTTCTTTACGTCCGGCGCGTATGTACGTTCTGGAGCAGATAAATTTTTCGAACATATTTAACAATGGATCAGCAATATTCTTCAAAATTATTCAGATTATAATTTAAAGTGTGTTAAACAATTACGGTGATGGGCAGTGAGCCCCGGTAACTCGGTAACCGACTAGTAATTTTACCACGGCATGAGTTCACGACGATTCCCCCAAGACCACACCTTTTTACCAGTCATTAATCAAAAAATAATTTCTTTAATACCACGCATGTCGGTTAAAAGCTATTAAAAAACGTGTTCGCGACCTTGACCTTATATATGCTGCGCGTGCTTTGAATAGGCTGGTCAGAACCACGTATTAACATTCGGTAATGGGCCGAATTTACATATTATTGTTGGATCGAAAGTGAAACTGTGTGGCGACTGTTTGATTGGTGTGTTTGGGGGAATGAAAAGTAGCCTACACTTACGTACTTTCATAATCTCAACAGCTGCATGAATTCGATATTTTTGTACCATACAATGTGTCTACTCTAGAAAAATTGGTTAAAAAACCTAATAATTAACTTTGTCCATGAAAAATAGTCTTGTTTCACCCATTTTCATTTATTTATTTAAACTTCTCGCACACAAAAAGGTACAAAGGTGGGCTAAATGCCTTAGGCATTCTCTACCAGTCAACCAAGGATGGTGAAGAGATTAGATGGCAGGTGCTTTGGTTGAGAGGAACAATGACTGAAAAATAGTATTAAAAATACATCCCATATGTGCACTTTAACTAGAGTCAGTCTGTAGAAAAAGTTAATGTACACCAATAGTTGAAATAAACTAGATTAGTAGCCAATATTGAATTTTTTTTTAATCTCGTGAGGTAGGTCTGACATGCAGTCCCATTCCGCCCAGAGCGGGAGACGTCATTTGATGATTTCCCACAACAAAAAAGGCTTAGGTCCCTCCATCTTTATGGGCACCAAATATACCCAGAGGGGTAATTGCGGAACTTACTTTTTATCGGTAGGAATTATATAATAATAATATAATAATAATTTATTTAATAAAAACGATTACAAAAAGAGTACATTTAGCATACAGTATTAAATTTTACATACAATTATTGTGCCTAAAGATAAACTATTTCTAAAATATTTTTATCACAAGTGCAGAGATGATTTATTGGAATTAAAATGTAAGGTAGCGACCCGCCCGATCTAGGTTAATTCAAACCTGTGTTTCGGGCCATCACTTTACGTTTGAATTAAATTGGTGCAATAATATTTGAAGTATAATTTATATAAAAGTAATCTATTAATAACTATGAGAAAAAGCACATTAGTAAAATAACACAATAAAACAATAATTCCTAAAACTAAGCGAGTGTAAATACTACAAAATAAATACTTACGAGGGAATAAATTATAATCATGACATAATTTCTAGAAGTTTTTCTGTGTCTGTGTAATTAAGTACCGCTAAGTATTCGGATAACATTGTACTACATTTTTTATAACTTAAACTATAGATGCTCAATAACTTGTTCAGTCTATTATACAGAAGAGGTCCCAAGAACACAAAAAATCGCTTAGGTAATTGGTTTAATATTCATAGTTAAACAACATTCATTGCGTTATTTACGTTGCTGAGCCGACAATTTATTCGAAAAAATGACGCAATGGTTTAGAAATAATCTTCAATCCCATTCAGATTCTGATAAATTGTGCGGTTTCACCATTAGGGTGCAGTTTTGATCTTTGACTTGATCAGTGTATCCCGTATGGGATTAAAATCTTGTTCTTAGTTAAAATATTATAAGAAAAATATACTCACGATTCACAGTATGGGAGTTTTCCATATCCTTTGTAGGTACGCATGTTGAGTGTCATGCCGCATTCCTGGCATTTAAAGCACCCTTTGTGCCATACCTGAGAAGTAGAAAAAAAAAACAATCAATATATGAAAATTACACAATGATTGACCGACTGACATAGAAACGAGATTTTTCGGGCGGATAGCGGGCTTTCCGAGCCACGTAGCCATTGGTAAATAAAGCTGGTCACCCATCCACTGATCAACCGCGGCAAGCGTAGCTTAACCCGATCTACAGACCAGTGTCTGTTATTTCTTAGCCCCCCTTAAAACACCCACCTCTCAATCACTATTTCATGAATCAGTTTGCCGGCTACAGGTGTCAAGTACCCACTTGAACATTAATTGTGAAGCAATTATCCTCAATTGATATTGTATGTTATGCACTTAACATGACGTACTACACGTTCGATTAAATTATCTACAGTGAGGAGCTGGTCAAAGAAACGTTGGATCGAAAAAATAAATCAATTCAGCCTATCGCAGTCCACTGCTGGCATAGGCCTATCCCATGCTACGCCACAACACCCTGTCCTCCGCCTTCCACATCCTGTCTGTCCCAGCCTACCAGACCGTACCAGACTACGCTGACGCCGTTAGGGAGGTCGGCGCGCAGCACCCAGTCGTACCCGATGTCCCACAGATGCGGCCCCACGACCGATCCCTATGGGAAAGTCGTCGGATCGATTCCCACCCAGGACAAATCTTTCTGTGATGAGCACAATCATTTGTTCTGTGTCCGAGTGTAATTTATCTGTAATATGTATGTCTTTAGAACTATATAACTATATTTATCAATTGTTTGGTTGCCATAGTACAGACTCGCCTAGTGTTGGTTGTCCTAAGATATTTATTTATGTTAGTAGTGAAACAGCTGTGGGGTAACTGCGTAACACACTAAGAGTAGCCCTGGATCCAAAGAGCTGGAAGTTATGGGGAGAGCGAAAGAGCTGGAAGCCCAGCTGTAGGATGATGCGGGCTCACAGTAACCGTATATGAAAATAATACAATATAAACCGACGCCGTAGGAGCAAATGAGTACAGTCTTTACCGGTAACCGTAGCGAAAGACGCCTAGTTTGATGGGCTTAAGCCCTTAAAAAAGGCGTTGGCTTTCATTTTAACTGTTCAGCAACATGCATTGCGTTATTTACGTTGTTGAGCAGATACATTTTCAAACGTATGAAGCAATGGATGAGCGATATATTTCAAAATTATTCATATTTTGATTAATAGTGTGTTACGCAATCTGGGTACAGAGGGGTTTTTCGTAACACACTTAAATAACATATTTTTACAAAATGCATACAAAAGTATCCACGGCATATTAAAGAAGAAAAAACTATTTTTCTAAATTTTGTCAGTCTGTCTGTTTCTTCCCGCTAATCTTCGAAACGGCTGAACCGTTTTTGACGGGACTTTCACTGGCAGATAGCTTATGTAATAAATAGTACTTTTTGTCCCGGCACGTTCCCGTAGGATAATATTTAACATCCACGCGAACGTTGCCGCGTTCACAGCTACTTCTTCGAGGAAACTATAAACGCCGGAACTTCCCTCAATACTACTCAAAGGTGGGCGTGTGATGTGGTTTTGGAACCTACAAACTTCATGGCTGATTTATCACCTCAGCTAAACCAATCCGCGCCTTTCACAAAATGCAACCACCAATTCAAATAAAACGGTCTTTAAAATTACAGTCACGTAAGTTTTGGGAAACAAAACACTATCATATCAGTCACATCTAAAATATTGAGCCACAGCCCCCCACAGTCCATCGGGCATTGCGCAAGCCGTTTTCGCAAACGCTGGCCCACTTCACAGCATATAATACAACAATTAGGTAACAATACACGGTATTCTGTGTCGATTAGCGCTTGTGGATGCGACGGGGTATACACTACCGACAAAAAGTTTGGAAGCACTTGTTTTACTCCTAATTATTTTAGAAATATTGTGACATATAGTATTATTAAATTAAGAATTATTAGGTACTTAATTAATATAACAATTAAACTATCAAATAAAATTAATGTTTTATTTATTAGGCACAAAATTAATTTATAATTGATTTTCATCTATATGACCACCCTTTGCCTTTATAACAGCTTGGCAGATTCTAGGCATTCTCTCCAGTAATTTATTCAAGTATTCAGCGCTAATTTCTTTCCAAGCTTCCTGTAGATATTGCCACAGTTCTCTAGTGCTTCGTGGTAAACGTTCTTTGGCTTTTCGATCCAATTCATCCCACAACTTTTCAATAGGTGATAAATCTGGTGATTGCGGGGGCCATACCATCAATTCAAGAAGACTCCTCGATTCCTGTTCTTCTAAGAAGGTTTTGCATACTCTTGCTGAGTGTTTGGGATCATTATCTTGTTGAAACACGAATGGTTCACCAACAATACGTAATCCTGAGGGCAAAGCATGATTTTTTAATATTTGCAAATATTGCTCCTTCCTCATGATTCCATCAATTTTAACAAGATCTCCGACAACAGTTCCAGCAAAACAGCCCCAGACTAAAACATTACCACCGCCGTGTTTTACCGATGATACTAAACAGTCTTCAGATACTCTTTCATGAGATCTACGGCGGACAAAGACTCGTCTGTTAGACCCAAAAATTTGAAATTTTGATTCATCTGTCCATAGTACAGTTTTCCATTGTGCCATTGTCCAATGTTCATGCTGTTTCGCCCATTGCAGACGTTTTTTCTTATGTATTGCCCGTAGAAATGGTTTTTTCATTGCCACACAACCATGCAGACCAGCAGATGAAAGGCGATTCTTCACTGTAGAAATTGACACTTTTTTGTTTCGCGTTTTATTCAACTCCCGAGTAATATCCGGTGCTGTAAGTCGACGATTACGCTTTGAAGTTGTTACTATAAACCTGTCTTCTGCCGCAGAAGTAACTTTTGGTCTTCCACTCCGTTTTCTATCCGACAAACTGCCAGTTTCTCGATGTCTTACGAGTGTGTAATGAACACCCTTAGGCGATATACCGAGTTTTCTTGCAATGTCTCTTTCAGAATAACCTTCCTTATTTAAAACAATAACAGCTGATCGTGTTTCAATTGATAACTGTTTTCCTTTTCCCATTTTAGACACAAAATATTGGAGTTATTGGTAATTTCAAAAAGACGAAGTTAAAGTAGCCAAACTCCTATTTAACTGCACAAATATAATTAACCACTAATCTAAACACAGTTCTCAATAAATACTGACCATTAATATTATAAATCATGACGTTAAAATCATCTGTTAGAGGGTACTCAGCAAAAACATAGTGACAGTAAAAATTTTGTTTTTGTCATTTTTACAAAAATGTTTTAGAAAAGGACACACTGAATTTATAAATTTATAATACCGTAAAATAATTAAAAATAATAAGTATATTATTTTATTACAACATCGATAAAATTAGTTTTTATCAATTTGCTATTTTTTTTTCCAAAAAATACTGGTGCTTCCAAACTTTTTGTCGGTAGTGTACAATGTTTGTTGCAAATAGTGTTTTTTTTTTTGTATTGATAGATTCTATGTGGTGGGAAATGGCCTTCCTAATCATTGAGGAGTTAAAACTCTCAATTGCTGTAACTAGTTTCAACATTTTTGTAAAATTCGGTCGGTCCGGAAAAATTAAGATAAATCTGCCGCAAAACACTGGGAGGGGACGCCCTACGAGGACATCATCATTCATCATTTCAGCCGAAAGACGTCCACTGCTGGACATAGGCCTCTCCCAAACGTGGAACTCGCCATAGTCGACACGCTTGGCAGGCGGGTTAGCGATCGCAGTATGGCGGTAAAATGCATAGAGAACGCTGCTGCCCATTCTCTAGTAAGTCCCTTGGTCGCTTTATACTATACCTACGGGAAGAAATACGTACTCATACTAAGCCTGTATCGTTCCCACTGCTGGGACACAGGCCTCTCAGTGAGAGGGAATGGGCCAGGGAATCCACCACGCGGGCCCAGTACGGATTGGTAATGTATATGCATATGTCTTCAAATTTATGGTTCTGGGGAATGCCGGTTTCCTCACGATGTTTTCCTTCATAGCTTTGAGAGCAGTGGTGATGAAATAATTTATACAAAGTCGCGTAGCAACTCGTAAGTCGCGGCCTTTACCACTGGACCACCAACTACTTGACCAATTCAAATGGTCCTTATGAATCAATATATCCTTGACTTTGGGTTATCTTTTTATACAGGAAAGTTTAATTTGTTAAAATTTGCGCACTGGTTAAAAACTTATCGTGTATCTATGTTCCAGATGTTGTCCTTTAGTTTGACTCCTAACATGCTTCTTTCGACCACACTTAAACTCAGTGTTAAATTGCCTAATTTGCTAAATCCCTTAGATGTCAATGCTTGCGATAGCGTCCCCGACGCTTTATGCTCGAGAACGGGTGCTGCTTGTGATGACTGGTCGTCTCGATGACCTTAATGTTGAAATTGTTATAAATAATTACCTACCTGTTTAATTTATTTTACATCGTTGGTCCTTGTTTATCATTTGTGGCCTCTAGTTGTAACTCGGATCGTAACAGCTATGTGAAAATAATTCAGCAATGCATATGTATATGTAAGCAGTCACGCGGCTTTTATTTTGGTATTGAAAATTACTTTTGATTTTGATCCTGATTTAGACTGAGACATTCACATCCACTTGGCCACGACAAAGCACGCACAAGCTAACTAAGATAAACAGTATTTTTATCCTGACCCAGTTTGCACGAAAGCAGACAATAGTTAACAACATAACACCACGGACAGAATAAAATGGAGCGCTTATGAGTCAGGGATTATAAATAGATTATGTTGTAATATACCCACTTAAGTAGATAGATTTTGCATTATTAGGAGAGCAAAAGATATCAGTAGAACAAGATGTCAGAAACTTCTGAAGAAAAGAAAACGGGTTAACCAGCATCCCAGTTGCATAAAACCTATTACATTTCTTGGATGTTTGGAAGAATAATCTTCTTGACAACGCAAACAACGCATTGAATTTTGTTGAACCGTCAAAATGAAAGGCATTGCAAATTTTTGGGTGATACGCGAAGACAAAGCGGTTGTTGCGGCTGGTGAATGGGTGACCAACCATCTTTACACTCCAAGACCCTTCCGTGCCTTGGAAAGCACTCTACGACGTTGGTCCCGATTGTCACTCATGGATCTTTGACAGACGTTACGTCGTGTGGAGGTCAGATACTTATCCGCTCTATGTAAGATTCTGGATCATCTGCATCGGTTTAGACTGGAATCCGACCCCAACAGTTGGGAAAAGGCTGGCTGACTCATTTATGGGGAAGAGGTTTGGTAAAAATAGAAATGTCGACATCTTTTTCGCCCGCCCCGGAAACCGCACGGCTAGCAGACTCGTGCCCAAATGAAACCAATTCTAAAGCAGGCAGTTAAATTAATAATAGCCCTGAAAATAAATGGGCCGCTTCATATTATATGAGTCAGTCCTCGCAAATAACTCGTAATGTAAACATTAGCGTTTCCGTTGAACAAGATTAGGTATATTTTGGCTTCATTATGCAATGCCCACCAAGTTTATCTTTTGTGAGCTGAATATTAAGATGGTGGTTCGAAATTCTTTTGTGTTGTTGCAATGTGTTTCCGCCTATTGATGATATTGTGGTCTATTTTGGGAAAGCGAAAGACTCTACAGGGAGTTTTTTTTTTTGGATGGGAAATCATCAAATGACTTCTCCCGCTCTGGGCGGAGCGGGAGGGCGTGCCAGACTTTTACTGACTAAAACTCACCCGTGTTCCTTCAGTAGCCCATGTGCCAGGGTCACGGTATCTCTTTCGAAACAATCACGCGACCCCGGTAGGCTCTACAGGGAGTATGGGTTTTCATTGAGCCTTACAACGTTCTTGCGTTCTGCTATTACAAATGAAGGTTTAGACCACGAAACCAGTTTTTGATTGAGATCCCAAACCGTTTTGTTAGCCTGAAGGTAGTTTAGTTCTAGACCAAAGGTATCAGTGGCGTGCAGTCCATATAGGCAAAAAGACACTGCAGACCCTAGGGTATAGACCCTAGATAAGGACTAGTTACTTATATTTCAAAAATAAAAGAATTATACTAATAGTAAGTAATAAAACCATTCAAAAAGTTTAAACGCCTAATGTAAATATAATAGCAACGTTCATACCGTTCTATTTACTACGGCAACGCATTCATAATAGATCGTAACGTAAGCAGGCAGCGAACGATCCTGTCTTTATTTCATTCATAAATGTACGCATGTAGTGGTAATTTCTTCTACATTTTCGTGTCTATACATTGCACACATAAAGCGAAGTCCTGCCGCAGGATAACCAATCACAGGCTTCCCTGCGTCATTCAATGATGGCGCATGGACGCCTGTGATTGGTGAGTATTATCACAGCGCGCTGTGAGTATTATGCGATCAAGTTGAATATGTACGTAGCCTCAGGAACATTACGATTCGCAATGATGCAATTTTATTTGTCAACGTTTTAGTTATCAAAATTTAGAAATTGTTTGTTTACGAAAGGATCCATATTGATTTCGTACATGTGAAGCGCGCTGTTTTATGTTTTTATTTTGATTGAGTTTTCTTGTGATTAATTCATTTACAAACGTTATTATTTAGGTAGATTTGTTGCTTATTTCAATTAGTTTTTTGAACTGTTTTAATTTTTACTTACTACGCTGTTTGTTTGTTTTTTTCAAAATGTTGTTCGATTGTGAGGTTTGTGTTGAAAATGTGTGTTTGTTAAAAAGTGTATCTAAATGGAAATGTGTACCTGAGTAACGAGAATTATAACCCAGCAAAGAGGTAATGCAACTCGTAAGTTTCATAGTAATAATTAAGCAACTAAAACCGGCTATGTTGTTGTTTACACACATTTATTATTTTTTTCCTTGCTAGTTTAGTAGTTCGAGTAGGTACAGTGTGGAATTGTTCGGGATTTGCAGATTTACATGATTACTATCCCACGGCTTGCTCAAAGATTTTGGTAATTATCGTATTGAGAGAAGTTATTTAAGAAACACAAAGTCAACAACAAGTACCTACACATCTTTCTGTGCTTTCGACGGAAAAAGAATTATTGGTCGAATGAAGACGCATACCAACTATTTATGACGATGGTTTAAAATCATATTTATTTAGATGTCATTTATAAATGAGTTTGTTTACTTTATTATTTTTGCTGTTACCCGTACTTAATTTACCTATTAAATATATTTACATATACGAATCACATGAAGGGCCTTTTTCAACTATCACTCACCTGGATCAGATATTTAAGGTGGCCGAAATCATTTATTGGCATTATCAGGAAATCGCCATTTCAAACTTTTAAACCACCTAGTGAGTTTTTCTTCACTAACTTGAGCAATTACGAAAGACGTTTTTTTTTTTTGAACTGCCTACCCGATCATAAAACCATGTGCACGCCACTGAAAGGTATGAACCTTTTTGCATTTCTAAGGTATGGTTCTTAATACAAAAATGACAACGTAGCACCGGAATAAGTGGCCAGTTT
This sequence comes from Aporophyla nigra, assembly GCA_947507805.1. NCBI lineage: Eukaryota > Metazoa > Arthropoda > Insecta > Lepidoptera > Noctuidae > Aporophyla > Aporophyla nigra. Next base: position 4,076,245 of record OX382320.1, read on the forward strand.
TCTAAAAAAGAACTTTTATTTTTTTTATGTTAGGTTCCTATTTCAAAAACAAGCTTAATGGTTTACGACGCGACTCTCGTGGAACAATATCTATGAAAACTACATGGTTCTACAAATGTCGCGTCGCGCCTATTTGAAGAAGCCTCAATGTACCAGGGGATAAAACTAGCTCGCGAAATTCATATTTTCTTCGGTTTTTTTTTTGCAATTTGCACGGTTATTTTTGCTTAATATATGATTCGCAATCGTAACAAATATGGCCTCCCACAATTTATTGTACTCATTAAATATTGTCAAAAATGTATGGAAACTGAACGTATTTGCTGTTTTCCTTCACAAAAGTCAAAGATAGACTCAGAAAGTACATAATAATATACAGGGTGCCCAAAAGGTTACGTAGCTGGGAAGGGGGGTGATAGGGGTGGTCACAAGGGTCACCAGATTTTTTTTTTTTTTTTTTTCAGTACAATTGGAGGAAGTTGAGTCAAATAGTAATTACTAAGTCCTTGACTGGACAAGAACTTAATTTTCTTTAAAATCTTGGTTAGTTATGTTTTGTTTTTTTTTTTATTTCAATTTGATAAAAGATTATTGACCATTACATAACAGCATATATTTTTTTAAATACAGCAATATTTGTAGGTGCAGTTAGCAAAATAGCCCCACAAGGTATAAAATTTTTAGTTAAAAAAAAAATGCCATTTATTTTTACACGCTTTTTTTTTAAATACCCATCATCATCATTTCAGCCGCAAGACGTCCACTGCTGGACTTAGGCCTCCCCCAATTTGGGGGGCATTGCCATAATCGCCACGCTTGGCAGGCGGGTTGGCGATCGCAGTATGGTGGTAAAATGCATAGAGAACGCTGAGGGGATTTATTTTTTTATTTTTCTGGTGACCCTTGTGACCACCCCTATCACTCCCCTTCCCAGCTCCGTAACCTTTTGGGACACCCTGTATATGAAAAACAAACTACACTCGCATTACCAAAAAAGCTATAAGGCACGCAATAGCTTACTAATTCGGCTTTTGCATGCACCCGTTGAAGCAATTTTGGTGTTAAATACAAAAATAGGAGAGCACAGATTTCTTTGCCCCAGTTAACTCGCCCTACATGTAGGACTAACTTTCCATTTCCTCTTGGATCGTGTTACCTTTTAATTATCACACTCACAGAGTAAAGTAACCTCCGACAGCCGTGTGGACCTTTTTAATTAAGGTCTACAGTTAGGGGGCGTCCATTAATTACGTGAGGTGTTCTAAGGGGGAGGGGATCCAGCTAAATCTTTCCAAATCTCACTTAGGGGGGAGGGCGGGTCTTGGCAAATATCACGTAATTATTTTTCTCGCAGAAAACGGTGAAAAATTATTTCTACAATAAAATATGGCTAAATCTGAGACAACAGTACACTGATAAAAAAAAAATATTTAACTCAAAAGCCAAAATCTTGAACCATTTTGAAGAAAATGATTTTCTTGAGTCAAGAGAATAAATTCTTGAGTTAAGAAATTATTCTTGGTCTAAGAAAATTTTCTTGTTTTTGTTTTTTTTTTTTTTCTCAATAATCCAATACGTTTATAGCCCAAATAGAAGTTTCGAAGAATCTCGCGTGAGATTAGGGGAGAGGGGAGGGAGTTAAGGAAAATCTTACGATATCTCACCAAGGGGGGAGGGGGGGGTCGAAAAATTCTCAAAAATGCCTCACGTAATTAATGGACGCCCCCTTATTGATATGAACGGAACATAGCCCATATTTAACAGTGAATGTTAAAAGGGCTCTAATCTAAGATTGCAGAAAGTTATTATTTATGATTACCCCGTTGAAAAGACTGGATGGTGATTACCAGGCCGTCCTGGTAACATGACAAGAGAGCCCCTCTTCTTCAATTAGCGATTCCACAAGCGTACTCTGGCCTACTCTGAGCCCTTTCACCATTTGCCGATCTTATACGGCCAAGCTTTTTCAACACATGACCATGTATTCTTAACGTATTGATATAGCAATCTATCAGCCCAGATTCAGTTACGAGCTTGGCACTTTCAGTAGCGTTCATCAACTCCTGTAGCATGCAGACAACAGGACACACTGGACACGACTAGGGTTGTCGGGTCTTAAAACCGAAAAGCCGGACAGACCAGTTAGTTTAGCCGGACATTTGGGTAAAAAGGCCTGACATCTTTAATTATTTAATCTTAAAACAAAATTAAACAAAACACTAATGCGAATTAATATTTTTGGTTGGCAGACAGCTAGTTCGCTCGCTTGCGCTAGCGACAAAAGGTGAGGCCGGTGAAGGCAAAAATGATCAAATTTGCAAAGCCTAATAAAAAGCCGGACACACGACCAAAAAGCCTGACTGTGTCCGGCTTTATCCGGACGCCTGGCAACCCTAGACACGACATTAAATGCCCCATTGTTTGTGGGACACCATCACCTTTACACTCCAGGACGAACACATCTGTGACTCTCCACCTGAGCAGGTTTTTTTTTACCTTCGGCTTACCTGAGCCAAAAGTCTGTATAAAAACTTCCAGGTGAGGCAAGGCAACTCATGTCAAGTGCCAGATTTTCAGCATGTGAAACGAACGGTTCTGGTAGAGAAGCACTATCTCGCAACAGCTGCTCAGCTTAAGTGGGATTGGACCAGACATGTCTACCGCATATCAAATGACACATGGGCTAAGACAACCTACACCTATGCATATAGCAACAAATGTAATCCATTTACATTTGTTCAAGGAGCCTGGAACTCACGACACAGGGAATCTTAGTGTGAGTTCCAGGAATCAATCGCAAACAAATGTAGTTTCTTGAACAATAAATTATTCTTATTCTTACAACCACCGATTGGGTCCCATTTAACGCACGACGTCAACGCGGCAGGCCGAGACGAAGATGGTTGGACGAGTTTGACTCCTAACGAAAGGACTGTTTGTATATAGCAAAAGAAAGAATTGTGTGGAAAAGGCTGAGTGAGGCTCTTGCCCTGCACAATGGGAGAGTACAGGCCAGCGAGTGGGAGGACGCACTTTAAAAGCTACGAGCTTGAAAAGAAAATGAAACATGCTTATATACTCATATATTAGCATGTTTTATTTTGCCGATTATAATTTCCAATTTTCCATGTTTATAAGATAAACTAGCTCCTGCCCGCGACTTCGTCCGCGTCAAATTTTTGCTCCCCTGACCCTTCCCGTCGCATCCAATTGCCTGCCAGTTTTCGTCCATTTTTCGTTGCTGCTCCACTCCTTTTAATCGTAGCGTGATGATATATAGCCTTCCTTAATAAATAGGCTACCCAACACAAAAATATTTTTTCAATACGGCCCAGTAGTTCCTGAGATTACCGCGTTCAAACAAACAAACTCTTCAGTTTTATAATATTAGTACAGATATGTGTTTCCCCTTTTCAAAGTTAGTCTCACAAGAACTTCCTAATTAAACCTACCAGCTACACCAAAGCATCGTTGTCCCTGAACTCTGCCGTCATAAATTCGTGAGTACCCGCATAGTCTCCAGGCCCTAAGAGCGACCATCCTGCGCAATTTAACCGCCTACCCGAGGTAAATAGGTCAATTTACTGTACTTGACCGTCGGGCTACTAACTAGCTATTACAGATGCTACTGTTATCTAAATAGGCTGTTCATTACTGGGTATAATATGGTCTTTGTTCCAGAGTACATAATAGCATCATCCCATTTATTCCAGTAGATGTCGTAAGGGGAGACTGAGGGACTTACTAGAGAATGGGCAGTAGTGTTCTCTATGCATTTTACCACAATACTGCGATCGCCAACCCGCCTGCTAAGCGTGGCTTTATAGCAAATCCCCCCAAATTGGGGGAGGCTTATATCTAGCAGTGGACGTCTTACAGCTAAAATGATGATGAAGAAGTAAAGCGCCTGCCTTTATTCGAACTCACGACCTCCAGCTCGTAAGTCGCGGCCAATTCCACTGCCCTACCGACCTTACTGACTGCTAATCTTTTTACCACAGCAAGAACTACTCTCATCTTAATATTTTGTCCAGCATGTCCTGCTGTTTGCACGCTACAGGAGTTGATGGACGCTTCTGAAAGTGCTAAGCTCGTAGTCAAATTCTGGGCTGACTATATTTAGATTGCTATCGACATAATAAGAAGATCTCTACAAGACAAGTAGACGCGTCAAATACGACGACATCAATAATTTCTATACTACACCGCTATAAGTAACAATATTATTTGACCCAATTTCCATCGAAGTAGCGTTCAATTGAACAGTTTACTTAGATTCCGAGATAAAAGTGACTAACTGTAACTGTCAGCTGCACCGTATAAGGTTAAGGTAATCTTAGGTTAAGGTGAACGGCTAGTTATGACAGTTTATTATATAATGTTAGATGTTATATATATGTGTGTATATAATGTATGTGTTGATCCGTGTGGTGTCGGACTAAAATAATTTAAATTAACTCCAGAAATGTGTGGTCTATAAATCATGGGTTTGCACAGACAAGTTTTTAAAGGAAGAAATGTTACGTTAATGGAATTAAGCGTCAACGGCGGCCAGCGCTAAAAACCAGCGCTCTACAGCGATCCACAGCGCATTATGCTGAGTGATGGCCGTTTTATGAAAATGTGATCCATATTTTCGCCCATGTAGTTCCTTTCTTTGCGTCATGTCTTACCGCAAATAAACGTATTTTCTTTCTTACTTCTTTTATTGTGTCAAACCTTTTCTGCTGGAGTATCACGCCATGCGAAGTTCTTGGTGAGACAAAGTGACATCTGTCACTTTTTTTCTCCAGTAGATTATATTATATATTCTACTCGAATCCCTATTCCTAATTTAGTCTTAACAAATCTTAGTCGTCCTTTAAATCAGCGAATGTCATTCTTAAATTGACTGCTTACATCACACAAAAACTGCTCAAAATGGCTTTTTCGTACATACATCATGTTCTAACAAAGAAACTTTAATGGCAGTTAACGTTGTACATTGTGTACGTTTAAACAGCTTGCAAGTTCAACAGCTGATTCACGATTCTTTTATTTTCAATGTAACGTGGACACAACTCAGACGAAGCCAACATCTGGGAGTCATATCATACAGCTACATTTTAGCATCCGGATACCGAGATCAAATATTTAATTTAGTAACAAGAATGTTTTTTAGCTATCATTGCTCATTTTTGGGCGCATAGCACATGTAAAATAGCAAGAAACATCAATCCATAAAAATACCGTCTATGCAGATCACTTTTTGAATCTGTCGGCAGCAATATTATTTAACAACTGCGAGAGACGGCGACTAGATGGCGCTAGTGGAACGTGCACCGGAAGCATCATAGACAAACCTTCACTCTTTCGATCATTTGACGTAATGTACAGTTCAGTAAAATATCGTAACTACCCTCGGCCACTAGCGACCGCCTTTATAAGGAGCTGCGCTGTTGAGACGGCACGCATTTCAAACGGATGCGTCTTGGTGCACGGACCACTGTCTCTCGACAGTCAGTACTGCCCGGTTATTGGATGTGGAACACTGTGTACACAGTTAGTACTATCCTTATTGCGGTGGGTGCATGGACCACTGTCCCTGACAGTCAGTACTGCCCTATGTGACCGCCCTCACTGCCTTTATTCGTTATTTAATTCAGTTTTATTTCATTTCTACATTTCCTAGATTTAAGATAACTGATTGTTCAATTAAATTAAAATTAGTGTATTGTATTGCCATAACTGAGTTTTGCTTCTGATGTCTGGACCAAACCCGACATCAGAAGTGGGATCGGATTTTCCGCCCACCTCTGGCACTTCATCATCACAAAATATGCAGGAAGATATTCCGCTACCCACAAATAGTTTAGAAGCATTTCTTTCAAAATTAACTGATGCTCTACTACCCCGGTCCAATTCAGCACCACAACCTTTCATAGCGTTAGTACCTTTTGATCCTGACGACCCCAATTCAGACATAGGGGGCTGGTGTCGGCTGTCAGACACTATAATTAAAAGCAAAAATTTGAAAGGTGTCGATTTAATCATGACATTGACCCATTGTCTTCGAGGCCGCGCAGCTACATTACTGACCAAGATACCTCCCAGTCAATATCAATGGGACGATATACAGGAGACTTTAAAAGCTCAGTTCTCTCGCCCTATGCTTATTCAGGATCACTTTGACAGTATCCTCAAATTTCAACTTAATTCTAATGAGACCCCTGCTCAGGCATGTTTACGTCTTTGGCAATTGATTGAAAATATCCCGGACGCAAGATTATCTGAAAAGGTTGTGACAGGCTTTGCCATTTCTATATTATCTCAGTGTGATGTTCAAATACGTCGTGAACTAAACTCAACTGTGGTAAATGACAAATCCCAGCTATTTCGAGTACTGCGAGGTATTATGAACTGTAATAGTATGACATTTCCCTTTATTTTTGATTCCGGTTCAGAGTGTAGTTTAATTAGGAAAAGTTTTTCACACCTTGTTGTTGGACAAAGATCGCATGACTTTATCAACATGACTGGTATTGGAAAGAGTATCATTAGTAGCACAGAGCAAATCATTTGTAACATAAAAATTCAAAGCGTTGAAATTAGCGTCACTCTTCATGTAGTTCCAGATGATTGCTTGCGTGATGCTATTTTATTAGGTAGAGATATACTTGAGCGCGATATTCTTGTTGAAATTTCAGAGAGCGGTTTAACATTCAAACGGTGTGTCGAGACTAATATGTGTACCAAAACCAAACCTATTTTTGACATTGATTCAATTAATACTGACTTGACAGGATCTGACCGAATAAAACTTTTTAACATATTAACGCAATATGCAGATAATTTTATTGAAAATTTTCCAACAACTAGAATTAAAACAGGACAGTTGAAAATCGATTTAATTGATCCTCATAAAGTGGTACATAGGAGACCGTATAGGTTATCCCCTCAGGAATCTAAGATAGTTGACGAAAAAATCGAGCAATTGTTGGCGGCAAATATTATTAGGGAAAGTTCATCCCCGTTTGCAAGCCCCATCATTCTTGTAGAGAAAAAGGACGGTAGTACACGCATGTGTGTTGACTATAGGGAATTAAATAGTAATACTCAACCTAATCATTATCCTTTACCTCTGATCAGTGAACAAATTGATAAACTTAATGGTGCTCATTATTTTAGTAGTATTGATATGGCCTCTGGGTTTCACCAGCTGCCTGTACATGAAAGTTCCATAGAAAAAACTGCATTTGTTACCCCAAAAGGGCAGTTCGAATATTTGGCTATGCCCTTCGGTTTGCGCAATGCACCTTCCATTTTTCAAAAGGCTATTAATACTGCTCTACAGCCTATGAATGATGAAAGAATTCTAGTTTTCATGGATGATGTCCTTTCAATTTCCACAGATATTAATGAGGGGCTTGACCGTTTAGACAAATTACTTAAAACTCTGTCCAATGCTGGTTTCTCGTTTAATTTAAAGAAATGTTCGTTTCTGAAAGTTCAAACTGAGTACCTTGGGTATATAGTTTCAGCTGGGGAGATTAGACCAAATCCAAAAAAAATACAAGCCTTAATTAATGTTCCAACGCCAAAAACTGTCACTCATGTTAGGCAGCTCATAGGGCTGGCAACGTATTTTAGACAGTTTATTCCTAACTTTTCCCAAATAATTCGCCCTTTATATCCCTTGACAAAAGGAAAAGGCAATGTTAAGTGGACCCCTGAGCATGACCAAATACACAAAAAAACTTATCCACATTTTGACGTCTGAACCAGTTTTAAAAGTTTTTGACCCTTCCTTGCCCATTGAACTCTATACCGATGCAAGTAGTGCGGGATATGGTGCAATTCTTATCCAAAAACATAATGATACCCCTCATGTAGTAGCATATTATAGTAGGAAGACCATAGATGCAGAAACGCGATATCACTCTTACGAGTTAGAGACTCTTGCGGTAGTAAAAGCAATCGAACATTTTCGTCATTATTTGCATGGACGAAAATTCACCGTATTTACCGATTGTAACTCCCTTAAAGCTTCTCACTCTAAACGTGATTTGACTCCAAGGGTTCACCGTTGGTGGGCTATATTGCAAGCTTATGATTTTGATATCGTGTACAAAGAAGGTCGAAAGATGGCTCATGCAGATTTCTTGTCTCGCAATTTGTCAAACACAAATTATTCTGAGCCCCGCAAAGTAAATTTCCTTGAATTAGATAAAGGTTGGTTAATTGTAGAACAAGAACGCGATTCAGAACTTTCTGAAATAATAGCAAAAATCCGTAATAATCAATTACCTGAAGAGATATCGCATACGTATGATTTAAGACAAGGAATATTGTATAGGAAGATAGAACGTAGAGGAGTTTCTAGTTGGCTACCTATTGTACCACGTTCTTTGGTTTGGTCCCTTATTAACCACGTTCATAATGAAATAAAACATTTTGGTTTTGACAAGACTTTAGACAAACTTTACGAATTTTATTGGTTTTCTGATATGGCTAAATTAGTCAAAAAGTTTATTAATTGCTGCGTAGTATGTAAAACTGCTAAAGGCCCTTCAGGTGCACAGCAAATGCAGTTGCATTCAATTCCTAAACATCCAGTCCCTTGGCACACAATTCACTTGGATTTAACCGGAAAACTTTCGGGCAAAAGTGATAAAAAAGAATATTGCTCAGTTTTAATAGACGCCTTTACAAAGTTTGTACTGCTGGAATATACACCGGCCTTAAGCTCTTCATACGCTGTGAGAGCAATTAAGAATGCTGTAAACTTATTTGGTGCTCCGAAGCGCATTATCGCAGATAGAGGACGTTGTTATGACTGCAATGAGTTTAAAAACTTTTGTAATAATAATGGAATAGAGCTCCATTTAATAGCAACTGGTTCTAGTAGAGCTAACGGGCAGGTTGAGAGAGTCATGCGAACTTTGAAGAGTATTCTTACTGTTATAGAATGTAATTCTAATAATGCTTGGAAGGATGAACTAGGAGAGATCCAACTTGCTCTTAATAGTACTCGTTCCAGGACCACAGGTTTTACGCCTATGGAACTGATGTTTGGCATTCAAGGTTCCTCACTTAGTCTAGCTAAAATAACTCCTAGTTCTTCTGAACCACCTATAATTAATGTTGAAACGGCTCGTTCATCCGCATCAGAAAATATTCAAAGAGTAGCTAACGCTGACACTATACGGTTTAATAAGGGAAAAGCTCGGATTAAACCTTTTGCAGTAGGTGAATTTGTTTTCGCAAAATGCGAAGCAAGACATCAAACAAAGTTAGATAATAAATTTAAGGGGCCTTATAAAATAGTCACCGTATTAGATAATGACCGTTATGAACTTAAACATATTAACGGTTCTAACAGAATTTATAAATATGCACATGAAAATTTAAGGGAAGTACCTAAAGGGCAAGAAAGTTATTTAGAAATTTGCGAAAATTATAGTGATGAAAATGATGAACGGACCGTGACGGCAGAAGATGAGCTCAGTACGTCTTTTGTGCCAGTAAATAATGATATGATCTCAGACTCGGAGGAAACTCTTACTGTAAGCTCTCGTACATTGACTGCACATGATTCAGAGGAAACACTTTCTGTAAGCTCTGGCACATTGACTGCAGATGATGCAGAGGAAACACTTTCTGTAAGTTCTCGCACCTTAAGTGTAGATAATTCCGATGCTATAATGGAATCTTTGGAATGATCAATTACTATGTGGTCTCTTCTACTTTTGTGGAAGATGGTTGTTTTAGCAAATAGAATATAAAGATCTTTCCTGTTGTTGTGGGAGATGATCTGTGATGCTCTGCAGGAATCTCACCTGCTTTAGTGGGTGACGATTCAGACCAGAATGTTTGAACTGTATTGGTGTTCTAATAAGATCTCTTGCTGTTATGAGCAATGATGTGTGAGATGCTGCAGGAATCTCGCCTGCTTTAGTGGGTGACGATTTAGACCAGCTTGTTTGAACTGTAGGGGTTTTCTGTTGTAAAGAAATACCTAGACCAGTGATATTTGCTATTAAGCTATGTAACGATGATGATGATGTGAATTAATTAGTATTATTATTATTTTTAGATGAATAAATGCACTCGAGGACGAGTGATTTGTCAGAATGGCCGTGTCGGCAGCAATATTATTTAACAACTGCGAGAGACGGCGACTAGATGGCGCTAGTGGAACGTGCACCGGAAGCATCATAGACAAACCTTCACTCTTTCGATCATTTGACGTAATGTACAGTTCAGTAAAATATCGTAACTACCCTCGGCCACTAGCGACCGCCTTTATAAGGAGCTGCGCTGTTGAGACGGCACGCATTTCAAACGGATGCGTCTTGGTGCACGGACCACTGTCTCTCGACAGTCAGTACTGCCCGGTTATTGGATGTGGAACACTGTGTACACAGTTAGTACTATCCTTATTGCGGTGGGTGCATGGACCACTGTCCCTGACAGTCAGTACTGCCCTATGTGACCGCCCTCACTGCCTTTATTCGTTATTTAATTCAGTTTTATTTCATTTCTACATTTCCTAGATTTAAGATAACTGATTGTTCAATTAAATTAAAATTAGTGTATTGTATTGCCATAACTGAGTTTTGCTTCTGATGTCTGGACCAAACCCGACAAATCCATACTTACATACAAATAAATAATATAATTTTAATTTTTTGTCTGTTCAAGCTAATCTCCGAAACGGTTAAGTAGTATAGTAGTTTTTTAGTTTTCGTCCCGGTTAGCACGTTACCGTGGAATAATTTCCAACATGCACGTGGGGGAAGCTGCGGGCAGAAGTTAGTTATAGTATATGAAAATCCGGTCCCCGCGCATTCCTTTCTCAAAAGACACAGTATTACAGTATTTCGCATATTCAAGTTATTTACCGGTCACTGTTACGCTCGAAACAACAACAATATACCCATAATTAAATGTCAATCTAACGTCAGTTAACAAAAGATTAAAATTGTGCAACTGGCGCTTAACTCAAGCGCCATGCACGGGTCGCAGTATGCTTTACTTGCTACTTTCTATATTGTGACGACAATCTGTTACAATTTATTAGCTGCGTGAGCTAAAATTAGACAACTGTTAAGTCACAAAGAAAACTCAGTTCAGATAATTTTTAAGTAAAAGATTATAAAGGATTGACTCAGGGTTGCACAGTATTATTTTGCAGTACGCTACGCACTGTCAGGCCTGGTGATTTTGCCGATAAACTACCGTTCATTGTAGCGTTCTAATGAAGTTCAATTGAGGTCGTTCAGCAGTGATTCTGAGGATTAGGGGACGTCTATTAATTACGTGAGGCAATATAGGCGATTTTTCGAACCCCTCACCCCCCTTGGTGAGATGTCGTGAGATTTAACTCGAAATAAATGTCAAGTGAGATTTTAAAAATGGGCAATATAGTGGTAATACGTTAATTTCTGCTATTTGCGTTGCGATTGGCTGGCTTGGCTGGCTGGTGCCGGCATAAAAAATTGAGGGGCTACTGTGCCACAGTACCGCGTAAATATTAACGTATAGGATTAAGCCATATTTTAGTGGAAAATTATGTTTAGCTTACTTTATCTAACCCGGTTTACTAGGGGGATATTTGCTAAGAGTAACGTGAGATAGAGATTCGACTTGACAAAATCCCCCCCGCCCCCCTAAACGCCTCACGTATTTAATGGACGCCCCCTTATGACAAACAGGAGCAATACTTCGGTGGTCAACCCGACTACCAACCTTAGCTCAACGTATATTCCTGATGCTGTGTCAGTCGCACAGGTCTCTCTGCGAGAAGAACTACCAACGTTGCTAACTACGCTAATCCTATCCCTAAATAGAACGGGTTAGCTGAACTGCGTTAGCTAAACAAAAGATTAACATTGTGCAACCGGCGCTTAACCCCAGGCGCCACGAACGGGTCGAAGTTATGCTTTTCTTGCTACTTTCTAAGTACATTGTGTCGACCATCTGTGTGTAGCTGGGTTTATGAGTGTTGTCCTCGGCTTATAAGGAGTTGTTTGGCTGAGAATAAGGTCATGTCTTCCTTTAGATGGAAGGCGTTAAATGTAATAGAAGTATTGTATAACCTTTTCTTTTGTCAACATATTCGCGTAATACTCCCCAAACGGCGTCAATTTTTATGCTCAATCACACCTTTTACTCTCACCAAATCGAAAAGTAAAATGAAAACCCACGGTGTGAAATGTGAAAATTTGTATGATTGGATGTTTTTTTTCTTAATCACGCATAAACGGCTGAACGGATTTGGAAAGAATATTGCACACAGATTTTTAATGAAATGTTTAATTAAAAAATTCGCATGTGACATCTAAGAACCCGCACTGGGCCCGCGTGGTGGATTATGGCTCACTTCCTCTCACCCAGAGGAGGCCTGTGTCCCAGCAGTGGGAACATTATTATAGGCTGCTGATGATGATGATGATGATTACGGGAGGCCTATGGCCAGCAGTGAATCAACATCATCATTTCAGCCGAAAGACGTCCACAGCTGGACAGAGGCCTCCCCCAATTTGGGAGGGTTTGCCATTAATCTAAAATTAAACGATTTATCTATCTCTTTATCATAATCGCCACGCATGGGACACGGGTTGGCGATCGCAGTATGGTGGTAAAATGCATAGGGAACGCTGCTGCCCATTCTCTAGTAAGTCCCTTAGTCTCTTACGACGCTATACTTTTCGTCTGGTACCACACGGAGTAAAGGACAAAATCTAGTATTAAGTACTATATTTTTTTTTATAAATATCATTATTATTTGATTGTTAGGAGATACAGTTACGATCTTTAGTCTACAGATTCCACAAAATCTTTAAGCTTTCATTGCCGTATTTGAAATCTTAAGAAATGCTGCTTCCAAAATGTCGTGAACATACAATTATTACAAAGAGCAGCTGCGCAGTGACCGCAAGACATAGTGGACTGAATTGAATTATTAAATCAATAATAGGGTTTGTAGGCGCGCCCGATGACACGGGGACACCATGAGTTGTTCCTTTCTGTGGATATGTACTGAATTTATGATCGTTACAATAATTTAATATTAAGCTTTATGTTTTGACGTGGAATTTATTAATTTTAGATTATAGTCCGAATTGAAGAGCAGCAAAATTGCAATAAAAAAAAACAAACGACATCCAAAAAAAATATAGGTAACAAAATGAAAAAAAAAGGTTAATTTCTAAATCTTATGATGTTTATTTGCCACCGTCTTCCGAACTTCAAGTTCTTTTTCTTGTCATAGTGTTATTTTTGGAAGTCGGTTGTTTTTCTTGTCTTAAATGAGTAAACTTTTCAGGTCGCAGTTTACTGTTATCAGTTTATAGATGATAAAGTTCTGAGGTAACAAACATTTCTTGAAGTTTCTCGTTTTTTGAAGTCTGATAAAAAGAGGCGCAACTCTTCAACGGCATTCCTTATATTTTCAGGCAAACATTTAACGCGGCAAAAATGCAACTTTCCTTCATCATCATAATTTACCAATCAACTCTTTTTCCCTCTCGTTTAATTCAACATGACTTCCTCCATGTCCTACAGAACGGACACGAATCGTCACCGCACTACCGTCATTCCGTCATGGTTCTAAACACGGGCACAATGACTCTTGCCGCTTCAACGCTCACAAATGTTGACATACATAGTATGTTACTAAGCTGGATATAAATCAGCGGATTTATCTGGTGTCTGATATGGTTGGATGATGGGAGAATGTGGTTCTTGGCAGAAAATCTTCCACTTCTTTACTTTCAGTGCACGTAACTTGACAGACATTATCTTTCTTTTCAGGATTGATATGAAATCCTGCTACGCCATTTCCAAATGTGGTGGTTATGACAATTTTAGCATTTTGGCAGGATACTATTGAACTTAGTTTAGTAACGTCATGAAATGAAATAATGTCCATTTCATGTAAGACAACTAGATGACGTTGGCATTTCCTGTTCCCTGAGAAGAAATGCAGAAACAAATTCAACAAGTCTGGGTCGCTTTTAAAATTTATATTAGGATGTTATGTGAGTCTTACAATGCAGGGCCATGTCTGGAAGGGCATTTAGAAGAAAAAGCCATTGCAGCTTTGAGCTGACCTGTCCCAACGGCAACAGACGGCATCGAAAAATATCGAAGTTAATTGGAAAACACGAAAGATATACCTTATCTAGATACTTTTTAGTCAGGTAAATGATTAACTGCGTACAGTTACAGCAGCTATAACTGGCTATTTAACAGACACCTCTTTGTCATAGGAGTAACAGATAGCTGTGCCGGGGCCTGCATGGAGTACGAGTGCAGCTCATGTGCTGCTGAACTGCCCGGTGGTCGCCACATACAGGGCTTCAAGTAATTCGATAACCCAGGTACCCTACGTGAGATTGTCAGCAACACCAAGGCGTTGCTGGCCTTCCTGGAGAAGCTGGGTGGATCGAATAACCAATTCTCCCACCCGTACGCAAAATACGCGCTTTATAGTGGAGTTACGGATACCCGCCCAAATTACCGAATACCTATCTTCTTTAAATAGTACAAAACAAAGGCGCATTTCGTGTTCGTACACTTAGATCTTCTAATCTACGCAACAGATTTTAATCTGGTTTTCGTCAATAGACACAGTGATTCAACAGGAAGGTTTGTATGTGTAATATGCGGGCGAAGCCGCTGGCAAAAGCTAGTAAGATTATAATACCAATTTGAAAACAGTATAGTCATCGTTTTGAAAGATAATCCAAACAGGCACGTTCTAAAATAGCCAAGAATAGACCCCGTCACCCTTAGATAAAGATTGATAGACACCATCGCCCCTCGGTATTGCAACTGTTCATTATCAACATTTGGGGGAGGCATATGTTCAATAGCAGAGCGTACAGTTTGGATAGGGATAAAATCGGCACAGAATAAGTAGGGATAGCCCCATTTTATATTGTTACGAATGTGACTCAATTTCGTGGAATCGAAGGCGTTGAATTGGCGAACGAATGAGTGAAATATAATGCGGAAAAGACCCTCCATTTCGAGGTAAGTACAAATGGTGAATATTTTCAAAATGGTTGAGTTGAATCGTGTTGATCAATACGACATGTTCGTGAACGGACGCCGTCAGTAGGGACATTTCGATTCTCAATGCTCGGTCCAACAACGAAAGATGAAAATACAATGCGCGAATAAATCGCACCACAATTTTATTACGTCCATTTGATGTCGACTATAAAGGAAGACTATACTCGACTAGAACGGAGCTATCCCGAAAAAACCTTTCAACGGATGCTCTACATACTTGAACGAAAATTATCATCAGTTATGCAACTTTACGCCGGGAATTGTCCCCTATTGTAAGTTATCTTTATTTACATAATACTCGTTATCAATCGACCTTGCGAGTTGCTATGTCCACAGCGCTAGTAAACAATTTTTACGAAAGCTATGAACGTGATCTAGTTATTTCATGAATCTCGGTTTTTATGCTCTATTTCTTGGAGAATTTCAATTTTATGTGTGATATTGAAATTAGTGTCTGGCTTGGTAAAATTTATTTGTTTTATTGGTTTTGGCCTTATAGACTGGAGATCTGTACTTGTACCTGGTACTTTTTGGCAGGCGTACATTGCCTTGCCATACCTATTAAAAATATGTATAATTTGAACTTTTTAAAAGCCATTTTCGGATTTTCTTGCCGGCTCGTCTCCATAAGAAACAACCGTTTGAAACCGTGCACCAGGTTCCTACGCTTCATAAGTGCGGTGTTTAATATGGTTTTTTTTTCGTTTATCATTTACACCTAAAACGAATTGTAAAACCTAGTTGTATACTTAACTTGTCAAGAAGATTAACATGTCTTAAACTAAGTGAATACATGCACACTTACACATAATGTTTTATACACAACATGTTGCCGAAAAGTCGTTCACAAAATTAAAAAAAAAAAAACAAGTAGCAGAACATGTTTATAACGCGGGAATAGAACTGCAAACATACTATATTCTTAAAGAGTTGGACAAAATTAAAAGTATTATAACCACCGCGAATTGTGATTTATTCATAACTGGAAATACTCAAAAGTTTTCTAACTTTTTAGAGAATATTAGACACTATTGGAAAACAAGTCCGAGTGAATTCTATTTTCTGGTTACCCTTCTTCGATTTTACACACGCAAAACATGTAATCAGTGTTCCAGGTAATAAAAAACTTAATGAAAACCGTACATTGTTTCTTAATTGGCAAATAACAAACGATGTTGACCCACACACAATAGATTAAGAATTTCTTCACATTGGCATTAATGAATCGAAATGGCGGAGCCAATTCTAATGTTTTTGAAGTTACGACATTTTTAACAGCAGCTGTATCAAAAGGACGGATTTCAAAATAATTAGTTGAAAAATACATTGGTTTGTTATGGACTGCCTCATTAGACTGATGTGGTGGGTTCGATTGTCTGGTGGTTACTGTTATTTGGGTTTATCTATTTGAAATTTCTCAGGAGCAGGGAGGAGTCAGGATATTTTTGCCCATTTGATGGCAAGAGGCTCGCCACCTTTATATGATACTTGAGCATAGCCCAAATAAAAACTTTTTTACAGAAAAAAAACAACCGACTTCCTTAAAAGCACTACAAAGTGAAAAATAACTTTAATTTCGGAAGTCGGTGTCTTAGGATCTGTATTTATGGTTTTTTTGCCACCGACTTCCGAAATTAAAGTTATTTTTCACTTTGTAGTGCTTTTAAGGAAGTCGGTTGTTTTTTTTTTGTAAAAAAGTTTTTATTTTTAAATTTTTAGTTGTGGTATTCACCCCGCACTCATTCCAAGCAAAAAATGCATATTTATGCGAGAGCAGAAATCGCGGTTGATTTGCTATCATTTTTTAAAGAGTTCCGGTGTCTGTCTCCGGAACTCATCATCAGATCTATGTGAAAATTATATGGGACCATTTCGGAATAAACCCCTTTCGAACAAAAAAAGAATTTTGCAAATCCATCTATATATGACGGAGTTATGGCCGAACATACATAAAAAAAAAACATATAAACATCCGAATTGAGAACCTCCTCCTTTTTGAAGTCGGTTAAAAATCGAGAACATGTGCCATTTACCAACCCGCACTGCGCCCTCCTGGTGGATTATGGCCCACTCCCTCTCACCGAGAGGAGGCCTGTGTCCCAGCAGTGGGAACATTATAAGCTGTTGATGATGAACATAACTGGCGAACTGTATAAACGTCATAATGGCGGGACAAAATCTTGTATTTAAACGATTCTACCACGTATATTTAGTACCGATTTAGTACTATTTTGTACCTATCCTAAAAAATTTGTACCTCAAAGGGCATACACGGAAATTCACGATAACACTGGTCCGCCATTATGACGCGTTATAATGGCGAGACCATGTCTGTACTCCAAATCTACAACGAATTACATCGTTCTGAGCCAACCAATATTTAGTACCTGATTTAGTACCTTCAAAATTTCACAGTGGATGACGGAAATCTAGGTAGTTTCTTTACAATATTAATTTTTCATTTTTGACATTTTCTACGCCTAAATATTTCAATGAGCAAAGATACTTCAAGGTAAAAGTTGCAATTACATTTCATGCAGGCGCTTTATTCATTATATTATTAAAAAATAACAGTATGTTATTTAATAATATTGGTTAAGCCAAACAAGAAAATTATTAATATACGTTATTCAAAATATTTTATAAATGCATTACTCATCTGTAAATAATCTGTACGTCTTATTTTTGAATATGTCACTTATTCACGCGAGGGTGAGTCTGCAACATAATTTTATTTACTCAAAATCGAACCTTAGTCAAAAAACAAAACATTGAAGTAGTCGAACAGAGCCACATTGAACTTTAATATGAAAAAATTGTATTATATTAATTTTTTAATGAGATACAACAAAAAGAACTTAACATAGAAATAAGCACATAAGTCTTCCAATAAAAATAAAAAAAGTTTTTTTAACTAAATAACTTACTAAATTATATTTCTGCATACATAATGCAATGTGGAATGACGAACGATTGACTTTTTTTAATTTTACTATTCAAGTCATCATAACATTCCCATTTCCCTAGGATCCTTACACAATTACATTTATAGTGACCTATACCTTCCAGAATTGGTGGAATGAACTCGACTACAGCTACAATTTGGTAATATTTGTTATTAAGTTTTAAATTATTTGGTATATCGTGTATGTTAACTTTATTATTATAATTTAATTAAAAAAATAATATATTTGACAAAGCGTAAGAAATGGTTTTAACACCCTTACAGTCGCTTTGATTGCATGGTTTTACATCATCTATCAACATCGTTTTTGCTGATTCATTCAGTGCACAGACCCCTTTCTTTTGTATAATATTTAAATTTAGTGGTAAAAAGCCAACATTTCTTTTATTATAATTATTAGAAGCACAGTTGTCGTTGGTACAGGTTCTTATGACTTCTGCGCTATAAAGTAGCTCCAACAGAACGTTTTCCACTATGAATGAAACATTGCATTCACAACTTACTTGTATCTTTGAACCTACGGTTTCTGTTTTGAAATGCTTGATCAAAATTTCATTGCGCAATTTATAAATAGGTTCGTTAGTATTATTGACAAGTGCTTTAATAAATCTGAAAAACACATGATCCTGGTTACCTATTTTATTACTCACTTTGTATTTCTTATCAGCATACACAATAGCTATTGCTTGTGACACAGAGTCAAAGGCACAAGTATTTGTTGGAAATATATTGTCATTTGATTTAGTAATATTTCCATTTAATATAATTGGCACCTTCAGATTTCGTTGCTTTGTAATTGATTTCTTTACATAACCTTTACCCCGCCAATTTTCTATAAATGTTGGATTTTTTGAAAATATGGAATCACTGTCTGAATACTCTCCTTTTTTGGTTTTTATTTCGGATTTTTGTTTTTTTGGTACTTTAGGTTCACGTTTAGAATCAGATTGTAAATAACTCATTGCAAGTTTAGTTTCGCCAGTTATGAAACTATGATGCTGCAAAATAAAATCATCTATTCGTAGTCGATGTGATTTTGTTGTTAAATTAAGAAGAAATCTTTTTATACTTTTAAACATTGATTTAAATAGTAAAGATACGGTCGTCCGAACATTTGACGGACGCGGTCGCCCTACAAAAAACATCTATTAGAACTAGTATGAACTACGATGTCAATCCGCGTGGTCTGCTCCTAGACGTAACCTTGTAAGAGCGGGGTGAGGTATTATTCGAGGTACAAAGAAATAAAAAAAAAACTTTTTATTTTTGAAAATTTATATTTGTTGCAGTTTGTTGGTGTTATTAAGTTTTCATTGGCCTTCGAATAAAACAATTTTTTTTAATTATTTATAGTAATATTATTAAATCTTTCCATTTCATCGGCTACCGGCTACAACGAGCGCCGCTGCAAAGTTATGTCGTACTTTTACGCGGCTTCGCTTCGTCTTTGTCATAGGTTGAGACAAATATGAAAGAAAATTGTTTTAAATAATGTTAGCAGTGGATTTAATGACATATTTTTAACTTACCGGTGATATGAAATGTTATCATTTTTTTTATTGTGCTTTTTGTCGTAGTTCACGCAACCCTTCACGGGAAAACTTGGCATTTTTGCTTGCAAAATATACGACCGTTCCGAAGACAGCCGATCGCGTTCTAGTTCACTTCGATAAAGGGAAGACCATTTTGGGACCAAGTTCGAGGCGTCATTGTAACATGCGGTCCGCCCTGTCCTTACGCAGTAATATAATATGTCAATGCTTTTAAAATAATTTTCTACATTGGAAGATGTAGGAGTATCTATTTGACTATCATAGATTTTCATCATACAGTTAGACCACAGCGGAAGTTGGCTGATACATCGAAGTAAAGTGTCGACTAGTGAAGGCATGTAATACAAATTTTCCGTATTTTTCAAATTTTCTTCTTCTAATTCGTTTATAAGGTTTTCTGTACTGATATGATCAATCAACCATTTTACTCTACTATCCCTTATATTTTCATGAATTTCTTGATTTTCTTTTTCTAATTCACTGTTAATATTCTGAAATAATGATGGTCTATTATAATCACTGCTTTCGTTGTTTTCATTGATCACTACATCTTCTATGCTATCTTTCTTTTTAAATACAGATAAAATTTTTCAACCTCAGTCTTGCTTCTTCACTTCTCAAAACTTTGCCGTGAACAGATCCAATATATTTTGATAAGCATAATGTTACCATATCTTTCACAGTTTGTTTGATTACCTCGAAATCTTGACATTGCTTAATATCTTTGAAGCAATTGACATAAAAAAACTTTATACGTGGGTCTACATTTTTGAAACAACCCATATTGTATAATATTTTCATGAAATGGTTTGTATCAAGTCTAATATAACACTGAGAAGACTTGCAATTAAGTTTATTTAGGAACTGAAATGATTCATCGAGGTATTCCTTCGTAGTTTTATGCTTAGTAAATGCTTTTACAGCTGCTCCAATTAACGCAGATGAGTCGTCACATACCACTTCATGTGGCGGTGTATTTTTTTCAGACCACGTTTTAAGCCATTTTGCAATCGTCTCCATTGTCTGACTTTCCGATACCATTTGTAATATAGGCAAGCTACTCTTACCATCAAAAGTTTGAACTATACACACATATAAAAAAAGATGTTTCGTAATTTTCATGTCACGACGTGGCCCAAATTCTTTAAAAATGCTGCCGGTGGCATCTAAACTCATTACGACTCGGTGTTTAGCAATGTATTTCTTGTAATATAATTCTTGAGCTGACAACCAATAGTAAAGGACAAAATAAGGATGTATTGATATATATCTTATCAAATCGTTATAAGGCGGGCTTTGCGCCATAAGCCATAAAGATATTGTTGGGTTTGGGTCGTAAAAAGAAGCATTTTTGGTTTGGTGTTTAATTTGGCGCAAACTTCCTAAGTTAGGCAAATGTGTAGGTTCAATATCATTATTTTCCATCAAAGAATCAGCAAGAGATCGATGGACAGATAGTGCGGAATCTGTTTTCAGTTTCGCGCCAATTGCCGAGCGTTTGAAGGGTGACATTTTAAGTTTTCTCAAAAGTTTGTGTTTGAATTTATCATCAAAATTGCTTAGGGTACACCTACATGTAACAATTTTTTCTGTAGGCCAAATTAAGAAAATTTCTATCTTCGCTTTGCATTCTTTACAGCTACCATAGAATTTAATCAATTCATGTGCTTTTATAGAGACAGATTTAAAAATCCAAGAACATGGTTTTTTCGCGGCCTTCCATAATTCTTCTCGTAAAATTTCAGCCCATACATGTTTTGGTAGGGACCACTTATTTCTATATTTAGAAGAAGTTAAATGAGAGGTATTTCTTTTAACAACCTTAAAAATGGGTTGAATTTTTTCCCAAGAGTAAATATCTAAATGAAAAGTTATGTACTCGTGGTTCATCTTTTCATCATTAATATCAGAATTCGAGCTGGAGTAGCTCGTATCAGTTTCTTCAATAAATTCTTGGTCTTCTTTGGTTACAGAATCACCCTCTTCGTCATAAAAATAGTCATAGTGTCTTTTTAAGGATAAATAAAGACTTTTAGGATTCATTAAAAAGTTTAAATCCTCACTAATTTTGGAGTAAATTTGGTCACTTGAGTGCAGATAGTTGTGGTTCTTGAAGGCACTCACATATTGTAAAAAAACTTTCTTTTGATGTTCTAAGGAAATTGCACCTTTTCTTCCTCTTTTCATGATAAACAAACACTTTTTAAGTAACACAAAATATACCCTTCGAAATCTGAATATCGTTAATATGATAATCGTTCCTTATTATAAAAATAACATAAATTCAATCCATCTTTATCAGATCAACCTTCATTACTGTTCATTTCAAATGACGTGTGTGTTCTGACGTTTCAAAAGTGCCCCCATGTAGGTTTATGTGAAATAAAATTTATAATTTTATTTCATTTAAAATAGCTTATAATTATTTTAAAGGTTTGTTTTTTTTTATGCGATTGGCAAATGAATATTTCCTGGCTTTCTTTGGTAATACCTCAAAGTAGTAATACTGAAATGGAAGAAAAGATATTTATAGAACGCATAATCATAAAAATCTTCTCTCTTTACCTGTCCAATATTACATGAAAACAGAATTGTTTGCGCCAAATGAATAAAGTAATAAAGCACCTGCACGAAATGTAGCTGCAACTTTTAACTTGAAGTATTTTTGCTCATTGAAATATTTAGGCGTAGAAAATGTCAAAAATGAAAAATTAATATTGTAAAGAAACTTCCTAGATTTCCGGTTTCCATTGTGGAATTTTGGAGGTACTAAATCAGGTACTAAATACTGGTTGGCTCAAAACGATGTAATTCGTTGTAGATTTGGAGTACAGACATGGTCTCGCCATTATAACGCGTCATAATGGCGGACCAGTGTTATCGTGAATTTCCGTGTATGCCCTTTGAGGTACAAATTTTTTAGGATAGGTACAAAATAGTACTAAATCGGTACTAAATATACGTGGTAGAATCGTTTAAATACAAGATTTTGTCCCGCCATTATGACGTTTATCGAACTGTGGGTATAATACTATGGGTACACCTCTGCCCAAACTTACAAGGAAACAAGGAGTGGTAGGTGATACGTATGTTACGGTAATTGCTACTGTTTTACGGGTCATTAAAACTAAAAGAGCAATGGACGTTATTCTTACGAAATATTTTTATTTCGATAATACATTTTGCAGTTTCATAATTAAAGATTTTCAGATAGGTTTATGCTTATAAACGATTTCTACACGGATTAAAAGTTACGTAAACTTTTTAATGGTTCCCAATGAACCAGGTAACTTGAAATATCCAAATTGATTACTACTGTAACTGAATATTTTATTTCTGTAAGTAGGTTTGCACAAACACTTTTGCACGTCAATTTTAATTAAAAACTAGATGAGGTCGGCATTTCCTATCTGACTACTCTGAGAAGAAAGGACGAAACAAATTCAGAGGTCACAGTCTTTTAAAGTTCTGACATAATTTTGGTCAGATCATGTGAGGACGGTGAGCAGAGGTAAGCAGTGATGGCAGAGTGGTATCGGCCACGACTAACGAGTACTGTAGGTCGTGGGTTCAATTCCAAGCAGGCGCTTTACTTTGTGTAAATAATTTCATCACCACTGCATTTAAAACGGTGGAGGAAAACATCGTGAGGAAATCGGCATGTCCTTTAACCAAATATTCGAAGACATGTGACATCTACCAACCCGCACTGGGCCCGCGTGGTAAATTACTCATCAAGAGGAGGCCTGTGTCCCAGCAGTGGGAACAATATAGGCTGATTATAGTTATGGTATGTGAGGACCATGTAGGTTGCTGTTTCAATGGTGATTGATACAATAGCTAGTGGACTTGGTAGTGTAGATAATTCAGTTAAAGAGAATGACTGCAATTTACCTACAGCCTTCGTGCTTGCATGTAAAGACGTCGTAGTTTCCATCTCACAAGTTTAAGCTGACGCCAAAATAGTTAAGAAAAGGCTAAGCAGATGAAGAAGTGTATATCGTCGGCCTGTGCCAATAAAAGAACATTTCTTAACACAGCAACGTTTTAAGCCGAGGGCTTAGTCCTACTTGGCGCCCTTTTGTGCTGTGGAACTGCGAAGTCCCACTTGGGCGCCAAGCGAGTTGTAGGTATGAATGTGAGCAGAAAATCTTAATTTTTAATGATTTTGCCATTCTAGATATAATTAATTTGAATCAATGCGTTTCCTAAATTCGAAATCTACTTAGCTTCATTTAGATAAATGAAAGCACGAAAACAACTTTCACTTGCAACTAAAAAGTTATGTCAAAGTCGTAACTGTCAAAAAAGGCGACTAATTACCGCCATTTTCAACGTCATAATGTGTCTATGGTCTGTAGAGGTTCACTTTCACGCTTTATTTGTTTGCAATGTTGCGATAAATGATTTAATAGCTGGTTACCTAATACATTTTCATTATTATTCATTGATACCTTATTATGTTGTGAGCTGAGCATATTACTCGCCTTAATAAGGTATCGGAAATCGGATATTACAACGTTTTGTTTGACAATTATGGAACGTAGATGTAAAGAACGTGTCCAAGTAGATGTTACTTAGTTTCTTTCGTTGTTCTGTGTCTGGTAACGAATAGGCAACTCTTACTTTTTCCATGGGTGGAAAATATTAGGCAGACCTGCCGGACAAATATTTTTGTCTTTGACTAATCAACTTCAAGCCTCCCAGCAGCTCATTATAGGAAACCAGAACCGACTTTTGCTGTCTCAGAAAGCATGTAACCCACGGGTTATTAGAAGCCCGAAATCTGACAACCAGTTTTATCATGGGGTTTCCTATTATTCAGTAAGTGGATTGTGGAGGTCACATAGGCTTTTGATCCATGTAAAATACTGGTATTCAGCTGCATCCAGTTGAGGCCCGAAGACAACCCCAACATAGTTGGTATAAAGCTAGAAGTAAATAATGTGTGGTTATGTTGAGAGGATGACTGAAAGACGGCTTACAAAAGGTCTAAAAGGAAACGGCCTAGGCCATAATATAGTGACACCTTATTGGTGATGTTCTTCAGAAAGGTCAGGTGCGTAGTACTCGCAACCGGCGTGTGTGTATGACCAGATGTATGAACCTAAACGAGGCAAAAGGTGTATATAAGGATCGTAGCAGGTGGCGTTCCGTAGTTTCTGCCTATCCCCATAGGAAAATGGCGTGAGTTTATGTATGTATGTAAATTAGCAAGCAATAGGTAAGTACCCTTACCAATATTAAAAATCATGAAACATTCAGTAAAAAAAAATTCAACGCAATTTCGCTACAATTATTCTGAGCGATGAAATAGAACATCGATTGCTCGTTTTTAGCACTATAGTGTAAATGAGGAAACCACGTCGATACTATGAGAAACCCACGATATCATCACGTAGAAATACGTAGATATAAAGATAATTAACATACCACACTTCTTATCAACAAAGCATTTGAATATTACAACACAAGGCTGCAATACATGAACAAAACACAGACATGATTATAAGTTGCATGTCTGAATACCAATCACTATGATAGTCGTATTATAAACAATTTTGTATAGTATGACGTAACAAACTACTGTAAAAACGAAAGCGGGTATACATGTACTCGCGAATTTGGAATGTGTACTCAACTGGTTCCGTGGTGTAGTGGTTATCACATCTGCTTTACACGCAGAAGGCCGCCAGTTCGATCCTGGCCGGAATCATATCTTTTTGAGTTTTTTTAATTTAGATAATTTATTATTATGAAATAGAACTGGTGTTTTTAACTGTTTTTATGTATTAATAATTACTTTATATTATAGTAAGAGCGATGTAATATTTTTATTAAAAATAGAGTAATTTTCGTGTCTGATTTCGATAACAGATACTGTGCAACCTAATTTTTTTAGCAAGCGAAAGTAATCAAATATTATGTATTAATCATTAGCTTTAATGTAACGTATTGTTAAGAGCGATAAAATATTTTTATTAAAAAAAAAAAAAACCGGCCAAGTGCGAGACGGACTCGCGCACCGAGGGTTCCGTACAAACCTGCAGGTCATCGTCATCATCATCATCATTCGTCATCATCGTTTATGAAATGAAATGTTTTTTTTTTTAATTTTTATATTTGTGTTGACTGAATGAAAGGTAAATTGTGGTTTACGATTTATGACGTATTAAAAAAAAACTACTTACTAGATCTCGTTCAAACCAATTTTCGTTGGTAGTTTTCATGGTAATGTACATCATATATTTTTTTTTAGTTTTATCATTCCCTTATTTTAGAAGTTACGGGTGGGGAGGCACACATTTTACCACTTTGGAAGTGTCTCTCGCGCAAACTATTCAGTTTAGAAAAAAATGATATTAGAAACCTCAATTTCATTTTTGAAGACCTATCCATAGATACCCCACACGTAAGGGTTTGATGAAATTTTTTTTTGTGTTTCAGTTCTATGTATGGGGAACCCCCAATATTATTGTTTTAAAAAAAAATGATATTAGAAACCTCAATATCATTTTTGAAGACCTATCCATAGATACCCCACACGTAAGGGTTCGATGAAAAAAAAAAAAATTGAGTTTCAGTTCTATGTATGGGGAACCCCAAATATTATTGTTTTTTTTCTATTTTTGTGTGAAAATCTTAATGCGGTTCACTGAATACATCTACTTACCAAGTTTCAATAGCACAGCTCTTATAGTTTCGGAGAAAAGTGGCTGCGACATACTCGGACAGACAGACAGACAGACATGGCGAATCTATAAGGGTTCCGTTTTTTGCCATTTGGCAACGGAACCCTAAAAACGGGTATCTTTTCGTGTCAGGTAGCTGATTTCGTTAGCACAATTATATTTTCTTATCAGTGTAACCCAATTTTTTTGCAAGTGAAAGTAATCAAACAGGGCTTGTCCACTTAGTGTAAAATCATACATAATCTGATAAAGATATAGTATCAATGACAGTTGTTTTTTTTTTTAATTTTAATTTCCTGCTATTCTAATTTTGACAAAGAAACATCACCAGCCCATGAAAATGTACATGGGTATTTGAAATACAAAAACATTGCAATCTTCCTGTATCATAATAAATAATTTTTAAAAGGACATAATTATGAAGGAAATAGAGACACAATTGCACTTAATTAAAATCATCATCATTTCAGCTGTAAGTCGTCCAATGTTGGACATAGGCTTCCCCCAATTTTGGGGAGGGTTTACCTTAATCGCCACGGTAGGCCGGCGAGTTGGCTGCAATCGCCAACTCAGAAATTTTTCTACGAGATTCGCGTCGCACCGTCGCGTCACGCTAACTTGAAGGAGCCTTAAAATTTCCAAAATTTATTTTAATTACGACTAAGGAACTTAGGCGACTTAGGGACTTACTAGAGAATGGGCAGCAGCGTTCTCTAACACGTTAGCTACCATGTCGGACTATGTGTCCGACACTTTTTAAACAATAATAGACTTAAAGTCAAATAACACTAAGTACATTTTTTACTTT
Organism: Aporophyla nigra; assembly: GCA_947507805.1. Taxonomy (NCBI): domain Eukaryota; kingdom Metazoa; phylum Arthropoda; class Insecta; order Lepidoptera; family Noctuidae; genus Aporophyla; species Aporophyla nigra. The sequence continues at coordinate 4,103,326 of OX382320.1, forward strand.
TTCTGATTTTACCCATGGCAGTTAACATGCTAAGCATTTTACCACCATACTGCGATTGCCAACCCGCCTACCCAAGAGTGGCGATTTTGGCAAACCCCCCTAAGTTGGGGCAGGGATATGTCCAGCAGTGAACGTCTTTCGGCTGAAATGATGATGATGACTACATGGCAATTATTATTCTTGGAAGAGAATTATTAAGAATTATCCTGCTACCAGTGATTACAGGACAAAAATAATTATATTCCTACCTTTGTACACGTAATTTCAGTTAATACCATTTACCTCTTGGATTACCCCATACATATAAGATAGATGACCTTACTATGTCGGTATCATGACTTCACCTCATGAGTAATTAATTTTAATAAGGATAATTTGTTATAAACTACAATTAAGGCAAACGGAATGAGACTGAATATGGAAATGTTATGAACAAACCATTTTGTCATATAGGTATTTCACGGTTTTCGGTTATGAAAAATTGGCATACATACATATAAGGTCATGAGGTTGTAATCAACTAAAATTCATGACTAAAATTGGTACCTTCCGAAAAACTACTTAAATAATGGTTCAATGTGAATCACAATTCACAAATGGCAAAACCACAAATTGTTAGTGGTGAATGGAAAATAGCATTATATGTATTATGGACATCACCAAAGCTAGAGTGATATGTAAGGATCATAACAGGAGGAGTTCTGTAGTTACTACCAACCCCAATGGGAACAAGGAGTGAGTGTATGCATGGCAAACTCTGCTTGCACAATACAATATTTTGTGTGACAACACTATGCTGCGTAGTTTGGATATGGCGAAGGACTTCCATTGTAAAAATAATAGTTTGAAAAAACTAAAAAACACGCTTCCATTGAAAACCAAACTAAAAAAACTTTTTTACAGAAGAAAAAAAAACAACCGACTTCCTTAAAAACACTACAAAGTGAAAAATAACTTTAATTTCGGAAGTCGGTGTCTTAGGATCTGTATTTATGGTTTTTTTGCCACCGACTTCTGATATTAAAGTTATTTTTCACTTTGTAGTGTTTTTAAGGAAGTCGGTTGTTTTTTTTTTTGTAAAAAAGTTTTTATTTTTAAATTTTTAGTTGTGGTATTCACCCCGCACTAATTCCAAACAAAAAATGCATATTTATGCGATAGCAGAAATCGCGGTTGATTTGCTATCATTTTTTAAAGAGTTCCGGTGTCTGTGTCCGGAACTCATCATCAGATCTATATGAAAATTATATGGGACCATTTCGGAATAAACCCCTTCGAACAAAAAAATAATTTTGCAAATCCATCTACATATGACGGAGTTATGGCCGAACATACATAAAAAAAAAAACAAACATCCGAATTGAGAACCTCCTCCTTTTTGAAGTCGGTTAAAAAGTACAAAGTAATGGAAAAAAAGCGTGGGGTGCTTTTTAAGGTATTTTTTATTGATATCAGGCACCGCACGCTTTATTTCCATTATTTTGTACTTTTTAGTTTGGTTTTCAATGGAAGCGTGTTTTTTAGTTTTTTTAAACTTATTTATTTTCTATTTTTTAGGGTGTTTCGAATTTTGAGACGTACGTCAGCGTAGTTTGTGACAGTTTTTTTGCTGTCCTGGTAACCCTGGCAAGGATAATGGCACGAAATTATTGCATTGTCATCGGTCCTTGACAGGTGTGCAAAGTTTGAATGAAATCTGGTCGTTTAAAGTGGATCAAAATCGCGCTATAAGGAGTCGGTTACAAACAAACATACAAACATACAAGTGAAGCTAATATAAAGCGTGTAAAATAAATAATAGTTAAAAATAAATAATAGTTTAAAAAAACTAAAAAACACGCTTCCATGGAAAACCAAACTAAAAAGTACAAAATAATGGAAAAAAAGCGTGGGGTGCTTTTAAGGTACCTATTTTTTTATTGATATCAGGCACCCCACGCTTTTTTTCCATTATTTTGTACTTTTTAGTTTGGTTTTCCATGGAAGCGTGTTTTTTAGTTTTTTTAAACTATTATTTATTTTCAATTTTTTAGGGTATTTCGAATTTTGAGACGTATGTCAGCGTAGTTTGTGACAGTTTTTTTGCTGTCCTGGTAACCCTGGCAAGGATAATGGCACAAATTTATGAAATTATTGCATTGTCATCAGTCCTTGACAGGTGTGCAAAGTTTGAATGAAATCTGGTGGTTTAGTGGGTCAAAATCGCACTATAAGGAGTCGGTTACAAACAAACATACAAATATACAAACATACAAGTGAAGCTAATATAAAGCGTGTAAAAACTAAAAAACACGCTTCCATGGAAAAACAAACTAAAAAGTACAAAATAATGGAAAAAAAGCGTGGGGTGCTTTTAAGGTATTTTTTTATTGATATCAGGCACCCCACGCTTTTTTTCCATTAGTTTGTACTTTTTAGTTTGTTTTTCCATGGAAGCGTGTTTTTTAGTTTTTTTAAACTATTATTTATTTTCTATATTTTAGGGTATTTCGAATTTTGAGACGTATGTCAGCGTAGTTTGTGACAGTTTTTTTGCTGTCCTGGTAACCCTGGCAAGGATAATGGCACAAATTTATGAAATTATTACATTGTCATCAGTCCTTGACAGGTGTGCAAAGTTTGAATGAAATCTGGTCGTTTAAAGTGGGTCAAAATCGCACTATAAGGAGTCGGTTACAAACAAACATACAAATGAAGCTAATATAAAGCGTGTAAAAATATAAGATACCATAGTGATAGCAGTGGTGATGAAATAATTTACACAATGTAAAGCACCTGCTTGGGTTCCAACTCACGACCTACTACTCGTAAGTCGCGGCGGTTACAGCTACTCTCAAAACGGTGAAGATAAACATCATGAGGAAACTGGCATGTCTTAGTACCAAAAATTCGAAGACATGTGACATCTACCAACCCACACAGGGCCTGCATGGTGGATTATGGAGCATCCCCTCTCACCGAGAGGAAGCCTGTGTCCCAGCAGTGGGAACATTATAGGCTGCTGATGATGAGGACCATAGTGATAGGATCTATTACTCTTTTTCGTTTTATAAGCTGTGATGAAAAGCTGAGAGTTTTTGTTTTTAGGGTTCCGTTGCCAAATGGCAAAAAACGGAACCCTTATAGATTCGTCATGTCTGTCTGTCCGAGTATGTCACAGTCACTTTTTTCCGAAACTATAAGAGCTATGCTGTTGAAACTTGGTAAGTAGATGTATTCTGTGAACCGCATTAAGATTTTTACACAAAAATAGAAAAAAAAAAAACAATAATATTTGGGGTTCCCCATACATAGAACTGAAACTCAAAAATTTTTTTTTCATCAAACCCATACGTGTGGGGTATTTATGAATAGGTCTTCAAAAATGATATTGAGGTTTCTATTATCATTTTTTTCTAAACTGAATAGTTTGCACGAGAGACACTTCCAAAGTGGTAAAATGTCCCTCCCCCCCCCCGTAACTTCTAAAATAAGGGAATGACAAAACTAAAAAAAATATATGTTGTACATTACCATGTAAACTTCCACCGAAAATTGGTTTGAACGAGATCTAGTAAGTAGTTTTTTTTTAATACGTCATAAATCGTAAACCACAATTTACCTTTCATTCAGTCAACTCAAATATAAAAATTAAAAAAAAAAAACATTTAATTTCATAAACATAAACCTTGTGCATTAACCGTGAATACCTGCAGGTTTGTACGGAACCCTCGGTGTGCGAGTCCGACTCGCACTTGGCCGGTTTTTTTTTTGTTATGTTCAAATGGGCATGTGACTTCGTAGCTATTTGTTTATTTATTAGCTATAATAAAATCATGTTGAATGGTTGACTAAGTAAAGTAAGTAAAACCTTTTTGTATAGAGTCAATAACTCTAATCAATTGTTGCTTTTTTTACACAGTTTATATTAGCTTCACTTGTATGTATGTTAGTATGTTTGTTTGTAACCGACTCCTTACGGCGCAATTTTGACCCACTTTAAACGACCAGATTTCATTTAAACTCTGTAGACTTATCGAGGACCGATGAGAATACTGTAATTACATAAATTTGTGCCATTATCCTTGCCAGGGTTACCAGGACAGCAAAAAAACTGTCTTCGAAAACTACGCTGACATACGTCACAAACTACGCTGACATACGTCTCAAAATTCGAAATACCCTAAAAAATAGGAAATAAATAATAGTTTAAAAAAACCTACCCTTTATTAGAACCTTTAAAAAACCTAACCTTTATTTCCTATTTTTTATACTTTTTAGTTTGGTTTTCTATGGAAGCGTGTTTTTTAGTTTTTTTTAACTATTATTTATTAGTGTGGTGATTAGGGCATATTCTTCCATCTACACTTATAGGTGGAAAGATTTGATTTTTTGTAATAGATAAACTCAAAAAACTACTAAACAAATTTATAAAATTCTTTCACCTATGGAAAGCTACATTATTCTGGAGATACATGAGCTATAAATTTCATGCAGGCAAAGTGCTAGTATATATATATAATACATAATTGTAGCTGGGGTAATGTAACTCCACTCATTCTCAGCTGAAAACCCTAGGAAATAATGCCAGAAAAACCTTCCTGGGTAAAATTTAATACAGGCATTTTGAAGGCTGTCTTTTGCAAATTTTGACAGTCAAAATGTGCTGTTTTCCCACCTAATTTAAATGATATCTGGTTAAGGAATCTTAGAGGTTAAAAAGACATCATATTACAAAATTAAATTTCCAAATGAAACCAAAGATAGCACATTCTTTCATTATTTGCTCATAAAATACCTATTTGTGATGGCCGAACCTGAAATGGTGGAATCCATAAAATGCATGTTTTATAGACTGGTCATTAACATCTGCCTACTCATTTTTCTGGTACCAAATATAGAAAATGGAATGTGTTACTTACTGTGAACTCTTTTGACTTACTGAATTTGGAAAAATAAAATATGTGACAGGCAACCTTGGCCAAGTAAAATATAGTTTGCTTTTTGAAATCAATATTATATGGACATCATATTAATTTTTGTACCGTGTGGTGCCGGACTTAAGAAGACCACCACCCCATTTCTTCCTGTGGGTGTCGTAAAAGGCGACTAAGGGACTTAGTAGAGAATGGGCAGCAGCGTTCTCTATGCATTTTACCACCATACTGCGATCGCCAACCCGCCTGCCAAGCGTGGCGATTATGGCAAAGCCCCCCAAATTGGGGGAGGCCTAAGTCCAGCAGTGGACGTCTTATGGCTGAAATGATGATATTAATTTTTACATAATATACCTACTGTAGTCAAGATGCAGGTTTTTCACCTAGTTTGGCTACAGATGCAACCCTGTTATATTATTTTCATTATAGCCTACAATTTATTTTTTTATGCAAAATGGTTGTTGTAATGTTAATATTTTTTGTGTCAATAAATAAATTATCTTATCTTATACCATAACATGACGCCTTATTTCCCCGAAGGGTAGGGCAGAGATGTACCTATAGTACTCCCACATTTTGCTTGTTATGTTTAAGCCCCATGTAATAGGAGACGAGCCTATTTATAAAAGCAAGTATAGCCGTTTTCTAATTTAAATGACAAAATTCCTGTAAAATTCTTTGTAAAGAAAATACTTTTATTATTATTCAAAACAGTACAGGTGTTCCAAACAGGTTGTTATGCACTCCTTATGAATGTTGCATCATAAACAACAGACATTCATTGTCTATGTTTGTAGACAAAAATATGAAAACAATATTTATATTGCCAAATATTTTTTTTTTCAACAACAACCTCAGTTCATGTTTGATTTTTTAGAATATAGATTTGTAAGCTGAAAATTATTTTTAAGTTTGCCACAAACTTTTGCTCCCTGTAAAAATCACTTGTCTTGACATTCAAAAGATTTGTAATCTAATCTAACGACTAAAGTACATAATTTCAGGTCTTATCTATAAAGATAAAAGTATTAGGCAAGTGTTATCAAACGATAAAATTAAATTAGAGTATGTAAACAATTCGCGGTAATGTGGTCGCCAATTTTATCTCATCTCATTCAACTAATTGGCAAAGGAATTGACTCCTTTCTTCCAAGAGATATCATTTGAATACAATCGATACAATAATGTGACACAAGGTCGTGTATTGCCTAAGACGACTCTAATTAGGTAAAAAGGTCGATGCAAGTACAGATGCGGTATTATAAAGAGCTCACAATGATATCAGCAGCAATTTATATAATTTAATGAGTCACGCGTCCGGCTGTATGAATTGATGTGCCCGGCACACGACAAAAGTTACGAAAAAAGTTAGTCCGTTGAATTTAGAACACCGAAAATTACATTAATTATCTAGCTTTCAAATCGGCATTTCTATTGCATTTCTCGTAAAAATATGCAATAAAAAAGTTAACCGGTTTGTAATAGGTTTTAAAAGGAATACGAGTGAAAATTACCTTGTCCAAACATTTCAATTCCTCAGTCGGATAAACTGTTTTCTCACACCTTGCGCAAGTTTTATTCATGATGAATGTTTTTAACACAAAAACACAATAAATATAACAAAGCACTGATATTTCACAGAGCAACACGGGTTTTCACGATTCACAAACAAAGTTTAAAACTCGGTATTGTCAGAAAACACTCAAGAGCACGATTTTCGTAGCATCTCCGTACGCGCATGCCAAAAAAATAACAAATGGCGGCGGTTGGGGTAGCCAACGATACAAAATATTTCTACCATATCAAACCAGTGAAAATGTTGCCGCATAGTAATTTAAAAATACGAAACCAATCCTCAACTACCATTATTACAATTATTTTAGGTTTAAAACACACCGACACAAATAGAAATATTACTATCTGTTTAGATTATCTGCAATCAATTAACTAACCCAAAAGGTTACTAAAAATGGCTGTATCACACGCTACAGCCATCTTTAGTACCTTTTTTAACTTTATAATATTAAAATTAAAAATGCATGTATCCCAAAACTATGTAATTAGAACAAAAGAAAATAAATACCGTAAAAATATCTACGAACATACGCATTTCTCTCTTTGTAGCACCGCGAGCGCTTCATTGAACAACTGTTTTGACGTTTGTATCATCTCAGTCAAATGATTGTAATCGTATTGCTTTTCTTCTTCCATCATCTTTAGTTTATCCTCTAAGATTTTTAGTTTCTCTTCAGTCAACTCTAGCCTGTATTTTAAATCATCTATAACAAGTTCGTCACCAGGTAGAGCATCAGAAACTGTTCCAGATTCACTAGGCTTATTGCCACTCCCTTCAGAAGAAGACTTTTTAACAATGATTGATGATCCATTAGTTAAGTCAAAATTATGCTCTTTTACGACTGAAGTCTTTGACATCCTCGAACCTTTTCTAGAATCCTTCAGGGATCTTATTTCATCTTCTAAACTAGCAATTTTTCGCTCTAAACGCCTTTTCTTTTCTTTAATTTTTCTGTTTGTGGTTTCTAACTTATCCCATTTGCGTCTTTCGGCATCTAACCTCGAATTTAAGATCACTACTAATTCGGACAGCTTTTTTATTTCGTTGTCTGTAGCAGTCTTCATTGGAGTGAAAAATATGCTTTGAAGAGAACATTCCTCATATCTCAAGAGTTGGGCTCTAAGTTCTTCAGTTTTGGCTGCCTTTTCAGTGGACTGTTTTGTTAGGGCGTCTATTTTGGCAGCAGTATTTTTTGTTAATTTTTGGTATTCACCGATTTCGACGTTCATTTTGTTCATTTTAGCTGAGTTCTCCTTCAAGATGTCCTGGTAGTAAAGCTCTGTAGTTTTGATCTGATTCTGCAAATAAATTAACGAGATGTTACCCACCACTATCTGCAATGAAAATTACATCGTTCGTTTTGGAGCAAACTAAAAATTGACGACTTTTAATTTGATATTACTGAGAAATGAGAGCAGTGTTTGCCGAGCGGTATCAACCTCATCATAAGATAAGTAGGTCGTGCAAATCAGGAAGGCACTTTACTTTGTGTATTTGATTTTATCACCACTGCTCTTAAAACGGTGAACGAAAGAATCGCGAAGAAATCGGCATGTCAAAAAACAAAAAATCCAAACATATTTGTGACATCTACTAACCCGCACCGAGTCCACATGGTGGCTTAGCCCTGGGAGGAGAGGATATGAGATCAGAGATCATCACAGATCTTGTGATGATGTCTGATCTCACCGAGGATATCTATGCCGAAGCAGTGAGAATATTAGAGGTTGATTATAAGAAGTGAGAACACAAACGGGTAACATAATTTCTCTCACCCTCTGTTCATTAATTAACAAGTCATCATGGCTGCTCTTCTCAATAAAAGTCTGCATCTTCTGTCTAATAGTAGTCGCGTCGCATTCCAAATTTCTAATCCTGCATCTGGCACCCTCCAGTTTTCTCTTTAAATCGTGATTTTCTTCTTTCAGACTTTCCATGTCCTTCATGGCCTGATCTACTTCCTTCTTTCTTTTTTGTTCTATTTCTCGAATAACCTGTAAGAAGAAAGATACGTCCTGTAAAAAAGTTTTCAGTTGACATAAATATTTTCACCTCCTAGCCTGCCTGCAAAAGTTCCAACCCAGCAGACCCAGGAGATTTCAGAGTGAACTTCATTCTTTACCACTCTTTTGTTCTTTGCTAAGCCATGTTCACGCCAGCACCAACACCATTCTTAGAGCGTTGGCAGCTCGGTGGGACTCTTCGATCTTGGGGCGGTGGATACGACTGCACGCAGGCAAGTAGACATTCCCCGGGATCGGCGTTCACACACACAGTTTAGAATAAATGTTACTAACACTAGTTTATAAGTTTACATTGTTATTAAGAAATTTTATAAGGATTAACATAGGCTACTTTTTGTCCCGGTACCACGTCCATTTTCACATCCACGCGGGTGAAGCCGCGGTTACAGCTAGTATTTCATAAAACTGTCAAAGAATGACATTTGTAATTGGAATACCTGAGTTATTTAAGTTGGTAGTCGGTAAACAATTAATTTCTCTGACTTAGCCAAATCTACATACTTTGTAGACTGCCATGTTGGTCTAGTGGTCACAAAAGTTGTTGCTTGGGTGTATTCCCAGCTGCGGTAAAGTGTTATTGGGTTTTTACATCATGAATTTCCTTGTATGTACCAGCCCGGAATCTGGATTCGTACCAAGCTAAACATTCGTTCCTCTTAAACATAACTGCCGAAATGAAGGTGAAGAGAACGCTCTGCCGAACCCTATGGGGATCACAGGCGTCATGTTGTCATGTTTACCATACCTGACTTGGATCCTTCCTCTTGAGATCAGCTAACTGAGCATCTGTCTTTGTTTTCCCATTCAATTTGTTCTCAAGGTCACTAACTTTAGCCTGAAGCACTACAATCTGCTGCGCCCTGCCTTTCCAACCAAGCACATCATTCTGCAACTCTTTGATACTTGTAAACTTATCTCCTAATTCCATCTGAAGAATTTTCGTAGCCATAAGTATTTCGTTTTTTAGCTCTAAATTCCTGTTCTTACTGTCGTAAAGCTTTTTGTTTACTGACGACAGTTTATTGTTGAGCTCTTTAAGCTCATCAGGGCTTGCGTCTATGGGTTCGTCTTTACACAAGCATATGTCCAGTTTTTCATGTTCTTTGTTCAGGATTTCGAGCTGCATCACTTTTCGTTCTAAAGCCGCATTCTTTGTCTTATAGCTTTCTATCTCAGCAACCAAGTGGCGGTTTTGTTTGCATAGATCAGTTATTTTTGCACTGATAATACCGGCGGATTTTGAGGATATGGCGGGGCCAGTACCGGAAATTATGTCACGTATTCTTTGGTTTAGATCGGCTATAGTTTTGTTTAGCTCCTTTGCATTTTCATCTTTTAAATACACACATTTCCGTAGTTCATTATTGTCACAGGTCATTATCTGAAATTGGTATTATGAATAAAATACAGGTCGGTAGGTATTATGTTACTTGGTAGTGGTACCTGAGTTACATCTAGGTACATTGTTATTTACACAAAATAACGAAATTATTTGGCCTTGTTTAAGGCTCAAACAATGTAATAGGTAATATGGATTACGATGGTGAAGTTGTATTACGGCCTTGCTGCCCTTTTTATTGCTTGGTGAGCCTGCTTTTGTACTCGATCTCACCTGATCGATAAGCAATCTTTGCTCTTAATTATAATCTATGGAACTATTTGTTGCATCGGGAGAATCTTATAAATAAATGTATGGACGAACTCTATAAACAATTAAATTAAACGTAAGATCACCTACTTTAAGTTGTTCAATCAAATGTGCATTCAATTCAGGAGGGTACAAACTATCACCAGGCTCAGGTTTGTCTAAAGCAGCCAGCATTTTAAGTTTCATCTCATCAGTTTCGTCAATTTTAGCGGCTAAATCTGCAGCTTTATCTTCTTTTTCGTTCTGCTTCGAACGAGTTGGTTTTCCTTTATCCGTCATTGCTTCTGGCTATTTTGTTGTATTTAAAATGTAAATAAAATATCAGCATTGCACTCAGAAACGGAAACTGCCATTTTGGTCAAATATTGTTCTAGTTTTAAAAATTCATTTCATGCCACTCTTGTATAAACTGCTTTTAGACCTCTTTTTAAGTTTTCCGAGTCATTATGAATCGAGGATATTATAATACGATTACTACATGTTGTTGATTCAGGCGCGTGAGATATTGAGGATTGATTAAGGATTGATTGAGCTACACGCAGTAATATAAATCGTTGGTTATTGCAAAGAAACTGTAAAAGCGAGTTCATTTACGTACGAAGACTTACAACTTACTGTTCAAAGGTTGTTATCTATTCTTACCTTAGATTATCAGCTACTGCCAGAAACTGACCAGAACCAACCCAAATACTGAATAAAATAAAGATTATGTAATAAATAAATCGTTATAGTCGGCTGTATTCATTTCGTGTTACAGGACAATGTAAGATGTCAAATTCGCCAACATAACAACTGTCAACGTCATGTGAATGAAATCAGCTAGCTGTCAAAAGAGTGACAGTAGGGACGATTGATTTTTGTCGCAGTAATCGTGTTTTTATTAAATTAAAATTGAATAAGTGCAGTTCAGTGCAAGTTTTGGTAGCCTCCATGGACGTTTAGCAGTGCGGAATCTTTTAAAACCATTTTATCGGTTGCTGAGAGTACTAGTCAGGTAATAAATTGATTTGTCCTTGGGTTAGAACCAGATGATCCTCGAAAGCAATGTCTTATCATATTATTATGCTAACAAAACATCTTCGCGGTACATTTGTGTGGTATTTATGTTGTTACCTAATGTACCTATTGTAAATTATGTTTTGTCACATGACTGTGTCCATTAGGAATATCCTAGAAATGTCAAGTTGAATGGAAAAATAAATGTTTATTATTTGTTTTTTGAGTGCTGTATCAGATTCTAATTTGCTTCGAAACATAGATATTATTAAAATCTCTTATCAATACTCAGTTCTGGCCAAATAATTCTTCTTTCATAATATTATTTGTCTTATTACTAACACGGTCAAGAAATAATTTTCCTAGATTTTTGTTCCTCCTGTTACATGACATTTCAAGTTCTTTCAGACTACGCCTTTTGGTTGGTAAAAAGTTTTAGAGGGCCAGATAAAAGACAAGGCCAAATCTATTATCTGTATTGCAATAAATTAGATTCATTCAATTAATAAAATGTGAGAAAACATTCCATGTCCCAGAACCAAAAATTTAAAGATATGTGACATTTACCAACCCATACTGGGCCTGCATGGTAGATTACAGCCCATTCCCTTTCACAGAGAAGGGGGCTGTGCTGTGACCCTGCAGTGGAAATATTATAGACTGATAATGCTGTTGCTTATTAATGAGTCATAAATTGTTGTCATATAATATTAGGGGCCATCCGTAAATTACGTCACACAAGTTTCATGATTTTTCGACCCTGTCATTGTCACAGTTGGTCACATTTGTGGGACCCCCCCTCCCTAGTGTGACATCACATATTTTGCAATTTTATATCTAGACATTGAATTTTTTTAATTTTTCTTTCATAGTTCATATTTTGTGTTTTAATAGTACTTTAAATATGTATATTCAATTTTGAAATGTGACGTCACAAAATTTAGGGGCCCTCTCACCCCCTTGTCACACAATGTCACACTTCGTCGACCCCCTGCCCCCCCTTAACGTGTGACGTAACTAATGATGTTGCTTATTAATGTATGAGTCATCAATTGTTGTAATATAATATTGTTACGAGCTGGGTTTCGGGATAAATTAATTTAAGCCAAAATTATCGAAACACACCACAGTTTAATTAAACAATCACAATATCGCAATAGTCAAACAGAGTCACTTGTTTCGCTTGATTCGTATTCGCTCGCTTCCGAAATCGAACTGCCCGTCGGGCCGACAATCCGCTATTTATATCCCGAGCAGAACATTCGCGAACATTCAACACTTTTCCACAGTTTACAAGTAGATTAGAAACTTCGAGAACCTTCCACAGACATCTATTTACTGTTTAATCCCGCTATTCGACAATAGATGGCGGTGGCGTCTATGTACAATTGTTCGTAGTACTTGCTACCTGATAACAGATGGCGTTAGCGTGTCGTTTCGAGTAGTTTCGAACACTGCCCCATCCTTAGATGGAATTAGCGTGACGTTTCTAGACTTTTCGATCTACGTAACGCTGTCTCTTTCTGAGATGGATTTAGCGCGATGTTTCTAGACTTTACGATCTACGTAACACTGCCCCCTCCTTAGACATGCTCGTCCCGAGCATCATCATTCCCGCAACATCGCGCCAATCCATCCACATGAACTACTCTAGACGCAGTGCGCATACCCTTTTACCGCCGCACAGCTGGTGCATTTGCGACACCAATCGTCAACATCCTGTCGACAGTGGATCCAGTAGAAACGTTCCCTGATCTTCAATAGAGTCCTTTTTACACTCCTATGTCCTCCTGAACAACCGTTGTGGTAGTGCTGTAAAACATCTGGCACCTTTGCTTTCGGGACGACCATTTGCAGGTGACAGCTATCCCCTCGACCATTTTCTTTTTTACGGCACAAGACACCATCCTGGAGCGTCAAGCTCTCCCACTGTGCCCAATAATTCTTTGTGGCGGTACTCATCGCTGCAACATCACACCATTTCGGTTTGGGAGCATCAGCTTTAATCCACTCGAGAATTGGCCTGATATCTGTATCACGCTGCTGGGCATGCCGTAGCGTTTCCTTCCATTTGTCATGAAAGTCCGTTCTTAGCACCCTGACAGGAACTACTTCCTTAGCTTCCTGTCTGACACATTGTTTGTACTCTTCAGGAGAAGTTCTTCTTGATAAAGTGTCCGCGTTACCGTGGGATATGCCGTCATTGGCCTGTGACATCGAAATCCTTGGGGCTCTATTCACACTAGCCAATACTCGCCCTGTAATCTTATCGCTTACGAATTTCTCTTGCTGCTGCACTGTGCTATCAGACACCCTTCTAACCTGGGTGTGATATTCGGTGGCAGTGTTTCGTTTCGGGCAATTCGACCGGAGGTGGCCCTTTTCTCCGCAAGTGTAACATTTAGGGCTGTGCCTAATACGGTCACGAACAGGTGACTCCACAACCTCCCTGAAGCGATGGGCTCGATGATCATGCCTCACTGCCTCCACCTCCAACGCGTGGGCCAAGGCGTCCTTCAGCTTCTCATGGTGCCCAAGTCTCACGGCAGCCCTTACTTCCAGGTCCCGTATGCCATCTAAAAATGCTTGAGTCAGAATCCCTTCGATGAGTGCAGGCGCAGACCGATACGCTTTTCGGACCAACTTTTCAATTTCCAGGGCCCACTGCTGCAGATTTTCACCACTGCGCTGCACACGATCCCTCAACTGGGCGCGAAACACGTGCTCCAGGTGTGCGTCACCGTATCTGGATTCTAACGCCTCAACCAGCTGCTCGTAGGTAACATTTTTGCCAAGAGCCTCTAACACGGTTAAAGCCTGTTCGCGAAGGGCCAATGTAAGCGCGATCATGGCCTGGCCTGTTGTCCACCCATTTGCTTCCATGACAGCTTCGAATTGAATTTTGTATGCCGACCAAGATGTTCCATCGAAGGTTGGCACTTTAAATCCACGCGCGGAAGGTGCAGCAACTACTGAAGCCTCAATCCTTTCTCCTGTCTTCAGATTTTCAAACGCTTTTTTTATATCTGCGATCTGGACTTCGGCCTCGGAGATACGATTTTCATGTACCTGAACAGTCTCCTTCATGGCTTTGATGTCCTTGCCAAATGTCGCGTATAGATCTTTCAAAAGGAGAACCTGCTCCTCTTTACCCTGCTGCAGCTGTTCCTGTAGGCGGCGGGCCTGTTCTTCCTGTCGACGGGCGTGTTCTTCCTGTCGACGGGCCTGTTCTTCCTGTCGACGAGCCTGTTCTTCCTGTCGGCGAGCTTGTTCCTCCTTGTCCTGCTGCAGCTGTTCCTGTAGGCGGCGGGCCTGTTCTTCCTGTCGGCGGGCCTGCTCCTGCAGCATCGCCATTAGAGCAAAAAGATCCATGGCTGGCGATGCTGTAGGAACACCAGACACTTGGGAAACTGGCTCCGTCGTCGGCTGATTACCCCCAGGTGTCTGTGTAGAAGATCCTTCAAACCGTCTCTGATCCACCTCCTGCTGGCGCTGACTCCTGGTACGGATACCTTCCGTATCCTCCTTCGGTAAAACTGGCATAATTTATCCCACTTCTGACACCAAATGTTACGAGCAGGGTTTCGGGATAAATTAATTTAAGCCAAAATTATCGAAACACACCACAGTTTAATTAAACAATCACAATATCGCAATAGTCAAACAGAGTCACTTGTTTCGCTTGATTCGTATTCGCTCGCTTCCGAAATCGAACTGCCCGTCGGGCCGACAATCCGCTATTTATATCCCGAGCAGAACATTCGCGAACATTCAACACTTTTCCACAGTTTACAAGTAGATTAGAAACTTCGAGAACCTTCCACAGACATCTATTTACTGTTTAATCCCGCTATTCGACAATAGATGGCGGTGGCGTCTATGTACAATTGTTCGTAGTACTTGCTACCTGATAACAGATGGCGTTAGCGTGTCGTTTCGAGTAGTTTCGAACACTGCCCCATCCTTAGATGGAATTAGCGTGACGTTTCTAGACTTTTCGATCTACGTAACGCTGTCTCTTTCTGAGATGGATTTAGCGCGATGTTTCTAGACTTTACGATCTACGTAACAATATTATAAAACAGCCTGGAAAAAAAATGCAGTTCCTAATTCCTGTAATTTTGCCTCGAACTAATTTTCTTTCCATTTATTTGGAAAAAGGTAGATGCCTTTGTCCAGCAGTGAAGAAAAAGATGTTATGGTAACATCATAATAGTTATTTTATACTATTTCTTTATTACCAATATTTGTACTGTTATAGTCATTCCCGTGTGTCCCTTTTCTAAACCAATTTACTATGGTTATTTATTTATAGCCTTTTTTCAGAGTGTTAGTTATAGTAAAAAATATTTTATATCAGTTCTGAATCTCTGTGTGCCCTTTCGCAAAGGCCTACTCCAATTCTACATGTGGTCTAGTCTTTTTCTTTCCAGTCAACCTTACCAAAACATGCCATCTCTTCAGCATGCGAAGCATGACCACCATAGAAATGGGTTTTGTCGACAGAAGAATAGACAAAATTATAGATTGTAGAAAGATTAAAGACAGAATTAAAGATCCGTTTTATGCGGGCGTAGCTTGGTGGTCATGCTACGCGTGCTGGGGTATTCCTTTTATCTCTCTTCCCCTACCTAGGGTACCATAGAGTCACTATTTTGTTCCATTTTTTCTGGTTAAATGGTACACAAATATTGCAGTACAGTGATCAAAATCTAGGCCAGTCAAAAGCTCCACTACATGATGATTTAACAGGACTACAGTTCTGTTTATCCATGTTAAGCCTTTCTCATCAATTAAGTTCGAGTTTTATGAAGATGACCCACTTAATTTTAGATGCAAATGAAACCTTTTCTCCTCCATTGGAAGTCCTATGAACATTCTTTCTATATGCAATGTCTAACTGTTTGCATTACAAAATATTTGTTTTCTAGAAATATGGTTATGGGTTTTGTGGATCTGCAATAATGATTTTTATCTATTTATACAATAAATACATAGACATAACATTATGTTTGTATTCCTGAAAAGTTACGGAGAGGTCTAATTATACTATGTCCACATTTCTTATAATATTGCTTCATTTTTCATGACCTAATCCCTGCACTGGAAATCATAAAAACACTCGTTCTACACTTAAAGCCTCCATTACAAAATAAAAATTGTGAATATAATTTTTTACAAGCTTCTGCCTGCAACCTCGTCCCCATCAAGTTTTTGCTCCCCTGACCCTTCCCGTCGCATCGAATTGCCTGCCAGTTTTCGTCCACTTTTAGTTGCTGCTCCACTCGTTTTGATTGTAGCGTGATAGCTTATATCCTTCCTCAATAAATAGGCTACCCAACACAAAAAAAAAATTCACCTCGGACCAGTAGTTCCTGATATTACCGCGTTCAACCAAACAAGCTCTTCAGCTTTATAATATTAGTATAGATGAAATCTTTTGATAACGAATTATAACTATGTATACCATACATCCATAAAATCATGCCTAAATGCCCCGAAAGGCTAGGCGGCATTGTACCTATAGTACACCCTTATTAACCGACGAAAAAAAACGGAGGAGGTTATCAATTCGACGCGTATTTTTTTTTGTTTTTTTATTTTTATTTTTATGTATGACCATGGATAACTTTTTACATAGTAGTCCGATTGTTATAATTTTTTGATATATAAGATTTGAGAACGTGTGCATTT
This sequence comes from Aporophyla nigra, assembly GCA_947507805.1. NCBI lineage: Eukaryota > Metazoa > Arthropoda > Insecta > Lepidoptera > Noctuidae > Aporophyla > Aporophyla nigra. The sequence goes on from OX382320.1 coordinate 4,120,180, forward strand.
AAAATTTGTTTGACCTTTATATTCTTTATACTTAAATAAAATAAAAACTTTTTAACAAAAAATTAAACCGCCGAAAAAACTGAAAAGCAAAAAATAAGAAACCTTAAAATTTAATTTTTTGGCGGTTTAATTTTTTGTTAAAAAGTTTTTATTTACAATACATTTTTATAATATTATTAAATTAAACCTCTATTCTCTGCAGCCATGCCCGGCACAAACCTCATAGTACCCGTAGTGCTATGGGGCAAGCACGCCCCAACCCACTGCGTGTCTTCCGTCTACCTGTCCCGAGACCAGAAGACTCTTGTCACCGGCTGCTATGATGGTCAGATCTGCATATGGCAGGTGGACCCGGATAATTTGAAGATGACACCAAGATGTTTGCTTGTTGGACACACTGCAGCAGTAACGTGTTTGTCAAGAGCTTCCATTATTCAGGTGGGTTTTTGGGACTGATAAGAAAATTATTTTGTCAAATTTGTGATGCTGCTACTAGGCTGCTGATTTTTCAGAAACTGAGTTTTTTTTTGCATTTGTATTCGCCTAGACTGTTTGAAAACCTTTGGATAAGCTCCCTTTAACTTAGTTACTTACTTATACTTACTTAATTATAAACTATCCATGCTGATATTTATGTCGACTGTCTACTTAGTATCACAATTTTTTAAATATTTTACAAACTCAAAAGTCGTTTATTTAAAGGCTAGAGGCTGAGAGTCAGCACTATTTGAGTATTTGCACGTCAAAATGACATAAGACAGTCCCCCTGCACGCCCGTGCTTCATCGCTTCCTAGTGCTTTAACTGGGAAGAATTAGTGGCACAAGAAACTGCCCAGCAGAACAGCTATCGGTTAAGTTAGAAAAACAGCCTGATGGGCGCCTAAGGCCCCTTGGAGTCTTGCAGCGCACTACATATCGACGCTTGAAAGGCAAAATTGACTAAGCGCCATAGGGCCACAATGGCGCTTAGTCAATTTTGCCTTTCAAGCGTCGATATACAATATGCCCTTACCAAATACCCCAACATCTTTTTTTAATATGATTTTTCTGTTTTTTTTCTCATTTCAGGATAATAACTTCATAGTCTCATCATCAGAGGCTGGTGAGATGTGTACATGGGATCTGGTTGATGGCAAATGCAGGGAGAGTGTCAAATTATCGCAAGTCCATACTAATATACAGGTTAGTAGTAAACAAACTCTGGTAGGCTAAAGCAAAATCTGCTCGGATGGAGAGTTACAGATAACTCTGCCCTGGATTGTAAACACTGTGCTGTCCCACAAACAATGGGGCACTTAATATCGTCTCCAGCGTGACTTCTTGTCTTCATGCTACAGGAGTTGATGGAAATATTGAACTTCTGTCTAGTATTGGTAAAACTGTCAGGCTTTTGGGCTTCTGATGGATGACCTGTAACGACTGTCGAAAGATCCAAAAATAATAGCCGGGACCAACGACTTAACATGAGGCACGGAGAAATCTCGGTATCTTAAGATGTATCCATCCACTGAAGTTAGACTGAGTTACCGTGGCCTTGGCATATAGGCAACTGAAGGAACACGCGTGGGTTTTAGTCACGAAAGGTCTGACACGCCCTCCCACTTCGCCCAGAGCGGGAGACGTCATTTGATGATTTCCCACTCACAATAAAAACCATCCACGGACCGACCGCGGAAAGCGTAGCTTAACCTGATTGATCGAGCCGTGCGGCTGTTATCACTTAGCCACGAGCCCCTGAACTGAGCAATAGTGTTCTTTATAAAGATCAAATTCTGTAATGAAACATGTGATCATAATTTTTTTTTCGTCAATTATATACTTCTTTAAGAAAATAACCATAAATTATGTCATTATTTCTTTCAGGCATACCACATGTGCAACAGTGAAGATCTCCGTCTATTCTGCAACGGTTACTATGCAGAGATTCTTATCATGGACCCGTTCTCGCTAGAGATATTGTTCTCTCTCAGTTCTAAGATGAATCCGGACTGGATTTCAGCCTTACATGTAAGTAGATCCTTCCGTATTTATTATTTGCCAAATAAGTATGTCGATGGATGGCTATAAGAGTAGAGGGTGACCAAAGAAACGATGGATGGAATGTGTGAATTATGAAATGGATAGAAAGAGGGTGACTACTGAGATGACGACTAATAGAGAAGTGTGGAAGAAAAAGATATGTTGAGTCGACCACAAATAAATTGGAATAAGGACAGGAGAATGATGATTTATTAGTTTTCATTTAAATATTCATGTAATTCCTACTTTATTTTGGGATATTTGTTACTGAATCACACAAGAACGGCTGAATTTGTATGAAATTTGGCACACAGATATTTTATAACCTGGATTAACACATGGGATATTTTTTATCTCGGTAAGGCGTTCCTGTGGGATCATTTCCGACCAGCTTCACAAGCTAGTGAATAATATAATCCAAGAAAACCAGGCAATTAAAATAGCAAGAACATTGTAAGCCATCAGGATATTGGAACAGTTTTTTAAAATTTGGCACACAAATAGTTTATAACCTGGATTAACACATGAGATATTTTATCCCGAGAGTACGTTCCCACGGGATAGTATTTGACCTACACGCGGGCGATGCCGCTAACAAAAGCTAATATACTATAATAGTGGTCTTATGGGAGCAACATTATGAATGTGGTGTAATTTATTTATTTATTAATAATTTTGGTTTAATTATACTTTTCCAGGTCCTCCGTCCTTCTTCAAGAAAAGATGATGTCGTTCTAGCTATATCTATTACTGGAACTGTTAAGGTAAGCATCAAATACAGAAAGACGTAAGACAAAACTCATCATCATCATTTCAGCCAAAAGACGTACACTGCTGGACATAGGCCTCCCCCAAAACCCCCCGAGTTTGCCATAATCGCTTCGCTTGTGGTGGATTGACGATCGCAGTATGGTGGTAAAGTGCATAGAGACCGCTACTGCCCATTCTCTAGGACCGGCACTGTACGGTACAGACAATAGTAAATATTAAGAAAATACTAAATAGCATTAAAACTTTCCATAATTTTTACATCGTAAAAACACAAATCAAATCAAATCAAATGTTTATTTGCAAGAAATACATTTTTAGGGAAGGTGAGATCTTATAACCTAAGAGTAATCGTATTCTGCCTGCGAGCAAGCGTGCAAATATTAATTATATACATTATACACATAGCAAATTGATTACAACATTGTTACTACTTGCATGTTATTGGTAACATGCTTACGTGTTATGTGTTGATTTATAGATTTCAAGTTTGTGTTAAAAGTTACACAAGTAATTGGCTTTGGTGATGCAACTAATCTATGCTAGTTGCTGAACTAAGTTTGGTTTATTTCCGTACATATTTTACACAGTATTAAGTACTTATTTTTCTAGTAACGCTTCTATATCCCTATTCTGATAAGGCTATCCCTATTCTGATACAGTGTGGAAACACTTTGGTGAAATTTGTTTGTTTGCATGTAGAGGGTTGAATATAAAATAATGTTACGTAGATGGTAAAGTCTAGAAACATCAAGCTAATTCCATCTAAGGATGGGGCAGTGTTCGAAACAACTAGAAACGACACGCTAACGCCGTCTGTTGTCAAGTAGCAAGTACTACACGAAATTGTACGTAGACGCCACCGCCATCTATGACGAGCAGTTAAATTTCGGAAGCAATCGAATACGAATCAATCGATTCAGTACAAGCGAAACAAGTGATTCTGTTTGAAGTTTTAATTATTGCGATATTTGTGTTTAATTAATTAAACTGTTTTGTGTGTTTCGGTAATATTGGTTTGAATTAATTTATCCCGAACCTCCCAGCTCGTAACAATAATATACATTTATAATGATAATGTTACGGGGGGGGGGGGGGACGGACGGACACATTTTACCACTTTGGAGGTGTCTCGCGCAAACTATTCCGTTTAGAAAAAAATGATATTAGAAACCTCAATATCATTTTTGAAGACCTATCCATAGATACCCCACAAGTATAGGTTTGAAGAAAAAATTTTTTTTGAGTTTCAGTTCTAAGTATGGGGAACCCCAAAATGTATTGTTTTTTTTTCTATTTTTGTGTAAAAATCTTAATGCGGTACACAGAATACATCTACTGACCAAGTTTCAACAGCCTAGCTGTTATAGTTTCGGAAAAAACTGGCTGTGACATACGGACGGACAGACAGACAGACATGACGAATCTATAAGGGTTCCGTTTTTTGCCATTTGGTAACGGAACCCTAAAAAAACATACAGACGAATTGAGAACCTCTTCGTTTTTGAAGTCGGTTAAAAATAAACATTCTTTTGCAGGTCTGGTCCCTCCTGGGTCACGAGAACAAACAATCGGAACCGATCTACGAGAACGAATCAAAACAGATCCGTTGTTTGAACGCGCTGTCTCTCAACTGCTGTGCTTACAACCAGAGAACTGTGCTCATTGTGTGTGCGAAGTACTGCCAGATTTATGACGCGGGTAAGTTGGGTAATACTCTTGTACATATACTTATATTAATCCTAATCCTACTAATATGATAAATGTGAATGTATGTTTGTTTGTTGCGCTTTCACGCGAAAACTACTTAACCGATCATCGTGAAACTTTATACAAATATTCTTGGAGGTATTGGTATTACTTTAATGAAATAAAAAAAATACGAAAAAAAAATATGTTTGTCAAAATCTCAAAATCTAGCTACTTCAGCGCCATCTAGCATTCCAGTAAGGAAGTTCCAAAAAAAAAAAAAATTGACGCGGACGAAGTCGCGGGCAGAAGCTAGTAATATTATAATTGTGAAAGTTTGTAAATATGTTTGGATGTTTGTTACTTAATCACTCAAAAACGGCTAATGGGATTTGCATGAAATTTGGCACACAGTTTATAAACTGAATTAACATATAGGATACTTTTTATCTCGGTAGTACGTCCTCGTCGGATAATTTTTGAGCTCCAAAGCTAGTAAGTCTATAGATTTCTACTGCAGGACCTCAGGGCTCTCTCCCTCTGAGGAGTAAGCTCAGTTCAGGTTAGTGGATGTCACTTGTCTTCGATTTTTTTTGCACCGCTTTTAGGAGATGTGTGTAATGATCAAAGGAGTTTTTCGTTATTTTAATTAAGATTGTTTTTAAGTCTGACAAAGGATATCATTCATTTCCTACCCAAAAATGGCTTCGCAGGTAGACTGAAGTTCATATCCTGTTCCTCATACCTCCAAAGTATTATTAAAAAAATATTCAAGATTGTCATTCCCATTCACAGATTTTTTTCTGCCTTTAACTTAATGTTTGAAATCTAAATGATACTGGCTTGGACTGTTAGTCTAGTGGTTAGTGACCCTGACTGCTAAGGCTGAGGTCGTGGGTTCGATTCCCACCCAGGATAAATCTTTGTGTGATGAGCACATTTGTTCGGTGTCTGGGTGTAATTTATCTATAATAATGTATGTATTTAGAAATATATAAGTATGTTTATCAGTTGTCTGGTTGCCATAGTACAGGCTCTGCCTAGTTTGGGATCAGATAACGTTATGTTGGTTGTCCTAACATATTATTTATTTATTTACCTTTTTTATTACTTCTCCCGCTCCGGGCGGAGAGGGAGGGCGTGTCAGACTCTTACTGACTAAAACCCACCCGTTTTCCTTCAGTTACCCATATGCCAGGGTCACGGTATCTCGTTTGAACAATCTCGCGACCCTGGCAGGCATCGGTCCTAGCAGACCCCTTCAGTGCTGCTGACATATCTTTGCGGCGCGCGTGGAACATTACGCGCTGTCGACCCGAGCCTGGTCCTTGTCGGGCGGCGAGCTACCCATTGCTCGCCGCCCGCAAGCTCGCGCCTACGTTGGCAGGGATTCCGAATGATATCCTTTGGATTGGATACTCAATTTGTCTTTATTACTTTTTAAAAGACGCAGACGGAAAATACTGAAAACTTACTTGGTACAGTCTGCGTCAATAATATAGGGACGAACGTACTCTTCAAAATGATGTAAACAACTATGAAAATTAAATATTAACTCAATGACACAAGGAATGTTTCAGAATGAGCACAGTTAAGTACACAACGTCATTCTAACAAGAACTTTATCCAAGTGAGATAAAGTTAAATTTTCTTAGTTGTTGAGATCATTTTAAAAAGTGTGTTCGTCCCGATATTATGACGCTGAGTGTACCACAACTTTCAAATTATTTTTTTTGGGTGTGAAATCATTAAATGACGTGTCCCGCTCTAGGCACAGCAGACATACTGACTAAAACCCACCCGTGTTCCTGCATTAGCCTGTGCCAGGGCCACGGTTACTCTTTCGAACAGTTAAGCAAATACATTTTTATACCCTGCATTCTGTTTTTACATGAATATTGTATTTTTTTTAATAAATATTATACATACGGAAAAAATAATGGCTTTTAATGTCATATATTTACTACTTAATCTCTCTTTCCAGGTGACTTCTCAGTCCTCTGCTCGATACAAGCGCCCTCTGGCGAGCGTTGGATGTCGGGCGACTTCCTCGCACCGGACAGAGTACTAGTGTGTTCTACTGAAGGCAAGGGGTACCTGTATAGACTGCCTGCCAAGTAAGTGATTAACTAGATTAAAAATAAAGATTTTTTGTGTGGCTAACTATGTAGAAATGAGTCCTTGACTAAGTGACTGACTCCTGGACTATGTGTGTTGATAACTCCTTGACTATGTGTGTTGGAAACTCCTTGACTGTTTGAAACGAACGAAAGATAAATAATAAACTGACTACTTGACAATTGGGGTTGACAGCTCCTGGACTAGGTAGCCAAATAAGAATAAATTATCCTTGACTATGTTGGACGCTTTGACTAAAAAAAACGTGCCGTCATGAAATGCTATGTACGTCTTTATAAAATATCTATGTCATTTTAAATTAATATCATTGCCTTCTGGCTATTAAGGCATAATTCGGAATGTACCCAAAGAATGTCATCGCTAACATATTTGGTTTAAGTCTTGGTCAAGGTTTCTATGACACGATCTGACTATGACTGATAAAACTTTAAATGTCTGACTCTGACATGGTGACCAAATAGCGTCGAAAATGTATTTTGACAGAATTGGCTAGGATGTTTTACACCTGTATGGACGCTAACTAACCTAATGTTTACAATCTCAGATGAAAAAAGTACAGAACAGTTGTATGGCTATCGACGCGACGCTACTCTTAATAAAAAAATCTTTTGCAAACTTTGAGGAAAGTTTTCTACAAGATTCTCGTCGCGCTTATCAGACAATTCTGCGAAATAAATAGAACTTTCATTTGAGATTGCAAATTTATAATTATGAATTGATAGCAACTAAATGGATCAATCAAAATTTACTGTACAAGTTTTATATTGAACCCGATGCTTGAACATTTGTAGATATGTCTAAAATTGTAGAAAGGGCCCTAAAAGCTACAAATAAGTCACATTATTTATACTGAAATTCAAACAAATTGATTTCTCCCCTTGGGGGAGAGGCTTATGTGCAGCAGTGGAAGTCTTTTGGCTGAAGCGAGCCATATTTTAGTAGAAAAATATGTTTTAATTGTTAAATTTAATCCGATTTACTCGCAATTTTACATTTTTGCGAAAAAAACAATAATTACGTGAAATGTGCCAAGACCACCCTCTCTCCCACGTGAGATAGAAAAACTCTAAACGCCTCACATAGTTTATGGACACCCTCAAACGGCTGGACTAATTTTGACAGGATTTTCACTGACAGATAGCTGTTGTTATAAGGAGTAACATAAATGATAGATGATTTTATTTCTGTAAGTAGGTTTGTACAAACATTTTAACACGTCAATAATTTATTTTTTTAAACTAGATGAGGTCGGCGTGTCGTTACTGACTACTCTGAGAAGAAAGACCGAAACAAACTCAGAGGTCACAGTCTCTTTTAAAGTCCAGACATAATCTTGGTCACATTATGTGAAGACCATGTAGATGTGTGAAATGGTGTTTAGAGGAAAGAACCACACAGATTGAGTGGACCTGTCCAGTCAGTGCAAGCATTTGTCACTTATCGTGTAGCTCAACAAGTGAACTTAATATATACTCTACTAAGAACTTATAGGCTCCTTTTTTACAATAGCATTGTCCTGTGGGATGATTTCCGATATCCTCGGGGTCATACCTTCTTAGATATAAAACTACATCGTTCAAGCGTGTGTTCAAAAATAGACCTTATTATTACTAAACGTTTAGTTTCGATTGGCATGTCATTGGTTACAGTGTTATCATCATTAGATACTCATCGGAGCACTATATGCCTATGTTATAGATGTTTATTTGGATATTTAAAAGGGTTATTCATAAATAATGTACAGACAACAGCGCATAAAGCTACTAGAATTTGTCAAATTTCTTTAATAGATTTTCAACTTTATCGCTAAAGCATTAGGTTGATAATGGATTGGGAAAATTTGTCTGTACTTCTTATTTCGTTATAAAATTACATTCATCATCTGCCTAGCCTTTTCCCAACTACATTGGGGTCGGCTTCCAGTCTAACCGGATGCAGCGGAGTACCAGTATTTTACATGGAACGACTGCCTATCTGATGTCCAAAACCCAGTAACTGGGTAATACGGATACCCCTTGGTACGACTGGTTATCGGACTTTCGGGCTTCTGACGATCTGTAACGTCTGTTAAAAGTCCACAAATGTTAGCCGGGACCAACGGCTTAACGTGCTTTCCGAGTCACGGAATCACCCATCCACGGACCAACCGCGGCAAGTGTAGCTTAACCTGATCGATCGATCCGTGCGGCTGTAATCGCTTAGCCACAAGCCCTTTTAGAAAATTACATTAAATTAAATAATGATTAATATTAAAAAACTGCATATTAAATGGGGCGACGCTAAGCAGTTGGTCCCGGCTGTCATCAGATCTACGAAGATCTTAGATAGTCGTTACAGGTCTTCAGAAGCCCGAAAGTCTAACAACCAGTCTCACCAAGGGGTATTGTTTGTGGATCTGGATTGTGGAGGTGAGACAGTCAGTCAGTCAACCCATATAAAAAAAAAAACTGGTATTTAGGTGCAGTAGATTAGACTGGAATTTGGAATCTTCTTTGGCGCTTTTTCATGGTTCTAGCTCTAATATAAATACAAAACCATGAAAAAGCGCCAGAGAAATTTTGAAGAAAATTCTTGATTGTCTTATCAAATCAATAGAACATACATTATTTATGTATAACCCAAAAACCGTCCACATAAAAAAAAAATCCTAACTGCCGTAAAGGCTAGCTTTAACCTTAAGCTACAATAAAAGCTATACCATACGATAATATTTGAAGATATAAATATTTCTTTTATAGCAAACTGCGAGGCCGGGCTATCAGTAGGTCAGCACAATGTTTGTCCGTTTGTAATGTATTTTGTATGTAGATAGATTTTTTTTTTTGCTAGCACTTTTATAAAGGCTTGTTTCAGTTTTTTTAGGTAGTTCTTAGTTGTTTTCTGTGGCGATAACAGTTATATAAAAAAAAAGAAAGGCACTGGCGTTTCCAGTGCATTGTGCAAGCATTCGTCAAACGTTTTGAGTCGAAAAAAGCGACGTCTGCGAAACGGCCAATAATTTTAACCAAGATAACATCATCACACCTTGTTTCCTCGAAAGGTTGGGCAGAGGTGTCTATTGGACACCCACATTTCGCCTGTTATGTTTAAGTCCCTAAGGGTGAGCCTAATATCATCAACTGGGCACAATTCCTGACTCCGGGCTGCTAAAGAGAAATTCTAGATGGAAAAACCCAATAAAGCTTTGGCAGACTAAGAACCTGTACTACCAACACGAATTTTTCAACTTTGGCTTTTAGTCACAACAGAGGCGAAAGGACTGTGGTTGCTGCCCTGAAAAACCACAGTCTTCTGTCATGCTCATACATTTTCCTTGAAGCAGCGCCATGGTGAACTGCAAACTTATTTTAGTCATGCTGTACCTATATTTAAATATCTTTAGCGATGGAGGGCCTTTTTAATATATCCACATGAATGTTTGACGAATGCCTGTATTAGACAAACCTGTATTTTTAAAATTTGACTGTTATCGCTTCCAGTACGACAATACCTTTGTCTGTAAAATAATTAAAGCCCTGTATTATTTTGTTAGAAAATATTTAAATTAAATCCAATATAGTTGTTTATTTTAATAGTCTAAATTAGAGCGTATTATTTTAATTTGCAGTTGCACTATCATATTATATCCATCTTTTTGTGTTTACTATATGAAGTATTTATTTAAAAAGTATAGATAGTTGTTAAAAATTAGGTGCGTAGTACTCGCAACCGGCTTGAATGAAAAGATGTAAGAAAATGTATGGAAGAAAACAACACGGAATCTCCGCGGCGGAAGCGTTCTAGAGACGGCAAAACTTGCAGGATTCGTGGCGACAAAAGTGCGCAAAAATGTCAGTGCTTAAAGTCTGTTCCAAAAGTCACAAATGAAAGTGTAAACAAACTACGCAGTCACTCATTAAAGGGAATTAGTAACACTCACCTGTATTTAGAAGGTTTCTACGCTTCACCACGTTTTACAAACAATAATTGTTTCAGTAACATTATTTATTCGCTACTTTAAGCACACAAATGTACAGAAGCGGATCAGTCAAATTTTGGGTGATGCAGAGACAAACGCCAAAAAGTTGTAGGTGCCATAAACAAAATTAAGGAATAATATTTTAATAGGAAGTATTTAATAAGAGGGGGTGGAGAAATTTTTGAATTGTAATGGATAAATCATCGACGAAAATTGAGGTTCTAAAATGGACCTTCTAACATCAAATGATAAGAATATTTAATGCATTCTGTACGGACGGACGTTATCCTGTCCAAATTTTAATATGGTCTTCACTTTCAGTTTTTCCAGATTTTCCAATATTCCGGAGAACTGTTCATATATTTTATATTCATAAATTATAAATGATTTTATTTCTGTAAGTTTGTACAAACATTTTTAACGTCAAACATATATTTTTAAACTGAGAGAGGTAGGCGTTTCGTGACTACTTTGAGAAGAAAGGCCGAAACAAACTCAGAGGTCTCTTTTAAAGTCCAGACATAATCTTCGTCACATCATGTGAAGACAATGTAGATTGGTGACTGAAATTTACAGTTTCATCACACACTTTTAGAATAGACTGTACGTCATTTGTCCAGTAGTGGGAGAAAGCGTTACACTTGGTTTTCATGGAGTGTTGACTAAGCCACCTCTAGCAGCGTCTGTCCGCGGTCTTCGTGCTCTGTCAAGCAATAGGAGTATGTAAGGCTTTTAGAATAACCCTGGTTTTTGCAAAGCATTTTCAGTAAGTCTTCTGTCAAATTCTCTTATATACTTCTGTGATTGAAATCATATAAGTTGAGATGAGATTTGAGAATTGATTTACTTCAATCGATTTTCAGAAATCAGGGGGATAGTTATGTAGATTCTGCCTGCCTTTAAAAAGAGTATGGCGTGATTGTTCAAATTTATACAATAAAGATTGGTCCTAAAATGTTTATTTTAATTTAACTAAATAATTGTGTTGTATTTTAACTCAATTTTATGTTTTATTTTTTTAATTGTTACTACTTAATGTCCTTTAATGGTATCAGGTACCATTTATTTCAGGAACTTAAATCCAATATTTTAATAGTCTATTCGCGTTAACAAAATAGTGACTCATCGTTGTCACTCAGCTTAGCCACGCCCCTTGACCAATCAGATCATAGTAAATTTAGAAAGCCGTGTACACATTGGCCAGTTGAAGTAAGCCCTTGGTACAGTATGTTATAATTTACTATGATCTTATTGGTCAAAGGGCGTGGCTAAGATGAGTGACAACGATGAGTCACTATTTTCTTACCGCGATTAGACTATAGTTTTCTTATTATTAGTAAGGTATCAGTTACATCATCAAAATAAATATATACATAGTAAAATTGAAATTTTAAACTACATGGTACCTAATACCATAATTTGTCAAATTTTAACTGTACTGATATGATTCCCTTCCTGTAAAATTCCGTTTTAAAAGAAACTTTATTAATTAACACTAAGATTTATGTTTTAAACAAAATATTCGTTATGTTTATAGCTCAGTACCGGATCACAAAGGGTTCCATGGTCCCACAGTAGACCATGATAGTCCTGTACTGTTTGGGATACTGTCGCATCCTGATAATAAGGTACAGTTGACCTCTTAATACTTCTTCTTCTATCTTGTGTCATGGTAAGATTTGAAAGCGAGATTGATGGAGAGGCTGGCAGCCCAAGTTGCGTTTAATAATCATCTACCTACCCGTTTCCCAACTATGTTGGGGTGGGTTTCTGTCTAAACGGAATCAGCTGAATACCAGTATTTTCCATGAAGCGACTGTCTATCCCATTTCTTCCCGTGGGTGTCGTAAGAGGCGACTAAGGGACTTACTAGAGAATGGGCAGCAGCGTTGCCTATGCATTTTACCACTATACTGCGATCGCCAATCCGTTTACCAAGCGTTGCGATTATGGTAGACCCCCGCAAATTGGAGAAGACCCCTGTCTAGCAGTGGACGTCTTTTGCTGCAATGGTGGTGATGATGGCTGTAATTGTGTAATACGATACCCCGTAATAAGACTAGTTCTTAGACTTTTGGGCTTCTACCGACCCGGTAAAGACTGTCAAAATTCCACAAATTACAGCTAGGACCAACGTTTTAACGTGCTTTCCGAAGCACATCTTCATATCGTAGCGGAATCTACACCGCTTCATGCGAACTACGCCTCGCACTGACGTCACGCAAAATCCTGCATCGCGCAAGCAACTAGCTATATAGAACGTCCCGACATCAATTGTCGGGCAGTAGTCCACCAGACACGACACCCGTCTGTTCGGAGGAATCCTCCCTTTTCTACGGAGGTTGAGTGAACTTTACACCTAGTTCCTCTTACCTCCAAAGTATGTAAAGATGGTCACCCATCCATGGACCGACCGCGGAAAGCATTGACCTACCCGATCGATCCGTACGCCTATTACTTAGCCCCTCTCTCTGCCCACTACAGATTAAAGTGAATTAAACACGGAATTAAAAAAATATAATGTATCTTAATTTTCTCCACAGCTCCTGTCCTGCCCACCCGCCATGCGTTTCATAATAACCTCAGTAGGCGGGAAGCAACGTCGCTTGTTGCTACGCGGCGACTCGGCCGGCGTAGTCTCCGTATGGAACGTAGACGATGCCGCACAACCCACGCCGAACCAAACGCCAAGTAAGTGTTATCCTGCCTAAAGAGTTACCGTGGCACTGGCATCGGCTACTGAAGGAAGACGGGTGGGTTTTAGTCAGTAAAACTGACACGCCCTCCCGCTTCGTCCAGAGCAGGAGAAGTCATTTGATGATTTCCCACCAAAAAAAAAACTGAGTTGTTATAGAAATAGTGTTGTGAGTCCTGTAGGAGCTAAATAGAAGTTTCTAGGGTCGTTTGAGTGCAGCATACTCAGCCAAGACGTTCCCACTGCTAGGACATAGGCCTGATCTCTGTGTGAGGGAGCGGGCCGTAATCCTCCAACAAGCGAGCCCAGTGCGGGTTGGTAGATATCACATGTCTTCGAGTTTTTGGTTCTATGACATATCGGTCATGACGTCATCCTTCACCGTTTTGACATACTCAACCACCAACCCGCATTGTGCCTGCGTGTTAGATTCTGACCCACTCCCTCTTACGGAGAGGAGGCCTGTGTCCCAGCAGTGGAAATATTATTGCTGTTTGGCTATTTTTGATTGTGTAGTGAATTTATTGCTGACCATTAATACTATCCCATTCTCCATTCCATTTCTTCCCGTGGGTGTCGTAAGAGACTAAGGGACTTTCTAGAGAATGCACAGCAGCGTTCTCTATGTATTCAACACCACATTGTAATCGCCAACGCGCCTGCCAAGCGTGGCGATTACGGCAAAGCCCCCAAATTGGGGGAGGCCTATGGCCAGGAGTGGACGTCTTTTGACTGATATGATGATGATGATTAATACTATTGTAAAAAAAACCGGCCAAATGGGAGTCGGACTCGCGCAACGAGGGTTCCGTACAAACCTGTAGTGTTTAATACCTCTACACGTTCATGAGGAAAGGGGTAGTAAGTTTAAAATTATTAAAAATATTTTTATTATATGATGTAATTAAAAATTTACGGTTTTCGCAATTTTTCCTTTATTAATGCTATAAGACGTTGCTTCGTACCAAATTTCAAAATTCTAGATCGACTGGAAGTACCCTTTAGGTTTTGATTCCCTTGCAAGTTTCGAAAATTTGCGGAAATTTGCAGCATAAACGGCTATATCTTTTGATTGCCTTAGCTTAGAAGTTTGAAGTTTTCACAGCTCTAAGGGACAGTAGACTTGAGTATTTGATATAAATTTCAGCTTGATACCTCCACGCGTTCCTGAGAAAAACGGTCTTGACAGACGGACAGACGGACGGACGGACGGACGGACGGACGGACGGATAACAAAGTGATCCTGTAAGGGTTCCGCTTTTTCCTTTTGAGGTGTGGATCCCTAAAAACAAACTCTTTTAATAAAGTATATTTTTATCTCAAATAAAAACCGGCCAAGTGCGAGTCAGACTTGCGCACCGAGGGTTCCGTACAAACCTGTAGGTATACAAAGTAAAATTTCACCCATCACGACGTTGGAAAGGAGTAGTACCTTTCAAATTATTAAAAATATTTTAATTACATGATGTAACTAAAAATTTACGGTTTTCGCAATTTTTCCTTTATCTGTGCATTAAAACGTATCTTCGTACCAAATTTGAAAATTCTAAATCGACTGGAAGTACCCTTTAGGTTTTGATTCCCTTGCGAGTTCCGAAAATTTGCGGAAATTTGCGGCATAAACGGCTATATCTTTTGATTGCGTTAGCTTAGAAGTTCGATTTTTTCACAGCTCCAAAAGACAGTAGACTTGAGTATTTGATTTAAACTTCCGCTTGATACCTCTACGCGTTCCTGAGAAAAAGGAGAAAAAGAGTCTTGACAGACGGACGGACGGACGGACGGATGGACAACAAAGTGATCCTATAAGGGTTCCGCTTTTTACACGCTTTATATTAGCTTCACTTGTATGTTTGTATGTTTGTATATTTGTATGTTTGTATATTTGTATGTTTGTTTGTAACCGACTCCTTATAGCGCGATTTTGACCCACTTTAAACGACCAGATTTCATTCAAACTTTGCACACCTGTCAAGGACCGATGACAATGCAATAATTTCATAAATTTGTGCCATTATCCTTGCCAGGGTTACCAGGACAGCAAAAAAACTGTCTTCGAAAACTACGCTGACATACGTCACAAACTAATTTGTGCTATTATCCTTGCCAGGGTTACCAGGTCAGCAAAAAAAAACTGTTTTTGAAAACTACGCTGACATACGTCACAAACTACGCTGATATACTTCTCAAAATTCGAAACACCCTAAAAAATAGAAAATAAATAATAGTTTAAAAAAACTAAAAAACACGCTTCCATTGAAAACCAAACTAAAAAGTACAAAATAATGGATAAAAAGCGTGGAGTGCCTGATATAAATAAAAAAATACCTTAAAAAGCACCCCACGCTTTTTTTCCATTATTTTGTACTTTTTAGTTTGGTTTTCAATGGAAGCGTGTTTTTTATTTTTTTTTAACTATTATTTTTCCTTTTGAGGTACGGAACCCTAAAAATGTATTTTATTGTCCACAGCACACGCTCCGATCGTGGTGACGAGTCTGGATATAGCGTGGGAGGATATGAACCCCAGTCCTGTCGGTATACTGGACCAGTTGAACCATCCTGAGGAACAAGGTTAGTGCTTTCTTCTTCTTTTCGTATCGACTTGTAGTAAACTCAGGTCACAATGTTTTTAACCGACTTCAAAAAGGAGGAGGTTCTCTATTCGGATGTTTATATATATATTATTATTTTTTATGTATGTTCGGCAATAACTCCGTCATATATAGACGGATTTGCAAAATTCTTTTTTTGTTTGAAAGGAGTTTATTCCGAAATGGTCCCATATAAATTTCATATACTTAGATCTGATGATGAGTTCCAGAGATAGACACCGGAACTCTTTAAAAAATGACAGCAAATCAACCGCGATTTCTGCTATCGCATAAATATGCATTGTTTGTTTGGAATTAGTGCGGGGTGGATACCACAACTAAAATTTTAAAAATAAAAACTTTTTTTCAAAAAAAAATACAATCGACTTCCTTAAAAAACTACAAATTGAAAAATAACTTTAATTTCGGAAGTCGGTGGCAAAAAAACCATAAATACAGATACTAAGACACCGACTTCCGAAATTAAAGTTATTTTTCAATTTGTAGTGTTTTTAAGGAAGTCGGTTGTTTTTTTTTTGTAAAAAAGTTTTTATATAACTTTATTTTAGACCTCACATACCTATAGTCTAGGTAATAGGTAGAACGGGTTGGTGTCCGCAATTCCACGTCTGAGCGCGTATTTTGCGTACGGGTGGGAAATCGGTTATTCAATCCACCCCAGCTCTTCGAGAAAGGCTAACAACGCCTTGATGTTGCTGAACATCTCACGTAGGATACCTGGGTTACCGAAGTACTTTGGCCCTGTATGTGGCGATCGCCGGATAGTTTACTAGCACATGAGCTGCTGTCTCGTCGTCCTCAATGCAGGCCCTGCACAGTGAACTGTCTGTTACGCCTATGACAAAGAGATGTTTATTAAACGACCTTTGGCCATACCACCATACTATGTCTATTCGCGTTAAGAAAATATACTGGGGTAAAAATTAAACCAATGATATTAAAGCAAACTTTTTATTACAAAGTATTTTCAAATACCAATATTACATAATGCACCGCATGCACTAGCCGTTTTCACTACTATACTCTCCATAGTCAAATACTACTTACATAGTAAATTTGAACAGGCTTTCTAATTTACTATAATCTAATTGGTCAAAGGGAGTCGCTAAGCTGAATGACAACAAAGAGTCACTTTTTCTTTAACACGAGCAGACTTTAGTAAAAAGTTGATGTATTGACTCTTCTTATACCTGGATTTCAGAGTTTAAGCGTTGAATGTTGCATTAAACATGTTGCTAAAGCAATGTTATGCAACTTTTTTATAATACTTTATTCGTTATTTATTTATTTTATTTTATCATTTAGGAAAGTTAAGAAGAAAGAAAAGAGTACAAAGTAGTAAGTACAAAGGTAATGCTTGGTTCTAACGAAATCATTCAGCAGACCTTGGATTCTGTTTATGCAAGATTTTGAATTAACAAATATTTTCTGGACCAAAATACATTAATTGTACACAAAGCTACATGTCAAGCTATATATTTCCATTTTTACTGAGCTTGCACTGTATAGATTTTTTGTACAGTGAGAGGTTATCTGGTACTGGAAATGTTTAGCTTGATTTGTCACCGTGCGTACCATTAACCGCACGTCTATTCCAACAATTTGACATTACCTTTATGCCGTACAGTATTTTTATCTCACGAAGCGCTTTATTTGTGGTAACTAAGTGTAGAAACGACGTGAATGTGTGCGTGGAGACGAATAAGTAACACACACACACACACGACTTCCGACTTCACCATTGTTTCGGTACATATAGAGCTTCTGCGCATACACACACATTCACAGCGTGTTTGTACACTTGGTAACCACGAGCAAGACGCGCGTCGCTTCATGAGATAAAATAGTATAGGAATAAGGTTTGTTTTCGCAGCTCAAGTGTTACTACTAACGTTTGTTTAACCGTATGAGAGCTTCCTCAAGATTTACACATGACAAGAAAAGTTTTTTTTTTTTTCTGAAGATCATTTTATTTTGATCCATAATAACTTTGTCATAAGTTTTGTATTCCTATTAAAAAATAATCCATCCAATTCATAAAATTGTTAACCGACTTAACAATTGTAGAATATAACATGTATTGTGTGGTTTTTTTGTAACATTATATTATCGTCATCTGCCCATTTGTATAATAGAAAAAAAAAATCTATCTAAATTGATTGACGTAAATAAATATGTTTGAAATTAGCCGTGTTTGCACTAAATTACTTAAAAAAATGTGTTTTAGTTTAACCCTTGAACTGTTCTTTTTTATATTTCTGCCATGTTTTTTGTTGTTTTCTCCTTAATAATATGTAGATAATTAACATAAATATAAATTAATAATATTTGTTCCAGAGATAAAGCTGACAGCGTCAATATATCTACTGGCTGCTAACCGCTTGGTGGTCGGCAGAGAAGACGGCTCCATCGTCATAGTAAATGCGACGCATACCGTGCAACTGCAACTGTTGCATGGCAACCATCAGCAACTTGACGGTAACTATCATGTTAACCAAAATACAGCTGGAATGGGCAGTTCGCGTGCTAATTTAAGTTATCATCAGCAGCCTATAAAGTTCCCACTGTTGGGACACAGGCCTCCTCTCGGTGAGAGGCAACGGGCCATAATCCACCACGCGGACCCAGTGCGGGTTGGTAGATGTCACATGTTTTCGAATTTTTGGTTCTAAGACATGCTGGTTTCCTCACGATGTTTTCCTTCACCGTGCCCTCAAAATATAATGTTAACAATACCAAAATACAGCTTTCTCATTTTCTCAGGAATTGTACCCTTTTAATATACCAAAATATTTTGTAAAAGCAACTAATCTTAAGAGATCCAAATCCAAAGACTTAAATAAAATCTTTTAAATGATAAATGGTTTTATTTCTGTAACTAGGTTTGTACAAACACTTTTACATGTCAATGATATTTTTTTAAACTAGATGAGGTCGGCGTTTCCTATCTGACTACTCTGAGAAGAAAGGCCGAAACAAACTCAGAGATCACAGTCTCTTAAAGTTCAGACATCATCTTGGTCAGATCATGTGAAGACCATGTAGATTGGTGACTGAAATGATCTTTTGAGGAAAGAACCACACAGATAGAGTGGACCTGTCCAGTCAGTGCACGCATTTGTCACTAATCGTTTAGCTCAACTCGGAACTTAAGGAGCTCAACGGGACTTTGTAGGGAATTATTTTAAAAAAACTTTTGAAAGAGCAGTGCCACGTATGCCTGGGTAGAAAATATGTAAATACATTTATATTATTGTTGTTTTGAGGTCAGGACACATTCCACGAAACAACTTTGCTTTTCTTATGCGAAAATCGGCCTCTCCTAACTGTGAGGTGTGCGGTAAAATAGAGGATGCACAACATGTGTTGGTGGAATGTGTTCGCTATACCAACAAGAGAAACGCACTGCTGAACTCGCTGAAACTGTCGTTAACGGATGTTGGAATGTTCCACGGTATTTTAGCTAAGCCTACTTGTGAAGCAGCAAAAATATTGTATACCTTTTTATTAGATAATAAATTAGATTAAGTTTTGTGTGACTAGGGTTAGTTTCTTTAGTTTATGATTAAGTGATTATTTGTAAAAGTACGATGGGATTGGCATCGTCACATATGTGTACAAAAATCCCTAAATTAAATAAAGAATAAAAAAAAAAAAAACATTGTTGTTACAGATTGGCCTCCACACCAGTTGCTGCTAGGTCACAACGGTCGCGTCAACTGTTTACTTTACCCACATCATGTACACCAAAGGTATGAACTCAGCTTTATTTCAACGAATTTCTAGACTAGACAACACTCACAGTTAAGTACAAGCACAAATCCACCGACCCAATTCTATTAACCCTCTAATTCGAAACCTTTAAAAAGAGTAACCGTGGAATTTCGTGCCGGCTTTTCTCCATAGGAATTAACCAGTTGGAAACCGTGCATCTAGCTTCTGACGTTTCATTAGTGCACATGTAGGTTTATGTGAAATAAAAATATTTTGATTTTGATTTTTGGAAAACCTTTAGCGTTGTCTGTATCTCTGTGAAATTCAAAGAGGCCATTAAGAAAATTGTAACAAAAAAAAACCTATCACACTTCGTTGGACTTGAAGATCAAAACTATGCTTTTCTGAGAACTTGTAAATGCGGGCAATTCTCAGTATAGATAGTTCAATCCACGATGACGCGCCCCTCTGCGCCCCTTTTCTTTGTTTTTAACCGCTCTCAGTACAATTGTCAGAGAGTGGGGCGCGTCTTCATAGATTGAACTATCTATAGTCATCATCATTTCAGCCGTAAGACGTCTACTGCTGGACTTAGGCCTCCCCCAATTTGGGGGGCTTTGCCATAATCGCCACGCTTCGCAGGCGGGTTGGCGATCGCAGTATGGTGGTAAAATGCATAGAGAACGCTGCTGCCCATTCTCTAGTAAGTCCCTTACTCGCCTTTTACGACACCCACGGGAAGAAATGGGGTGGTGTTATTACAGATATCTATCTATCTATAGTACTGGGGCCCAAATAATAAAATAATCGAATGAAATTAGACAGTCAAAACGTGCAACTTGGCATTTTTGAAATTGCGTATAAAGCCACAGTCGCAACCTAACCAAATAACCAACGAAGAAGAAATAATTGTATATATAAATGCGGGAAATAAAGTAAATGGTGCTTTACATGCGATTGTGACCAACCAGTTGATGTCCGTTACAGGACTATTTGAATGACAATTCTATAATTCCTCCTCCTAAACATTGAGTCACCGGTACTGTTTTTTTTTTTTTTGACATTCTTAAATACATAAATTTTTTATTTATGACATTTAGCCACATTTAGCATCTGATCTATGTATTTCGTTGACATTTTATTGTAGACATTCTGGAAAAATATTGATTTGTTACTTACTATAACTTAATTAAATTTTTTATTTTGTAAGTTGATTTAGTACTTAATTTGCATGTTTTATAACAATATTTGTACGCCTAATGGCAAAACATAGAGAACCTATGGAAATTTTGTAACAGCTCACACACTGTGTAACTCTACCTATGTTTACAAATAAAGATTCTGATTCTGATTCCGATAAGGCTCGACTGGCTGTTCACAATGGTGTACTGGTGCCTACGCTTATGTATGGAAGTGAATGTTGGGTGTGGCAAAAGAATCATGAAAATAGAATATATGCTGTAGAAATGCGTTCCTTGCCAAGCATGTGTGGTGTGACTATGAATGATAGGCTGAGGAATGATGTGATAAGAGAGCGGTGTGGTTTAAAAGAAGATGTAGTGACAAAAATTGAAAAAAGTATGCTTAGTTGGTTTGGTCATGTTAAGAGGATGAATGAAGGACGGCTCACACAAGGCAGATGTGAGTGGAAACACCAGGAGGGGACACCCTAGGAGGACATATAGTGACCTTATTGGTGATGTTCTTCAGAAAGGTCAGGTGCGTAGTACTCGCAACCGGCGTATGTGTATGACCAATTGTATGAACCTAAACGAGGCAAAAGGAGTGTGTAGAGATCGTAGCAGGTGGCGTTCCGTGGTTTCTGCCTACTCCCATGGGAAAAAGGCGTGATTGTATGTATGTAAGAAATAATTGTGATGTATACAAGTTATTGTACGTGTGTTGTAATGGGTTTTCACGTTGTGCGAGCATTGTGACAAGATTCATAATCGTGATAATATCTAAAACGAACGCAAGTTATTTCTGTGAACGATTATGGCATAATTCGGGATATACCCTAACATTGATTCTTAATTATATCCCAAACAGATACGACAAATCGCACCTTGTATCGGGTGGTATAGACTTCGCAGTGTGTCTGTGGGATCTGTTCAGCGGCGCCTTGCTGCACAGATTCTGCGTGCACGCCGGTGAAATAACACAGCTGATTGTACCCCCTCATAACTGTAGTGTAAGTATAAAACTTTAGTACATCATCATCACCATCATCAGCCTCTTCCCAACTATTATATGTTGGGGTCGGCTTCCAGTCTTACCTGATGCAGCTGAGTACCAGTATTTTACATGGAGGAGCTGCCTATCTGACCTCCACAACCCAGTTACTGGGTAACACGATACCCTTTGGTAAGACTGGTAGTCGCCTACTACGACACCCACGGGAAGAAATAGGATAGTCAGTAGTAGTACAATTTCATAGTCTCTGTTAAAAGAAAACACATTTCTCTGATAGATTTTCGAATCTGTCATAAGTTTTTACCATTTTTACACGCTTTATATTAGCTTCACTTGTATGTTTGTATATTTGTATGTTTGTTTGTAACCGACTCCTTATAGTGCGATTTTGACCCACTTTAAACGACCAGATTTCATTCAAACTTTGCACACCTGTCAAGGACTGATGACAATGCAATAATTTCATAAATTTGTGCCATTATCCTTGCCAGGGTTACCAGGACAGCAAAAAAACTGTCACAAACTACGCTGACATACGTCTCAAAATTCGAAATACCCTAAAAAATAGAAAATAAATAATAGTTTAAAAAAACTAAAAAACACGCTTCCATGGAAAACCAAACTAAAAAGTACAAAATAATGGAAAAAAAGCGTGAGGTGCCTGATATCAATAAAAAAATACCTTAATAGCACCCCACGCTTTTTTTCCATTATTTTGTACTTTTTAGTTTGGTTTTCCGTGGAAGCGTGTTTTTTAGTTTTTTTAAACTATTATTTTTTTAAACATATCCCTCTTATCTAATCTATTTAAATAAAATTCAAAGTCGATAATAATTTTGTTGCAGCCTCGTATCCAGAAATGCATCTGCTCCGTCGCTTCGGATCACAGCGTGACTTTACTTAGTAAGTTTAAATTTTTAAGTTTGTTTCACTGTGAAATCCCGATTAAAAAGAAAAAAACGACATTGATTTCAACAATTACTTTTAACGCGCTTTTATTAGCTACACTTGTATGTTTGTTTGTAACCGACTCCTTTGGACTCAATTTTGGCCCACATCGAACGGTCAGATTTCATTTAAACTTTGTATTTCTTAAATTTGTGCTATTATCCTTGCCAGGGTTACCAGGATAGCAAAAAAAAAAACTGTCTTTGAAAACTACGTTGACATACGTAACAGAATTCAAAAACTACGCTGACATACGTAACACCCTAAAAAATTGAAAATAATTATTAGTTTTAAAAAAACTAAAAAACACGCTTCTGTAGAAAAAAAGCGTGGGGTGCTTTATGAGATATTTTTTAATAGATATCATGCTGTCCAGCTTTTTCCATTATTTTCTACTTTTTAGTTTGGTTTTCTACAGAAGCAAGTTTTTTTAATTTTTTTAAAACGATTATTTTTTAATGAAACTCTTAGGCGCACTATTTTTATAGCATTACAAAACTATTTAATGACGCACTACATATGCGCGTCAATAGTTTAAAAAACACGCTTTCATATAAAACCAAATTAAAAAGTAGATAATAATTTAAAAAAAATCGTGGTGTGCTTGATATCAATAAAAAAATCTACCCACGCTTTTTTCCATTTTCTACTTGTTAGTTAGGTTTTATATTAAAACGTGTTTTATTAGTTTTTTAAACTATTATTTACATACCTATATTTAGTCAGTTCTATCCCAATGTAGAAAATAGAAAAATAGTAAATATTTATTGTCCAGGTAATACAATAAGCAATCATAGGTTAACATCAAGTTGAGACGACATGCGTAGCTTAAATATTACCTACAGCTAGTTACAGTTTATATTTACCAATGAACCCCAAACTAGACAGTTAGTCTGTATCTTGGGGCTCAGGATACGAATTCCAGAGTGGAGACTGGAGAGGTGTATAAGAGTAGATAAAAAATTTAAACACACACTTATGTTTTAATACTCCTCCTTAAGGAGTAAGCAAACTGTTTCATATACTATTTATTTACCGTCTTTGACTAGTTACTTTTTGTACTAACCATCTCATTCTTCCAACAGGTCTTACAGAACGTAAATGCGTTACCTTGGCCTCCCGACATCTGTTCCCGGTGCTGGCCATCAAATGGAGACCAGCTGACGACTTCATGGTGGTCGGCTGTTCTGATGGAACTGTCTTCGTTTGGCAAATGGAGACCGGGCATGTTGACCGTGTGTTGCATGGTGAGTTAATAATAATAATATAAACTTATTTAGATAATTTAAAACAGTACAATATTAGAAAAAAACAAAGAACAGATTATATTAAGCCCTAGGTGCTAGTTTTTACAAATGCCCTGAACCCCACACTAGGATTCCCTGTGTCGTGAAGTCCAGTCTCTTCCTAAGTGAGGCAAACATTTATATTTATAGTATATGGTATAATAATAAGAAGTAATCGCCCAGAGATCAAAATTCGAGCATGTTTAAAAAAAAAATGTATGTCTGCTGGACTCTTTTAATAAAGATTGGTGCTTGGTAGCTCTGGAGAGAGGGACGTGGAAAGAGGGTAGAGAGGCCTTTGCCCAGCAGAGGGACAGCAACGGAAAAACAATGTGTGTCTAATTCGTATGTTGATAGGAATGAAACACAACCGTCTTGCTCCAAAGTTAGTTTACTACTGCTTGTACCCTCACTCATCACCAGTGATCGGATATTCGGTTGCATATTTACCTAATGTTACTATTTAGCTGTGAAAGCACGGAAGCGGGTTCGTATTTTTTATTAAAGCCGGGTTTCTTGGATCATCATATTTATTTAAAATTAATGTTTAACCCCAGATGCAAATTCATATGTGTGTAGGGTGGTATGTGTTAGTTAAAACAACACACAAAACACGGTAAAAATGCGCATTCCATATTAGCCAACATTTCAACTTTAGGTGAATATGCATCTGAATATCCGATCACTACTCATCACAGGTAGAACATAAAGAATTTACTGAAAATCAAAAGTAAATTGTTCAAACTAGGCTGAGAGTCAGCAATTTTTGAACGGCAAAGCCCCCCCCCCCAAATTGGGGAAGGCCTATAAATTGGGGAAGGCCTATATTCAGCAGTGGATGTTTAACGACTTAAATGATGAATTGCAGGCAAAGCTACAACAGTTAAATGAAAGGAATTTCTCTGAAACTGCATTTCTTTTTGTTAAAATATAAGTTAAACACGTGAATACCTTAGTTTTAAGCAGGGACTGAATTACCCAAAAATTGAGATACCTGTAAATTTCGGTATGACGTCATACCAAATCAAATCAAATCAAAAGTCATTTATTCAAACTAGGCTGAGAGTCAGCACTTTTTGAACGTCAAAGTCACATAAGACAGTCCCCCCAAAACGCCCGCCCTTCGACACTTCCTAGTGCTTTGGCTGGGAAGAAGAAGTGGCGGAACAAACTCCCCAGCAGCACTGCTGTCTGTTAAGTTAGAAGAACTTGATTCTATACAATATTGTATAAGTTATTAATATAATAAAACAAAACATACATTATTCGCCATATGTCAGCTAGCACACGCCATTATACCAACAAAACATTGAAAACTAAACTCAAGCTGAAATGAATAATGAAACAAAAATCGTAAACAGAACTTAAAATCTTACTAAAGCCTCCAGGCATAAAGGGCGTGCCCGCTTACATATACAACGATGCAAAGGATACATAGACACAAAAAATGAAATTAAAAGAAAATAAAAATAAATTAACAAAAGCAGTTAAATAAAAAAAATAAAAAAAACAATTATATGAACTACCCATATAAACTGTCAGTGTGTGAGTTACAGTAATTACAGAATGTAAAACAGTGTCATAGAAGAAAAAATAAATATTATCTACACAATTAAGTTAGCAACTAGTTTGATACACTCTAATACTGTCCTATGGAGCGAGACCAGCATGTTTCCAAGCGTTCTTATCTTGAATGTAGTCCTCTAATTTGTAATAAGCTCGTTTACAAAGTGTACTTTTAATATGACTTTTAAACCTCCTTTCATTTAATTGCAATATATCAGAAGGTATTTTGTTGTAACATTTAACACAGTATCCCATAAAAGATGTATGTACTTTTGCTAATCTGAAAAATGGTTGATCTATCTTGTCTTTATTTCTAGTATTAAAATTATGTCTATCGCTTATTTTATTAAAAAGATGTAGATTTTTTCTTACATACATAATATTTTCGTAAATGAATTGGCAAGGTACCGTCATAATATTAATCCTTTTAAATAGTTCCCTGAGGGATTCGCCGCGACATAGATTATAAATGGCTCTGACAGCTCGCTTTTGCAAAATAAAAATGGATTCAATGTCAGCAGCCCTACCCCACAGTAAAATGCCATACGACATAATGCTGTGGAAGTAGCTAAAATAGACCAAACGCGCGGTTTCTACATCTGTTAACTGTCTTATCTTTCTAACAGCAGAAGCGGCCGAGCTTAACCGCCCCGCAAGAGATGTTATATGAGGTCCCCATTGTAATTTCTCGTCTAGCGTGATTCCTAGGAAAACCGTTTGATCAATAAATTCCAGTTTTTCCCCATTCAATAAGATGTCACATTCGCTACCTCTGACATTAGGCAATTGAAATCTAATGCACTTGGTTTTTTTTTTATTAAGTACCAAGTTATTTACCGTAAACCAGTCTTGGACCTGAAGAATGCAGTTATTGACGTCGTCAAGATTTTGAGACCGTCTGTCGATTTTAAATATCAATGATGTGTCATCTGCAAATAACACCATCTTCGGTTGGTTTGGAAGTAGATGGGGTAGATCATTAATGTATACTAAAAAGAGGAATGGGCCCAATATCGAGCCTTGAGGAACGCCCATTGCCATTTCAGACCCCAATGAGTTTACGCCGTTTACTTGGACTTTGACCGTTCTATCCTTCAGGTATGATCTTATTAAGTCAAGAGCTGTATTTCTAATTCCATAGTGCTCTAGTTTCAGCAAAAGTGTCTCATGGTTTACGCAATCGAACGCCTTGGAAAGGTCACAAAAGATTCCAATGGCATCTTGTGCTTCTTCCCAGGCGTTAAAAATGTTCTTTATTAGGGTAACACCAGCGTCGGTGGTACAACGCCCTTTGGTGAAACCGAACTGGTGTTCATGAAAGATGGAGTTTTTATTGAAGTGACGTAACATTTGATTGAGCATTAACTTTTCAAACACCTTACTGAGAACTGGCAAAACTGACACGGGCCTATAATTGTTTGGTTCTTTACTATCACCGGATTTAAACAAAGGAACTACTTTGCTGTGTTTCATCAGATCCGGAAAGACTCCTTGGTCTACACTGGTGTTAAATATGAAAGCTAAATAGGGTGCAATGGTTTCAATAATAGAACTACAAAATTTGACAGACATTCCCCAAAGATCTTCTGTTGATTTAATTTTAAGATCTTTAAAAGCTTTTATAATAGCCTGGGGGTTAGTATGCTGAAACCTAAACTCTAAAGGGCATGCCCCTACATTATTTTTGAGTAAGGCAGCGGAAAGCGCGGGTGACGAATTTAAAGCTTCAGTAGTTTTAACGGGAATATTAACGAAAAAATTTTGAAATTCCTGAGCTATTTCTATATCTGAGTTAATGGGGCCATGTGCAGTCTCTAAATTAAATTCAGTATTACGCTTTTTTTTCCTACCTGTTTCATCATTTATTATTTGCCAGGTAGTTTTTATTTTATCATCCGCTGATTTTATTTTATTGCTAATATAAAGCGCTTTAGCCAAGTTGCAAACACTTTTAAAAAATTTTGAATATTTTGCAACATACTGATGAAAGCTTCTATTAGTCATATGTTGCTTTAGGCCATAAAGTTCAAAAAGTTTTTCTCTGCTTTTACGTATACCTGGAGTTGCCCAATCACTAAATAAAAACTTTGTGCAAATACTTTTAGTCTTTAGTGGGAAATTGTCATTAAATTGCGTGTTTAATAATGAGAAGAACTCGGCGTATAACTCATTTGGGTCACATTCATTATTAAAACTGTGAACACATAATGTACTGGCCAAAGAATGATTAAATTTCTCTAGATTTTTACATGTCATTGGCCTAAACCTTATTTGAATTTTTTGTAGAGGTATGTACGAGCAAAATGTTACTGTTTGACCACTGTGATCAGATGGCAACTTATTTACAATTTGTTTGTGTAAGTAATCACAGTTACAAAAAATATTATCTATACAAGTGGCAGAAGAAGCTGTCACTCGGGTTGGTTCCATAAAAACATTTGACAGATTAAATGACTTAAAAAGACTTAATAATCTGGAAGTATTTGAGTTACTTTCTAATAAATTTATATTAAAATCACCACATATGACCAGTGACTTACTACTAGTACTAAGTTTCTTTAGCACCTCTTCCATTACAGAATCAAACACAGATAGATTCTGGTAACTTGGAGGTCTGTATACACATACTATAACATGCTTATCAAGCTCAACACAGGACAGCTCAACAGTGTGTTCAACAGACATCCCAATGATGTCTTTTCGTTCTTTCGATTTGATAGAATTTTTAACCAATATTAATGATCCGCCATGTATCATGCGTTTTCGGCTGAAAAAGCTAACTACACAGTAATTTTCATAATTTATTGACTTTACTTGATGATCTTTTAACCAATGTTCAGTTAAGCAAATGACATCAAACTTGGTGTTTTCTAAAAACAATTCTATTTCAAGTAATTTGGAAGAGCAACCTTGGATATTTTGATTATACAATTTTAAAGTGTGTTGCACTCCCTTTGGTTTTTTATTTTCATGACTAATAATGCCAGAAGATATCTTTTTATTATTCCCTAACAATAATTGGTTATTTGAAAGGGTACCTTCTGTTGTCTTATTACCTAGTTTAACGAGTTATCTGGAGTGACCTTCACTACTATAACTGAAGAGTCAAGAATGCCTGTCTGAGTTCCAGCAGGACGAGAAAACTCTATCTGACTGCTAGTGGCCTCCGAGGATGTTGGTATTATAGATTTAGTAGTTAAACTAGGCAACATAGACTCATCACTAACACTATTCCTGGTTATATTAGCTATAATCTCATTAACATTATATGCTATCAACATAGCAATCATATGTCGACATTTCCAAGACAGAGATAAAGCTCTCTGAGTTAACTTAAAACCACTAACAAATTTATTAGTGTCAAAATACAATAATTTGTCACTATGACAACATGTCAACTGGTGAATAGTACTATTCAACCTGTAAATATAATAATTATCAATATCTGATAAAGTATCAGAATAGGGGAAAGCACACAACATTAGCTTCCCTATGTTTAACTTGAGTAAGGTGTCTACTCCATCCACTATGTCCTTTCTGGTAATACCAGTACTATTACCTAATAGCAAAACCATTGTGGAATAAGTATCTAGGTTTGTGCTTGCAATTCTTTTAATCATTTGATTGAAACTTATGATAACTATGATTTGTAAAACTGTGGCTAAGGTAATTAAGTAACATTTTTCCAAAGCCTGAACCTAATTCATCACAAAAGAATATAGACTTATTATTACTGTGTTTATTAACACATGGCTCTGCTGGAAGCACCAACACCGGCGGAGACAAGTCAAGCTGAGGCTGAGTAGGTGGTGTTTGGTTGGCACAGCTGCATGACAGGTTATTGGTCAGAGACTCAAAACTCTCAGCATTGCACTTCACTAAGTCTAATAGTTCCCCAGCCTCAATCATTCGCTCACCTAGTTGTTGTTGTGACCTCTCATATTTCTCAAAAATATTGTTTAGCAAGTGTTCCTTTTGTAGAATATCTTTATATAGGAGATTAATATCAGTATCATACTTTTCCCTACATTCATCTAACTCAAGGGTACAACTACTTAAACTTTTTGAAAGGATAACACGTTCCTTCCTGAGGGAAAGATTTAATTTTAAGAGATTTTGTTTTTTAATTGCTCTCTGTGACCGTTTAATTATTTTCTTAATTTTAACATATTTCTTTAATTTATTGTGACTCATAACAATAGGACATAATGGTATGGTGTCGTCACCAGTTAGATCAATTAATACAGCTGGCTCACACACTGATGTTGACTTACTGCCTACCAATTTATAAAATAGGTTATCGGTGATAGCAACCTGTTCACTTACTTTGACAGACTGTGAAAGAGATAGGGCCTTATGGCCTTCACATAAGTTCTCTTTTAGTTCTAAAATTTGGTTTAAAGCCAGTTCGTGTGTATCACTGCACTCATGAAATGTTGTCACTTGATGTTGTAATTGACTGTGCCGGTCGGCTAAGTCCATGTGTAGTATGTGTAGCTCAGCCAGCTCACTTTTGAGGAAGGAGTTCTGTACCGTTAAATTTGGGTAACCGAAATATTGCGATACCGTTGCGTAGGTATATCAGCGGAATTTTAAGGTTGGAAATACATACCGGTATATTTCGGTAGAAGCACTATAACCTTTTATAAATATTTCGGTAGCAATACCTAAACCTTAATAAATAGGGGTTTTCTTTGATACACCGCCTCCTACAAATACTAGTTCTAACGTGTTTGACACCCCCGTGCACCCGCGCCACGCCATCTCGCATGTTTTTCGCTACCGAAATCGTGTAAAGGTTAAAATAACTATTAAGTCCAACCTTTATTTTAACCCGGTACCTGTATATTTTTGAGCTATCTTAACTTTTAACCGTAACCGTTTTCAATCCCTGGTTTTTTTGTACATTTTTTGGCCACCAGGTATGATAGCTGAAGAAGTGTTGGCGGCGTGTGATGAGGCTTCAGCCGATGAGCTCGGAGGGTCGCTGTCGACAGGATCCAGTGATGGACTGGCCAATCCGGCTGTACACTTCTTTAGGTGAGATGGATTTTTGTTATTTAAACATGCTTTACATTAAAATACCAAAAGATATTATAAAAAAAAAACTGATTCTATATAGGTTTAAAAAATCTTTCTGACAAATCGAGAAAAAGAAATATTTTAAATATAAAAAAAAAATACTTGACGACCTTTCAAACTCTTAAAAATGAATTAATCTATGAGAAAAAGTGGTACTTTGGGGTCTAACGTATGAGTGACACTTAGGACATGGGGTGAAAGATATCACATTACCCACCCAATCCCCCAAAATATAGTTTCAATGCATGCGCCAAACACCGTGTGTGAGTCATACTGTCTTTTTTTTTGCGGGTTGGAAATTATCAAATAAAGTCTCCCGCTCTGGGAGGAGCGAGGGGCGTGTCAGACTTTTACTGACTAAAACCCACCAGTGTTCCTTCAGTTGCCCATATGCCAGGGCCACGGTATCTCTTTCGAACAAATCTCGCGACACTGGCAGGATGACTTCTCTACTTTGAGACAGTACTAGAAACCAGCTAGAATGTTGAAAATTTTATTCATTTATACCGGATGACATTTTTTACCGTCTCGACCTTCATATTTTATGGTGTGTTGTGTATCTAGAATAGAAGGCAGGAAGGCCTTCAGATTCATCGTAGGTGACTAAAGGAGCGCGGGACACGGGCGGAAAGGGATGCGTGTGCGGCTCGTGCGCCTGTGAAAGATCAATGAGGCCGCCTATCGGCCGGCTTCAAAGGGTAGGACCGCGCTACGAAATCATTGATACATGCCGCGCATTGAGTAGGGTGCATGTGATTTGAGTTTCGATAGGTTTTTAATTGTTTTTTTTTTCCTAATTTCTGTTTTTGTTGTTCTAGTATGAAAATGTTACTTTAAATGTGTAATATTTATTGCTGGATCAATTTCATTACATGTTATTCAAAAATAAAAATACCAAAAATTTCTATGCCAAAGGCTTCTACTCCGTTCACCTATTACCCCCATTTTTTTTCAAGACGTTAAAAAATGTCACCCGGTATATAGATAAAACGTTTATTTGATGCAGACAAAATACGTAACACAACATACAAAGCACGATGAAATAATAATTGATTCTGATAACAAATTAACGAACTAGGTACAAAATGCCAATATACAAGGAGAGAAAAAACAAAAGGAAGGAAGTAATGATGACACTTTGTGACACGAATTAAAATTCAAATGTAAATAATGTGCGGTGGAGTACGAAAGTGCGGTGTGTGTCTCAAAGTTGCACCAAATGGGAGTCTTGCACCCTAATTGCGAAACGCACAATTTATCAGAATCTGAATGGGATTGAAGATTATTTCTAAACCATTGCGTCATTTGTTCGAATAAATTATCGGCTCAGCAACGTAAATAACGCAATGAATGTTGTTTAACTATGAATATTAAACCAATTCCTACCGATAAAAAGTTCCGCAATTACCCCTCAGCTCAGCATGTGTCAGGCAAATATACCTGACGCTGATATTCTGCTTTATAGTCGCCTATCTGACAGGTCTTTTTTTGTTCCTACCCCCACAGAGGCCTCCGCCACCGCAACCTGACAGCCATGCGTGCGGCGACACAGCGCGGCCTGGCCGTGCTGCAGCACAGCGGGCCGGCCGGCACCGCCGGGCCGCTGGCCGAGCCTGCGAGGGCCCGTCGGGCCCAACTCACTGTACAGGGCTTTAGGAGTAATCCTGCTGGTAAGTCTATTATTTTAGGCGTATCTGGCTAATCATGATAGTTTGCTCCCAAAGTATCATCATCTGCCTAGCCTTTGCCCAACGATGTTGGGGTCAGCTTCCAGTCTAACCGGATGCAGCTGGGTACCAGTATTTTACATGGAGCAACTGCCTATATGACCTCCACAACCCAGTTACTGGGTAATACGATACCCCTTGGTATGACTGGTTGTCAGACTTTCGGACTTGCTCCCAAAGTATGTTATGAATATATAAATAAAAGAATAGGCCAACCTACCTGCACCAATAAACTATACCTGTAATACTACCAGTGTAAATTGTTTGTGTTCTTTGAATCCTGGAACACTCCATTTCTTCCCATATGAATGTGTCGCAAGAGGATACTAAGGGACTTACTAGAGAATGGGCAGCAGCGTTCTCAATGCATTTTATCACCATACTGCGATCGCCAGCTTGGGGAGGGCTTTGGGGAGGCCTTTGTTGAACAGTGGACGTCTTATGGCTGAAATGATGATGATAACCCAGCTAGTCGACAGTTGTGTGATTTTGACAGTGTGACAGGAATAGAAAACTTTCGTCTGAAATAGTCTATTTAAAAAGGACCTAGAGAAGGATTTTTAGAAGCGGAAGGCAAAATGGCAGATTGTAGAAGGAATTCTAAGATGCGATGTCAAAAATATAGAAACGAAATGTCATTTTTTATAGAAGGAGTCGTGTCTATTCTTCGTAGAAATAGAAGTCATGCTAAGCCTGCAGAGTTTCAGCTCTTATAGTCTGTTCTCAAAGTATGTGATGAATATGGATACAAAGGAATTAGAAATGGCATCTGTGACAATTTTTAGTGCGACTTACAAACTGAGCGCTCTGTGTCAAATGACTGGTGTGTCAAATGTCTTTTTCTGCTTTGCCGCGTATGGTTTTCCGAAACCCAAACCAAATTTATTATTAATCTTTACTTTGATTATTTGATAATTTTACCACTAAATTCTAATTTTTCGTTTGACGAATGGAGTTATCTATATATACCGTGACATTTTGGTCGTCTTACAACGGCAGTCCACTTCATGCTTCCAATGACTACTACACATCCATCAGAAAAAAAAACCGGCCAAGTGCGAGTCGGACTCGCGCACCGAGGGTTCCGTACAAACCTGTAGGTATATAAGTAAAAGTTTACCCATCACGACAATCGAATCGTAGTTCTGTTCTGTTTCTTAGCTTGGTTTTATTTCTGTCTGTGTTTTGTTCTGTTTATTATATGGTGTAATTAAAAATTTACGGTTTTCGCAATTTTTCCTTTATCTGTGCTATAAGACGTTGCTTCGTACCAAATTTCAAAATTCTAGATCAACTGGAAGTACCCTTTAGGTTTTGATTCCGTTGCGAGTTTCGAAAATTTGAGGAAATTTGCGGTATAAACGGCTATATCTTTTGATTGCGTTAGCTTAGAAGTTTGATTTATTCACAGCTCCAAGGGACAGTAGATTTGAGTATTTGTTATAAATTTCAGCTTGATATCTCCACGCGTTCCTGAGAAGAAGGGTCTTGACAGACGGACGGACTGACGGACGGGCATCAAAGTGATCCTATAAGGGTTCCGCTTTTTCCTTTTGAGGTGCGGAACCCTAAAAATGAACATTAGTATAACTAAAAAATAAAAATATTATTCATTATGATGACGCATGACGTAGTTTGTTTGATTTTTGTCTCATGGAAAATGGAGATGGAATGATCAAGTCGACTCGTGCGCTGGGTAGGTTTTGTATGTTCTCTACCAAATGATACGTAAACATTATTAACAGGATGTTTTATAATTCTAGTGCATTATTTATTTTTCTTAGAACTTATTTTCTGAATTGGTAACAATTTTTTAATCACGCCTAGAGGTATATTTTGTTGGATACATTGAGTGGACAACCTTTATAAGACGACTAAAATGTCACGATGTATATAAAATTCAAAGTCCTGAGTGACTGACGCTGGTCCTAGAGACATGAGACACAAACCGTACCGACGTCGCCGCCGAGATCCGTCGTCGCGACCCCGACTTAACAGTCCCTCCCGACCCTTGCATGAGCCAGCCCGCGATGCTGCGCCTGTAGCTTTAAATTAGCCCCAAAATAATTTAACCCAGATCCAGCATGTCCCTTGCTGCCCTCCCCCAGTGATCGCCTAAGCCGAGGCGCGAACCCCCCCCCCCCCCCCTTAGGACTTTCGTTTTAGTTTTATTTTTTACTATGGCCCGGCTGCAGGTCTAAAAAGTTTTAACTTTTTAGAAATCGCCGGGCGAAAATCCGTTTAAGTTGTAAGAATCTTATTTCAGATTAACAACGAGACGTCCCACCAAAAAAAAAAAAAAGAGACATGAGATTTGGAGGGTGTGTTCTTTGTGAAGAGTAGATATCCACTAAGAAAGGGTTTTTTGAAATTCCATCCCTAAGAGGGTGAAATGGGTTGAAATTTCTGTGAAACTTTTTGTTCTCCGGGTTGGATAAGACAAAGCAAGCAGCGCGATTAGACATTGTATACCTGGATTAACACATAGGGTACTTTTGATCCCAGTAGTACGTTCCCGTGGGCAAAGCTGCGGGCAGAAGCTAGTTTTACAATATAACTTCAATTCAAAATAAACTTAACTCTCTACTATTTGCCGTGTCCGTAGCCATTTCATACAACTGTCAAAGAATGACTGACAATTACGGTTTTAATATACGGACAATTTGAGTTGGTAATCAATTTAATAAACAATTTCTTTACTTGACTTCACCTTTGTAAGTTAATTGTAAGTTAATTCTGAATTGTTATTTGTTCCTAGATCCTGAGAGCCACATCCTATTCTTCGATATCGAGGGTTTGATTGTGGAACTCCTCAGCGAGGAGTATTCGGCCATGAGTCCTGCTAGTTTGGAGGTAAATATTATTTTACGTGAAATCATGCTGCTTATGCCTGAGCTTTCGTATGTGTACAAATTCTTGTTTTAGCATAAAATATTATGGCTCGCCCTCCCAAATTGGGGGAGGCCTATGTCCAGTAGTGGACTTTTTCGGCTGAAATGATGATGATGATGATGATGGGGTGATGATGATGATGATGATGGGGTGATGATTGATTTTATTCCCATGATTTATGACTTCACAGGACATGGAGTATTTTCATTATTTCATGTTAAATATGATTAATTAAGTAATATATGTTTCTGTGTATATTCTCTTAGATAGAGATGGGGGGGGGGGGGGTGAGGGATCCAGGAGTCTTGGATCCTGGAAAATGATGGGAAGAAAAGTAATTACAATAAAATAATATGTTTCTTGTAGGCCGCTGGATTGATAACGAGCGAGTACATGAAGGTAGCAGCCCTGACGCAGTCGGCCAGCCCGGACGCCACCAAGAGGATATCAGGTCATTATTTATTAGTACTTTATTGTCTACCAGATTAAGTTTAGAAAGACACAATTTACCCACAATAGACTTGAAATTTCAATAAATATCAATTTTATAGTCTTAGAGATTAAGTTTATTTTAGAATGACAAAATTTACCCGCAAAAGACTTACAAGTTTAATAAATATCAATTTTGAATATATTTGAGTAATGTTAATTTTAGATGACTATTAACACATTTAACTGAACAACTCAAACAAATATCATCTTTAAGTATGTACTTACAAAATTAAGTTCATTTTTTAAGTACAAAATGTATTTTCAAGTGATTTCTTGTATCACAAAAGAAGCTGAATTATGTAACTGAAAATCAGATAATTATCTCATCAAACAAATATCAATATTAAAGCCTTATTTATAAGGTTCACTTCAGAATGATAAATATTATCGACCAAAAAACTTACAACTCAAAAATAGAATCTTCATAACCTAGTGTATTTACAAAATGTTACATATTTTGGACTCTATGTCGTTGGTACGTAAGTCCATGTTAGAATGACGACTGTGTATTGTAATAATTATAAAGTTTTATATTTATATAAAATTGTTTTTACGCATGCTTACATTCATGGATAGATTTTTTTGGACGTGTCAAAGATAAGGCAGGAGATATGGAAAGGATATTGAAAGAAAAAGATAAACACGGTGGGTGTTAGAATTAAAATGTTTATTTTAAACATGTAGATAGAAATTAAATAGAACATTTTCTGTGCCGCGGGATCAGTTCTGTCTGTGTATCCACTGCAATTTAAGGGGAAAACGCCGTACAATTAAATTAAATAATTTTATGCAAAATGCAGACCGAATCAGAAATGAAGAGATCCGTAGGAGAACCAAGGTAACCGACATAGCCCGAAGAATTGTTAAATTGAAGTGGCAGTGGGTAGGGCCCATTGCTCGCAGACCGAATACTGCCCAGCCGAGTCGGTCGAGTGGGACTACCATCCCGTACTGGGCCCGTGTGGTGGATTATATAATAAAATTCTTTATTTTCTCTTCCACGAATAAAACAAGTACAAACTAAATACATATTATTAAACCATACTAAGGAACTAACTTAAGACATAAGTTTTTTTATCTTTAGTAGTTCTAGTTACACATAAAGGCAAAAATATTTTATTTGTGGGAGACTGACGCCTAAACTAAGCCGAAGCCTGTATTTTAGGACACCAGGTCCCCACCAAGAAACTAAAATACAAGGATGGGACATAACATACATATTTAGCGCAAGGACACATTTTGCAATTTGATGTGGTCATGGCATGTATATGAGTTTATATGACCATCTCGAAGTCAATAAAGTTAGTACAATGAGATATAGCAGAAGAGTGAAATAGTGTATGAATATTGTGACAGTTGATGTGTATTGTGTGGTGAGTATGTGTGATGTGTACGCGGTGAATGTGGAGTGTGTGGTGAGTGTCTGTGTTAATGAGTTATATGAAATGTCATATTACAAATACTACAAAAAAATAGTTTAGTTTTAGTCTTAATTTTATTTCCAGGAGTTCTTCAGTTTGTTGATAGTCCAATCTTAATACACATGCAGTTATGGCCCACTGCCTCGCACAGAAAGGAGGCTTGTGTACCAGCAGTGAGAACTGTATAGGCTCATTATGCATTGTGTTTCACGCGCGCCTCATAGAGATGTCAGCAACAAATGCAGGGGTCTGCTAGAACCGATGCCTGCCAGGGTCGCGAGATTTGTTCGAAAGATATACCGTGGTCCTGGCACAGGCAACTGAAGGAACACGGGTGGGTTTTAGTCAGTAAAAGTCTGACACGCCCTCCCGCTCCGCCTAGAGCAGGAGAAGTTATTTGATGATTTAACACCTAAAAAATAAATAAATTTCGGAATAAGCAAACGTCTAAATTCTGAATTAACAAACTATGTTATTTGTAATAATTTTTAGTGATAGTAAAACTAATAGACGTAATTTCTCTGCAGGTATACTGGCTAAAATGAAGGAGGGTGCGGAGAATATGCAGACTAAACTGCAAGCGAAGGCTGACCAGCTCAAGGGTCATATCGAGGCGAAAGGTAGGTCCTTTTGTAGGTGCAGAAATGCTGCGGAGTTATAGGAGGCGCTGTGGGAGGCGAATGCGGTGATGGTTGAATTTTTTACGGAAAAATGACGCGTAGGCTAAGACTCTATTTTTTTGTAACTTTATTGCGAAATTTGCAGTAGAGATATCTATGAATACTGACTCTCTAAAATCGAACAATTTTGTATCTCTATTGTGACATTTGCATATCTAGGAATACATTTTGTGGAACGTGTCGTGTAGGTGACTGGGGAATGATTGATTTTTTTACGGAACATTGAAATGTAGGGTTGGCACTAAAAACTAAATACATTTTTTAACTCTATTGTGACTTTTTTAGTAGAGATGTCTACGAATACATTTTGTACGAGGTGTCGTTATTAAGGTGAATGGGCAATGATTGAATTTTTTACGGAAAAATGACGTATAAGCATGACTCTAAAAACGAAAGTTTTTAATTTGTTGTGACATTTCACGAAGATTTACTATGAATAACAGTTTATAGGCGTCTTGATTAAGGAAAATGCGGCGATGATTGTTTATTAAATGGCAAAATTGACGTGGACGTATGTCTTTTATATCGAACTATTTTCTTAATTCTTTTTGACATGTGTAGTAGAGATATCTACGAATACGTTATGTTAGAGTTGTCGTGATTAAGGTAAATGCGGCGATCATTGAATTTTCTTACGGAAAAATGACGCGTAATGACTCTCTAAAATCGAACAATTTTTGTACCTCTATTGTGACATTTACTTATCTAGAATACATTTTTTAGAACGTGTCGTGTTTTAGGTGACTGGGCAATGATTGATATTTTTACGGAAAAATATGCGTAGGCTTGACTCTGAAAACGAACCATGTTTTTCAACTCTATTGTGACATTTGCAATAGAGATATCTATCTACGAATAAGTTTTACAGGAATTGTCGTGATTAAGGTCAATGAGGTTATGATTGAAATTTTTAGGGAAAATTGAAATGTAGGCTTGACTCTAAATACAAACTATAGTTTTTAACATTTTGATATTTGCAGTAGAGTATGAATACGTTTTATGGGAGGTGCTTTGATTAAGATAAATATGACAATGGTTGATTTTTATACGGTAACATGACGCGTACACATGACTAAAGAGAGAGTAGAGATATCTATGAATACGTTTTGTAGGAGGTGTCTTGATTAAGGTGAATGCGGAGATGATTGAAATTTCTACGGAAAAATGACGCGTATGCAAGACTCTCTATTATTTTACCTTTATTGAGACATTTGCAGTAGAGATATCTACGAATACATTTTGTAGGAGGTGCCATGATTAAGGCGATTTTTTTCCGGCAAAATGACGCTAGAAACCAACGAATTGTAACGGTATTTTCACGTTCTCGACAGGTAATTACAGATATTCTCGTCTAGAGCTTGTCTTGTAGAAAAGTACTGATAGCTCGTGTGACATAAATTCGAAATTAAGTCATGCTCTTCTGTGACTTAATTAGTGAAAAAATGGACTACTTAAGTCACAGTAAAGCGTCACTAGTGCGGTTTTAGGTCACACAGTGTTATAAATTTATTACCACTATTTATACTTGACTAAACATTTCGGAGATTGTATTTAATTCAGTTATTTCCGATGAATACTAACAAATATTTTTCTCCGATTTTACACACATAACGAAGAAAGCAGCGACTCATTTAATTCTTGCGGTTTCCTATACAAAAAGTTTGACTATGTCGGGAAATGACAGGAGACTGGCACCAATTAAAATGGTAACGGATATCCGTATCTAATTAATTGATGCTCATTACTTCTGTTATTTCTAGCCTGTTTTTCTACGTCTGCTTTTGTGTTTAATTGTTGACGTTACAAAATTTGTTTTTATTTCTCGTATAAACACAATGATAAATGATATACCATTCACGCTATTGAATTTTTAAAGTCATCGCTAAGTCTCGTGTTGTCTCTGCTATATTCAATAAAGCCTGGATGACGTATAGTGACCCTGGGGAAAGTGGCAACTCCAAGAAATAAACTGTATATTTATTAAATTTGGTATTGGACAGAGTCGGCTGGATTCCAAAATCCAAATGTTTCAGAAATAGTACTTAGTTCTAAACTTATGGCTAAAGGGTTTTGCTAAAAGGATGGGAAGTCCGGCTTGAAGATATGTATATTTTAACTATAGAAATACTTTTAAGAACGACTTCCAGTAACGTGTCCACCACTACTCCGAATTATCAAACGCCTCTGGAATGACTTCTTCACGAAATAGTTTTTCAGTGGCATTATAGGGCTAATATGAATTTAGAGAGCGGGCTGTGTTGATGAATTTAATAATTGTACTCTCCCAAATACATAAGTTCTACTGTCTGTAATCGTAGTTTGTTCAACATAAAGTCTGCCACTGACCTGTAAATTGTAATTAACCGTAAGAAAATGTGAATTTCGTGGGATACTGAGACCCTTCCATCTTAAGTTTCTATAAGTTAAGCCCTTTGTATGACGCTAGTCTATACACTTTGTTCAAGCGTACGATGATTGAACCGCCCGAGTTGAGAGTGGCTAAATTTCTGATTTATTTCACTTAGCCAATATCTAAATTTATCGGGAATATGTTAACTCTGATATAGCTTAACCTATTTAACACGTTGAGTGCCGATCACGCGATATCGCGTGATTCGTCGGCTCTGCATTATGGCCGATCACGCGATATCGCGTGCTTGCTACTAACAATTTTGTATGCGCTCTAAATCTGTGGCTATATGGGATTAACCATCAATCTGTGTTCGACACTCAACGTGTTAATGTGCGGGTTCACCGTACATCCTTTGGGACAGTGTAAACTAAAATATATATACATAAATTCACGCCCTCTTTCCACGGGAATCATCATCTGCCTAGCCTTTTCCCAACTATGTTGGGGTCGGCTTCCAGTCTAACCGGATGCAGCTGAGTACCAGTATTTTACATGGAGCGACTGCCTATCTGACCTCCACAACCCAGTAACTGGGTAATACGATACCCCTTGGTAAGACTGGTTGTCAGACTTTCGGGCTTCTGACGACCCATAACGATTGTCTAAGATCTACGAAAGACAGCCGGGACCAACGGCTTAACGTGCTTTCCGAGGCATGGAAGGGTCTTGGTATATAAAGATGGTCACCCATCCACGGACCAACTGCAGCAAGAGTAGCTTACCCTGACTGATCGACCACTCCGGTTGTTATTACTTACCCACAAGCCCTGCAATTCTATTTATTTGTATAGATCGCCAACAACAGACATTTTTACGCACGACATACCATTGACATCGGCTTTAATTAGCACTGTCGCCGTTATAATCAAGTCTTTAACAATACTAACATACTTGAGACTATAATTCCAGCTACAATTGAGGAGGTGTGGAACAAAACGTGTCATTTACGTATTTTTCTCAATTAGGTTTTTTTTTTTAATCGGCTCAAAATGTTAAATTCTATCTGTAACTCCCAAGATTTTGTTAAAAAAGGACTAGTTTCATAGAAAAATCGATCTGAACTGCTGCTTCCGGAACAACATGTTACATTTTTATTCAATCACAGTGACTTGAATTCAAAAAGTGACATATTCTTAAGAAATACGTTTGAAGAGTCTTTAGTTGGTTCAAACCGGGTACAGTACCCGACAATGCTGTGTGATTTTGTATAAGAGGGATATATTTGTATAATAAAAAATAATAAAAATTGCTTAGATCAACTTGAATATTTATTTTCTCAATTTACTCAAAAAGTTAACAAACTGTAAATGACACCTTTTGTTCCACACCTCCTCAATTTAACTTATCTAATTCAGTAAATAAATTGGTCTGCTTTATCTCGGTTCTTTACATTATTGACGCATAAATCAGTGGGCGTTTACTTTATAGACTTGTAGATAAGGGAGTTTGTTACCGTATAGATTTGTCTGACATATATTTTAGCTACCTGCATATTTTTATAGTTTCTGCCCGCGACATCGTCCACGTTAAATTTCATGCCCCGCGGACACACCCCGTCGCATCGTATCGCCTGCCCGCGCGAGGTCTTTGTATTCGTTAATTTTTTGACAGACTTCAAAAAAAGGACGAGGTTATCAATTCGATTGTTTTTATTATATATATATATTTTTAATATTTGTTACCTCATAACTTTTGACTGGGTAAACCGATTTGGATGATTATTTTTTTTATTTGAAAAAAAAAAAAAAACCAAGCTGTTAGAGCTATCGCGCACTCGCCGCATCAGGGACGCTATTCGTGTCCGCATAATAGCGTACAACTCAGGCATGCCATACTCCGCGAAAATCCCCGATGCACTGCGTATTTGCGTCGAAGAAAATCTTTGTTCAACTTTATTTGATAGCTCTATTTCTGTCACGTTCTTGTTACATTACAAGAAAAAAGATAGCAACAGTCTAAATTAAGTTTAGTTAGTGCTGAACAGAATCATTACCTCACTTTAATTCTTGAATCTTTTTTCTCACTAAACGCGATAGCATTCTTCTCAATGTCAAACCCAACAATTCCAAAGTAAAGGTAAACTTCAAGCCTACACACTAGTTGCCCAGG
This sequence comes from Aporophyla nigra, assembly GCA_947507805.1. Taxonomy (NCBI): domain Eukaryota; kingdom Metazoa; phylum Arthropoda; class Insecta; order Lepidoptera; family Noctuidae; genus Aporophyla; species Aporophyla nigra. Next base: position 4,162,586 of record OX382320.1, read on the forward strand.
CAACCTAGGTCTAACAATAACTAGTCTAGACCGGTCTAGGCGTGGTTCACAGCCTTGTATGGTTTAGACCGGTTAGCCCACGTCTATGTCTGTGTTGCGGTGCAAGTCGGAATGGACAGTTTTAGTCATGTCTGAGACATTTTGTATGGTCAAATGGTGTAGGGAATTGCATTTTATGTCTTGTAAAAGAAAGAAAAGAAGGAAAATACGTTTATTTGCGGTAAACATGACGCATATAAAGACCTAAACGCTCAAGAAAAAGCTAGGGGAAAACATGCGTCATATTTACGCAAAACGGCCATCGCTCAGCATAATGCTGTGACCCTATGCGAGACAGAGCTCCAGCGCTGGTTTTCAGCGACAGCCGGCAAACAACAAAGTTTTCTTAGTACAGAAACAATTTTCTTTCTTTCTTTTTTTTCGTTATAATTGGAGGATGTGTGTATAAGTCAAACTAATACAAACATTGCAGTAATTGTGCTTATGCACTAATTGAAACAGCTCATTAGATTTCTGTAAACAAGAGAAAGAACAACGGCAGTGAGTCGTTTGTAAAACTCACTTGTTTTTCACTCTCACCACAACTTTCATTTTCGGAATTACTGTTTAGCAAGACAATTTTGATTTAACTATGGTCAGAAATCTGGGTAAAGTTGTGATCTATGAATGATTGCTACATTGTTATGTATGTGCTAATATTGTGGAGAATTTAGGTAGATAATGCTGTTGGTGTCATTTTGTGACAGATTATTTTGTCTTTGGTATTACGTTGGGAATGAAATCAGTCGATCTATTCTGTTAAAATCTCACCATGAGAACTTAGGTAAAGTGACCTTGAAGTGACCTGTCATTCCATCTGATGCTAGGGATTAATACTAATGATAGTTCACTTTTCGTCAACGTCTCGGTCATCTTGCCACCGAAAGATCTCGGAGTGATACTCGTTCATAAATTTCTTCAAAAACTAAATTAAAAATTGTTTTATAAAAGCCGCGCTGCCGCCTCTTACTGATGAAGCCTTATAGTGGAGTAGAATCCTGGTGATTCCGTATTTAAGTTGATTCAATCTCTTCACTGGCTCACCACCTCATCAAGCGCTACCGTGCAGACCTGCTGCACTTTCTCTGTTTCCAGCCATTGCTCCTGACTGACAGATGACATTAGTGATAGCAGCTGCCTCGAGACAGTGTTTACATATCTAGGTATTATATAGATGCACTTCGGGTCGATAAAGCATTGTTAAAACCCTTTGGCGTTGCAGCTGTTTTTAGGCGGTAACCACTTTTCACTAGGTGTGCTGTCGGCCAGTTTCCTAAACAATAACATTATTTAATTTATTCGAGTTGCCATGGAATCTGGAAGTCTTTAAATAGACTTCGGTCTCAGGTAGGCCGAAGCAAAGGAAACCTGCTCAGTTGGAGGTGCACAGACTCCACCCTGCAGGCTTAGCATGAAGCTTTCTATTTCTACGAATAGACATAGCTCTTTCTATACAAAGTGACATTTAATTTTTCCAATTTTGACATCGCACTGTAGAAATCTTTCTCTAACCTGTCGTTTTGCGTTTGCGTTTAAATACTTTATTCTCAAAAAGACAAAGAGCCACTTACATGAGAATATAAGATAACATAATGTAATAAACTTATTCTAGGTAACGGACATCAATATAAATTCTAATTTCACTTACATTTTTGTTCTGCTTAATTTTGATGGGTTCAACAGTTTTATTTACAACTCAATAATAAAATTTGCAAGTTTTGATTTAAAAGTGCTGAAAGAGCTTACATTTTTTATATGGGATGGTAAATTGTTGTAAAATTGTGCTCCTTCATAGGTGATATTTTTTTTTGCATAATTTGTACGTGTCTTTGGTAGGACAAGTAAGCTAGGTCGACGAAGACTGCGAGTACATATTTGAGACTTTTTGGTGAATTTTACGGTTGTGTGAATCTTTCCTTCCATTATTTTTCTAATCAAAATACAAGTGTTATACATATATAATTGTTTAATATTCATTAGCTTTGTTTCTTTAAAAATTTTGTAAGTTGGTGTCAAGTATGGATAGTGAAATAGTGTCTTTATGATCCTGTTCTGCATTCTTTGTAGTTCCTGAAGCTTCGTTTTACCAGCGCTACCCCAAATTTCTATGAGATATAATAGATGTGATTTGACTAGTGAATTGTAAATATTTAGTCGGAGTTTTTTGGGTATACATTTATTTATATTACGGAGTGTGAGTGTGAGTTTTATCTTTCACTAGTTACTGCCCGGGACTTAGTGCGAGTAAAATTTTTGCTCGCCTAATCCTTCCCGTTGTATCGAATTGTCTGCTAGTTTTCGTCCATTTTTCGTTGCTGCTCCGCTCCTTTTGATCGTAGCGCGATGTTAGCCTATAGCCTTCCTTAATAATTAGGCTACCCAACACAAAAATATTTTTTCAATTCGGGCCAGTAGTTCCTGAGATTACCGCGTTAAACCAAACAAATGAACTCTTAAGCTTTATAATATTAAGGATAGATTTCTAACGATTTTTGTCCAGGTCCTTATAAACGTAGACTATTTCAGAAGAAAGTTTTCTATCCCAATTTGTCAAAATCACACTGACAACTGACGGTTGTCTGAGGTAGTGAAGACGTGGTTAAGACAGTTTGATTTTATAATCGCCATGCTAAAGACAGTAGAAAACTTTTTATTGTCAAATCGAATCAAAATATTTTTATTTCACATAAACCTACGCACTTATGAAACGCAAAAAGCTAGATGCACGGTTGCAAATTGTTGATTCCTATGGAGAGGAGCCAGCAGGAAACTCCAGCTTCCTGTCTACTCGGAACGTCATTTTTGTCTACTCTTCGGTCGACAACACGGTACTTATTAAGCCTACTCAGGGTAAATGTGGTGCTGTCCCACAAACAATGCGGGACTTGATATCTTGTCCAGCGTGTCCTGTTTGAACGCTACAGGAGTACGCTGCTGAAAGTGCCAAGCTCATAGCCAAATTCTGAGCTGAATGTAAATTAATTGCTAAATCGAAGCAAAAAAAAGAAGGATATTGTTGACTAAGAAGTGATTAAGGATTCTAACTTATATTTCCAATAAAATTATACTTAAAATTTGCCACCAAATTTGAATATACCGCTCTTGTCAAAATGGCCGTTGAAATATTTAATCAGGCAAACGTTTTAAAACCATACAGCCTGCGTAAGTCACTATAAAGTAAAGCAAAGGGAACACCATTTCAGCCTACTTATACTGACACGGCTATTTATTTAAATATTTATAGAGGAAGTGCGAATAAATTGACAGTCTATGCAAATATCTGTATCTATACTTCTTTTGGAATAAAGTTGCTTTTCGTGTCCGTCTGTTTGGTAGCGTTTTTCTTGTTTACTACACAATGGTTTTTATTGCGGTTTTCACCATCATGTAGAGAATTTATTCAATAAAACAACACTGTCTTGCTGGTCTAGTGTTCGCTAGTGCTACTGCTATGTCTTTTTTTTTTTTTCATGGGAAATCATCAAATGACTTCTCCCGCTCTGGGCGGAGCGGGAGGGCGTGTCAGACTTTTAGTGACTAAAACCCACCCGTGTTCCTTCAGTTGCCCATGTGCCAGGGTCACGGTATCTCTTTCGAACAATCTCGCGACGCTGACAGGTTACTGCTATGTCTTAGATTTGATTCCCTGGTCGAGCAAACCTTCATTCGTCAGGAAATTCTCAATAACAGTCCGTAGTCTATATTTGTGCCAGGTTGTATTGCCATCAACGCTAAACATCAGCGCTACTGCTGCCCATGAGGTCCTGGGTCCTGATCCCCAGATGGAGCAGTGTTATTGGGTTTTTACACGCTTTATATTAGCTTCACTTGTATGTTTGTTTGTAACCGACTCCTTGTAGCGCGATTTTGACCCACTTTAAACGACCAGATTTCATTCAAACTTTGCACACCTGTCAAGGACCGATGACAATGCAATGATTTCATAAATTTGTGCCATTATCCTTGCCAGGGTTACCAGGACAGCAAAAAAACTGTCTTCGAAAACTACGCTGACATACGTCACAAACTAATTTGCGCCATTATCCTTGCCAGGGTTACCAGGATAGCAAAAAACTGTCTTCGAAAACTACGCTGAGATACGTCAGAAACTACGCTGACATACGACACAAACTACGCTGACATACGTCACAAACTACGCTGACATACGACACAAACTACGCTGACATACGTCACAAACTACGCTGACCAACGTCTCAAAATTCGAAGCACCCTAAAAAATAGAAAATAAATAATAGTTTAAAACAACTAAAAAACACGCTTCCATTGAAAACCAAACTAAAAGGTACAAAATAATGGAAAAAAAAGCGTGGGGTGCCTGATATTAATAAAAAAATAACTTAAAAAGCACCTCAGTAGCACCACGGAGTCTGGATTGTGCCCGGTTGATGGCAATAGGCTCGCCCACTATTACATGAGACTTAAACATAACAGACGACATGTGGGTGTACTATGCTGTACACGCACAGATGTAGAGAGCAGTTGTACCCTGGTAGGTAATGGTCGTGGTCGTAGATTCGAACTCAGACAGGCACTTCACTGTGTCTATTATTTCATCGCCACTGCTCTCAAAACGGTGAAGTAAAACATCGTGAGGAAACCGGCATGTCTTAGAACCAAAAATTCGAAGACATGTGACATCTACCAACCCGTACAGGGCCCGTGTGGTAAATTACGGCCTATGCCTCGCAGAGAGGTGGCCTGTATCCCAACAGTGGGAACATTATACTCTAATTATACTACGATACTCGCACAGGAAAAAATGTTTGACTGGCCTGTTAGTCTAGTGGTTAGTGACCCTGACTGCTAAGACTGAGGTCGTGGGTTCGATTCCCACCCAGGACAAATCTTTGTGTGATGAGCACAATCATTTGTTCTGTGTCTGGGTGTAATTTATCTATAATATGTATGTATTTAAAAATATTTAAGTATGTTTATCAGTTGTCTGGTTACCATAGTACAGGCTCTGCTTAGTTTGGGATCAGATAACGTTGTGTTGGTTGTCCTAAGATATTATTTTTATTATTGTTTTGACGTGTCGCTTCAGTAGAAGACATCCGTGCGAAGCAAGGGCGGGTCGCTAGTATTTAATATGTTAATTATAAATGCGTAATGAGATCTTGTTTTATACATTCTGCACGGTCCCCAAGGTGATCTACATTCATAAATTATTTCGTCCAAATGTACTTTCGGTCATACGGTTGTGGAGGTCGGCGAGCATGGCGAGTAAGTTGGGTATATGTCCAACTTTTTGCTGCATAATTTGCGGTTGTAAACGATGCTTTCTAAGGGAACTTGTCAAATTAGGGTGTGTAATACCAAACAAATTAGAGGGTTTATAAAGTCGATAATATAGTATAGACTTTGAGAATTTGAAGTTTGAGTTAATGACAATTACTGATTATCTGCAATTTCTTGAATCGATCGAATCGATTCTAAAATACAACCTCCTTGGTTTTCGTTTTTTTGTCACCGACTTCCGAAATTTAGGGTCTTTTGTGGTCCCCACACTAATTCGTACTTACACTTGCTAAGTAAAACTGACAGGAAGTTACTACAGCATCATTAACATACATTTAGTGGAAAAATACGTATTATTGAAGTTCCAATAAAAAAAAAATCTAATTGGTTTATTTAATAATGGAGTTGTGAAATAAACAAAACAACGGAATTAAGAAGTCCTCCTTTTGTTGAAGCCGGTTAAAGACTAACAGGTACCGGTATACAATTTTGTTTAAATTTACCCAACAAGCTCACCAACAGGTTTGCCAACCTACCAACCCGTATGTCACCACCAACAAAAGCCTACGCCCTCACCAAGGCAGTCTAGATATCAAGTAACTCGTTTGCTGCACACATACAATCCTAATTGGCTCTTATTATCATTCCCTTAAAGGTCATAATGACCTGCCATTTCTTAACTGGGCTTGGCGAAACACGCCAGAATGCCTTCTTTGTTCTTCGTGGTATTTTGAACGGTTTTAATTTAATTTTAGTTCAGGAAGTGATTTTTATTGGGATCTGGAGTGGATGTGTGTTTTTAAACTTTTGATTTAGCAGTACAGATTACTTTAGATAGTTTCTGCCAGCGGCTTCGCCTGCGTGAAGATCGGAAATTATCTCACGGGAATTGAAATACTACCAGAATAAAAAGTTTCCGATGGTGCCAAATTTCACCCAAATTCGTTTAACCGGTTTTGTGTGATTGAGTAAGAAATATCAAAACATACAAACTTTCACATTTATAATATTCATCATCATTTCAGCCGAAAGATGTCCACTGCTGGACATAGGCCTCCCCCAATTGGGAGGGTTCCCATAATCGCCACACTTGGCAGGCGAGTTGGCGATCGCAGTATGTAATAGCATAGGGAACGCTGCTGCCCATTCTCTAGTAAGTCGCCTTTACGACATCCACGGGAAGAAATTGGATTTGATTTGAAAGAATACCTACCACGGTATTCTGTACGTCCGGTACTACACGGAGCTATTTTTAATGTAAGTAGGATAGTTTTCACAGTTTTTAGTCCTGTTTACACTCAAACATGGAATAGTTTGATTTTTCTGTTAGTCTATCAATGGCTAAGAAAACTGAAATAAAATACGGCCATCCCGGTATTTTTAACCGACTTCAAAAAAAGGAGGAGGTTATCAATTCGTCTGTATTTTTTTTTTATTGTTTGTTAGTTTATAACTTTTGACTGGGTGAACCGATTTCGATGATTTTTTTGTTTGAAAGATGGTGCTTCCCGAATAGTCCCATTTTAATTTGGTTCCATTCGGACAGTGGGATCCATGTGAAAACCATATAAGTCTTATATTTGCATTAAGTATTGGCGCGACAAATGAACGAATAACGCGATCAGATTAGTGCGGGGTATCTACCATAACTAAAGTTAAAAATAAAAACTTTTTACAAAAAAATAAAAACCGACTTCCTTAAAAAAGCACTATAAAGTCAAAAATAACTTTAATTTCGGAAGTCGCTGGCAAAAAAACCTTAAAAACAGATACGAAGACACCGAATTCCGAAATTAAAGTTATCTTTGATTTTGTAGTGTTTTTTTTAAGGAAGTCGGTTTTTATACTACAAGATAGTTACAGTCTGATCATTCAATACCATTCCAAGGTGTACTTAAATTTTCTTGTTTAAGTACTTTAGTTTTGTTTTTAAAGCTACGCTTACCGCGGTTGGTCTGTGGATTGGTGACCAATTTTTTTTTCCCTCTGTGCCTTAGAAAGTTCGTTAAACCGTTGGTCCCAGGTCGAAGATCTTCGACACAGCCAGTCATACTAAAGGGCATTTGTAATACGATATCCTAGTACCTACCACCGATACTTTTTTTTTTTGTTTTGGTAGGAAATCATCTAATAACGTCTCCTGCTCTGGGTGGAGCGGAAGAGCGTGTCAGACTTTTATTGCCAAAATCCACCCGTGTTCCTTCAGTTGCCTGTGCCAGGGCCACGGTAACTCTAGAAATCCTCACCACCGAAACCTAGTAACTTGGTTGTTGAGGTCAGATTGGCTGTCGCTCCATGTAAAATACTGATACTCAGCTGCATCCGGTAAGACTGAAAGCCGACCCCAACATACTTTGAAAAAGGCTAGGTAGATTGATTGTTTATACTTCAGTTTTAATCGATTTATGTCAAAGTTGACTATACCTGACAGATTAATGTATCATAATTAGTTTAAATCGCAGTTGATTCGTATCTATTTATTAACCAGCTGTAAAAATCTCACCGTGATAACTTGAGTGAAGTGAGCTTAAAGTGAGCTGTCATTAGTGTCGATCCCTAGCATCAAATGGAATGACAGCTCACTTTTGGGTCACTTCACATTAGTTCTCACGGTGAGATTGTAACAGAATAGATCGGCTGTTTGAGTTTATCAGTTTTAATTTAATACTTCTACTCGGTATAGTTCAATACTAGTTGGAGTGAATATCTGTTTTATCTGATTTGGTATTAGAGTTTTGAGTTAAGCGGGTATAATACTGCAACTTTTTTTTTGTGGGTGGGAAATCATCAAATGACGTCTACCGCTCTGGGCGGAGCGGGAGGACTTGTCAGACTTTTACTTACTAAAACCCACCCGTGTTCCTTCAGTTGCCTGTGCCAAGGCCCACGGTAATAATACTGCACCCGATACCACTCCGGTGTGCGGTGTTATGGTGTTTAACTTTGACTGAATCGCACAGAGATGCGGTGTCAATGTGTTAGACTCTGCGGTTTTTGTTTACAATTCAAGATTTCACTGTCAAAGTAAACGGCGGAACGCCATCAACATACAACCTGACACTGATCTACAAATTGCGAAAAACGTAACTGAATTTGTATTTTGTGTGTTACCTTACCGGGGCGGGTGTTCAGTACAGAGTGATAACCGTCTCAAATAAAGGTGTGATATAAAAAAACGAGTGTGATTTAGACCACACGAGTGAAGTAAAAATTAACTTTTTTTATAATTGGATATTTGCTATAAGAGGAAGAGAGAAAGAAAATGTGTACTCACCTCTCTCTCTTGCCCCTTCAGTAATATACGGAACGTAACACTCTCTCTTTCTATCTTCAATAACTTATATCTCCCTGTCAACTTCCGTTCGCTTCGTCCGATCTCACTTTTCGTAACGCTCTCGTCATGTATTCACCAGCTTACTCCCCAAGTCAAAGCGTGCGTAAAGAAGTTTTACTTCAAAACTAGAAACTTCTTTGGTGATTATGTTATTGTCATTTACCTAAGTATGTTGTCCTTTACTGCGCAAAGGATACCTATCCTACCAACAGGCTATCGACGCTAAGAAGACCCCATACCTTTCCAATTCGGTGATTTTAGCAAGTTAAAATATGATTTAGAAAGAGTTAGAAAAAGTCAAAAGTAAAAATTCGGAGGGTCAAATTTTGTCGGACAGCCTAATTATTAATGTTGAAAAAAATGTTTATTTTGACATGATTTGGAATGCGGTTAATCTGTTGCTGTCAATGATCAAGAATGTCTGATGTATAGAGGTATCTTTGAATTTGTTTAACGTGTCCAGCAATTTTCCTTGCCTGTAAACTTAGCTATGTATTTCAGTAGAATGAATAGGAGTCATAGGGTGAGGTGAAACGGAGGATTGAATCAAACAGATAGCACTTGTTTTGTAAAAACGTGTTTATTTACACTTTGGCAGTGATGGCATGTTTTATTTACTTTTATTTACAAAGAGAGTTACTATATGAGACCTTAGTTCGTTTGAGCATGTTTCTTTCCAGTTGAGCGGTGGTGTTGCAACCCTGGCCAACCACTACCTGGCAACACTGACAATATAAAAAACACATCACCAGTGTTGCCAGATACAACCGACAAAGGGACTACCAAAAACAGTTATAAAAAAATAACAGTTATTTTAAAAAGAACTGTTATTTTTTAAATAATCGTTATTGGAATCGGTTTTCGATTTACCAGCCAGCGTAGCCGTGGGCGCCGTAGGGGGCGGCGATGCCGTAGGGGGCAGCGATGCCGTAGGGAGCGGCGGCAATGCCGTAGGGGGCGGCCCAACCGGCGTAGGGAGCGGCGAGACCGGCACGGGCGGCGATGACTCCGGCCTGAGCAGCGGCGACTCCGCTCACAGCGGCGGCGTGGGACTGGGCAGCGGCGACGGCGTTCTGGTTGGCGGCAAGGCCTCCCCAGTAAGCATTCTCGTGGAGGTCTCGGTTGGTTTCAGCAACTTGACGTACTGCCTCAGAGTTGTATTGGATGGCGGCTTCGTTGGCACGAGCCTGGCTCTCGCCCCAGGCGCGAGCGTGGTCCTGGGCGGCGACTGTCGCGTCGATAGCGGCAGCCTGGGCATCACCAGCGTTGACCCCATAGACTAGGGGGCTGATGACGCTGGCGGAGGCATAGCCGACGAGGGCAACAAAGGCGATCTGTGGAAGAAGTAAGGACAGTTTAAGTAAGAGTCTCTAGATCGACTGTTGAGGTGATTATGGTGAAGGATCGGTGGATTCGTGATCAGGTTATTTGAATTTGGAATTCTAAGAGGCTTTTTGGGTGATGAAATAAGGAGTTCTTTAGACTATCAGGTAGGTTTCATGTCGGTTAGTGTTGATATTAGTATGCAGTTGTGATTTAAAATCGTTTATCTGTGATTCAACAATAAAATTACTAGTATATTTAAATTTTAAATTCCCGGTCTGTTGCTTACTTTAAGCACTCACTAAATCATAAATTTTAACAGCAAAACCTTAGCAATGAGATCATTAATCAAACTGCTATTTAAAACACCTGTTAGAGCGAACTATTATCAGGTCATAAATAACGTAAAAGAATATAATTATCAGTCAAACAAACCGTGAAATCATTAGCATTCGTTCCCGCTAGGTTTTATAACGTTTCTTCATTACGTTAACGCCTTGAAATAACGTATATGGATTAGGAAATAATTAACGTTAAAATAACTCAATGCGTGCTTCCGTTATTATTATTATCCGTTACAGTAACTAGTTACCTACTTGTTAACGTTATAATAACGGGTTTTGTATTGATAAATGATTTATTTCTGTAAGTAGGTTTGTTCAAACCCTTACTAGTCAATAATGTTTTTTTGAGCTAGATGAGGTCGGCGTTTCCTCTGTGACTACTCTGAGAAGAAAAGCCGAAACAAACTCGGAAACTAACTCAAAAAGTCTTGCATATCGGTTGGCCAGTCTCTTCTTAGCGTCTCTATAGCAATCTAAATAGACTCAGTCCAGAATTTGGCTACGAGCTTAGCACTTTCAGAAGCGTCCATCAACTCTTGTAGCGTGCAAACAGCAGGACATGCGGGACAAAATATTAAGTGCCGCATTGTTTGTGGAACAGCACCACATTTACACTCCAGGGCGGAACCATCTACGAATTTCCACTTGAACAGGTTCTTTTTACTTCGGCCTACCTGAGTTTGGAGCCTATTTAAAGACTTCCAGGAAAGTTGAATGTTTTCCGATGATGTTTCATGATTAGAGATTGGATATTTATTAATTATTTGTTTATTTAAACTTCTCGCACACAAAAAGGTACAAAGGTGGGCTAAATGCCTTAGGCATTCTCTACCAGTCAACCAAGGGTGGTGAAGAGATTAGATGGCAGGTGCTTTGGTTGAGAGGAACAATTATTGAAATACTGTTAAAACTCCTAAAGTTGAAATGTTGGCTAATATGGAATGCGCGTTTTTACCGTGTTTTGTGTGTTGTTTTAACTAACACACACCACCCTACACACATATGTATATATCTGCATCTGGGGTTAAACATTAATTTTAAATACAAAATGATCCAAGAAACCCGGCTTTAATAAAAAATACGAAGCCGCTTCCGTGCTTTCACAGCTAAATAGTAACATTAGGTAAATATGCATCCGAATATCCGATCACTGATCAAGATCGTCCATTTTGTTAAGGGCTGTGACTGAATGTATGATTGAGTTAATTTTATTCACGAACATTTTCATACGGTATTGCGCTTTTCCTGTTTTTTGCTAGGACGAATAATGCCGGTTGTGTCTTTTCATTACCATATTGGTAATTGAAAAGTTGATTGCGGGTAACGGGTAATGAAATTAGACGAAAAAATTGATATGACTAAATTCTATTAGCATTGAGTTAGCCGAGTGTGAGTGAGCGACCGTTGGCAACTTTTTGTTGCTGGTCTAAGTAGCCATAAATGTCATATGACAGCCTAATATTGTCCTACTGTAGGGCAAAGGCCTCTTCTCATACAAAGAAGACATCGATCACCACGCTTGCTCAAGACTGGTTGGCGATTTCAGACTTATATTAAGAAGTATAACAACGATTTTAATTACAAATAAATAAATTGAATGATCATCCGAAATTAAGACCACAAAATAGGATATCATTTATCAAATCCACACTTTTTTGTCAGTAATTGATGTGCCGATGACTCAAATAGAAACACAAATAAATAATTCAAGCCGAACTGTCAGTTCCAATTTCAAAGCTGTTATTTCGATGTAACAAGCCTGTTTATAACGTTTGTAAATCAACGATACATATTTTCGTAGCATTTTGTGTCTTGTCTGTGTGGTTTTCTTCTAATCTACGCAAAGGATTTTGAGGCGATTTTCTACATAATTTAGAGATTTTATTCTGGAAAGTTTGTGAATTTATTACTTACGTATTAAAGAAATATGTTCTAAAGAAATCCCAATGTTGTTTCAAGTTGCCCCTAGTCATAAATATTTTACTAGGCAACTTTTTTGTAGTCCGTCTGCATTTTATTTCGCATAACGTTTAAGTTGTGAAATGAACAGTAAATGTTAATTTTGTTAATTGTTTCGCAGGAACCATGCAACAGTACTTTTGTATTGTGTAAAAATGTTGTCTATTTTGTTTCCGAGTATTGGTTTGTTCTAGTTTGTTTCTACGTGATGTTTCTTACGATGTGATGCGACTTTTAAACAGTTGCACGTATTGTGTATTTGCTAAGACTGATTTCTAACAAAAAATGTTAGGAATATGAAATATTTTGTTGCACATAAATGCTTGTTTTCAATGTGGTGCCGAACGTAAAGAGTAGCACTGACGCATTTCTTCCCGTGGGTGTCGTAAGAGGCGACTAAGGGACTTATCAGAGAAAGGGCAGCAGCATTCTCTATGCAGTTTACTATCAAACTGCGATCGCCAACCCGCCTGCCAAGCGTGGCGATTATGGCAAACCCCTCCAAATTGGGGGAGGCCTATGTCCAGCTGTGGACGTCTTTCGGCTGAAATCATGATGATGATGATGATGATGAAGAAATGCTTGTTTAACTAATAATTCTATCTCACGTTATAGAGACAAAGATCTTTGAAACGTTTCTGGTGTCCTGTACCATTGAATAATTTAAATAAGGTACTACAAAACAGGTTAAACCAATCCCTAATTTATAAATAACCTCAACTAAACTCAATTTACAATTACAATATCGTAATAAACTTTATCTAGTTCTAGTCTAGAACAGGGCGACGCCTTAAATTGTTTAGTCAAAGTATTTCATAAGCCGCCATGTTGGACAATAACTGGCAGTTTAAGCCTTATGGTTTCTGACATTGGCCTAAAATTTTCGTTTTTTTTTTTTGTCAAATTTGAATTTGGAAGACAAAAGAGACGCCACGTTTTGGTCTTTAGTATCGGAACGGAAAATTCTATGTATGTGTTGAAACTCATTCAAGTCGGGTTAGGCGTGTCAAATAGCGAATTTCTTCTATCTTCTTCTTACTTTAGAGAGACTTTTACTGTCAATGATTCGTGTATTTCATAAATACAAATCAATTATGCTAATCATTTACTGATCTCAACCAATCTTAATCAGCTCCAACACTTGTTCTACATTAATATCCGAACGACCTTTACATTCCAAATAACGGAACACATGATTCATTATTATAATGAAACAATAGTGATGTGCCTGCACACTGCATTACAATTAGGGACCTTGACACGTGCGTGTGCGTTATGTTATGACATATTGTGCGTGGACCGTAGTGCTGTACTGAATTTGACGTGTGAAAACTAGCTTGGTGTTGCGTTATGGTTGCTACAAGTCATCGATTTTTTGAACGGCCTGCGTGGGAATACGGCCACTCCTTCTCAGAAGGGAGGAGGGCTGTGACCCAGCAGTGGGAACATTCTGGGCTGAGTATGTCATCATCTGCCTAGCCTTTTCCCAACATGTTGGGGTCAGCTTCCAGTCTTACCGGATGCAGATGAGTACCAGTAATTTACCTGGAGCGAGTGCCTATCTGACCTCCACATCCCAGTGACTGGGTAATACTGGTAAGACTGGTTGTCAGACTTTCTGGCTTCTGACAACCCGTAATGGTTATATTATGGTTGCTTCAAGTATAGAAATAGATCTGTTATTGAGAAAGACGGAACAGATATTGGATTGTGTGAAAAAGATACCATTAAAAGGGGTGTGAAAGCTAATAGAAATGTTTGTAAGAAATCATGCTGAGCAGATCATAAGTAAATTGGGATAGCTGCAGGAAAATTAGTGACATTTGGAAAAGTACGAGAAAAAATACTTTAAATGGTTTCATATCATCATCATCATCATTTCAGCCGAAAGACGTCCACTGCTGGATATAGGCCTCTCCCATTTTGGAGGAGTTTGCTATAATCGCCACGTTTAGCAGGCGGGATGGCGATCTTAGTATGGTGGTAAAATGCTTAGAGAACGCTGCTGCCCATTCGCAAGTAAGTCCCTTAGTCGCCTCTTACGACACCAAAGGGAAGAAATGGGATGGTGCTATTCTAGATGGTTTCATATAACAATACGAAATACTAATCAAATAACTGCCCATTTTTCAAGTTCATTCGCCTACTTCATTTAATTACTAAACCTTGACTAATTCGCAATTTCGCATGCTCACCACGAATTAATTACCAGTTAACAAACAAAAACGGAACGTAACCACCTCATAAAAATAATTACATATCGTTTATGGTACGATTTTTTTAATCTGTGCCTGTCCTTGATAATGACATTGCGTGGAACGGAATGTGATTGACATTTTTTGTTATTACGCGCGCTGATTTGTTATTGAATAATTTGATTGGGTTGTAATGGAATGAGATCAGTTTTTCTATTACCAGAAGGTTTTTTATAGTTGCCATGAAGAACACGGAAGTTAAATGAAGGCGTGGCGATCGATATAGTTAGATATGTTTAATTACATATGGCAACAGGCTTGTTTTTCCCAAAGAGGTATAAGGCAGAGATAGCATAGTATATGAAGCAGCTGTAGATAAGTCTCATGTGATACTTTAACGTTCCCACTGCTGGGACACAGGCCTTGTCTCGTAGAAAGGGAGTGGGCCGTAGAATTCCACGTGGGCCCAGCGCGGGTTTGTAGATGTCATTTGTCTTCGACTTTGGTTCTAGCACATGCCGGTTTCCCCATGATGTTTTCATATATGATTGAGCCTATTATCATTAACCGGCCACAAATCGAGACGGAAATTAATATAAAACAATAGAAAAATGCTTGGACATGTATCAGGTACAGGATATCTATTTTTGTCTAGGTTTTTATCTATTAGTATTTGATTAGCGCAAAAGGAAATTACTATATTTGTCACAGTGTAAATAACCTTCAATTATTTTGACTGTAAAGATTTTGGCAGCTGCATATTTAATTAATTCTCATCCTGCAATGTTTCCAGGGACAAAACCATTGAAATAACGTTTCAGAAAACAAGATTGAAAAAGAATCAAGTTTCTTTTGTTTCCGTAATAACTGGATCACGTGCATCGAGTATCAATAAAACTTCAATGGTTTACAATCACGCGAGAATACGTAAAAACAAACATCATTTTATATTTTTCTCAGTTCTCACATCAATCAAGTTTTTTTGTGTGGAATCGATGTATCGATACGACGAGCTAACCGCGTTTTAATTTAATCGATTATGTCTTGTTAAATATCGCGGGAAGTATGTTTTTTTTTATTAGTATGATTCTTATTTTTTTTTATTACGTGGTAAGTTTGTGTACGAATTGTCATTGACTGTGCCGGAAAATAGTGATCTCCTTATTTATGACACTTTTTATTTTAATAGTTGCTTTGCTAACGTATATTTCTTTAGACAAACATTGGTAAACCTTGTTAAGGCTAGAATGAGTCAAAAGAACCACACAAACAATTACTTGAAAATATGATCATTTTAATTTGAAAGACCATATACTAAACAAAACAGCGATTGTTTTTAAAGCGATACACATATTTTTTATATCCATATCATGTAATTTAATCCCTTCGATAATTTAGACCAGCACTCAATACCATAAACCAGATGATTGACATTTTATACGCGTATTGTCGCTCCACAGATAAACAATACTTAGTCATAGACATCTATTATGATAATGTGACCGAATGATTATTGTTTTGCAATATAATTTTAATGTTGAGACATTATTTTGAATGGCTTGTCAATGCGGGGGATAAGATTTGCTATACAAACATGTGTCTATGCTTATTGAATTGTTGATTTTGACTTCTTGTTTTGAGTAGGTGGAAGTGAGATACTTGTTAAGAATGTACAATTTAGGCGTAATGTGTTCCGGTATTTTATTGAATTTAGGAACTTAAATATAAGTGAGTTTGGAGGATTTCCGCGATTCTCGATTTCCTCTGGATATAGAGAGTATAAGAAATGTACTTAGTTCATGGGGCTGTTCAGAGATGAATAAGTTGATAAATTAAAAGTCCTTGAAAAGGAATTAAGAATAAGTAAGTCATTATTTGTCTTCATATGATAGCTGGCATTACAAGGGACAGGTTTAAAGGTGTAAGTTATTAATATATTCGATATTTAACCTTGTCATACTAATTGAAATGGCTAGTTCCTCGTTAATTGGATCAATATTGATGTTAAAGGTATTACAGCTATGCAGTATTGAGCTTGAAAATACCATAAAGGGAAGATATATTGCCATTGTAAGCATATTTACGTTAATTGTAAAGATAAATAGGAAAAATTAACATTCTAAGCGTTTTCGTATTAATGTGACAAAGTTCAATTAGTAATACAATTTTTTAATAGTTGTATCGGAACGTATTTGTAGGCTGTGATGATGCACTTCCTTAGTCAGTTAAAAATACATTTGGCGGGAAAATATGACGTAAAGAGAAAAGTTTGATGAAAGATTTTGGCGCCAAGTTTACACTTCGGAAAATTTATTTTTAATGATTGTTTTTTTAATGTTTGAAATTGGAATTTAGTGTTTAGAAAAATAAAATAAGAAAAAATTAAGATATAAAAGTTATCTTCAAGACTGTTGCCATTTTAAAAACGTTCTGTTATCACTATTGCAAAATGAAAAATAATAAAATATTACCAGAAATCTCATCTTGCACTTCTTGTTTGACTGCAGGATAGCTACTGAATGCTTTGGTGGTGTTGCGCTGGTCTTTTATACGAGTACTACCGCCGTATAGTGTTATTGAAAGTGTAGCGAAGTACCTGTTATATTACTATGAAGGATTAGACTAGGCGGACCAGTGATACGGACAAGGTCTCAAAAAGGAAATAATAAAAAAATTGTTGACATTGACTTTTTGATGGTGACATTTTTGAAATATTTGGAACGAGGGAAGATGGTCGATTCAAGAAATAGGCGCGAATTATTTTTGCTGTTGCTAGGGTCCGCCCTTTTCAATGTTCGTGATTGCTGATGCAACTTCAAGTAGTTTTTGGCTTAGATTATGGTGTGGTCTTTACTCTTGGGTTTCTTTAAAGGATACGGGCAAGGCCTCAAAAAGGAAAATAAAAATGTGACATTGACTTTTTGATAGAAACATTTTTGAAATTTTTGGAACACGGGAAAATGCTATATGCTGCTATTGCTAGGGTCCGCTCTTTTCAATGTTCAGGATTTCTGACGCAATTTGAAGTCGTTTTTGGCTTAGATTATGGTGTGGTCTAAACTCGTGGGTTTTTTAAAGGCTATTATGGTATTTTAGCAAGAGGTTATTCGATAGCAGTCACTAGTCTTGCGCTTAGTTTATGGTATTTTGCAGAATAACTTATCTGGGTATAAAGGCGAATTATATTTTTGGTCTTGTTTATTCATAGATGTTAATTGGAGCGGAAATCTACGAATGGAAATATCATTAAATTAGATTTGTATTATAATATATGATGTTAATCGATTAATTAATTCTAATAAAAATGTTCAGTCAGCCATGCATGTTGTGAAGGTACTTATTCCAATGAATTTCACAAACCCTTAAGATAGTTTTTTTATCTGATCCCAACGTGTTTTCACAAACATGTTGGGGTCAGCTTCCAGTCTCACTGGATCCAGCAATACCAGTATTTTACATGGAGCGACTACTTATCAGACTTTAACAACTCAGTTATTGGGTTGTGGAGGTAAGACTAGCTGTCACAATACCCCATGGTAAGACTATAGTTGTCAGACTTTCGGGCTTCTGACGACAAAGATGAATGATAGCCGGGACCAACGGATTAGCGTGCTTTCCCAAGCACGAAGTTGTCTTGTTATGCAAAGATGGTCATCCATCCATGGACTAACCTTGGCAAGCGTTGTTTAACCTCTTCGATCGACCCGTGCGGGTGTTATTACTTAATTATAATCCGCTCTGCCTTACCGGTAACAAACTACCTACTTCTCTTCGCAAAATTCTATCCTGCTATAGGTAGAGCCATTTAGGCCTTCGTCTTGTTGTAAAATTTGGTATAAGTACGCGAAAAGGATGTTCTACGTACGTAGAAAGATGACTTTTTCTGACAAAGAACAATATTTTGATTTAAAAGAGTGTCCGAGGAGTTCCTTGCCCGTTCTTCTCCATAGGTATCTACTCTTTGGAATGGGCAACTAGCATCATCATCTTTCTGAATGACTGAGTCGATGACAGTTCAAAAGTGCCTGTAATGCCGAAAATTAAATTCGAAGCATTCGTTTCAAAGAAACCTCTTTGAAACGAATGCTTCGAGTTTAATTTTCGGAATAACAAATTAGGATCACCATCCAGTTGTCCTATTGTGATGCTTGAGGATATCTCTTCTGAATATTGTATTTCCTAAGAACCAGTCAGTAGGTAGATTAGGTATATAATATTTTTATAAAAAAGAGGTTATTTAAAATGACGTTTAAAACGTCATTTTAAATGTCATCTGGCTGGCTTCAGAAGCTAGTTGCTAATGCCAGTTGCCTAAAGACTTCCGCAGACAGGCGCACGCGGCAGCGCGACGCGACTCTTGGACAAAAATTTTCATAGAAATTGTTCTACGAGTGTCGCGTAGCGCCTGTTTAAAGGAGCTTTAATACGTATTTCTGGAATTGTCGATTCGCCCACAAATAAATTAACTTCGTGTGAGTCACAGTATATAAAATATTCATTATCATAATTTCAACAGAAGCACGTCTACTACTGGCTACATGCCTCCGCAATTTGAGGGAATTTGCTTTGTTATTCGCCACGCTTGACAGGCTGGTGAGCGATCGCAGTATGGTGGTTAAATGCATAGAGAACGCTGCTGCCCATTCTCTAGTTAGTCCCTTAGTCGCCTCTTACGACACCCACTGGAAGAAATGGGATGGTGATATTCTTTACCTCCGGCACCACACGGCCTCACAGCCACACGCTATAAATATATATATTATAGAATTCATATTACAGTACTCAGAACTGAAGTGACGATTCGGGCGAGTTTATTTGTGCGATACTCCGTAATTCTTTCAAAAACAAGTTATTATGTTATCAAGGGGCAGTTGATGCAATTTACGTCATGAACGTAAAGAATTAATTTAATTGTAATGTTTATAAATAAATACCCAATGTAGGCTTCGTAACATTTAGATGAGGCTTAAAAAAGTCAGACTGAATTATGATTGGATTAAGGCTCCCGCCAAAAGTTTTAGTAGAATAACTTCCTTGAAATTTTCATAGATATTATTGGAAATCATCCAATGACTTCTCCCGCTCTGGGTGGAGCGGGAGGGCGTGTCAGACTTTTACTGACTAAAACCCATCCGTGTTCCTTCAGTTGCCCATATGCCAGGGCTACGGTAACTCTTCCGAACAAATCTGCGATCCTGGCACGATAATCAAGTCCCTGAGGCCAAAATTACACTAAAATACCTAACGTTTGTTGGCATTTACATTTGTCAAACTTATCGTCAAGTTGCCCTATATTTGGACATTCCAAATGATTAGTATTCCGTGCGTTGACTAAAAAAATGGGCGTAGTACGTACAATGTCATCATGATGCAAATATCTCACTTAGTCATATATGCCGTCTGTTTAAATGTGCTTGTTACTTTGGAAAAGGCGTAAGCCATTGATGTAATTGATGAATAGTTTTTAACATCATATTATGGAGGTGAAGAGGAGGCCATGGTCGCGAGATTGTTCGAAAGAGATACCGTGACCCTGGCACATGGGCAACTGAAGGAACACGGGTGGGTTTTAGTCAGTAAAAGTCTGACACGCCCTCCCGCTCCGCCCAGAGCGGGAAAAGTCACTTGATGTATTCCCATTCAAAAAAAAAAAAGAGGAGGAGCTGACCGCTGGGCTGAGGTCTGCACACAATGTGTGCCTGAAGATGGACGACGCCACTGCGGTCGGCTCAGAAAGCGCTTGCGAGACGACCTAGATGCGCACCGCGACGATTGGTTTGAGGTGGCGCGGGACAAAAGTTCCTGGAAGAAATGGGGGGAGGCGTTTGCCCAGCAGTGTGATAGTATAGCTAAACAAAAAAATAATTATGGAGGTACATCAGTAGAGCTTCCGAAAGAGTGGGTCTCAGGATGAACATGGACAAGACAAAGGTCATGTCCAATGCTCGTGTGATACCCACTCCAGTGAAGATCGGAGGCGCTACACTCGAAGTTGTGGACGAATATGTTTACCTAGGACAGACTGTCCAGTTAGGTAGGTCCAACTTCGAGAAAGAGGTCAATCGTCGAATCCGACTCGGCTGGGCAGCGTTTGGGAAGCTACGCAATATCTTCTCGTCCCACATACCGCAGTGTCTCAAGACGAAAGTCTTTGACCAGTGTGTGTTGCTAGTGATGACATATGGAACCGAAACGTGGTCGCTCACAATGGGCCTTATTAGAAGGCTGAAAGTCACCCAAAGGGCGATGGAGAGGGCTATGCTTGGAGTTTCCCTACGTGATCGAATCAGAAATGAAGAGATCCGTAGGAGAACCAAGGTAACCGACATAGCCCGAAGAATTGCTAAACTGAAGTGGCAGTGGGCAGGGCACATTGCTCACAGAACAGATGGCCGATGGGGCCGAAAGGTTCTGGAGTGGCGACCGCGTACCGGAAGACGTAGAGTTGGAAGGCCTCCAACAAGGTGGACCGATGACCTTGTGAAGGCCGCAGGAACCCGCTGGATGCGGGAAGCACAAAACCGGTCGAAGTGGCGGAGCTTGGGGGAGGCCTATGTCCAGCAGTGGACGTCTTTCGGCTGAAATGATGATGATGATGATGATGGAGGTACATCCAGTTTTTGTTTTGATGGATCATAATGTCACGTTACTAAAAAAAAAACCGGCCAAGTGCGAGTCGGACTCGCGCACCGAGGGTTCCGTACAAACCTGTAGGTATAAAGTTTAAAATAAAAAAATATATTTTTATTATATGATGTAACTAAAAATTTACGGTTTGCGCAATTTTTCCTTTATCTGTGCTATAAGATGTTGCTTCGTACCAAATTTCAAAATTTTAGATCGACTGGAAGTACCCTTTAGGTTTTGATTCCCTTGCGAGTTTCGAAAATTTGCGGAAATTTGCGGCATAAACGGCTATATCTTTTGATTGCGTTAGCTTAGAAGTTTGATTTATTCACAGCTCTAAGGGGCAGTAGATTTCAGTATTTGATATAAAATTCAGCTTGATACCTCCACGCGTTCCTGAGAAAAAGGGTCTTGACAGACGGACGGACGGACGGACGGACAACAAAGTGATCCTATAAGGGTTCCGCTTTTTTCTTTTGAGGTGCGGAACCCTAAAAATGTAATAAATTTTAAAGTTCAAACAGTTATTAGAATTTTATGTGAGTCTCACAATGCAGGGCCTAGTTTGAAAGTTTAAAGCAGGTTGGGTCATTTGCTAACTGTAGCAGCTTCTTCATCATCATTTCAGCCGAAAGACGCCCACTGCTGGACATAGGCCTCCCTTGACACTAGAAGTGCGGGCGTCCCAAATTTGACCCATTTCGATGTTCTTCCTGCGCTAATTAATATTTTATTTATTCGTAACTTTTTATGCCTTTTCATGAAATATGATGATTTTTATTATTTATATGAGACTTCAACCACGTAATTGCAATATACATTTTTTTTTATCCAAATTTACCTCAGTCGGTATGTTCAGCGCTTCTAGTGTTAAACATGGCCATATCTACCAGCTTTTGGTTTTGTTAGCCTAAATTTTGTCCTTTCAAACCTCTTTGTCTTGTGGGATCTCTGGCCATGTTTTCTGGAAAAGTAGAATAAAATTGTCACAGCGTTTTTTATAACTCCTAATATAAATCATCATCATCATTTCAGGCACATCCACAGCTAGACATAAGCCTCCCCAAACTTGGCGGATTTGCCATAATCGCCACGCTTGGCAGGCGGGTTGGCGATCGCAGTATGATGGTAAAATGCATAGAGAACGCTGCTGCCCATTCTTTAGGAAGTCCCTTAGTCACCTCTTACGACACCCACGGGAAGAAATGGAGTGATGCTATTCATTACGTCCGACACCACGTGGATTGTAGTACTAATGTAAATAGAAACACACAAATGTATCCTCTAAAAAGAACTCTAGTTAGGAAAAAACTGTCCGAAATGCTAAAATCATAACCTTCGTAAATCACCATAGTACATAGTTACTAACCTTTTATTATTATTATTAGCCGTTTCTGTCCCACTGCTGGGCGAAGGCCTCCCTACTCTCTTTCCACGTCTCTCTGTCCTGAGCTGCCAAGGACCAGTCTTTATTAAAAGAGTCCAGCTCATCACGCCATCTCCGTCTGGGCCTGCCGCGATGTCTCTTGCCATTAAGCGGGACCCATTGGGTCGTAAGTTTGGCCCACTGATCGTCTGGCATACGGCAGATGTGTCCAGCCCAATTCCATTTAAGCGTGGCAGCTTTCCGAGTGACATCAGTTATTTTAGTAATGGAACGGATTGTTGTATTCTTAACCCGGTCCACAAGTTTAATACCCAGAATACTCCGTTCCATAGCTCTCTGACAACCTAACCTTTTATTTTTTTACTATTTCTTTTTTCAAATATTTAGTCTGGAGCAAATGCACCATGTTTTTGATGGGGGTGTTGATACCTGCACCACAGTTTTAACTATCGTTTCTTTTTGTGAATTTGTGTCCTCTCACTTGTTCCAAATAAACTATTTATTTTATTTAATGTCGTATATAAATAAACGCACCGCGCCCTCTACGCCATACTAAGTCTATAACAAACGGCTGATCACCTGGGTGGAGCAGGAAGCTTTTTGATATATCAAATGAGAAAAAAAATACTGTCACAGTATGTACTGACATTAAAGGCGAAAGGAGTACGCCGGGATGCCCCTCACACCGTGGCGAGCCGGATAACATAACATCACGAATCCCCGAATGTCTTGGCAGAGGTGTACGTATAATACACATAGCTACATATCAAGCTATACAACCCCAGTTTTAGTAGACCTCGTCTTGTATAGGCTTTTCGTTCAATGAGAAGTCAGCTTATACTGGGAATATATTCATCAGCAGCCTGTAATGTTCCCACTGCTGGGACACAGACCTCTCTGTGAGCGGGAGTGGGCCATAATACACCACGCGGGCCCCGTGCTGGTTGGTAGATATCACATGTTTTCCAATTTTTGTTTCTTAAACGTGTCGGATTCCTCGCGATGTTTTCGTTCACCGTTTTGAGAGCAGTGGTGATGAAATTAATTTACACAAAGTAAAGCGCCTGCTTGGGTTCGAACTTACTGCTCACCACTGCTCATAAAAATATACCTAGACTGATTTGTCGCCGAGCGTACACCTACATTTTATCAGTCCCATGTGATGCATAAAGTCATGGTATCATTTCTCTATTACACGAAAAGTCATCGCAAAACCGTGGAGGTGTAAATATTGAGTTTCTCAAATTTTTCCTGTTATTTAGTCATGAATAATTTTTTTTTTTTTTTTTGTGAAATGAGATGAGGGAACTTGGCCCATTTTCAACAAATTTTTAACCCCCTCCTACATTTTGTCCACAAAAACAACTTGCCAATGAGCTACACGACGACTAATTTATACATGCCTTCTATTGGGACAGGTGAGCTAAAAGCTACAATGGCTCTTTCTTCAAAAGGCCCCTCCAGACATAGCCCTGCATTGTTAGACTCACGTAAAATTCTAATACTTTAAAAGAAACCATGACATGTATTTGTTTCGGCATTTCTTCTCAGGGAACAGTCAGCTCGAAAAAGCCAGCGCCATCTAGTTTTTAAATTTGAATGAAAAAAATGACGTGTAAAAGTGTCTTATAAGATCTAAGTACTATAGTCTGTGCCAGATGTGAAAAAAAACAAAAGTCGTTGACACCCGCCTTCCAATGTATTCAAATACTTCAAAACGATACGAACAAAATGTAATGAAAGTGTCAAAGACTTTTATTTTTCTCACATCTGGCACAGACTGTAGCATGAATAAACATTTCATTTCAATAAAAAAATAAAACATTTTCCAAGGATACTTGACATAAAATGGTGATCTAATTTTAGAAAGGCATAGAGCTTATACGTTTGCAATCATAAACCTAACCACAAATATTCAAAAGCAATTAGTTAATCATAATATTCGCATACCGATCAATGCCGTTCGTTCGTGACGGTGTGACATAAGGAAACCTACTCAATTAGTTTTAAGGGCAAGTGACGTTGCAATTTTAATTGTTTAAACTCTTTTTGTCGCCAGTTTAACTTGGTCTATTGTGATGGCGCTACTGGCTTTTTTTTGTGGGTGGGTAATCATCAAATGACTTCTTCCGCTCTAGGGTGGAGCGGGAGGGCGTGTCAGACTTTTACTGACTAAAACCCACCCGTGTTCCTTCAGTTGCCCATATGCTAGGGCCACGGTATCTCTTCCGAACAAATCTCGCGACCCAGGCAGGCATCGGTTGTAGCAGACCCCTTCAGTTAGCTGACATGTCTTTGAGGCGCGCGTGGAAGACTTACCGCCGTCGATACGGGCCTAGTCCTTACCGGGCGGCGAGCTACCCATTGCTCGCCGCCATGGCTTGATATTTGATCGTGAAATGACAGATTTTGTACATTATTGGAACTACCAATTGAATCCCACTGATAGAAGTCTCTTACTTTGGATTTTCTGTTTGTTTCTTTTTAGTTTTACTAGCTTTCGCCAGCGGCTTCGCCCGCGTATTATACATATAAACCTTCCTCTTGAATCACTATGTCTATTGACGAAAACGCATTAAAATCCGTTGCGTAGTTTAAAAGATCTAAGAGTACAGATGCGGGAAGCGACTTTATTTTATACTATGTAGGGATAGAAATTATGGTCTGGTAGTCTGAGTAATTTATGTGGCCTACCCAAATGTCATTTCTTTGTTATGGTTCGTCAAAACGTTGAGCTTCTAAAGTTCTGAGATGAGCTGCATGATAACTGATAAATGCGTGCACTGAATGAACAGGTCCACTCAATCTGTGCGGTTCTTTCCTCAAAAGGCCATTTGAGACATCAATCCACATCTTCGGACCAAGATTATGTCTGGAATTTAAAAAAAAATTGTGACCTCTGAGTTTGTTTAGGCCTTTCTTAGAGTAGTCAGATAGGAAACGCCGAACTCATCTAGTTTTAAAAATATGATTGACGTGTAAATGTGTTTGTACAAACCTACTTAAAAAAATAAAATCATTTATCATTTACACAATCCAGTTAATAAAACGAATCTCCCAATTACAGAAATATTTTCAAATTATAGGTTTGGTTCGCTAGCCGCAGCTTATTTTGTTGTTTCTTTTATAAAGGCTACCGCAAACAAGCGCGCTGTAACTTTAATATAACAATTACCAGCATTACCTTTCCTCATAATTGTGTGTAAGTATTTATGTATATATTTACGTATATTTTTATATTTTAGCTTTATGTATTTATTTAAGTATATGTTAATTTCTTGCATTATATATGTATAAGTATATTTTAGTTTAAGACTTCACATATTCATATCTCTCTTCTTGTTTTCACACACTATTGTCTACATTTCTTTTTCATTTCTCCTTTCGCAGGTCTGCTGGAAGAAATTTCTTAAGAAATAAGCAGTACTTTTGTACTCAATTGTTTTAATATGCCTTATCACTCTGTTTTTTTACTGTGTTTACATAAATAATAAAATAAATAAATAAACAATTTCTATGAAAAGTCATGGAAGTTGTTCTACTAGAATCACGTCATACGCCTCATCATCATTTCAGCCGAAAGACGTCCACTGCTGGACATAAGTCTCCCGAATTTGGAGGTTTTGCCATAATCACCACGCTTGGCAGATGGGTTGGCGATCGCAATATGGTCGTAAAATGTATAGAGAACGCTGCTGCCCATTCTCTAGTAAGTCCCTTAGTCGCCTCTTACGACAACCGCGGGAAGAAATTGGATGGTGTTATTCTTTTACCGGCAACACACGTAACGTGACACGTATATCGGACCCTTAATATAGCAAAAGGTATTTACAGTACTCTAGTTAAATGGCTCCAAAATCTAGATTATAAAGCAACTGAGGAATTACTAACTTATCCTAAATAGTGTATCCCGCTAGTTTCACCACTTTTTATCTTTGATTTATTGTTTTTTAATTTATTCATCACTGATATTTATATTATGCACTATCCCTTCACATTTTAGCAAATAACTGAAAATGTTAATATACCGTTGTGGTGGGACCCTGGTGATCTGCTATACAGGTTTTCCTAGTGCAGACACCAGTCTCTCACAAACTAGTGTCATATAGTCTTTAAGCTTCTATGTCATTGTTTGTGAAGAGAAAATAAAATTATTTGAATTTGAATTTGACAGTCAAATCCGTATAAGTGGTAAAGTGAGGAAAATATTATTGGGAACGTTATTAAGGGCCGACGAAAAGAGCGGTGTTATAAGTTTGACCGCTATGTGTCTGTCTATAGCACCATAGCTCTTAAATGGGTGAACCGATTTGGGTGCGGATTTTTTTAAATATTTAAAAGTAGATCTAAAAAAGACAACTCAAAAATTGTGAATTTTGAGTTATCATTGTATTCATTTGTTTAGGCGGGAGGGGGGGTGACATGCGTGATTCAACAAAAAAAGACTAATGCCATCTAGCGACGAATCTTTCAAGTTTTTATTGAACCTGTTAAGTTGGATAGCTGCGTAGGGTTATTGAGCATATGAATACAATGGTAACTCAAAATTCTCAATTTTTGAGTTGTTTTACTTTAGATCTAGGTGTGCGACATGTTTTATCAAAATCAGTTCAGCCGTTTGGACACGACGATCATTTGGTCATAATATTACTTACAACTTCTTATTAAACTTAAATGGCCATACGTGTTAAGGCCATTACTTTTTCGATGTTTTTGTTCTGGTCGGGGTTTTTTTAAATTCAATTTCTTTAGGTCCGTGATGTTTTTAGCCGACTTCAAAAAAAGGAGGAGGTTATCAATTCGTCTGTATTTTTTTATTTATTTTTATTTTTTTGTTTGTTAGCTCATAACTTTTGACTGCGTGAACCGATTTTTTATTTGAAAGCTGGTGCTTCCCGATTGGTCCCATTTTAATTTGGTTCCATTCGGACAATGGGGTCCATGTGTAAACCATATAAGTCTAAATTTGCATTAAGTATTTGCGCGACAAATGAACGAATAACGCGATTCGATTAGTACGGGGTATCTACCATAACTAAAAAGTTAAAAATAAAAACTTTTGACAAACAAAAAAACAACCGACTTCCTTAAAAAAACACTACAAAGTCAAAAATAACTTTAATTTCGGAAGTCGGTGGCAAAAACCTTAAATACAGATCCTAAGACACCGAATTCCGAAATTAAAGTTATTTTTGACTTTGTAGTGTTTTTTTTAAGGAAGTCGGTTGTTTTTTTTTTTAGTTCATTTCTTTAGTATGTATTCATATAAAGTCCCAATTTATATGTCATAAATTAGTTAAACCATGGCAGTTGACGCATAAGTTTTGAGTATGAATGTCGATGGCTATAAGAGTAGACCAAAGAAACGATGGGTGGACTGGACTGTGTGAATGATGGTATGGATAAAAAGGGGATGACTACTGAGATGACGACTAAAGAGAAATGTGAAAGACCAGCGCTGGGGCTTTGTCTCGCATAGAGTCGCAGTATTATGCTGAGCTTTGGCCGTTTTGCGTGGATATGACGCATATTTTCCCCAGCTTTTTTATATTTTTGTTGTGTTCTTTTTTTTGCGTCATATTTACCGTTATAAACGTATTTTCTTTCTTTCTTTTTTCTTTCAAAGAAAATGAAATGTTGCCTGATCCTCTGATAAATTGAGAAAACGGCAGGAGAGTGACAATGACGGTTGAAAGGACAAGACAAAAACTTTCGTAACAACCTCACTGCCTGTGTACAGGAGCCTTTACACCACAGTTCAAGATAAACTGGTCACTTAATAAATTAATAAAATAAACACGTACGGGCCTTATTATAAGGATGTGAACGAATGAGTTTGTCTCTGAGTGATAAGGAATTTTAATATGTTGTCATTTGCCTTTTGAAGACCGTCCGTGTAAGCTGCATACTTAGACGTTTAAGGGAGATTTTTTCCTGTGGTTTTTAAATGATGAACGTATTTGCTGTCGTTATGTAGGGATTCCGAGTGGTGTCGGAAGTAAAGAATAGCACCATCCTATTTCTTCACGTGGGTGTCGTAATTGGCGACTAAGGGACTTACTAGAGAATGAGCAGAAGCGTTCTCTATGCATATTGACTGACTGGCCTGTTAGTCTAATGGTTAGTGACCCTGACTGCAAAGACTGAGGTCGTGGGTTCGATTCCCACCCAGGACCAATCTTTGTGTGATGAGCACAATCATTTGTTCTGTGTCTAAGTGTAATTTATCTATAATATGTATGTATTTAGAAATATATACGTATATTTATGAGTTGTCTGGTTACCATAGTACAGGCTCTGCCTAGTTTGGGATTAGATAACAGTGTGTTGGTTGTCCTAAGATATTATTATTATTATATTACCACTATACTGCGATCGCCAACCATGCCAAGCGTGACGGTTATGGCAAATCCCCCAAAATTGGGAGGCGTAGGTCCAGTAAATGCCGTGTTTTGGATGAAAAAATGAAACTGGCATGGCAGGTCCGAACCAAAAATTCGAAGACATGTGACATATACCAACCTGCACTGGGTTTGCGTGGTAATCGTGATTAAGATCAACTAATCAACCAAATATTAAGATAAGTAAGAACCATATTTTTTGTGTATTATTATACCTACCTTCTCTTAGGTGGAATTAATGTACCTAAGTAACTTTCCAAACTTCAGAACTCTAGAATTTACACCCAATACCAGTACAAAGGTGGCAATACCCCCCCCCCCCCCCCTTCCTCTCTCAACGCGCCCACTTCCTGCAATTCGTTGCGGCTATTTCATCAGCTATCGTTCTCGGCGACCTTCCGAATCGTGGGCACGGTGTCGATACACTGCCGGATATATTTAGGGTGACGCTAAAATATTCAAGATAGAATTTATCAAGGAAATTCTCAGTAGCAGCTCGGAGTCAGGATTCGTGCCCGATATACGGCAAAAGTTCTCAGAACGATGAAGGAAATCATCGTAATGAAATCGGCATGTCCTAGTACCAAAAATTTGTAGACATCTGACATTGCCATCCACCAACACGTGGTGGATTATAGCTAAATTGGGAGTGAATAAAATAAGATGTCTAATTAGCATCTGTTGATTGGGTCGTTTTCAGTCTAACCAGATACAGCTGGCTACCGGTATTTTACATGAGTGATTACCCACTTAGGGGGCGTCCATTAATTACGTGAGGTGTTCTAAGGGGGGAGGGGATCAAGCTAAATTTTTCCAAATCTCACTTTTCTTGGCAATTTTTTTTGTCAGAAAACGGTGTAAAATTGCGTGAAAAATTATTTCTACAATAAAATATGGCCAAATCTGAGACCATAGTACACTGATAAAAAAATTAACTTGACTCAAAAGCCAAAATCTTGAACCAAGAATACCATTTTGAAGAAAATGATTTTCTTGAGTCAAGAGAATAAATTCTTGAGTTAAAAAATTATTCTTGGTCTAAGAAAATTTTCTTGATTTTTTTTTTCAATAATCCAACACATTTACAGCCCAAATAGAAGTTTTGAAGAATCTCGCGTGAGATTAGGGGAGGGGGGAGGGAGTTAAGGAAAATCTTACAGTATCTCACCAAGGGGAAAGGGGGGGTCGAAAAATTCTCAAAAATATCTCACGTAATTAATGGACGCCCCCTTACTGGGTAACACGATACCTCTGGATAAAACTGTGTGTGTCAGATTTTCAGGCTTTTGACGAAGATCTACGAATGACAGCCGGGACCAACGGCTTAACGTGCTTTCCGAGGAAGCCTGAAAGTCTGACAACTAGTCTTATCAAGGTGTATCGTATTGCCTAGTTAATAATAATAATATGTAGTCCTCCTTTTCTATTTCGATAACGGCGACCCTTTGCAATAGAAGACCAGACCAGGCTGGGGCCAGGCCCTTTGTGTAGAACTCAGTTAGGCAGTCACTCCATGTAAACATGTGTATGTGTGTTGTGTCTCCATTCAGCTGTATTCGGTAAGACCGGAAGCAGACCCCCAACACGGCTGGAGATAGGCTAAGCAGATGATGATATTGATGTATTTTCATGACTTTCTTTAAGACTTGGTATCGTTCTGCAATCAAAAAGATGATTAAATTTTTACGTGACCTTTTTCTGGCCAGATTTGTAACCAAATATAGTATTGCATTCCGACCGTCGATATAATTTCTTTTTATACCAATACTAGCTTCTGCCCGCGACTTTGTCCTCTTAAATGTCGGTTTATCATGGACGGAGACGAAATCTCGGAATAAAAATAGGCCTACGTCCTTTCTTGGGGCTCAAACTTACCCCGTACCAAATTTTATCTTTCGTAAAAAAAAAAACATAAAACTTTCCTATGTTACTTTTTCATAAATCCTATGTTACTTCTAATACCTCCAAGAATATGTGTTCAAAGTTTCATGATGATCGGTTAAGTAGTTTTCGCGTGAAAGCGTAACAAACAAACTTACTTTCATATTTATAATATTTAGTAGGATATTATTGAGACACTTCGTATTATTATGAAGTTCACCTTTAACTGGGTGGGAGCTAAAAAGAAAGTTGTATTATCAATCTGTTCGCTTCCTTGAGGACGTCTAGTGACCTTATTTCTGTAACAGACTGGTTGAAGATTGTTCGAGTCTTTTATACTAGTTGTCGCTCAGTGGTCGAAATTCGACCGTAATTCATTTAAATTTTAAGGTTGGGTTGTATAAAACTATTAGCTTTCAGCACTCCTCCATATAAACTTTGATTGTGCCAAATTTCATACTCCTCCATCCGCGTAATTTTTGTGAAAAGCGGTACAACATTTTTGCTTCACGTATTAATATGTAGATATATGTCCACGTATTAATATGTGGATGTATTGTCCACGATTTTCTCAAAAACGACTGATCCGATATGGATTAAGTTTTCGTTATTTAGATGCATATAGTTTCGCCACGCTCGGCACCAGCGTTCTTTGTGCATTTTGCCACCATACTGCGATCGCTACCCCGCCTGCCAAGAGTGGCGGTCAAAGCAAATCCCCTGAAATTGAGGGAGGTCTATGTCCAGCAGTGGACGTCTTTCGGTTGAAATGATCATAAAAAGCAATCTTTAAAAATATCAACTCACATCATTTACAAATCAATTTGGTCTGTTCCAGATCGAATGCCCAATAAAAAGGCGCCTATGTCAATCATGTTTTTGTTAACTTAATGTCAAAGACACGATTTATAAAGCATAAATTAACTGCATTTTTTTGTTGGCACGTCTATTGTAAACATATTAAAGAGTTTAATGCCAGTGGTATGCCGGATGTAGCGTTGTAATGATCTTCAAGGACTTTTTAACTAAGTCAAAGCTAGGACGAATATTGACGAAATTTTCTGCTTTTTAGGGTTCCGTTGCCAAATGGCAAAAAACGGAACCCTTTATAGATTCGTCATAACTGTCTGTCTGTCTGTCTGTCCGAGTATGTCACAGCCACTTTTTTCCGAAACTATAAGAGCTATGCTGTTGAAACTTGGTAAGTAGATGTATTCCGTGAACCGC
The DNA here is from genome assembly GCA_947507805.1 of Aporophyla nigra. NCBI lineage: Eukaryota > Metazoa > Arthropoda > Insecta > Lepidoptera > Noctuidae > Aporophyla > Aporophyla nigra. The sequence goes on from OX382320.1 coordinate 4,194,562, forward strand.
ATTAAAATTTTCACACAAAAATAGAAAAAAAAACAATAATATTTGGGGTTCCCCATAGATAGAACTGAAACTCAAAAAAAAAAAACATCAAACCCATACGTGTGGGGTATCTATGAATAGGTCTTCAAAAATGACATTGAGGTTTCTAATATCATTTTTTTTTAAACTGAATATTTTGCGCGAGAGACACTTCCAAAGTGGTAAAATTTGTGTCCCCCCCCCGTAACTTCTAAAATAAGGGAATGATAAAACTAAAAAAAATATATGATGTACATTACTATGTAAACTTCCACCGAAAATTGGTTTGAACGAAATCTAGTAAGTAGTTTTTTTTTAATACGTCATAAATCGTAAACCACAATTTACCTTTCATTCAGTCAACTCAAATATAAAAATTAAAAAAAAAAACATTTAATTTCATAAACATAAACCTTATGCATAAACCGTGAATATCTGCAGGTTTGTACGGAACCCTCGGTGCGCGAGTCCGACTCGCACTTGGCCGGTTTTTTTGTAGGTGGTTAATCATTAAATGACGTCTCCCGCTCTGGACGGAGCTGGCGGACATGTCAGACTTTTACTGAGTTTGAACCCACCCGTGTTCCTTCAGTTGCCCATATGCCAGGGCCACGGTATCTTTTCTGAACAAGTCTCGCGACCCTGGCAGGACATTTCAACAGGCAATAGTAGAGATTTTCTGCTTACCAAACGTGTGGAGTAATGGTGATCATAACCATTCTATAATGTTCCCACTGCTGGGATACAGGCCTCCTCTTGATGAGAGGGAGTGGGCTGTTATGCAGCACGCAGGCCCAGTGCGGGTTGGTAGATGTCACATGTTTTAAATTTCTAGAACTAGGACATGTCGGTTTCCTCGCGATGTTTTCCTTCACCGTTTTGAGAGCAATAGTGATGAAATTATTTACACAAAGTAAACCGCTCAGTCCAGTGGTTTCGGCCCTAAATTACGAGTTGTGGTTCGAACCCAAATGAAATGACATCCTATCCTTTTGCTGTGCTCTACAGGGTCCATCATCAGCCTATATCAGTCCACTGCGGGACAAAGGCTTCTCCAATTTCACGCCAATCTGCTCGATTTTCGGCAACTCTCATCCAGCTGCCACCAGCCACCCTGCGACGATCGTCGCTCCACCTAGCCTTAGGGCGTCCTACCTTACGTTTGCGTTTACAGGGTCCATAATTGTCTAAATTACACCACCACCATTACCACCTAAGTACATATTATTAAAAAAAAAAAAAAAAAAAAAAAAAAAAAAAAAAAAAAAAAAAAAAAAAAAAGTACATATTAGGGCTCATTCACACGAAGACGATACGTTTTTATTGGCGAATCGTCTTTTTCACGATCCGTTTTTTTTTGACGGTGGCTATGCTTTTTAAATGCCCGTGTTCACACGCATCACGAATCGTGAAAAATGTCGGACACGTGTTAAATCACGTATCGTCTTTTAAAAAAACACGTTCGCAAAAAAGGTATGGAAATGCTCCAAATCTTGATGTGAACATCAATTCGGATATTTTGCCGAATCGTGATAAAAGACGATTCCGTATGCAATGTGAACGTCCATCCGTCATGACGTATCGTGTTTTATGATGAATCGTCAATGACGGAACCCGTGTGTATGAGCCCTTATGGTTAAGCAATGTAGATATTGGTGCCGATTCCCTTATTCACAAACTAAACTAAATTTAAGTTCAGTGCATCTCTTTCTTTCTATTTCGTTAAGGAAAGGACAGAAGATAAATTTTAGTTTAGTCCTGTCAAATTAATCAGCGCTTGACGTAAATTGACGTAATTTTAGTAGGCAAGATTTTAATCACGTCTAAACTTGTATGGAGTAGTGACAGGCGCTGATTAATTTGACAGGACTAAACTAAAAATTTTCTTTTGTCCTCTTCCTAATGAAATACAAAGAAAAAGATGAACTGAACTTAAATTTAGTTTAGTTTGTGAACAAGGGAATCGGTACCATTGAGTAATAAAATTTATTTGCAAGAATTGTACTACGTTACAAATAGACCAGACAGGCACTTTTACTTTGTTTAAATAATTTCATCGCCACTGCTATCTAAACGGCGGTGACGGAAAACATTGTGAGGAAACTGGCATGTCTTAGAACCAAAAATTCGAAGACATGTGATGTCTACCAAGAAGGACCTAGGTTCAGACGTTTCCTAAATGCCTATGTAGCTAGGTGCACCTAGCTTCTGAAGTTTCATAAGTGCCTATGTAGGTTTATGTGAAAGAAAAATATTTTGATATTGATTTTCTGAAGGGCTTGCGTGGGATTACGGCCACTCCCTCTCAGAAGGGAGGAGGGCTGTGTCCCAGCAGTGGGAACATTCTAGGCTGAGTATGTCATCATCTGCCTAGCCTTTTCCCAACATGTTGGGGTCAGCTTCCAGTCTTACCGGATGCAGTTGAGTACCAATATTTTACATGAAGCGACTGCCTATCTGACCTCCACAACCCATTTACTGGGTAATACGATACCCCTTGGTAAGACTGGTTGTCAGACTTTCGGGCTTCTGCCGTAAAGACTATCTAAGATCTACGAAAGACAGCCGGGACCAAAGGCTTAACTTGCTTTCCGAGGCACGGAAGGGTCTTGATATGTAAAGATGGTCACCCATCCACGGACCAACCGCGGCAAGCGTAGCTTAACCTGAACGATCGACCCGTGCGGCTGTTTTAATATATATAGGCTGTAATGTATTGACTGAGTATAAATTTTCCTCTAAAGAGTTCCGTGACTCATTGCCGGATTGTCCATATTACCTTAAATAAATTCATATCACATATAGCTACGTAATATACTGTCCCGGTCACCCGATTTCGGTCACATCGTGTTGAGAATACGGACGAATGATTGAACGAGTGAACTAAAGTGTATCACTTTCGTTCTTGGCTAATGCTGAGGGTATGTTGTGAAAGAAGACGTTCTGTGAAATATCCTGATGCGTATGTTTTGTATGCAAATTTAGTTGGGTATTTGAATATGCGGTATTGACTTGTTTTTGTGGTTGGTTCTTTTAGTACGTACGTACTAAATACATAAACTCACACCAAAATCAAAATCAAAAATCAAAAGTCATTTATTCAAATTAGGCTGAGGATCAGCACTTTTCGAACGTCAAAATTACAAAAGACAGTCCCCCCAAAACGCCCACCCGTCGCGCACTTCCTAGTGCTTTAGCTGGGAAGAAGAAGTGGCCAACAAACTCCCTAGCAGCACAGCTGTCTGTCCAGTTAGAAGAACTTGATTCTATACAATGGTATATAGTAAAACATTAAGAGCCACAAATTAAATTAAATGATTTGCTATATGCCAGCTAGCCAACCCAATATACCAACAAATAAAATGAAAACTATACTCAAGCATAAGCAAAAAAAATATGTATATAGAAACATGGCTGCAAAAATAAAAAACTGGCATAAAGGGCGTGACAGCTTACATATGCAATGCTGTACCGTCCTTACGTATTACTTTTCCTCGTTTAGATTCATACCACCTTACGTTACTGAAGAACATCACCATCATCATCATCATCATTATTTCAGCCGGAAGACGTCCACTGCTGGACATAGGCCTCCCCCAAGCTCCGCCACTTTTACCGGTTCTGTGCCTCCCGCATCCAGTGGATTCCTGCAGCCTTGACAAGGTCATCGGTCCACCTTGTTGGAGGCCTTCCAACTCTACGTCTTCCGGTGCGCGGTCGCCACTCCAGAACCTTTCGGTCCCATCGGCCATCTGTTCTGCGAGTAATAAGAACATCACCAATAAGGTCACTATATGTTCTCCTAGGTGACCTCCCATCGGCGTGTTCAGTCACATCTGCCTTGTAAATACCTTTTGTTAGCCGCCTTTAATTCATGCTCTCAACATGACCAAACCATCTAAGCAGATTCTATAAAACTTTTGTCACTACATCTTCTTTTACACCACCTTCTCTTATCACATCATTCCTCAGCCTATCATTCATAGTCACACCACACAAGCTTCACAAGGAACGCATTTCCACAGCATTTATTCTACTTTCATAAATAAACATTGCATTTCTTAGGTATTTTTAAATGCATCATTTAAATAACAGCAATGTATCAGGTTGGTATTCGATTTAATCAACTTATTTAGGACTAGATACGAATGCTTATTTACGTATTATTAATAGTCAAGAAATATGGCGAAAATTTCCATCTAACAGTGAAATAAAATAACATAGAATATATACTCATTTTGCCTTGTTTAAGTTCATACATCTGGTCATACACACACGCCGGTTGCGAGTACTACGCACCTGACCTTTCTGAAGAACATCACCAATAAGGTCACTATATGTCCTCCTAGGGCGTCCCCTTCCGGCATTTCCGCTTACATCTGCCTTGTAAGCCGTCCTGAGGATTATGTAAGGATCGTAGCACGTGGCGTTAAGGAGTTTCTGCCTACCCCCATGGGAAAAAGGCTTGAGTTTATGTATGTATGTGTAGAATATATATAACATAGATAAATAACAAAGAAAATATATAACAACAGAACATATAACAAAGGCTGCAGACAGGAAGTGCAGTAAATGGGCACTCGGCAGTAAGAAACAACCATAAATCACAATATATGACAGTTTCTTTGTTCAAATATATATTATTTTATTAATATATGAAATATGAGTTGTATGGACCTATGTGTCAACATATTTTTCCTTCATGGGGCTAAGATAACCGTCATTATGAATCACTCTGCCTATTGACGAAAACCGCATTAAAATCCATTGCGTAGTTTAAATGATCTAAGCGTACAAACACGAAATGCGATTTTGTTTTATACTATGTAAAGATAAAGGTAGTGATAAAGTTAATGTTAGCTACCATTTGTTGACCATACTCAGCGATTCTCCTACATATTTATTATGCGCACACCCAAAGTGTGGAACTCTCTGCCAGCGTCTGTGTTCCCTTCCACAATTAGCCCAGCTGCCTCCATAGCTAGAGTGAACAACCATCTTCAGGGCACGCTCGTTCCTTCGTAGACCTCATCCACTTTTCTTCAGGTTGAGGTATATGGATAAAAAAGAGTGTACATCGGTGACACAGTAAACTATAAAGGGTGGAAGATATACATTTCCAGTATAAACTGCCCCTCTACTTATAGGGGAAGGCTATACAATGTGAGATCGACTTTATGGAAAGTGGGCTTTTTGTGAGACTTTCATTAGATTTTTGATGTTCAGGAAGTGCTTTAATATGATTTAAAAAAAATACTTTACAAAAACAACCGACTTCCTTAAAAACACTACAAAGTGAAAAATAACTTTATTTTTGGAAGTCGCGGCCCTGGCACAGGCAACTGAAGGAACACGGGTGGGTTTTTTTCAATAAAAATAGTAATCTAATGTTCAGCAGTAGCGTTTGTGACTATTAGACCAACGAGGCAGTCAGATCATTTACGAGCTATTAATTAATATTATTATAGTTTACCAATAAAGCCAGGAATGTAAAAATCTATATTTAAACCGCTTTAATTCCAAGTACCAATACGAGTGATATAATAAGCAGTTATAGCCATAACTACCCGTTAGTTGTACCAGACGACCTGCGTCAACAAAATCGACTCTTTGCTCTTGACATACTCTCGTTTAACCGTAGTTATAATTAACTACTAGTTCTAAAACGTGGTCGCAATGGGCCTTATTAGAAGGCTGAAAGTCTTCCAAAGGGCGATGTAGAGAGCCAATGTAATATGGCCCATTGTAAGCGACCACCTTTCAGTACCATCGGTCATCACTGGCAACACACACTGGTCAATGACTGGGCGATAGAGAGATCTGTGCTTGGAGTATTCCTACGTGATCGAATCAGAAATGAAGAGTCATCAGGCGAAACAAGGTAACCGACATAGTCCGAAGAATTGCCGAACGTAAGTGGCAGTGAGCAGGGTACATTGCTCGCAGAACAGATGGCCGATGAGAACGAAAGGCGGAGGCAACCCTGTAAAAGCCTTACTCCGCTTTTTACCACTGCAACTTGCCAGGTGTCCTGTCCAACTCCACTTGAGCTCCAGCTTGTGATGTGCCACCATTGACTTCATGTAAACCTCTTTTTAAAGATTTAAATATATTAACTGTTCCCAGTATTTGAGTGCTGTAAATTTGTTAAAATGCACACCGAAATATTTCAACGTCTTGGAGACAGTGTTACGTTTAACACAAGATATCCTGACAGATTAATTATTTCTCAAATGAAAAGCCAGTTATATCACAGAAGTTGTTTTCCAATGGTCATAAGGATATATAATAAATTACCCAAATTATATACGGAACTGCCAGTCAATCGCTTTAAAACAGTTTTATTCAAATGACTAATAGAAAAATCATTCTATTCTGTGAATGAGTACCTAAACTATAAGAATTAACATTGATATTTATTACTATATAATTTGAAAAAAAAAAAAAAAAAAATTGACTTTATTATCCTTAATTTACTATGATTTGTATTCGAATTTAATATCTTCATTTATTTAATTAATGTTATGAATTACTTTGCATGCTAGATTTAGCGAATTGTATTAGATACTATAAAATAACCCGACCATCTGTAATGTACTACAATTCTTGCAAAATAAATTTCATTTCATTTCCATATTACGCTTTCCGACATCGAAGACCTTAGTACGACTTCGTATCTCGACGTTTGGAACTCGGTCTATTAACCTGATACCAACCCACTCTCTCCGAGAGGTGGCCTTATCACAGCAATGAGACCATCATCATCATCATTTCACCCGTAAGACGTCCACTGTTGGACATAGGCCTCCTCCAATTTGTGAGGGTTTGCCATAAGCACTACGCTTGGCAGAAGGGTTGGCGATAGCAATAAGGTGGTAAAATGCATAGAGGCTGCTCCCCATTCTCTAGTAAGTCCCTTAGTCGCCTCTTACGACACGAAGAAATGGGATGGAACAATTCTTTACGTTCGGGACCATTACATCCGTGTCTGGGTGTAATTTATCTAAAATATGTATGTATATAGAAATAAATAAGTATGTTTATCAGTTGTCTGGTTGCCATAGTACAGGCTCTGCCTAGTTTGGGATCAGATAACGTTGTGTTGGTTGTCCTAAGATATTATTATCCTGATTATAATGCAGATGGCTTTGATGGATATACAGGGTGTGGCGTAAGTAATGGTCCACCGTTCAGGGTTCGATGAACCAGATAATTAACTATAACAATTAAAAAATTTAACCACTTTCATCCAATTTATTTTTTTTTTTTTACAAAAATTGCTCTCGAACTTGATGGTGTGTTAAAAATTGGGGTTAAAATTAGAGAAGAACCAACTTTTTCTTCAAAAGAGCTGAATTTAAATAAAAAATCATAATTTATCATGATAGCTCTAGTATTCAGCAGTAATTAACAGAAATCAAAATGAAAAAATAATGGTTTTTGTTGAAACTACAAACAAATATGTAATAAAAGGTAGAAATTTCGTAAATAAAAGACAAAAATGAAATATTTTCGGAACCCTTGGGTAAAAATGTTTAAAATTTTTAATTGTTATAGTTAATTATCTGGTTCATCGAATCCTGAACGGTGGACCCCTACTTACGCCACACCCTGTATATGACATTAGAACCATTTACTCCAGATTAAATATTATTTTCTTTGAATCAATCAATCAACGCTGTCCCTTGCAGTCCACAGTTTCCTCTGCTCTTGACACAGTATCTCAGCGTGCTAATGGTATAAATATTAACGAGATATTTCAAAGATGTAGCTGTCAGCTGTAAGCAGGTGAACTCGATCGTGCGTGAACGCTGCGCGTGAGTCGTTTTGTGCGTTTGAGTCTTTGGAATGTAGCCTGTTTTACTTGTTTATGTGTCCTTTTGGTTTCTTTGATGTGTCAGTTTGGTATAATGCAATAATATCTAGTTTTCTAGGCCAGTAAAAAAAAAACTAGACAAAAAAAGACCCTAATATTAGGATCCCTTTTTTTTGTTGGAAGCCATCAAATGACTTCTCCCGCTCTGGGCGGAGCGGGAGGGCGTGTCAGACTTTTACTGACTAAAACCCACCCGTGTTCCTTCAGTTACCCATATGCCAGGGCTACGGTATCTCGTTTGAACAATCTCGCAACTCTGGCAGATGAACATTTAGCTTGATTTGCATTCCTGTAAAATTCAAATCAGCAATTTCTTCTGAATTCAAATTGTCACGAAAAGATTTAAATTAAATTAATGACGAGAGGAGGAGCAATGAATAGCAAGATGAAGAGTATAACAGACGAAATAGCTTGTTTATTTCCAAGCCCGAATGCGATAAGGCTGCTTTTGCAACGTTGATCGTTAAAGAACTTAAATTTATTTGTTTACCGCGTCTTGCGTCTTTACGCTTAGATCTTTTAAACTACAATAAAATAACTACATACTTAATTCTGCGAGCAATGTGCCCTGCCCACTGCCACTTCGGTTTAGCAATTCTTCGGGCTATGTCGGTTACCTTGGTTCTCCTACGGATCCCTTCATTTCTGATTCGATCGCGTAGGGAAACTACAAGCATGGCCCTCTCCATCGCCCTTTGGGTGACTTTCAGCCTTCTAATAAGGCCCATTGTGAGCGACCACGTTTCGGTTCCATATGGCCGATGGGGCCGTAAGGTTCTGGAGTGGCGACCGCGTACCGGAAGACGTAGAGTTGGAAGGCCTCCAACAAGGTGGACCGATGACCTTGTGAAGGCCGCAAGAACCCGCTGGATGCGGGTAGCACAAAACCGGTTGAAGTGTCGGACCTTGGGGAGGCCTATGTCCAGCAGTGGACGTCTTTCGGCTGAAATGATGATGATGATGATGATACTTAATTCTAAACACAACTAGACTTCTAAATTAATCTATTGGTTGTATACACTCGAGAGTTGAGAGCTCCGATTTATTGATAGCTAACTCGAATATAATTGCTGTTTCGCCGGCGCCGATAGTGGAAGTATGCGGTAAGATCACAAAGGAACGTAGCAGTTTAACTGGGGCGTGGAGCTAAGTTTATGTTACCGTGTTTGGTAGTTTTGTGGTCAGCAGTGATTTAAGAAGTGTCAATGTTAGTTGTTTTACTGTATCAATTTACCCCTGTCATAGAGACTTAGTGGTAAAAATACTTTTAAGAGGCTGTACACTCCATTTTTCGGATTTTGCTGAATTAATTCATCATATGAAATTTCGCAAAACAGTCGTCGGTTTGAAGTCGAAAGAGACACCGTGGCCCTGGCACATGGGCAACTGAAGGAACACGGGTGGGTTTTAGTCAGTCAAAGTCTGACACGCCCTCCCGCTCCGCCCAAGAGCGAGAAAAGTCATTTGATGATTTCCCACCCACAAAAAAAGGTCGATTAATCAAAGTAAAATGATAAGTAAAAAATAATAGTTTAAAAAAACTAAAAAACACGCTTCCATTGAAAACCAAACTAAAAAGTACAAAATAATGGAAAAAAAGCGTGGGGTGCTTTTTTAGGTATTATTGATATCAGGCACCCCACGCTTTTTTTCCATTATTTTGTACTTTTTAGTTTGGTTTTCAATGGAAGCGTGTTTTTTAGTTTTTTTAAACTATTATTTATTTTCTATTTTTTAGGGTGTTTCGAATTTTGAGACATATGTCAGCGTAGTTTGTGACGTATGTCAGCGTAGTTTTCGAAGACAGTTTTTATGCTGTCCTGGTAACCCTGGCAAGGACAATGGCACAAATCAGTTTGTGACGTATGTCAGCGTAGTTTTCGAAGACAGTTTTTTTGCTGTCCTGGTAACCCTGGCAAGGATAATGGCACAAATTTATGAAATTATTGCATTGTCATCGGTCCTTGACAGGTGTGCAAAGTTTGAATGAAATCGGGTCGTTTAAAGTGGGTTAAAGTCGCGCTATAAGGAGTCGGTTACAAACAAACATACAAATATACAAACATACAAATATACAAACATACAAACATACAAGTGAAGCTAATATAAAGCGTGTAAAAAAGGAATAAGTACATTAATTTGATAATAACTGAAACGATCTTTCATATGTTGAAACACATTAAAACATATGGAAATGCAGTAATTTAACTGTAAAAGTACGTTTGTGTAAAATCCTACCGTAAACACCCACAATAAAGACCTCGAAAAGCATTTTAAGCCGTTGTTCCCGGCTGTCATCCGTTGATCTTTGACAGTCTGACAACCAGTCTTACCAAGGGATGTCGTATTACCGAGTTACTGGGTTATGAAGGTTAGATAGGTAGACGCTCCATCTATACATACACACATAAAAATAAATAAAATTGAAGTGTCTGTTTGTAATTCCGAATTAACAGTTTTTCATTAAATGCATATGTAAGTATACAAGGTACAGTTTTGGACCTGCAAAACATTTCAGGAGGTAATTATGTTAGTGATTCCCGACCCGAATCAACAATAAAATAGGCAGGTATTTATTTTTTTCATTTTATTCTTATTTACGGAAATCGGTAAGAGTGAAGTCCCTTTTTAGGGTTCCGTTGCCAAATGGCAAAAAACGGAACCCTTATAGATTCGCCATGTCTGTCTGTCTGTCTGTCTGTCTGTCTGTCCGAGTATGTCACAGCCACTTTTCTCCGAAACTATAAGAGCTGTGCTATTGAAACTTGGTAAGTGGATGTATTCAGTGAACCGCATTAAGATTTTCACACAAAAATAGAAAAAAAGCAATAATATTTGGGGTTCCCCATACATAGAATTGAAACTCAAAATTTTTTTTTTCATCAAACCCATACGTGTGGGGTATCTATGGATAGGTCTTCAAAAATGATATTGAGGTTTCTAATATCATTTTTTTTTAAAACAATAATATTTGGGGTTCCCCATACATAGAACTGAAACACAAAAAAAAAATTTAATCAAACCCTTACGTGTGGGGTATCTATGGATAGGTCTTTAAAAATGAAATTGAGGTTTCTAATATCATTTTTTTCTAAACTGAATAGTTTGCGCGAGAGACACTTCCAAAGTGGTAAAATGTGTGTCCCCCCCCCCCGTAACTTCTAAAATAAGGGAATGATAAAACTAAAAAAAATATATGATGTACATTACCATGAAAACTACCAACGAAAATTGGTTTGAACGAGATCTAGTAAGTAGTTTTTTTTTAATACGTCATAAATCGTAAACCACAATTTACCTTTCATTCAGTCAACTCAAATATAAAAATTTAAAAAAAAAAACATTTAATTTCATAAACGATGATGACGAATGATGATGATGATGACCTGCAGGTTTGTACGGAACCCTCGGTGCGCGAGTCCGACTCGCACTTGGCCGGTTTTTTTAAAACGCGGCCAGTCTGTACGTGTCCTTAAACTGCGCTTTCATACACACAAACAAACGCAACCGACATTTCTTTCATAGATCCAAAGCCGTGCTCCCCATCCAGAGTTATTCTGAAAAACAATAAAATTGAAAAATCTAAAATAAAAAGTATTATTGATCGACTTGGTATCGTATTGTTATATGATTATTTACGAGTCTCATAATAACCTCCTGAAATGTTTTGCAGGTTTAAAACTGCATCTTGTATAATTATGGTACTTACATTTAAAAAAATCATTGTTTTTAAATTTTGTCTGTCTGTCTGTTTGTTCCGGCTAATCTCTGAAACGGCGGGGCTGATTTTGACGGGACTTTCACTGGCAGATAGCTGATGTTATAAGGAGTAACATAGGCTACTGTCTTTTTGGCTGAGTAGCACGTCCCTGTGTGATAATTTCTGAACACCGCGCGGGTGAAGCCGCGGGCACAGCTAGTATGAAATACTGGTATTCAGCTGCATTCCATTAGTCTGGGAGCCGATCTCAGCATAGCTGGAAGAAGGCTCGGCAGATGATAAATAACTTTTAAGAGTCCTTGTCAGTCCAATTTCAAAGAAATGAGTCTGCAACTAAAATTTGAGCTGTAAAAAAATTCCTAGAATTTCTAGTAGCACAAATGTAGCGCCATGTGCTAGTGCAAGGCCCGTACCCAGTTCTCCCTCCGCTTTTCACACAGTTTCGTACGTGGAACCGCCAAAGTTCCGATCGAACTTCATCATAACAGGTGGTCACGGGCAATAGACTGTATACAGTCACACCGACTGTATACCCGCGATTGACCAACAAACTCGTCAGCCTGAGTAGAATTAATCTTAGAATAATCATAGGAACAATGGCCTCCCTCTCCCTTTTCCAGAGAATTCTGTTTTTTGCTAGTGCTGGCCAGTTCTTTCGCTGGAGTCATCTTCGTCTCAACCTGCCATGATGTCGTCGTGCGTTTAGTGGGAGCCAATTGGTGGTTCTATTAGCCCAGTTGTCATCTGACATGTGGCAGACATGTCCGGTCTAGTCCCATTTAAGTTAGCAGCTTTTGGGGTAACGTCCGTGATCTTGGTTTTGGCGTGCAGTGTTGTGTTCCCTATACGGTCTGAAAGTTGAACACCCATTTATTTATTTTATTTATACGGCGCTACATAGTCCGCTAGAAAAGTTTGAGCTTGGAACTCTGCGGAAGTGATAAATGATTTTATTTCTAGGTTCAGACAATTTTACAAGTCAAAATATTGAAAACATTTCGCCTGTCTAGAAACAAAAATTCCTAGTAGCAAATAAAACATGCAGACATGAAGGCGTTCGACTAATTGACAAGGCAATATATGAATGTTGCACAATTTCTCGCAAAAAAAACCAGAGCCAATGACATTGTCCTAACAAAAAACTAAATATCGTAATTACTGCATATTTATTTTAATTAGTGCTTCAAAACATGTCTTTCACAGTTCGCGAACACATTAATTCTTTAGAAAGACTTGTGAGTATTTGGCCTTGACTTAGTTGGTCAATTGTCCTTTTTAGGGTTCCGTTGCCAAATGACAAAAAACGGAACCCTTATAGATTCGTCATGTCTGTCCGTCTGTCTGTCTGTCCGTCCGTATGTCACAGCCACTTTTTCCGAAACTATAAGAGCTATGCTGTTGAAACTTCGTAAGTAGATGTATTCTGTGAACCGCATTAAGATTTACACACAAAAATTGAAAAAAAAATTTTCAACTTTGTATTTTTCAAGGTTATTTTTCACTTTGTAGTGTTTTTAAGGAAGTCGGTTGTTTTTTTTTTGTAAAAAAGTTTTTATTTTTAAATTTTTAGTTGTGGTATTCACCCTGCACTAATTCCAAACAAACAATGCATATTTATGCGATAGCAGAAATCGCTGTTGATTGCTGTCATTTTTTAAAGAGTTCCGGTGTCTGTCTCCCGAACTCATCATCAGATCTATATGAAAATTATATGGGAAAATTATTTGCAAATCCGTCTATATATGACGGAGTTATGGCCGAACATACATAAAAAAAAAAAGAAACATAAACATCCGAATTGAGAACCTCCTCCTTTTTGAAGTCGGTTAAAAAACAGTAAATTTTGGGGTTCTCCATACTTAGAACTGAAACTCAAAAATGTTTTTTCATCAAACCTATACGTGTGGGGTATCTATGGATAGGTCTTCAAAAATGATATTGAGGTTGCTAAAGTCATTTTTTTCTAAACTGAATGGTTTGCGCGAGAGACACTTCCAAAGTGGTAAAATGTGTGTCCACCCCCTGTAACTTCTAAAATAAGAGAATGATAAAACTAAAAAAAATATATGATGTACATTACCATGTAAACTTCCACCGAAAATTGGTTTGAACGAGATCTAGTAAGTAGTTTTTTTTTAATACGTCATAAATCGTAAACCGCAATTTACCTTTCATTCAGTCAACTCAAATACAAAAAAAAAAAGTATAGTTTCATAAACATAAACCGTGAATACCTACAGGTTTGTACGGAACCCTTGGTGCGCGAGTACGACTCGCACTTGGCCGGTTTTTTTGTCTAGCATTTTGAAGGTATGAGGAATAGAGTGTAAAGTTACTCTAAACCTCCGTAGATAAGGGAGGATCCTCGTGTCTGGTGGGCTACTACGACAATTGATGGCGGGACGTTGTATATTGCTAGCTGCGCGGTAAACTCTGCTTGTGCGATGCAGGATGCTGCGTGACGTCAGTGTGAGGTTCACATGTGGTGATGCAGATGTCCGCTATAGCATCAGCTTATTTTGTTCCCACAGCTGGGACACAGGCCACCTCTCTGTGTGAGTGGCCCGTAATCCACCACGCGGGCCCAGCGCGGGTTGGTAGATGTCACATGTCTTCGAATTTTGGTTCTACGATATGCTGGTTTCCTCTGAAAGTTTTCCTTCACCGTTTTGAGAGCAGTGGTGATGTTTAGTGGGCCGTTACCACTGGTCCAACACTGCTCCTTGCCTCCTTTATGCTTCACTTAGTCAGTTGGTGAAATGCTCTATATTTCCAAGTGACTGCGGCATTTTTGTATGAATTTAGTTAAGGTGTAGCTAGGTGCGTTGAGTAGTTGACTCATTTGATTGGTATTGGCGGATAGCCTTAGACTGAATTTCTGTCTAGGAAGTTGCGTTGAGTAGGCTTTTCGCAGACCGTTGTAAGATGTGACTATCAAAAGAATGTAGCTCTTTAAAAAATCGGACTACTCTGTGAAAAGTTCTGTGTGGTCTGCCCGGCCACCGCAAAACATTAAACAGAAAAAAAAAAATGTGATGTCTGTTTTTGATGACTTTCAAATGACAGTGTTTCTGTAAAAAATTGGACTCCTCTCTAAAATTTTATGCTAAAACTTAAAAAAAAAATGAAAATGGAATGTCTTTTTGATAAAGTCAAATCAATTAAAAAAATAAAACACACTGTACCAGAGTGTGTCACAAACAAGCCTCATTCCCACTGCTGGGACACAGTCCTCCTCTTTATGACGGGAAGTGGGCCATAATACAGCACGCGGGCCCGGTACGGGTTGGTAGATATCGCATATTTTCGAATTTTCGGTACTAGAACATACTTATTTCCTCACGTTGTCTTTACTAAGTAAACTGCTTACCTGGGTTCGAACTTACGGCCTGAAAACTGGACGACCACTGCTCTGTCTCTATTTCAGCCCATGATTTCACCGCAAATAATCAAATCATTATTATTTCAGCGGAAAGACGTCCACTGTTGGACATAGGCCTCCCCGAATTTGGGGAGGTCTACCATAATCGCCACGCTTGGCAGGCGGGTTGGCGATCGCAGTATGATGGTTAAATGCATAGAGAACACTGCTGCCCATTCTCTAGTAAGTACCTTAGCCGTCTCTTACGACACCCACGGGAAGAAATGGGATGGTGCTATTGTTTACGTCCGATACCACATCTATACTTAATAATATTATAAAGCTGAAGAGTTTGTTTGTTTGTTTGATTGAACGCGTTAATCTCAGGAACTACTGGTCCGAATTGAAAAAATAATTTTTGTGTTGGGTAGCCTATTTATCGAGGAAGGCTATAGGCTATATAACATCACGATAAAACCAACAGGAGCGGAGCAGTAATGAAAAATGTTGCAAAAACGGGGAAAATTGCACGGGTAGGCGATTCGACGCGACGGGAAGGGTCGGGGGAACAAGAAATTTAACGCGGACAAAGTCGCGGGCAGAATCTAGTAGAACTATAATCAAAGGATAATTTATAAAACAACACACTATATCAGGGCGTGTTATCACATTAATTCAAGAATTTCTCGTAACAGATACGTAGATTAGCCATAATAACTATTATTTATTGACAAATGATGTGGGCTGGGTTAAAGGAAATGCTCGCTACGAGCTGGCTTACCTAGAAATTTAGTTAGAGCTGAGCAATTAGCTGTAATTGTTAGTACTACAAGGTTTGTGTATCCTGGATCTGGACAAAATGAGTTTCTGTCAAGGTAGCCCTACTAAAACTACATAAAACAAGACTTACAGGAGGAAACGTCCGGGTGTCACCATTGTGGAGCACGGTACAGGTCTGCCCTGCCTGGGTGGAGCACCGCCGTGCTCTCGCGGCGGCGATCTCTCGCGTCTGTGGACCTGGTCCAGGCCATGAGCATGGGAAGCCGTCACCTCCTTCTGCGAAGCAGTAAAGCTCGCGAAGGAGCAGGCGGAGAGTGTGAGGGAGAGGCAATCTTTGCGCCCTCACGACCCTAGCCGCTGCAAGAGACCCGGGCCCCCGGGCGTCGGGCGTCCATAGCGTGTTCCCGGCCACCGTAGGCGCGCCTTGCGGCCGGCGAGCAATGGCTAGCTCCCCGCCTGGGAAAGCCCACTCCCGGGTCGACGACGTTGTGTTCCACGCGCGCCTCAAAGAGATGTCAGCAATAATTAAAGGGGTATTGGACAAGTGCCTGCTAGGGTTGCGGATTTGTTAAATTTGGTTACCGTGGTCCTGAATGTCTTCTAAAAACACAACTTATCCTTGCAAAGTAGAGATGCGCCGAATGTTCGGCCGAATATTCGTATTCGGTATATTCGGCATATTTTTTCATGTTCGTATTCGGCCGAATATTCGGTTGATTTGCCGAATAATTACCGAATATTAAAATTAAAAAAAAAAAAAAAATTATTAAACAGTAAGGTTAACTAATTACTAAATAAGTGTGGTTTATTCCGAAAGTTGTACATAGTTTTTTGTAAATGAAAGAGACACTACTTTTTGTCCCAATTATTTATTGACAAAAAAAAGATTAACTTTAACAATCAATTTAAATAAAATAGTAATCAAAAAAACTTCTGCTTTTTTTGCAAATGATAAATTAAAATAAATCCCAATTTCTATGAAATCAGCAATGAACAAATATATCTTCCGTAACAAATACTAGTTCAAAAACGAAAAAAAAAATACTAATTTGAGGAACCTTTAAGAATCAACATTAGTGGGTAATTGAAGTTTTAATCAAATTAAGTTTTTTTGACGAATGACAATGTTAGCAAAATAAAATCTGATTCTCAGGATTACTATTATGTCCTTTAATAATCATATCGTAAAATTAACATACTTAAATTATTGCAGACGTGAACCGAATGATTCGGCCGAATATTCGGTTCGGTACATTTTGGACTGAATATTCGGCCGAACATTCGTATTCGGTTGAACCTACATTCGGCGCATCTCTATTGCAAAGCAATCAACCTGCGTAACTTACCACGTTCATAATAAATATTCAGCAGAACATATGTTAGCAAGTAAACCTTATAATGCTACTAGGGTACAACTTAAAAGACACTGCAAATAATACTAATAAGGTAGTCATTAATCATTTGTTACAGATATCTTAATGCAATGCAATGCGATGTGTTAATTCAAGAACAGCTTTATATGGCTTGGAAATATTAATTATAGTTATCATAGTTGTTATAAGATTGATTCAGAAAGCGGTACTTCTGGACACAGCTCGCATTGTTAGGAGGTTCCTCTCGTTAGAGCCCTGACCCTAGACTTGGACCCTGTTCCCGATTCCGGTGGGCAACTACTTTTTTTATTTCTTTTTTTGTATTATTTAAAAATATAATTGTTATGTGTATATATCGAAATAAATGTTATAATATTGCTATAGTTTATTTAAATAGCCCCTAAGAGAAACGATAATTGTGGGTCTTGGGGCTAAGTAATAACAACCGCACGGTTCGATCAGGTTAAGCTACGCTTGCCGCGGTTGATTCGTGAATGGGTTTTCCTCGGAAGGCACGGTAAGCCGTTGCCGGCTGTCATTTGTAGATCTTTGGCAGGCGTTACGGGTCGTCAGAAGCCCGAAAGTCTGACAACCAGTCTCTTTTTAACCGACTTCAAAAAAAGGAGGAGGTTATCAATTCGACTGTATTTAAAAAAAAATATTTGTTACCTCATAATTTTTGACTGGGAGAACCGATTTTAATGATTCTTTTTTTATTTGAAAGCTGGTTTATTTATTGTTCACCTCAGGTTACAGACTTAGGTTAAGTTAGAGCCTTACCAAGGGTTATCGTATTACCCAGTAATTGGGCACAATCCAGGCTTACCAAGGGGTCTTACCTCGTATTTCCCAGTTACTGGATTGAGGAGGTCAGATAGGCAGTCGCTCCATATAAAATACTAGTACTCAGCTGCATCCGGTTAGACTGGAAGCCGACCCCAACATAGTTGGGAAATGGCTAGGCAGATGATGATGATGTACTGATTAAATACGTCCAGCGCAGCTTGCACAGTCAGCCGAGATCGCAATTTTAAGAAGATCTCAGTATTAATCTGTCAAAGTCAAGTACCTCGAGTTTCAATACATTGTTCACAAGTTTTTAACATTTGCTTGTCGCTGAGTTGAGACTGCGACTAGATTTTGAACGTTTTTAATTATGACAATTGGCCTTCTGGTTATCGACCTCGATGATTGATGAATCTTCTGACAATTCCTGAAATTCGTATTAAGCAAATGTTTTATAGTTTATGTAGTAAAGTTAGTGTAGTTTTTCCTTAAGTTTCGTTGTTTCTTTGACGTTTTATTAAAAAAGGTGTCGGTTTCAGAATTTCAGGAATTGTTAATTTACCTTCAAATAAATTAACTTCATACTAGTCGTCTATAGAAAACAAATATTACAGTGCGAATCGACAATTTTTTTTTTCTTCTAATCTTTCTTGCATTCTATCTAAAACATGCCTGCCTAATTAAATAAATGAGTAAGAGTCGTCTACAGATTTCGTTCGAATCGACCAGTGAGTCCAAAATAAAAATAAAAGAAGCCGAAGTGAATAGTTTACTAACAATAAATTCACATAAAACTGCAATCTTCATCATTCAAAACTTTCACGACAAATAAAAAACAACCAGATATTGAAAACAATAAAATGAAAATATAGCACACCCTGTATGGTAAATAGTCATTACTGTGTACCGCATACCGACAAAGGTCAACGGGTATTACAATGTGCTTGACGATGGAACTGTAGCATGCTGTATAATGTGTTACTGGTGAAGTTGAAAGGGTCGACATTTAAAAGAATGGCCATTTTACTCTTTTTTTGCTGGATGGGAAATCATCAAATGACGTCTCTCGCTCTGGGTGGAGCGGGAGGGCGTGTCAGACTTTTACTGACTAAATCCCACCCGTGTTTCTTCAGTTGCCCATATGCCAGGGCCACGGCTCCTCTTTCGAACAAGACCATTTTTAACCGACTTCAAAAAAAGGAGGAGGTTATCAATTCGTCTGTATTTTTTTTTAAATGTTTGTTACCTCATAACTTTTGACTGGGTGAACTGATTTTGATGATTCTTTTTTTATTTGAAAGCTGGTGCTTCCCGTGTAGTCCCATTTTAATTTGGTTCCATTTGGACAATGGGGTCATTTTTCACTTTGTAGTGTTTTCTTTTTTTAGGAAGTCGGTTGTTATTTTTTTTATAAAAAATTTTTGTCTAGCATTTGAAGGTATGAGGAACAGGGTATAAAATTCAATCAACCCCCGTAGAAAAGGGAGGACCCTCCGAACTGACGGGTGTCTGGTAGGCCGACGATTGATGTCTTCAAAAAACTTTCTACAAAAAAAAAAAAAAACAACCGGTTTCCGTAAAAAAACACTACAAAGTCAAAAATAACTTTAATTTCGGAATTCGGTGTCTTAGGATCTGTATTTAAGGTTTTGGCTATCAAACATGTTGTATGAGCTATCAAACATTAAAAAAAAATTATAAAAAAAATTCCTCCTCCTTTTTTTGAAGCCGGTTAAAAAAGGAGGAGGTTATCAATTCGACTGTGTATTTTTAACCGACTTTATTTTTTTTTATGTTTGTTACCTCAGCATAACTGTTGACTGGGTCAGCTAATTTTTTGATTCTTTTTTTATTTGAAAGCTGGTGCTTCCCGTGTGGTCCCATTGAATTTGGTTCCATTCGGACAATAAGATCCATGTGAAAACCATATAAGTCTTTTGCATTAAGTATTTGCGCGACAAATGAACGAATAACGAGATTAGATTAGTGCGGGGTATCTACCATAACTAAAAAGTCAAAAATAACTTTAATTTCGGAAGTCGGTGCCAAAAAAACCTTAAATACCTAAGACACCGAATTCCGAAATTAAAGTAATTTTTGACTTTGTAGTGTTTTTTAAGGAAGTTGGTTGTTATTTTTTTTTATAGATACTCCAGTGCCGTTGTTGATCACGTATTAGCTAATTTATTTTATAACTTTTAATTGAGTGTCAGGGGGTGACCGACTCATGAAATAAATACTAAACTAAATAATATTTCAAGATAAGGGTGCTGGCTATTTCCAATTTCCAATTCCCTAAATCTCTTAAAAAAAACCAATAATGATGTGAATTTTAAAATCATCCCCTATTTTACTGCCGTAGGGGATGTTTTTATTTTATTTCGATGGCAAGGGTTTTGTATCAGTCTCTCAGATCTTAATTTCTTAGTTTCTTTTTTTTGCTTCAGCAATTCAGCCTTTTTGCAAAATGTAAATTCAGCAAAAATTACCTTGCAGTATAGAACCATACGTGTTCGGGTCTGAATCACATTTGGTCGGTTTTTAAAGTTTGTTTACGTTCGACCTGCGTTCTATTCACTAACTCAATATTTTGTCCTACAAATAAGTTGTTTACTATGTATCGCTAGGAAACTGAAATAAAGTGACAATATTGTACTAGGCGCTAGATTGTCTCATCTATTTAATTAAAGGCTCTTAGTTTCAATAAGTAATAGAGAAATAACGGTCAGTAAATCATTAGACTCGTTTATTGTTAATAAAGTAGGTACATCATCGAGTAATCCATAATTATATTTAATCAGTGAATCCGTTTAAACTGCGGGCCAACACTTTTATTGAAATATTTATTAGATAACATTTAATTACAAATATTAATATTTTAGAACACAATCAACCACAGTCTTAATCAATCGTAAAGACAATGCCTATAAATAATACGATACGAACATTATTTCTGGCGGATACCTATAAGTTATACACGAATGTAAAATGACCCGGAGAGATGTTGCCTCGGCGATGGTGTCCGAAAAAGTATTCACCGTCGTTGCTCATTGAAGTTTTCTAAAACTCCAATGGCGCACTCCTCCTTAGCTTCCGATGACGTTCGCGTGCTTGCCACCACCGGAAACGACACTAGCGACAACACAAGTTAAATCGTACATACATAGTGATTATGTAGAGTTAATTTAAAATTATTTTGTTAATTGTATTTTTAAGAAAATTACCTACGCAAAACCAAAGATTCTTTCATTTTTAGACAATTTTTCCAAATCTCCACTCATCTTAAAAAAGTGCTCCTTTTGCGAAGTGCACCAATTGAGAAGTGCACCAGTTGCGAAGTGTACCATATGAGAAGTGCACCAGTTGCTAAGTTCACCATTTGAACATGGTGTACAAGTTGAGATGTGCACCAAATGCGTCAAACCCTATTGTGGGAAATAAGGCATGCTGTTATGTTATCGACTCTATATTTTTTTGTTATTGTTGTTAATTATTTTTTTTCGTTATTCATATATAATGTTAGGGATAATTAATTCCCTGGCAGGTCGCGAGAATTGTTCGAAAGAGTATATCGTGGCCCTGGCATAGGCAACTGAAGGAACACGGGTGGGTTTTAGTCAGTAAAAATCTGACACGCCCTCCCACTCCGCCTGGACCGGGAGACGGCATTTGATGATTTCCCACCCACAAAAAAAAGACAATTAATTCGTGAAAAACAATTGAAAATAGTCCCGTAGCTTGATGGTCTGACGTCCTTAAAAAGACACTGTTGTGGTTATTTATTTTCACTTTTTTAGAACTTGTTATTGTATTTTGTGTTTCAAGAACTGTGTCCAAACTAACGATATTCTATACTCTCAGCCGCGAGGCGTCCACTGCTGGTCTTAGGCCTCCCCCAATTTGGGGGGCTTTGCCATAATCGCCACGCTTGGCAAGCGGGTTGGCGATCGCAGTATGGTGGTAAAATGCATAGAGAACGCTGCTGCCCATTCTCTAGTAAGTCCTTTAGTCGCCTTTTACGATACCCACGGGAAGAAATGGGGTGGTGTTATTCTTTACGTCCGGCATCACACGGTACTACACTCTATACTCTCTATTCTATTTTATTCTTTTCTACCAATGGACTGTTCTCATCCTCATCATTTCAGCCGAAAGACGTCTGGGCATAGGCCTCTCCCAATCTGGGGGGGGGGGTTTGCCATAATCGCCACGCTTGGCAGACGTGTTGGCGATAGCAGTATGATGGCAAAATGCATAAAGAGCGCTGCTACCCATTCTCTTGTAAGTCCTTTAGTCGCCCCTTAGTCGCCTCATACGACACCCACGGGAAGAATTGGGGTGTTGCTAACTTTACGTCCGGCACCACACGAAACTAGACTGTGATAGGCTGGACTTAATTCGTAATTGAAAAACTGTGGTAGATTTGTAGTTCTATCTTCAGTTCCATTAATCCTACAAAAAAGCTGAACGCAAACGTTAGCACGACATATCCTGTTTTTATCGTACAGAGCAGTTTTACTTAGTGTTTTTCTTAGACTTTTTTAGAATCTGTCTAGACACTCCACAAGTGACGTTTAGTATAGCAGCTTAAAATCTATCTTGCTTCTGCCCGGGACTTCATCCTTGTGAATTTTCCTGTTCCCCTGACCCATCCCATAGAATCTCATCGCCTGCCTGCGTTAACTCCGTTTCTGCTTAGCGTTCTTTCTGACTCTTTCTGCTCAGCTCCTAAGGCCCTTGAGTGTTGTTGAAGAATTGGGCTATCAAATGCTAAAATATTTTTTCAAATACTACTAGTTGTTTTAGAGATTAGCGCGTTCAAATAAACAAACTCTTCAGGTTTATTATTCGTATAAGATAAAAACTTTTTACAAAAAAATAACAACCGACTTCCTTAAAAAAACACTATAAAGTCAAAAATAACTTTAATTTCGGTATTCGGTGTCTTAGGATCTGTATTTAAGGTTTTTTTGCCACCGACTTCCGAAATTATTTTTGACTTTGTAGTGTTTTTTTTAAGGAAGTCGGTTGTTATTTTTTGACCATTCGGGAAGCACCAGCTTTCAAATAAAAAAAAGAATCATCAAAATCGGTTCATCCAGACAAAAGTTATCAGGTAACAAACATAAAAAAAAAAAATACAGTCGAATTGATAACCTCCTCCTTTTTTTGAAGTCGGTTAAAAATTAGATAGATTCGTTTTTACTAAAGGTTGTTAAATGCAAAAGTGTATAACGGTAATCTCAATGTATGTATGATCGTTTTACCCAGTACCTCGGTTATGGAAAACAGAGGCAGTCATCATCATAATTTCAGCCGAAATGTCCACTACTGGACGCAGGCCAGGCGAACCGGTTTCTGCTCCTGCGGTTCTCTGCTTCTCGCATACAGCGGAATCCTGCGGTTTTCACCAGATTATCGGTCCACTTTATGAGAGGCCTATCACCTCTACGTCTGACAGTACGCGGTTGCCACTCCAGAACCTCTCAGCCCCATCGGCCATCTGTTCTGCGAGCAATGTGCCCTGCCCACCGCCACAGAAGTTTGACAATTCTTCGGGCTATACCGGTTACCTTGATTCTCCTATGGATCTCTTCATTTCTGATTTGATCTCGTAGAAAAACTCCAAGAATAGTCCCATCCATTGCCCTTTGACTGACTTTGAGCCTTCTAATGAGGCCCATTGTGAACATCAACGATTCAGTGCCATAGGTCATCACTTGCAACGCGCACTGGTCAAAGACTTTCGTCTTGAGACACTGCGGTATGTGGGACGAGAAGATATTGCGTAGGTTCCCGAACGCTGCCCAGCCGAGTCGGATTCGATGATTGACCTCTTTCTCGGCCCTACCTAACTGGACAGCTGGTCCTAAGTAACCATAATTGTCCACTACTTCAAGTGTAGAGTCTTCGATCTTCATGAGGGTGTTCCATGGGCATTGAACATGACCTTTGTCATAGTAATGTTGATTTTAAGACACACTCTTTCGTAAGCTTAACTGAGGTCATCGAGCATTGTACTGAGTTCCTACATAGTCTCAGCCATGACTACTATAGCGTTGGCAAATCGAAGGTAAGTGATGTACCTACTCGCCATTGATTTTGATGCCCAAACCCTGATAGTTAATCTCTCCATGTGAATTACAGGTATTCAACGCCATCAAGTTAGACTGGAAGCCAACCACACAACCTATTAAGAATATTAGTATAGATAAAGTCGTATTCGTTACATGCGTCTATAGAAAGAGATCGTTACAAAGCTACTGGGTACTAGTACCGCGGCCGAAATCAGAACTAACGTCTCACCGCCATCTTTTTTTTCTATACGATTTCTGTGAAAATTTGCTAAATGTTTCAAATCAAATCAAATCAAATCAAAAGTCATTTATTCAAATTAGGCTGAGGATCAGCACTTTTCGAACGTCAAAATTACAAAAGGCAGTCCCCCCAAAACGCCCACCCGTCGCGCGTTTAGCAACATCACCCCCTGTGAATGTCATTCATCCGTCAGAAGATTCTTCTATCAGTCTACTTGTTATAGTAGGCATGAATTTTAATGAAAAATATCCAGCGATGAGTGATCAAAGGTCGCATCTAAAGGGTGTAGGTTGAATCAATGATAGAACCAAATAAAACAAGGAAACGTGTTGTCAAATTAGCATTTTAATGAATCCGACCTCTACTCTTTACCAGGCCTTCACATACGTAGGAGTAAGCACTCCCTGAACCGGCTGCACTGCGGTAGCATACTTCAGTATCGGTTGGCCAATCAGGTGTCCCACAGCGGGAACAGCCACATCGTATCTGTACACATTAGGAAGACCAAACTGGCCAGCTGCGAACAGAGGCTGAGCAATCAACGCGGGTTTCTCGTTCAAATTCCCAGCGGCTTTCACAGCGGGAGATTCCGCGCCTTCGGCCTTTTCCGCCGACTTCTGGATAGGTGCGGGCTCAGCTACCTGTACGGGTTCAGGTGCTGCCTGTTTTGGTTCAGCTGCCTGTGCTTGTTCAGGTGCCTGTGCTGGTTCAGCTGATTTCGCTGCTGCCTCCTTGTTCTCTTCTTTGATTTCAGTTTTGATTTCCTGACCAGAAATCAAGGTTTGAGTGGAGTAACTCGAAGGAGCAAGATAAGGAGAGTAGACTACTGGTGGAATTGGCGCTACAATAGGTGAAATAGAACCAACAGCGGCTACGTAAGGAATAACTCCACCGATAGCGGACTTAGCGTATAAATTAGCGTTGCTGGCAACAGCACCATCGATTTGTGCTTCAGCAGTCTTCAAAGCATCAACAGCTTGCCATTTCTTGTCTTCAGCCGACCAGAAAGCGTCCAAGTTCTGTTCGTTGGCGCCTGTGACATCTGTGATTACTTTCTCGTTCTTATTCTCATTAGCTTGCTCAGCTAGTTCTCTGGCTTTGTCTGCGGCTGCTTGTAGTTGATCCTGGGCTTGTACTTGGGCATCGATGGCCGCTGCTTGGATGTCTCCGGGTGAGATGGTCGGAATGGCGGCTGGCACGGCTACAGTTCTAATGACTGGCACTAAGGCTGGCGCGTAGAGGCCGGAGGGGGCCGCGGCCGCGACGGCGAGGAAGGCGGATACAATCTGGAAGAGAGAGATGGTGTTTGAGTATAGTATGAAAATATCTATAGGGTCACACAGATTTGGCAGGAGTCACAGAAGAATAGTTCATGATGTGGTAAAAAGATTGGCTAGCCAGAAAGCTCAATAGTGTGGACAACTGCTCCAATTGTTTGATTGCTAGCCAGGTTAGTATTTAACCAATTGGATCATACTTTGGCTCGTGTGTAAGTAATATTAGCCACACAGGTCGATTGATCAGCTCACGATGCTCTTGCCGGGATTAGGCCGCGGATGGCTGACCATCTTTATATACCAAGATCTCTCCAAGCCTCGGAAAGCACGTTAACGCAGTTGGCTGTCATTTGTAGATCTTTGACAGTTGTTTCGGATCGACTGAATCCCAGGGTTGTGGAGGTCAGATAGGCAGTTGCTCCATGTAAAATACTGGTATTCTGCTGTATCCGGACAGACTGGAAGCCGACCCCAATATTGTTAGGAAAGACTAGGCAAATGATGATGACTTTGTCTTGGCTTCAAGACAGAGTTAATCAGACAGTGACAAGAGTTTATCTAGAACTGTGAAGTTAAGACCAAAGGCACTTCAAAAGATGGCTAACGTTAAAGAAATTGACAGTGATTTCATAAAAATAATAATTTTATAAACTAAACAAACACGCTTTTTGAATCATTAAAGTTTAAAATTAATCCGAGGTTTTGGGATAGAAATCACGTTCATACATTTGTTACATAGATACATACCAAGCTAATTAAAGCGTGTTAGTTAAAAAGATGGATTTCGCTTTCATTTTGACAGTTCAACAACATTCATTGCGTTATTTATGTTGCTGAGCATACACATCCTTGGAACAAATGACGCAGTGGATTAAAAGTTATCTTCAAAATCATTCAGATTTTGACTAGATAGTACGTTACACAATTAGAGTGCAGGTTGTGGTGTCAGGAAGTTAACCTTTGAAATACGTAACTGAATTCCGTCTTAAGGCGCGGTGTTACCTCAATATTCACAAAACACTGGTGTCTTTGACAATCGAGTATGACGTAACGCAATGAAAATATACGACACAAAAAATACAGTGGACAGAGAAGGGTTTAAAGAAAAATTCTAACCGAATAGAATAGTGAAAAATTGTTTGATATTCCCAATAAAAATTGTTTCACAAAAAAAAACTTTGACGTCGAACATCTCTGTATTTTCAGCGATAACAACATTTTTTTTTAAAGAGTTCAATAGAATAAACATTACTTTAAAACTTTAACCAGACAATTATTTAATTTAATGTGTGTAGTCCGAATAATCTAAATAAAACCGTAAAATAAATGCCAATTCGCAGCTTAGTCACATCGTCAATCCAAATATTTATTCAATTTTCAACCTTATTTGTTGGAGCTGTAGCATGTGGTTGTAGCATTTAAAATCGTAGTCAGTCCGCGCCTTAAGTCGTTTGTCGCAATTAACGAATGTTCTAAAGGTAATCTACTTTGGTATTTGGCATCTTGTTTAATGGTTTTTTTACTGTTTATAATTTAGGCGACTAACTGGCGCTTGCGCCTGCTCCTATTATGACGATAAAGTATTGATATTATCGTGTGGTTTCAGTATACTGTTCCGTATAATGTTCTTTAATCCTTTCTTTTACTACACCAAAAGCATGCAAGCAGGTTCGGAGGGTTAAGGGGCAAATCGTCCCACTTCAAAAATGGGATGTGGGACCATTTGCACCTTTGCTCTTTGATAATAGGCAACTGAGCCTACGTTATTTTAGGTAAAGAAAGAAAAGTTAGAAACGAGGAACTTTCTTAGGATTAAGATTAAGAGATTTCTACTTAAATAATTTATCACGCCGTTTGTTTTATGATTTTGTTATTTAGGTTTTGAAAAAAAAAAGGGTACTCTTGATTTGTTTTGTTATGAACGATATAATTATTTTAATAACGGGATAAAAATTGGTCATTATTATTATCTTATCTATATAATAATATTGTAAAGCTGAAGAGTTTGTTTGGTTGATCGCGGTAATCTCAGTAACTACTGATCCAAATTGAAAAAAATCTTTTTGTGTTGGGTAGCCTAATTATTGAGGAAGGCTATAGGTTACGTAACATCACGCTACGATCAAAAGGAGAGGAGCAGCAACGAAAAATGCACGAAAACTAGCTGGCGATTCGTTGCGACGGGAAGGGTCAGGAGAGCAAAAATTTGACGCGGACGAAGTCGCGGGCAGAAGCTAAGTCGTAGATAAATGTTTTTGCTACTGTATTTTTACATAATTTATGACTCCAACACTTAATATTGAAGGTAAACTTATTTCTTGTTGCATATTTAAACTTCAAACGAATGAATATGTATTGATTAGTCGGTAGGTATATTATGAATATCGAGTAGGTTGTAGTACCTACTTACATTACATATACATATTACATAATACGTAAAAAAAAAAAACAAATTCACTGGTGCATTTCCGTGCCATGTCGGACGTAAAGAATAGCACCATGCCATTTCTTCCCGTGGGTGTCGTAAGAGGCGACTAAGGGACTTACTAGAGTATGGGCAGCAGCGGTCTTTATGCATTTTACCACCATACTGCGATCGCCTACCCGCCTGCCAAGCATGGCGATTATGGCAACCTCCACAAATTGGGGGAGGCCTGTGTCTTGCAGTGGACATCTTACCGCTCAAATGATGATAATGATGAGCAGACACCTAAGTGTATCATCATCACTATTTCAGCCGAAAGACGTCAAAAAAAAGGTTTTTGGGATATTTGTCATAATCGCCACGCTTGGCAGGCAGGTTGGCGATCGCAGTGTTACTAAAATGCATAGAGAACGCTGCTGTCCATTCTCTATTAAATCGCCTAAGTGGATGCCTAAATAAAATATTGCGCGCTGTCTTATAGGCAATCATTTAAGGGCCTGGATGAGGGACGCACAGAACCGAGAAGTATGGCGGGAAAAAAGGGGAGGCCCTGGCCCAGCAGAGGGTAATTCTGGGCAGAGATGATGACGATGATGAATCATTTCACGCTCCTTGCACGAAAAAAAAGACCATCTTTGATTAAGAGGCCGTACACGAAATTTTTCCGATTTTGATTATTTACGTGATTTTATAGACGTCATTTTACAATTAAAATACTGTATATCAATAAATTTTATTGGACCATATGAAAGATTATTTCAATTTTGATGAAATGAACGAGCTACTTTTTTATTTTTAACGTGAGATTTTGAAAATCACACTAAAACCGGCGACTGTTTTGTGAATTTTGCTTTATGAAGTTAAGAATAACACATTTATATGTACGAATTGTTTTGACGTCTACACGGTATGTGCAAAAGTTAAAAAAAAAAAATGGAGACTATTTCTGTAAACACACAAGGTCGGTTTGAGGTCGATTAATCAAAATCTCACGATTTGTTCACAATTTTTTAAATTTTTGAACTTGCTGACCGAAAAACTTGTGTTAAAGATTAGTAAAATTATAACTAGTATTGAAAATAATCGCAAACATAAAAAGAAAAATTATCTTTTGACAAAATCACTAAAGATTACCACAGTCACTTTTCACTATAATACCAAATTGAACTGACCAGAACTCTCATCTTGACCCTGGGAGCTGTAGATGGCTACTGATAACCACTAACGCCTTCAGATGCTATTTATACGACTAGAATTCAAATATAGAACAGTCGGGATACTTGCATTTAAATAAATAACAAAAAACATACATTAAAAACATTTTAAGAGTAATTAATGTGCATATGAAATGAGGGTTCCGTAGATTTTTTACAATTTTTATTTTGTCGTACGTTAATTCGATTACTAGCATTGTTGTTAATTCTATAAACTGGGTTAAACCTCGAAAAGAACGAAATAAAATATTTATTCTACATTTATCAATTAATTATAAGCGACTGGTGCGTTAAACGTATGGCTCCAAAAATTTCAATAATAATAGTCTAAACGTAAAGGTTTTGTTGTGATTTTGTTCTCAAGGCCGTTGAGAAGCTGTTTGAGTCGGCCATACTACAAAAATATCGACATAAGTAATTGATCTTGAGAAAAACTTTTTAATGAAAGCTGAATAAAATATACTTATCGACGAAAATCCTCAAAACAACCACAAATATTGGAATAATTCACAAAAATCCTCCTTAAATTCACTTGTCACTCAAAACCAATATTCTAAATGGATAAAAACTATTTAAAATTATATATAAACACTGACCAGAACTCTCATCTTGACCCTGGGAGCTGTGGATGGCTACTGATGACCACTGCCAGCATCCGATGCTATTTATACGACAACAATATAGAGCACACGGGATACTCCGATGGATAATGTGGTAAATAAAGTAAAAAATATCGAGTAAAGTATATTTTTTGTAAGCAAAGGCGTGGGTTCTGCAGTTATTATTTCTTGAATAATTATGATTTTGGATATATCGATCGATTTGCGGTGTTTTGAATTGTTGGTGATGTTATAAATAAAAAAACATTTATTTCAGAATATCTTCTATAAGTGTTAGTAGCAGTGTTATGTATGTCTAATCACGATTTTCTTAAGAGCAGGTAGCCTGGAGAATCATCTGTGTTGCACTTGTTTTACATATTCTTGCGACTGTGCTTTAGGCACGTGTATTGTTGAGTCTCTCACGAATAAGTGCAGGTCATTATTTTGCAAGACATACAAAAAATATTTTAGTAGACATCCTAATATAATAAAAGCTAAAAAGTTTGTTTGTTTGAATTTGTTAATCTCGAAAAGATTATTTTTTTGCATTTCTTAAGGGCTATTCTTAGGAAAGTTATGGGCTATTATACATAAAGCTACGACCCTTAGGAGCCGAACAAAAAGAACGCTAAACAGAACGAAAACGGAAGTCACAGAGCTGCTGCGTGATGTAATGCGATGCGTAGGATCGGTGGTCGGGAACCGAAAGAAATCTGTAAAAATATGGCTATGATTTCAGTGAACTGCGTATCTAGTTATTTACAAAAAGAAAGTTTACAGATTTTTTTAAAGACAGCTCAATCTCTATCCCTCTGTGATTGAATTATGTTGTTACTAATTGGCAAGTTTTGTTAGTGTTAGGCATCATAATTATTTGTTTTGGCATTAGACGCCCTCTTCTATAGATATCTTTCCGAAGCGTGACACTAGCGCATAACTTCTTCTTGATCAAGCAAATCTATTTGTTCTTAAAATTATACCTTTTGAGAAACCCACTAATGACTAACAATGTATTTTGTGTGTATTTTCTCTTGTTTTCACACACTATTGTCTACATTTCTTTTTCATTTCTCCTTTCGCAGGTCTGCTGAATGAAATTTCTTAAGAAATAAGCAGTACCTTTTTACTCAATTCTATTACTATGCTTTATCTCTAAGTATTTTACTGTGTGTACATAAATAAAAAAATAAATGTATTTTTTTTTTATTTATTACTTTATTTTGCGGTGTCAATTCAAAGATTTCGCACACACCTATGACCTAGACCTACTCTCAACAGATTCCTAAAAGAGGTTTCCTCATTCACTATAATACCCTACGACATTTAAAAGGGTTTTTCCCAACCAGTTTTCTCTCGACGGTACCCTGATGGGCGGTCGGGCGAGGGCGCTAAGAATGCAGGAAGCTTCGATTGACAAGCGGGCGCCATCTTGAATTTTGAGTTTATAATTTTCGTTTACTCATTGCGTCATACTCATTACTTGTTATCATTATATATGGACGTGTGTTATTTGGTTTTGTTTGAAATTTGACGTTGATTTAGCGGCTTTTATTGAAAAACTAGCTTTTACCCACGACTTCGCCCATGTAAATATCGCGGAGGTAGTCGCGTAAGTCGCGGGATAAAAAAATCTTGGGGTTCAAACTTACCTCGTACCAAATTTCATCAAAATCCGTTCAGTGGTTTAGTCGTGAAAGCGTAACAGACAGACAGAGTTACTTTCGCATTTATAATAATAATATAGAAGTACAGATAGTATTATAGATTAGTATTTACAGATAAATAACACATTACGTTATGACATGTGGCGCTATGGCGACCATTACAAAAAAACTTTATTTGTCACCTTATTTTTACAATTAGAGACATATCGTTTAAGAGTAGGGAAAGTTCAAAGTCACGAATTGATCCATTTTGTGAAATATTAAATGGTTAGAAAGACTTATACAGATTTTTGGAAGAAGAAAACATGCAGCGCCGCCCTTGAAATTAATTGGCATAACGGCAGAGATCATGTTGACTCCTTGTTCACGTATAGTATAAATAAAGTTTATTGTTTTTCTGTGACATTGAAAACAGTCTTATTTAAAAGCACGCAGAACAGATTCCAAAGAATCCTGTAGGCGGATTTAATTAAAATCTATTCTAAATTTAAACCCGACATTACTTAGTAATTCTTTGCTCCATGCAAGCGGCCGGTTATGCAAAGCCTTTGGTTCAAACTATATGTTCCTTTTTTGAAAAAAGTAGAGCAAAAAGTTGTTGTTTTTATTTTTTAAATGGAATCTGATCATGAGGTGACGAATGACTTGGCCTTTGCCTCGTGGGAGGTAATTAATATAGTTGAATACTTTTTGGTATGCTGTAGGTTGATTTTGTGCGTCACATTTCACATATTATTGTTATTATGTGCTTAGTGTTTCCCACTGCGGGCCAGTTTGTAAGTATGGGAGGATAGTGTAAGCCTGCTAACAAGTACCAGGTACTCGTTTACAGGCCTACACTCACCTCAATAATTCTTTATGACACTATTAACTTTTAGTAAATTTCTATGTCTACATTCATCTTTTTTTTAGCTGAAAGACGTCCACTGTTGGACATAGGGCAAGCACCGCCCTCTCGATCGATTCCCGTGCCTCTCGCATCCAGAGAATTCCTGCGACAATTCCTACAATATCTATGTAATGAATTGTAACTTTCATTTCGATTTCTTTTTTGGCATTATGGATCGTTAAAATGATTTTTAATTGTATTACATTTTTATTTCATCATGTGTATATTAATAATAATATACATTATGAACTGCGCATCTACTCAACATCAGCAATAAATAAAATGTATTGAATGGAACTGAAAAAATACTCAGTAAAGTAGTATATTATGGTTCTCTTCATTTGAATACTAAAAAGTCTCAATATAAGCCCCAATTCCCAATGAGTTTCCATCCCCGAATTCACGAAAGTTCAGCTCATAATTTTAATTTAATTAAAAAAATATAATTTCCTTTTGTCCTCTCATTATTAATGACTTCACATAAACTGTCATATTTATTCACACAGACAGACTGACATATAGCTTTGTTTTCTGTATGTAAATTCTTTGTACAAAACTCATTATTTGCTTTATCTGGTCCGAGTTGGTAAATGTCAACGGTGCAAGGTTTTAGGGTTCTTTGGGTAAAGAGGTGAATCTGATGTTATTTTAAGAAACGTGTTAACTGTTAGTATGACCACGATTAAAAAAAACCGTTCCTTTAATTCCCGTAATTTCGGGTTTTTCACTGGCAGATAGCAGCACCCCTAGTTAAGTTGATAATCTGCAATCGTTAAAGCTCGTCGAAAACTAATCAAACGTATGGGAATGAAATCATCTCAACGTTAAGTCACGTGGTTAGAACAAACGAATAGAAAATTCGTAGACATCGTTCAAAATGATAGAATGAACTGTATCATTTCTACTATGTTCAACGCTACATCCTTTGTTATAATGTCGTTTTACTAAAGACATTGTAGAACGAGCGGCCGACTCAGGCGTGTCAACATGGCTACCAACTTATCGTTTTCTACAATTGCTGACACCGAGGCGTTACGGATTGGAGAACGGAATTCGACACGAAACGGTTGTAACTTGGCTAGGGGGGCTGATGTAATGAGGAGTAACATAGGCTTTTGGTCCCGGTAGCACAATTTTTTTTTTTTTTTTGGATGGGAAATCATTAAATGACTTCTCCCGCTCTGGGCGGAGCGGGAGGGCGTGTCAGACTTTTACTGACTAAATACCACCCGTGTTCCTTCAGTTGCCCATGTGCCAGGGTCACGGTATCTCTTTCGAACAATCACGCGACCCCGGACGTGGTATAATTTTGAACACCCTCGTCGAAGTCGCGGGTAGCAGCCAGTAAATACAAAACGTCACGCTTGTGATCCTTGCCAGGGTCGCGAGATTTGTTCGAAAGAGACACCGTGGCCCTGGCACATGGGCAACTGAAGGAACACGGGTGGGTTTTAGTCAGTAAAAGTCTCACACGCCCTCCCGCTCCGCCCAAGAGCGGGAGACGTCATATGATGATTGCCCAACCACAAAAAAAAAAAACGCCTGTGATCGGAGGGTTAGGCAGAGGTGAACCTATACAGGTAGTATGGATATCGACGCGCAACCGGTTTTTTTTTTGGTTCGGAAAGCGGGAGGGCGTGTCAGACTTTTATTGACTAAAACCCACCCGTGTTCCATCAGTTGCCCATGTGCCAGGGTCACGGTATCTCTTTCGAACAATCTCGCGACCCTGGCAGGCATCGGTCCTAGCAGACCCCTTCAGTGCTGCTGACATCTCTTTGAGACGCGCGTGGAACACTACGCGCCGTCGACCCGAGCCTGGTCCTTACCGGGCGGCGAGCTACCCATTGCTCGCCGCCCGCAAGCTCTCGGCTACGGTGGCCGGGAGTCAGCTATCGACTCCCGGCGCCCGGGGCGTATCCTCCTGCGGCGGCTAGGAACGTGCGGGCGCAGAGACTGCCACTCCCTCACGCGCCCCGCCTCCTCCTTCGCGAGCATGACTGCTTCGCAGAAAGAGGTGACGGCTTCCCATGCCCTCTCGCTCCGTACCATGGCTCGCACCAGGGCCGGACGCGAGAGGTCGCCGCCACCGATCGCCTCATGCGCAACCAGTTAGAGTGGATTCAGTGCATGATTCTGAAACTTTGACATTATTCATCAGTGATATGGTTTTTAATAACCAGTATTTTACATGAAGCAACTGCCTATCGGACCTCGACAACCCAGTTATTCGGTAAAAAGATACCCCTTAGGTTGTCAGCCTGTCCTTCTGACGACCCGTAACAATTGTCAAAGATCGATGAATGACAGACGGGAACAACGGTTCAACGTGCTTTCTGAGGCACAAATGGGTATGTACAGATGGTTACCCATCCACGGACCAACCGCGTCAAGCGTAGCTTAATCTAATCGATTGACATGTTCGCGGCTGTTAATACTTAGCCACAATCCCCTCTCATTTTAAAATGTATCTGACAGGGTTAAATACCCATACACTGTTGCATATTCTTTATGCTTAATATTATGCTAGTTGTCAGTGAGATTGTAATGTGCAGCTGTATAAAATAGAGCTTATAAAATACTATAGTATTTAGAAAAAGGCCATAAGTCTGTAGTAGCTAAATGTTGAGCTTTTGCGAGTTTGCTGGAGTGAGTTTTACCACCAAACCTTTTTTATTCCGGGTCGGAAAGTCCTCTTGGATGTCCTCCACCTTGTAGCAGACAGAGGGGCCTATCAAACTTTTACTGACTACCATCCACCCTGATGTTCTCTTCTCACACTTGAACCGGAGATCATGGGAATCTGTGCGCCTTTTAAGATCCTTAGCTGGCCACCTCAAGCCAGCAGGATGACCACCAAACCTATCTCTGCCGCGAAGCAGCTGTTTGAAGTATGCTGGTGACTCTGAGGTAAAGCCTAGAAATCTCATGTGCCTATCAGAGATTTTTGAACTTTATCTCTATGAGTTACGATCGCTATGCAACGGGACTTGCAGGTGGACATCACTTGTCTGGTAAGTATTGCAGTAGACCTGAATACGTAGAGGTATAAAATAGAGCTTTTAGCTTAGTATCTCGTGGGGTACCTGTCCTTTTGTGCAAGAGAAGTAGGTATTATTGGGCTTACAAGCTTTTACTGTTGTAGTTACTAGACTTATTCAATTATCCAAATAAAAAGTGTAACAATGCATAATCCAAAGGAGTAATTGCGTAACTTGCTATCAGTAGGAATTGGTTTCATAGTGATAGTTAAACAACATTCATTGCGTTATTTACGTTGCTGAGCTTACAATTTATTCGAACAAATGACGCAATGGTTTACAAATAATCTTCAATCCCATTCACATTCTGATAAATAGTGCTTTTCGCAATTAGGTTGTTCGAAAGAGTTACCGATTACCGGTTACCGTTACCGTGGCCCTGGCACAGGCAACTGAAGGAACACGGATGGGTTTTACGCAGTAAAAGTCTGACACGCCTTTCCGCTCCACCCATAGCGGTAGATGTCAGAAGATGATTTCCCAACCAAAACAAAAGGCCAGTTATCGTTTATCTTCCCCGTCTGTCGTCTACCAGACTACGGCAATACCATAAGGAAAGGTTATGTTTTACCAAGCATTTTCACTATTGTTAATAAGAATTACACCGGGAGGTGACGCCCTAGGAGGACATTTAGTGACCTTATTGGTGATGTTCTTCAGAAAGGTCAGGTGCGTAGTACTCGCAACCGGCGTGTGTATATGACCAATTGTATGAACCTAAACGAGGCAAAAGGAGTGTGTAGAGATCGTAGCAGGTGGCGTTCCGTGGTTTCTACCTACCCCCACGGGAAAAAGGCGTGATTGTATGTATGCAAGTATGTATGTTAATAAAAAATCGAATGAAATGGTGATACGGAACCCCTATTTAACAGCATTTCCTGCTTGACCAAATTTTTACGATTGTAATAAATTGAAAAAGTGCTTTAAAGAGTAAATACCATTGCGTCCTGGACAAGCGATCTTTTAGTCGGATTTGGTCTTGACTAGTATTTCACCTGCCTACGTGACATACAGCTAGTAGCATTAAAGGTGCATAATGTCAGGTGCTGGGTTTTCCAGGCTCAGTCCGGCTGCGGAGGCAATCGGAGACGACAGAAGATTGCTAGCATACATTTTGTTAATTATGTACCTGTTTTATAACACCGAATGTACTGTAAAAAACCGTAAACAATCAAATAAAAAAGTCATTCAAATTAGGCTGAGGATCAGCACTTTTCGAACGTCAAAATGACATAAGACAATCCCTCAAAACGCCCGCCCTTCATCACTTCCTAGTGCTTTAGCTGGGAAGAAGAAGTGACGCAACAAACTCCCTAGTTAACACTGGAAAAACCGGAAACATTATGAAAAGAAAACCGTAAATACATATCTCTATTTTCGGTTTTCTGCAGAAAATGCAAATCTAGCCGAACTTCGTTACTGCTGTCGGCTGGAAAAAAATACAATCAGAGTTTAATCGCTATCTATTAATTAGCCTTACGTGGAACCCCAACATCGACTACGCTTCGCACTATATGCCTGTTTTATAAAACCGTAACTAAGCAAAAACCGTAATTAACAAATCTTTTCCGCTTTCACCAGTAACGACAAATCTAGCCAAACATCGTAAATACTTTTGCCAAAAATAAAGTCCAACCAGAGTCTCATCGAAGACTCTACTCATGTCTATATTAGCCTTACGTGGAACCCTAACATCAACTACATTTCGTACCTGACCAACATTATTACGGTTGCAATAAATTGTAAAAGTGCTATAAAGAGTAAATAACACTACGCCGTGGACAAGCGATCTTTTAGACGGGTTTGGTCTCGGCTAGGTATTTCACCTTTCGCGCCTTAATGGTACATAATATCAGTTGCAGGATCTTCCGGGCTCAGTCCGCCTCTGACGGGAGACGGAGACGGCAGAAAGATAGCAGCATACATTTCACCAGTTGTTTTGTAAAAACCGTAAATTAGGAAAAACCGTAAACATTGTGCAAATCGTAAATCACTAGCATACATTTTGTAAACTATGTACCTGTTTTATTAACTTTAAAATTATGAGTCGGCGCTTTGAGTGATCTTTGTTCATTGATTTTTCAGCGCCGACTCAAAATTTGAAGGTTTATAATTTTTTGCTTGTCAGTTTTTTCGGCGGTTTAATTTTTTGTTAAAAAGTTTTAAATTTTATAATTTTTTGTGTCTTTAATGTACTAATAATACTTGGCCAGGTATACCCTATCCAAAAAAGAAAGAAAAGAAAAAAGAATTATCAATATCGGACTACTCTGTATAAAGTTATGCGTGGTTATACATTACAATCAGTGAGTGAACAATCAATCATCCCCTGTTTTCCGACCCTTACTTAGGTTTCGATTTTGTTTTACAAATTTATTTGGGACCACCTTCGGAGTACACCCTTTCCAATAAAAAAAGAATTATCACAATCGGACTACTATGTAAAAAGTTATGCGTGGTCATAGATAACCTCCTCCGTTTTTTTTTCGTCGGTTAAAAATCAAAGGTGTATTAGTACCCACTCTTAAGTATGGAAGTGAATGTTGGGTGTGGCAAAAGAAGCATGAAAGTAGAATATATGGTATGGAAATGCGTTCTTTCCTAAGCATGTGTGGTGTGACTTTGAATGATAGGCTGAGGAATGATGTGAAAAGACAACGGTTTCAAAGAAAATGTGGTGTCAAAAGAGAATGCTTAGATGTTTGATTGAAGATGAATGAGAGGCTTATAAAAGGTATAATACATATGAGGGGAAACGTCGGGAGGGGACGCTCAGGAGGACATTTAGTGACTTTATTGGTGATAGTCTTCAGAAAGGTCAGGTGCGTAGTACTCGCAACCGGCGTGCGTGTATGACCAGATGTATGAACCTAAACGACGCAAAAGGAGTAAGGATCGTAGCAGCTGGCGTTCCGTAGGTTCTGCCTATCCCCATGGGAAAAAGGTGTGATTTTATGTATGTATGTCATAGGTCATTTATTCAAACTAGGCTGAGAGTCAGCACTTGTTGAATGTCAAAATTACATAAGACACGGCACGCTCGCTCTTTACCACTTCCTAGTGCTTTAGCTGGGAAGAAGAAGTGGCGAAACAAACTCCCCAGCAGCACAGCTGTCTGTTAACTCATGATGAAAGATTAAGGCCCATTCCGTCGCGTATTTCCAATATGTACAAGGCTAGAACGCAAGGGTGTGAAACTAGTCGCGTATAGATTGGAAATCACTTTTTAATCAAGGTCTTCCAATCTATACAAGAGTAGTACGCAAATACTCGTGTATACTTTGTAGTGGCCAAAGTAACTAAATTGTTCCATAATATACAGTGCTACTCCGCATGCAAACTAAACCTGTAGGTATAGACGAGCGGCCGGCGAGTGTCAGAAACGACATGGTTTGGGGAGTTTAGGTTAGGTTAGGTTAAAACTGCGACCTCCTACGCACGAGCCGAGCGAGCGAAGCGAGCGGTGCCGCGGCAGCGGCCGGCGAGTGCCAGAAACGATATGGTTTGGGGAGGTTAGGTTAAGTTAAAACTGTGACCTCCAATGGAAACGCCTTGATTCTGTTGCGTTGAGCTCTGAGCTCTGTCAGCGAAGTGTCCTGTCGAGCGTTGCTACTTCCCCTTCATTTTATTCGTCAACCCCACACCTCTTCTGGCCTTTAAATCGATATCGATACACGAAAATTCGAAAGTTAGGTTAGAATATTAACAAACAAATTTCTCAAAAATGGGGGGGGGGTTCGAAACTTTTCCTTCACAGGAGAGGCTATACACCTCCCCCCTCCTCCCGTAACACCCCTTAAATCGAAGCCCGGCAATCAGAAGTCCTACCAAATTCCTATGGTGGCATTCTGGCCTTGTATAAATTGGAAAGATGCACGTGCGCGTCTACGTTACAAACTATACACAAGTAGTACGCAAAATTCGTGTATACATTGTAATCACAAGTTTAAAAAATGCATTACAAAATATACGCGAGCAGATTCCTATGGTTGCGTTTTGGCCTTGTACAGAATGGAAATACGCCATTCCGTCTCACAGAGAGGGGGCCTGTGTCCCAGCAGTAGAAACATTATGCTCAATTATCTACTGATATAAATGAAGCAAAAAAAAAAAACAAAAAAAAATATACGCGTCGAATTGATAACCTCCTCCGTTTTTTTTTCGTCGGTTCAAAAGAGTATGTAAAGATTGCAGCAGATGGCGTTCTGTAGTTTCTACTTACCCCCATGGGAAAAGTCGTGAATTATGTATATATGTATCTACTGAACCTTTTGGTAAATGAAGCATGTTTTCCTGTTTATGTAAATTGTCTAGCCTCAGTTCTGGGACGAAAAAAAAAACTACAAATATCAAAGGTATATTTAAGTCGTAAATAATTTGTAACATAAACTTTAATATTGCTCTCAAAATCAGTAATTACTTAGTTGTATTGCCTTCCGCAATGTTATGAATAATATTGAATAGCGTATTATGCTTAGATATTTTGGTTATGTTGATACAATGAATGAAGGGCGGGTAACAGAAGGTATTTATAAGGCAGATGTGTCTAGTCATGCCGGAAAGGGACGCTCTAGGAGAACACATAGTGACCTTATTGGTGATGTTCTTCAGAAGGGTCAGGTGCGTAGTACTGGTAACCGGCGTGCGTGTATGAACAGATGTATGAACTTAAACTAGGCAAAATGAGTACCCCCCCAGTGGGTTCCCGCATTGACGAGGCGGGGAGGCTCAGTAGCCGTGGTTTAGAACCCCACGGTGAAGCTAAGAGGAACCCGAGGAGGTGTTGCTCGTCAGGGCTTTTCCGCTCGAAGCTGACGATGTAGCGGCCAACGCGTTGTCGTTTGGCGACATAAAAAGGGTTGGAGGCCGCGGTGGGAGAGGAATTGGTATTGAGGTGGGCCGCTCTCCCTACCTTCCGCGGCCTGAACGGGGTCGCCACCATCCGATAGCGAACGCGGTGGGGCCGCAGGGGAAGAGGAGTGTTGGTATAGCGTCGGCCACTCTCCCTATCCCCTGCTGCCGAAAACTGGTTGGCGGCGGGGCCACAGTCCTGACCCGTCGCAGGGGGACCAAGGGTGCCATTCAAGGGCCATTCGTCTGGCGCCCATGTGCTAATTTGTCCCCGGGGTGGTCATGGCGTGTTATGTGTTCATGCGCGCCGTGAATGGGGGGTATCCCCCAGAGGTGAGTCCGGCGACGGACAGCCGCGGCGGGTTCGCGGGAGAGTTTTTTCGTTCCCGTGTTCCCGCCATAAGCGGTGTAGAAGGACACCGTGGAGTTTTAGTGGGTTGAAGTCCCACATAACTGCGCTATATCCCCTTAGTAGCGCAGTATGCACGAGCATTTCTCCACGATTAAAAAAAAGGCAAAATTAGTAAGGATCGTAGTAGGTGGCGTTCCGTAGGTTCTGCCTACCCCCATGAGGAAAGGCGTGACTTTATGTATGTATTAAATAGCGTGGTGCTAGCTGCGTAGGCATTTTTTTTTTTAGCTTTACGCGTGTGAGCTCTATTTATCATCACGTTTTAGGCCTGCTCCTAAAATAATTGTGAGGGCCAATTTGAGTCTAAAAGACTTTTTTTTTTAAATTTGGGAATGGAATAACATCTCTACATAGTATAAAACAAAGTCGTATTTCGTGTTTGTACGCTTAGGTCTTTTAAACTACGCAACGGATTTTAATGCGGGTTTCATCAATAAACAGTTCTTCAAGACGAAGGTTAATATACAATGTAAAATACAAAAAACTTTTTACAAAAAAATAACAAATGACTTCCTTAAAAAAAACACTACAAAGTCAAAAATAACTTTAATTTCGGAATTCAGTGTCTTAGGATCTGTATTTAAGGTTTTTTTGCCACCGACTTCCAAAACTAAAGTTATTTTTGACTTTGTAGTGTTTTTTTAAGGAAGTCGGTTGTTATTTTTTGTAAAAGTTTTTATTTTTGACTTTTTGGTTATGGTAGATACCCCGCACTAATCTAATCGCGTTATTCGTTCATTTGTCGCGAAAATACTTAATGCAAATTTAAGAATTAAGTATATGGTTTTCACATGGATCCCATTGTCCGAATGGGAACCAAATTAAAATGGGACCATTCGGGAAGCACCAGCTTTCAAATAAAAAAGAATCATCAAAGTCGGTTCACCCAGTCAAAAGTTATGAGGTAACAAACATAAAAAAAAATTTACAAAATACAGTCTAATTGATAACATCCTCCTTTTTTGAAGTCGGTTAAAAAAAGGTTTTTATTAAGATTAGGTTTGAACCACTTAGCCTATTTTTGAGTTAAGAACCCAATATGTTTAGAAATGCAGTTCTCTTCGGGTTTGTAATAAGACGGTGAAAGTTTAGCTGCTAGTCTCACCCAGTAACTGGGTTGTTGGGGTCAGATAGGCAGTTGCTTCATGTACAATATTGGTATTCAGCTGCATCCGGTTAGACTGAAATCTGACACCAACATAGTTGAGAAAAAGCAGGCAGACGATGATGACGTCGACATTAGTTATTCGGTGGTAAAATAGATCAAACTACATAGAAATTACAAATTACCAAAACCTCTCCTTTGTTTTATACCTACATCGTTGGTCTTAAAAGAATATACGTGTGAACTTGAGAACCTCCTTTTTATCGATTTAAAAGGGGATTCCACAACCTCCAGAATTCTTTGTAAGGTCAAATAACAATACAATTATAATGTCCCATAATTTACATTTCGCTTGTCAAGCGGAAGACATATTAAACACAGAAAAAGATGTCGTTCGATAAAACCTGTTCATCACTGACGCTCACCTTCTGATGACCTTGAACTTACGACGTAACCCAGACACCAATCTACATGGTCTTCACATGATGTGACCAAGATTATGTCTGGACTTTAAAAGAGACTGTGACCTCTGCGTTTGTTTTGGCCTTTCTTTTCAGAGTAGTAAGTTAGGAAACGCCAAACATATCTTATTTAAAAAAAATATGATTGACATGTAAAAGTGTTTGTACAAAGCTACTTACAGAAATAAAATCATTTATAATTTAGCACGACGTTAAAAAAAAAACCTGTTCATCAGTGACGCTCAATTTCTGATGACCTTGAACTCATATTGCGCAGTCGACGACCTTTGTGCGAACTTTAGCATTTTTAACCTCGACGTAAACAGAAGTGATTTTAAGCACATGTCAAGACCCCTCCGTGCCCTAGGAAGCACGTCAGCAGTCACAAGCATGGTCCCAGTTGTCATTCTTAGATCTTTGACGAAGAAGTTCTAAGTCGTTAGTAAGAAGCCTGAAAGTGCGACCAACCGGAAAGCCTTCTCGTTTATTCAGTAAATAGGAGATCGGAACCAATTTGATACATCATCATTTTAGCCGTAAGACGTCCACTGCTTGACTTAGGCCTCCCCCAATTTGGGGGGCTTTGCCGTAATCGCCACGCTTGGCAGGCGGGTTGGCGATCGCAGTATGGTGGTAAAAATGCATAGAGAACGCTGCTGCCCATTCTCTAATAAGTCCCTTAGTCGTCTTTTACGACACCCACGGGAAGAAATGGGGTGGTGTTATTCTTTACGTCCGGCACCACACGGTACATACCATTTGATACATCATACAGTAATTAAAAATAAGCGAGATGGTTCTGAAGATGGTTCAAAATGGTGAATGAAAACATCGAGAGGACATCTGAATGTCTTAGAACCATAAACTCGAGAACATGTGACATCTACCAACCCGCACTAGGCCCGCGTGGTGGATTATGGCCCACTCCCTCTCACCGAGAGGAGGCCTGTGTCCCAGCAGTGGGAACATTATATATACAATGCCGATATACTAATAAACTGAATACCAGAAATGTCATAATAAATGCTTGTTGTTCTCTTTCGAGTTATTTATATGAGCATAATAATTTAAATAGCTAGCAGAAAGCGCTTGTTTGAAGATCTTACTCTTCAAACATTGCGTAAGAAGAGATATATTGACGAAGTTTTCCACGCTGCCTAATCCTTCTGATTCCTTCTGCCAGCTTCTTTCTAGAAGTACTGATGATGACTCCCAAAAATACATACTTCTTCACAATTTCAAATAATCTTCCTTTGATGTGGATTGAACTCGACAAGACCTGGAATTTGTAAATGACTCAAGTTTTGTCTTCATTCGTGTCGAGTGCCAACCAGCCCAGAAACTTAAAAGGCCGTGCAGCATCTAGTCTAACTATGCCAGAGACTCTGCCATTAGGGCGTTGTCATCGATAAACACACGACAAATCTCACAAAGATGTGAGATGTACTCTCCGTACATGTTGATCGTCCAGTCTAAACCAGTATCTTGAAGGCATCAGATTGAAAAATAATTTAGGGTGTCTCACAGCCCCCTATTTCACACCTCTGCGGAGTTCTACTTTGGTTTTGGTGTTCTGGATTTGGATGATCATTCTGTCAGGGTCATACAAGCATCAGTACCGTGGACCACATCCAGACTGTTCCTTATCGAAACCCGGGTTGTTCTGGTTACGTGCCACAAGTGTACCCAGGGGGGGTGGGTCTACAGCAAGATTTTCTCATCCTTTTTGAAGAAGAGGAATACCACGGCATCTCTGTAAATCAGATATGCCTATGTAT
This sequence comes from Aporophyla nigra, assembly GCA_947507805.1. Taxonomy (NCBI): domain Eukaryota; kingdom Metazoa; phylum Arthropoda; class Insecta; order Lepidoptera; family Noctuidae; genus Aporophyla; species Aporophyla nigra. Next base: position 4,238,514 of record OX382320.1, read on the forward strand.
ATTCTCTCCGACCGGGAAACGTCGATGTAGACTGTCCGTTATGATTTTAAATTTCGTTCACAATAAAAAAAGTCAGTTTACTTAAAAATGCCATTTACGATCGAGGACGAGTCGGAGTCGAGTCGGAGTGACGGTCAGGGTTCGTTGTGTTGATTACCTTGTTTACAGTTGTTTATCGATTTTAAAGTTTCTTTCAATTTAACCATTCGATAAATAGGTTATACGCTGATCACCAGCTCTAGTCGAGATATCAATCAAAGGAGACAACATTATATATAATATTACTATTTTTATTTACACTTCCTCGCCTCCGTTTGTCTGTATTTTTATATAATTTATTTACAAAATTCAAAACTCACACACAATCACAGTTTACCATGCGCGTGCGCTGAGTCCATGGGCGTAAGCGAGGGGGGCGGCGTGGGCAACACCGTAGGAGGTACCGTGGGCAACACCATAAGCCAGGGGTGCGTGGACCACGGGGGCGGGGTGGGACTGGGACAGGGACTGGCGAACGACGGTCTGGCTGGAACCGTAGGCTGCAGGCGCGGAGTACGCGAGTGCGGGGCCAACAGCGGCGTAACCATGGGCACCATAGACGGCGGGGGCGGCGGCGACCGCGGAAGTGTGACCAACCAGCTGCTTAGCGAGCACGGGGGCGACGCCAGCGGCGGCACCGTCCAGCTGAGCCTCAGCGGTCTTCACAGCGTCGACCGCTCGCCAAGAGTGGTCTACAGCGGCGTTGACGGCCTGTCCGTGGAGCTCGGAGGCCTGGTCGTGGTATTCGCGGGCGGCGTCAGAGGCGGCGCGGACATGGTCAGAAACTTCAACATGGGCGTCGATGGCGGCACCCTGGATGTCTCCGGGGGAGATGGTGGGGAGAGCGGGAGCGGCGTGGGCAATGGCGACCGGGGCGTGGGCTACGGCGTACGGAGCAGCGTGGGCTACTGCGAGACCGGCATGACCGATGAGGCCATGGCCATAGGGCGCTCCGTAGGGAGCTCCCAGCAGACCGGAGGGCGCAGCTGCGGCGCAGGCGAGGATGGCGGCGACAATCTGTGAAAGAATACCGATTAAAACTTCGATTATATCACAACTGATCACTTATCGATATGTCGAATCACATCACTTAAATTTAAATATCTTAGGACAACCAACACATCGTTATCTGATCCCAAACTAGGCAGAGCCTGTACTATGGTAACCAGACAACTGATAAACATACTTATATATTTCTAAATACATACATATTATAGATAAATTACACCCAGACACAGAACAAATGATTGTGCTCATCACACAAAGATTTGTCCTGGGTGGGAATCGAACCCACGACCTCAGTCTTAGCAGTCAGGGTCACTAACCACTAGACTAACAGGCCAGTCAAACAAATCACTGCTCACAACACTAACACAAACACTCTTTTAAAATTCGGCATAATTAATTGCTAAAGCACTAAAGAGTTTTGTAAGTAAGGAGACACAAGTTTCAACCCACCAGAACTCTCATCGTGCACTTCTGTGTTAGACTGCTCGAAGGCTACTGACTGCTCTCGATTGGTCGCCGCGAGTTTTTATACCGTTGCACGTTGCTTGAGGTCGATACGTAAAAAAGTAAGTGGTCTGTATTCAAGGGCGGGCAGGGTGAATTGGAAAGATGACAGAACTTTACACCCTGTTCCTCATACCTCTATAGATATTTTAATAAAGTTACTCGCGTGTGTTGAGTTTAGGTTTTGGGTATATATATGTATACATGTTTATGAACGTTTTCAGTAGTGGCTTGGAATCCAGGAAGTGTAAAGGCAATAGGCTCGATCCTTATTTTTTTTTACAGGAGAATTGTTAATGGTGAAATGAGATTTTAGACACTATACCTTCGTCTTTGAAAGAAAGAAAGAAAAAATCGGGTGTTGCCACGGATACACGTCCGTACAAAAAAAAAGTTGCGGTCGGGGAATCCCTGTGAGGAACAGAGTTTCTTGCACAATACTCACACACACACACACACACACGCCCGTTTAAAAGAGGGGACAGTGAGCGACAAATGAGAATTTAATTAACATTTTGAATACAGAACGATCCAGTATACGTTTTTAAAATCTTTCGTAAAGTTTTCGCCATCTTCGATTTGATTTTGCCTCACTATCGGCTTTAGCATCTTACAAAACTATGGGATCTATTCCCTCCGCATGAACGTGACCTATTGAATTATATATTTTTTACATGTAAATTGTCTATACCTAGACTTTTAATTCTATTCAGTAACTGGACGGTTGAAAAGTTACCAGATTTTGACAAAATAAAGATAGTAACGTAGTGAATACAGAGCGAACTAGTACACGTTTTTAAAAGCTCTTGTAAAGTTGTCGGCGTTTTCGATTTGATTTTGCCTCACTATCCAGCTTTAGCACTCTCGAAAACTATGAGATTTATCACTCCGTATGAACATGATCTAGTATGTTAATTGTCTAGTTCCAAATTAGAAGGAAAAAAAATATCCAGTGTCAAAAATAAATTGTCTTCCGCAGTATATGGTCATCGTCATTCTCCTGCCCTTTTTTTTGGATGGGAAATCATCAAATGACTTCTCCCGCTCTGGGCGGAACGGTGTCAGACTTTTACTGACTAAAACCCACCCTTGTTCCTTCAGTTGCCCATGTGCCAGGGTCACGGTATCTCTTTCGAACAATCTCGCGACCCTGGCAGTTGACGCAATGTCTTTTTCTACCACACTTCTCTGTTAGTCGTCATCGTGGTAGTCACCTCCTTTCTATCCATATCCTCATTCACACAGTCCATCCATCGTTTCTTGGGTCTCCCTCTGCTCTTATACGAGTAGCTATAGACATTCATAATCTAAACTGTCCTCACGACATTTTCCTCATTCCTCCATATCACGTGACCATACCATGGCAACCGATTTCCATACAAATTTTCTGACTTCCTGTAATGTACTCATTTCTTATTCTATCCATTCGTGTAACACCCCAAATTCCTCTTAACATTCTCATCTTAACTGCATGTAATTGCTTTTCATTTATCACTTTTATGGCAAATCATTGTGTATTTAGTATATTTCTGAAATATGTGTTTCTTTGTGCAGTTATTTTTAAAGAAATACGCGATTTGATAATCATGTGAGTTGGTAATTTTAGGCCTGGCCCTAAAATATCTAAAGGATCATTATTAGCTGTCTAGTTTTCAAGTTTAAAACAATTTTGATACGTTCAAATCGTTACGACACCAACAACTTTCGGACCGATATCTCCAACAGAAGTAGAACAAAAACCTTTGCCCTGTGTGATCACACTACCAGGAACGGCTTTCATTTTGACACATCCACAACATTCATTGCGTTATTGACGTTCTCGAGCAGACCAATCTTTCGAACAAATGAAGCAATGGTTTAGCAATCTTTAAAAATGATTTAGATTCTGATGGATGTTTTACGTTGTGTCAATTTATTCGGTGGTAGAATTGCCCAATCTGCATAGAAGTAAATAAAATAATATTCAATAAGTCGTCTGAGAACCTAGTGCGTTAGGTAATTAATCTTTTTAAAAACACTAAACCTTCAAGCGCCACACTTCTTCGAAAGAGCAAAGAAAAAATAAATATAATTATAATGTCCCAATTACATTTCACTTTTAAAACGAAAGACATGGTACATGCTGAACACGATGACGTTGAAAAAAACCTGTACATAATGACCTCAATTTTTGCTGACCTTGAACTCACGATGCGCGGGCGGCGACCTTTTTAGCGAACTTTTGCATTTTTAACATCCGAAGAAAACAGGTGGTGGTCGTGGGGCTTTCGGGACCGGGACCGCGGTCCCGGATTCCACCTAAAATACTGTAAATATTTTGTAGTAATATTTTGGGACCACAAGAAAAATGAAGTTAAAGTACAGTTAACAAAAAAAAAAAAAATTACGAGAAAATAAAAGATATTAATTCATTTTCTCATTCATTTTGTGTGTCAGCTACAAAACGCGTTATGCCTTTGAAGTACCAGGTTGTCATAACTAAGTAGGAGCTTACCAAACACAGGAGTGTCAGCTAGAAATTGCTTTATGCCTTCGAACTACCAGCTGGTCATAACTCGATAGGAACTCACCTAACATGGGTGGATATGTATCAGCCAGAAAACGCTTTATGCCTTCGAAGTACCAGGTAGTTAGTAACTTGGTAGGAGCCTTATAAGTCAGCACATATAAAATATTTGTATAGCTTCAAAATTTTTTGGTTGACCGTACTATCCCAAGACATTTAATTAATTAATATGCCTCTTTATTCTGAATTATTTTTAGTTTTTATAGTTATATAAGTTAAAGTATGTCTCTTAATTCAGCATGCCTCTTGGCAAAGGCCTCCTCTAGCAATTTCCATTGAATTCTGTCACGAGCCACTTTCCTCCAGTTAGGACCCGCTGTAAGTTTGAGCTCATCCTCCCATCTCCTTTTCTGTTTTCCTCTGTTCCGTTTGTTGGTCCTGGGGTACCAATCGCTTACGATTTTACACCATTTCTCTCTTTGGTCTACTTGTGGTGTCAAAATACTAATAAAAATATTTATTTTTATTAAGAGGTGGAATTTGGGACCGCAGTCCCGGTCCCGAAAGCCCCACGACCCACAGGTGATTTCAAGCACATATCAAGAGCCCTCCGTGCCTCGGGCAGCACATCACGCTGTTGGTTCTGGCTGTAATTCGTAGACCGTCACGGACCGTGAAAGTCTTTACGTAAAGTTCAAGGTCGTTAGGAGCCCGAAAGTCTGACCAACCGGAAAGTCTTCTCGTTTATTCAGTAAATAGGATATCGAAATCAATATTATACGTCATATCAAAAAAATTAACCGCCGAAAAAACTGTGAAGCAAAAAATAAGAAGCCTAATTAATTTTGAGTCGGCGTCAAACTAGCAAATGAATGAACTAATTTGGTTTGGTTATTTCTATAAATTTAAGGTAATTTAGTGACTCTTGATCATTGATTGTTGGCGCCGAATAAAAATTACTTAGGCTTCTTATTTTTTGCTTTTTAGTTTTTTCGGCGGTTTAATTTTTTGTTAAAAACTTTTAATTTTATCATTTTTTGTGGCTCTAATCTACTAATTACTAGAAGTTATGCGTGGATAAAAATTAAAAAAAAAAAAATACGTGTCGACTTGAGAACCTCCTCCGTATTTTTTCGTCGGTTAAAAATTAAAAATTAATGAGATAGATTCACCATTTCCTGACTGTCCCTGAAAATAAATTTTGAAACAAACTCGGGGTCAAATTCTTTATTAAAGTCCAACAATCTTAGTCAGATTATGTGACTGAATTAGTGTTTGAAACGGTCTTTCGAGGACATACCCACACAGATTTGAGTGAACTTGTCCAGTCAGTGCAAGCATTTGTTAGTAAGTAGCCTACTATCTTCATAAATTAGGCTACCAAAGGCAATACGCTTTTTTTTAAACCGACTTCCACGTACTCATACAAACTTGGAAATAAAAAGATTTTACCTGTATGTATACCAGCTTCTGCCCGCGACTTCGTCCGCGTCAAATTTTTGTTCCCGTGACCCTTCCCGTCGCATCGAATTGCCTGCCAGTTTTCGTCCATGTTTCGTTGCTGCTTCCTCCTTTTGAACGTAGCGTGATCTTATATAGCCTATAGCCTTCCTCAATAAATAGGCTACCCAACACAAAAAGAATTTTTCAATTTGGACCAGTAGTTCCTGAGATTAGCGCGTTCAATCAAACAAAGAAACACACAAACTCTTCAGCTTTATAATATTGGTATAGATGAGTATAAAATAATTTAAATAGCGGTCAAGACGCACTGCTTGAAGGTCTTACTCTTCAAACATGGCTGACGAAGAGATATCCGGACGAACTTTTCCACGCTGTCTTATCATACTAGATCTTTTAGCCTGCTTCTTTCTAGAAGTAGGATGATAACTCCCAGAAAGATATACTTCTTCACAACTTCTATTGGACTATGAGACTTTTGATGAGGATTAGACACAGTAGACTTGGAATTTATAAATTACTCAAGTTTTGTCTTCATTCGTGCCAAAGACAACCAGCCTACAGGCTTAATTTCATTTATAGGCTGTGCAGCATCTGGTTCTACTGTCCCTGCGACCCTGCCATTATTACGTTGTCATCGGCAAAGCGAAGATTGGAGATGTGCTCTATGTCTAGCTCAGTGTCTCGAAAGTATCAGATAGATAAAGGAATTTTGGGAGTCTCACAGCCCTCTAACACCTCTGCCGTTTTAGTCTGATCTTGGTACTCTAGATCTGAACAGTCATTCGGGCAGGGTCATACAAGCATCTCAACAAATCGATGTCACACCAGTTTAAATTATATCATAGCAGGGAGACTAGAAAACCCGTATTTCGTTGGAATCATTCTCGTGATAGTTGTAGTCCACAACCAAATGGCATATACAGCGGGATTGTACTCTCCAGCTACTGTACGATATGTTGGTGTACTATTGACACGATCAATACCACACAGTCGGTGCTGATGCCTTTTGGAAACCCGGTTACCTGTCACAAATCTCCTGGCCAGACGGTTTGTGACTACTCTCGAGAACAGCTTGCATGTACACGTAGCTGAGAATTAAGATGCGTCAATATTTCTTCAGCAAGATTTTACCATCCTTTTTGAAGAAGAGAATCTCAACACTTCAGTGAATCGGAGATGCTTGGTTCTCTCCGGCCGGGAAACGTTAATGCGGACTTGTCCGTTATGGTTTTAAATGTCGTTCACAATAAAATGTCAGTTTACTTAAAAATGCCACTTAGGATAAGCGGCGGTCAGGGTTCGTTATGTTGTTTTTGTTTTTTTTTTTTTAACTAATACTTATTGATTTTAAAGTTTCTTTCAATTTAACCATTCGATAAATAGGGTATACGCTGATCACCAGCTCTAGTCAAGATATCAATCAAAGGAGACAACATTATATATAATATTACTATTTTTATTTACACATCCTCGCCTCCGTTTGTCTGTATTTTTATATAATTTATTTACAAAATTCAAAACTCACACACAATCATAGTTTACCATGCGCGTGCGCTGAGTCCATGGGCGTAAGCGAGGGGGGCGGCGTGGGCAACACCGTAGGAGGCACCGTGGGCAACACCATAGGCCAGGGGCGCGTGGACCACGGGGGCGGGGTGGGACTGGGAGAGGGACTGGCGAACGACGGTCTGGCTGGAACCGTAGGCTGAAGGCGCGGAGTACGCGAGCGCGGGGCCAACAGCGGCGTAACCATGGGCACCATAGATGGCGGGGGCGGCGGCGACCACGGCACTGTGACCAACCAGCTGCTTAGCGAGCACGGGGGCGACGCCAGCGGCGGCACCGTCCAGCTGAGCCTCAGCGGTCTTCACAGCGTCGACCGCTCGCCAAGAGTGGTCTACAGCGGCGTTGACGGCCTGTCCGTGGAGCTCGGAGGCCTGGTCGTGGTATTCGCGGGCGGCGTCAGATGCGGCGCGGACATAGTCGGAAACTTCAACATGGGCATCGATAGCGGCACCCTGGATGTCTCCGGGGGAGATGGTGGGAAGGGCGGGAGCGGCGTGGGCAATGGCGACCGGGGCGTGGGCAACGGCGTACGGAGCAGCGTGGGCTACTGCGAGACCGGCATGACCGATGAGGCCATGGCCATAGGGTGCTCCGTAGGGAGCTCCCAGCAGACCGGAGGGCGCGGCTGCGGCGCAGGCGAGGACGGCGGCGACAATCTGTGAAAGAATACCGATTAAAACTTCGATTATATCACAACTGATCACTTATCGATATGTCGAATCACATCACTAATCACAACACTGTAACACTCAAACACTAATTTCAAATTTGGAATATTATTAATTGCTAAAGCACTAAAGAGTTTTGTAAGTAAGGAGACACAAGTTTCAACCCACCAGAACTCTCATCGTGCACTTCTGTGTTAGACTGCTCGAAGGCTACTGACTGCTCTCGATTGGTCGCCGCGAGTTTTTATACCGTTGCACGTTGCTTGAGGTCGATACGTAAAAAAAGTAAGTGGTCTGTATTCAAGGGCGGGCAGGGTGAATTGGAAAGATGACAGAACTTTACACCCTGTTCCTCATACCTTTATTGAAATTTTAGTTAGAGAGTTACTCGCCAGTGTTGTCTTCTTAGGTCCTGGGTGTATTTTTACGAACATTTTCATTGGTAGCCCGGAATCTGGATTTGTGATAAGATAAAGGCAATAGGGTCGCCCCTTATTACAGTTGAGTTGTTACTGGTGAAATGAGATATTAGGTAGTATACCCCTCTGTCATTGAAAGAAAGAAAGAAAAAATCGGGGATTGCAACTGAAACACGTGCGTATAAATAAAAAATAAAATACGTTACGGTCGGGGGACCCCCGTGAGGAACGAACTCTCTTATGCTATATTCGCACGCACACATTCGTATTTGAAAGGAGACAGTGTGAAAGACGTGAATTTAATATGCGTTTTGAATATAGATCGGTTTATGTAGAATGCGTTTTTAGAAGCGCTCGAAACGTTGTCGCCTTCTTCGATTCGATTTTGCCTCACTATCGGCTTTAGCACCCTCACCCTCAATGTGTCTCTTTTTTATTAGAGAGAAAGTCACGTGGAGGGGACATGACGATTTTTCGTTACGTGAAGATTTCTATCAGTCTGTTCCTGCCGCTTTAAAGAAGATAGAAAATTCGGTGTATGATAAAATTCTGCGTCCGTATGAACGTGATCTAACCTATAACTTGTCTAGTTTCAAATTGGGAGGCAAAAAAATACCAAATGTCAAAGGTATATTGTAAATGTTAATCTTAATAATTTGTAATGTAACCTTTAATATTGCTCTCAAGATCAGTAATTATTTGATAAGTTTACCTTCCGCAGTGTTCGGAATATTCTTGGAATACGTGTTTTTTCGTGTAGGTACTTTTTATACAGCATTACGCTTTTTATAGTCATAGTGACTAGGATATGTTGGGTCTGGTACTCTGGTCTTAAAGTTTCTAGAGCATCATTTCTCGCAGATACGTTTCAAATTATGACTTACAAATTTTGTACCGCACAAAACGTTAGGACAATTCGAATTTTTGGACCGAAATCTCAAATAGATTGAGAATTAAAAACCTTTGGCCAGAGAAGTAATTGCTTATAAGGTCCCAGTTTGCATTTCACTTGTAAATTTAACGAATTTTAAAGATCAACAAATGACAGCCGGGCCCAACCGCTTAACGTGTTTTCCGAGGCACGGATGGGTCTTGGTATGTTAAGATAATAACCCATCCATGGATCAACCGCGGCAAGCGTAGCTTTAACCTGAGGGGTAATTTATCGGTAGGAATTCGTTTAATATTCATAGTTAAACAACATTCATTGCGTTATTTACGTTGCTGAGCCGACAATTTATTCGAACAAATGACGCAATGGTTTAGGTTTAATCTTCAATCCCATTCAGATTCTGATAAATTGTGCGTTTCGCAATTAGGGTGCTGATCTATCGTCCCGTCTGGTTATTATTTCTTAGCCACATGCCTACTCTTATGCTGTGCCCTACAGGGTCCATAATTATCTAAATCTTATAGATACCACTTCATCATTTTCAACAGAAAGAGGTCCACTGTTGAACATAGGCCTCCCCCAATTTGGGGGGGGTCAGACATCATCGCCACGCTTGGCAGGTGGGTTGGCGATCGCAGTATGGTGGTAAAATGCATAGAGGACGCTGCCGCCCATTCTCTAGTAAGTTCCTTAATCGCGTCTTACGACATCCATGGGAAGATATGGTACCACCTAAGTACACATTATGGTAAAGCAATAAAGATATTGAGTATTGAGTATCCTCATAAAACATAAGAAAAAAAAAAACAAACCAAATGTCTTCAGGAAATCATGGGTTTCTAAAAAAGCAAACGATATCGCAAAAACAGCTTCTTTATTTAAATCATGACGTTTTTTACGTCAAAACAAAACCGTTCTTACTTTCCTTTGAACTTGAACTCTGAAGATGCGCGGGCGCCGACCTCTGCGGGCGATGACCTTGTGACGTAATAAGATGTTCTGTTTAGATGTGTGTGTGATGTGATGCGCATGAGTTTTCTTACGTCTGTGATTGATGATCGTGACGTATGGTATGCTCGATGTTGTAATTTGTTGTTATTATGTCTGTCTGTCAATGTCTTGTTTGATGAGTTGGTATTATGTAATAGTGGTTTTTAAACGTTCTGGGATGAATTATAATAGGATAATGGTCCTGTTCCGAATTGTGCCGAACGTAAAGAACCATCCTATTTCCAGTAGGTATCGAAAAAGGCGACTAAGGAACTTACTAGAACGGGCAGCAGCGTTCTCTATGCATTTTACCACCATATTGCGATCGCTAACCCGCTTGCCAAGCGTGGCGATTATGGCAACCCCACCCCCCATATTGGGGGAGGCCTATGTCCAGCAGTGGAAGTCTTTTAGCTAAAATGATGATGATGAAGCCTCTACATACATACATACAGTCACGCTTTTTTCCCATGGGGGTAGGCAGAAACCACGGAACGCCACCTGCTACGATCTCTACACACTTCTTTTGCCTCGTTTAGGTTCATACAATTGGTCATAAACACACGCCGGTTGCGAGTACTACGCACCTGACCTTTCCGAAGAATATCACCAATAAGGTCCCTATATGTCCTCCTAGGGCGTCCCCTCCCGGTGTTTCCACTCACATCTGCCTTGTAAATACGCCATGTATTTTGTGAGCCGACCTTCATTCATCCTCTCAACATGACCAAACCATCTAAGCATACTTTTTTCAATTTTTGTCACTACATCTTCTTTTAAACCACACCGTTCTCTTATCACATCATTCCTCAGCCTATCATTCATAGTCACACCACACATGCTTCGCAAGGAACGCATTTCCACAGCATTTATTCTACTTTCATGCTTCTTTTGCCACACCCAACATAGAAGCCTCTACATTATACAATATATAGTTTATAGATTTAAACTACTACAAGGACTTTACAAACATTTTGACATGAAATACCTAAGTGATATGCGAGATGGAAATACAGTTCGCCTTACATTAATAGCAACGCAACGTGCCTCTTTACTCTTTGCGGAAACTATTCAGTAAGGCGTTTAAGTTCAGATTGAAATTCAAACAACATTGCGGTGTTTGTAATAGTAGGCGCTTATTTTTTTTTTTACGAACTCTATTTATCCTATAACACAAAGACTTAAACAAGAGTATTCCTTGTATAACTTCGCTGTTAGTGGACATTTTAAGTAAAAAAATGAACGTAATCAAAAAGATCTGCTTTTTTAAATAAGACATGTTTATACAGGATGGCATCTGCGCGCAAATTAACAAAGAATTCGATGCGTGATTCCAAACCCGTAGCGTAGAACATTAACCACGGTAATAAAAAAAAAACTGTTGTTTCATTAGTGTATAGATTTATTCATCTTAGATACTATAAGATAAAGCTGAAGAGTTTGGTTGAAAGAGCTAATCTTAGCAACTACTGCACGCGTAGCATGACCACCATAGAAAGAACTTTTGTCTATTCTTGGTAGAATAGAGATATAATTGTCATGCTACGTCAGCATAAAACGGTACAAATATTTCTGCAATCTTTAATTCTGTGTTTAATCTTTCTACAATCTGCAGTTTTATCTATTCTTCTGTCGACAAAACGCATTTCTACGGTGGTCATGCTACGCGTGCTGGTTCGAATAGAAAACATTATTTTAGTGTTGGATAAACCCTATTTATCGAGAAAGGCCATAGACTATATTACACCACGTTAGGAACTAGGGAAGTACCTAGAGTAGCCCTATTCTTGTATTTTTTGCCATTTCTGTCAGCCCTTAAAACAGGAATGTTACAATACTTCAATTGAAACGGTTATATAACACTTTCTCTGTATCAGATTATAAAGAAACTAGTTCAACCGTCATTAGGATGCTGCGTGTATCTCTGAACATTGCTACCCTACTTACGAATCTGCAAGCATACACACTTAGCGTAATGCACATGCTACTGCAGTTAACTGGTTCATACAGTGTGTCAGTGTTTTATAAACTCACGCAATTTTCCTATGGGGGTAGGCAGAAACTACAGAACGCCACCTGCAACGATCCTTACATACTGCTTTTGCCTCGTTTAAGTTCATTCATCGGGTCTTGCACACACGAAGGTTGCGAGTACTACGCACCTGACCCTTCTGAAGGACATCACCAATAAGGTCACTATATGTTCTCCTAGGGCGTCCCCTTGCGGTGTGTCCAGTGACACCTGCCTTGTAAATACCTTTTGTTAGCCGTCCTTGATTCATCCTCTCAACATGACCACACCATCTAAGCATACCCTTTTCAATTTTAACTGGTGCACTATAAGGAATGAGCGATCTACAGTACATTGCACTAGTTTTCTGCCCTGCCATTCTGCCTATCCATCTCGTAAGTAGGACTAGTTAAGAATTGGTACTTTTTTGTCGTTAAACTGACATAAAAACAGTCTCCCCAAAACGCCCGCCCTTCACCTCTTCCTAGTGCTTTAGCTGGGAAGAAGTAGTGGCGCAACAAACTCCTTAGCAGCACAGCTGTCGGTTAAGTTAGAAGAACTTGATTGTATACAATAGTATGCAAAGTAATAAACATTATGAATCAAAACAATAAATTCTATGCCAGAAGTCAACTAGTACTCTTCATCAATCAACTCAGGCGTAGCCCTCTCCCAGGCTGCGCCACATCACCCTGTGTTCCGCCTTCCGCATCCAGTCTGTCACAGCCACTTTTTTGCGGTCGTGGGGGCGTCCCACACTACGCTTGCCGATACAGGGTTTCAACTCCAGGACTCGTCTGCTCCATCGGCCATCGGTCCTTAGACAAACATGGCCAGTCCACAGCCACTTCAGCTTGCTTACTCTGCAAGCTATGTCGATAACTGGTCTTTTAACTTAACTCCAGGTCTTTTCCGGATATTTTCGTTTCTGATTTCATCCTTCAAAGGAACTCCGAGAACTCTTCAAAATACCAACAAAAACATTGAAAATTATACTCAACCAAAAATAAAAACATAACTTAATGGTGATGGTTCTATTGTGCACCAACTAAACATAATTTAGGCTATTGCTATCTTTTTCTTTCCAATGAAACAAGAAAGTGACGGAAATAAATTTGAGCTTACAAAAGTTGAACTAAGATTTCCTTTGACGCAATTATGACAAACAAAATTCATCATGCTTAAAATCATATCAAATTCAAGGCAATCAAGATGTAATTTACTTTGACAGGTCTACAGCGTCACTTGTCTTTATCTTTCACGGTCTTTTGGTAAGAGATAGCAATACTCTTATTTTAATTAAGGTGGTGAACAAAAGAAATGGCACCATTACTTAAAAAGCCTCCAGGCATAAAGGGCGTGTCCGTCTACATGTGCAATGTTGGATTGTGTTCTCATAGTTGTAACTGGAATTCAAGCGCCTTCCTACGACCTTCACGAATTAATTGGTTCACCAAATGGTATTGAACGACTTAAATAACATACCTAGTACCTATATTAACAGATCTGTGCCTGGAAAAAACGCTAAGCCGGTTGGTCCTAGCTTTTTTTTTGGGTGGGAAATCATCTAATGACTTCTCTCGCTCTGGGCGGAGCGAGAAACATATTCCAATTTAAAAACTATATCAGGTTGGCATTTCCTATCTGAGTTCCCTGAGAAGAAAGGCGGAAACAAACTCAGAGGTCACATTAAAGATCGGACATAATTTTGGTCAGAAGATGTGGATTGGTGTCTGAAATGGTCTAATGGGAGCAATCACTAATTATTTGGTTCAGAAGTATTGAGCCACGCTGAGTAAATATGGTATCCATTTTCCTATTTTTTTTTACTTTTCCTACTTTGGTAACTCCGTGAACGACAGTGGCCTGACTGCAGTTGAGCTTACTTGCTATTTCACGCGTGTTTTAAGTGAGTTAGCTTCGACAAATACACGTAATCGATCAAGATCCAGTTCAGGTGGTCTACTTGACCTCTTCTTATTCTAAACGCTGTAGTCTCCAGAACAAAGTCTAACAAACCACCTCTTGCATTTTGCTGCACTGGGGGCATCGTCACCAAATACAGTCACTATGTTTCAACGTGCTTCTGCCGCGCTATGATCCAAATGGAACTCATATAATAGAGCATATCGTATCTCAATCAAAACTTCATTAATTTTTATATTACTGAAATTGTAGTCCGCTCTCAGATTAACTGTACTGGTACACCGAACTGACCGTACCACCACGATCCGGAAAGTTCTAGAAAAAAACCGGCCAAGTGCGAGTCGGACTCGCGCACCGAGGGTTCCGTACAAACCTGCAGGTCATCATCATCATCATTCGTCATCATCGTCTATGAAATTAAATGTTTTTTTTTTAATTTTTATATTTGAGTTGACTGAATGAAAGGTAAATTGTGGTTTACGATTTATGACGTATTAAAAAAAAACTACTTACTAGATCTCGTTCAAACCAATTTTCGTTGGTAGTTTTCATGGTAATGTACATCATATATTTTTTTTAGTTTTATCATTCCCTTATTTTAGAAGTTACGGGGGGGGGGACACACATTTTACCACTTTGGAAGTGTCTCTCGCGCAAACTATTCAGTTTAGAAAAAAATGATATTAGAAACCTCAATTTCATTTTTAAAGACCTATCCATAGATACCCCACACGTAAGGGTTTGATTAAAATTTTTTTTTTGTGTTTCAGTTCTATGTATGGGGAACCCCAAATATTATTGTTTAAAAAAAAATGATATTAGAAACCTCAATATCATTTTTAAAGACCTATCCATAGATACCCCACACGTATGGGTTTGATGAAAAAAAAATTTTTGAGTTTCAATTCTATGTATGGGGAACCCCAAATATTATTGCTTTTTTTCTATTTTTGTGTGAAAATCTTAATGCGGTTCACTGAATACATCCACTTACCAAGTTTCAATAGCACAGCTCTTATAGTTTCGGAGAAAAGTGGCTGTGACATACTCGGACAGACAGACAGACAGACAGACAGACAGACATGGCGAATCTATAAGGGTTCCGTTTTTTGCCATTTGGCAACGGAACCCTAAAAATTGAGACATTTCCCGAAAATGGCTTAACAATACTTTTGAATAAAGGTAATATATTTTCAAAGGTAAAGTAAACAGTATTCCAGTTTGATTGTTGGCGTAACAATCCAACATGGCGGCCGTAATATCTAGGATATAGTGAGGTTGACTAGGCTAGAACGTAGGTAAGGACGTGAGCAGAATGTGCCAGTAGTTTGAACTTTAGTTTAAGACTATTTTACGAGTACCTATATATTTAGACTTATTGACTACAATTATGTGCGGGTTTGCGTAACCATGTGTAGGAGGTATGTGAGTTTTTGGAACGAATATTTTCGATGCTGATTGCAGTAGGAGAACAATTATAAAAATTGTCACGTAGCGAAAAAGCGTTATGTAATGAAAATGCGTCATGTCCCCTCCGGGCGACTTCTTCCTTACATAGTATAAAACAAAGTCGCTTCCCGCGTCTGTTCGCTTAGATCTTTTAAACTACGCAACGGATTTTAATGCGGTTTTCATCAATAGACAGAGTGATTCAAGAGGAAGGTTTATATGTACGCGGGCGAAGCCGCTGACAATAGCTAGTTTTTTTAATTATAAATAAAAGAAAGAGTGAAAATGAGATAGTTTTCATTGTTTTCGAGGGTACCGCAGCCAATAGTGAGATCCAAGATAGTGATCCAAAACGGCGGACAGCCTTTTTAAAGTTTTCAAGGTTTTCGAGGGTGGTAAGTGCCCTCGAAAACCTTCAAAATGAAAATCCAAAATGCCACAATTTTTCGTCGTGGTTGTCGTTTTCATGGTTTTCGAGGGTGCTGAGGCCGATAGTGTTTTTCTTTACATGTCGATTGCAAGTCCCTTATATCGCGTTTCATGAGAATATTTTAATCACTGTTTTCCACTTTGTGGACGTTTTTGCAGCACGCCCTTGGCAAGCTGTATAGTTCCCGGAGGTAGTTCTAGTGTAGCTAGAAGACTGTGTCAGTATTTAAAAAACATACACAAACATTTGACATATCAAATCTTAGACATGATGGGTGAAAAACAGTCACCAATCCAAGTTTCAAACGTGTTAAATATAACGTAAATAGAACGGTTGGTAAAATTTTTGGCAAGAATCATTTTCATAACCTCTGTTGTAAACTGGACAACCTTTAAAGGGGTCCCAAGACAATAAAAACTTAGGTATAGTCAACAAAGAGACATGCAGTTAAGAAATTAACGCTTTTGTATTATGTAGGTAATGTCCATTGTTGTTGCCACTGGAAAAATAAAAACTTTTTTGACATAAGAAGAATGTATAGTGTTGTCACGTAGGTGACGTACTCAAAGCACGCCGTGCAATGTTCAGATAATAATCTCATCAAACAAGCCTGTACTGTCCTACTGTAGGGTAAAGACCTCCTTGATTTTTTGTATGTATGTTTGTAATAGATAAACACAAAAACTACTGAACCGATTTTAAAAATTCTTGCTCCTATAGAAAGCTACATTATCACCAAGTAACATAGGGTATATTTAATCCCAAAATGATGCACAGTTCTTGTGAGTCACGCGGCCGTAGTCGCGGGCGATTTGCTAGTCCCATATAAAATAAAAACAGATACAGAACTTGACAAGCAAATGACATATCGTTATGGGCGCCTAGAATAAACTACTGCAGAAGTAGTATTCTGTATGTAGGAGCACAGCTTTACAACAAATTGCTTCGGAATGTAAATGATCAAAAATCCATGTATACTTAAAAAAATCTCTAAAGAAACATATTTTAGTAGATTTAAAATTTTAGGCTATCTTCGAGGTTCCTAACCATTTTTGTTGTGTAACCGTCGCGTCGCATATTGTACTCTAATTGTCTAATTAGATATAAAGTTTTTAACCGTCTTCAAAAAAAGGAGGAGGTTATCAATCCGTTTGTATTTTTTTTATGTTTGTTACCTCATTGAGTGCGTGAACCGATTTCGATGATTTTTTTTTTATTTGAAAGCTGTTGCTTCCCGTGTGGTCCCATTTTAATTTGGTTTTATTCGAACAATGGGATCCATGTGAAATCCATATAAGTCTTAAATTTGCATTAAGTATTTGCGCGACAAATGAACGAATAACGCGATTAGATTAGTGCGGGGTATCTACCATAACTAAAAAGTCAAAAATAAAAACTTTTTACAAAAAAATAACAACCGACTTCCTTAAAAAAACACTACATAGTCAAAAATAACTTTAATTTCGGAAGTCGGTGGCTAAAATGTTTTTTTTTTTTTCATATAAGCGAATGCAATTATTTTTGAGAAATAAAGTTCCTAAACCATACTTATGTTGTTGAGTAGACATTTTATTTTTTTCGAAAACATGAAGGAATGAATTAGAAATATACTTGAAAATGATATCACTCAAATAGGGTGCTGATGGGCTGATGGTTGGTTTATTTACCTTTTCAACAGACACTTTTACAACTGACTGTAGGTACTACCTTACGTCATTTTATCTTTACTCTGCACACGTCCTTACTCTGCAGCATTTGCCATTTAGTTTAATTTATATCTATTTAGTTGCCACACTCGAACCGATTTCATAACGAATCTAATTGTTGTGGGAAGGGGCCATTTTGGTATTGAGTACTCCATTTCTTGGTAGAACTTGTTTAGTTGTTATTACTATAATGCATTGCAATGTGGCCCAGTGGAAATGGTCTATACTTGAGAGTTGTAGGTCGCTTTACTTTGTGTAAGTATATTTCATCACTGATCTCAAAACGGTGAAGGAAAACATCGTGAGGAAACCGACATGTCCTATGACCAAAAATTCGAAGACATGTGACATCTACCAACCCGCACTGGGCCCGCGTCGTGGATCACAGCCTAGTCCCTCCTACAGAGAGCCTCCTCTCTGTCCTCCTTTGTCTCAACAGTGGGAATATTATATTTCCAATCTTTGGAGTCGAATATTGGAAATAGTTTGGAATCTGGTTTATTGGTCGATAGGTATTGAAATGACAGACTCGAAGGTGTGCATAACTGAAAAATTAAGAATTTCGAGTTAGTTCCCTTTAGATCTAGGGGTGCGATATGCTGATTATACTTACGATAATGTGAAATGGGTTTGTTATATGTATGAAATCTTAAAGTAATTTAAAAGAGGAGGTATGAAATAGTACCTATAGTGCATCCAAATTTCGCCAGTTATGTTTAAATCCTATGTAATAGGAGGCTAGCTTATTGCCATCAACCTGGGACAAATCCAGACTGCGGGATGGTAATAGAGAAATTTCAGATAAACTAATACTCTTTGTGTATTTTCGCTGTCTGTGGTTTTACCGGGCGATTTTTCAGTTGTGTCTTATATAGGGAATAAGTAAGAGAGATTTTAAGAGCTTAACTAAGTCATTAAAATACCAGTCAAATCAAGGGGTATCGTGTGTGTTACTGGGTTGTCGACGTCAGATATGCAGTCATCTATACTAACATTATAAATCTGAAGAGTTTGTTTGTTTGATTGAAGGCGGTAATCTCAGGAACTGCTGGTCCGAATTGAAAAATTCTTTTTGTGTTGGGTAGCCTATTTATCGAGGAAGGCTATAGGCTATATAACATCAAGCTACAACCAAGAGGAGCGGAGTAGTAATGAAAATTTTTTTCAAAAACGGGGAAAATCGCACGGGTAGGTGATTCGACGCGACGGGAAGGGTCGGGCGAACAAGAAATTTAACGCGGACGAAGTCGCGGGCAGAAGCTAGTTACTTATATAAAGTCGGCACCAAACATGGTTAGGTAAATCTAGACAGATGATGATGACTAATTTATTAAAGAGAATGTTGTTTAAACGTAAAATGTCGGTTTTTAAGTTTATCTTTGCCCTCAAATGGGCCTTGAAAAGCTATACCTTTGTCCTTTTTTAAGATTATTTGTTCCAAGTCCGTTCTAGTTCCATGTGGTGCTGTGGTGTGTGGTGTGGTGGTGACTAGGGGACTTACTAGAGAACTGGCAGCAGCGTTCTCTATGTATTTTACCACCATACTGCGATCGCCAACCCGCCAGCCAAACATGGGAAACCCCCCAAATAGGGAAAGGTCTATGTCCTGCTGTGGACGTCTTTCAGCTGAAATGATGTTCCAAATAGTTTTAGTCATCGATTTTTTAAATTAAAAGCTATTATGTTCTCTAGCATTTAATCTAATACTAAATCCTTCATTACGAATGTTTTAAATCATGACCTTGTTTCCATATTATTTAAATGTTTGACCCTGTTAATATCCTTTGTCCTCACTCTGATATTTTTTCTACGAAATTCCTCTAAGCAAACTGACGTCGTATCTTATAAAAACTATCAAATATGTGCTCGAACGTAGATAATTAATTTAACACGGTAACTTATACAGTAGCGGAAGTCGAAAATAAGTATATAACCTTGACTACCTTTACATAAGTTATAAAAAAGTCAATCACGCATTTAGAATGAGGCGTGGCGACTATAAAAACCTTATTGTGTTATTAAAAAGTTATTATTGACATTATTGGCTGTCAGGAAGTCTTGCCTTTGCCTTTTTATGTTTTATTGGCAAAGATATTAGATTATGCTGCCAATGAGTAATGAATATGTCTTTGTGTATAGGGTTGGGATATAAATCTGTATCAAAATTGTCGATGTTATTTAAGTACTAATAAAAATATTTATAACTTGAGTCATTGAATGTTAGTATGCTAAGGTCGACGGCTTAAAAATTGAACTTGACATTTTGATTTCAATAATAGCTACGATTATCTTGTATTTGTTTTAAATAATCGAAGTAACTACCGATTCGATTTGATCGGTTTTATTGTTCGTGATCATTCGTGATTTGCTAAGTCAATGCTCTTGAGCGTATGGGAAGTAATAAATATGTAGGTATGTATGTAATGTGTCTAGATATAAATCAAAGGAAACAACATAATGTATAAAATTACTATTTCATTTATTCACACATCCTCGCCTCTGTTAGCCTGCATTTTTCATATAATTTATTTACAAAATCCAAAACTTGAGTATTATTTTTTTGGTATCTAAATTTTTATCACAGTTTACCATCCGTGTCCGGTGAGTCCATGAGCGGCGTAAGCGAAGGGGGAGGCGGCGGCGTGGGCAAGACCGTAGGCGGCACCGGCACCGTAGGCGGCACCGTGGGCAACATTGTAGGGGGCAGCGTGGGCAACACCGTAGGAGGCACCGTGGGCTACGGCCAGGGGTGCGTGGACCACGGGGGCGGGGTGGGACTGGGAGAGGGACTGGCTAACGACAGTCTGGCTGGAACCGTAGGCAGCAGGCGCGGAGTACGCGAGTGCGGGGCCAACACCGTGACCGGCGTAACCATGGGCACCATAGACGGTGGGGGCGGCGGCGACCACGGCACCGTGACCAACCAGCTGCTTAGCGAGCACGGGGGCGACGCCAGCGGCGGCACCGTCCAGCTGAGCCTCAGCGGTCTTCACAGCGTCGACCGCTTGCCAAGAGTGGTCTACAGCGGCGTTGACGGCCTGTCCGTGGTGCTCGGAGGCCTGGTCGTGGTATTCGCGGGCGGCGTCTGAGGCGGCGCGGACATGGTCGGAAGCTTCAACATGGGCGTCGATGGCGGCACCCTGGATGTCTCCGGGGGAGATGGTGGGGAGGGCGGGAGCGGCGTGGGCAATGGCGACCGGTGCGTGGGCTACGGCGTACGGGGCAGCGTGGGCTACCGCGAGACCGGCATGACCGATGAGGCCATGGCCATAGGGTGCTCCATAGGGAGCTCCCAGCAGACCGGAGGGCGCGGCTGCGGCGCAGGCGAGGACGGCGGCGACAATCTGTGAAAGAATACCGATTAAAACATCGATTATATCACAAGCGATCCCTATATCGATATGTCGAATCACATCACTAATCACAACACTGTAACACGCAAACACTAATTTTAAATTTGGAATATTATTAATTGCTAAAGCACTAAAGAGTTTTGTAAGTAAGGAGACACAAGTTTCAACCCACCAGAACTCTCATCGTGCACTTCTGTGTTAGACTGCTCGAAGGCTACTGACTGCTCTCGATTGGTCGCCGCGAGTTTTTATACCGTTGCACGTTGCTTGAGCTCTATACGTAAAAAAAGTAAGTGGTCTGTATTCAAGGGCGGGAAGGGTGAATAGGAAGCGCGAAACATTTTTGACTGATAGATTCGTATGTCGAGGAAATGGCCGGCAACTTTTTAAAATTGGAACGACGTAGGTGCATTCGATTTAATTTGAATAATGTCAATACTCCAATTATAATTTAACATGGTAATATTAATATTTAATATCTTTTTTATAAGGTACTGAGATTTTATTAACTCATTTCATTTTTGGAATAGGTAATTCGATATTTAAAATGTCGTTGGTAGTTATTAATTTAATTCTCTGAACTAAATTAGTTATTGAACTAAGCTGAACTTTCAAATGACAGGTAAACCTTTAGATTTGTTATTGAAGTTTATTAACAAATTTTCATAATAATTTTAATATCAACAGATTGCCGTCGTAAATTATATCTACCATACATACTAATTTAATCATATCTACTACGAAGTTTCGGAAATAACAGTTTTGAATGTGCTCTAGAAATGTATTACTCAATAAGAAATAATTTTTCATTCTTTGTTCTAGCGGTTTTGCTTCCGAAATGGCGCGCAATGCAAAATACTGACTCAAAAACTTTTCGTAAACTCAACGAAGCATTTATTACAATTAAACCAATTAATTTTGAACTGTTGGTCACTCAGATAGATAAAAGCTAGTTGCCCATCCCAAAGCATAGTAGGTTCCTGTGGAGAAGAACGGGCAAGAAACTTTATTAATATCATACATCTTTTGTAAAAAGTTGATAGCTACAAGAATAAAAGAACTCTCTTCTCCTTGTCAGCTAACCTATATGACATATTCTGTGCGTTCCATAACGTATATTTTTAATTAAAAGCTTTTATTTAACTTCACTTGTATGTCCTGGAATTTTGCAATCAATATTCCACCCACTTCCACTGAAGTTATCCGGCTGAAATTTGGAACATACGTTTGGTTCTCGTCACAATGTTCGATAAAAGTTTTTTATTAATAAAAAAAAAATGGATAAATTATTTATCATAAATCGTAACCCACTTATTCTTTTCGTTTATAATTATCATTTTATTAAATATATTGCTAATACCTACCTTTTTTGTGTTGGAATTAATTTTTGTGTTTTTATATACATGTTTTCGTAGATAATTCCGCTGTTGCTTTTATTGTGAATGCTGCGTAATAGGCGTACATACTCTTGTATTTTTGTTTTTCTTTTAATTCTTTATATGTACTGCCGTTCGGGTACAATACAAATAAATTGAATTGAAGTATTGCTTTTTGTAACATCAAAATAACAGCTTTTTTTCTAAATGCATACGAAAGTCTTCTAGTAAATAGTACATAAAACAAACAAAACTATTTTGATAGTGATGTCGCTCCTTATGTCACCTACCTATATCAGCCTTTTTATACCGGTAGCACTTTCCAAAATAAAAAAATAAATTACGGATTGGACTTCGATTACCATAACAGAAACACACTTTAACCATAGACAAAAAAAAAACAAACTGTCAAAAGCCATTTCCATAGCGGCTCTGTTTCGTTTGATGTAATGTAACGCCCAATTACTATTTGCATGTTTTTAGTTCATTGCCATGAGTTTTAATTAACACATTTTCTCCACTTAAGATAGGTTGTAATACATCGTTACGGAGCAGCACATATAAAGTATAGGGGGGGGCGGGTATCTAAGTTTTTAATCAAATCAATCCAGGAATGAATAAAAATTAATTCAAGACAGACTATAAAATCATTTTTTTAAAGACTGCTTCTATTTAATTTGTTAATTGCATCCCATCCCATTACAAAAAAAAAAAAAAACAGTTGAAACAGATTACGTCAGCTCCCATAGAAGTCATAGTTTTGATCGAAATCAACTATTAATTAATTTTATAGTTTGAACCATGTGAAAAAAATATTTATGTAAATAATATAGTTAAAAAACAACCTAATTTTTTCGCCGTCATGTTGTTTGAAAACACTACAAAGTGAAAAATAATTTTAATTTCGGAAGTCGGTAGCAAAACTTAAACTTAGATCCTATGACACCGACTTCAGAAATTAAAATTTTTAAGGAAGTCGGTTGTTATTTTTTGTGAAAAAAGTTTTTATTTATAACTTTTTAGTTATGGTATCTACCCCGCACTAATTCCTATACCACTGCTGGCCAGGTGAATAGCAGTTAGCAGACTATTAGAATATCATCACGATAAACAAAATGGGTTAAATTCGTATTATGGAAGCTAACGCAAAAACTACTAAAGCAAATTATTATTATATTATTATTATTTATTTAAAATCGGTTCACCCAGTCAAAAGTTCTGAGTAAACAAACAAAAAAAAATACATTGAAGTCGGTTAAAAACAAAACATTGATTGAATGAAATGTCATTGAAAGACTAAGAAGACGAATGTTATTTACCTATCTTTATTTTGGCGAATCGAAACACAAAATTACCTAATCACTGATGAGAATCTAAGTACACATTCGCGTATGTATTTAAGGTAAAGTTCACGGAACAAGCCTATGATCACGTCCCTCTCTCTCGCTTGGCTAATATCCTGTAATACTGGGCTAAAACCGGTTATTTTAATGTATGTGTTTCTGCCTTTATTTACCAATGTATCTAAATCTGCAGGCAGTGTACTCTAGTCCTTTTAACGGGGTCCTACTTAACGATTTGGTCTTTAAACATCTATCTGTATATACAGGATCAATTTTTATCCAGTGCGCAAACTGTAACCATGACTGTAACTGTTCATAGAAAAATGTAATACAGACGGGGTCAAAATGTATGGAACAGCTGATATTTTTTTGTATAACCGACGAAAATTTTCTACGTTGGGGGGTCTAGAATGATATGCTGAATTCATGGTTACAGTTTGCGCAGTGGATAAAAAATTATCCTGTATAAAATTCAAAGTTCTGAATGACTGACTGACTGACTGACTGATATATTAACGCACAGCTTAAACCGCTGGTCGTAGAGATATGAAATTTGGAGGGTGTGTTCTTTGTTAAGAGTAAGTGTCGACAAAGAAAGGGTTTTTTGTATTTCCATCCCTAAGAGGATGAAATGGGGCTTGAATTTTCTGTGAAACTTTTTATTCTCTGGGTCGATTGATACGCGGACGAAGTCGGCTAGTGTATGTTTAGTATTCTTCCTAAATTGTGTTTAGAGTAGTGTACTAACAACGGGCTTGTGGCTAAGTTATAACAGCCGTCCGGGTCGGCGATCAGGTTAAGCTACGTTGACGAGGTGGGTCTGTGGATGGGTGACTATCAATACATACCAAGACTCTTCCATGCCTCGGAAAGCACGTTAAGCCGTTAGTCCCGGCTGTCATTTGTGAATCTGGGTTGTGGATGCCAGATAGGCAGTTTCTCCATGTAAAATACTAGTATTCAGCTGCATCTGGTTATTTTTTACGTAGTAATAAAATTTTTTTGGAAGTCAGTTGTATTTTTAGTGAATACAGACTTTTAAAAGCAACTTTCCGCTAGAACCGATGCCTGCCAGGGCCGCGAGATTGTTCAAACGAGATACCGTGGCCTTAGCATATGGGTAACTGAAGGAACACGGGTGAGTTTTAGTCAGTAAATGTCTGACAAGCCGTCCCGCTCCGCCTAGAGAAAGTCATGTGATGATTTCCCATCCAAAAAAAAAACTAATACTTTTAAGTACGACCTATTCTTGCACAGATACGACGCACAGATCAAGTGTTCTTATTTGTGTGGTATTTTTGTCACAAAACTAGCTAGAAATGCACTCTGCATCCGGCAATTTTGTTTTTGTTTTTTATTATATAATTACTGTCAGTGTCATAACGCAGATATATGATTTGTATTGTCTTTGGTCCGTAGCCGTGACATCAATGAGCCATAGGTAACATTCTACAACGTTTTTTATCTTGAATACGTGGCTTTTGGCTACCTTGTACGCGTGCATTTTTCTTTTTTTTAACAATTTTTTATTTCATGTTGTGCGTTTTGTTTGTGCAAAATAAACTATTTTTCTTTCTTTCTAAAGTACTGATTGATTTTGTTGATTTTTTGCTGGTTGAGGGCACAAATTACTGATCCCTAGCATAAGATCAGGGCGGGTCTGGTAGGCAGGTCTGTAGTGTATAGATAATCCATCATCATCATCATCATCTCAGCCGAAAGACATAAGCCTCCCCCAATTTGAATTGGTTTGCCAAATCGCCACGCTTGTCACGCAGGTTGGCGATCGCAGTATGTTGGTAAAATGCGTAGAGGACGCTGCTGCCCATTCTCAAGTAAAGTCCCTCATACGACACTCACGGGAAGAAATGTAATGGTGTTATTCTTTGCACCACACGGAACAATCAACATCTGATATTTTTACGTTTTGTTGTTGTTTACATTAATGAGTTATCTAAACGGTAATATTAGTGGTAGTACGCATCTAAATAGCCATTTTAAAAGCGTTAGGCTCATAAAATTACAATAAATGCTAATAATAATGTGTTCCGAGATGAATGAATTAAGTGAAGATTGTGGTGCGTGTGAATGGAAAGATTGTCGAATTGTTGGGAGTATAAAGATCTGTACGCCCGTTTGAAAGAGTTACCGTGGTTCTGGCACGGGTAACTGAAGGAACACGGGTCGGTTTTAGTCAGTAAAAGTCCGGCTCGCACTCCCGCTCCGCCCAGAGCGGGAGACGTCATTAAATGATTTCCCAACCAAAAAAATGGTGTTTCAGTTTCGGGATTCACGAGACAAGTTTTTAAGCTTGCAAGCTTGTAACTCTGGCTTCATGTTAATATAACTAGCTTCATTTATAAGCTATTGGAGCAGTGGTGGCTTAGTGACATCAGCCTGGACTTACGAGTTGCTGGTACCTACTTCTTGAGAAAACGGACATGTCCTAGAACCAAAAATTTAACGACATGTGGACAATCAACCGGTACTGGGCCCGCGTTGTAGATGCTCACTCCTTCACGAAGAAAAGAGGCCTGTGTTCCAGCAGTGCGAACATTTTCGGCTAATTCTGTTAAAGATTTACAATCACACGGTTGTTAATTGTTTTAAACCAAAAAGTCAGTTTAAAATCCTCTAAAAATTAAAACAAATATACGGCGTTTAAGTTAAATAAGAAGTTGTAGGTAATATTTCGGTGTCGTGGTGTGTTCGTTGTCGTGTTGAAACTGCTTAACAGATTTTGTTTAAGGAGCATCGCTAAAATGTTTTCTTTTAAATACAAAATGTGTGTGTCAGCTCCGGGGCATGACTGGAGTTTACTCCTTAAGAACGATGATAAAATATAGAGACGAGTAAACATAACATAACGCATAACGTAACATAACGGAGAAAGTTTGATTTTATGTTTTGATGTTTCGCCATACATTTTCCTACCCTGGGCTTATTTATTAAAATCGATTCTTAAGCATTTAACTCCAAAAATACCGCACGCAAATCGGTTCAGCCGTTTAAGAGCTACGGTGCCACAGACAGATACACATAGAGGTCAAACTTATAACAGGGTCATTTTGCGTCGGGGGTTAAAAACCAAATGGTCAAACGTTTAAAATATATTTTGAATCTAAACCCCTGACTTATATTCTTAGTAAGAGGGTAGCTCCAGGCAATAATACTGATAGACTATTAAATCTAGTTGGATTGAAAGCCACAAACTGGTTATGAAAAGGGTATAAATACTATGTAAAATGTAAAGAATGTGTTGCAATTTTCTATTTCGTCTGTGAATGTAGTTCTATAAATTGGCTTAGTCTGAAGTTGATGCAAGTTAACACTTATTCAAAACTCGCCGGTGTTTTTCTTAGACCACGGTTGGTACTAATCTATACATACATAGACATGATATAATACAAATAAATGAAATTGAGTGTTTTGTATAATAGTGTGTCCGAATAATATTTTTGTCTTTTAACTAAACGCATATGAAAGTATAACATAAACAATTACAACTTTAGTTTACTTTTTGTTTATCTGTCTGTTTGGTCCGGTTAATCTCCGAAACTGATAGACCGATTTTGAAGAGACTGTCACTGGCGATTAGCTAATGTTATGAAGAACTAGAGGAGAGGCCTAGTTATTTTAGAAAAATATTTAGGGTTCTGCGCAGAAAAATTAAAACCCATGAAATCCGATTTGTTTTTAAACACGCGCGCGAATGTAGTCGCGTCCATAGCAAGATTAACATAATACTAATCTTTTAAAGCTGATTGATTTAAAGCAGTAGTATAAGAAGAACGCTGAATATATTAAATCACGCTTGTGTCTGTCTGGAAGGGGATAAATTGGACGTGTTAGTTACTCCGTCAGTTCTGTTGAAGCCTCTTCTGAAATAGGGGGCGGGGGTGGACAGGGAGGGAAATACTAGTACCGGCTGTCTTACATGGATCTTTCTCATTCGCTACGGGTCATCAGAAGCCTAAAAGTCTGGCAACCAGTTATATAAAGGAGTATCGTGTTATCCACAACCCAGTTACTGGGACTGGGTTGTGCACGGCAGAGAGGCCACGGCCATGTAAAAAAATGATATTCAGCTGCATCTGGTAAGATTGGAAACCTTTTTTTTTTTTTTTTTGATCACGAGGTGGAAATCCATTAAGGAAATGATTGGGCCACGGCAAATAAGACTGCTGAAAAAGCACTGCACGAGACAATGCTCTGGTTGTCTAGTAACAGTCTTACGCTAAACATTAGCAAAACTCACTTTGTCACTTTTGGCCTCAGACCATCCCTCCTGCCACCAATAAACTCAATAGTACTCAAAGCGCATATATGCGCTCTCAGTGATCCACATTGCTCATGCCCCTCCGTTTCCCGAGCCCCGGTTGTTAAATATCTAGGCCTACAGGTTGATGCCTGCCTATCTTGGCACTATCACCTTGAGACTCTATCCGCGCGGGTTAGAAAACTTATTTATATCTTCAAAAAACTTAGACTGTCCGCCCACAGGGAAGTTCTAAATATGGCTTACTGTGCTCTTTGTGAGTCCATCTTGACATATTGCATTGCAGCCTGGGGAGGAGCAGCGAAGACTGCGTTTATACAGGTGGAGCGGGCACAAAGAGCGGTAATTAAAGTGCTTCTTGGTAGGCCTTTTAGATTTCCTACGCAACAACTTTATATGGATTACAAAGTTTTAACAGTCCGACAACTATTCATCTACCGCGCACTTATCCGCAAACACTCAAACACACCATTAAACACAAGCCATGCCTCCACAGTAAGAAGAAGACCAGTACCCCCGTGTCCTACAAAAAGCACGAACACGACTTTTGCTAAACGACACTACTCATTCCTAAGCGCCCTCACTTATAACAAATTGAACCCGATTTTGAATATACATTCCCTTAACAAATTTCATTGTAAATCTAAAATTAAAGAATATCTTTTAACTCTTGACTATAGTAAAACAGAAGAACTATTGAAATCGCAATATACATGACCAACAACTATATATACACCCACATAAACTCACTCATACTCACACACACAAATTCACTCACTCATACACACACACACACACACACGAACACACACAAACTCACTCACTCATGCCCACACACACACACACACGCACGCACACTCTCTTACCACATCCTTTTCACACTAGAATTAAAAACATGATTGTATCCCTTAAAAATAAATACTACTTACTTACCTGTAATTTGGTATAATGGACGGATGGATGACCCCTGTAACACAGGTTCCACCTAGCATGGGGGTCATTGATCAAATATCTGTGCACCTGTAAGTCCTAAGCTGCAAATGCTGCGCATAACTACTTTGTAATTTACTTTTAGAAATGATTATTATTATTATTATTATCCTCATGGATGTCCTCCGCCCTGGGGTGGGCGGAGGGGTCTGTCAGACTCTTACTGACTAAAACCACACCGGTGTTCCGTCCCACATCTACGTCGGGGACCACGGGAACCAATATGTCTTCCGCGATCCCCGACTGGTGCCGGCCCGCCTTTGCGGGCCTCCTCACGTTGGGGGGGAGTGAGGTGTTAAATTCCCCCCCATACATCACAGAGAGGCGCGCGTGGAACACTACACGCCACCATCTCGGGTCCGTAGCAATAGGGGGCGACGGATGTCCCCAGATCCGTCGCCCCTGGACCCATTTAGGGGGGCTGGAAGAGGGCGTTTTCCGCCCTCCGCCGACGCCCGGTGCGCCTGCTGCGGGCTGGGTGAGCGGAAGATATCTCCCGCTCCCTTTCCGCAGCCTCCTTCTGCGACATGACTGATTCGCAGAAGGATACCACCGCGTCCCAGGACTCCTCGCTGCCAACCATGGACTCGACCACGGCCGGCAGCGATAGGTCATTGCCTACTTCTGAGACGAGGACACGACGCGGCTCCTCCCAAGCGGCACATTCTGCCAGCGTATGCCGCGCCGTATCCTCCCGGCAGAAGATTGGAAACCTTTTTTTTTTTTTTTTTTTATCACGAGGTGGAAATCCTCATGGATGTCCTCCGCCCTGGGGTGGGCGGAGGGGTCTGTCAGACTCTTACTGACTAAAACCACCCCGGTGTTCCGTCCCACACCTACGTCGGGGACCACGGGAACCAATATGTCTTCCGCGATCCCCGACTGGTGCCGGCCCGCCTTTGCGGGCCTCCTCACGTTAGGGGGGAGTGAGGTGTTAAACTCCCCCCCATACATCACAGAGAGGCGCGCGTGGAACACTACGCGCCACCATCTCGGGTCCGTAGCAATAGGGGGCGACGGATGTCCCCAGATCCGTCGCCCCTGGACCCATTTAGGGGGGCTGGAAGAGGGCGTTGTCCGCCCTCCGCCGACGCCCAGTGCGCCTGCTGCGGGCAGGGTGCGCGGAAGATATCTCCCGCTCCCTTTCCGCAGCCTCCTTCTGCGACATGACTGTTTCGCAAAAGGATACCACCGCGTCCCAGGACCCCTCGCTGCCGACCATCGACTCGACAACGGCCGGCAGCGATAGGTCACTGCCTACTTCTGAGACGAGGACACGACGCGGCTCCTCCCAAGCGGCACATTCTGCCAGCGTATGCCACGCCGTATCCTCCCGGCAGTCGACGCAGTGGTGACACCGGGCGTCCGGCTCCCTGTTTATGCGACACAGGTACTTCCCGAAGCAACCATGCCCCGAGAGCACCTGCGTCGCCCGAAACGACAGGGAGCCGTGCCTCCTCCCGAGCCAGGGCCCGAGTACTGGCCGGACCGCCTCGACGGTGGCGAGGCCGGCGGTAGGGCGTGAAAGCCTGTCCTGCCAGCTCGCCACCAGGGCTGCGCGGAGCTGCGACCGACGAAGCTCCATGTGTCGCTCCGTCAGTCGCTCGCCTCGCTCCCGCGCTTCCTCGCGCCACCGATACAGTGACGCGAGTAAGATTGGAAACCTAACCCAACTTAATTCGGAAAAGACTGGGCAGATATTCTTTTTTTACCAGACTTCTACGATCCAAAAAGCAGGGTTATGCTTTTGACTTGTATGTATGTATATTTATCTGTTCCCTGATAACTTATAAACTATTCATACTAATATTATAAATGGGAAAGTGTGTGTGTCTGTTTGTCCGTCTTTCACGGCAAAACGGAGCGACGAATTGACGTGATTTTTAAGTAGAGATAGTTGAAGGGATGGAGAGTGACATAGGCTTCTTTTTGTCTATTTCTAACCCCCCACTTCCATAAAATGCGGGGTGGAACGCGCTAATATCAGGAAATACTGGTTCAAATTGAAAAATCTTTTTGAGTCGGGTAGTCTATTTATTGAGGAAGGCTATAGGCTATATAACATCACGCTACGATCAATAGGAGCGGAGCAGCAACAAAAAAATGACAATAACTGGCAGGCTGCGATGCCACGGGAAGGGTCACGGGACCAAATATTTGACCCGGTTGAAGTCGCGGGCAGAAACTAGTATATCATAATTTGACAAATGAGGTTTTGTTGGAAGCGTCTTCATTGTCCACTGACATTCGAACGCGGATTCATATGAGAATATTTCCTTATTTCATACTTTTTACTGCATTATTTTTCAGAAATCGGAATTTTTTATTTCGAACATTATTTTTTTTGTAATTGATTTCGAGCGTATTTTCGCCAACATAGAACAAATACAGACACCTTAGTACTATTGAGAATTACATAATGAAAAAACCAAAACAATGCAGTCACTTTGAAATGTAAACCGCCTCACAAAAATTATAGTGCAAGGCATGTCCAAGAACGAAGAAAATGTATGAACATGAGTCATCATTGCATTTGGTTTGCGCTCCACCCATCTACTAGAAAGAACCATGTGACTTCGATACAGAAGTCGGCCAAGGCAACTTCGTATATGGCCTACTTATTATTTTTTTGCGTTCTACAAATTTTCAAAGTCATTACTTACCGTTTTGCAATTATATAATTTGATTAATTAGTGTTGGTATGTGTAAATGTTTTTTGCATTTTTTACTTTTATATGCAAATTAGCTGCGCTACGTGTGTTTTTTTTTTGCATAAGTGGCGAGGCCGTTGGGATATCGGGATTAAAATTTGCCTATGTCCTGATCCAGGTCATGGTCTATCCATGTGCCAAATTATATCTAAATCCGATCAGTCGTTTTAACGTTCGGAACAAAGACATATAATCCTTGCTTGAGACAACTCACACCACTGAGCCTGAAGCTTTAAATTTGTCCCTAAATAATAATCATTCAGAACCAGCTCGTACCTTGCTGTCCTCTACCAGTGATGCCCTAAGCCGAGGTCCTTACCCCCACATGGGGGACCTAATGGCTGCGTCAGCGTACGTTATTCGCGTTGCTGAATTTTGGGCCAAAATAATTTGGAGATCTATTCATCTATACCGGATGACATTTTTTACCGTCTCGACCTTCATATGGTGTGTTGTGTAACTAGAATAGAAGGCAGGAAGGCCTTCAGATTCATCGTAGGTGACTAAAGGAGCGCGGGACGCGGGTGGACAGGGATGCGTGAGCGGCTCGTGCGCCTGCGAAAGATCAATGAGGCCGCCTATCAGCCGGCTTCAAAGGGTAGGACCGCGCTCCGAAATCAATGATACATGCCGCGCATTGAGTAGGGTGCGTATGATTTGAGTTTCGATAGATTTAAATATATTTTTTTTCCAAATTTCTGTTTTTGTTGTTCTAGTACGAAAATGTTACTTTAAATGTGTAGTATTTATTGCTAGATCAATTTAATTACATGTTATTCAAAAATAAAAATAATAAAAATTTCTATGCCAAAAGCTTCTACTCCGTTCACCTATTACCCCCATTTTTTTTCAAGACGCTAAAAAAAGTCACCCAGTATATATTTTAGTATATACTTACAATTAATATTTTTGTTGTGTTATTTTTGTCATGGACACGCTAAGAAAAAGGGGGTGCCCCTAGCGAGTGGTCGCTCTAGCTTTAACTTTTTACGCCTTGAGTGGAGGCTTTAATTTATCGAGATAGTCCGGTTAAGCAGCCTACAACGTCATAGATGGACCTGAGAGAAGACATTCCCAAAAAAAAAAAAGATAAGACTAAGTTTGTCAGCAATTTCGTTCGCCCGTGCATTCTTCCGTTAGAAGTTCTTTCAATAAATGCGGCTACATTTCTTGTCCACATAATAAAGGGATCTTCTGTGCAAACAGCTTTGGACCTTTACTCCAATAGTTTGGGCTGGGCGTTGGTGAATCAGTCAGTGTGTGTGAGTCTGGGACATTTCTTTTTATGTTTTGATGTTCTATGATCTTGCCACGTTCGTTGGTCTCGGCTGTCATTCGGGGATCTTTCACAGTAGTTACGGATCGTCAGAAACCCTAAATTCTGGCAACCAAATTTACCAAGGGGCGTGGTATTACCCAGTAACTGGGTTCTGGAGGTTAGATAAACAGTCACTTCATGTAAAATACAGATATTCAGTTAGATTCAGTTAGACTGAAAGCCAACCCTGCCTTAGCTGCCCCAGATGCCGAGTAAAAAAAAAAATTAAGAAAGAATGCTTAGTGAAAACGTTATAAAAGTGCGGGTGGATGATGTGACGCGATGTTACGCAGTCAGTCAAGGGCCGAAGGAATTTTATAAATAACAAAATAAAAGTATGTACTGGCATTCAGTTGCATTCGGTTAGACTGGAACCTGATCTCAACATAGTTGGGAAAGGGCTAGGCAGGTGATGATCATCAAGGATCAGGGAAATTAAATAGATATTAGTTTTTTTATTCTACTGTGTTTATTAAAATACATATATTTAAAGCCATGTCAGAACACCTTTTTGTTCTATCTATGCCACGCGTTGACGTCTTTTGTTTGCCAAACGATCGACAACACAAACATACACATACGTACATAAACTCATGCCTTTTAAGCCATGGGGGTAACAGAATGCCAACTGCTATGATCCTTAAATACTCCTTTTGCTTCGATTATGTTCATACATGTGGTCATACTGGTGCGCAGTACCAGGCGTCCCCTTCTGGCGTGTCCAATCACATCTGCCTTGGAAATACCTTTTGTCACACAAAAATCTATATTGTTATTTTGTCCTTAGATACCAGTCAACTACAAAAGTTGATTAGGCCCAAAAATATGCCAAAGACATGACTAGTAATGCTTATATTAACTAGCATTGATAACTTTCTCCTACAATTGTGCCTTTCGAATTTGAGCCTAAATCTAGATTGGGTAATTATAATTAGAGTGGCCATCATGTTGTAATTAATATTCACCTAATCTGATTAAATAAAAAACATTTTGAATCGAATCAAGCATTTGAAACACAGTTCCGTACACATTTTCTGTTGCTTAGTTAATGGGAACTTTTAGTTAGAAATTATAAGTTGTAATGTCTTAGGTAGAAGAACTTCTTCTCTATCGGCACGAACTAACAAATGATTTTATTTTTGTAAGTAAGTTTGTGCAAATATTTTTACACGTCAATTCTATTTTATAAACTATATGAGGTCGGCGTTTCCTATCTTACTTCTCTGAGAAGAAAGGCCGAAACAAACTCAGAGGTCACAGTCTCTTTTAAAGTCCAGACATAATTTCGGTCACATCATGTAAAAACCAAAAAGATTGGTCCGATATGGTCTTTTGAGGAAAGAGCCACACAGATTGAGTGGAGTCAGTGCACGCATTTGTCAGTAATCATACAGCGCAACTCACACATTGAGGAGCTCAACAAAGAAAGGAAATTTGGTCATGACCGACTGTCCAAGTGCGCTTCATCATCATCATCATCATTTCAGCCGTAAGACGTCCACTGCTGGACTTAGGCCTCCCCCAATTTGGGGGGCTTTGCCATAATCGCCACGCTTGGCAGGCGGGTTGGCGATCGCAGTATGGTGGTAAAATGCATAGAGAACGCTGCTGCCCATTCTCTAGTAAGTCCCTTAGTCGCCTTTTACGACACCCACGGGAAGAAATGGGGTGGTGTTATTCTTTACGTCCGGCACCACACGGTACAACACGTGCGCTTCCCATGGCTGAAATGATGAAAATGATGAAAGTAGGTACATTTTGGAGACGTCAAAAACAGGGTTTTTTTTATTACACTACGGAACCCAAATAAAAAGGCGTGCTATATCGATCCTTATCCATTTGATCTAAATTGAACATTTGAATTATTATTTTTATGCCGTAATGAGCACTAACTTTCTAAACATTGCAATAGTTTTATATAAAATTAAAATACGTCCATTTTGATTTTAATTAGTAAGTGTTAATATAATTTTGAACGATATGGAATTTTGAATTTCAATGAGCGTTGAGTTAAGTAATTCATACAACTCGTAGTTAAATTTAATTAAATAAGTAGCGGTTTAAATCTATACTAATATTATAAAGCTGAAGAGTTTGTTTGTTTGAACGCGCTAATTTTAGGAACTACTGGTCCGAATTGAAAAATTCTTTTTGTGTTGGGTAGTCTATTTATCGAGGAAGGCTATAGGCTATATAACATCACGCTACAACCAAGAAGAGCGGAGCAGTAATGAAAAATGTTGCAAAAACGGGGCAAATCGCACGGGTAGGCGATTCGACGCGACGGGAAGGGTCGGGGGAACACGAAATTTAACGCGGACGAAGTAGCGGGTAGAAGCTAGTACTACATATACACGTTCCGTGTGGTGTCGGACGTAAAGAATGGCACTATCTCATTTCTTCCCGTGGGTGTCGTAAAATGCGAATAAGGGACTTACTAGAGAATGGACAGCAGCGTTCTCTATGCATTTATAACCATACTCAAATCAAATCAAATCAAAAGTCATTTATTCAAATTAGGCTGAGGATCAGCACTTTTCCAACGTCAAAATTACAAAAGACAGTCCCCCCAAAACGCCCACCCGTCGCGCACTTCCTAGTGCTTTAGGTGGGAAGAAGAAGTGGCCAACAAACTCCCCAGCAGCACAGCTGTCTGTCCAGTTAGAAGAACTTGATTCTAAACAATGGTATATAGTAAAACATTAAGAGACACAAATTAAATTAAATGATTTGCTATATGCCAGCTAGCCAACCCAATATACCAACAAATAAAATGAAAACTATACTCAAGCATAAGCAAAAAAAATATGTATATAGAAACATGGCTGCAAAAATAAAAAACTGGCATAAAGGGCGTGACAGCTTACATATGCAATGCTGAATGTTCACATAGCTCGTTCGTCAACCCGCCTATCAAGCGTGGCGATTACGGCACAACCCCACCTTTTGGGGGAGGCCTATATCCAGCAGTGGACGTCTTTCGGCTAGTGTTGCAAAGGACTCAAGTCTTAGAGTCGTAATTTTAAAGACTCGACTCAATTATGCAAGAGTCAGTGCGCTCCAAAGGCTCGGAGTCTAAAGTCACGCCGAGCTCGAGTCCTTTAACAGCCACTCGAGTCTTAAAAAGAACTCGAGTCTTAGAAAAGGACTCAAGTCTTAAAATGAATTCGAGTCTTTGAATAACTCGTCAGATTTTTTTGTACGCATAATTACATCTTATCCACTAATTTGTACTTATCACTTTCTATTCGAGTCTTTTCGAATGATGAGCTACAAGTCTCCTATTCATGCTCCGAGTTTTTCTTAAAGACTCGAGTTTATTTTAAGACTTGAGTTCTATTTAAGACTCGAGTCCTTTTTAAGACTCGAGTGCTTGACTCTAGACTTCGAGCCTTTTGAGCACACTGAGTATCGCATAATTGGTCGAGTCTTTAAAATTACGACTCGAGGACTCGAGTCCTTTGCAACACTACTTTCGGCTGAAATAATGATGGTGTGAAGTTTCGAGAATAAAAATTAAACCGCCGAAAAAACAGAAAAGCAAAAAATAATAAACCTTAAAATTATGAGTCGGCGCTTTGAGTGATCTTTGTTCATTGATTTTTCAGCGCTGACTCAAAATTTTAAGGTTTATTATTTTTTGCTTTTCTGTTTTTTTCGGCGGTTTAATTTTTTGTTAAAAAGTTTTTATTTTGTAATTTTTGTGGCTTTAATGTACTACTAATACTTGGCAAGGTATACCCTATTCAATAAACAAAGAATGATCAAAATCGGACTACTCTGTACAAAGTTATGCGTGGTTATACATTACAATCAATGAGTTAACAATCAATCATCCCCTGTTTTCCGACCCTTAGGGTTTGATTTTGTTTTCCAAATTTATATGGGACCACCCTCGGAGTATACCCTTTCCAATAAAAAAAAGAATTATCACAATCGGACTACTATGTAAAAAGTTATGCGTCATACATAAAAAAACAAAAAAAAAAATATACGCGTCGAATTGATAACCTCCTCCGTTTTTTTTCGCCGGTTAAAAATATCAGGACACTTTATTTGTCCTATTGCTTATAAAACATTATGCATGATGATGAAATAACACCTATCATAATTTAGGATATCAACTCAAATGATAATAGCATTAAGCTTCTATTTGACTTGTAAACCGCAACAAGATATACCATGACTAATACTTAAACAACATGAAGTAAACAAAGTATATGTTAATATGTGTGGGTTTTTGTTACTGAAGAAAGAGATTTGCAGAAGGCCCACTTGATTTTTTGGCATACTTTTAATAGTGAATATGGAATTAAAAGAGCCTGTACAATTAACGTTAATAACTTTTCTGGAAAACTAAACTTCTTACTTTGGTATGAACTTTATCATATAGCTCATGGTTTGTGATAAATGCGTCGGTCGACCGGTCGACTCAATCTGTGTGGTTCTTTCCTCAAAAGATAATTTCAGACACCAAAGTACAAGGTCTTTACATAACCAAGATTATGTCTGGACTCAAAAAGATTTAAGTTAAGAATTGTTACGGCCTTTCTTCTCAGAGTAGTCAGATAGAGAACGCTGCCCGCGTGGAGATCGAAAATTAACACCCACGCCGTACGTTAATCCAGCATGCGTTGCATGACCACCGTAGAAAGGGGTTTTGTTGACGGAAGAATAGACAAAATTACAGATTGTAGAAAGATTAAAGACAGAATTAAAGATTATAGAAATTTTTGTACCGTTTTATGCTGGCGCAGCATGACAATTCTATCTCTATTCTACCAAGAATAGACAAAGTTCTTTCTATAGTGGTTCTGCTACGCGTGCAGGTCATAAACTATATGTGAGCCAAATTTCATATATTTCCGTTTAGCCGTTTTTGCGTGTTTGAGTACCAAACATCCAACATCCAAAATGTCACATTTATATTAGAAAAATGACTGACTAAGCTGATTAGCGGACTAGTAACAGTAGGCCGTATGTAACACACGACTGCATATCAAGCTATACATTTCCAGTTTCAGCTGACCTCCCATTGTATAGGTTTTTCGTATATTGGGAAGTCAGTTTATATTGGAAATGTAAAGCTTGATTGGTCGCCGTGCATACTTTTACCATGTTATTTTTTGCGTACTTTTGTTTTTTTTTGCGCCTCCTGAACGCTCTTTAATTTACCTTGACTGTTAAACTTCTGAGCGTCATTTAACTTAGGGCCCACAGAATGGCTTGTAACTCCTAGTTGTAAAGTCAGAGGAAATGCGTCATTACATCGGTACAAGGGCCAACCACCTGTCACTGACATTATGGGAGCTACTTGTGTTTAAGTAAAGTACAGGAGTTCGCAGAGTGCGTTGTGATACAAATTCAAGTTTGGATTTTTTGTGCAATTAATGCTTTCCGTGCTCGTCCGTCTGGTACCCAACGTAAAGAATTAAACCAAATAGAAACCAAACGGCTAGCGGTTTATACCTACACTAGCATCTACCCGCGACTTCGTCCGTGTTAAATTTCTTGTGCCCCCGACCCTTCCCGTCGCGTAGGCTCGCTTGCCCGTGCGATTTTCCCCGTTTTTGCAACATTTTTCATTACTGCTCCGCTCCTCTTGATTCTAGCGTGATGTTATATAGCCTATAGCCTTCCTCGATAAATAAGCTACCCAACACAAAAATATTTTTTCAATTCGAACCAGTAGTTCCTGAGATTAACGCGTTCAATCAATCAAACAAACAAACTCTTCAGCTTTATAATATTAGTATAGATAAACACGTTCATGTACGAATACCGTGTGGTACCGGACGTAAAGAATAGTATGATCCCCTTTCTTCCCGTGTGTGTCGTAAGAGGCGACTAAGGGACTTACTTGAGAATGGGCAGCAGCGTTCTCTATGCTTTTTACCACCATACTGCGATCGCCAACCCCCCTGCCAAGCGTGGCGATTATGGCAATGTGCCTCAAATTGGGGGAGCACTGTGTGCAGCAGTGGACGTCTCACAGTGAAAATGTTGATGTTTAATGTTGTGGCTCCTGGCTAAATAATAACAACCGCACTGTCGATCGAAGGTTAAGCTACACTTGCCGAGGTCAGTTCATGGATGGGTGACCATCCACTATATATCAAGACCTCATCGTGCCTCGAATATACTGTCAAAGATCTAAGAATGTCAGAAACCTGAAACTCCCAGACCCGTAACGACTGTCGAAGATTTACGAAAGACAGCCGGGACCAACGGCTTTACGTGCTTTCCGAGGCACGGAAGGGTCTTGGTATGTAAAGATGGTCACCCTTCCACGGACCAACCGCGGCAAGCGTAGCTTAACCTGAACGATCGACCCGTGCGGCTGTTGTAACTTAGCCACAGGGCCTTCTTGTACCAAAGTATCTTAGGATAATTAATAGTTAAATTATCGCACCGATCAGGTACAGGTCCAACGGGTTAACGTGCTCACCTAGACATGGGGTTATCACACCGCCAACTTCAAAATTCCGGGTTTATTACTGGGAAATTTGTAATGGAAAACCCAAAAACACTTAGCCAGGCTTGGTCCTTGACATTCGTTTTGTATATCAATAAAAATACTATGTCAATATACGATACTAATGTCAACATTAGTATTTTTAGTTGACATAGTCTTTTTATAGCAAATAGTTAGACTAAGTCAATATAGTCAGTGCAATGTAATCAGTCTGTGTGTCGACCACTTGTTTGTCTATTCGCCCACAACGGGCGAATGAACACTTTCAAATAATATTGAATTTTTGGTAGGCGATTCCCACGAAGCTTAATTATTTGTGGGCGAATTGACAATTTCAGAAATAAGTATTAGGCAATTGGCACGTTTTACATTTTGTGTGCCAATATGGAGAAAAAAAAATGTATTTGTCTTCTTCTTTCTCTTTCTTTGCATAGTATAAAACAAAGTCGCTTCCCGCGTCTGTTCGCTTAGATCTTTTAAACTCTGTGCGGTTTCCACCAATGGACAGATTGATTCAAGAGGAAGGTTTACGCGGGCAAAGCTAGTACTAGATAATAGGACAAAGTAATGTTATTACTTTGCCGCATAAAATTCAGAACGTGCCAATTGCCTAATACGCATTTCTGGAATT
The DNA here is from genome assembly GCA_947507805.1 of Aporophyla nigra. NCBI lineage: Eukaryota > Metazoa > Arthropoda > Insecta > Lepidoptera > Noctuidae > Aporophyla > Aporophyla nigra. Next base: position 4,278,568 of record OX382320.1, read on the forward strand.
GTCAATTCACCCACAAATAAGTGAACTTCGTGTGAATTTCCAACAAAAATAATATATGATTTAAAAGTTTCGATTCACCTTTTTTTGGGCGAGTGAATTTGTGCGAATCGACTAATATGCCACGTCAACATGCAATACATTGACATTTTTATCTAAACTAATATATTTAATAGCTGAAGAGGCTTGGTTTTTCCGTTTGAACGCGCGAATTTCTGGAACTACTTATCGGTCGGATATATAAATAGTTTTATTTTTTGCACTTGTTCGCATAATTCTTGGGAAAAGTAAAAGACAACATCACACTGCGTTCATTCACAAAAAAAAACTTTTTAGTTAAAAACAACTGACTTCCGAAAACACTAAAGAGTGAAAAATAACTATAATTTCGAAAGTAGGTGTCAATAAATCTGTATTTAAGGGTTTTGCCAACGACTTCCGAAGTAATTTTTCACTTTGTAATGTTTTTTTTTTTTTTTTTTTGTAAATCGATTGTTTTTATTAACTTAAAAGTTTTAAGAAACAGACGAATTGAAAACCTCAAAAATACAAATACAAATGTTTTTATTTCTTGAACATAGGTAGGTTAGGTACAGATGTTGTAATTATTAAGGAACGCTATGTCTAGCCGTTATCGGCGTACATATATTAAGATGCTACTAACATGATGATTATAATAAATTATCAAACAATTATCACTCATTATTAAACAATTATTATCAATACAATAAAACATTCCAATTAAAATATAATAATAATAAATTCTAGTATAAAATGTCAAATCAATAAACAGTAAAAATAAAGTAGTTATAATATGTCATAGTTCTAGTTTAAAATGTCAAATAAATAATAAAAATAGGAAATGTAATTATAATGTGTCAATTAGGTATTGGTTCACCGTATAATAAGTTTTTTCATACATTAATTTCAGTAAAGCCTTTTTAAAATCGTGTATGTTATTTATTTCTTTAATACGCCTAGGGATTTTATTATAGACCTTAGGTGCCATTCCTAAAAAAACTTTTTGAATAAAGCGCAGTGTTGTGTGGCTTAGCGCATATCTCTCTATCTCTCTACCTCCTCCTTCGTGAAGTCGGTTAATAATCTTTATAGCTTATGCTACATTTATTAAAAGTCTCGCTAACAATACTTCGTGAAGTGAGTTTGAAATCATCATCATCATCACCATTTCAGCCGAAAGACGTCCACTGCTGGACATAGGCCTCCCCCAATTGGTTGGGTTGGCGATCGCAGTATGGTGGTAAAATGCTCAGAGAACGCTGCTGCCCATTCTCTAGTAAGTCCCTTAGTACTTCCCTTCTACGACACCCACGGGAAGAAATGGGATGGTGCTATTATTTGGAAGTGAGCTGACATAAATATTGTCAATCCCTAGTGTCAGGTGGATTGACAGCTCCTTTCACCTAAGTTTTCTCACTGAAACTTTTCAGATTAAGCCCTCAAATCAGTAAAAGTTTGACACGCCCTCCCGCCAGAGCGGGAGAAGTCATTTGATGATTTCCAATCCAAAAAAAAAATAGCCCTCAAATCTACCAAACCGAATAAACCTTAATACCATTTGGGTAAACAGTACACGGAAGCTAAAGAACAGGGCTTGGTACGAAGTTGAGAAAGGCCTGTGATTCATAGGCCTCTCTGAAGTTGCCACATTTTATTAATCAGGTTGCCTACCCGGAACCTTTATATGGGCTGTTGTGCAGGTGAATATATATTTGGTGCTTACCTTCTACTCAAGAATATGAGGCATCTGTATTGGTCGTGAAAAAAATTGTTTGCTTGAACATAAAGGATTTATTTTAACCAGTACGATTTTTTTGATGTGGTCATCATTTCTGCCGTAAGACGTCCACTGCTGGACTTAGTCCTCCCCCAATTTGGGGGGCTTTGCCATAATCGCCACGCTTGGCAGGCGGGTTGGCGATCGCAGTAAGGTGGTAAAATGCATAGAGAACGCTGCTGCCCATTCTCTAGTAAGTCCCTTAGTCGCCTTCTACGACACCCACGGGAAGAAATAGGGTGGTGTTATGCTTTACGGCCGGCACCACACGGCACCAGTATCAGTACAACACATTTCAACTATTTTTTCAATACTTTTGTTTTAAATTTTTATCCGACCTGAAATCAGTAAACTGTTGACAACCTACATATTTCGTAATATGATATCGACAATAGGAATAGGTCAGTAACCGCGCGCTAGGTGCTTCGAACTTCTTAGAATTTTGACCGATCGAACGGCTGGTAGGTACTTGTAGCTACGCACAGTCGTTCACCTTCGCCGCCGCGCCGGCGCCGCTAAAAACCAGTTTCAAAATAAACATATTTCGTTAACGATAACTTAATTTTTTTGTACTAAGATATTTCAAAATACAAATTGCATAGTTATTATAACTCGTTTAATTTGTTAAAATTTGCGCACTGGTTAAAAACTTATCTCGTATAGTGACCTTCATGGTGAAGTTCTTCAGAAAGGTCAACTGCGTAATACTGGTAACCCGTTTGAGCGTAGTACCAGATGTATGAACCTAAACGAAGCAAAAGCAGTATGTAAGGATCGTAGCAGGTGGCGTTCTATAGTTTCTGCCTACCCTCTTGGGAAAACGGTGAGAGTTTTATATTTATTTAGGTATATGTTAATTTCTTGCATTATATATGTATAAGTATATTTTAGTTTAAGACTTCGCATATTCATATTTTCTCTTCTTGTTTTCACACACTATTGTCTACATTTCTTTTTCATTTCTCCTTTCGCAGGTCTGCTAGAAGAAATTTCTTAAGAAATAAGCAGTACCTTTGTACTCAATTCTATTACTATGCCTTATGACTCTGTATTTTACTGTGTGTACATAAATAATAAAATAAATAAATCAAGCTACCCGGAACTGTCAAATTTTCCCATTCAATCTTGAAATTAATACTTTGGCGTTAATGTTGAAAATCTATTAAAGACATTTGACAGATTGTAGTAGCTTTAAGTACTGGCGTCTGTACATATAATATTCTGTAAATAGAATATCGGAATTACTTTTATATGTCACTAGCTGACCCGACAGACGTTGTACTGTCTCTTTGATGATATTTAGAAATCAAACGAACTTACCAAGTGAAGTTCGATGTTAATTGTGTGAAGGTGTTGGTCCAAGACGTCCTATAATTCTTGACTTGTAGTAGACCATCGTGTCGCCCTACACCACGTATATTTGAAGCTAAGTTAAAAAATGAAACGCTTCTTACGTAGACTGGAACGCGCCCAAACTCATCTGTCATTTAGTTTGAAGTTCCTATTTCACGACCTGTAACTTAGGGTACTCATGCACTAGCATTAGGGTTCGGGTGGGAGTCTTGGACGTCTTGGACCAACACCTTCACACAATTAACATCGAACTTCACTTGGTAAGTTCGTTTGATTTCTAATTGTGTTTCTGTGTTGGTCCAAGACGTCCTATAATTCTTGACTTGTAGGATGTTCAAAGGGTCGTGAAATACAACAAATAATTTCTTTTTTATATAGTGTATTAATAAAAATCAATAAAGTTTGAATTAATCATTCAAACAGAAACAACAAAACACTCATTAATGAGTAACAATTAAAACTTAGTTTTTTTTTTTTTTTTTTGATAACAATCAACTAATCAATCAATCTTAATTAAAACTAAAATTGAGATTCATATAATCGTTAACGGATAACGTTAAGCACTTGAATTAAAAATAGTTTCTGCGAATAAAGTTTCTGATTGTACAATAGGTCTGTTGTAGAACCTGGCAAACACTGAAGAGGTTTCACCCCAACCTGCCGTTTTTCGAATGATATCTAGGTTGACTCCTAGAGCTTTTGCCTTCGATGAAGATGCATGTCGCGTGCTATGTGCTGTGAACATGTCGGTGTCTATGCCGCTCTTGCTCATCATATCTTTGATCCAACGGCTTACAGTTTGTGATCCTATAACTTTATATGGTTTTTTGAAACTTAAAAGAAGCCGTCCTGAATTACTGGGTCGTAATTTTCCAGTTATTTTGATGTAGTCAACTAGTGACTGCGCAGGGCAGATTTCGGGCCTTTCGACAAAAAATGGAATGATTAGGGCAGGTTGAGTTGCACCTACTCGAGATGTTTTAATGAGATCAGTAATTTTTATGATAATTTTTTCTTTACAAAATTTAATATTTTCTAATCTAATCAGACTTAAGGTTTGGACCCTGTGTGCAGTTATTAAAGCTAAAATAGTTACTAATTTTTTTGATAACATTTCCAATGAAATTTTATTATTAGGATATAAATTACTTAAGTAATTCAACACAGTGTTGGTATCCCAGGTAACATCGTACTTTGGGTTATTTGGTCTTAGCCGAAAGACTCCTTTAAAGAACCTTTTCATTAGCTCGTTGGTACCAACTTGTGGACCTACTAATAGCGAAATTGCAGATCGACATGAGTATTTTGGTTAAAAACTTTAATATATCTGGGATGCCAGCACTGTAACAATCTATTGAATTATCTAAACAATAAGTCCACCATGATTTTAAACATGTGTTATACTGTGACACAGTATTATCTGCTAAGGAAGCTAGCATGACGTCAATTGACATATCAGGAACACCTCGGCTCTCTAGAGCTTTCCTGATAAGACCCCTGCAACCAGGGTAAGCCGCTCGTGAAGAGGATGCGGCCTGCTGTTGATAGAAGTTAATAATGACTTATTAGGTTGGAAATAGATTGACTCTGAAGATAGTAATTTTTGGTATAGAGGATACCAAGGTTGGGTGGGCCAATGGGGTGCAACAACAATACCAGTAGCCTCGTCATTAACAATTTTCCGGAGAGTTTTTAGTAACATTGAAAATGGTGGAAAGGCATAAAAAAAATACTGAGACCATGAAACGGTAAAAGCGTCTACAGCATAAGCTTCTGGATCTCTGTGCCAAGATATAAACTTGTTACATTTTGTATTGGCTCTAGAGGCAAATAAGTCTATATTGGGTCTGCCAAAAGCTGTAATTATCTGCTGAAATGCATAGTCTGCTAATTCAAATTCTATGTTAGCTTGAGTCTTTCTAGATTCTGCATCTGCTATAAAGTTGTCTTTTGACTGGATATAAGAAGCAAATACAAAAATGTTCCTAGACTCACACCATTGCCAAATGTCCCTTGCCAGTGTATTGAGATGATTGAACTGTACTCCTCCCATACGATTTATGTATGATATAGCCGTTGTGTTGTCTATTCGGAGTAGTATTTGACAATCCCTGAGGTTAGTTGCATAAGTTTTTAGTCCAATAAAAGAAGCAAGGAGTTCTAAGTAATTAATGTGTTTCTTAGACTCTTCAATTGACCATGAGCCTCCCAAAGAGGCACGCAACACCCCAACCCGTTAAAGACGAATCTGAAAAAATTTCTAATGCATAGCAGTCTGACCGAATGTTGTTACTAGGTGCTTTTAAGTTTTTAAACCACCAATCAAAATCTGATTTTAAATAGCTGGGTAATTTCATAGTTTTATTGTAATTTTCATTATTATTAAGCAAACTCAGGTATTTGAGTCTTTCAAAAGCTTTGGTATATACCCAGCCATATTTAACAGCGGGGCAAATGGAAGTGAGTAATCCTAACAAATGGGCAAACTCTCTTATTTTGCAGTTTTTCTTATTATAAAAAAAAAATAATTCTTGCCGAATCTTTAAGCTTTTTTCAGGTGGTAATTCTATTGTCAAGTCTAGTGAATTTAACACAAAACCTAAAAAAATGCATTTTTGTTGGGGTGAAAGTATACACTTGTCATAATTAATTGTAAACCCTAGGTATTCTAAAAAGCTACACACTTTTTTAATACCATCTTTTGCCTCTAACATGTTGTCAAAAATTAAAAGTATATCATCGAGATAAACAGAACACAAAATTCCTTGAGACCGGAGGTGTTCTATGACAGGTTTCATAATTTTTGTGAAAACATATGGCGCTGTGCAGAGACCAAACGGTAATACATTAAACTCATATAGCTTATCCTGCCATTGAAAACGGAGGTACTTTCTATAGTGCTCATGTATCTGCACAGAGTAGTATGCCTCTTTAAGATCGATTTTTGCCATTAGGGAACCAGCTGAAAGTAATTTTGTGGCAGTTCTGATGTCTTCAAGTTTGAAATGGGATGTACTCATAAACTTATTGAGCTTCTTTAAGTTTAAAATGAATCTTTTTTCACCATTAGGTTTTGGGGCCAAAAAAATATGTGAAAGAAACTGATTATTACATGGCTCACATTCCCTTATAGCCTTTATGGTAATAAGATGGGATATTGATTGTTGCATTTCTTGGGCCTCTTTACCTTTTAATTTATTTGCTGGTGCAAGTGTTTGAGTAGGTATATTTAAAAATGGCAATTTGTAACCTGCAACCCAGGACAAAACAGTCATATCTTTGGTAATGGCTAACCAGTTATTATAGTGAGATGAAAGGAGTTTTACCTCTAAGTTTTTCTGTGTGGTGGGCCACTTCTCTGCTGAGGAGCTGGCCACCGCTGTGGAGCTGGCCACCGCTGAGATGCTGGCCACCTCTGAGCTGTTGGTCGAGGCCTGGGGTTGTGCTGCTTGCCCGCGCTCGGTGTGTGGTGATGTTGATACTTCCGAGGCGGGCCCCGTGAGTTTAAATTAGTTGGATTTGCTTGTTTTTTTGATGATTGTGGTTGATTATATTTGATTTCTGATCCAGTCTTGTTAATAGCTTTTCCAGCTTTTAAATCCTCATGAAGGTTTTCACCGAATATGTATTTTCCCACTTTTGTTTGAGTAACAATATCCTTTGTATCTTTATTGAGTGCAAATTGTAAAAGGTATCTGCGAGATATTGATTCAGAATGGAATAAATCGCATAGCATACGTCCGGTGTCGCTTACAATTTTTGTAACTTCCTTGCACTCTTTACTTTTAATTAAAATATCAAGTGCCTTCCCGATGCAAGCCGTAGCTTGGCCCAGGCAGTTTTGTTGCTGCTCCATTGCCCGGTCTCTTTTTAAGACCTGCTCTGAGATAGCTGCCTTAATCTCCGGATTTATTTTGGGGGCCTCCAAAAAAATACAATTGTCAGGGATAGGATACAACTTCAGGAGTTCTGTTTTGCTGTCCTTCTCTAATCCATTGGTAATTATATGATTCCATCTCATGGCGATGTCTTTGTGAATTGCTTCTGCATAAGTCTTTTTATTAGGGTCCTCTCCTAAAATACTGAGTATGTCCTCATCTAACGGCAAGGACTCTGAGGAATTTTTTGGTAAAATTTCAGTGGCAGGAAGCTCAGGAAGCTGATTCTCAGGAGCCAACTCAGCTGTGGACTGTTTGGCTAAATTTGTTTCCTCTTGAAACTCTTCTACACTCTTTGGGGCTAAAAATTATTTTTATAATATTACTTTCTTAATATAGGAGCCTTTTATTGAGGTGAGAGATATACCACACGAATAGCACCAGCAGTGCCATCACACGAGTATATCCGCAAACCTTAATGGGTTACGGTCGGGATGTGCCACACGAATGGTACTCGCAGTACCACCACACGGGCATAACCTCTAACCTATATTTCCGGTCGGGATATACCTCACGAATAGCACTCGCAGTGCTACCACACGAGTATATCCTCGTACCATTGTTATATTTCTTTATAGAATTAGCCACATATTGCGTAATTATGATTCTAATTAGAGCAAACACCGGATTTTAAACAAGTATGGACTTGTTTTTTCACAACAAGCACCGCGTGCGTGAGAATAACGGATAGGCACATAAGTGATAACTATGATCACGAAATAAGAGTACGGTATGTTAAGTATTTATATTTACCTTGAATATCGTCCTGTACTTCGATTTTACTCGAAGTGGAAGAGTGTCTTTCTCTCATTCGTTTCTTAAACTTTTTAAATAACGAATATAATTCTTCATCTTCGTTCCTCCTTTTCCTTTTATGTTTTCCCATTGTAAATATGTATTTTTAGTAGTTAAATTTACCTGAAATAACTTTTTCTAAGAGCAAGAAGAAAAAAAACGTGGATTTTTGGCGCGCACGAATAAGTCGAATGACAGATGAGTTTGGGCGCGTTCCAGTCTACGTAAGAAGCGTTTCATTTTTTAACTTAGCTTCAAATATACGTGGTGTAGGGCGACACGATGGTCTACTACAAGTCAAGAATTATAGGACGTCTTGGACCAACACAGAAACACAATTGAGCACGCATTCTGTCAATTCTATGTCAAATGTCATAATGTTACATTAAAAAAGTTTACATTGTCCTATTATATGGTTGTTAAGTAATCTTAAATAAGTGTTCTTAAATTTTCAAATTTTCCGCGCAGTTTTTTAATTTTTTTCATTCATAAGAACCTTCTCCTGACAATTACAAACACAACAACAACAAAAAAAGTGAAATCGGTCCAGCCGTTCACGCGTGATGGCGTGACCAAGGGAAATAGGGATTAAAAAAATATAGGATAGGGAAATAAAGGAGAACTGGTGGCCCAGTGGATTCGGCCACGACTTAAGAGTTGTAGGTCGTATGTTCGAACCCAGACATACGCTTTACTGTTTGTACATTATTTCATCAACACTAATCTCAAAACGGTGAAGGAAAACATCGTGAGGAAACCGGCATGTCCTAGAACCAAAAAATCGAAGAGTAAGCCGGCCCGCCTTGTATTAAAAATCCGTACTAGTATTTCGCTTTCACGCTAAAACGCCTGAATGGATTTGGATGAAATTTGGCACATGAGTAGACCAAGACCTGGGTTAGGATATAGGATATTTTTGTCCCGATAATCTCACGGGATCGTGACTTATGCGAGTGAAACTGGGGACGCAGCTAATTTAAATAAAATCCACAACTGACAGTTGTCCGAAATCACAAATCGTTTGACTTGACTTTGATAATTAGTATTAATTGGCCTATCTGAAATGATGTAAAAGAAACTTAAAATATGACTTATTTATCATAAAGAATTTTGAGATATCGAATTTATAAGGAAATGTATTGGCCCATTGTTGATATAAGCCAGTTTAAGACAACTCATTATGCAAGTATTGGACACCCACTGGGCACACTGTACCTCTTGCAATAGACTTTAGACTAAAAAGGAATACAATCTATAATAGATATTATCTTTAATCCAATAATATCAGCGCAAATCTTAACACTACACAAATTCCATTCATTAAATTTCGCAACGGAAAAAATAATTTAAAATAAGAACGCACCCAATAAAGAGGTCGAATACTCATAGACAAGATGGCCACAGATAACAAAAACTAATTGTTAACCGGCCTTCTTGCACTTAACCGTGAATAAAAAGAATATAACTCATTGTGTTTTATGTGTTATTATGTGGAATCGTGTAAAAATGTCAACTTTTATCTTTTAAAGTCGTAATAGTGTAGCGTGCGAAACATGGGCATGGTTGTTCGTGATTCTTGGTGTAATATGTCTATGGTATAGAAGTTTGTGAGATTTGTTCTGATTTCGAATTCTGGTGTTTTGTTTATGAAATTTCACAGGGCTTAGACAAAATCTGAGTATGGTAGCATTTCTTAACTAATACTTTATGTAGAAAGCCTTTTTATGGTATTTATAATAGTAGACAGACGCTTAAAAGTTATAAAAAAAATATATTTTGTAAATTAAGTAAGTTGGCTTGACCGACATACCCCCGAAGAACTGCCAAACTTAAGTGGCAGTGGGCAAGGCACGTAGCTCGCAGAACAGATGGCCGATGGGGCCGAAAGGTCCTGGAATGGCGACCGCGTACTGGAAGACGTAGAGTTGGAAGGCCTCCCACAAAGTGGACTGATGACCTTGTGAAGGCCGCAGGAATCCGCTGGATGCGGGAAACACAAAATCGGTCGAAGTGGCGGAGCTTGGGCGAGGCCTATGTCCAGCAGTGTTTCGGCTAAACTGATGATGATGATGACTAACTACAGGAATGGTGTTCATTTTAATAGTTAAACCACATATAGGTATACCACATGCACACACACCACACAAACTTTACACATACGCATAGCCCTACCGAAAATCACCTCTCTAGTTGCCACTCTGGAATTCGTATCCTGAGCCCCAAGATACAGACTAACTGTCTAGTTTGGGGCTCACTGGTAAATATAAACTGTAACTAGCTGTAGGTAATATTTAAGCTACTCATGTCGTCTCAACTTGATATTAACCTATGTTTGCTTATTGTATTACCTGGACAATAAATATTTTTCTATTTTTTTTTCTATTCATTGCGCTGTTTACGTTGTTCAGCAAACACTTTTTTCGAACATAAGAAGTAGTGGATAAGCAACTATGTCCTTGAAAATTATTAAAATTCAAAAAATATTTTAATGCCTTAGGCATTCTCTACCAGTCAACCAAGGGTGGTGAAGAGATTAGATGGCAGGTTACATCATCATTTACAGTTACATCATCATACATTTCGCAGGTCCAACATTTTTCTTATATTGTAGCCACCATACAAGTCAGACGTACAAGCTTTATATATCAAGTATCTTAAGACTCTCGCAATAGTTTGCTACTGACCCACTGACTACCACTTCATTGTTATACTTACACTCCAAATCCCACTTTGAAACTTACATAATAAAGTCTATTTCACCTTACAATAACTAGTAGGTTTTTTGTCAAAGGGAATTGGACCTTAAAGATTTCTAGTTGTATAGTGTAATTTTGAGTGGTATCTTAAAGTGCACGTTCTTATATTGCGTTTGGCTATAATTCACTCGTTTTAATATCTCCCGAGTGCTTTAGAAGTCATACTTTGTTTATTTTGAACAAGAAAAGTAAATTAGTCTGAATAAGGAAAATTGTATTCCATTCCATATTACTTGACTAAAGAGATTCTTCTGAAAAAGTAGTACCTACTCTTACCGAATAAGCCTATAATGTGCCCACTGCTGGGACACAAGCTTCACTATGAGATGGAGTGGGCCGTAATACATCACGCGGCCCCATTGCGGAATGGCAGATGTCAGATGTTTTCTGTATGGGGCTATCCCACTTATTTGTTGTACAGCACTAGCTAGTGCCCGCAACTTCGTCAGTGTTAAATTTCTTGCTCCCTCGACCCTCCCTATCGCATCAAATCGCCTGCCCGTGCGAGGTCTTCGTGACTTTTTCTTTTTGCTCGGCTCCTAAGGGTTCTAGCGTGATTTTATATAGTTTATCGCCTTCCTCGATAAATGGGCTATTCAACACAAAATGTAGTTCCTGTCATTAGAATGTTCAACCAAACAAACTCTTCAGTTTTAAAATATTTAGATTTGATACAATTAAAAACGTTATAGTGAGCCGACATTAAAAGTTAGACATACTCTTGCGGACTTTTTTCTAGAACTTTTTAAGAGGAACAATTCTGTAATACATGATTCTTGCGTCACTTAAACCGTTTACGCAGCGCTCGCAACGAAAGTTCTCGAATGGAATAAATTTTGTCTGTTTTTGCAACATTTTTCATTGATGCTCTGCTCCTATTGGTCGTAGCCTAATGTTATATAGCCTCCTCGATAAATAGGGTAATTTTTCAATTCGAACCAGTGTTTCCTGAGATTATCGGGTCCAACCAAACAAACTGTTCAGCTTTATAATATTAATATAGATTCAGGATGCTGTAACTGATAGTCACAAAGTAGACGAAAATCGGCTCTTTACAAAACAAAGCTACGATAGACAACAACCAAAAAGCAAAGAGGCCTGTCCTTTTAGTGGACGAAAACAATACAAACAAAAATAATCTATGCCTCGAAGTGGGTGGAGCCATAGCTACCTGACATAACTGCATTTTAGCGGTCAAACAACTGTTGTACCACAAACAACAGCCTCTAAAAACAGACAATGACAAGTCCTTGCCAACATGTGTGTTATATTATAATCAAAGTATCATTACTTACGAAATACGCGCCGATACCACGGTCGACGCTCAGTAATGGCGAGTCAGTCTGTCGCAATGCTAAGATTATCATTGTATTTCAACCTTAAGAGTTAGGAAGAAACTATAAAATGAAAGAAAGAAAGTAGGTATACCGTTTATTAGGGCACAGCTCTTAATACAGAAAATACATAACGAGAAAAAAAAAACAACAACAACAGCGTGGGCCTCAGGGATGCGCCAAAAAGGTTCATTAAAATGCTGTCTGACGCTGGTTTTCTAATGAATATTTAGAGACAAGTGACGAGTACTCCTCCTCACTTGTCCCTAAAAAAACGTACCGTTGGAAAGGCTCCCACAAGGTAGACCTAAAAGAGACCTAAGAACCAGTCGAAGTGGCGGGGCTTTGGGAGGTCTATGTCTTTGTGAATAGCGATGCAGCGGCATTGTTAGTTGACTCAGTATACTTACGAGCCATCGAATATATACACCAAGAGCAATCCAAAACAACGCACTGAATTGATGGTATTGAGGCAATATACTGGTGTAGTTTAGATTTCCAATGCATAAGCAGGTGTAGGTGTAGCGGTGTAGTTACATTAAACTGTATCCGGGGTCCCTCTGTCTGCCCTCAGTGTGCTGATTTTGCTGATTGCTCGCTCTTGTATAGCAGATTTGCATAATCTTTTTGACTATGTATTTCAACTAAAAAGAAAACAAAAATAAAAAGATAAATTGAATTTTTTACCAAGCACTTAAAAAGAACATGTTCCATTTCATTATCATTAAATTCTAACATGCATTGAATTGAAAGTAATGCAATTGATTAATTGATTTCAAAACGACATGAAACATTATTATCATCAATCTAAGACAGTTGTACTGAATGAAACTATTTATTAATTTCAATTAAATGAAATAGTTCTACTTTGTCTAATGGTAACAAGCTAGACAATTAACCTTGGGGGTCTCAAGACAATTCTACCATCATGAATTGGATTATAACCTTGGCAAGGTTGACTGTTTAGAATACATCTAGTGACGGTTGTAATAAATTGTCAGTGGGGTCACACATATATTGGTGACTACCATGATCACCTATCTGGTGATTGCAGAAACTTCTTACTAGCAGACAAGACCCTGCCCTTCTTTTTATGTCTGCTATTGTTTTGTCCCACAAATATTTAGCCATCACTAAACATAGGTCACTGGGATCAAAAATTTGAAGACATATAAATAAATAATAATAATAAATATCTTAGGACAACCACCACACCGTTATCTGATCCCAAACTAGGCAGAGCCTGTACTATGGCAACCAGACAACTGATAAATATACTTATATATGTCTAAATACAGACTTAATATAGATAAATTACACTCAGAAACAGAACAAATGATTGTGCTCATCACACAAAGATTTGTCCTGGGTGGGAATCGAACCCACGACCTCAGTCTTAGCAGTCAGGGTCACTAACCACTAGACTAACAGGCCAGTCTAAATGACATCTACCAACCCTCACTGCACCCGCGTGGTGGACTATGGCCCACTCCCTCTCACCGAGAGGGGGCCTGTGTCCCAGCTGTGGGAACAATAAAGGCTGATTATGAGTTATGTGACAAAGGCCTCTGCCAGTTTGGGGAAGGTTTCCCATAATCGCCACGCTTGGCAGGCGGACTGGCGGACGCAGTATGGTGGTAAAATGCATAGAGACCGCTGCTGCCCATTCTCTAGTAAGTCCTTTAATTGCCTCTTACGACACCTACGCAAGAAATGGGATGGTACTATTGGTACCACATGGAACAAGATGACCTGATGTATGAACGTAAACGAAACAAAAGGAGTACCAGTTGGTGCTGCAGTTTCTGCTTAAGGTGAATGCTCCAACCAGTCCGCGAAATTCATATTTTCTTACGTTTTTTGCAATTTGCAGGCCAGTGCTGGGTTGTATGTTGATTAAAATATTATTCGCGACTGTAAGACATTATGTAGTTACAGAATTATAATCATCAAAATCATCAATACAACGCTCTAAGTTCATAAAGCTGTAGGAATGACTTTTTTTGTTTTTTTTTTTTTTTTTTTGTTACTAAGCCTTTATGAACTTGGAGGGTTGTATTGTTGATTTTGATGATTATAATTCTGTAACTACATACGCGAATAATATTTTAATCAACATACAATCTAGCACTGGCCTGCAAATTGCAAAAAACGCAAGAAATTTGGAATTTCAGGGGTTGGTATTTCCCTTAAAAAGGCATAAGTTTACCTATGCGTATATTGCAAAATTTGATGACGTAGTAAGTCCACTAACTTCAATGACCTGAATCAGCTTACCTGGTTAGACATAGTTCTTAATTCTCGAATATAACGAAATAGAATACGTTTCCAAGTCTCAAATGTACGTAACTGTATACTTAAACCTAAAACCGGTTAGTTTACGTAACCTTTTGTTGAGTTGTTAGTTCTAGTTTTGTTATACAGAGTGTTACTTATTCGATTCGTTTGAGTTCGAGTTGTTTTAGAGTGAAGAAGAGAAGAGCAGTGATGGCAAAATAGAACATAGAACTGGACGCCAATAAGTTGGGCAAAAGGCAAGAAATTGCAATTTTGTTTCTTAACCTTACTAATTTTATGGTGAGGAGTAGTAGTATAGGCTGTTCTTTTTCTTCGAACCTATTAGGGGGCGTCCATTAATTACGTGAGGTGTTCTAGGGGGGGAGGGGATCAAGCTAAATCCTCCCAAATCTTGCTCAAACACGTTTACAGCCCAAATAGAAGATTTAAAGAATCTCGCGTGAGATTAGGGGTGGGGAAGGAGTTGAGAAAAATCTTACGATATCTCACCAAGGGGGGAGGGGTCCCCCCTTGGTGAGATATCGTAAGATTTTGGGTTGAAAAATTCTCAAAAATGCCTCACGTAATTAATGGACGCCCTCTTAAGTTAAAAGTCATTTCTATGGTGAATCAAAAAAAAAAAACGATGCATGGACTCTGTGAATGATGATGTGAGAAAGAAAGTGACTATCACCAACCTTGTACACTTAGTTCGCAATAAACGTTTTTGACTTTGACGACTGATAGAGAAATCATCAGCATTTTTCTGTCCCTTTTTACACGCTTTATATTAGCTTCATTTGTATGTTTATTTGTAACCAACTCCTTGTAGCGCGATATTGACCCACTTTAAACGACCAGATTTCATTTAAACTCTGTAGACTTATCGAGGACCGATGACAATACTATAATTTCATAAATTTGTGCTATTATCTTTGCCAGGGTTACCAGGACAGCAAACAAACTGTCTTCGAAAAGTACGCTGACAAACGTCACAAACTACGCTGACATACGTCTTAAAATTCGAAACACCCTAAAAAATAGAAACTAAATAATAGTTTAAAAAAACCAAAAAACACGCTTCCATTGAAAACCAAACTAAAAAGTACAAAATAATGGAAAAAAGCGTGGGGTGCCTGATATCAATAACAAAAATACCTTAAAAAGCACCCCACGCTTTTTTTCCATTATTTTGTACTTTCTAGTTTGGTTTTCAATGGAAGCGTGTTTTATAGTTTTTTTTTACTATTATTTTTCCATTATTTTCTACTTTTTAGTTTGGTTTTCTATGGTAGCGTGTTTTTTAGTTTTTTTAAACTATTTTTACAAATTTATTTGTGGTCGGCTCAAGATGTCTTTTTCTTACACATTTCTCTATTAGTCATCTTTTCACCCCTTTCTAACCATATAATAATTCACACAGTCCAGCTTTTGTTTCTTTGGGCTCCCTCTACTCTCATAGCTATCGACATTCATACTCAAATCAATGGTATATGAAATTAGCCTGTACTGTCCTACTGCAAGACAAACGCCTTCCTCCCCTTTTTCCACTCAACTCTATCCTGAGCCAATAAGGATCAATCTCTCATGTAGGCGTCGAGTTCATCCCGCCATCTACGCCTGGGGAAGTCAATGGTAGATATATTAAAACTTAATATTTAAGCAAACACCCTGTATACAAGTGAGCGTGAGTTACTCGTGAACTTAGATACAGATAAATACAAGAATACCTAAGTTCAGATGTTAGTACTTGTTGAGTTTTAAATAAATATTTTATGAAGCTCCTGTTGAGCTCTCGTAGTTCATTGAAAGTTCACTCACTTACTTGATTTTTATTGTTTTTTTTTTTTTTTTCAATTTTGTTTAGTTTAGAATAACAACGTTATCACGCAGACAGACAAGTTTAATCGTAAATATGTACAGTCAGTGCCCTGCATTATTTGACCCCTTTTCTTAATTTCTTCTGTGTAGGAGGGGTCAGGTAATGCAGGGCTATGAATTTCCAATATAAGCTGCCTTTTTGTACGAAAAGCGTATACAATGCGAGGTCAGAGACAACGAAAATGTATAACTTTTTTAGATCGCCGTATGTATGTATTAGCTTCTGCAAATTCGTCCGCGTGAGATTTCGGCTCCCGACCCAACCCGTGACATGACCGCGCGCCCACTTCGTTTTCACTTAGCGTTATTTCTGTGTTTCTTTTCTTTTTACACGCTTTATATTAGCTTCACTTGTATGTTTGTATATTTGTATGTTTGTTTGTAACCGACTCCTTATAGCGCGATTTTGACCTTCACTTTAAATGACCAGATATCATTCAAACTTTGCACACCTGTCAAGGACCGATGACAATGCAATAATTTCATAATTTTGTGCCATTATCCTTGCCAGGACAGCAAAAAAACTGTCTTCGAAAACTACGCTGACATACGTCACAAAATAAGCTGACAACGACACAAACTACGCTGTGATACGTCACAAACTACGCTGACATACGACACAAACTACGCTGACATACGTCACAAACTACGTTGACATACGTCTCAAAATTCAAAACACCCTAAAAAATAGAAAATAAATTATAGTTTAAAAAACTAAAAAACACGCTTCCATTGGAAACCAAACGAAAAAGTACAAAATAATGGAAAAAAAGCGTAGGGTGCCTGATATCAATAAAAAAATACCTTAAAAAGTACCCCACGCTTTTTTCCATTATTACTCAGCTATTAGGGTTTTAGCGTGATGTGGAATAGCCTAAAACCTTGATCAAGAATTGGGCTATCAAGACAATGAGAAATATTTTTTTCGAATCCGACTAGTTCCAGAGATTACTGCATTCAAACAAACATATAAACTCATTGACTTTATTTTTGGTATTAAGGCTATATCTGAATGGCGCGACAACGCGACGCGATTTTTCTAGAACAGTTTCCATGCTGTTTACTTAGATATTGTTCTATGAGAGTTGTGTTGTGACTGTTTGTGGGAGTCTTTATAGATATACTACTTACCATTATATAGAATCAAGTTCTTCTAACTGGATAGACAGCTGTGCTGCTGGACAGTTTGTTGCGCCACTTCTTCGTCCCAGCTAAAGCACTAGGAAGTGGCGAAGGGTGGGCGTTTTGGGGGACTGTCTTATGTAATTTTGACGTTCGAAAAGTGCTGATCCTCAGCCTAATTTGAATAAATGACTTTTGATTTTGATTTTTGATTTGAGGTTCGCGTCGCGCCTGTTTGTTGGAGCCTTTATAGATATAGATGACGTCAGTCCAAGTTAAGGTTCTAAGTAATCACTATATTGGCGGCAGCTAACGACCTATTAGTAATTGAAACCTATTGGCCATATTCAAAGCACATTCACTTGCAATTATCTTCATTTTAGCACGTACGGAGTCTTGAATCTTGCTTCATGCATTTTATAATAAAACTAGTGACTCGCCCCTGCGTTGCACAGTTTTTACCACTTTACAATACATTGCCTAGCTTTTTTTCCTAATATATTTGGGTCGGCTTCCAGTATAACCGGACGCAGCTGAGTACCAGTATTTTAGATGGAGCGCAGCTTATCTGACCTCCACAATCTATTTACTGGGTAATACGATATTTACTCCTTCGTAAAACTGGGCGCCAGATTTTCATACTTCTGACGATCCGCTCGAATGTCAAAGATCCACAGCCAAGACCATCGGCTTAACGTGCTTTCCGAGGAGTACGGAGCTGTTTTGGTATGTAAAGGTTATCCATGGAAACAAACGCGTCAAGCGTAGCTTCTCCATTTCTTGCTCATTCTTCTCCATACGAATCTACCTTCTGGAAGGGGCAACTAGAATCAATTCTATTTTCATGTAACAGTTGAAGTTCAATAGTGCCTTTTTTAGGCCTAATTGAAATAAACGGTTTGACATTGACTTTGACTTTAACCTGATTGATCTATTTGGTTAGTATACAAACGACTTAAACTATTGTTAGTACTTACCAGTGGTCTCGAACCTACTGATTTTTCGGTATTTCTACCGATATGGGCTCTGTTCTACCGAAGTACCGAAATATAACGAATATTCTACGATTTCACAGTACACAAGGAAATTCTCTTTACCGATTTTGGGTACAAATATACCGTTTTAGCTGGCAATTCTACCGATCTCGCTCTATGACGTTCGAGACCACTGGTACTTACATCTATCTCTGTACCAGAGAATTAAAACAAAAATATTAGTACGCTACAGTGGCATTTAGGCGTATCCAGTGTCGCAGTACGGGGCTGACCCACCTATCTGCTATAACATTCAGGATGATGTTAGGGCTGGCGCGTACCCTGCGCAAGATGGAGGCGCATCGCTTGCGCAGGATGGCGTGGAAGCCATCTATTCCCGGTTCAGCCATCTCTTATTACTTAGCCTTAAAATCTCCACGAGAAAAATCACAATTCATATAAAAAAATTAAGCTATCAAACAGACAGACAAGAAAAGTGTCTTCGTTTTATAAAATCTACTAGCTTCTGCCCGCGACTTCGTCCGCGTCAAATCTTTGCTCCCCTGACCCTTCCCGTCGCATCGAATTGCCTGCCAGTTTTCGCCCATTTTTCGTTGCTGCTCCGCTCCTTTTGATTGTAGCGTGATGTTATATAGCCTTCCTCAATAAATAGGCTACCCAGCACCAAAATATTTATTCAATTCGGACCAGTAGTTCCTGAGATTAACGCGTTCAACCAAACAAACAAACTCTTCAGCTTTATAATATTAAGTCTAGATTGACTGAAAGTTCTTGTATGAAGACCTGGTTATGTTCAACAAAAACTATGATCAAGTTTTTACTAAAATCAATCAATAATATTACATTATGGGGATAGGAGTCTCCAATGCTGTCATAATTTGTCTTATATTGCATATCATTGGTATTTACAAGGCAGATGTGAGTGGAAACGCCGGGAGGGAACGCTCTAGGAGGACATATAGTGACCTTATTGGTGATGTTCTTCAGAAAGGTCAGGTGCGTAGTACTCGCGACCGGCGTGTGTGTATGACCAATTGTATGAACCTAAACGAGGCAAAAGGAGTGTGTAGAGATCGTAGCAGGTGGTGTTCCGTGGTTTCTGCCTACCCCCATGGGAAAAAGGCGTGATTGTATGTATGCATATCATAATACACACTCTGATTTATTCGCACTCACATGTACACACGTCCCATGTGCTGCTGGACGTAAATAATAGCAGTATCCCATTTCTTCCCGTGAGTGTAGTAAGAGGCGACTAAGGGACTTACTAGAGAATGGGCAGCAGCGTTCTCTATGCATTTTACCACCATACTGCGATCGTTAAGCCGCCTGCCAAGTGTGGCGATTATGACAAAGCCTCCCCAAATTCCACTTTGTTTATCCTGATGATATTCTAAACTTTCTGTCACTGCTATTAACCTGCACCCTAATTGTGAAACGCACAATTTATCAGAATCTGAATAGCATTGAAGATTATTTCTAAACCATTGCGTCATTTGTTCGAATAAATTGTCGGCTCAGCAACGTAAATAACGCAATGAATTAAGTATGAATATTAAACCAATTCCTACCGACAAAAAGTTCCGCAATTACCCCTCTGGCCAGTAGTGGTATACGAATTAGTGTGGGGTAGAGACTATAACTAAAAAAAAAAAAATATTTCTTACAAAAAATAAAAAACAACCGACTTCCAAAAAAACACTAACGAGGAAAAATAAAACTAAAATACAGAACCAAAGACACCGACTTCCGAAATTAAAGTTATTTTTCACTTCGTAGCGTTTTTTTTTTTTTTTTTTTTTTTAAATAATTTAACTGCTTGATTGTACATTTATGTATCTACCTACATTAAGTAACTACACAACCCAGACATCGAACCTACTTCACAATAACCCAGACACGCGAGTACACGACCATTACGACAGCATATAATTAATTTAAAAAAACAATAAGACTGACATACAAAAGTTACAATTACTTTGAAATTAATAAGACAGATTGATAGAGATAAATGTAGTGAAGTTGTTACAACATTAGATGGTCTACTTGACAAGCTGTTAACTGTATACTAGCTTCTGTCCGCGACTTCGTCTGCGTCAAATATTTGCTCCCCTGACCCTTCCCGTCGCATCGAATTGCCTGCCTCCTACCTATGTCTTTTAAAATATGGATAATATTGAGAATGAAAGATATTTCCATGCGCATACACATTGTAACATACTTTAAATGTTTGAAAACATAAACAAATCAAGTAAATACCTACTTAAACAATACGATAAATTATTCACATCTAACATATGGAGACTTAATATAAATAGCACTTGTCTTATATAACATTAGCTTCTACCCGCGACTTCGTCCGCGTTAAATTTCTTGTTTCCCCGACCCTTCCCGTCGCGTCGAATCGCCTACCCGTGTGATTTTCCCCGTTTTTGCAACATTTTTCAGTACTGCACCGCTCCTCTTAGTCGTAGCGTAATGTTATATAGCCTTTAGCCTTCCTCAATAAATAGGCTAGCCGACACAAAAAGATTTTTTCAATTCGGACCAGTAGTTTCTAAGTTTACCGCGTTCAACCAAACAAACAAACAAACTCTTCAGCTTTATAATATTAGTATAGATTTGCGTGTGAAAAGTTGAAATTATACACATACATAAATCCATGCCTTTTCCCGTGGGGGTAGCAGAAACTACAGAACGCCACCTTCTTCGATCCTTACATACTCGTTTTGGTTCTTTTATGTTCATAATAAATGAACATCGTTCGAAATCATCTTGAATAATTACCTACCTACTGAAAACTAATGATACATATATAAACTCACGCTTTTTTCCCCATGGGGGTAGGCAGAAACTACAGAACGCCACCTGCTACGATCCTAACAATACCTCATCATTTCAGCCGTAAGACGTCCACTGCTGGACTTAGGCCTCCCCCAATTTGGGGGGCTTTGCCATAATCGCCACGCTTGGCAGGCGGGTTGGCAATCGCAGTATAGTGGTAAAATGCATAGAGAACGCTGCTGCCCATTCTCCAGTAAGTCCCTTAGTCGCCTTTTACGACACCCACGGGAAGAAATGGGGTTGTGTTATTCTTTACGTCCGGCACCACACGGTAACAATACCTAATACAATACAATCCTTTATTTCAGGCAACTTAGGCCCATAAAAACACAAAAAATAAAGAATATAAAACAATAACTATAAACTAATACATATTCTATAAAACAAAACTTAAACTATCACTGAAAAGAAAAGATAAATGAAAGGAGTATTCCTTTTGCCCTTTTTACGTTCACTAAATACGAAAATCGTTCGAAATCATCTCGGATCTTCAGTAGTTCAACTTTACCTAGGTTTCACTCCTGAAAACTAATGTCCTTTCTTTGGTATTGTTCTTCAAATCTTTGAGCTTAAGTTCTGAGTTAAGCTGCATGATCACTGATAAATGTGTGCATTGATTGGACAGGTCCACTCAATCAGTGTGGTTCTTTCCTCTAAAGACCATTTCAGACACCAATCCAAGACCATGTGTCTTCGCATGATCTGGCAAAAGATTATGTCTGAATTTTAAAGGAGACTGTGACTTTTGAGTTTGTTTCGGCCTTTCTTCTCAGAGTAGTCAGTTAGGAAACGCCGAACACATCTAATTCACAAACCTACTAGCAGAAATAAAATCACTTATCATTTATTGGAAAACAGTTAACAACTAAGCTAACAAAGTTAAAATTTTAGTTAAAGATAAAATTTGGGATTTATCAATTCTTAAAGGACATACAGAAAAAAAGAGCAATATGAAACATTTTGAGATATTTAAATTAACACAGAGAGTTTTTGAATAAATATAACAATAAATGACTGGCCTGTTAGTCTAGTGGTTAGTGACTCTGACTGCTAAGACAAATCTTTGTGTGATGAGCACAATCATTTGTTCTGTGTCTGGGTGTAATTTATCTATAATATGTATGTATTTAGAAATATATAAGTATGTTTATCAGTTGTCTGGTTACCATAGTAAAGGCTCTGCCTAGTTTGGGATCAGATAACGTTGTGCTGGTTGTCCTAAGATATTTATTTTATTTTTATTTATTTAAATACGTGCCCTTTCCCCTTACATATCTGCCTAAACAATTATGTAATTCCTCAGTAAAAGTCTGACGAGACGTCATTTGATTAATTCCCACCCAGAAAAAAGAAAAAAAGGTAATTCGTAGTACATTGCCTCAAAATGTATACCAAGAAAAAGCGAACAAAATATTTTCTTGCACTAACAAAATAGTCTAGATTTCTAAAAAGATAGCTCTAAGCTCAATGCCCGTATCATTAACACCGGAATTTAGTAATCTCAGTACAAAAACTGATACACATTGTTCTTCGGCTCGCTTCTCAGATCGTAAAGCCAGTTAACAAATTACAATATCAACTCTAGCATCTATTGTCTACAGGCCTGTGAGTGGGTCACGACACAGTACAGATAAGTTAAGAAGTCCATTTTTAAATATTTCATTTCTAATAGCGATAAATACTTATCATCATATTTTTACGCGACTGCGGATCGTAATGTGTTTATCAGCCTATGTATGTTCGTTTGTATGTCTGTTTTTTTTTCTTTTGTGGCACTCTTGAAACCAAAAGCGTGGGCCGGTTTTAATGATTCTTACTTCAATCGATTTGTCTTAATCTTTGCAAGATTAAAAGTGTCACTAATCAAATCTCAATATGGCGACAACCAGACGCCATATTTCTCGCTATGTCAAGTTGGGTATCCATACTAATACTAATAATATTAATATTATAAATGGGAAAGTGTGTGTGTCTGTTTGTCCGTCTTTCACGGCAAAACGGAGCGACGAATTGACGTGATTTTTTAAGTGGAGATAGTTGAAGGGATGGAGTGACATAGGCTACTTTTTGTTTCTTTCTAACCCCCCACTTCCCTCAAATGGGGGGGGGCGGGAATTTAACGCGAGCGCAGCCGTGGGCAAAAGCTAGTAATTGAATAGATAATTGAAAATTTTCATTTTGAATTTTCATTGCCAAACGGTGTTTCTAACAACCATGGTAGCATCAATATCTGCCTAGCCTTTTCCCAACTATATTAGGGTCGTCTTCCAGTCTAACTGGAAGCAACTGAATACCAGTATTTTACATGGACCGACTGCCTATCTGACCTCCACAACCAGATTACTAGCTTCGTGCTACCACTTGGTAAGACTTGTTGTTAGACTTTCGGGCTTTTGACAATTCGTAAGGACTTTCAAAGATCGACGAATGACAGCCGAAGTTAACGGCTTATTTTGCTTTGTTTTTGAAAATGTAAATTTCATATAGATCTGATGATGAGTTCGGGAGACAGACACCGGAACTCTTTAAAAAATGACAGCAAATCAACCGCGATTTCTGCTATCGCATAAATATGCATTGTTTGTTTGGAATTAGTGCGGGGTGAATACCACAACTAAAAATTTTAAAATAAAACCTTTTTTACAAAAAAAAAAAAAAAACAACCGACTTCCTTAAAAACACTACAAAGTGAAAAATAACTTTCATTTCGGAAGTCGGTGGCAAAATAACCATAAATACAGATCCTAAGACACCGACTTCCGAAATTAAAGTTATTTTTCACTTTGTAGTGTTTTTAAGGAAGTCGGTTGTTTTTTTTTTTTTTTTGTAAAAAGGGTTTTATCTATTAATTATAGCATATATACTAAGTTAAGTTATAACTTTGTTAGATAGATTTAAGACAGTACTAAATACTATGACATTATTCACTAAAATTTATGTCAGTTTCACAAGCGACATAAACCGGCAAAATTAAATAAACCCGGCTGTCACAGTTTATAAAATGTTTTGGTGACATTTAGATTTAGTAGTACAATATTTTTGCAATCCTTTTTCGAACACTGTGCGGAGTACAACTTCTGCATTCTGTATTTGTTTCATAGTCACGCCCTCTGCCGTTCACTCTGCTCCACTACGGGTGAGGACACAATTCATAAGCGGTCGCGATAGCGGTTTTACTTAGAACATAGTTTACCGAGTTTAATTACCTTGTATTCCAGTTTAGAACAGCTACTATGAAATTAATATTCATAAATACTGTCGATATTGATAAATGAGACTAGATAGTGTACTGCATAAAAGGGACCAGCTTTTGTAATTCTCAATGTAGGACGTAAACTATGGCTGGTGTCTTTTGGTTGTGACTGATTTTGGAGGTCTTCTCTTTTTACACGCTTTATATTAGCTTCACTTGTATGTTTGTATGTTTGTTTGTAACCGACTCCTTATAGCGCGATTTTGACCCACTTTATACGACCAGATTTCATTCAAACTTTGCACACCTGTCAAGGACCGATGACAATGCAATAATTTCATAAATTTGTGCCATTATCCTTGCCAGGGTTACCAGGACAGCAAAAAACTGTCTTCGAAAACTACGCTGACATACGTCACAAATTACGCTGACATACGACACAAACTACGCTGACATACGTCACAAACTACGCTGACATACGTCTCAAAATTCGAAACACCCTAAAAATAGAAAATAAATACTAGTTTAAAAAAAATTAGAAAACACGCTTCCATTGAAAACCAAACTAAAAAGTACGAAATAATGGAAAAAAAGCGTGGGGTGCCTGATATCAATAAAAAAAAAAACCTTAAAAAGCACCCCACGCAATAAGACGCGGACGAAGTCGCGGGCTGAAGCTAGTTTCAACATAAATGTTGACGCCGAATCATTGCCGATTCTATCCGTCAGAGAGACTCCAAGCATAGCTTGTTCCATAGTTCGCTGAGTGCCTTTGAATTTATGGGCCAGCCGTACCGTGAGTGTCTACGGCTCCGGAGGTCATAACTAGATTAATGATTATAGAATTCGATTTATAGTCTAGTAAATACTTGAGCAGGCATGTGTCACGCCCTGGGCTATCTAAAGCCATTCACTCAGACTTGTATAGTGGTCAGGACTTAGTGCATAAGTGGTAGCGATTTTTATATACCTACTATGTATATTGCCATGTTTTTTTTTTTGATGGGAAATTTTCAAATTACTTCTCCCGCTCTGGGCGGAGCAGGAGGCCGTGTCAGACTTTTACTGACTGAAACCTACCCGTGTTCCTTCAGTTGCCTGTGCCAGGGTCACGGTATCTCTTTCGAACAATCTCTCGACCCTGGCAGGATCTGGCTGGATATTACCATGTTGGGTTGTCATTTATAAAGAAGATTTTCATCTAAGTCCGCGATATTTTTCCGTGGAATAAAAGTGAAGGTACCTGACAGTATTTGCATACTTATTTATATATTTTTTGAAAATTTTAAATATATTCTTGTATCTTTTTATATGAAAATCTTCTGTACGTGTGTATATCACTGATGATATATTTTTTTTGTTTATGTGTGAGTGGATTATGTAAGAATCGCAGCAGGTGGTAGGAAACGGTGTCTATGGGTGAAAGATGATCCACCCAACCCCCCAAAAAATATATCAGTCCATGCGCTAAACATCCTGTATAATAGAATCCTATTTATTATATTCACCTATGAATTACAGGTATAAATGTGATGTGTATTGTTACTTTAACTTTCAAAAAGTGCTGACTCTCAGCCTAGTTTCAATAAATGACTTTTGATTTTGTGTGTGTCTGTGTATATCTGGTATTGGTAAAATCAGCCCGAACTCGTCTTATTCCAGTCTTCTGCTGATCATATCCGCCACCGTACTAGGCCTGCGTGGTAGATTCCGGCCCACTTATTCTCACAGAGAAGACGCCTCTGTCCCAGCAGTGGGAACGGTATAGGCTGATTATACTTGTGATATGCGAAATGTTTTTCCATTGGGTTCCATTTTAGGGTTCTCCTCGGATTGAAATGCGACCTCTTGTAGGATCCTATTGGAAAGTCTCTCATTTGCTTATCTTTCTTGTCAGCCTATCCATAAAAACCACCATATCTAGACAATATTTGCTATCACCGCTCAAAATCAATCCTACCTGACTGAAACTTCCGGCAGATAATTGGATATTTCCACCTCCCCCCCCTCCCCCCTCAAACCCTCTCATCATGCCGCCTTTCACCCCACATTCCTCATCATGGTCAGCAGCCGGACCCAATGATATAAGCTTCAACCTTGCAAGGGGACACTGCCTTCAACAAAACATTCTTTTGACACCACAAAAAATGAATTATCACCTTTATTTCTTTCACAATAAGAGTGACTGTAACATTTTTGGAATTGTTGTCATATCAGATCTATATAACAATTTTTTCATACCGTTCCTTAATACATTTATCATTCGAAATTCAATCTTATTTTAGTAGCAATAAGAGTGATGTCGGTAGTTTTTCAGGTGTAATGTTAAGTTGGTAATATTGAGGCTATTTCCAAGTATTGATATATAAGGAAGTAGGGTGTACAATGATTGAAACAAGATCCGGTGCGCCTGAGCATATTGTTGGTGTTATGTACGTCATCGAATTCTTAAGACCCTTTGGCGAAAGCTTCCTTATCTACTAGGCTTTATCAAGAAGCCGATAATCAGCCTATCTTGTTCCCACTGCTGGGACACAGACCTCCACTCGGTGAGAAGGAGTGGGCCGTAATCTAGCACGCGGGCCTTCCTGCCAGGATCGCAAGATCTGTTCGAAAGAGTTACCGTGGCGCTGGCATATGGGCAACTGAAGGAACACGGGTGGGTTTTAGTCAGTAAAAGTCTTACACGCCCTTACGCTCCACCCAGAGCGGGAGACGTCATTTGATGATTTCCCATCCAAAAAAAAACGCACCTGCCTGGGTTCGCACCCACGAACTACTTACTCGTAAGTCGGGGCCGATACCATTGAGCCACCATTCAAGAAGAAGTCTATAAGTATATCACTAAAGGTAGAAAAGATATTGAGTAATTTATGCGGCCTACCCAAATGTCCTTTCTTTGGTATTGTTCGTCAAATCGTTGAGGTCAAATTGAACTGCAAGTTTACTGATAAATGCGTGCATTAACTGGACAGGTCCACTCAATCTTTGTGGTTCTTTTCACAAAATACCATTTCAGACACCAATCTAATTGGTCTTCACATGATTTTAGTTTAGTGTTAGTAACCCTGACTGCTAAGACTGAGGTCGTGGGTTCGATTCCCACCCAGGACAAATCTTTGTATGATGGGCACAATCATTTGTTCTGTGTCTGGGTGTAATTTATCTATAATATGTATGTATTTAGAAATTTATAAGTATGTTTATCAGTTGTCTGGTTATCATAGTACAGGCTCTGTCTAGTTTGGGATCAGATAACGTTGTGTTGGTTGTCCTAAGATATTATTATATTATTCGTATCATCATCATCATTTCAGCCGTAAGACGTTCACTGCTGGACTTAGGCCTCCCCCAATTTGGGGGGCTTTGCCATAATCGCCACGCTTGGCAAGCGGGTTGGCGATCTGGTAAAATGCATAGAAAACGCTGCTACCCATTCTTTAGTAAGTCCCTTAGTCGCCTTTTACGACACCCACGGGAAGAAATGGGGTGGTGTTATTCTTTACGTCCGGCACCACACGGTACGTTATTATTATTATACGTATACTCTTCACAGATTCCTAATGCACCAATTCTAATCAGATCAAACTTTGAAACTAAATTACTCTTCAAATGCCGACGTTACTCATTTATCTCTAATTATGATCAATATTTGACATTTTAACTATACAGTAAGCTTGTCAAGCTCATAACTAATGGGCTCTGATGATCTAACTACTATTTTTTTACCGACTTCAAAAAGCAGGAGGTTCTCGATTCGCCTTTTTTTCATCACATAAAAATAAAAATATTTTTGATTTTTCGCTAATTATTTACACCACTTAACCAACGCTTATTATTTATTACTAGTTTCTGCCCACGACGTCATCCGCGTTAAATTTCTTATTCCCCAGACCCTTCCCGTCGCGTCGAATCACCTACCCGTGCGATTTTCCCCGTTTTTGCAACATTTTTCATTACTGCTCCGCTCCTCTTGGTTGTAGCGTGATGTTATATAGCCTATAGCCTTCCTCGATAAATAGGCTACTCAACACAAAAAAAAAAAATCCAATTCGGAGCAGTAGTTCCTGAGATTACCGCGTTCAATCAAACAAACAAACTCTTCAGCTTTATAATATTAGTATAGATTTACACCACTTCTTGGTAGGAATCTTTTATGTTCACTGTTTTTTACCTTTGGCTATTTGATAGGATCACTTTTAATACACTGGCTTCCGAAATTTAAGTAATTTTTCCCTTTGTCCTTAGTGTTTTTTTCGGAAATCAACAAATAACAACATTTTAAACAATTATAATGTTTAAAACATTGTTCAGGAATGTTTACTCGTTGATAGATTCTGAGGCTACGATATAAATATAATTTTCATGCTAAGAAGTAACCGTTGTCCTTGTCCAGAGTTCATTGTATCTGCCAAAGAAAGGCTTCTCCTCAAAGAGAAGTCTCTCTCCATCTAAAAGAGTTCATCAATTCTTACTCGTCGTCATCTTTTCCCAATCATGTTGGGGTCAAAAATCAAAATATTGTCTTTCACATAAACCTACATGGGCACTTATGAAACGTCAGAAGCTAAGTGCAGGGTTCCAATTAGTCGGTTCCTATGGGGAGAGACCGACGAGAAACGTCATATCCCTTGATAAGACTGGATGTCAGACTTTCGGGCTTCTGACGACCAGTAACGGTTCAAAAATCCACAAATGACATCCTGGACCAACGGCTTAACATGCTTTCCAGGCATAGACTTATTGTTTCAATTAAAATATACAAGACAAGTAGATTTCAAACGGAATTTCTAGGCATTTATCTCCTGCAAGTCATTCTAGATTTCCGATGGTTGATGTAAGAATTTCTGGTCGAACAAATTCAATGCTGCACGTTTTGTTATCTCTATTTTTTTGTCATTTCAAAATTGAAGAAAACAGAAATTAATTCATTGAAACATCTACATTACTAAATCCATTTTTTATTAAGTTTAATTCTTGCAACCCTATTCAATTTATGATCTGGCAACTCCTACTGTTGCATGTACCCTACAGTAGGTGTATCTGAATCTCTATAGAAATCTTGATAAAGAAAAAGTCCACAGTTTATAACCATTACCTTATAAAGTGTTATACGTACGCGTCGAAAAACAATGCTGATATAAAAAGGCTATCAGAATTAAGTGGGTAATGTAGATCGTTGCGTCACGACGCGGCAGTAGTCTGCTAGTTAGGGTTGCCACAATTTTGTTATTCGTACAGTATAGAAAAACTCACCATATTTCTACATCTACATTCATTAATTATCATTTATCATCATCCTCTTTTTGTTTTCCTGTTTTGGGAATATCACCTCGCACGTCAACCTATGAGGTTGTCGGCTGCTTAACCAGACTTGCAGGTCAATCAATTAAGGCCTCCAGCCGCTTAAAACTAAAGAGACTATACGCTAAGGACACATCCTGTGGGGTACGGACATCGGCTTAGGGTGTCGCTGGAAGAGGACTGCAAGGGACGGGCTGTAATGGGTAATGTTCTAACTGCTGTAATTCAGGCCACATCTCTGAGAGAGAAAGTGGGCCCAGTGTGGGTAGTAACACATCTCAAAATTTTTAGACAAATGCCTGTTTTCTAAAAAGCATAATAGGTCCGACGCATGCAGTGTGGTCAAGTTAATTGACCACCAGTGATCTTTATATGCCGCAACTAAAACCTGATCAATTTTAATAGTTTACCAACAAAAGGTGCACACATATACCTACGACAGGTTTCCTAACAACAAATCGGCAGGTTAATCAATCAATCAATCAATCAATCAGTCTTTATTTGTGAACACAGGTAATAAAGGTCTTATGTATACATTCTAGTTGAGCTCTATGCCCTACCAATGAAAATTGGTGTACAAATATATTAAGTTAGTAGTAATAAATCTGAATTTATACAATGCAATGTCACGTTCGTGTTAATAATGCCAATTTTATGTATGTGAATAGATAATAATCAATTATAATTTATTTTTACATGCATGTCAATAGTAAAGTATATAAAAGGGCTAGTAATGTCATATTAAAAATAATGTCAATTAAATGTATTATTTGTACATAGTTAATCAAATAAAATTTATCTTTCACGTGCATGTCAATGGTAAATTATATTAAAAGACTGGTAATAATTCTATGGACTGGTAATGTCATATTTTATCATTTAAAAATTCTTCGATACAGTAATACGTCTTATCTATTAGGAATAAATACAGTTGACTTTTGAATTTGCTGACACTATCTTCACTCCTTATACATTTTGGTAATTTATTATAGATCTTTGGAGCCATCACAAAAATACTGTTTCTGTATAGTGCAGTACTAGATCCAACTGTTTGTAATCGATCACAACGGCGCTGACTAGCTACTCGAGCAAATTTATGAAAATTATTTCTGACGAACATACACGTTTCATAGATATACAACGACGGCATTGTTAATATTTTCATGTTTTTAAAAAAGGGTTTGCAGCTGTCTGTTATCTTCAAATTACATATAGCTCTTATGCAACTTTTTTGGCACTTAAATACCCTATCTTTACCCGTGGCATTGCCCCAAAATATAATCCCATATCTCAATGTTGAGGCTACTAGACCATGATACGCCGTCAAGACTGTTGCTCGATTGGCCGTTTTATTTAACATGTGCAAAGCATATGAGTGTTGGTTTAGCTTAGTGCATACTTTGTCAATATGTGAATGCCATTTTAAAGTGTTTTCAATGTTTAGTCCAAGAAATTTAGTCACATTGGTTTCATTAATAATTTTGTCCTTGTATTTAATATTTAAGTCCAGGTTATAATTTACTCTTTGTTGAAAATTCATTAAAACTGTTTTATCAAGATTTATAATCAAATTATTATTTTGTAACCAATTCACAACTGAAAGTAAGGCAGAATTTATCTCAGCCTCCAATGTGCTTACGTCGTCACTATTAAAAAGTAAAGTGCTGTCATCTGCAAACATTGTCATAGGATACGATGATGCTGTCGGAAAGTCATTAATATAAACAATAAACAGGGGAGGCCCAAGTACACTACCTTGTGGTACTCCATAATTCACCGTTCTCTGGCTAGATTTATATGTAAGTTGGGTTTTTTTAGAAATTCTACAAACAGTAGTTATTTGTTGCCTATTACAAAGATAAGATTCTATTAAATTTGATACATTTCCTCTTATTCCGTATGCATTCAGTTTACTTATCAAAATTTTATGGTCTACTCGATCAAAAGCTTTTGACATGTCCATATAAAGCGCTAGAGTCGGTAGTCTCTTATCCACTCTGCCGCTAACCATATGTAAGAAATCGTAGATGGCCATGTCAATAGATTTGTTTTTCCTAAAACCTTTCTGGTTATCCACGAATAGGCAATGTTTTTCAAAGTATGAAGTAAGTTGATTACAAATTGCTTTCTCAAATATTTTCGAAAGTATCGGTACTAACGCTATAGGTCTGTAGCAGGACATATCTTCTCTATTGCCATTCTTAAAGAGAGGTTTTATGATTGTTATTTTTAATTCTTCTGGAAAGTAACCATGGCATATGCACATATTGACAAGATGACTCAACACAGGAGCAATTATTGTGGATACCCGTTTAACAATGCTTGTACTTATATCGTCATACCCCGTGCTAGACGTATTTTTTAGAGACATAATTATTTGGTGTATTTCTGGTGGTATTGTAGGCGACATGAACATTGAAGTAATTTTATTATTTATTTTATATTTATTTTTATTCATGTCAAAATGAGTAGCTGGTTTCACTTGATCTACAAAGAAATCGTTAAAAGCTTGTGCTATTTCAAGAGGATTAGTTAGGTTTTTGTCTTTAGACTTGATTTTTAATATGGTTTCATCTGGCAAATTATATTTATTCTCATTTTTGTTTATTACTTTCCATGTTGCTTTGCATAAATTCTGAGCTGATTGTATGAATCGACTATTATGTGCTCTCTGTGTGAGATTTATGACTTTCTTCAATCGATTTGAAAGCTTTTTAAAGTTTGATTTATTTTGCTTATTTGGTAATGACCGGTATTTCCACAGCAATTCTCTTTTCCGCTTACTGCAAATTCTAATGCCACGACTAATCCATTTTGCTTTTTCTTTAGTCGATACGCGTATTTTTATTTTTGGAAAGCATAAGTCATACAGCAGCTTAAACAGGTCATAGAATAATTTGAATGCCTTAGCGGGATCTGTTTCCTCGTATACGTCAGCAAAGGTGATAGCTTGGACGCTGTCTAAGAATTTCTGAACATTTTCTTTTGAGTAATCTCGTTTAGTTGAGAACCAATAATTTAATATACACGTTCGTCTAACTGGACATCGTAAAAGTTGTGCCGTATGATCGGATACCGCCAGCTCTAACACTTCTCCTTTTGATCCTCGAACATTATGAATTATATTATCTATGCAAGTTCCGCTTACTAATCTTGTTGGATCTTTTATTTCAAATTTGAGATTGTACCCTGTTATAAGATATTTTAGTTGCTCTAAGGATGTTGTCTTTTTTAAAAGATCAATGTTGAAATCACCGCACAGAATCAGTTTCTTGTTAGTGTGTAATGAGAAAGATTTTAAGAGAATATTCAGATTATTGAAAAATATCTCAAGCTTACTTTTCATATCCCTGCTAACTGGACTCCTATAGACACACATCACAATGATGTTGTGGTCAGTGAGTTCTACTGCGCAACATTCAATTATATTAGAAACACAATACTTTCCCACCGACTCCAAAGTTCTATACTTAATTCCATTTCGTATCAATATACATGTACCACCATGTCGAGATGACCGAGTGAAATGTGTGGCAAGTGTAAAATTAGGAATATGTAACAAGTCAACATCAGATAATATCATATTGTGCTCCGAAAAACACAGCACATCAATTATTTTACCTGCATTGGATAGTTCACTAAGTGCGACAGTAAACATATGAGATTTGTTCAACAGACCATTTATATTTTGATGCAAAATATTAATATTTTTATACAAGAAAAAAGTTTTCATTCTCACAATATTTTTCTCCTGTAGAAGATTCACATTGGGTCGATGATATCTCTTTTATGGTTAACAATAAATTTTGAAAGATAATACGCATACCGCAGTCATTAATTTTTCTATTCAATTTAGAGAACATAGTAAAGTCATAAAATAGATTTAAATTAGAATCAAATGCAGTTGCATAGTTATATGTCTGTAAGTCTAAATGCAATAAATTATTAAACGTCTCTATACGCCAATTAAACATTGTAGAGTAATTACTTAACTTAAAAGTAGGGGCACATAAGATTATATTCGTATTCTGTACTGTCATCAATGTCTCCCTTAGTTTTATAACAATATTAACATAATTCTCAGTATGCAAAAAGTCTTCTTCTCCAATTAAAACAACACAATAGTCATTCATAGAATAATCAATTAGTTTTTTATGTAAGTCTTTAATAAGTCGAAGTATACCACAATTTGGTGTGACGTAATGACATACTTGAAAGTTTTCAAATGTCTCTTGAGCTGTAGACAAAACTTTATTATTTTTATTCGCACTAAGAATACACAGTTTTCTTTTTATGGGGATCGAAGAAGGGTCATCACTTTCTTCCTTCTGTTTTGTTATATTATCTAGTTCTACCGTTGAAGCATTAATCGTGTCTTGGTTGTTCGATAGTAGTTGTGTAATTTTTGTCTTCTTCTGTGACTTTTTTTGATAACTAGGGCACGGAGTAGATGAAAGTGAGCCTTTTTTAGGCGTTCCCACTTCACTCGTCAATTTTTTTGTAGCCTTTTTTAATACATCATTTTTACATGTTAGTTCATTTACAGTTTTTTTAAGCTCAGTATTTTCTATATTTAAGTTCTTTATTTCTTCGTGTGCCGAGTTAAGTTGTGAAGTAAGTTGTGTAATTTGGTCTTGTAGTTCCTGTATTTGTAAATTGTTTTCGTCATTCGATATATTTGGTAAGCTACTAGTGCTGCCATCTAACTTCGAACTACTAAGGCTATTTTCTTCGGACATTTCTAAAGAACGTGTCTTTGTCTTTCTAAACGTAATATTATCAAAGAAGCTCATTTTCAATTATTGGTATTGAGTATTTACTTCTGATAAAAATAGAAAAAGATTTGTCGTACCTGAGTTTCGAACTCGCGCCGTCAAGCTACGAGTAGTACACTCCAATCGCAGTAACCACTAAGCCATTTAATCATTACATAGAACGTTGAAATTAGTCTTCTGTTGGTAAGCGTATAAATCCGTTAGTTTTTATTAGGATATTGGTGGTGAGTGTAAAATAATATATTGCGTGGTATGTTTTGTTAAAACTTTTTTTGTTGTAACTCACTGTTTTGGCTTCACTGCTTGATTTTGAGTTATTTTTTATTGTTCACCAACACAATTATTACCACTTCAAACGTTAATTCACTTAGAATGACATTATAGTCAATCTTCTTTTTAAGTTTACAACATCTGACTTTCGATCGTTGATAACTTCATTGTTGGTGAATATTATCACTAGATAACAATGTGAATTGACTGTTGTAGTCCACTTCCACTAATCAACCACTTCAGAGCACTGAACATGTACATAAACTATTTTTAATTATTATTAAATACGGAGCTGGTGTTAACGAAGTGACAGTTCACCGACATCCGTTAGGTGTTGACGCACGATCCATAGGTCGGTGGTTACAACACATCCATTGTCAGTTATCCCAGGCTTGTCCGAGCAAAATGGTCGTGTCACGTTTTTGACCGATATTCCACGTCTTTTGGTATTTCCACCGAATTGCGTTTTACGGAGCAGTGGCCCAGTGGGAACGGCCGGCCGAAGGTACAGACAGGCGATTTACTTTGTGTTTGCATCACCACTGCTGCCAAAACGGTGAAGGAAAATATTGTGAGGAAACCAGCATGACCACACGTAAAACTTAACTTTGTATTTATTATTGGATATTTGCTATGAGAGGAAGAGAGTAAGAAAATGTGCGCGCGCAATGATCTCTCTTGCTCCTACGCTAAAATACGAAGCGTAACTCTCTCTCTTTCTATCTTCACTAACTTATATCTCCCTCTCAACTTCCGTTCGCCTCGCTCGATCACACGTTTCGTAACGCTCTCGACACGCATTCACCAGTTTACTCCCCAAGTTAAACGTGCGTTACGAAGTTTTACTTCAAAATTTGAAGACATGTGACATTTACCGCCCCGCACTGGCCACGTGGTGGATGAATGCTCACTCACACAGAAGAGGCGTGAGTCCCAGCAGTGTGAACATTATAGGCTGATAAGGTATCGATTTATGGTCACTATAAGGTTTGTTGTTTAGGGTTGTAATCACGTCTT
The DNA here is from genome assembly GCA_947507805.1 of Aporophyla nigra. Lineage (NCBI taxonomy): Eukaryota > Metazoa > Arthropoda > Insecta > Lepidoptera > Noctuidae > Aporophyla > Aporophyla nigra. Next base: position 4,314,217 of record OX382320.1, read on the forward strand.
GTACCTAGCTACCCGAAACTGTTAAGTTTTTCCAGTCAGTCTTGAACCTTATACTTATGCGATAAAGTTGAAAACCTATTAAAACGAGTATGTGCTGGCGTCTTTACATAAAGCGACAGGCCCCCTAGAAAGCAACAATAGTATTAGTATTATTGGTGAAAGCTTTTTTTTTTGGATGGGAAATTATCTAAAGACGTCTCCCGCTTTTGGGCGGAGCGGCCGGGCGTGTCAGTTTTATTGACTAAAACCCACCCGTGTTCCTTCAGTTGCCCATGTGCCAGAGTCACGGTGTCTCTTTCGAACAATCTCGCGACCCTGGCAGGATTGGTGAATACTTGAGTTATAAAATCGTTTCACACATGTAGTCTTTCGTGTCTGTGTGGTGCCGGAGGTTAAGAATAGCAACATGCCATTTCTTACCGTGTCTGTCGTAAGAGGCGACTAAGGGACTTACTAGAGAATGGGCAGCAGCGTTCTCTATGCATTTTACCACCATACTGCGATCGCTGACCCGCCTGCCGATTAAGGCAAACCCCTCTAAATTGTGGGACTCCAATGTCCAGCAGTAGTTTTTCTTTCGGCTGATGATGATGATTTCTTAATAAACAAATTACCCTGCACATTTTTCTGCCATCGACTCCTGGCATCGTCAATTTTTTTTTGTACCACGTTTAGTGCCGATCACGCCATATCCGCATAAATTTACCGCATTATGTAAATCTACTTATATGTATAACATCAAAAAAACTCTGTAATATTACATCTAAATGTTATCAATAAAAATGTGTACAGCATATGAATTTTTTTTTTTTTTTGCCCATATCGGGCTAACCATTAATCTGCAGTGAACGTGTTAAATTGTAATATTTATCTTTATTTTATTTCTACAAAAACAGTTGCCAACCCTGCGCTTGCTTCTCAAGTGCAAGTTCGAGTGACGCAACACTACTGTGCGCGGTCGCAACTTTTTTAACAACTTTATGTCTAGCCTCTGTCGCTCTAGTTGTCTGACGAAATTCTTGCCTTCTATATTAAGGACCATATTAATGTTATCGTTCAAGTATAAGTTATATTCCTGACTGTCACTGTGATCAAAATGCTTAATATTACACTAATTTGAACAAAAATCTTATGTGCACTAATATACGTTAAGGTATTTCTTTTATTTACTTCCCATACATATAAGATACTTCTGCCCGCGACTTCGTCGGCGTCGAATTTCTTGCTTCCCCGACCCACCCCGTCGCATCGAATCATTTGCTCTTGCGAGATCTTCGTATTCGTGACTTTTTTGTTTTTGCTCCGCTCCTTTTGGTTATAGCGTGATGTTATATAGCCTATAGCCTTCCTCGATAAATGGGTTACCCAACACTAAAAGAATTTTTCATTCGAACCAGTAGTTCCAGAGATAAGTTCAACCAAACAAACAAACTTTTCAGCTTTATAATATTAGTATAGATGGCCATTTTAGGAGACCAGAGATAGTATCGTAACTTAGTACACACTTAGTGTCTAATATGGTACCAGTGGAAACATATTGCAGTTGTCTTGTACCAAAAGATCTTTATTTTTCGTTTGTTTTTTGGGGTTTGGAGTGACTGTTACAAAACTTGGCAGACAATCTGTCACAATTGTAGCGTAGTACGGTTAAAAAAGCAAGTTCAAAAACTAAAAGCCGATTACTTAAAAATGACAGTCTTTTTTTTCATGATTTTTATGTTAGTTCAGATAGTCTTTAACCAGCGCACTATCAAGATGCTTTCACCGATACCGATAGTGGTAAAATATATAGAGAACGCTGCTGCCCATTCTCTAGTAAGTCCCTTAGTCGCCTCTTACGACTGCCACGGGAAGAAATGGTATGGTGCTATTGTTTACGTCCGGCAACACACGCCGTAGTCGAGTAGAAACTCACGTAAAAATTATTTGTGTCGGTATTGGAAACAGCGACTTAATCAGTTTATAACGTTCCCACTGCTGGGACACAGGCCTCCTCTATGTGAGAGGGACTGGGCTGTAACGTAATTCACCACGCGAGCCAACTGTGTATTGGTGGAAGTCACAGGTCTTTGAAATTTTGTGGTTCGAGGACATGCCGGTTTCCTTACGATGTTTTTAGGTGCACTGTTTTCGCCCCGGAAAGGCGAGGGGCGAGTCTATTGTCTTATTAACCACAACAAATCTAGACTCCAGGCTGCCACTGAGAAATTCCAGATGGAAACACCCAATATCTTATAGCAATTTTAGTACATTGTATATTTACACCATTTACATACTTACCCATGTTATGTCCAGACTTATCACTGTCCATTCCATGGTTGCCTGGAAGAGATCGCATAAAGCGATAAGGCCGCCTCTTGTATATTATGTAGTCATTGTAATGTTTTTTTGTTTTGTATTTTTATGGTGTACAGTAAAGTATATATAAATAAATAAACATATTGACCGACCTGAAAATCGGATCCTCCCCATGCACAGCAGTAGTGCTTACGACCACTAAAACAACGAGACCATTTACACATAATTATATCTAAACGGACGACATACCAAAATCAGAGCACAATCCAAGGCCCCTCCATTGTCACACAATCTTCCCAGATTGCCACAAACCCACACAAAATTGCTCTAGTGTTAATATTATTTTAATTTCCACAAATTGCCTTCTTATGTGAATTGGAACGAGTGACTCTCACGCGTTTGAGAAGTAAGCATTTAATAGATGTTCACATAGCTAGCGTGATCTTTGGGTCAGAATAATAATTAATAATAGATCATCTTTGCTGTTATTTTCACATCATTATTATTTGTACTAACGTCTGTCCGCGACGTCGTCGTCCGCGTTAAATTTCTTATTCCCCCGACCCTTCCCGTCGGCGTCGCGTCGAATCGCCTACCCGTGCGATTTTCCCCGTTTTTGCTACATTTTTCATTGCTGCTCCGCTCCTTTTGATTGTAGCGTGATGTTATATAGCCTATAGCCTTCCTCGATAAATGGGCTACCCAACACTAAAGAAATTTTTCAATTTTGACCAGTAGTTCTTGAGATTAGCGCGGTCAACCAAACAAACAAATAAACAAACTCTTCAGCTGTATAATATTAAATAATATAAAGTATTAAAAGTATTAATATATTTATTTATTATTTATATTTAAAGTATAGATAGATCATCTTTGTTGTTATTTTCACATCATTATTATTAGGATATGTGACATAGATGGGGCTGTGGTTAAGAAATCACAGCCGCATTGAATCGATTCGTTTCAGCTACGTTCCCGTGAATAGGTGACAATCTTTACATATCAATATCCTCCGTGCTTCGGAAAGCATGTTAAGCCGTTGGTCTACCAATGTTGCGGATTTGTTCGGAATAGTTACCGTGGCCCTGGCACAGGCAACTGAAGGCACACGGGTGAGTTTAAAGGTCATGGCACATTATACCGGCACCGCAACGGCACGGCTCCAAACCAGGAATTAACTTGTCATTCAATTTAGATCATTAAATCGTGTGTAGTATAACATAATTCATGATGCCAATATGACAAAGCCAACGGCGGGCAGTGAGCGCGTTTGACGCTTCCATACGACTCGACTCGCAGTCCGCGTGCTGCAAGCGAGTGGACCATGTGTTTACAGTGCGCCGATTCCGAGTCGCCAGTGAAACATGTCAACGTCATTGCGCCGTCGCCCGCGCACCTCCGTCGCCACACGCGCCTCGCTGCATCCTCCCTCTAGTCTCGAATCAAATTTAAGACAGTGGATACGCTTTGCTGCGACTCCAAGATGAATAAAGAAAAACTAATAGAGGAAGTACGAAGATGCCATATAACAATTGTGTTCGCGGTGACAGCAAGCCTGCACCTCGCGGCCAGCGCGCGGACTGCGAGATTGCACCTCGCGGCCAACGCGTTGTTAGCGCATTGGCAGCTAGCTGTATCCTAAATTCGAGGAGACGCCGTGCTGCAGCTGTGCAGTTGCGGTGCCGGTATAATGTGCTATAACCTTTAGTCAGTAAAAGTCTGACACGCTCTCGCGCTCCGCCCAGAGCGGGAGACGTTATTTGATGGTTTCCCACCTACAACAAAATCCGTTGGTTCAGGCTATCATTTGTAGATCTTCGACAGTTGTTACGAGTTTCCGAGTAACTTGGTTATGGAGTTTATCAGATAGGCAGTCGCTCCACGTAAAATACCGGTATTCAGCTGCATCCAGTTAGTCTGGAAGCCGACCCCAACATAGTTGAGAAAAGGCTAGGCAGATGATGAAGACGCGCAGCCTACTGTTCCGTATTTCACTACAGAAATGTGTTATGCTTGGCTCCAGTTAAGATGGTCACCCATCTACGGACAACCCGCGATAAGCGTAGCTTCACGTGATCGTGAACCCAAGCTATGTCTGTTATTAGTTTTTATCAAAAATAGAAATATTTTATTTCTCATAAACCTACAAGGGCACTTATGAAACGTCAGAAGCTAGGTGCACGGTTCCAATTGGTAAACGACCAATTGGAACCATTCACCTAGCTTCTTCTTCTTCTTCGTGCACCTATGGAGAAGAGCCGGCAAGAAACTCAACGGTTTTTTTTTTGTTTTGCTAGTCTGTCACACTCCTGGGCAAGGGCCTCTCTCCACTTCTTCCAACTATTGCGAACCCGCGCGTCCTCCTTCCAGTTTTGACGGAGCCTGTTCAGCTCGTCCCGCCATCTCCTACGTGGTCTGCCGCAACCCCGCCTCACTGTCTCAACGGTTACTTTTTTTTTTAATAGTTGTCCTTTATAATGGTTTCAAATTATTGTTAATAGATATGGGAGGACAGTGTAGGCTTGTCAACAAGTACCAGGTACTTCATCAAATAGAAAATTGTCTACAGTCCACAAGACCTACAACGTTCAAAATATAAAAGAATCTACATAAATAAAATACTAGGTAAATAAATTATAACCACCTATATTAATCAAATGTCATTATTGTCATGACAACCAATAACCATAGTTTGAGTTATTTCTGCGGCCTACCCAAATGTCCTTTCTTTGGTATTAGTGACAAACGATTAGTGACAAATGCTTGCACTGACTGGACAGGTCCACTCAATCTGTGTGGTTCTTTCCTCAACAGACCATTTCAGTCATCAATCTACATAGTCTTCAGATGATGTGACCAAAATTATGTCTGGACTTTAAAAGAGACTGTGACCTCTGAGTTTGTTTCGACCTTTCGCCTCAGAGTAGTCAGTTAGGAAATGCCGCCCTCATCTACTTTAAAAAAATATGATTGGCGTGTAAAAGTGCTTGTACAAATCTACTTACAGAAATAAAATCATTTATCATCTATACTATATATACTATTTTACCATATAAAGCAGAAGTATTTGTTTGATTGTTTGGTTGTACGCACTAATCTCAGGAACTACTGATCCGAATTGAAAAAATCTTTTTGTGTTGGGTAGCCTATTTATTGAGGAAGGCTATATAACATCACGCTATGATCAAAAGGAGTGGATCAGCAACGAAAAATGTTCGAAAACTGGCAGGCAATTCGATGCGACGGGACGGGTCAGGGGAACAAAAATTTGACGCGGATGAAGTCGCGGGCAGAAGCTAGTTTATCATTAGCCCCTCGACAATGGTCATACCTTACAATTTAATAACACAGATCCCTCCCATTATTCTTCCTTTCAAAATCTAGTATGAAAAGAGCCTTGTATATATGCCTAGTTCCCATGCAATTACGGTCGCGATTATCTCGAGTCTAATCGATTACGACAGATACTCGATAACCTTTGTCTATCGATACATCGGCACACCACTAGCGTTGGAAATTAAAAAACAGATTATGTAATTTATGAATTGATTTAATTGTTCTTAAAACTCTTGGGTAATTGTAATATTTCTTCTGTATTTAGAATCTTGAATTTTCATGGATGATAGAGGATGTCGAATTGTATCTCGTGTCGACACGGCCTGACAGCTCGTGTCGTGAATAAATGATTACCCAGTGAGGAAAGTTGGTAGGGGCTATCTGCACAATACTTACAAACCACCATTGCAGAGGGGTAATTCCTTTATTTTAACACGTTCAATGGCGGGAGCCCTCCTAGAGGGTTCACTTTTGTGCACGTGATATGCCGGTGACCCTCCTGGAGGGTCCACTTGTACATTATACAGCGGTACGACATATGAGCGTTCGCATCGCTTTTTATAGATGTGACGCATATTTTCCCCCAACTTGTCCTGTTTAGGGCTCCGAACTTAAAGAGTGCTAACACGACCCTATTTCTAAGCCTTTATTGTCCGTCCATCCGTTGGTCTGGCTTGTGGGTCGTTCCCATGAACCGTGAAAGGTAGACAGTTGAAATTTCAACAGTGTGTTTTTCTATTGTTGCTATAAAAACAAAAAAAGTTAAAAATTCAAGGCACCCCTTGAATTTTCCATACAAGAAACGCGTTTTTTTTTCGGCGGTTTTTACCTTGTAGTACGGTACCCGTTTTGTGCGAGTCGGACTCACAGTTGACCGCTTTTTGCTTTGCGATGAACGTCTTTTCTTTGTCACTTATCATGAGGTGGGCGACCCGCTCATTTGTAAAACAACCCAGAATAACCCTGATTTTGAGAAATTCGTACTTTCTCAAAATCAGGGTTATTCTCTTTCGTCATTTATAGATCATATACCTACAAATAACAGTCAGTGACATTATACTTTATCTTAAATATCTACCTACACATTGCAGTCAACTACTCCATGTTTGGTCCGAATGTCAAACAGTTTATACCTTGACCACGTAATTATTTAATGTTAAAACTGTGTAGTTTTGAAGGCCATTACGTATTACGTGTGTACCATAAGTGCGTACAAATCCTAGGACGATATTCAAATAATTTGCTTAACCTTTTCCCCATTATGTTGCAGTCGACTTCCAGTCTAGATGTAGCTGGATACCAGTATTTTACCTGGAGCGACTTCCTATCTGATTTCGACAACTCAGTTATTGGGTAGTACGATATCCCTTGATAAGACTGGTTGTCAAACTTTCGGGCTTCTGGACGACCCGTATTGATTATCAAAGATCCACAAATGTTGAAGTTTTGATGCGATGTTCGCTAAAATCTAGAGAATTAAGGTGAATGCTTCAACCAGCCCGCGAAATTCAAATTTTCTTACGTTTTTTTGCAATTTACAGGCCAGTGCTAGGTTGTATGTTGATTAAAATATTATTCGCGCCTGTCTTCTTCTTCTTCTTTCGTGTCGATGGTACTCGTACACTTTATATCGTTTGAGCCCAGTAGGTGGCCACGTTTATTGCGGCATCAGTGGCATTTTTGAGGTCGTCTGAGGTGCATGTGAATGGACACTTGGGACACTCCAGCAGGTGGGTCATGGTCTGATCAGACGTACCGCACTCGCACTGGGTGTCGGATGAGTCTATAATCCCCCACTTTGACAAATTGTGTCTACAGCGGCCTACCTGGGTACGCAATCTATTTAGAGCTTTCCATATAGACCACTGCAGATCACGGCCGGAAGGCAAGTGTTCCTGGGGTTCAACGAAGTTGGGAGGTGGTGGATAGTTCTCTTGCCATAGTTTGGTCCTCACAAAGGGTGGTTTGTCCTGGATGGCCTGCGTAGAGCGTAAGAAGCTCTTACGACTTTTAAGCCTGCCTGGGGTCGTCTTGTAATCGTAGAGGGGATGTCGGGAATCGGATTCTTGGTAGGAAGCTGTAGGAATGACTTTTTCTGTTTTTTTTTTTTCGTTCTTATGCCTTTATTAACTTGGAGGGTTGTATTGGCGATTTTGATGATTATAATTCTGTAACGACATACGTCTTACAGGCGCGAATAATATTTTAATCAACATACAACCTAGCACTGGCCTGCAAATTGCAAAAAACGTAAGAAATTTTGAATTTCGCGGGCTGGTCGGAGCATCCCCCTTAATTTCGGAAACATTGAATAAGAATGAAAATCTCACTTAAGAAACCTCGATGTTTTGTTAAGTCGTAAAACTCGTACGAAGCAGGGGCAAGTCACTAGTTTATTAATAAGAATGAAGAATTGCTTGTTACTTTGTTGCGCCACCTCTTCCCAGCTAAAGCACTAGGTAGTGGTGAAGGGCGGGCGATTTGGGGGGACTGTCTTATGTCATTTTGATGTTCAATAAGTGCTGGTTCTCAACCTCATTTAAAAAAAATTACTAATGACTTGGATAATAATAAAAGACATAAACGAGAATCTCGTGAAAGCTGAGCAAGATAAAATAATGAAATATCTTGACTTAGCACACGAGGTTATCGACATGTTGGACGTGGACTCCGCAATCATTGTACCGATAATCGTTACAGTAAATGGCCTAATAGCGAAGAGCCTCGCCCTCAGAAGGCTCTCATGGCGCGGCTGGGTCAAGGGCTTGATTCAGAAAGCAGTACTCCTGGATACGGCACGCATAGTCAGTAGGTTCCTCTATCTAGAGCCCTGCCCACCGGCAACTTGGACCCTGCTACCGATGCTGATGGGCCATTTTTTATATATTGAAATGTTATTGTATGATTTTGGCAAAAATATTTAAAAATATGCTTTGACAGATGTACCGCCCCAGTCAAACTACCCGCCTGGCAGTGTCCCCGAATCGGATCACACTTAAAAGAGACATAAGATCATTACAGACAACTGTGACTGCTGGTATAATTAAAAGCAATTATGTATTTCCTTAAAGAATGCAGTAGCTCTTTTTAAGGTATAAGTAATTTAATAAAACTGTGATGGAGTACAATGTCACCTGCTATGATTTATGTGGGTAGTGTGGTCGTGTCGACTACTTTCTTAAAAGTGCAAGGTCCCGCACTGGTTCTTAGAGATGGGAACTGTATCGATATTTTGATTACCTTCTCTTCTTCTTCTTAGGGTTTCGATGCCAAAAATAACACGAAAAATGTATTAATTGTTAGTATATACCAACATATATATAGTTATATAGATTATTAATTTAGTTTCGCCCAATTAAAAGGCCCAAGGAAAAGAATTCTGTCTTCCTGCATTTAAATTTTTCGTTATGTGTTGAGTGATTGTTCTATAAATGTAAACAGGTTAGATTTGTTTAATTTTCTTGTTTAAGTGCAACTTCAAGACTGTCATTGTTTAACCTGTAGCTATCCACATAATCCAATTTTAACCTTAGGGTAAACGGTGAAAGTATACATCGTGAAGAATCCGGCATGTCCTAGAACCAAAAAGTTCGAAAACATGTGACATCTATCAACCAGCGTTGGGCCCGCTTGGTGGAATACAGACCACTTTCTCTCGAAGAGAGGAGGCCTGTGTCCCAGCAGTGGGAACGTTGTAGGCCGATTATGCAACATTCAAAGGCCAAAGAAGAAGAAGGCGTAAAACATCTGGTATAATATCGTTTCTAAATTCCCTTCCCTTCTGCTGTTGACTTTTCAATATAAAGCGTTTACAAAAAAAAATATCGATATATGACTATCGAGCATCGTCCATCCCTAGTCTCCGCCCTCAGCTCAAGTGACAACTTGTGATATCACTTGACGGCTCACTGGCTGGTCGAGTGAAGGCATACCACTGGCATGACTACTCGCCTGTAATACTAGACTTAGATACATGACATACAGGTTTCTTGGGCAGCTACAGGTATGGAAATAGAAGTCTAGCTTGACCGAGTTATGAGTACTACTGTCGTCCATGATGAGATATAATGTAATCCTACTAATATAATATTATAAATACGAACGTTTGTGAGTATGGATGTATGTTTGTTCCTCTTTCACGCAAAAACTACTGACCCTATTTAGATGAAATTCAGCACACAGATAGTTTATAACCTGGATTAACACATAGGGTACTTTTTATCCCGGCAGTATGTTCCCGCGGGTTAATTTCCGACCTCCACGCGCCGCTGGCAAAAGCTAGTAAATAATAGTTTAAAAACCTAAAAAACACTGGGTGCTTTTTGAGGTATATTAATGTGTATCAAGCACCCACGCTTCACCCACACCCACGCTTCGCCCATTTCTTCCCGTGGGTGTCGTAAAAGGCGACTAAGGGACTTACTAGAGAATGGGCAGCAGCGTTCTCTATGCATTTTACCACCATACTGCGATCGCCAACCCGCCTGCTAAGAGTGGTGATTATTGCAAAGCTCCCCAAATTGGGGGAGGCCTAAGTCCAGCAGTGGACGTCTTACGGCTGAAATGATGCCCACGCTTTATTTTTTAAATTATTTTCTACTTTTTAGTTTGGTTTTCTATGGAAGCGTGTATTTACCTTTGTTTAGTTATTATTTATTAAAAAACAATTTCTTGAATCCACGTCATTCACACAATAACACATTGCTTTACAAAAATAATGTGGTTCGCGTCAGCTGTTGATGACGTGAGAGCACGCATGCGCGTAACCGCCATGCGTATAAAACCTGTTACCTTAAATGTCAAGGTGCGTAAACGCATACTGTTACCATTTCATTGTAGTTTCTTTATGACGTATTCTGTTAAGGAGTCTTTAGCTTTAATAAACAGTGTCGTGAATGATGGAAATCATTCATCATCATCATTTCAGCCGTAAGACGTCCACTGCTGGACTTAGGCCTCCCCCAATTTGGAGGGCTTTCCCATAATCGCTACGCTTGGCAGGCGGGTTGGCGATCGCAGTGTGGTGGTAAAATGCATAGAGAACGCTGCTGCCCATTCTCTAGTAAGTTCCTTAGTCGCCTTTTACGACACCCACAGGAAGAAATGGGGTGGAGTTATTCTTTACGTCCGGCTGTGGTGCCGGACGTAAAGAATAACTCCACCCCATTCCGGTACGAATGATGGAATGATGGAATTACAGACAGATATTGTCAGTGAGAGGAAGTGGGCCGTAATATACCACGCAGGCCCTGTGCGGGTTGGTAGATGTCACATGTCTTCGAATTTCTAGTTGAGGCATTGGCGAATATCATAACCAAAAAGTTACCACCTAATTGATAAGAATTTAGATACAGTAGCTTCTGCCCGCGATTTCGTCCGCCTCAAATTTTTGCTCCCCTGACCCCCCCCCCCCCCCTCCCGTCGCATCGAATTGCCTGCAGTTTTCGTCCATTTTTCGTAGCTGCTCCGCTCTTTTTAATCGTAGCGTGATGTTATATAGCCTTCCTCAAAAAACAGGCTACCCAACACAAAAATAATTATTCAATTCGAACCAGTAGTTCTTGAGATTACCGCGTTCAACTAAACAAACAAACTCTGCAGCTTTAAATTATTAATAAGTATAGATTTTCAATCGTTAATTAAAGTATAAGAGCCGAAGAAAAGGCCTCTAAGAATTTCGAGAATCGTCTTCCATTTTCTAGTTGAGACTTTGGCGATCGTTACAACAGATATAGCAAAAAAATTACCACCTAATTCATAAAAAAAATGAAATTCAACACATTTTCGAAAGTGTAAGGTCACAAATAATTTTGAACGCTATTTATTTTGAAAGAGGGAGGTCCGTAAAAGCATCGATGCGTGATTACCAGGCCGACACTCTGACATTGCAATGCTATTATTACTAAATGCGTTAGATTCACGAGTTGTTCAATCTTGAAATTAATCTATACATCTATACAAATAAATAAAATTGGAATGTCTGTTTTTAATAATCAGATAACCACTTTTTACTAAGTGTATATGGATGTATACACGATACATATACCAAAACAACATTTTTTACAATTTTTGTCTGTCTGTCTGTCTGTTTGTTCCGGGTAATCTCTGAAATGGCTGGACCGATTTTGACGGAACTTTTACTGGCAGATAGCTGATGTAACAAGGAGTAACTTAGGCTACTTTTATTTTAGAAAAAATAAATAATACTTTTAAAAAACTAAAAACATTGAACACAATTACACAACAACGCTGAATTTTGAGACGTATGTCAGCGTAGTTTTCAAAGACAGTTTTTATGAAAAACTTTTTGTTAAATACCACGCGGACGAAGTCGCGGGTAACAGCTATTACCTATAATATAACCTGAATTAACACATCTTACCGCGGTAGTACGTCCTCCTGCGTTAATTTCCGACATCCACGCGGGCGAAGCCGCGGGCAAAAGCTAGTCTATATATATAAAACCGAAAGGTCACTCATTCATACATTCATTCACTCACAGATTAATCGCGAAATCTCAAAAACTGCTCTACCGACGAAGATAATATTTGGTACAGAGGTAGATTATGAGAACGAGAAGTCAGCTAAGAAAGGATTTTAGGTAACTCCATCCGTAAAAGGGTGAAATAGGGGGTGGGAGTTTGTATGAAAGTTTCGAAGCTAAGTTCGTCAATTCTTTTGTGTTTAGGCGGACGATTAAAAATAAACGTATATCGGCGTTTTTTGTAATTATACTTTTGAAGAGCTGAAAATGAGGATGAAGTTGTGTGGAAAGTCTTTCATTTTCAAAGTAAACATCATTAATAAGTAAATAATGATTCCACCGCGTGGTGGATTATGGCCCACTCCCTCTCGCATAGCGGAGGCCTGTTTCCCAACAGGGGGAACATTGTAGACTGATTTTGCTTATGCTGCCTTGTGGACCGGTTGATACATGTTCTGCTGTATAGTAAACTTATAGGTAGGTTCTTACTACCTACCTTCCATCGACCCTGAAAGCAACCTAGTTATTCCACAGTCCTCAATATCCTTTATTTAGTTAAATATACGCCGTGACATACAATTATGTAGGCAGACCGCAGTCAGATTACCTAGACAGGGCTAGATTGTGTCTAGACACAACAGTTTCGAGCAGAAGGTCCATTTCATATGGAAGAAACATCAGGCGAGCCCGTGAAATGCCAACATCCTTACGTTTTTTCGTGTATTCTCTTTCGTCCCAATTCTGTGATCCCATTGATAAAAAGTTTCCAGATATCATGGTCTACTATTGAGGCAAATTTCATCATTCACAAATAAAAATAAAGACTCATTTTCGTATACAAATTATTATTTAAACGTCACAATAAATCTTTTGAACTATTGAATAACCAGACTCAAATTATTTAGTGGAACCAACGGGAATAAATTTTTAATTATTACTGTTCGTCCCATTAGCAATATAAGTGGGGCAAACGGGAATAAATGTAATATTATTTACTAAATTCCCGTTCGTCCCACCAGTGGGCCAACGGCAGTAGAACGATCGGGAATATACGTTTTTTTTGCATTTTGCAGAGTACTGTCGGGCTATACCGCAACACGTATGTTTTGGATAAAGCATTGCCTGATCTCGTTGCCTCGTTGGTCCATTGGTTCTAAGCGCCACAGCTGAGCATGAAATCAGGGTTCAAGTTCAGGTTCAGGTGAGGATTCAATTTCCAGTTCGAGCAAAGTGTTATCGAGTTTTTTTTTTGATCAGTGTTTTCGTCTGGATTGTTTCAGAAGTTACAGTTATTAGCGGTAAACTGTATTTGTGCAATAGGGATTACCATTAACTGGGCACAAATCCAGATTTACCCCCTATTATAGGGGATTTAAACATAAATAACGAAATATTAGTACACTCAGTGCCCTGCATTACCGGACCCCTCCTAAACAGAAAAAAAGAGGAAGAGGGGTCAGGTAATGCAGGGCACTGACTGCACACTCACGCTATAGGTACATCTCTGCCTAACCATTCCACGAAACAAGGCGTGATATTTTTTTTAATGTTGTCTTCTTTGTCAGCAATGTAGATTCTAACCGCCAAAAAATACATATATCTGTGAGATATCTTGCGGGCGAGTTCGTCCTAAAAAATAAGCTAACCTTCTGAACATATTTTTGTGTGGTATCTAACCCAGCCCAGTTAATGCTTAGCCTTCATTGTACCTATTATTGCTATCTATTGTAGCTGCCTATACTTCTGTAGGCATTGGACACGGCGTAATAATACCTCTCGGGTTTTGAACAATGCAATTTAGTAGAGATACAGTCAAAGAAAGATATAGGTATGGGCGATTCACGGCGTGCTCTCGATAGTAAATTTTATACATTGGTATTTTTAGCATCATACAACAGTGGCATTTAATCTATTTTGACTTGGTTCCTTGGTTGTTCCGTGTGTTGCTGGACGTAAGAATAGCACCATCTCATTTCTTCCCGTGGGTGTCGTAAAAGGCAAGTAAGGGACTTACTAAAGAATGGGCAGCAGCGTTCTCTAAGCTTTTTACAACCATACTGCGATCGCCGACCCGCCTGCCAAGCGTGGCGATTATGGCAAACCCCCTTTGGGGGAGGCTTATCTCCAACAGTGGACGTCTCCTGGTTGAAATGATAATGATGACCTTGACTGTGGGTAAATAATAGTAGCTGCGTATGACGATCTTCAAGGTTAAGCAACTCTTGCCGAGTTCAGTCCGTGAATGGGTGACCATATATACATATCAACTACTTCGTGTCTAGGAAAGCACTTTAGGTCCCGGCTGTCACTCGTGGTACTTTGACAATCGTTACGGGTAGTCAGAAACCCGAAAGTGTGACAGCCAGTCTTCAAACTTCCATTTCCTATGCCTTTTTCAATATGGTGTACAATTTTAGGCCGGCTGCTATTGGAGATTTCCATTTTTTATACAGTGAATATTTTTTTTAAGTGTTGAGTGACTTTTTTCCAAATTAGTCAGTTTTTACTGCAGGCGGTCCCCATGATTTTTACTAATAAGAAACTAGCTTTTGCCCGCGACCTTGTCCGCGTAAATGTCTGTTATGTTAGGGTTGCCACCTTTTTTATTGCAATTACAGTACATTGGTTATTATAGATAAGAAAAAAATAAAGTATGATTTATATGTCTTTACTAGCATTAATAGAAATTTTAATAGAAGCTTAACGCGGACGAAGTCGCGAGCGGAAGCTCGCGATTTCGTCCGCGTTAAATTTCTTGTTCCCCCGTCCCTTCCCGTCGCATCGAATCGCCTACCCGTGCGATTGTTCCCGTTTTTGCAACATTTTTCATTACTGCTCCGATTCTCTTGGCTGTAGCGTGATGTTATATAGCCTTTCTCGATAAATAGGCTACCCAACACAAAAACATTTTTCAATTCGGACCAGTAGTTCTTGAGATTAGCGCGTTCAATCAAACAAACATACAAACAAACAAACTCTTCAGCTTTATAATATTAGTATAGATTAGATTTAAAACCATATTTTTATTGCTTTTTGCAGTGTGTATCAAACAAATTTCGTTTAACAGTAAAGTACTTATGTACGACTAATCTTTTCAACACCCCAAAGAAATCAAATCTTGCAAAGTAAAGTATTTTCGTGTACTTTATTGTTCGCATAAAGTATAGAGTACAATTATGTGAAATAACGTACAATACTTTATAATAAAGTACGGGTGGCAACCCTAGTTATGGTGGAAGCAGAAGAAGTCGCGGAATAAAAAATACGCTATGTCCTCTCTTGGGATTCAAACTTACCCTGTATCAAATTTCATCAAAATCGGTTTCGTGGTTTAGTCCTGAAAGCGTAACAGACAGACAGAGTTATTTTCGCATTTTTAATATTAAGTATAGATCAGATTGTATGGTATTTGCCTGTATCTTGGGAATAGATATTTGGGGAAGCACATAGTAACATATTGTCAGCTCACACTGTGTGGTACGATGTGGATGTCATGGGATTCTATTCCCAGGACAGCTAAGCGAGCTAAAAGAGTAATCAATCAATCAACTCAGCCTATTACATGCCACTGCTGAACAAATTTAATATTCTCCCGCGTATCGACAAGCATAGTGTGGGACGCCCCCCAGCTAGATGGACCGATGACCTAAGGAAAGTGGCCGAAAGCCATACTCATATAACATACTCTTTCAACTCGCTTGCATACATCTTTGAGTACAAGGCAGTCAAGTAAGCAAACCCCAAAAAAACGTGCATATTTGGAATTCCACCCCCGTCAGACCGTGACGGCAGTAACTGTGTGTTTGTATGCGTATCGCGACCTCCGTACCGGCTGTACCGGACCGGCGTCGACCGGGCCAAGGATAGCATAACTATCGGTCCTTAGATAACCGAGTTATTGCTTTAAATACGTGTATTATTGCGTTTTGTGTTGTTGAGGTTGGCAGGAGTGTATGTCAGTTGGAATTAGGTAGAAGTATCTAACTGGTTGAAGGCCGCTGGAATCCGTTGGACGCGGCTAACACAGAAAAGATCGAAGTGTTCATGGTTGGGGGACGCCTTAGTCCAACAGTGGACGATTTGGGCCAGAATGATGATCTATAGAGTGATGTACAAAGCTAAGAGAAACTGCTGATCGTCTACCAGTTTTTATCTATACTAATATTATAAAGCTGAACAGTTTGTTTGTTTGATTGAACGCGCTAATCTCAGGAACTACTGGTCCGAATTGAAAAAATCTTTTTGAGTTGGGTACCCTATTTATCGAGGAAGGCTATAGGCCATATAACATCACTCTACAACCAAGAGGAGCGGAGCAGTAATGAAAAATGTTACAAAAACGGGGAATATCGCACGGGTAGGCGATTCGACGCGACGAGAAGGGTCGAGGCACAAGAAATTTTAAGCGGACGAAGTCGCGGGCAGAAGCTAGTTGAAGATAATTATATATTACAGTGTTTGTAGAAAACTGCTTGCAAAAATTAAATCATTTTTCATTTATATTTCATCAGATATTTAGAGCCCACTCAGGAATAGAACCCAGACTTGCTTTCTTGATGCAAGTCTTCCCAACAAGTTCTTCAGAAAGGTCAAGTGCGTACTACTCGCAACCGGCGTGAGTGTATGACCAAATGTATGAACGTACACGAGGTCAAAGGGGTATGGAAGGATCAGCTCAGGTAGCGTTCTGTAGTTTCTGCCTACCCTCATAACAAAAAGGCTTAAGTTTATTTATGTAAGAACATATTTTATTTATTAAGTATACGGATTTATGTTTTTGAAAATAGCGGCCGCCTTCCGTATTAGTTTATTAATTTTGTGCGTAATAATTAAATTAAGACAGACGCTACAAATTAATTAATAGAATTAAGTGGTTCCGGAGTATATTAATTATAGAAATATGGTAATATTGTTTCTTCCGTAAATACTACTGTGTCAAGTTTTGATCAAATTACTCTTCCTCTCTACCGAAGTCGGGTAAAAAGGCTATATGGTTTACTTCCTCATCTAAGTGATGATCAATCAAAACCAAAAGTTGTTTCAAGTTAGACTTAGGATCCGCAGTTTTCAAACGTCAAAATTACATAAGACAGTCCCCCGACACGCCCGCCCTTCAACACTGTCTAGTGCTTTAGCTGGGAAGAAGAAATGACGCAAGAAACTCCCCAGCAGCACAGCTGTCTGTTCTTTAATTGAAACAGTGGTCAAACGCAAGCCCAACTATGTAATATAGGTTTAAAGATATTTATTCTCAAAAAAGACACAAAGTCACTTACATGAGAACAATGCTTACAGTAAATTATTAATATAAAACGTTCATCACAGACGTTATTGTAGTAATTTTACACACATCCAATACATTCAGCTTTTGAGAAAGGTGGCATTTTTTATTAAATATGCAGCTAATTGTGTTTTGAATGCATGGAATGAGTGCAATTTTTTTTATATGTGAAGGTATTTTGTTATATAACTGTGCTCCTTCAAAAGTTAATTTTTTTTTTTGCCAAACTTCGTTCTCGTCTTCGGTAAAATCAAAAAACTAGCCCTGCGACTGCTACGTTGTGTAACCTGTTTGACTTTTGTAAACGATAAATTGGTCTGAACACTTTTGTTGAGTGCCTTACGAATAAAAATGCATGTGTTGTAAGTATATAATTGTCTAATGTTCATTATTTGGGTTTCCTCATAAATTTTGCATGTTGATGTTAAAAATGGGTAGTTAAAAATCATTTTTATTATTTTGTTTTGTGCGACTTGGAGGCTTGCTAGCTTCGTTTTGGCCGCACTGCCCCAAATTTCAACCAGGTATGGTTGTGGTAACCAGGTGTGGTTTTACTAAGGCGTTATAGATGGTGTGACGCAGTCTATGTGGAATACATCGAACTATGTTTCGGAGGGATTCAAGCAGTGACGTCAGTTTTGTTTTTATATGATTCATGTGAACAGACCACGAGAGAGAACTATTTATTCTAAGTCCAAGATATTTTTCACAAGATTTTTGCTGCAAGGGTATATTGTTAATAATTAATGGATTATATGGAGGTATTATTTTATTTTTTTCTTTAAACAAGATATAGAAAAATAACGATTAAAAAAATGCATAATCAATCATTCAGTTGCGCTAAAATATATTGGTCCGCCATCTTTGAGAGTCCGCCATATTGGATAAATAGAATTATGTGACTTAGCGTACCGTGAAATGTCATACAAACCAAATGTATACGCGAAATTTCAGCTCAATCGGTTAGGGTTAACTGAAATTAAATTAAGTTGCAAGATTTGACCCATACATACTAACTAACAAAGCAAATTAAAGAAATGCTTATGAATTAGTAGATATTGCACCACCTTATCTCATTATGGAATCTCTTTTTAACCGACTTCAAAAAAAGGAGGTGGTTATCAATTCGACTGTATTGTTTTATTTATTTTTTTATGTTTGTTTCCCCATAACTTGTGACTGGAGGAACCGATTTTGATGATTCTTTTTTTATTTGAAAGCTGGTGCTTCCCAAATGGTCCCATTTTAATTTGGTTCCATTTGGACAATGAGGTCCATGTGAAAACCACATAAGTCTTAAATTAACATTAAATATTTAAGCGACAAATGAACGAATAACGCGATTAGATTAGTGCGGAGTATCTACCATAACTAAAATGTTAAAAATAAAAACTTTTTACAAAAAAATAACAACCGACTTTCTTATAAAAACACTACAAAGTCAAAAATAACTTTAATTTCGGAAGTCGGTGGCAAAAAACCTTAAATACAGATCCTAAGACACCGAATTCCGAAATTAAAGTTATTTTTGACTTTGTAGTGTTTTTATAAGGAAGTCGGTTGTTAATTTTTTGTAAAAAGTTTTTTATCTAATTCATACCGACCAGCACCCTAATTGCGAAACGCACAATTTATCAGAATCTGAATAGGATTGAAGATTATTTCTAAACCATTGCGTCATTTGTTCGAATAAACTGTCGGCTCAGCAACGTAAGTAACGCAATGAATGTTGTTTAACTATGAATATTAAACCAATTCCTACCCATAAAAAGTTCCGCAATTACCCCTCTGGTATCGGAAGTTACAAGATAGATGCTTATGATATGAACAATGTTACGTCGGTCTTTCATTAGATTCAGCGAAAGTTTGTCAAGTCGACGGTATTTTCGCCACGTCTTCCACGGGAAGAAACGGATTCCCGTGGGTGTCTTAAAGGGCGACTAAGGGACTTACTAGAGAATGGACAGCAGCGTTCTCTATGCATTTTACCACCATACTGCGATTGCCAAACCGCCTGGCAAACCTCGTATGATGATAATGAGGTCCACTGAAATTAAGATGGCTCCTGGCTAAGTAAATTTATTTTTATTTTATTTATTAGGAATAACAAACAGTTACACATACAAATGTGCAACTCACACCGTTATCCACAGCATATAAAAAAAAGATTTTTTGTTCACGAGTGGAACGAGTTTAAAGAAAATTAATTAATTATGATTTAAATATGTTAAGCGTTTATATTTATATGTCCTCATAGTCATTGCACCTACCACTGTATGTCTCTGCATCACCCAAAGGTTGACTGGTAGAAAATGCCTATGGCATTAAGTCCGCCTCTGTACATTTATGTGCTTAAAGTATTAAATAAATAAATAATAAATAAACGACAACTGATTTAATTAATTATTATTATTAGCCGTTGCTGTCCCACTGCTGGGCGAAGGCCTCCCTACTCTCTTTCCACGTCTCTCTGTCCAGAGCTGCCAAGGACCAGTCTTTATTAAAAGAGTCCAGCTCATCCCGCCATGTCCGTTTGGGCCTGCCGCGATGTCTCTTAATTAATAACAATTCTTTTAAGTTTTTAATCGTTTTAGTTAGAGAATGACGACGAAACTTACTAGTAGGCTTTGCAAATATGTCCTAATTCTGTGGATATTTTATTAAAATTATTACTGATACGACGCAGGGGTGCGCGGGCGCCAGCGTTTGTTCGACAAGGCCAATAATGGCCAAACAAGGTAATAACAGCCAAACGGATCGATCCATCAGGTTAAGCTGCGCTTGCCGCGGTCGGTCTGTGGATGGGTGACCATCTTAACATGCCAAGAACCCTCCGTACCTAGCAAAGCATGTTAAGCTGTTAGTCCTGTTGGTAATTTGTGGATCTTTGAGAGTCCTTACCGGTCATCAGAAGCCAAAAAGATTTACCAGGGAGTACCTTGATACCCAGCAACTAGATTGTGGAGATCAGGTAGACAGTCGCTCAAATTCTGGTAGTCAGGCTGCATACGGTTAGACTGGAAGCCTGCCCCAAAAATTCAGGCTGGTTCATCATCTTCAGCAGCCTATAATATTTCCACTGCTGGGACACAGGCCTCCTCTCGGTGAGAGGGAGTGGGCCGTAATCCACCACGCGGGCCCAGTGCGTGTTGGTAGATGTCACATGTCTTCGCATTGGTTCTAAGACATGCCGGTTTCCTCACGATGTTTTACTTCACCGTTTTGAGAGCAGTGGTGATGAAATAATTTACACAAAGTAAAGTGCCTGCTTGGGTTTGAACTCACGACCTACTACTCGTAAGTCGCGGCTGTTACCACTGGGCCACCACTGCTCTCCAATTAGGCTGGTTCCAATCTTGGTATTCTACTTAGCAATTACTTATTAATATCATTATTAAAAGTTACTCGACATATTCAGCTGTTAAATAATATTTATTTCGTCTTGTACGAATAAATTCAACAGCTCTTATTTGCGTTTCAACTTCAAATGAAATAAGGAAGCGGAAGTTGGTTATCGGTAAATCACGATTGTAAAACCAGAAACTATTTGGACCTAACAACATTTTAATTATAGTTATTAATGGTGTAGTAGAGCTACTTTGCAGTCCGACCAATCTGCGAAGTTGAGCAACTTTGCCAGCGGTCTAATCTTAAAAGGGTTTTGTAAATGGTAAGAATTCATTAAGGCTCTGCCCAGATGTAGGATTCCATAAACCATTCGGTTTTTTTTTTTTCACAATTAGGCGTTTTGGTTCATATTACAAACAAGAAATATATTGAATGAATTTTCATTTGTTAAAAAAAATTACTGAAATATTCTAAAATCTATACTCCTATACTGATCATTGACAATATTATAAACCTGAAGAGTTTGTTTGGTTAAAGTTACTAATATCAGGAGCTACGTTTAGTGTTGTATAGCCCATTTATCGATGAAGGCTTTGGACTATCACGCTATGGCCCTTGGGAGCCTAGCAAAATGGAAAAGTCACGAATCCGTATTTGTGATTTTTTTGTATTATGACTAAGTGTTTTGGATCTGTATAATTATTTATGTTAAGACCGAAATTGTACCAACACTTACTGCAAATAAATTGATTTGATTTGATTTGCTCTGCTACTCGTTCGGGCAGGTAATTCGATGCGACGGCGACGGGGTAAGTTGGGGAGCAAAAAATTTGATGCCGACGAAGTCGCGTATAGAAGCTAGTATTTCATTAAAATAAAATAGCATCATGAGTTCATGACATACAAAACAATCGTAAAACAAAGGTTTAAAAAAATTGTGCCGGCTAACTCTCAAAAAGAAGAAAACCTTTTTATAAATAATAAATAATAGTTTAAAAAAACTAAAAAACACGCTTCCATGGAAAACCAAACTAAAAAGTACAAAATAATGGAAAAAAAGCGTGGGGTGCTTTTAAGGTATTTTTTTATTGATATCAGGCACCCCACGCTTTTTTTCCATTATTTTGTACTTTTTAGTTTGGTTTTCCATGGAAGCGTGTTTTTTAGTTTTTTTAAACTATTATTTATTTTCTATTTTTTAGGGTATTTCGAATTTTGAGACGTATGTCAGCGTAGTTTGTGACAGTTTTTTTGCTGTCCTGGTAACCCTGGCAAGGATAATGGCACAAATTTATGAAATTATTGCATTGTCATCAGTCCTTGACAGGTGTGCAAAGTTTGAATGAAATCTGGTCGTTTAAAGTGGGTCAAAATCGCACTATAAGGAGTCGGTTACAAACAAACATACAAATATACAAACATACAAATATACAAACATACAAACAAACAAGTGAAGCTAATATAAAGCGTGTAAAAAAAACCTGCACCCAAATCGGGTCACCTGTTCAAGAAATACAGTGCCACAGACAGAGACATACCGGTCAAACTTATGACACCCCTTTTTTGTTTCGGGGGTTAAAAATACGCTTACCGTGGTCGGTTCATGTATGTTACACAACCCGGAGACCCCTTCGTGCCTCTGAAAACGACGACGTGACTGAACGGGTCTGCTAGGACCGATGCCTGCCAGGGTCGCGAGATTGTTCGAAAGAGATACCGTGACCCTGGCACATGGGCAACTGAAGGAACACGGGTGGGGTTTAGTCAGTAAAAGTCTGACACGCCCTCCCGCTCCGCCCAGAGCGGGAGAAGTCATTTGATGATTTCCCATCCAAAAAACAAATTTAAAAAAAGCCGTCGGTCCCGGCTGAAGTTCGTAAATTATGACGTTTGTTACGGGTCGTCAGACGCCTAAACATACATACATACATATACTCACGCCTTTTTCCCATGGGACCCCCATGGGCAGAAACTACGGAACGCCATCTACTACGATCCTTACGCACTCCTATTGCCTCGTTTAGGTTCATACAATTGGTCATACACACACGCCGGTTGCGAGTACTACGCACCTTTTTTTTTATATCGAGGTGGAAATCCTTCTGGATGTCCTGCGCCCTGGGGTGGGCGGAGGGGTCTGTCAGACTCCTACTGACTAAAACCACCCCGGTGTTCCGTCCCACATCTACGTCGGGGACATCGGGAACTATTGCGTCTTCCGCGATCCCCGACTGGTGCCGGCCCGCCTCCGCGGGCCTCCTCACGTTAGGGGGGAGTGAGATGCTAAACTTCCCCCCGTACATCACAAAGGCGCGCGTGGAAAACTACGCGCCGCCATCCCGGGGTCCTAAGAAATAGGGGGCGATGGATGTCCCCAACTCCGTCGCCCCTGGACCCATTTAGGGGGGCTGGAAGAGGGCGTTATCCGCCCTCCGCCGACGCCCGGTGCGCCTGCTGCGGGCCGGGTGAGCGGAAGAGATCTCCCGCTCCTTTTCCGCAGCCTCCTTCTGCGACACGACTGTTTTGCAGAAGGTTACCACCGCGTCCCAGGACTCCTCGGGACCACCACCGGTATTACGCACCTGGCCTAAACTCGAAACAAATTCTTCAAACATTCGCAATAATAAAACATAATAACATAACAGTCTGTACACATTCCAAACGACACCGGAGACATTAATACAGCTTGCGACATCGACATAGGAATCACGGCGCGTTGCTCTGGGCCTGGTACCTACTGACTGCTGCGCTATATTGTGACATTCTTACGTACTCACGATGTCAGGTTATTGAGGAAATGTCGAATGTAGTACAGGTTAGGATAGGAGCGCCATCTGTGAAGAGAATTGAGAACTATATTTATATTTCAATCGGTTAAATAAATTTAATGTAGCTAGAAACATATATTTATAATTAAATTAAACGATTTATTTATACATAAGTTTCTCCCTTTAAACACATACCATAGATTAATTAATAAGCCACATCATAGTTGCATTTATTATTAGTAAATAGTAGTCTTAATATTAATATATATGTTGTGCTTGTCTTACAACATATTACCTCTAAGTAATATGATGATACCCGTTGGCAAAATTAGTTGTCTGACTTTAGGGCTTCTGACGACCTGCAACAACTGTCAAACATTCAAGAATCACACTTGGTTTTGGTATGTAAAGATTGTCATCAATCGAACCCACCGCGGCAAGTGTAACCTCATCGATCGACCTGCACCCTAATCGCTAAACGCACAATGTATCAGAATCTGAATGAGATTGAAGATTATTTCTAAACCATTGCGTCATTTTTTCGAATAAATTGTGGCTCAGCAACGTAAATAACGCAATGAATGTTGTTTAACTATGAATATTAAACCAATTCCTACCGATAAAAAGTTCCGCAATTACCCCTCTGTTATTACGGCTGTTATTACCTAACTACAAGCACGTTTCAGGAAACACACAATAAAAAAAAAGTGAAATGTTTAAACAATAGTTTGGGACCCACATCTGTTCCAAAATGGTCAATTTTATCGTCAATGCTGGTTGACTATCATGTCAGCCGAAAGACGTCCACTGTTGGACATAAGCCTCCCCCAAACTCCGCCACTTCGACCGGTTCTGTGCTTCCCGCATCCAGCGGATTCCTGCGGCCTTCATAAGGGCGCGTTCACATAGAACGTCCGTTTTACAGGTCCATTTAAACGTATATGTTATTAGCGTATGTAGTTGTATGAGCGAGTTCACACAGAATACAGTATTCCGGATCCAGTAAAAATACCGATCCGACAAAATAAGCAGGAATCCGTTTTACAGGTCCGTTTAAACGTATATAATATTAGCGTATGTAGTTGTATGAGCGAGTTCACACAGAATACAGTATTCCGGATCCAGTAAAAAATACCGATCCGACAAAGTAAGCAGCAATCCGTTTTACAGGTCCGTTTAAACGTATATATTATTAGCGTATGTAGTTGTATGAGCCAGTTCACACACATGACATTATTCCGGATCCAGTAAAAAAAATCCCACACACAACGGAAATAAAATCTGCCTGAAAAATTGATGTATCCAATAACGCCGGGGCTTCCTCCGACCCAGACAACGATAGTACCAATACAACACGACAACGTCCATCCTCGTAGAAAGTAGGCGATCCACTGAAGAACGAAAGTCGGATCTGTTAAAATTGGTCCTGTAATTGCTGTGTGGATAATATCTCCAGTAGCGACGGATCAGTTAAAAAGGATCCTGTAAAACGGACGTTCTATGTGAACGCGCCCTTAGGTCATTCGTCCACCATGTGGGAGGCCTTCCTACTCTACGTCTTCTGGTACGCGGTCGCCACTCCAGAACCTTTCGATCCCATCGGCCATCTGTTCGTGCTGGTTGATAGGGCGATTTAAATTAAAACTTAGTTATTAGTTATCAATCAGCACTTACCTTGTAGTACCTATGCGTTGCATGACCACCGTAGAAATGGGTTTTGTCGACGTAAGAATAGACAAAATTACAGATTGTAGAAAGATTAAAGACAGATTAAAGATTGTAGAAAGATTTGTACCGTTTTATTCTGGCGTAGCACGACAATTCTATCTCTATTCTACCAAGAATAGACAACGTTCTTTCTATGGTGGTCATGCTACGCGTGCAGAAGTAGGTTGTTCTAAATGGAATCAAATACTTCTAAGCTTATGTGGTTGAATGTAACTTATTCTATTTTTTTGTTTAACTAAAACTTCCTAAAGTGACACACCTGAATTCCAAATTAGAAACAGCGGAGGGTAGGAGTTCACAAAATATTTTTCTTAGTAAAGTCACGCCATGAATAAAAATTTGAAAAACACTGTTTTAAAGTCTACAAACCAAAAATGTATCGACTGATACATTTTCCTCATTTCTCGAATGTTACTCAGAGCAAGGTCAGTAACAGATAGCTCAATTAAATCTATAAAGTTACCTTGGCTACATTCTTCAGTGATTATCACGTTATTCATACCAATTAAATATAACTTAGACACTGTTATTAATTATAACTATCGTATATGCTCCAAAGTGCTCCTGGCGGCAGCTACAAGTTACGCAAAGTCTTTCTTGCACTCCATGCCAGTCAAAAACATATTTTATTTCACATAAACCTAGATAGGCTCTTCTGAAACGTCAGAAGCTAAGTGCACACTTCCAATTGATCGTTTCCCACCGAGAAAAGCTAGCAAGAAACTCCATGGTTACTCTTTTAAAAATAATTGTGCTTTACAATGTTTCCAAATAGCAGTGTTAGTAGGTATGGGAGTACAGTGTAGACCTGACGACAAGTGTCAGGTACTTAATAAAATAGAAATTGGTCTACAAATCTAGTTTGCAAGGCCTGCAACGTTCTCACATTTGCAAAATATAAAAGAATTTATCAATATAAAAGATAAAAACCTTTTTAATCAAATGACATGATTGCTATCACAACAGTTTTGCTCTGGTCACCAGCACAATGCCCCTTTTTTCTTCTTAGCGTGTCGACAGTAATCTATACACAGTCTACCCAGAATTTGACTACGTGTTTGGCACCTTTAGTAGCGTCCATCAACTCTTGTAACTCCTGCAAACAACAGGACACGCTGGATACGGTATTAAGTGCCCCATTGTTATTGAAACAGCTGCACATTTACACTCCAGGGCGGAGTCATCTGCGGATCTCGATCTGAGCAGGTTTTCTTTGCTTCTGCCTATTTCAAATCTTCTAGGTTAACCAAGACTACTCAAATCTAGATGCGAGATTTTCATCAGATGGAACGAGTGAGTTTGGTAGGGAAGCATTATCTTGGCATGACTTTAGCCTTTCCATAGACCGTTCGCCAGTGCGTGGGAGGATAAACTGTTGCAGCTTATCAGCCTTTGTGACCCAAGGATGTTATCGTGCAAAGGGTGTCGTATGTCGGTAGCCAATTCTTCTTCTGTGAACATTCGAATGAAATGTTTGTGGACCGTTATTGGCCGTTTTGAGAGCAGTGGTGGCCCAGTGGCAACAGCCGCGACTTACGAATAGTAAGTCGAGAGTTCAGACCCAATCAGGCGCTTGAGTTTGCTCAACTTCGCAAATTGGTCGGACTGCAAAGTAGCTCTACTACACCATTAATAACTATAATTAAAATGTTGTTAGGTCCAAATAGTTTCTGGTTTTACAATCGTGATTTACCGATAACCAACTTCCGCTTCCTTATTTCATTTGAAGTTGAAACGCAAATAAGAGCTGTAGAGTTTATTCGTACAAGACGAAATAAATATTATTTAACAGCTGAATATGTCGAGTAACTTTTAATAATGATAAATTGCTAAGTAGAATACCAAGATTGGAAACAGCCTGATTGGAGAGCAGTGGTGGCCCAGTGGTAACAGCCGCGACTTACCAGTAGTAGGTCGTGAGTTCAAACCCAAGCAGGCACTTCACATTGTGTAAATTATTTCATCACCACTGCTCTCAAAACGGTGAAGGAAAACATCGTGAGGAAACCGGCATGTCCTAGAACCAAAAAATTCAAAGACATGTGACATCTACCAACCCGCACTGGGCCCGCGTGGTGGATTACGGCCCACTCCCTCTCACCGAGAGGAGGCCTGTGTTGTGTCCAAGCAGTGGGAACATTATAGGCTGCTGATGATTGGCGGGCTAGCCCAGGCTGAGAGCTAAGTAATAACAATGGCACGGATCGATCGATCAGGTTAAGCTACGCTTGAAGCGGTTGGTCGTTGAATGGGTGACCATCTTTACATAGGAATGGTTTAATGTGCTATCCGGGGCACGGTGGGGCCTTGCCTCGGAAAGCACATTCAGCCGTTTGTCCCGGCTGTCATTCTTAAATCTTTGACAGTCTTTAAGGCTCGTCAAAAACCTGAAAGTCTGACCACCAGTCTTACCGAGGGGGTAAGCGGGTAAGTATCTGGATCGTGGAGGTCAGATAGGCAGTCGCTTCATAAAACACTGGTATTCAGCTGATGAGCTCGTGCTAGACTTCCTGACCTGAATAAATGAGCATGTCACAGAAACCGTTAGCCAAGTTTGTCATGGCTCTAATTTGTAAGCGTATCATTTAGTCTATTTTGGCAAATTATGCTGCCCTCTCTCATTTAAACGTATGTGTGT
Organism: Aporophyla nigra; assembly: GCA_947507805.1. NCBI lineage: Eukaryota > Metazoa > Arthropoda > Insecta > Lepidoptera > Noctuidae > Aporophyla > Aporophyla nigra. Next base: position 4,342,098 of record OX382320.1, read on the forward strand.
ATAAAATTTCAGTCGAACTATCTTTTTGCGACCCTACTGCCCATTGAATTGCATACAAATTGTATTGCTCTTATACTTACTGTAAAATAAAGAATTATTCATCCATCATCAGGTGATGAAAGCAACAAAGAACCAATTCTAACAAATCAACTAACCACCTTTTTCTATTGTTACAGATGAGACCACCACAGGCAAGCGCCCGAGACCTCGCGACATGTCGCTAGCAGATCCCCCTCATACTATGGAGATAGCACAGATCCTGATATCTCTCCTACACGCCTGGGGACTAGATCCAGACCTTGATAGGGTCTGTGAGTCAAAGCTGGGATTGCTGAGGCCTATGGTAAGTTTGCAGTATAGTCTTTAGAAGCCTCGAAGTGCTATCAGGTTTGTTTTGATCCTGATATCACTGCTCCACGCCTGGGGACTGGATCCAGACAATGATAGGGTCTGTACGTCAAAGCTGGGACTGCTGAGGCCAATGGTAAGTTCGCATTATAGTCTTTAGGAGCCTCGAAGTGCTGCAGGGATAGTTTTGGTCCTGATATTACTGCTCCACGGCTTGGGACACGAACCAGACCTTGATAGAGTCTGTGAGTCAAAGCTGGGACTGCTGAGGTCTATGGTAAGTTCGCAGAAGAGTCTTTAGAAGCCTCCAAGTGCTATGGCGATAGTATTGATCCTGATATCACTGCTTCATGCCTGGGGACTGGATCCAGACCGTGAGTCGAAGCTGGGACTGCTGAGGCCTATGGTAAGTTCGCAGTATAGTCTTTAGAAGCCTCGAAGTGCTGCAGGTATAGTTTTGGTCCTGGTATCACTGCTCCACATGTGAAGGTTCGATCCAGACCTTGATAGGGTCTGTGAGTTGAAGCTGGGACTGCTGAGGCCTATTTTATTTTTATTGAAAGGAACAGCAAACAGTTACATTATGAGAACTTACAACTAATTTAACAAAAACAATTTTGGTAATGATGTAACCCAAGACGTTGTCCACAGGTAGACATAGTGGTTTAGAAAAAAAAGTAAAAAGTGTAATCGCTGGGCGCTTTAGTAGCAGTACATGCAGTAGTAAATTTTGTAATGAGCATCAATAAAATTACAAAGACAAAGATTGCACAATACAAAGTATGGCCTGTGGCCTTAGTGAATTCGATAGTTATTAGGAATACACGTGGGTTTTTTTAATAAAGAGGAGCGGGTGAGGCTTTTGAAAGTACTCATTGGACAATTGAAAATGTCAATATTTTCAAAAGTACTGTTATATGTGTGTGCGGGATTGATCCAGGTATATTTTCGGGAATTAAAAATGCGTTGCTTGATGTGAACGTGCAAAATTTTATTCTGATACAGAAAGACAGATGTAGGTAGACGGTTAACAAATGTTAATAAATAAAAACGATTAGCTTTAATCACGTAGCCTCAACATTATAGTTTATGCGAATTTCTGCAGGCGCTTGCGGGAACATACCCCCGGGCGTTGAAAGCCTGCCTTTCAACCACTAAGAATCTTCAGCCTCCGGATAGATAGGCAAGGGACAAATCTTGCTGAATGATCTGCGTAACAGACCATTAGAAGTTTTGACGTCTGCAACTCTAACTACGCCGTCTGTCCCTGGATAAGTAGCAACGATCCGACCCATTTTCCACTTAAGTGGGGGGAGGTTGTCTTCCTTCAACAGGACCAAAGAATTCAGCTTTAAGGAGCCCTTAAATGCTCGCCATTTCATGCGAAGTTGGAGCTCCGATATATATTCTTTACTCCATCTGCTCCAAAAATGCTGTCGGAGAAGCTCAATACGCTCAAATCGAGTCAGGGAATTGATAGACTGGTCTCGATAATCAGGTGACGGCAGCGATGTCATAGGACGTCCAATCAAAAAATGACCGGGTGTGAGCGGCGTTAGATCCTCAGGGTTCGATGATAACGGTGTCAGTGGTCTGGAGTTCAAAATTGCTTCAACCTGAACCATCATGGTGTATAGCTCTTCGTAGGTAAGGTTACAAAGGCCCAGCACTCTAACTAAGTGATGCTTGGTGGATTTAACGCCAGCTTCGGCAAGGCCAGCGAAATGAGGAGAATATGCAGGAATAAAGTGAAAGGCAATTCCTTCCCTAGCCATCTCCTCGGAAAGTAAGCTGCAATTCGCCTTAAGAAACCTAGAAAGGTCATTATATGCACCAACAAACGAGGTCTTACTGCCGCAACACGCGAGGGGGAGGCGGCGTCTGCATCCTCCTACAAGATAATGTCGACTTTGAAGAAAGAAATGATATAACGAAGTTTTCCATAGAATATGTTTTAGAAGTATGTGCAATTGAGTTACCCAAAGAAAATATATTATTAGTAACGATGTATTGGAATAGAAGAGAGGAAGAAATATTTATAAATCGGTTAAAATGTATCATTAATTATATTAATAATAAGTATTTTAAATATAATATAATCATAGGTGGAGACTTCAATATAAATATCTTAGAGAGAAATGCGAAAACAAGTCAATTCCTAGACCTAATGTTAGAATACAAACTTACACAACACATAAAAACAGCCACGCGAATTACACAAACGACATCGACATGTCTAGATTTAATATTTACAAACACTAACACAAATAAAATATACACAACAGTAGAAGAACTAGGTTTTTCAGACCATAGTGGAACAATTATACACATACCTATACCAACACCACATTTAGCTACACACACAACCTGGTATGTTAAAAAAAGATTATTTAACAACACGAATATCTTAAAGTTTAAGTCTAAATTAAATGAATACGATTGGATAAAAATTCTACCTAAAAATCAAAATTTAAATGATAATTACAAAGCATTTCATGATACATTAATAAATGTCCTCAATATTTATATACCTGTATGTAAAGTCAAACTAAAAACTAATTTAAAAAAATACTGGTTAACGAAGGGCATCAAGATCTCATGTAAGAAAAAAAGATTGCTAAAAATACTCACACTTAAAACAAAAAATCCTGTCATTACAAATTATTATAAAAAATATGAAAAAATATTAAAAAATCTAGTTACTGCATCAAAAAAGTTACAATATATAAATAAAATAAAAAAATCTAACAATAAGATTAAAACCATGTGGAGCATCATCAATGAGAGGACAAACAAGAAACATAAAAAGGAGCATAATAATATTAAATTACAAGTACATAACGACCTTATATCCGACCCTAAACAGATAGCCAATATTTTTAATAATTTCTTTGCGTCTGTCGGCGAAAACAGCGCTAACTCAACTAGGAGCAAATTGGAGAGTACCTCTGTACTAAATCCTACAGAGAACTCGATGTTTCTTGGCCCGATAGACGCTTGGGAAGTTAATAAATTAATTAAAAACCTAAAGAATAAACAAAGTTACGGTTTAGATGAAATCCCATCTACGTTATTGAAGAAATGCGCAGACGAACTCACTTTACCATTTTATCTACTATTAAACCAGTCTTTTACAGAAGGCACTTTCCCTGAATTGTTAAAGAGATCATTAATTAAACCAATCCATAAAAAGAACACGAAGACAGACCCTAGTAACTACCGCCCCATATCTCTCTTGCCAGCAGCATCCAAGATTTTCGAAAAAGCTATGTGTGATCGAATTTATACCTTTTGCGAAAAATTCCACGTATTAAGCGATTGTCAAAATGGATTCCGTAAAAACCGTTCCACCACATTAGCCGTCTACAAATATATACAAGAAGCCCTAAATATTATAAATAGCAAGGAATATGCCGTAGGGATATTACTGGACATGACCAAAGCATACGACAAGGTACAATTTAAAATACTACTGAATAAACTGTACGGAATAGGAATTCGCGGCAAAGCTCATGAATGGCTTACGTCATATTTAAAGAATAGAGAGCAAGTCGTAGAAATCGAATACTATAACAACAATAGTAGAGAAATAGAAAAAATTCGATCTAAAAGCAGAACGACTAACGCTTCCATCCCCCAGGGAAGTGTTATAGGCGGCCTATTATTCCTCGTCTACATCAACGACTTACCGACAACCATAGAGGGGCCATGTGTTTTATTCGCGGATGACATATCCTTATTACTCTCATGCCAAAACAACACAAACATAGAAGAAAAACTCAATTCCACACTCACAAAAACATGCGACTGGATGACCTCACATAACTTAGAAATAAATTACAATAAAACTAAATTAATGACTTTTCACCCTCATCAAAAAGCTCCTCTATACTTAAATTTCAACTTTAATGGCACATTATTGGAGACTGTTGATGAATTTACATTACTTGGACTTACAATAGATAAACATATTAACTGGAAAACACATATACAAAAAACACGTTCAAAAATTTCAAGATTTTCATATGCCCTCCGCGAAATTAAAAAGACCACCAATTTTCAAACTGCCCTTACCACCTATTATGCGTATGCCAATGCATGGCTTAGCTACGGCATAACTCTCTGGGGAAATAGTACAGCTGCACTGACACTCTTTACTCTACAAAAGAAATTAGTCAGAATCATGGTAAACATTGATCAAACCGACAGCTGCAAACCCCACTTTCAAAAACATAATATTTTAACACTACCCAGTATTTATATTCTAGAAACATGTAAATTTGTCCGCAAGTATCCAGAGTTCTACACAAAGCGCGAAGACATCCAGTCACAATACACACTTAGGCACCGATCAAGGCTAAACATACCAACCTCCAAGCTAAAAATGCATTCTACAAGTCCCTATGTAATGTCTATAAAAGTATACAACAAACTGCCTGACATTATAAAGAATGAAGAAAAGTTCAATATATTTGTAAGAAATCTTAAGAAATTACTAATTAACAAATGCTATTACTCCTTAGAAGAATATTTAAATGATAAAAATAAATAATAGATATATAATTTAATATGTTAATAAATACTATAATGATGATAATTGATAATAATAATTAATCATAAACACGCAATTTATAGGTATATGTAAAATAACTTAATGATACTAAATTGTATGTATGATGTTTTAAAAAAAAATACATAATATAATAATAATTTATCAAATAATATAAAAAAAAAACAAAAATGAAATGAAACAGCAATAATTATAAATAAAATTAAATACTTAATAAATTAAACAATATAACTAATAATTATTTTTGAAAGAACAACAATCCAAATAAATGAATAAACAGAATTATTATAATACATAGATACTTATATAAAAATCATATAAATTATGTTAATACATTTTATAGATAAATAAGCGATATATTGGTTTATTCTACGACATCTCCTGACCAAATGATTTTCAAAAACAGAGCTTCCTCTCTCCTATCCTTTTGCTGTGCCCTACAGGGTCCATAATGATCTAAATTATATAATTACCACCTAAGTTCACATTATGGTAAAGCAATAAAGATATTGAGTATTGAGGTCCCATTATCCGAGTAGATATTTCTCGGCTTTCCTCTACGTGAGATGAACCTTTTTAACGCCATAATGAAAGTCTTGCTTGTTAAATCACCGACTAGTTCAAGATGAATTGATTTCGTAGAAAAACAAACGAAAATGGCTATATAAACTTTTACTAATTTACAGCCACGACCTTGACGAACAGCTGACTGAATAGGACCTGCATAATCTATGCCTATATTTTCAAAAGGAAAACCTGCCAGAAGTCGCTGCTGTGGTAAATCTCCCATGATAGGACTTACAGTTTCACCTCTAAATCGGCAACAACGAACACATTGCTTACAGCACATCCTAGCTAGGTTGCGACCTCGAATGGGCCAGTACGTATCACGTATAGACGCCAACAATAGCTGGGGTCCAGCGTGAAACAATCTTTTATGCTCATAATTAAAAAGTAACTTAGAAAAATGATGACTAGATTGAATAAGAATCGGGTGTTTTTTATTATAAGGAAAATCTGAATGTTGTAATCTACCTCGAATCCGCATTATCTTATTATCGTCTAGAAAAACGTTAAACTTATTTAATTCACTTTTCTTCGGTAATGGTTTATTATTCAGTAGTAATTTATAGTCTTTGAAAGATTGACTTTGAGATACACATATAATAACGTTTAAGGCCCGTTCTAGTTCATGCACAGAGAGGGGACCGCGAATAGGTTGTTTTCTACATACGTCAATAAAACGTAATACATAGGCGACTGTTCGCTGAAGTCGTAAAAAGTTTGAAAACCGTGTAAAATTAATTAATTCATCAAATTCATTATTATTATTTAAAACATGCAAGGTGACATCTAATTTCATTTCAGACAAAATTGCGTTATTGAAGTTCATTAATTTAGAAGGCCAATCAGACATATCATTCAGTAAAAAACTAAGACCGGACCACCAATCATTTAAACCAGGTAACAAATTAATGTCCAACCCACGAGACAAGTGATCAGCAGGGTTTTGATCAGTTGGAACATGTCTCCACTCACAGCCACCAGTATTATCTAAAATCTCGGCAACCCTGTTACGAACGAACGGCTGTAATCTATTCGGTAACATTTTTAGCCACCCTAAGACAATAGTGGAGTCAGTCCAAAAGAAAGTGCGCCGCGCGCTGACACGTAATGCTGCCACAACCTTTTGAAAGATGCGAACACCTACAAGAGCACCGCATAGCTCAAGTCTGGGTATGGTTGTCGGCTTGAGTGGCGCAACTCTGCCTTTGGCTAACAATAAGCGCACTAAAACCTGACCCTGCTTATCAACGCTTCGTACATACAGACAAGCGCCGTAGGCGCGTTCCGACGCATCAGTAAAAATGTGAAATTCTAAAAACTCATAACAATCAATTAAAACTCGACGTGGAATATGAATTTCATTTAACTTAGGTAAATTAATAATCAGTTCATTCCAAAGCTTACTAATGTCCGGTGATAGCTGTTCATCCCAAGATAGTTTTTGTAGCCATAACTTCTGAAGCAACATTTTCAAAACAATTACACACGGAGCCAATAATCCAAGCGGGTCAAAAACTTGTGAAACTATCGACAGCATGTCTTGCTTTGTGTTATTAAAATTAACTGGCTGACTAATTGGAAAACAAAGGTAATCTGACAGTGGTGCCGATTCTGTTGTAAAAAATTCTCTAAACTAAACTAAAAATTACTAAAATTTGGTTTATTCCTGTCAAACGACGATTTCCTATTCTGAAATAGTCTAAAGTGACCCAACTTAACTATATTTTAGTTTGTCAGCACTAAGATTGCACTGAGTTATTAGTTTAGTGGAAATGACAATTTTGCTATTCTGAGTTTGCCGGTTTTCACCAAAAATTTAGACTATAATAATTTATTTTGACTAAATCTGACTATTTTTAATCGCGATTAAAAAGGTGTGGAATAAAACTAGTGGCATGAACAAAAATTCACACCAACGCCTCGCCTTCACGTGCAAAAACAGTGGTGTATTTTTTATTTTTTCTTTTGCTTATATCTCGAAAATGGCGTGTCCTATCGCAAAAATAATGAAATTTTCGACCCCCTTTATGAAACCCCGGAACATTTAAATCTCAACACGTGGATAATATTTTTTTTTATTTTTCAAACAAAAAGTGAAAAATTCCAAATAAAACACGTCCAGGCTGCCCCCTAGCGCGCGCCTTCGTCTCTAAAAAAATCATTACGTAGCGCACACAAGTACCACGTTCCGAAACCAAAAAAAAAAAAAAAACACGTTGATTGCCAAATTCGTTTTTAGTTGTGTCAAAATAATTTTTAAATTTAGAGATTTTTCCTTGCAGAATAGCGTTAAAATTCTCATAGCCAAAAGTAAGGAATTTTAGAGATAGTTTAGTTAGTTTAGTTCGGTGTACAACAGAATCGGCACCAGTGGCTGCCAACCTAAGCCTAAAGTTTTGGTTGACTCAAATCCTCCAACATTTAAATCCAGTGAAGACTGGGGAAAGTCAGAACCACTTACCAATTGTTGGTCATTGGACTTCCATTTTCTTAGATTCATCTGCGCTGAAGCGAGAGTTGAAGTAACTTTATGACGCAACTCCTTGACCTCATTGATGTCATCTCCTCCGGTGAGCAAGTCATCCACGTAAAAGTCATGGAGGATGACGTCACCAATCTCTTTATCAACACACTCTAGCCCTAACTGCCGAAGACACCGGGTTGCTAGGTAAGGAGCGCTGGCCGTGCTGGTCACGGTATTAAGTTGATAAGCGTGTAATGGAGTTGACGGATTATCACGCCAAATGATTTGTTGAAGATACCTATCGTTTGGATGCACAACTATCTGCCGGTACATCTTCTCAACATCAGCAGCTAGGATGTACTTATGTTGTCTAAAAGGCAACAGGATCGACAAAAGATCGTCGTGTACCACGGGTCCAATCATCTGGATATTATTAATAGACATACCAGTACTAGTTAAACTACTTGCATTAAACACCACCCTTAACTTAGTGGTGGCGCTGCTTTCGCGCAGAACTCCGTGATGCGGAATGTAAAACGCTTGATCATCAATAGTTTTACATTTAGACATATGACCTAAAGTTTCATATTCCATTAAGAACTCTTTGTACATAATAGAAAATTGAGTTTTAGATTTAAATCTACGTTCCAGAGAAGCAAAACAGTGTTTGGCTCTTGACAAAGATTCGCCTAAATTGTCTGGGGAACGTTTTAAAGGAATCCTAACACAAAACTGACCATTTGCTAAACGAGTAGTGTTTTTCATAAAAATGTTCCTCGCATAGCTTCTCCTCTGAGGAATACGGAGACGAAGTACATACTTCTTCAAGTTGCCAAAACTTTGTGAGTTGTTGATCAACATTAAAATTCAATTCATCATCACAGTCTGAACGCACCTTTATAAAATTACATTTTAAACTTTTAGAAGAAATACCATTGTTAATTGGGCCGGACACCAACCAACCCAATTTAGTCTCACAAAGAATTGGTTGCCCATCGCCTAACTTAATTTGTTGAGATTCCAATAAATCCCAAAAGATATCAGCACCCAGCAACATATCGACAGGCGCCGGTGAGTTAAAATTGGGATCTGCGAGACAGATATCAGAAGGAATTTTAATTTTGAACAAGTTGACATGTTTACTTGGAATCTTATCTGTGACGGATGGGAGAATAAAACAATTGATATCCGTACCAAAATTATTATTTAAAGATTTTATTGATACCGAACACATTTTGTTGATAAAAGATGACGAGTTGTTGATACCTATAATAGAATTGTTTACACTCTTAGCAGTCAAACCTAGTTGGTGGTATAATTTCTCAGTCATGAGACATGACGTGCTGCCACTGTCAAGCACAGCGCGAGCAACATACTGCTGACCATTAATACCCATGACCTTGACGAGAGCCGTGGACAATAACACGTCACCGTGTTCAACACTCGCGGACAGCGACACACCGGTACCTATACCTATAGTAGTGGGCTGAGTGGAGACAGTCGCACCGCTATTCGTGTCCACAACAACACTGCTCGCAGAAGCCCCACTTACGTCTGACTTCAAGGACTTATCAACGTGAACAGTGGTGTTGTGTTTACGACCGCATATTTTACAACCTGGCCTTTTGCAGTTGTTTGCATAGTGTCCCAGATTGAAACAGTTGTAACAAACTTTGTATTTAGGTAATAACTGCAAACGAGCTTCATTGTTCAACGATAAAAACTGAGCACAACAACTTAGTTTATGATCACCGTTACACACAACACAATTCTTAGGCTTATTTGATACACCATCATCCTGTTTACTTGAACTTTCACCTGAATAGTTTTTCTTAGAATCCTGTATCAACATTGACCTAACCTTGTTTGAATTTTTACTTGTGTGCGAGTGTTTAGTATTCGTAGAAGCTTCCAATTCGAACGTTTCTAATATCTCAGCACGGTTTTTAATAAATGTAATAAATATTTCAAACGTAACTTTAGAATGCTTTTCTAGGCTGCCCTTATACTCACCCCATTCACGATAAGTTTTGCTATCTAATTTGTGGGTGACAATATAAATGAGTAAAGTATCCCAATGATTAACAGGTTCATCTAAGGAGTCAAGGGCACGTATGTTTTTGTTAACAACATCGAGTAAACCTTTCAAATTAACTGACGACTCCTTTTGAAGGGTGTCGATTTGAAATAATGCAGTAACGTGATGTTGGATAAGCAGGTGTTTGTTATCAAACCGCTCGCAGAGAAGATTCCACGCTACCGAATAATTTGCAGAAGAAAACTGAATTGAGTTGATCACCACAGCAGCAGACCCTTCTAGGGATGACCTCAAATAGTGAAACTTATTTATTTCATCCATATCATCGTTGGAATGGATGAGACTAACAAAATTGTCGTGAAACTCTAACCAGTTTGTATACGAACCACTGAATTTCGGCAACTGAATCGTCGGTAATTTAACAAACTTATGATTGCTAGAACGCGACATTACGTCACAGGTATCATTAGAATCTCTTTTCCTATTATCATGCAACATTTGTTGAGCTTTAGATAGGGTTTTGTAATAAAGAGATTCAAATTCTGCGCGTTCCGACATCTGACTATCCAAGTCATCAGTCATGCACTCCAGTAATAATTGCACCTCATCATATTGGGCATACAATGCCTCAAGTCTAGTAAGACGTAATTGCAACTCACTTACCTCGGTAGGGCTCAAAGAAGACGGATTCAAGGAATTTAAATGGCTAGAGAAGATTGTCACCTTTCCTTTGTAACTCGCTCGTTTTCTAACGAGATCTTTATTGTCCTTATTAAATTCCTTATCTTCTGGCATTGCGTAAGCTGGTGCGATCAACCTGGAATGTATATAAATAAAATGATAGCAACGTTTAAATCACAATTACATATGATGCAGCCTGAAATACGTACAAGAGTAAAATACACTAACTTTAGAGTGAAGTTACATAAATAATAAGAATTTATAATAAACTATACGTATTGACGGTTATATTGTACTAAACTTTAATAATAACACTGCAATTGCAATGAATCTATTGTCTATCTGTGCTAACTAATGTGATTACGTAACTGTCTCAATAACTGTAAAATTATTACACCGTAAAGCAAAATAATGCAGTTACTACAAAGAACTACTCTTTAACAATGTAAATAAAAACAAATTAACAATGATTACTGATCAGTTAATAATTGTATTACAATTTGTAACCACTCACAGAACAAAGAAAAATTACATAAGTTATTTTGTACTAACCTGGCTATTAACGGCTGACTTACACTAATTTTACCTGATAAATAGAGTGTTGGGTACACCAATTTAATAATTAATACGCCTTTTCTCAGCTATTAAGTGTCCAGACCACGTAAATTCCAAAAAGCGTCTGAATGACGTAGCAGAATTCACCGACCACACCGGGCGTCGACTATGATTTTTGATGTTCACCAATTCTCTTCAATCCCTTTGTAACTATAAGCTGATCGGAGTAAATATTCTTCAAATATCCAAATCCGGTTCGAAGGACCATGTGCGGGATTGATCCAGGTATATTTTCGGGAATTAAAAATGCGTTGCTTGATGTGAACGTGCAAAATTTTATTCTGATACAGAAAGACAGATGTAGGTAGACGGTTAACAAATGTTAATAAATAAAAACGATTAGCTTTAATCACGTAGCCTCAACATTATAGTTTATGCGAATTTCTGCAGGCGCTTGCGGGAACAATGTGTCCACCATACGGCGGATAGGTGAGTGCTCGCCGGAATTAGTTTGGCAAGGGTTCACTGCAAAAAGAGTCCCTGCGCGTACCTGTCGCCTGTGAAAGGTTCTAGGTACAGCTAACAAATCATGTTATTTATTAGTTATAGGTTCATACAATTAAATTTATTTCTAACAATTTTATATAAAATTATGGCTTCGAGAGCTTAGGTCTCGAAGAAAATATCTTGAATAATAATAATCTGTACAGGAATAATTTGGGCAGGAGTTTGTACTTGTTGAGTAAATGAGAATAAGGAAGGTAAGATTTGTGGCATCTATAATGCATAGCACGTAAAAATTTGTACTGAACATTTTCAATCATTTCAGCATATTTTTTTGTAGAATGGGTTCCATACTGACACTGCATACTCAAATTGTGAACGAACTAGGGCTTTATACAAGGATGACGCGGTTCTCTTGAAGTCAAGAGTAGATCGCATTATAAAGCCGTATAATTGGTAAGCTTTACTTACAATTTTGTTGATGTGTAAATCTAGGCAAAGTTTGGAATCGAGTACGACGCCGAGATCGCGAATTGAATTCAATTTAATGAGAGGCACGTCACAAAGGGTGTACGCAAAGTTAACGATGTGCTTGTTTTTTGTGAAACTAAGGTAATTTCATTTAGGTATGCTTAGCTTAAGTTTGTTCCTATGGCAGTAGTCTGTGAATCGGTCCAGGTCTTGCTGTAACAGAATGCAATCGTTAATTGTTTTCATTGGTTTGTAGACCTTCAAATCATCCGCATACAATAGGAACTTTGTGTTGTGAAAACAATAACCTATGTCGTTAACAAATATATTAAATAATAACGGCCCAAGGTGTTGCGGGACACCGGATGTCACCTCGACAGTTCTTGACCTGTATCCATTAATTACCACTTTTTGACAGCGGTTTAAAATATACGATACAAACCACCGCAGCGAATTACCTCGAAATCCGTTAAAAGCAATTTTATCCAGTAACAGTTCATGGTCCACCTTGTCAAAAGCTTTGCAAAAATCTGTATAAACTGTATCTACTTGCTGGCCTTTATCCAGACTATCAAACAAAAAGTTGGAAAAAGACAGAAGATTTGTGGTAGTGGATCGCTGTTTAACAAATCCATGTGCCTATGATAAGTTCGCAGAAGAGTCTTTAAAAGCCTCCAAGTGCTATGGCGATAGTATTGATCCTGTTATCACTGCTTCATGCCTGGGGACTGAACCCAGACCATGATAGGGTATCTGTGAGTCGAAGCTAGGACTACTGAGGCCTATGGTAAGTTCGCAGTATAGTCTTTAGAAGCCTCGAAGTACTATAGGGATAGTTTTGGTCCTGTTATCACTGCTTCATGCCTGGGGACTGAACCCAGACCACGATAGGATATCTGTGAGTCGAAGCTAGGACTACTGAGGCCTATGGTAAGTTCGCAGTCTAGTCTTTAGAAGCCTCGAAGTACTATAGGGATAGTTTTGGTCCTGTTATCACTGCTTCATGCCTGGGGACTGGATCCAGACCTTGATAGGGTCTGTGAGTCGAAGCTGGGACAGCTGCGGGCTATGGTAAGTTTGCAGTATAGTCTTTAGAAGCCTCAAAGTACTATGAGGATCGTTTTGATTTTGGTATCACTGCTTCATGCTTGGGGACTGGATCCAGACCTTGATAGAGTCTGTAAGTCAAAGCTGGGACTGCTGAGGCCAATGGTAAGTTCGCATTATAGTCTTTAAGAGCCTTGAAGTGCTGCAGGGATAGTTTTGGCCCTAATATTACTGCTCCACGGCTGGGGACAGGAACCAGACCTTGATGGAGTCTGTGAGTCAAAGCTGGGACTACTGAGGCCTATGGTAAGTTCACAGATTAGTCTTTCTAAACCTCCAAGGGCTTTGGGGATTGTTTTGGTCCTGATATCACTGCTCCATGCTTGGTGACTGGATCCAGATCTAGATAGGGTTTGTGAGTCGAAGCTGGGATTGCTGAGGCCTATGGTAAATTTGCAGTATAGTCTTTAGAAGCCTCGAAGTACTATAGGGATAGTTTTGGTCAGGGCTTTGAATAACGTTAAAAATTTGGTATCGTTACTTTCATCGGACGAAGATAACGTTATTAGTAGAGGTAACGTTATATTTGGTAACGATACTTGGCATACGTTTTACCGGTAACTGAGTAACGTTAAATTTTTATTTATTTTCTTTCGTCTACATTAATGAAGTTGCATTTGCATCGTTTGATTGGCGATGTTGCCGTAGAGCGCCGCCACCCACGGCTTGCCGCTTAGGTTGCGCGGGTTGACAACAACGCATTAAGTAACGATAAAAGTATCGATACTAGTAACGGTAATGGTAACGTTATTTTATGGATTCGATACCAAAGTATCGTTACCCGTGTTACCGTTAAAAAATTAACTTTATGTAAATAACGTTACTTAACGATACTTATAGTGTGAATTTGGTAACGTTACCAAGCCCTAGTTTTGGTCCTGATATCACTGCTACATGTCTGGTGACTAGATCCAGACCTTGATAGGTTCAAGGGTCGAAACTGGGACTACTGTGGCCTATAGTAAGTTCACAGTACAGTCTTTAAAAGTCTTAAAGGACTATAGGGATACTTTTGATCCACTGCTGTATGCCATTCTACCACTACCACTTTTACTACTGGGATCGCCAACCCGCCTGCCAAGCGTGGCGATTTTGGCAAACCTCACCAAATTGAGGGAGGCCTATATCCAGCAGTGGTCGTCTTTCGGCTGAAGCCATATTTAGCCTGGATATTGCTAAAAACAAATTGACTCTTTAAAGAAACGTTTGTTTGTTTTACCCATCTACCACATATCTCTAATCACCACTCCCCACAGGTGCCGGTCTGCTTCGGCGTGGTCTCCCGGCACGGTCACATGGCAGTGCAGCTTCCCACATGGCTGGGCAGCTGGTCGGCAGCCTGTGCCTCGGTGCCTGATGACCCATTGCTGGTCACCTCGGATCTACCACCGGAATTACTGAGACAGGAGAAATTGACTAGGTAAGAGGAATATACAGATACAGGGCATTGAGGACGCGTAAACAGGGACTTCTATTCCGAAAATCAGATTGGATGGCGAGAAATCGTGAGGCCAATCACATCAGCCCCGAGATAAGAAATTACATGAGGACTACGACCGCTCTGACAAGAGTGTTACGAAGAAGAAGAAGAAACAATGTCTTCTTAGCGTATTGATGGCAAGCTAAATAGGCTCGGCCCAGAATTCGGCTACGTGTTTCGTGCCATCATTAGCGTTCATCAGTCCTTGTAATGTGCAGGGGACAGGGCACGTAGGATATTATAAATAATAAATAAAATTCGTTTATTGCAGGTAACATAACCCATATTAGACATACAACAAAATTAAAATTATAAATACAATGTCACACAAATAAATACAAACAAATAAATACAATATTAATATAAAATTAACACAAATTAAATAAATCAAATTCGAAATCCATAATTAATAATCAACTTATATTACATTAGTCTCTTATGTGCGACACTATATGTACCTTGTCTGTCACAGCAGTGTCGCACATAAGGACAGTCCAACCTATTTGCTATCATACTCAGAACGGCATTGGAGCTAGCCTGCACTCTGCGCACAAGAGACGCACAGCGCTTTCGCATGGTCGCATGGAAACAGTCCGTGCGCGCCCATGCGAACATACCTGAAGCGCTGCAGTAGCGAGGCAGCCCCAACACCGCTCTGAAAGCGTTATTAAATTGAATACGGAGGGTGCTATAGCTTTTCTGTGTGTAATTTGCCTACAGGCTGCAGGTGTACAGGGACGTGCAATATGTTCGGAAAAGAAGAGAGAGAAATTATACAGGGCTGAAAAGGATATCGCCGTGCAAACTATAAACAATGAATATAGCAAATGATTTTACACCCCCAAGCATAGATATCTTTCATCGGTTATCAAAATCAAAAATCGGTCGGTCCATAAAAAAGCGCGATACCGAACAGCTAATTTTATTTGTAATAACCGATGAATAATCTGAACTAGGCCATCTTATTACAAAAAGCGATCTAACTGTAGTTCTAGCGTAAAGCTCTTGAGCTAGGTTTTGCATTTCCAACATTATTTCAATCTGGGGAAAGATCTAAACACAAAAATGACAACTTAGCCGATACTAAGTTGTCAGTGTCGTAAAAAGATCTGCATTTCCAGACATATGGGTTCTTAATTCAAAAACTAGCTTGGTGCTTTAAACTTGATTTAAATATAGATGTTGTTTTGTAATAAGGGGGTGGGAATTTATGGTAAGTAACAAGTTGCGCGTCAATGTCCATTGAACATTATTCACCACTTCTTTTTCACGTGCATGCGAAAGAACAGTAAAAGTAGAAGTCCAATTTTACTTACGATACTAGACTTTCCCAACAAACAGTTGAAGAAAAGTAATTTTACCATTTTTTTTTTGCATGGAGAAATGCTAATGCGTACTGCGCTACCACGGGGAGATCGTGCAGTTTATGTGAGACCTCAACCCACTAAAACTTCACGGTGTCCTCCTGTGCCGCTTATGGCGGGAACACGGGCACTCGTAAGGCCTCATCCGCGAACCTGCCACAGCTGTCCGTTACCGGACCCTACTTTGGAAGGTACTCCCATCACGCACCAGAACACAAAGCACGCCGTGACTACCTAAGATATCAAATAGCACATGAGCGCCAGACGATCCCCTGTATGGGTGTGATCTTTGATTAACATACCTTAACCTTATTTATCTACTTTATTTCCAGACTCTTCTCATCGAAACTCCATTGGGAGCTCAGCACCACTTTGACAACCAACCACCTACTGTCCATCGTAGCCCTCGCCAACACACTCATGTCAATGAGCAACGCGAGCTTCGTGCCCGAGCAGGAAGTCATCAGGCGCATGCACAGGTGATGATGATACCATGATGATAGCATAATGATATCATAGTGATATCTGCCCATCATAGCCCTTGTCAACACACTCATGTCAATGAGTGACAGGTGATGATGAATGAAAATAAGTTAGAACGGACTGTGGGTTCTTTATGTATTTACGCTAAAAACGTGGTTTCCGTTCGTCATTTTTGGATGAGCTCAGAAACCTGCGCTCTGCTGTGGGTCCCCTATAGTACCATAGAAGGCAAACCGTTCATGCCTTATTGTCACAATACCCACGTGCGTTTTCCGCACATATTTGCTGCATGTAAAAGATCGAGAAGAGCTTCATCTTCTCGATCTTTTTTTTTTTGACGTTTGTTTATTTATTTATTTATTGCTGTATGAGCTTACTATCGATGACGCCTGATAGGAAGCGCTGGATGTAGAGGTCTATGATGAAATGAGCGACCCCAAAAGATTCCTGTTTACTCTTCCTTGTACTACATGCTCTGTCTAAAAGAATAATAACCTACCCTCCCGGGACGTCGACTCCTCTTGTTCCCAGATCGTCCACCAGGAGCTCCTCATCATGGGCAGCAGACGAGGAGAGAGAGGAGCAGCTGGCGGCCCAGCAGGCGCACATCAAGCAAGGCTGGTCGCTGTTGGCCACGCTGCATTGTGTGCTGTTGCCTGATAAGGTTGTGGCTGCGGGTGAGTTGTGAATTCTTGATAGTTTCAGTATTTCTGAGCTAGCCTTTGGTCGAGAGTTAGCCCATTGGAACGCCGGGATAATAGGTATCATACGTGTAAATCTCAGCCGGGGTCGCAGATTGATTCAAAAAAGATGCCGTGGCCCAGGCACAGGCAACTGAAGGAACACGGGTGGGTTTTAATCGGTAAAAGTCTGACGCCCTCCCGCTCCGCCCAGATTCCACCCGGAAAAAATAAATAAAAAAATAATATGTAAAAATCTAGGTTATTATAAACTATTTGTTCGCCTGAGCAGTGGTGGCCCAGTGGTAATGGCCGCGACTTACGAGTAGTAGGTCGTGAGTTCAAACCCAAGCAGGCGCATTACTTTGTGTAAATTATTTCATCGCCACTGCTCTCAAAACGGTGAAGGAAAACATCGTGAGGAAACCGGCATGTCTTAGAACTAAAAATTCGAAGACATGTGACATCTACCAACCCGCACTGGGCCCGCGTGGTGGATTATGGCCTACTCCCTCTCACCGAGAGGAGGCCTGTGTCCCAGCAGTGGGAATATTATAGGCTGATGATGAATTGTTCGCCTTACATCCAAATATGTTTGGCCGTTTTTGCGTGATTTAGTGATACACATCTAAACTTATAAAATTTAACATTTATAATATTAGTAGGATAATAGGATTTGTCTCTTTACTCATGACTTGTTAGAGTTTAATTGTCACTCATAATTTAGAGTCATAAATGTGGAACATACACATTGCGGAACAGATGGATCGATGTTTGTTACTCTTTCACGCAAAAACTACTGAACGGATTTTGATGAAACTTTACAGTATTATTGTTTATACATCCGAATAACATATAGACTATAATTTACAACGATATTGGTTTCTTTGGCCAAATTACAATGATAAATGTCATATAAGACAGAAAAATCCTGCTATTTGAGACCTGTCTGCGCGGACGAAGTCCTGTGTATACGCTAGCCCTACATAAATTATCTGTTCTTCCAGGAGCGAAGAGCTTCAAGCGTCCTCAAGTGGAGATGCTGGCTCGGCGCTGGCAACATCACTGTTTGGAAGTACGCGAGGCTGCGCAAGCGCTGTTGTTAGCTGAGCTGGGCAGGTTAGTTATATGATATAATCATTATTAAAGATAAATGACTTATATAATCTGTCTTTTAATAACGTTTTCCCGTAAACACAACGCGGAAGGTACATTCACTTCCTCCACGTTCACTCATACAGTCAGGAGCACTAAATAATACACATAGCCAAATTCAAAAGCGATTTTCTCTTTAATTTACGATTGCAACTTTGAGATAAAACCCATTTCATAATAATGTGGGTTGCAAAATATTATGTTCGTAATAACATAAAATTATAATCCGTACAATAGGAGAAAATCACTTCTAAAAATGGCTAAATGCATACTTGTTCTGATTGTACGTGAAAGTATCGTAGGTAAACAAAAAAAAGATATTATAAAAGAGTTTAAAATCTACATAGATACATACATACATACAATCACGCCTTTTTCCCATGGGGGTAGGCAGAAACCACGGAACGCCACCTGCTACGATCTCTACACACTCCTTTTGCCTCGTTTAGGTTCATACAATTGGTCATACACACACGCCGGTTGCGAGCACTACGCACCTGACCTTTCTGAAGAACATCACCAATAAGGTCACTATAATTATGTCCTCCTAGGGCGTCCCCTCCCGGTGTTTCCACTCACATCTGCCTTGTAAATACCTTTTGTGAGCCGTCCTTCATTCATCCTCTCAACATGACCAAACCATCTAAGCATACATTTTTCAATTTTTGTCACTACATCTTCTTTTAAACCACACCGTTCCCTTATCACATCATTCCTCAGCCTATCATTCATAGTCGCACCACACATGCTTCGCAAGGAAAATCTAGTGCGCGATAAATTCCCAGCTCAATATCTATACGTCACGGCGAACGTGGGGTTATTGTCTCGTCTAAAAACTGTCCCTGTATACTCTCTGACGGTGATTTTTTTCAACAGACTCGGTCCGAAAGGACGTAAGACGCTGGTGGACAACTGGGCACAATTCCTGCCTCTATACACACACACGGAGAGTATAAATCCGCACGCCGCACACAAGGAGCCTGCTGAGAAGGTGCAACAAGTAGTAAGTTAAAACACTAATAATAAAAACAATCCCTGGGAACATTATATTGTTTTTTGTATTTAGGATTTATTTGAAAGAAGTACCGTGACCCTGGCACAGGTAACTGAAGGAACACAGCTGGGTTTTAGTCAGTAAAAGTATGACACGCCCTCCAGCTTCGCCCAGAATGGGAGACGTCATTTGATTTCCCATTAAAAAAAAAGGTTTTAGAGGTCAGACAGTCTCTCCATTTAAAATTCTGGTATTTTAAAAGTTTTATGTGGCAACACAGAACCATTTTACGACCACTCTCTAACAAAAATCATACAGCAAGAAATCCAACAATTAAAAACTCCCTTTCTATTTTTACAGCAAGAAGAAGAATTTGAAGAAGAAGAAGAAGAGATCATCCGCAAGCCGTCGTCGTTGGCCGAACTCAAGCGCAAGCAGACTACAGCGGTCGTTCTGTTGGGCGTCATCGGGGCAGAGTTTGGGCAGGACATCACTAGCGAAGGTATGTGATTAAGCAAAAATTTGTTGATTCATGTTGAATTGTATATGCTTTAAGGTTGAAATTCCTTTATTTTTGATGAGGAATAATCTGGGCTTAGTCATTAGGAATTAATTATTTATAAAAAAAAAATCTTACAAGCTTTTGCCGGAGGTTTCGCCCGCGTATAAACCTAAAAAACCTAAACTAAACCAACCAACTATTGGAACAACAAAAGACAAACGTAAATCGATGTTTTTGTAATTTTTCGTGGAACAGATATTTTGTACGAATTTCCAAAACCGAAAACATAACGAGTCCTTTGGGTTGCCTCAATGTACATGTCAGTGTCATATTTGGAATGATGAAAAAACTTTTTTTTTGGTTTCGGTATCGATACCCAACACGCGGGTAAAGTACTGCCAATTAATATAATTTGACCGTGTGAAGAATATTGCTTGCTTCCAAAAATTAAAACTATGAATGTTTAACCGGGGAAAGTTATTGTTTTCATCAAATTGGCTACCTATTTAAATTGTCCACATATTCAAATCACAACTGTCATTCTCTATCAGTTTTTGCATTGTCAACTTTATTTCGATACGAGTAAAGTTCATATACAAAAATGACAACTAAGACATATATTGTGTTCTTAATTCAAAACCGGCTCAGTGATTTACCCAGAAGGCCAATTCTCGTAACTGAAAACGATCAAAATCTATTCGCAGTTTCATCTCGGCAACAATCAAATGTCAAAAACTTGTCAAAAATAAATGGAAACTGGAGGTATTTTTGACAGATTGAGACTGAGTTCAGACTCTGAACTTTCTTAAAATTAAAGAAAATACCCCTCTGATCTAAATAAAAACTTAAACAATTATTTTCCTTGACTACATTTTATATTTCTATAAAAATGCTTTTTTATAAACAAATATATATTACTAGCTTTTTCCAGCGGCTTCGCCCGCGTATTATACTTACAACCCTCCCTCTTGATTCACCCTGTCTATTGGGGAAAACCGTGTTAAATCAAACATGTAAAGAAGATTATCTAAATTTGAAAGCCATGCCATCTATTAGGAAGTCATAGAACTAACCAATGAACACACACATTGTCCTATAAAATATATATAATTTGTAAATATTGAGATCAGTAATTGAGATAAAAACTATCCGCTCTTTTAAGTTGGATCAAACTGAACACGGTGTCCAAATTTTATTAAAATCGGTTAAGTAGTTTAGGAGTCCATCCCGGACAAACAACGTGACGCGAAATATATATATATTAAGATTAAAAGCTAGCTTCTTTCCGTTGATATGATTTGCATTATTCGCTTGCTTGTTATAGGCGCTGCTGGCAATAAGAGAAGAAAGGACGGCGATAGTCGAAAGAGCTCTGTGGTTGAAGGTAGGTTAAATAACACTTTATATAGAAAGAAAGAAAAGAAAAAAGAAAAGAAAGAAATAAATTACGTTTATATAGGATCAACATCATCTACCAACCCGCACTGGGCCCGCGTGGTGGATTATGGCCCACTCCCTCTCACAGAGAGGAGGCCGGTGTCCCAGCAGTGGGAACATTATAGGCTGCTGATGGTGATAGGATTAAAATTCAAAAATCATTTATTCAAACTAGGCTGAGAACACCGTGCGTACCGTGTGGTGCTGGACGTAAAGAATAACACCACTCCATTTCTTCCCGTGGGTGTCGTAAAAGGCGACTAAGGGACTTACTAGAGAATGGGCAGCAGCGTTCTCTATGCATTTTACCACCGTACTGCGATCGCCAACCCGCCTGCCAAGCGTGGCGATTATGGCTAAGCCCCCCAAATTGGGGGAGGCCTAAGTCCAGCAGTGGACGTCTTACGGCTGAAATGATGATGATGATGAGGCTGAGAGTCAGGACTTATTGATCGTCAAAGTTACATAAGACAGTCCCCCAAAACGCCCACCTTTCACCACTTCGTAGTGCTTTAGCTGGGAAGAAGAAGTGGCGCAACAAACTCCTCAGCAGCACAGCTGTCTGTGAATTTAGAAGACAATAAGCTAGTACAAGTTTGGAACTGATGTCCCCCTGATATTTTAATCAATTAAATCTGTCTGGACATTAAAATAAAAAAACCGACCAAGTGCGAGTCGGACTCGCGCACCGAGGGTTATGCATAAGGTTTATGTTTATGAAATTAAATGTTTTTTTTTTTATATTTGAGTTGACTGAATGAAAGGTAAATTGTGGTTTACGATTTATGACGTATTAAAAAAAAACTACTTACTAGATCTCATTCAAACCAATTTTCGGTGGAAGTTTACATGGTAATGTACATCATATATTTTTTTTAGTTTTATCATTCCCTTATTTTAGAAATTACGGAGGGGGGGGACAAATTATACCACTTTGGAAGTATCTCTCGCGCAAACTATTCAGTTTAGAAAAAAATGATATTAGAAACGTCAATATCATTTTTGAAGACCTATCCATAGATACCCCACACGTATGGGTTCGATGTTTTTTTTTTTTTTGAGTTTCATTTCTATGTATGGGGAACCCCAAATATTTTTGTTTTTTTTTAAATATATTTTTGTGTAAAAATCTGAATGCGGTTCACAGAATACATCTACTTACCAAGTTTCAATAGCATAGCTCTTATAGTTTCGGAAAAAAGTGGCTGTGACATACTCGGACAAACAGACAAACATGACGAATCTAAAAGGGTTCCGTTTTTTGCCATTTGGCAACGGAACCCTAAAAAGAGGTCGGTTACAATAATTTGTCTTTTACTCTGGAGAAGAGTCGGCAAGAAGCTCCACGGTTACTCTTTTAAAAATAATTGGCTTTTACAATGTTTTTAAATAACAGTCTTAAAAAGTATGACAGAACAGTGTCATTATTTCTAAGTCACAGCCCGGAGTTCAGAAGTTAGCGATGTGATACCATCGTGCCTTGGTGACCACGTTAAGCCGTCGGTCCTGCGCCAGATCTCTCTCCGGTCGTGTCGGAGTGCCGTCCCATCGGACTATGAGAGTGAGGGAAGAGTGAGTGCTCCTGTGTCTGCACACACACTTGTGCACTATAATATCTCCCGCGCCGATGGCTAGTCTCCATTAAGATTCGCAGCCACGGCCGAAATACGGTCTAGAGGACTATATGCCAATAAATAAAAACTATACTAAGTCCTCATCTGCCAACTATGTTGTGGTCGGCTTCCAGTCTAACCGGATGCACCTGAGTACCAGTATTTTATATGGAGCGACTGCCTATCTGACCTCCACAACCCAGTTACTGGGTAATACGATACCCCTTGGTAAGACTGGTGACTGATGACTTGGAAAAATTATACTGAGTAATCTAACAAATACTATTTCCTTTCCAGGGTTTACGCTAAGCTCTTCAAATAACCTAGCACGGCTGACAGCTCTGGCGCTCACCCATCTACTTTTAAGCCCCGCGTGCCCTCGCTTGCCCGCACACACGCCGCTACGCCGCGCGGCTGTCGACCTGCTGGGCAGGGGCTTCACTGTGTGGGAACCCTATTTGGATGTCAGCCATGTCTTGTTGGGTAAGTGAAATAAGCTAAATCAAAATATTTTATGTCACACTAGCTGTGCCTGCGGCTTCGCCTGCGTTTATGTGAAAGTGGACGTGGTACCGGGACAAAAAGTAGATGTTACTCCTTATAACATCAGCTATCTGAGAGTGAAAGTCCCGTACAAATTGGTCCAGCCGTTACAGAGATTAGGCGGAACAAACAGACAGCCAGACAAAATTTGTAAAAAGCGTTTTTAATGTAAGTACCGATATTCTTTCATACGCATTTAGTGAAAAAATGGAAATTACAAACGAACACTTCAATTCTATTTATTTGTATAGATAAACCTACATGTGCATTTATGAAACGTAAGAAGATAGATGCACGGTTCCAATTGTAGTAAAGTATTGCCTGTGAATTTAATTTGACCCTGTATCACGCATGATTGTATATCTAGTGGACATGATCGACGACGTTTTTGAGTACTGTCTTCCATAGTCTTATGTTCAGAAAATACAAAAAAAAAATACAGGGTTCCAAATCGCGATTTATTTTTCCCTAAGACTCCTTAATTTCCGATCTTCATCTGCATATTAACTCCACCATATCTCCTCAGGTCTCCTGGAAATGTGCTGCGACGCCGACAAGCTGGTGCCCTCAATGACGTACGGCCTCCCTCTCACTCCGCAAGCTGACTCCTGCCGCACTGCCCGACACGCCCTCACGCTCATAGCTACTGCCAGGTAATAATAATAGTATACGCATTATTATTTGGGCTCATGACTTAAAAGTATCACCTATCAATGAGTCTACCTAGCCCTTTCCTATATCATGTCAGAAGCAAAATCAAAGTCAACAACGACAACAGTTACATGAAAACTTTTTACAAAAAAAAAAAACAACCGACTTCCTTAAAGACACTACAAAGTGAAAAATAACTTTAATTTCGGAAGTCGGTGTTAGGATCTGTATTTAAGGTTTTTTTGCCACCGACTTCCGAAATTAAAGTTATTTTTCATTTTGTAGTGTTTTTTTTAGGAAGTCGGTTGTTTTTTTTTTTTTTTTTTAATTTTTAGTTATGGTAGATACCCCGCACTAATCTAATCGCGTTATTCGTTTATTTGTCGCGCAAATACCTAATGCAAATATAAATAAATAAATATCTTAGGACAACCAACACACCGTTATCTGATACCAAACTAGGCAGAGACTGTACTATGGCAACCAGACAACTGATAAACATACTTATATATTTCTAAATACATACATATTATAGATAAATTACACCCAGACACAGAACAAATGATCGTGCTCATCACACAAAGATTTGTCCTGGGTGAGAATCGAACCCACGACCTCAGTCTTAGCAGTCAGGGTCACTAACCACTAGACTAACAGGCCAGTCAAGTCAAATTTAAGACTTATGTAGTTTTCACATGGACCCCACTGTCCAAATGGAACCAAATTAAAATGGGACCATTCGGGAAGCAACAGCTTTCAAATAAAAAAAAATCATCGAAATCGGTTCATCCAGTCATAAGTTATGAGCTAACAAACATAAAAAAAATATATAAAAATAAAAATACAGTCGAATTGATAACCTCCTCCTTTTTTGAAGTCGGTTAAAAATAGAATTAATTCTAGTCGCCCCTTCAAATAGGTATATTCGTATGGAGAAGAATGGGCAAGAACCTCCACCGTTACTCTTTTAAAATGTTTTTCAATATTTGTATACAATATTTATATAATTATATGTGAAGACGATGCACTTTAAATAAAATTACCATACCCACGCTTGAAAGTCTGACATCCAGGTATCATCTTCCTTTCAGAAAGATGGTAGGTACTCGTACTCTTTCCTGGTGGTCCTGAAGGTTATGACCCCACAAAATCATTGAAGCTGGCGAGAGCATGAATGTTTTTTTTTAACCGACTTCAAAAAGGAGGAGGTTCTCAATTCGGATGTTTATATTTTTTTTTTTTTTTTTTTTTATGTATGTTCGGCCATAATTCCGTCATATGTAGACGGATTTACAAAATTCTTTTTTTGTTCGAAAGGAGTTTATTCCGAAATGGTCCCATATAAATTTCATATAGATCTGATGATGAGTTCCAGAGATAGACACCGGAACTCTTTAAAAAATGACAGCAAATCAACCGCGATTTCTGCTATCGCATAAATATGCATTGTTTGTTTGGAATTAGTGCAGGGTGGATACCACAACTAAAAATTTAAAAATAAAAACTTTTTTACAAAAAAAAACAACCGACTTCCTTAAAAACACTACAAACTGAAAAATAACTTTAATTTCGGAAGTCGGTGGCAAAAAAACCATAAATACAGATCCTAAGACACCGACTTCCGAAATTAAAGTTATTTTTCAGTTTGTAGTGTTTTTAAGGAAGTCGGTTGTTTTTTTTTGTAAAAAAGTTTTTATTTCTTGCTAACTTAAAACTGTACTTACTACTTGAGTTTTCTTTTTCACAAATGTAAAAACAAATGGTATACATTTAGCATTATTACGTACCCTTACAAGAGAATAGGCAGCAGCGTTCTCTTTACATTTTACCACCATACTGCTATCGCCATTCCGCCTGCCAAGCGTGGCGATTATAACAAATACCCCCAAATTGGGGAAGGGCTATGTCCAGCGGTAGACGTCTTTCGGTTGAAGTGATGGTTTTTTTTAATACTTTATTAGTAAGAACAAAATTCTTAGTGATTAATTACGATCTAGCCAAAAAGGCTAATAAGCAATTTAACTCTAACTTAATATGTTATGTAATAGATTATGTTAAAACTAAGAATAGTGTCCATTTGCACTTTTCTACAAGTCCGTAGCACTTTCTTAGAGTCTAATACAATTTTTAAACACTATGTTCAAATGTTTTAGTATAGCACAATATTGTTACTTTTATTAACTCACTTTTTACACTACACTAATTCAAAAGGTTTAGTTCTTTTTAGTCTTCGCACTAAGTCTGTGTTGTCTAGCAGCTGGATTCACGTGTCGGTGAAGTCTGTGTTCGTGGGCTTCAGCTAATTTTTGGATAATGGTGGTGACGAATTCCATTTTTAGGTCACGGTGAAGGTCGTCATTTCTTATGTACCAGGGTGCATTGACAGCATCCCTGAGTACTTTATTTTGGAATTGTTGGATTATTTTGACGTTGCTTTGTTTAGTACAGCCCCAAAGTTGGATACCATACGTCCATATTGGGTTGAAGTGATGATGATGAAATAAAGTGAACCTATTATGGTTGGAGTATTTAGTTTTATTCCAGGAGTCACTAAGTCAAGATTGTTTGTGCCACATCATGCCCATAATGAATATTTTTTGGAAAAATAGCACTTTGATGTCCTTATCTCTAATATAGGTTAATGATGAACGAGAAATTAGAGGATTACATCCAAGATAGAATGCTTGGAAACATGCTGGTCTCGCTCCATAGGACAATCTCGAGTCTATCAATTGCTAACTTAATTGTAGGTATAGATTAGTTTTTTTTTTACTATGATTTACATTCTGTGATTACTTTTGGAAGGGGCGACTAGAATCAATTATATTTTAATTTAAATGTTGACGTTCAAAAGTGCCTTGTACTGTGTTGTGAAGGGCTTGTGGCTAAATAATAACAGCCGCACGGGTTGATCGTTCGGGTTAAGCTACGCTTGCCGCGGTTGGTCCGTGGATGGGTGACAATCTTTACATACCAAGACCCTTTCGTGCCTCGGAAAACACGTTAAGCCGTTGGTCCCGGCTGTCTTTCGTAGATCTCGACAGTTGTTACAGGTAGTCAGAAGCCCGAAAGTCGGACAACCAGTCTTACCAAGGGGTATCGTATTACCCAGTAACTGGGTTGTGGAGGTCAGATAGGCAGTCGCTCCCTATAAAATACTGGTACTCAGCTGCATCCGGTTAGACTGGAAGCCGATCCCAACATAGTTGGGAAAAGGCTAAGCAATGATGATATTGACGTTCAAAAGTGCCTTTTTTGTATCTATTTGAAACTAGCTTTTGTCAGCGGCTTCGCCCGCGTGGAGGTCGGAAATTAACCCGCGGGAACATACTACCGGGATAAAAAGTACCCTATGTGTTATTCCAGGTTATAAACTATCTGTGTGCCAAATTTCATCTAAATCGGGTCAGTATTTTTTGCGTGAAAGAGGAACAAACATCCACACATCCATACATACAAACTTTCGCGTTTATAATATTAGTAGGATAAATGTTGACTTTGATGTTTGTTCCGTAGACCGGCGGCCTTCATCACGACGATGGCGCGTGAGGTGGCGCGCTGCGCGGCGGCGGCGCAGTCGGGGCAGCCCTCCGCCGCCTACCTGGCGCTGCAGAAGGGACGCGCCGAGGTGCTGCGCGGTATAGAGCTGCTCATCGACCGCATGCACAACGAGGTCGCCGAGCTGCTCGTAGAGGTAAGGAAAAGAAACAAAGAAAAGAAAATGTTCCGTGCTGGGGTTCGGGATAAATTAATTAAAACCAATATTACCGAAACACTCAAAAACAGTTTAATCAACCAATCACAAACACCGCAGTAATTAGAAACGTCACTTATCTTGCTTGTACTGTATCGCTCTAATCGTATTCGATCGCATTCGTAACCGAACTGTCCTCTCAGCCCAATACTATTCATAAGTCGACCTGATTTCTCTGAAATATTTGCGAATGTTTAGCACAGTTCACAGTTAGCGTCGAAACAGGAAACCTGTCTAAATCCGCTATTCGATAATAGATGGCGGGCGGATGACGTTTAATTGTTCGTGTAGTACTTGCTACTTGATAACATATGGCGTTAGCGTGTCGTTTCTAGTCTTTTCGATCTCGTAACACTGGCCCCTCATTAAATGGAGTTAGCGTGTCGTTTCTAGACTTAACGATCTACGTAACAATATCTTAGGACAGCCAACACACCGTGGTCTGCCAGGGTCGCGATATTAGTTCGAAAGAGATTCCGTGGCCCTGGCATATAAGCAACTAAAGGAATACGGGTAGGTTTTAGTCAGTAAAAGTCTGACACGCCCTCCTGCTTCGCCCAGAGCGGGACCACTTGAAGATTTCCCACATAAAAAAAAAAACTGTTGTGCTGGTGTTACTGTATGGGCGAAGAGCTCGATTTTATTTTATATCCACGTGGGAATTCGGGCTTAATATCAAATGGAAGTTAAACTTTAAAACATCACAAAAGTGGTTTAGTGTAAACTAGCTTCTGCCAACGGCTTCGCCCGCGTATTACAGTATAAACCTTCCGCTTGAATTACTCAATCTATAGACGAAAACTGCATTAAAATCCGTTGCGTAGCTTGAAGATCTAAGCGTACAGCCATGAAATACGACTTTGTTTTGTATTGTATAACGATACATAATCGTTTAAAAACAATATAGGTACAAAACCAAACTAAAAAGTGGATAATAATTAAAAAAAAAAAAAAACAAAATAAGAGAATTATTAAAATTAAATAATTTTAATATAAATGAGCGTGGGATTATAAATAAATTTCTTTTCCAGGTGATGGACATAATCCTGCACTGCGTGGACCAGTCACATCTGAAGAGTAAGGGTCTGAACGAGGTGTTCCCGGCCATCTGTCGATACAACCAGGTGTCGCATTGTCCAGCTACTAGGAGGATCGCAGGTACGATACAAACATAATCAGACTATACTGTTCCCACTGCTGGGGCACAGGCCTCCTATCCGTGAGTTTAAGTTTTCAATCGTTATAGCGTGAGAAAATGCTTGTTAGAATACTTTTTTGTGTCTGTTTACATTGATAGTGCAAATATTAAAATTGTGAAGCTACAGTGCCCTCTAAAAGTAATTTTTCCCCTTCAGCTGTAATGCCACATTTTTTTATTGTTGAGCCTGTACATTGCCTTTACTGGGGACCAAAGACCTCTTAAGAGAGGCTTTTACCCTCCTTCAATCCTCCCTGAAACTCTTTCCTCACACCACCTGCAACCGGCCCGGTCAGTACAGTACGCAGCCCGGTCATCTCGCTATTTCTTCCTGGGCCGGTCCATCTTTCTCGCTATTTCTTCCTGTGCCGGCCCATCTTCCTCGCTATTTATTCCTGGGCCGGTCCATCTTCCTCGCTATTTCTTCCTGGGCCGGTCCATCTTTCTCGCTATTTCTTCCTGTGCCGGCCCATCTTTCTCGCTATTTCTTCCTGTGCCGGCCCATCTTTCTCGCTATTTCTTCCTGTGCCGGCCCATCTTTCTCGCTATTTCTTCCTGGGCCGGTCCATCTTTCTCGCTATTTCTTCCGAGGCGGGTCCATTTTTCTCGCTATTTCTTCCTGGGCCGGTCCATTTTTCTCGCTATTTCTTCCTGGGCCGGTCCATCTTTCTCGCTATTTCTTTTTAGACCTGCCCCTCTTTAGGCACCCAACGCGTGGAGTCTGTTGCCTAGCGATCATCCTGAATGCGACTGATGAGACCCGCTCAATAAGAACCCCAGCCAAAAAGACTATACCATGGTTCATACTATGTTGTTTCTTGTTTGTCAAGGTAAAATTCGACTTATACATCATTTTATTCTTCAGTGGGTAGTCACACAGGCCAGCTGGCCATGTACGAGCTACGCGCAGGTCGCTGTCAGTCACTAGCGGCACACAGCGGACCCGTCACGGCCTGTGCCTTCAGCCCCGACGGACGCTACCTCGTGTCCTACGCCACGGCAGACAACAGGCTGTCCTTCTGGCAGAGCACAGCTGGTAAGTTATCATCCCTGCAGGAAGACACAGAGATACAGGGGTCCCGTTACTGCCTGTGCCTTCAGCCCTGATGGATGCTCCCTCGTGTATTACGCCACGGCAGACAACAGGCTGTCCTTCTGGCAGAGCACAGCTGGTAAGTTATCATCCCTGCAGGAAGACACAGAGATACAGGGGTCCCGTTACTGCCTGTGCCTTCAGCCCCGATGGATGCTCCCTCGTGTCTTACGCCACGGCAGACAACAGGCTGTCCTTCTGGCAGAGCACAGCTGGTAAGTTATCATCCCTGCAGGAAGACACAGAGATACAGGGGTCCCGTTACTGCCTGTGCCTTCAGCCCCGATGGATGCTTTCTCGTATCTTACGCCACGGCAGACAACAGGC
This sequence comes from Aporophyla nigra, assembly GCA_947507805.1. NCBI lineage: Eukaryota > Metazoa > Arthropoda > Insecta > Lepidoptera > Noctuidae > Aporophyla > Aporophyla nigra. The sequence continues at coordinate 4,372,677 of OX382320.1, forward strand.
TGTCCTTCTGGCAGAGCACAGCTGGAATGATATGAACCCTGCAGGAAGACACAGAAAGAGATGTTCAAAGACCTTGGAACGTCAGTTCCAAGCCGTCAGTTAAGCCGCCGTTAAGCCGTTAGGCTTAACGTGCTATTCGAGGCGTGGCAGGGTCTCGGGATACAATCGAAATTAGACGGTAACCAATGCCGACGGTCAGAACAGGGTGCTTACTCTCGAATATAATTCCGATAGATCGACATTGGAATTGTCAGTCAAACGTCAGTGATTGGCTGGACTCACTGAGTCTAGCCAATCCCTGACGTTTAACTCAACCAACTGACGTTTGAACAATGTCGATCTATTGGAATTATATTCCAGAGTAAGCACCCAGGTCCACTGAGTTTGAAATCTGAGTAATATTGCTTCAGGAGACTAGAAATTAACTTTTATTGTTCTATAATGACGCGCCTGAATATAAATCTGCACCTTACAGCCACCTAAACAGATAAGTAACCAGGGTCGTCAGATATTGTTGAAATTTAGTAAGAAACCGATGGAGGTTTTTGAATAGAATTAAATTTCATAAATATACTGATAAATGACTTTATTTTTGCATGTAGGTTTGTACAAACACTTTTACACGTCATACATATGAGGTCGGCGTTTCCTATCTGACTACTCAGAGGTCACAGTCTCTTTAAAAGTCCAGACATAATCTTGGTCAGATCATGTGAAGACCAAGTGGATTGGTATCTGAAGTGGTATTTTAAGGAAAGTACCACACAGATTGAGTGGACCTGTCCAATCAGTGCATGCATTTCTCAGTAATCATGCTGCTCAACTCGGAACTTAAGAAGGTCAATGATTCAATGAACAATACCAAAGATAGGAGATTTGTTTAGGTCGCATAAATTACTCAAACTTGATTGTTTTTCTATTAGTTAAGTTATATTTTATTTGAAAACAACAATCGGTTTCTTACTATACCCGACGCAATCTAGACACAGTTTCCTCTCAGCGACAATCAAATGTGAAAAACTTATCAAAAATGTATGGAAACTCGTGGTATTTTTAACAGATTGAGATAGAGCAGACTGTGAACGTTCTTCTCATAACGACAATTGCCTCTTAGGTGCTGTATAAGTCAGTTTTTTTTTGGCTTAAAGCAGTGCTATATTGGAATTCTGGTTTCTATGACTCAATAGACCTACTATTTTATGGAATGTTTAAGTGCTAAAATAAATTTATGAATAACACTTTTTGACAACTAGATTTTACCAAGTTTTTAGTATTTTATGAATAAGACTATTACTTATTTAATATTCTTTTTTCGCAGGTATGTTCGGTCTAGGCGCAGCCCAAACTCGTTGCGTAAAATGCTACAGTACAGCCCCAATGGCCGACGTAGCGCGCCTCAACCCGGCCCGTCTAGCCAGACTCGTGTGGACAAACTCGAGAACGGTCACCCTAATGCTAGCAGACGGTTCGGAAACCAGGTTTAATGTGTAAATAATAAAGTCCAATTTAACTTAACGTGCAAAAAGTCATTTGTAAAAATGTCCTTAATTTGATTGTTGTATTTTTAGTTGCTAGTAGCGTGTCTATTGGAAATTGTAGCTTGGCGAAATAGTTTAGAAATTGAAAGTTTTTTTTTTGTCCTGAGAATATCTTATAAGCTGCTGTCAATTTAGGGTATTCATATCCAAAATAGACTAAAAAATAAACTTTAAAAAGTTTTTTTCTGTCCTGGCAATATCTTATAAACTGCTAACATCGGGTATTCATGTCCAAAATAGACTAAAAACTATATTTAACTAATCAGGGGTGATGGTTTGGCCAAAAATATTACCTTGTTAGGCGATGATACTTTTGAAAAGCATGCTTTTCCTACCATTTGGCCAAGTTACATTTTCCTAAAAATATTTTGACACCGACAATAAGTTCTCTTAAACTAAAATTTCACGAATATTAAATTCTATTTGAGAAATGTTACCATCAATTGTATAATTAATTATAGATAATTTATAATACTGCTATACATATTATTAGTTATAAGCTGGCCTGAGAATGTAAATGAAGCTAGAAATGTATAATTAAAAAACACAAAAATTTTCACACTATAGATTTTCACCCAACTTTAGCATTATTACCAGTGATCGTATACTCAGATGCATATTCACCTAAAGTTGAAATGTTGGGTAATATGGAATGCGCGGTTTGGTGTTGTTTTAACTAACATATGTATTTGCTTCTTAAACATTAATTTTAAATAAATATGATCCAAGAAACCCGGCTTTAATAAAAAATACGAAGCCGCTTCCATGCTTTCACAGCTAAATAGTAACATTAGGTAAATATGCATCCGAATATCCGATCACTGATTATCACACACAGTTCAAACAAATTTATTGAAAGGCACAAAAATTATGGTATAACAAATATTGCATTACAAAATGACTTTTTCATAATGTTCCATTCAATGGAATTTATACGAACTCAGAGGCTTGTATGCCTGCCCTGGCGCATATATTGAAGAAAGAAGTTTTCTACAATTTCCTTGCAAGGTCCTTTGAAGTATGTCCGTAGTCTAACCTAACCTCACACACCTTTTTTTTTTTATCTTGAGGTGGAAATCCTCATGGATATCATGGGCGGAGAGGTCTGTCAGACTCTTAGTGACTAAAACCACCCCGGTGTTCCGTCCCACACCTACGTCGGGGACCACGGGAACCAATGTGTCTACCGCGATACCACACCTAGCACAACAGACCCTGTATTTCAAGTCAGGAGCAATAATTTGTACTTTCTTCAATTCCCACTCTTTGACAATTGTACTGAGAGCGGATAAAAACAAAGGAAAGGGGCGCAGAGGGGCGCGTCATCGTGGATTGAACTATCTATAACTTGTTTAATTGTAGATAGCTCTATGAAAGCTCGCCTGGAAGGAATCACTCCCATATTTATTCCTGTGGTCAAGCATCTGATATTCCAGATGTCCACAGGCAACGGTGACCTTACTTTACAAGCTGGACCACCTGGCTTCATCATCTGCGTAGCTTTTTACAAACTATGTTGGTATCAGAATCCAGTCTAACTGATCGACATTTATCCGTGTGACTTACCCACAAGCCTCTCGGTGGACCGCCTGTCATATCGGTCAAGTAAAAAAAATGTGTATTTGTAAATTATTAGATGTGTGTAAATGTTAAATAAATTAATGTTAACAATTATAACCCCACACTGTATTAAAATTATTAAATAAATTTAAACTATTTATTCCAACGTTATATGAAATTAATTGAATTCTGTTTTAAACAGAAACTTATCGCTGAAATATTGCATTTGTCTTTAATGTTTATGTAAAATGTGATGTTGAAAGATTATTGAAGTATTATTTTAATTTCTGTTGTTATTATTTGTATGTTGTAAGGCACTGTAATCAATGTTATTCAATAAATATGTTACATTTGATTTTGTTGTTGTTCAATGTTTACTTGAATCCCTCGTTGGTGTAGTGATCGCAAGCGCTACCATCTTCTTACCTTCCATGAACAACTTTACCCATGAGTAAAGTATGAAATGAATATCATAACGATGAACAAAGTGGACTAAATACGTATTATCGAATGTAACGCAAAAACTACAAAAGGAAAGTCAATAAAATTTATATAGGACCACCCCTAACATATTCTTTAAGTTTTTTTTTTAATTGGTTCCTAGTTGGCGGAGAAATTGGTCAATATAATACAGGATAAATTTTTAACCAGTGCGCAAATTTTAACAAATTTAACTTAAACGAGTTATAAAATACTTATTAAATTGGAAAAACGAACTAAAAGCAATAGACGGATCAATATCATCAGCATGTTATGCCCTCAGGAGCCTACGAGATGAACTTAATGTAAATATTTTAAAATCGGTTTATTATGCATTGGTGGAGTCAAGACTGAGATACAGTATTCAACTATGGGGAAATAGCTACAGGTATAACTCTGATAGGGCTTTTGTGCTGCAAAAGAGGGCGATCAGAACAATAGTTCGCATCCCCCAAATCGAGTCCTGTCGGGAATATTTTAAAAAGCTGTCTATCCTTACCGTACCAAGCCTTTACATATTAACAGTCTTGACCAGCCTGGCAAAGCATATAAATGAATATGAAACGGAGGAAGAAAGACACAATAGGGAAAGCACGCGGAACCAATACTTGAAGCTTGGAATTAGTTCGAAACTGAATATTGTGAGACATTGTGTTAGGTATCAAGCGGTGAAGCTTTTTAATTGCTTGCCTAAGGATTCAAGATGTTTGTTATATAAAACCACCATGTTTAAAAGGAGACTCAGGGAATTTTTGTTGGAAAAATGTTTTTATTCCGTTAATGAATTTATGACTATACACCACAAATGATACATATAACTAGATTTAGTTTACGAGTAAAATGAATGAATTTTGTGATAACATGTATAGAATATTTAATTTGATTTGGTTATGACATTTTTAGATTATTTGAATATATTTGATTATGAAATTTTTATATTACTTAAATTAATTTGGTTTTCAATTTTTTAAGATATGTAGATAATTAAATGGTTATGGTGTATATTACACTATTGTAATGAATTTTGGGTACGATGCGTTTTACTTTATATTATAGTTTTTGTTGAAGTTTGTTAATACATGTATCGAATTAGTTTGATTTACAGTGGTTTGAGACATTTTTACATTATTTATATGAAGATTGCTATGACATGTTTAGATTATTTATTGAAGTTTGTTGACATTTTTATTAGATTTTATTTTATTTAAATAATCGGTTCTTGAACTGACATGCTTAGACTATTAATTATTATTTTATATTTTTATTGTTTTTTAATGTTATGGATCTTAGTTGCGCATTGGTTTTAGCATGTATGTGATTTCTTTATTGTAAAACATTCAGACACAGTTTAAAATTGTTAATGAATAAATGAAATGAAATGAAATATAATAACCATATAATTTTTATTTTGATATATCTTAGTACAAAAAAATTAAGTTATCGTTAACGAAAGATGTCTATTTTGAAACTGGTTTTTATGGTAACTTGCGCACGGCGGCGAAGGTGAACGACCGAGCGTAGCTACCCGCTGTTAATCGGTCAAAATTCTAAGAAGTTCGAAGTACCTACGCCGCAGTTACTGACCTATTACTATTTCAATATCATATTACGAAATATGTACGGTGTCCACCAGTGGCGAAGGGTGATTTTATTAGAGAGGTAAGCCGGAGTAAAAAAATGCTTACCTAGGCCGTACGTGACACACGTAGTCCAGTTACTTAAAATCTGTGACTGACTTCCTGGCTTCAGTCTTCTATAAGCAGATGTCCACCTTTACTATACGTGTAAGCACTGATAGATTCAAACAGTATCTTGCAAGTATAATAAAAGTGGCTTTGAAAAAAGCCGTTTGTGGTGTGATCAGTGTGATGACGATGTGATGATTATATTTACGTCAATGGTCAACAAACATTTAAAATGACAAAATTATTGTCCGGGCGTCAAGCGAGCTTCGGCCTTTCCCCCCGGCGTCCACCCGACGCGACCCGAATGCTTACGAAATCCAGCGAATGGACTGATATTCCTACAACTCGTTCACTGTTTCTATCGTAACTCGACTTTTTCCGGCTTCTTACTGCCTCAAAAAATGCGTGTCACGTGACCTGAAGTGACGTCATGATGAGATTATTTTGTATAGAAATTGATGTGTTCATAAGCCGGGGTGGACACCGAGTTATACTGGAGCAAAATATTTGCGCGCGGTGGCGCGGGAGATTCGCACGCACTTTAAATGTTTTGTTTTCGTTGGAATATAAAGACATTTTTTTATGTAGGTTGGGGTTTTGTAATACTTTAATTTTACGGTGTAAGATTAAATACATTCAGTGGGATTATTAAACACTGCTGAGAACTACTGACTGTCATAATTTGGTAAGGGAAGCCGACAGGAATCGGCTTATTAGTTACCTGCGCCACTGGGTCTTATTGATTTAAGGTCGGATAAAAAATGAAAAAAAAGTATTGAAAAAATAATTGAAATGTGTTCTACAACCGATACTGAACCACCAAAAAAAATTGCGCACTGGTTAAAAAATAATCATGTATAATTTGTTAAAAAAAAAACATCTTGTTGAGCTTTGCCATGGTTTCGCCGCAGTCCTTTTCCCAACTACCCTGGGATTGGCTTACAGTCTGACCGGATGCAACTGAACACCACCAGTATTTAACATGGAGTGACTGTTTCTACTTACTAGAGAATGGGAAGCAGTGTTCTCTATGCATTTTACCACCATAGACGATCGCACACCCGCCTGCCGATTATAGCAGTCAGCCCACCCACCCCCTTAAGGTGGTCTATCATTACCGCCGAAAGATGTCCACGGCTGGAATGATGAATGGTCACTGCTTATCTGACCTCCATGACTCAGTTATTGGGCAAAATTGCCCCGTTGGTCTCGTGGTCGCAAGCGCGACCGCTGAGCGTGGGGTCCTGGGTTTGATTCTCGGGTCGGGCAAAGTGTTCTGGGTTTTTCCATTAGGAATTTCTTAGTAACAGCCCGGAGTTTGGAAGTTGGCGGTGTGATACCCCCGTGCCCCGGAAAGCACGTTAAGCCGTTGGTCCTACGCCTGATCTCTCTCCGGTCGTGTCGGATTGCCGTCCCTGCGTCTCCTGTGTCTGCGCACACATTTGAGCACTATAATTTCTCCCGCGCCGATGGCTTGTCTCCTTGGCCGCCGTGGCCGAAATACGGTCTAGAGGACTATATTGGGCAACACGATACGGCGCAGTCGGGAACAAAGGGCCCCCAGTTATTGTGATACCCCCCCCCCCCCCCCTAGTACTAGCTACGCCTCTTTGTAGTAGTAAATCAAATAAAAAACCGCTCATCTTCCAATAGGTGCAGCTAACCACTATTTGTTTTTTTTTTTTTTGGGTACGAAATCATCAAATAACGTCTCCCGCTCTAGGGTGGAGCGGAACGGCGTGTCAGACTTTTACTGACTAAAACCCACCCGTGTTCCTTCAGTTGCCCATATGCCACGGTAACTCTTTCGAAAGAATATCGCGACCCTAGCAGGAAACAGCTAACCACTTACCGTAAGGCCTCCTCGTTGCAGTATAGTTTTTCTAACGTTTTCTCTTCAGTAAAAAAATGTGTTTTGGGGCTTAAAATGAAACAAATCAGTTATTATAGAAAATCAGTATAGTTTATTTAATATTTGGCAATGATAATACAAAATCTACTTTTCACAAGTAGCTGATTCTGGAGAAATTATTACAGTGTGATGAACTGATGATACATGTAATTTAAGAGTACTGCACAAAATAACTTACTACAAATGTAGTTTCCTATGTAATGTTAGAGCACTAATCTTTATGTACAGTCAAAGGAATTAATATTGCTCAGCAACTTAATCAATCTGCATAGCCATTTCTCAACTATGTTAGGGCGGCTTCAAGTATAACCAAATGAAGCAGAGTATCAGTATTTTACATGGAGCTACTGCCTCTGTGAGCTCTACAACCCAGTCACTGGGTAATACGATACCCTTTAGTAAAGTAAGACTAGGTTGTCAGACATTCGGGTTTCTGACGACCCGTAACGACTGTCAAAGATCCACGGTTGACAGCGGGTAATGTGCTTTCCGAGGCACGGAGGAGTTTTTTTTTATTTAACATGTTAACTGCCATGTCGGACTATGTGTCCGACACTTTTTGTTCCGTTCAGGCCTTGTCGGACTATATGACCGACAACACACAAAATCTGAACATGTCGTGTCTGCCTGGCGGCCATGTTTTTGGAATAAGTAATGTATTTATGGAATAAATAATCTATTTAAAGTGAAAAACACTAAGTACATTTTTTGACTTTTTCTGATTTTAGCCAGTCTTTCACGGACCAACCGCGCCAAGCATAGATCCACCTTTTTGATCGAGGCGTACAGCTATTAGGTACCACTTAGCCACAAACCCTTGACTACCAACCGACATTGTCCGTATTTATAAAATCTTTGACAGATGTAGTCTGAAATGGCCATTACAAGGAAAATTTACGTAGTGAGTCAATTTTGATAAGCAATGAAATTCCCTGACTGTACTTACGAAAAACAATTCTTAGAAATTTTACTTCTTTAATCTAAATACAGTTTTAACCTATTAAGTCTTTTCTTACCCTTACAAGAACAGTTCAAACGAGTTTAATGTTTTAATTTCAATTGCAGGGTATGTTTTTTGGGGTTTCTACTATTAGACCAAACAAAAGCTTAAGCTAATAAAAATTAAAAAAAACAATAACCTAGATACCTAACACATAATTCAAGTGAAAAGGATATTTAATAATATAAAAGAGTGCATAACCTAGTTTAAACCAAAAATGTGTGACTGATAATATAAAAATTGACAGACATATTTTATCAAGTTAGACAAAACTTTATTCTTAACAAGTGGAAAGTATATCGTTAGTGATTCTATTTTAATTCTAATTTTATAAAAGAGTCCCTAAACTAGATTAAAACAAAAAAAAATTGGTTGGCAATATTTTTTGTCAAAGATATTAATATAAACTTATGTGAAACATAATACTTAACAAGGTAAATAAATATCGTGAATGATTCTATTTTAATTCAAAGTTTATTACAGAGTGCTTAACCTAGTTTAAATCAACAATTTTGGTTGATAGTCTGTTTTGTCACAGATATTGTATAAAATAAACGTATTACTTAATGTAATCATGCACTTAAATTTACGTATAATCATCAAAAAGAAAAATATTTTTCTTAGCACTTAGCAAAATTGTAGAAGTTTTATAGCTTTAAACAGTCCTCCAACCGAGCCACACTGGGTCCGAGTCCACAGAGAGGAGGCCTGATTCCCAGAAGAGGGAACATTATAGACCGTTCATGTTACAATCAAAACGCTCATAGCCAAAATTATCACAATTTTAAGTCCTTCAGTGATTTTCAATCACAATTTTAGGCACACCACACAGTTGGGAGTTGTGAATTCCCAAAAACCAAAAATGTGTTTCATCGTTCGAAGTTTGTTAAAAAAAAATAATGACACTTGATATGCACATGTAGGCAACGAAACGACTGCTATGTTATGGTTTTTGGAAATTCGTAAATAAATATCTAGAAATCTTGACAAATATAAAAAATTCTAAATAATTCGTAAAAATATAAAAATAAGTTTATTTCATCAATTGAAGTTTGTTAAAACAATTAAATGACACCTGACATGCACATGTAGGCAACAAAACGACTGTAATGTTATGGTTTTTGGAAATTCCTAAGAAATATTTAAATTCCACGAAAAAATACAAAAACACCTGAGAAATCTACGCGCACCCAGCCGACGCTGTTCGCTGATCTAAGAAGATTCGAAGATTTAAAAAAAAAATGTTTTGTTGTTTCTTTAGTTTTTAGCTTAAGTAATTTGACATGTATACTTTGATTAAAATAAAACTAATAGATATGTAACGTTCTTGCGTTAGGTATTCAAACAGTGACTCTTATACGTACACAGACACATTTACTCACACAAACAATCGTTATTATTACACGCCAACAAAGAAAGAGACAGAATAATGCACAAAGGTGGCGTGCGACCAAGACGGAGCATCACCGCTCTTCGTATGACTTCGTTAGAAACGCACGTCACGCCGAGCGACGACGACGGCGACGCGGCGCCCTGTTCTAGCCGGACGTGTCGCACACTAACGCATTGTATGTTTCTATCCCGCTCTACAAAATGGCGAACAAATTCGAACGGGTACATATTTATTTAATCAAATCTTTAAAAAATAATAAGAAAAATGTACTTATGAGTGAAATGTGATGCCGAGTGATTTATTTTTCCTTTTACAGTGGTTCATGCATCCAGTGAAGGTACACGAAGGCATTGTTTTTCTTTTTAGTGCGTTACTAGCGTATTGGAATATACACGCACGTCTCAATCGAAAGCTACTCGTATTGCGACTGAGAACAAATAGGCCCCCGGGGCCTAATTTATGTGGTCCATGCGCTATCGTCTAGTGGCACATCTTCCGCTAGATGATGAGTACCAGTTTAGTTACAAGAGAGCTAGCCACTAAAAATGAGAAGGAGACTCGCTTCGCGTTCATCGTTGATGAGACCCTAATTCTGATATCAAGAACAACGTTAGTCATGATGTAAAAGGGTTAAGTTTTTATGATCATTCGTTCCAATATTAGTACTCGGATGCGGTCTAACTACAGATTAGTAAAGAAAGCAGTGTATGATGTAAGTATCCAGGTTTTGTAATCAGACATTGATTTGGTTTAGTGTGTGTGTCTTACCTAACAGGCGTGACGCTGACGAGGGTTATGTATTATACTTTGTGCAAACGTACCTCTTGCCTAAGTCTAAGGAGCAGACCTTTGGATGTTATATGCCTCGGCACGCACACCTGGTTGTGAAAAAGGGCAAAATAAAAGAAACAAAAAAATAACAAAAAGAAAAGCACAGGGTCACACACAGGCAAATTCAGGAATAAGAGTGGGGCAGTAAAATTCTGACACGCCCTTCCGCTCCACCCAGAGCGGGAGACGTCATTTGATGATTACCCACCCACAAAAAAAAAGGGTCATACACAGTGCTCAGTATTATTTTGACGCTGTTGACAAACACGTGAATATGCCAATTAATGGCGTACATTTGGGCGGGTCGCATCGCTACGCGAAAATAAAATCCCAAAACTTGGCTTATTGCACTTGGCCACCCTAAAACATCTACTCTAGGGTGGGTTACTCGGTAACGCGTTTTCATCTGTCCACTTCAAAGGAGGTGGATAATCGCAGTGTGTATAGTTGTACAGTAATTTAGAGAAAGCGACGTGTTCACCATGCGTACGTGATAGCGTTCATATATGCGTTCATTGTATATGTTGCCGGCCAAACCCGATTTTAGAATGAACTAGTTTTGCCTAGGCCATACCAGTTCGCCATACACGCGATAGCACAAACCGATATAGACCTATGCAGAAAAGACAAAAGAAACATCTTGTACAGCAAACTACAGTAAAAAAAAGTAGCGATGTAGTGTCACGGTATCATTCCAATATGAAACTTTAACCGTTGTAAACTGTTACACATAAAAATGTAAAGTCATTATGTTGATGAGAAGGGAGAACTGATTTGGCCTAGGTGAAACTAGTTCATCTTAAAATCAGGTTTAGCTGGTAACACCTATATTAGATCGTGGCTTTCACACAACCACATGAACGCCTCGCTGGGTGCATATTGAACGTGATGGTATCGCTGTATCTTTTACTTATCTAGATAAATATTTTGTCTTCAAAACTAATACTGATAGCTCTTTGTATTATTTAAGGATGGCAATTTTAATGGAAATCTTCGGTTTTAAAGAGACTAAAAAACGAAAATATAAATCTCGTATAGCGTTATCTCGCTCTGTCATTCTTGCCATCGCTAAATAACGTCGGTTCTGTGCAGTGTTTTAAAAAAAATAACTGAACAACTTAAAATAAAAACATAAAATACTATAATGCCAAGTTTGACTGAGAGTAACCGTGACCCTGGCATATGGGCAACTGAAAGAATACGGGTAGGTTTTTAGTCAGCAAAAGTCTGACACGCCCTCCCGCTCCGCACAGAGCTGGAGAAGTCATTTGATGATTTCCCATTCAAAAGAAAAAGAAAAAAATGGCAATAATAATCACGCTATTTGCTATGGCGGATGAGCAATATTTTACATAGTATTCGTATTGTACTATAGATTACCACAAATTGCTTTTCTTTAATTCTATGTTTTCACACGCTAATGTTCTGAGATAAGCGCGTTCAACCAAACAAACTCTTCAGCTTTATAATTTTAGTATAGATATGAAGGTTCAAGAATAACAAATAGCATTAGTTTAAAAGCCTAGAATATCGAAACGTAACGTTAAAATCATTCATTCACGCTGCGCGCGCCGTTCGATCGTTCATTTACCGGTTTTGCCACAGCACTAGCAGACTCAATATGGCTGCTATATTCCGACCAATCAGAAGCATAGGCGCAAAGCGCCGCGTCTCGCCGACCTTGATGATCTGACATTTCGTAACCACCCAGCGATGGTATTTGTATTATAAGCTCTAATTCACAACAGATAAAGACGTGTATCCCAAGTCCTATAATTATTTAGTTTTGTGCGTTGCCGCGTACGTAACGTCAGTTTCTTGACAGTTTATTTAGCATGCGTTATCGCGTGTTGTTGTTTGCCGATTATCAACAATATTGTGTTCTCAGTTAATAGCCATTTCGGTTTGTGACATGAACCTGTAAACTATTTGCTTGATAAATCAACATAATTTCCCGCTAATACAGTGTGTGGTTAATAACCACTGGTTATTGTGCAAGTGAAAGAACGAATATAATCGCAGTTACTGCTATCTGCAGATGTGTTACCTCGTTGCTTCGAGGTTGTGAGAAGGACGCTATTCTTGAAATTAGCCTCTGGTGAACACGGAGCTTTCTTTGTTGACAATATAATTAGGTAATTCGTCTTTCTTATTCTGACTGGATTTTTAATAACTAATGCTCATGTGTTTTGCCGTGTATTCATTAGTGAACTAAGTTACGCTTCCTTGTTTTAGCAACGTTATTTGTGCCGAATAAACATGTTTTTGAAAGGATGAATGAAAGGCAAATATTTAAAGGTATTTAATGTAGGTAAGTACAAGGCTTGTGAGTGAAAATGCCGGTTAAAGACGCCCAAAAAGGGCAATAAAGTGATCTAAATTGTGATTTTATTCAGAAAGGTCAGGTGCTATTTGCTACCGGCGTGCGTGTATAACCAGATGTATGAACGCAACCGAAGCAAAAGTAGAATGTAAAGATCGTATTATGTAGGTAGCGATTAGTACTTTCATTCAGCCTTACCCCACAGAAAGACGGACTGACTTTAAGTGTGTATGTACCTATGTAAACAATATTTCTTTCTTCCTTGTCAACATGATTTCGTGATGCGTAAAACAAGTTGCTGGTTGCATGCTAATGTTGCAGCTCAGCATCAAATGTAGCTCAACATAGTTTCCAATTAATACGGGGCAGGAGACATGTGACATCTACCAACCCGCACAGTGCCCGCGTCGTGCATGACGATCCACTCTCTCTCACCGAGAGGAGGCCTGCACCCTGATTGCGAAACGCACAATTTATCAGAATCTGAATGGGATTGAAGATTATTTCTAAACCATTGCGTCATTTGTTCGAATAAATTGTCGGCTCAGCAGCGTAAATAACGCAATGAATGTTGTTTAACTATGAATATTAAACCAATTCCTACCCATAAAAAGTTTCGCAATTACCCCCTCTGGTCCACTGGGACCAGGACCATGTTCCCACTACTGAGTGGGCTGCTGATGATGAACTAAGTACTTGTAAGACTAGGTACCTACTTACTTTCGTGAACTTTTTTAGGTAAGCTATTCTGCCCCCGTTGTTATAATTGTCCGTATTCATGCAAAACGGAACCACACGACAAATTTAGTTTTTTACTTTTTTTGAAGAATACTAATTTAAAAGTGGTCTAAATTCTTATACAAAAAAAAAAAAACATGATTTTTCCCTTGGAAACAAGGTCAAACTAAAAGGAAAATGGAACCAACAGCAACAATAAATATTACATTTAAAGCAAAACCGAACCACAGCACAACGGGACTTGATTGTTCAAACAAATAAACAATATTACTACTATGTCATTTTATACAAAACAGATCCACACATACTTGGTACCATTATATATTACACATATTTTTACTATTAACAATTATTTTGAATACAGCAAATGGAACCAAGTTACATAGTTTAATTTATATCTTACTGATATCTTACTGATTATCCCTGGGTTGTGGTTCTTTTTAGGGTTCCGCACCTCAAAAGGAAAAAGCGGAACCCTTATAGGATCACTTTGTTGTCCGTCCGTCTGTCAAGACCCTTTTGCTCAGGAACGCGTGGAGCTATCAAACTGAAATTTATAACAAATACTCAAGTCTACTGTCCCTTGGAGCTGTGAAAAAATCAAACTTCTAAGCTAACGCAATCAAAAGATATAGCCGTTTATACCGCAAATTTCCTCAAATTTTCGAAACTCGCAAGGGAATCAAAACCTAAAGGGTACTTCCAGTCGATCTAGAATTTTGAAATTTGGTACGAAGCAACGTCTTATAGCACAGATAAAGGAAAAATTGCGAAAACCGTAAATTTTTAGTTACATCATATAATAAACAGAACAAAACAGACAGAAATAAAACTAAGCCAAGAAACAGAACAGAACTACGACTCGATAGTCGTGATGGGTGAACTTTTACTTATATACCTACAGGTTTGTACGGAACCCTCGCCTCGGTGCGCGAGTCCGACTCGCACTTGGCCGGTTTTTTTTTTGTATGAGAAAACGTATCAATTAGTAAATGTTAAAAGGAACCACATGCAGATTTTTTTAATTATCTAGTATGTTTAAGAGTATTCAGAGCAAATTTATATATGCATACTTAAATAAGTAATTTATCAATAAATTTAAATAAAATAAATAGTAATTATACTTCATCTAACAGAGTTGCACATGTTTTTGTGAATACCTTGATATCTCAGAAGTGCGTTTTTGCTGGGTGGTTCCTTTTTGCATAAATATGGACAATTACAGTAAGCCGCGTTACTGGTTTTATTACTTTTTTTCAGTACTGTAATTCTCTTCTTAAATCAAGTCCTACATGGAATATTTTTCTTTTTAATCTACACAAATTTACCTTTTGTTGCCCGTGTAAATATTTGAGTCATCTGCTATAATCATTAAGATACACCAATTTAGAAATGTTGTTTTTTTTTTTTACTTACTCATCACTATGTTGGGGTCGGCTTCCAGTCTAAACAGATGCACCTGAATACCAGTATTTTACATGGAGCGAATGTCTATCTGACCTCCAAAACCCAGTTACTGGGTAATACGATACCCCTTGGTAAGACTGGTCGTCAGACTTTCGGGCTTCTGACGACATGCGACACGTAACGACTGTCTAAGATCTACGAAAGACAGCCGGGACCAACGGCTTAACGTGCTTTCCGAGGCACGGAACGGTAAAGATGGTCACCCATCCAAGGACCAACCGCGGCAAGCGTAGCTTAACCTGAACGATCGACACGTGCGGTTGTTGTAACTTAGCCACAAGCCCTATTTTTTGTCTTCCTGTAATTACAATAACGGGGGCAGTATTGACGAGGTACCTAACGATTACCTAACTTAGCTGACCAGCAGTAGTATGAACTTTTGGGTACATTTGTATTAACATTGATATAACAAAATGCCCGTTTTTCCCGATGGATCATGCAGAGGAGCACCCACATTTTGCATGTTATGTTTAAATCCTATGTAGTAATTTGCCGGGTCGTTAAAAATGTATATCCGCGGATACGGATCCGAATACGGATATTTGGTGTCAAGATCCACGGATACGGATCTTAACTTTCTTACTAAATCATTGTCGATAGGCGTGACCTCAAAACGATACTTGACGCTATGCTTTACAGGACATGTTTCGATTTGCATGGCGCGGGCCTTTCTTTTGTTTTGTTTATAGTTCAGTCACTAAATATTTCAAGAAATAAAAAAATAATCTTGTTTATAGTTCAGTCACTAAATATTTCAAGAAATAAAAAAATAATCTTGTTTAATAGTTCTCCATTGCCCATATAATTAATCTCTTATTTATAGAATTTCATCTAGGTATTGGAAATTAATAAGATAAAAGATTCGCCAAAAAAGTAACGGATACAGATCTTTCTTCTACTTCGGATATCCGCGGATACGGATCTTTCTTTTACCCGAAGTAATATAGTATGTCTGCGGATACGGATATCCGGTACATCACTAGTCTTATGTTATTATTAAGCCTATTGTAATCACACGGGTACAAATTCAGACTCCTAGCTACTACTGAGAAATTCCAGATGGAAAAATCCAATTACACTTTTCCATACTCAGGACCTCACACTCAGCAGTGTTTTCTTTAGCGTTATCTTTATCCTGTATGCATAGAATTTTGACAAAATAATAATTTTCTCTTTGTTCTTTCTAGGTACTTTTTCTACAATGCCTAAGGAAATAAAAACTTCACATCCACTATGGGATTACTTCAGAAAGGTGACTGCAGAACCCAAAAAGGCCATGTGTAACCTTTGCTGTAAGAAGTTATCACACAAGACTACAATCACCAATTTAAAATCTCATTTAAAGAGACAACACAATGCACATTACAACGCTTACATAAATAATCTAAAAAAACATAACACTCTAGTGCAAGACACCGATAAACCAACGGTTTCGACAAAGCCAACAGTTTATCTTTTCCCTATTTCATCAACATACGAACACCAGATTAAATATGAGGTAGCTGCCCCTAGAAACGAAGATTCAGAAAACTCTGATGAAGAAGAAATGAGAGCCATAGACAACAAAATTAGAGGAATTTTGTCACCTGAGAAGAAAAAACAAATTGACGCTAGGTTATTGATGTTTATTATAAAATCGTACCAAGCCGTTACCATAGTCGAAGAACAAGCCTTTTTAGACTTAATAAGGGCATTGAATGCAGACTATACGATGCTAGAACGTAAAGATATAACAAAGAGAATCCTGCCAGAAATGTACAGCAAATGTTTGGAAGAACAAAAAGCAATTGTAAAGCAAGGTGCAGCAACGATTTGTTTAACAGTTGACCGATGGACATCAGTAATCTACGAGGATTCGCTCATTGCCATCACTGGTCATTTTATAACTTCTGATTTCAAATTTAAATCTGTGTTACTAAAGTGTCATTATTGTGAAGGTATTAGTGAAGATCTAGTTACAGTTTTAACCGAAACGTGTGCGGAATGGGATATAGCCGGAAAAATAAATTGGTGTGTCACAGATGATGGTGCGGACATAGTGCAAGCAGTCAACTCGTTAGGCTGGAATCACAAGGGCTGCATGGCATATAAGCTAAACCTCACGTTACAAAACTCTCTTAAATTATGTGACGAGATTTTGTCAAAGGTAGAAAAAGTTGTAAGTTTCTTTGATACAAACTATGAATCTGTACAAATGCTGGATTTGTATCAGACTAGGCAAGGCACAGCAGAACCCTTGGAGCTTTTAGATTCCGAGCCCACAAGTTGGACGTCGAAATATGATATGATCGAGAGATTTGTAACTTTACAAGAAGCCGTCGAGGCAATAATAACAGAACTTGACGACGAAGCCGAACTACCTGATATAACAGCTGAGGACTGGAATAAATTGAAACAGCTCTGCAAGCTTATGAAACCTTTTAAAGAAGCAACGAAAGAACTGGGCGCTGATAAATATGCTTCTGCTTCAAAAATAATAGCTGTTGTGAATGGACTAAAAGATGTTTTACAGGAATTACGTAAAAGACCGGATTGTTACTATTCTGTTCAAGAAGTAGTCGAATGTATAGCGAAAGAACTAAATGAAAAGTTCAACGAAATTGAGAGCGAGCCTAATTTGGCTTTGTGCACTATATTAGATCCCAGATACAAAATGTCTATGTTTCTTGATGAGAGCGCTGCAGAAATGGCCAAATTGAATTTAGTATCAGAGATAGAAGGACTGATGAAAGATAGTGCTAACCCTAGTGATTCTTTGAAGGTGGATGGCGGACCCAGCACTGCCAATAATGAGGATGGGGCAGATTTGAGTCTATGGAGAAGGAGGACAATGATTTTAGAGAAAAAGCTAGTTAACCAGGGTGTAAACCATCATAAGCTCGCTCAACAAGAAGTGGAATCCTATATGCAGGAAGAATTAGCAGACGAAGACCCTTGCGAATGGTGGCAGAGCAACGAATCAAAATTCCCTCATTTGACCAAATTATTTAAAACTAAATGTAATAAGGTAGCGACGTCTATACCCAGCGAAAATTTATTTACGAAACAGGGCATCGATTTATGCGAAAGAAGGAACAGACTGTCGCTTAGAAAGGCTGAGATGATTGTGTTTTTAAATGCTAATTTAAATGATGACGATTATTGTAGATTAATGCCGGAAACCTAAGATGGTACATGAACTTAGTGTCTGAATTCATTTCTACCGTGTTTTCCTCACTGATTATGTACACTTTTAATAATACAGATGTTATCATTAGAGAGACATATATATTATAGTACTACTAGTATTAAAGTTTCTTGACTCGTCCTTCTCAATAGGAACCTACAACGCTTTGGTATGGGCTATTACCTTCATGGGACTAGCCGACCCATTGACAATTTTAAAGAATTGGTTAATTCCTATAAATGCTTTGGGTTAGAAATAGTTAGTATTTATTTCCAAAACTGTTACACTTACGGTACATGATATCGACGCCTCCCACGCATAAGGTCGTAAGGCTAAAAAATCTTTTTCTCAGGAGAGCATTTTTCGTATACGTTTATGCGCGGGAGCGTTTAAATTTTAAGACCATTATCCATTAAAAAACCCATTATTTATATAAGATATTAAAATTTGGATTCTAGTAATAGATAGTACTATAAAAGATTGTTGTAATGGCACAAAAAAAAACTTTTTTTGTCAAAAACAGTGTTCCGACCATCTGCGTGGGAGCCATCGATATAGATTAGTTTACTTGAGAAGACTGGTGCTTATACTCAAAAAGTGCTGACTCTCAGCCTAGTTTGAATAAATGACTTTTGATTTGATTTGATTTGATTACTAGGCTTTAAGGGCCTTTCAGGTCACTAGGTCTCAACCCTCTCGCAGTTAGTTACATTTTATAATAATAAAGAAAAGTGATTTTACTATTTTGAATTAGGAGATTCTATAATAATAACTTTACTCTGTGTGTAGCTCAAAATAAAGAGTTTAAAAATAATTTTGAAACTGACTATACCATTATATTATTTGTGTTTGAAATCTTTCATCACTCAACATTGCATTTTATTTTCATGTATTTTTATGATTATTAACCCCGACGCAAAAAGATAGGTGTTGTAAGTTCGACCGCTGTGTGTCTGTCTGTGACACCGAAGCTCTTAAACGGGTGAACCGATTTGGGTGCTGTTTTTTTTTTATTTAAAAGAAGTCTTACGAGTGGTGGTTCTTATTAAACTAAAAGGGCCAATACGTATAATGTATAGACGCTTTTTATTCACGTTAGGCAGAGGTGAATTTAAAGTACAACCTGTAGTCGACTATTTAATGCTAAATGTATAAATTGTCCGTATTTATACAAAATGGAACCACACGACAAATTTAGTTTTTATACTTTTTTTGAAGAATACTCATTTAAAAGTGGTCTAAATTCTTAAACAAAAAATAGTATAGGTACCTTGTTTCCAAGGAAAAAATCATGTGGACTTTTTTGTATAAGAATTAGGCCACTTTTAAATAAGTATTCTTAAAAAAAAAGTTAAAAAGTAAATTTGGCGTGTGGTTCCATTATAAGTAAGGTAGTAGAATAGGCATAAATACGGACAATTATAACATCATCAGATGGGTCTATTTTTTATCCCATTCTAATTAAGTATATATTTTACGATAAACGAGTAACGACTCAGCAATTGGCACATTTGGGTTCTAGATGTTCATTTTTAATGTTTTTGTGATTGTTCTAACTGAAATTATCCGAACGTAGGTCCACATTTATTACTAGCATACTGAGTGACACGCACCTTGGATTGTGAACCCCGGCGACGAGGCATTTCTTCGCTAGGGGGAATGGATTTTGTCTTCAGTAATTAAAGAAACTTACTACTATACTGAACCACTACCTACTGCTATAATTACCTACTATTAGTACTTAGAGCGAATTTTTCAAAAACAAGTATCTAAAATTTGTTCAATTTCATCCTATTTTTTTTTCTCTTGGTACATTACCTTAACAATTTATAATAGTTAAGTTCTTACTTATTTTTGACTTGTAACTATTTTTGTAAGATTTTTTATCAGTATAAATAAGTACTACCTTTTTACTCAAGTGGTTTTTCATTTATTTCCTTACTTACATTGTGTGATGTTGAAATACACTGATAATTTACTATAATACTGCTTACTGGCTGTTCCTACTTGCCGTACTGTTGCGCACTCCAAGTCACCTATTCCTCGGACATTAGCCGCTACTAACGCTCTCCTGAACTCAAACACAGATCTTGATGTTATGTCTGCGAATTAATGGAATATGATACTGTCAGAATATTTTAATTTTTGTGAGAAGAATGACCGATAAAATAAAATAATTGAAGCGTCCCAGCACACTTTAATTTTGTGAACATTGTGCCAAACAAAAATTAATTTGTTCCGAAAGACGAAAACTAAATTATTTGCTAGTTTGAAGTATTCTTGATCTGAGCAGGAACCTGGTTATACCTGTTCGTACATACTATGGAAGAATTCTGGTCAGATTTAGTGTCCTTCTCAAAGATCAGAGAACAAAAGCCGCGGAGTAATTATAAACTTCATGATTGCAGGACTAACTCATGTAATTAAAATATTCTACCACATATGTCCCTCGTACCGCGTACCACACTAACAGTAGTGTGTCTTACGCTTTTAGTGTTTCCGAACATTTTTTTTTAACCTAGCACTATTAGTGCCCAGCACCCGGCTCCCGGGTAGAACGATAATTCATTCGCATGCTCACAACTCGCCTCCAAGTCCTACGTATAAGTAGTTACAAGTGTCTTGCGACCATGCCCAGCACCCGCCTACCGGGTGCAAATCACAAAAATAAGCTAGGTGTGAATAGTGTGTACTTTTGTATAAGTCTTTTTTCAACTGGGCTCTGGAAGTGCGAAGAGTTAATTATTAAAGTTTATTACTTACGTGAATCTTTTCGTCAGGATTTGTTGATTGTTGTTACGGATCTGGGTTCCGGATGTTTGTTTTCGTGTCTCATTACTCAAAATAATTCATTAGTATAACGAAATTAAATATCTATCGATTTCCGACCACTATTCATACCGTTATTTCTGAGGTGGCGTTTTGCTGATTCTGCCTACCCTCATGGCAAAAAGGCGTGAGTTTATGTTTGTATGTATCACCCCCCCCTCCCCAATCCTTGAAAGGTTAGGCAGAAGTGTATCTATGGTATACCCACATTTTACAGGTTGTTAAGTCCCATATAACAAGGGGGCGAGCCTATTGCTACCAACCGGCCACAAATCGAGACTCCGGGGATTGTAGTGAAAAAATCCAATAACACTTTACCGACTTGAGAATCGAACCCAGTACCTCATACTCGGTAGTAGCGCTTGTGACTACTGGACCAACGAGGCAGTTACCGTTATTGATAATATAACACTTGTACAGTTATACTCATTAATGTATGTATTGAACAAGTAAAATTTCATATCATGGGTTTTATATATATTTATATATAAATAATAATAATATCTTAGGACAACCAACACACCGTTATCTGATCCCAAACTAGGCAGAGCCTGTACTATGGTAACCAGACAACTGATAAACACACTTATATACTTCTAAATACATACATACAAATAACATAATAAATATTATAAATAAATCACACCCAGACACAGAACAAATGATTGTGCTCAACACATAAATATTTGTCCTGAGTGGGAATCGAACCCACGACCTTGGTCTTAGCAGTCAGGTCACTAAGCACTAGACTAACAGATCAGTCAAAATACCGTTAGATTATAATCTATCTCGCGAGATCGTAATCTGCAGAAAGATTTTAAACCGTCAGATTATAATCTCGTTAGTTAGATTGTAATCTAACGCTATTTACAATTTCACGTTGACATATACAAGGTGTCATGATAAACGCAAGTCCCTTAAAGTAGTTTGTTCATAATTGACTACTGAATCGATTTCAGTTACGTATTGTCATACCTACTGTCGATTGAGCCACAGAAAATCCAAACTTAATCCAAGGCTAGGAGACTCAATTTTAAATGCATAGAGTAATGGTAGGGTCATCACGATTTTCTTAATACCAACAGTTGGCTTTAAAAAGAACTTTTGGTTATTCAATAACCAAAAGTTTTTTTTTTTTTTTTCAATAACCGTTATTGTATTATGCTTTTAACTCAATAATTGGGGTGTGAGGTCTTACGCGTTACTTATGTTACTTGTTGTGTTACTTATGTTACTTGTTGTGTTACTTATGTTACTAGTTGTGTACTACCTACATAAGAATTTAATTTCGTATGCTATGTAAGGAGTTCCTCCTAATATTTATAATAATCCTATGGTTAGTAATTATGAAAGTTAGTATAAAAATAAAAAGAACATAAAATAAAAAATAAACCCATTTATTGTTACATAATTTCGAATTTTAAATACATAATCCAAAACAATGATACTTACTGGAAAATTTAAATTTAACAATAAAAAATAGCCGTTGTCAAACGATCAAGTTTACAGGTTGTTAAAAAAAAATAACTATTTTTTTTTAAATAAAATTACATTTCTTCATTTTTTTTATTGATTCTATTTGATTTTTTTACGAATCATCATAATCAGCCTATATTGTTCCCACTGCTGGGACGCAAGCCTCCACTCGGTGAGAGGGAGTGGGTCGTAATCTACCACGCGGGCCCAGTGCGGGTTGGTAGATGTCACGTGTTTTCGAATTTTTGGTTCTAGAACCAAAAATTGGTTTTGGTGAGGAAACCGGCATTTCCTAGGAAATGCCGGTTTCTTCACGATGTTTTCCTTCACCGTTTTCAGAGCAGTGGTGATTAAATAATTTACACAAAGTAAAGCGCATAACTGGGTTGGAACTCGTAAGTCGAGGCCACTGGGCCACCACTGCTCTATTTTTTTTTATTTTTACAAATACTTAGAAATAAACAATAAATGGAAAACAAAAATATAAAAAACTGAAATATTTAATTGAACCTCAAATGATTTCCACCTTTTTAAATAATTGAGCATTATTAAATAATTGTTTTTTTTTAAACTGTTTGTAAGTACCGCTAAAGTTGGTAAGCGGAAAATTCCCAATGTGATGACTATTACGTACAAGATGCTATTCACCTATTTGAACTTTAAATATTTTTTTTAATACATAGTATACTTATACATAGTCCTCCAGACTGTATTTCGGCCATGGCGGCCAATTTCAACGGATAAAAAAAAAACAAATTCAATGTTAATTTTATACATACAAAGGGTGACATGGCATAATGCATAAAGCCCGTATTTATAGTTGACCATATGCTGGTTCACTGGAAATAAGTACATACTATTCTATGGTTTTCCGTTTACCAAATTCCATTCAATTACGAATTTCGATTCTTTAATTATAAAGGATCGCCCGTAGACCGACCATCAATTTTTATACCGCTCAGTTGATCAAAATTAATTTAAAAAAAGATTTTTGTTTTTGAGAATCACAAAGAATTATTTGAGGTTCGATTAAATACATGCCAGTAAAAAACTTAAAATTATAAACGCTTAACATTAAATAAGAAAATCCCAAACCAGGTTTTTTAGTCGGTAGGAGTTTGACATAGCCCTCCCTTCTCCTCTGGGAGGATTTCCCCACGAGAAAAAGTATTTACTTAAACGTTAAAAATACAAAAGTAACAAAATCTTAATCTTATCGGATATTTTATGCTTAAAAATGGTTAAGATTTAGCAAAGGCGGACTTATTGTTTTAATTCTAACAGTCTAGCTTATACTCCTACTACATCTTTACTTTTAATATTAGCGTTTGCCAGCGGCATCACCCGGTGGTAGGAAATCATCCCGCGGGAACGTACGGTAGTACATTTAAAACAGGATACTAAGTATCACAGTACACGGGATAAGAAGTATCCTATGAGCTTATCTAGGTTATAAACTATCGGTGTGCGTCTAACTATCCGTTCGGCCATTTTTACGTGATTAACAAACATCTAAACTTTCTCATTTATAATATTAGTAGGAGGGTAGTCGGATTAGTGGAATAGTAGGATCCAAGAAATAGTAGGATTAGCGAAATAGTAGGATTGGCCGGAGAAAGAAATACACAGGGAAGAGTGGAATGTGTGAATATCTCCCACATTTGCTCAGCAGTAAGACGTAAGAAAAAAGGCTCCCAAAAAGAACCGCGTTCAAAATGGAGGTAAAAGCTGCCACGGCACTCGGCAGTCCTTACTAGGCGCGTGCGGTGCATAGAATGGGACACGGCGCCAACGTGCTTTGATGCGTTTTTCAACGTGCTAAAACCATTTGATGCGCTGAAAAAACCGCAACTCGAGTTATTGCTGGTCTAACAATGTCACATCTTAAAAAATAAAAGTCATTTATTCAAATGGGACTGAGAATCGACACTTTTAGAACGTTTAAATTACATCCCCAAAACGCCCGCCCTTCACCACATCCTAGTGCTTGAGCTGGGAAGAAGTGTCGTAACCTCCCCAGCAGCACAGCTGTCTTGGGGAAGTAATAAATATTGACCAGCATGCCAACTTTCATAATTAAAAGCGTTCAAAATCAACTCGCAGTTTCACCTCAGCGGCAACCAAAAACTATGGAAACTCGAGGTATTTATGAAAGATTGAGACTGAGATCAAACTGAAAACGTTCTTCAAATTACGAGAATTGCCTCTCAGGGGGCTTACTGTTCAACCTAATTTTAATTCCAATCTAAAGTCAATACGATTCCGTACGTTAATTTTACATACATTTGATTCGGTAATCTTGAAAACAGTAGTGTCAACATTGGAACAACAACAAAAACGCCCGATCTCGATTCCACTTAGTTCTCCAAAATGGACACCCAATTTAAACACATTTTGGCGCTACCGTCGAACTCAAGAATACGAAACGTCAAAATTTCAATGTCAATCGATCGGAATTAAAATCAAGAGTAAGCACCCAGATCTGCACAAAGGCTTAGCGTCTTAATTTACGCGTAACGCCGCAGGTGTAGCATAGGCAAGGTAATGAAGAGGGAGACAGTGGGGGGTCATCTGAGGTAAAAGGAACAAGGTCATCTAAGGGAGGATCCTCCCCCCAAACGGGTGTTGTTTCTGGTGGGCTACTACGCGACGATCGACGTCGAATGTCGTGTTGGAGAACGACATCCCGCAGGTCAACCTATGAAATTTTCAGCTGCTTAACCAGACTTAGCTGTGGCTACCTTAATAAATTAAAGTCGCCAGCCAGGGCTCAAAAACTTAAAAACTAGAGTGTTATTAAGGGCACCCCCTGTGGGGTACGGACCTCGGTTTATGGCATCGCTGGGCTGGGTCGCGGAATCGTTCGAAAGAGTTACCGCGGCCCTGGCATAGGCAAGGAACAGGGGTGGATTTTAGTCAGTAAAAGTCCGGGACGCCTTTACGCTCCACCCGGAACGGGAGACGTCATTTGATGTCACAAAAAGAGGGCATCGCTGGTAGAGGGCAGCAAGGGACGTGCTGGATCGGAAAGACCAATGTGAACACGGCTTTCTAATTTATTATGATCTAAATGACAAGGGGCGCGGCTAAGCTGAATGACAACGATACGTGACTATTTTCTTAACGCGAATAGACTAGTGCAGGGATGGCGAACCAATGGCACGCGTGCCCTTGGTGGCACGTGAAATAATAATTTGGGCACGTTTTGGATCCTCAATTGGCTATTGAGAATCTTTCCTGTCCTGTTATTTTAAGAAACTAGACTCGCTTATACTCCTTTTTTCATAATTATGATTCTAGTTCATCTGTCATTCAACTAAAAGAGACAAAATATGATCCTTACATAAATTATTTGGCATCTAATTTTGCAAAAGCAGAGGTTGCACTAATTTGTTCATTAATTTACATTAATGTTAAGGTTACCTACTGTATAATAATAAACTTAGGTATTTTCTGTTTGCAAATAAAGAGTAGGTACGTATTATAGTGAATATATTTCGTTTATTATTATTTGTTTATCATTATTATTTCGTTTGCTATTGCAGAAGCCACTAAATAAAAAAATTGGCACGGTATGGCCACATTAAATATTTATTTGGAAAAATGACACGTAGATGTGTAGAGGTTCGCCATCTCTGGACTAGTGCTAACCTGGGTGAGTCGTTGGTTTTAAAATAATGTCCTTCAAGAGCAAATAATGTCCTTCCTGACATATGGCAAATCATTTTATTTTATTTTTTGTGTCTTTTAATGTTTACTACTTACAATTGTATAGAATCAAGTTCTTCTAACTTAACAGACAGCTGTGCTGCTGGGGAGTATGTTGCGCCACTTCTTCTTCCCAGCTAAAGCACTAGGAACTGTCGAAGGGCGGGCGTTTTGGGCGGCCTGTCTTATGTAACGTTCAAAAAGTGCTGACTCTCAGCCTAGTTTGAATAAATGACTTTTGATTTTGATGGGTCTTTCCCTAAATAAAACCATAATAAGGGTTATCAGTCGTGGCCTAAGGCCAGTACTAAAAGTGAATAATATAATTATGTAATTTATCTTAGTAATAGTCCCTAATGTCGCTTATAGGGTCCACAAAAACCACATATAATTTTAAGTTACCAGTACACATTGTGGAATGTAAATAAACTATTGAGCATTGAGTACAGTTCTTTAAAAATACTAGCACAGCTTATTAACGTTTACAGGACTTAAAAAATAATAACACTGTTTAATTACATTTACAGTAATTTAAAAAAATGCTAACTCAATATCATTTACAGGCCTTAAAAAAATACAACCGTTGTTTTAACGCCGTGTACAGGACTTTAGAAAATACTAACACGGCTTACTGTCTACTACAGTACTTTAAAAATACTTACACGGCTTAATAATGTTTACAGGACTTTAAAAAAAAGATTAACAATATTTAACGCCGTTTACAGTTCTTCAAAAAATACAAACACTTTTTAATGTAATTTACAGTACTTTAAAAAATGCTAACACAGCTTAATCTCGTTTACAGGACTTTATAAAAAAAATTAACGCCGTTTACAAGACTAAAAACTACGAACGCTGTATTAACGCCGTTTACAGTACTTTAAAAAAATACTAACACTGTTTAATATAATTTACAGTTCATTAAAAAATACTAACGCTGTTTAATGTCATTTACAGGACTTTAAAAAATGCTAACTCTGCTAAATGTCATTTAAAAAGCGTGGGGTGTTTTTTTAATTGATATCAAGCTCCTCACGCTTTTTTCCATTATTTTCTACTTTTTAGTTTGGTTTTCTATCGTAGCGTGTTTTTTTAGTTTGTTTGAACTATTATTTATTTTCTATTTTTTAGGGTGTTTCGAATTTTGTGACATATGTCAGTGTAGTTTTCGAAGACAGTTTTTTTTTTTGCTATCCTTGTAACCCGGCAAGGATAATGCCAGAAATTTATAAAATGATTATATTGTCATCGGTCCTTGATAAATGTGCCAAATTTCGAGTTGATCCGACGTTTTGAAGGGGGTCAAAATCATGTTCAGAGTTTCCGTTACATAGGCACATACTAACATACGTTTGAAGCTAATAAAAACGTGTTGAAAAGTTTTCTGTTTTTTATTGTTTTTTGGGGTTTCATACCCAAAGGATGCCTACGAGACCCTATGACTAAGACACCGCTGCCCTTCCGTCTGTCACAGGACTGTTTCTTTTGAACCGTAATTAATAGGTAGACACTTGAAATTTTCACAGATTGTGTACTACTATGGCCGCTATAACAACGAATAATAAACAATATAATAAAGTTAAATAAATAGAATTAGTGTTTGACGTAGATTGTACGGTGGTTTGGAACCCTTCGTATATGAGACCGACTCGCATTATGCCGCTTTTTTATTAGTACCTAAATACTACCTACTTACATACATAAACTCACGCCTATTTCCCATAGGGGTAGGCAGAACCCACGGACGCCACCTGCTACGATTTCTACACACACCTTTTGCCTCGTTTCATCATTTCAGCCGTAAGACGTCCACTGCTGGACTTAGGCCTCCCCCAATTTGGGGGGCTTTGCCATAATTGCCACGCTTGGCAGGCGGGTTGGCGATCGCAGTATGGTGGTAAAATGTATAGAGAACGCTGCTGCCCATTCTCTAGTAAGTCCCTTAGTCGCCTTTTACGACACCCACGGGAAGAAATGGGGTGGTGTTATTCTTTACGTCCGGCACCACACGGTACCTCGTTGCCTCGTTTAGGTTCATACAATTGGTCATACACACACGCCGGTTGCGAGTACTACGCACCTGACCTTTCTGAAGAACATCACCAATAAGGTCACTATAATATGTCCTCCTAGGGCGTTCCCTCCCCGTGTTTCCGCTCACATCTGCCCTGTAAATACCTTTTGTAAGCCATCCTTCATTCATCCTCTGAACATGACCAAACCATATAAGCATACTTATTAAAATTTTTGTCACTACATCTTCTTTTGAACACACTAACTACGTATAGTGAATAATAAAGACCCGTTCCAAATAAAATTTGATACAACGTCCTGAGGTATGCCTTTCGCATTTTTTATTACTAGAAACTAGCTTTTGTCAGCAGCTTCGCCCTCATGGAAGTCGGTAATTATACCACGGGAACGTAGTACCGGGGAAAAAAAAGCCCTTTATATTAATCCTAGTAACAAACTATATGTCTGCAAAATTTAATCCAAATCCGTTCAGCCGTTTTTGCGTGATTGAGTAACAAACATCCTAACATTCACATTTATAATATTAGTAGGATAAAGTACGCCCTTTCCAGACAAAATGGGATACAATGTCTTTTGGGTACGCCTTTCGCAATCATATTATTATGAGAGGTAAATCTTAACTTTATAAAATCTATACATATACGGCTTGCTCCAGGCCTAGATAAATACACTTTAAAAAAGAAACCTTACTGCAATAACACTTCAGTTTATCAAAGACGTAAGAGTGAAAATATCATAATAAGTTATTGTTAAAACCTTAACAGCCTATAATAATCCCACAGCTGGGAATATAGACTAGTATTTCGCCCCCAATTTTATTTGAGAGATTTTCGTATTTTCTCCTACTAATTTCAACATACTCAGTCCATTTACAGGCACTTTTGAATTGTCAAGAAGTCGGTCAATAAGAAGTATGAAGCTGGTTGCCATTCCAAAAGAGCGTAGTTCGTGCCTACCTATGGAAGAAGACCGGGCAAGAAACTCCATCGAAGTTGGGGTCACAAAACCGGTTTCACCAAAATCGACTTTCGACGTTTTCACGTCATTTTTAGAAACCGGTATTTAGTTTAGCAAAAACCGAGTTTTCGATTATTTCGTTTTTTTTTAAAATAATATTGTCTCATCTATAATTACAATTATTTTACTGACCACACCATTGGTGCTGTCTTTAACGAGGTATAGTATCCATCAATTGAAAAGTCTGTGTCTGAGCCTTAACCTAACAACGGACGTAGGACATCCACCACTTCCGCTATTTTAGGAGTGGCTGGAGAGGCGCTACGGCGTTCTCACATTCCACCTTACGCAGGTCCTCACCGGACACGGGTGCTTCACGAGGTTCCTATTCAGGATAGGGCGGGATGAAACGCCCGGGCGTAACCACTGTGTGGATCGCCTGGAGGACACGGTGGAGCATAAGGTGGAAGTGTGCCCTGCCTGGGCGGAGCACCGCTGTGTCCCCGTGGACTCCATGGAGGCGATCGGCGGCGACGATCTCTCGCGTCCGGCCCTGGTCCAGGCCATGTACGAAGCGAGAGGGCAAGGGCAGCCGTCACCTCCTTCTGAGAGTAATGCTCGCGAAGGAGGAGATGGAGCGCGTGAGGGAGAGGCAATCTATGCGCCCTCACGCCCCTAGCCGCCGCAGGAGACACCACGAGCGTCGGGAGTCCATTGCGAACCCGCCCGATTAGGACCAGGCCCGGTCGACGGCGCGTTGTATTATACGCGCGCCTCAAAGAGATGTCAGCATTAATGAAGGGGTCGGCTTGGACCGATGCCTGCCAGGGTCGCGGAATTGTTCGGAAAAGCGGTGGCCTTGGCATAGGCAACTAAAGAAACACGGGTGGGTTTTTACAGACTCAGACTTTAACTGACTGTTAATCCGCCTTTGTACCTTTTTTTTGTGTGCGAAAAGTTTAAATAAATAAATAAATAATACGGCCATCAGCTCCACCCAGAGCGGGAGACGTCATGTGATGATTTCCCACCCGAAAAAAAAAGGACGTACACCGCTATTGATAAGGAATTTGAGAATGATTTAACTACCATCATTAAAGTCGGACTGGCTCTTTATGAAAATTGAAACTTATGCAGGTGTACAATAATTTGTTTAAAGTTCCTCACTCCGAGTGTCGAGTATAAAAAATATTCTCATCAGACGGTTACCTTTATAACCACTTAAAAGACCGTGGCACGATTTTTTTTAGATTTTGCTGATTTCCGTGATTTTACTGTTAAAATACTGTATTTGCAATAAAGCTTATCAACGCCTGTCGACGACAAAAAGTCTTAAGAACTATAAAATTAGGTTTAATTAAAGAAACATCGAAATAACCGAAAAAAAAACGGAAAACCGGTTTTTTAATATACTTGCGGTTTTGTGACCCCTACATGGAAGTGTCCATGGAGTTTTAAAATTACCTACCAAGTTTGACAACCTCATACTTTGAAGGCATAAAGCATTTTCTAGCTGACATTCCTTTGTTTGTTAATCTCCTGCCAAGTTATGATAACCTGGTACATGGAAGTCTTAAAGCGTTTTCTAGCTGACACATACCCAGGTAAGGTGACTTCCTACCGAGTTATGACTACCTGGTACTTCAAAGGCATATAGCGTATTCTAGCTGACACATACCCAGGTTAGATGACTTCCTACCGAGTTATGACTACCTGATACTTCAAAGGCATATAGCGTTTTCTTGCTGACACATACCCAGGTTAGATGACTTCCTACCGAGTTATGTCTACCTGGTACTTCAAAGGCATATAGCGTTTTCTAGCTGACACTCCTATGTTTAGCAAGCTCCTACCCAGTTATGACAACCTGGTACTTTGAAGGCATTAAGAGCTTTCTAGCTGACATACGAAATGTATGAGAAAATGATATATCTTTTTTTTCTCGTGAAATATTCCTAAGTATTATGGTTATTCTGCTAATCGGGCCGGCGACAAATCTAACAATCAACAAGCTGACCCAGCGAACTTCGTACCGCCTCAGAATGAATAAATGTTGTAATAAACCTACCAAGTTTGACAATCTGGCACTTTGAAGGCAAAAAGCGTTTTCTAGCTTACACTCCTATGTTTGGCAAGTTACTATTCAGTTATGACTACCCGGTACTTTAAAGTCAAAACGGTGTCTGGTTGACACTCCTATGTTTGGTAAGTTATGGCCATGGTTATGGTTTCGGTTGTAACGATATTTCTATAAATCGTTTTTTATGTAGACTATTTCAGAGAGAAAGTTTGCTCTCCCATAGTTTCATATTGTAATGATACCGTGACACTCGGTGGAGGTGTACCCTGCCTGGGCGGAGCACCGCCGTGTCCTCGTGAAGGCGATCGGTGGCAGCGACCTCTCGCGTCCGGCCCTGGTGCGAGCCATGGTACGGAGTGAGAGGGCATGGGAAGCCGTCACCTCCTGCGAAGCGGTAATGCTCGCGAAGGATGAGGCGGGGCGCGTGAGGGAGCGGCAGTCTCTGCACCATCACGTCCCTAGCCGCCGCAGGTGGAGACGCCCCGGACGTCGGAAGTCGATAGCAGACTCCCGGCCACCGTAAGCGCGGGCTTGCGGGCGGCGAGCAATAGCTGACACTACTGTTCGTTAAGCTCGTACCGTACGTATTTTGTATGATTTTTTTGCCAGGTTCGGTGACCTCCTACCGAGTTATGACCACCTAGTACTTCGAAGGCATTAAGCGTTTTCTGCCATTCAAAATGTATGAGAAAATGAAAAATCCCCTTTTTTTTCTCGTGTAATATTCCTATGTTTTAATAGTTATTCTGTTATTCGGGGTGGCGACAAATACCTGTGCACACCATCAACTCCAGCAGGCTTAGCATGACACTTTCTATTTCTACGAAGAATAGACACAGCTCTTTCAATACAAAGTGACATTTCGGTTCTCCATTTTTGACACCGCACTGTACAAATCCTTCTACAATCTGTCTTTCTGCCTTTCGGTTGTAACGATCTTTCTCTAAGTACATTTTTATGTAGACTATTTCAGAAGAAAGTTGGCTCTACCATAGTTTCATATTGTAATGATACCGTGACAGTCGGTGGAGGTGTGCCCTGTCTGGATGGAGCACCGCCGTGTCCTCGTGGAGGCGATCGGCGACCTCTCGCGTCTGGCTCTGGTGCGAACCATGGTACGGAGCGAGAGGGCATGGGAAGCCGTTACCTCCTTCTGCGAAGCGGTAATACTCGCGAAAGAGAAGGCGGAGCGCGTGAGGGAGTGGCAGTCTCTGCGCCCTCACGTCCTTAGCCGCCGCAGGTGGAGACGCCCCGGGCGTCGGGAGTCGATAGCGGCCTCCCGGCCACCATAGGCGCGGGATTGCGGGCAGCGAGCAATGGGTAGCTCGCCACCCGGTAAGGACCAGGCCCGTGTCGACGGCGCGTAGTGTTCCACGCGCGCCTCAAAGAGATGTCAGCATTAACTGAAGGGGTCCGCTAGGACCGATGCCTGCCAGGGTCGCGAGATTTGTTCGAAATAGATACCGTGGCCCTGGCATATCACTTTCAGTGCCAGGTAGGAAAAAAGAATTATTCAAAAGTAGACTATTCACACCTAGCTTATTTTTGTGATTTGCACCCGGTAGGCGGGTGCACGGCATGGTCGCAAGGTACAAACTACTTATACGTAGGATTCGGATGCGAGTTGTGGGCATGCGAACGGTAATTCCGTTGGACCCGGATCCGGGTTCTTGGCACTAAAAGTGATATGGGCAACTGAAGGAACACGGGTGGGTTTTAGTCAGTAAAAGTCTGACACGCCTTCCGCTTCACCCTAGAGCGGAAGAAGTCATTTGATGATTTCCCGCTCACAAAAAAAAAACCGTGACACTACATCGCTACTTTTTAACTTTAGTAGGCTGTACATGCATACTGTACTTTGAGAATTATTATCATTTTAATGATTTTGAATGTGAGGACTATGTAGATGACGGTTTTTTTTTTTAAATACAAGATGCAGTTTTTAACCTGCAAAACATTTCAGTTCAGGAGGTTGTTATGAGACTCGTAAATAATCATATAACAATACAATACCAAGTCAATAATCAATAATACTTTTTATTTTAGATTTTACAATTTTATTCTTTTTCAGAATAACTCTGGATGGGGAGCGCGGCTTTGGATCTATGAAGGAAATGTCGGTTGCGTTTGTTTGTGTGTGCGAAAGCGCAGTTTAAGGACACGTACGGACTAGCCACGTTTTAAAAAAGGGAGTTCACACTTACCGATTTCCGTAAATAAGAATAAAATGAAAAAAAAAAACCTGCCCATTTTATTGTTGATTCGGGTCGAGAATCACTAACTTAATTACCTCTTGGAATGTTTTGCAGATCCAAAACTGCACCTTGTATATCTCTCTTACTCATTTCATTTTAATGATAATTTGGCAGTTTGAGACTTAATGCGGCCTAAGAAGATGTCCTTTCTTTGGTATTGTTCGTCGAATCGTTGTGCTCCTTATGTTCTGAGTTGAGTTGCACGATTACTGATAAATGCGTGCATTGACTGGAGAGGTCCACTCAATCTGTATGGTTCTTTCCACAAAAGACCATTTCAGATCATCAAATGACTTCTCCCGCTCTGGGCGGAGCGGGAGGGCGTGTCAGACTTTTACTGACTAAAACCCACCCGTGTTCCTTCAGTTGCCCATGTGCCAGGGTCACGGTATCTCTTTCGAACAATCACGCGACCCCGGCAGGCATTTCAGATACCCTCATGAACATGGTCCTCAAATGATCAGACCGCGACTATTTTCTGATTTTTTATACACATTGATGAATGTAACTTATACAATGACATGAATATTTACTTTTATATCATTATATTGTTTTAATTATTGTTAATGTGAAGACTTAGTGGATGTTTTTTCCTGGTTGCTTTTTTTTCTCATTTAACTTCCATCATGGTCTGGCAGTTTGAGTAATTTATGCGACCTACACAAATGTCCTTTTTTTGGTATTGTTCGTCGGATCATTGACCTCTTTAAGTTCTGAGTTGAGCAGTATGATTACTGGCAAATACGTGCACTGATTGGTCAGATCCACTCAATCTGTGTGGTTCTTTCCTTAAAAGACCATTTCAGACACCAATCCACATGGTCTTTATTTTTGCAAGTAGGTTTGAATAAATACTCGTCAATAATATTTTTTAAGCTATATGAGGTCTACGTTTCCTATCTGACTACTCTGAGAAGAAAGCCCGAAAAAAACTCAGAGGCCACAGTCTTTTTTAAAGTCCAGACATAATCTTGGTCACATCATGTGAAGACCATATCAGCTGTCTGAAATGGTCGTTAGAGGAAAAAACCACACAGATTGAGTGGACCTGTCCAGTTAGTGCACGCATTTGTCTCTGATCGTGCAGCTTAACTCATAGCTGACTACTGACCTTCATGAAAGTACAGCGTGATGATAATAATTTAAAAGGTTAAATCTGTAACCATCTGCAACATTCTAACCATACGGCTCTCGTCTTTTTTTACAATTTGTGGTGCTGAAGCTATAGAAGACTACGAGCATAATGTAATATTGCTCATCCCATATAGCACATACCGTGATTCTTTATAGCCTACGGACCGACCAGATTTAGAGGCAGAAACTACTGAACGCCACCTGCTGCGATCCTTGAATACTACACACCTGACATTTCTGATGAAAATCACCAATAAGGTCACTATATTTTCTTCCAGGGGCGTCTCCTCCCGACGTATCCAGTCACATCTACCTCTTAAATACCTTTTGTAAGCGGTCCTTCATTCATTCTCTCAGCATGACCAAACCATCTAAGCTTACCCTATTCAATTTTTGGCACTACATCTACTTATAGGGAATATCTATGCAATATTTAAACATAATTTATCTGGTAGTATTTGCGTAAAGCTAATATTTACAGCATAAGATTATTGTTCCCAGACCTCGTAGCTACTACTTATTAAAAAAAAATTGTGCAGTTTTTGAGTTCGCTACGATTGTACTCTATGTATGGAAAATATAATATATAAATAAATTTAAATTAGCTCCAAACAGTTTTATAGATAAAATAATTTTGAAACAAAATAACTTTTCAATGATGCAATTTCATTGCAATATCACAATTGCCTTACACATAAATATTTAATCAAAATAATAAAAAAAACAACATCATTATCTTAAATTTTTTGAGCACCTCTGCCTGACTCTCCGAGAATTACAGGCGAGATGTTATATTATCTTTGCCTACCGTTTTCCTTAACTATGTTGAAGTCGGCTCTCAGTCTAACCGTATGCGAATGTAATGTTATGGTAAAAATGGTGTAAAAAATAAAAAATATGGAACCCTATATTTTAGTAATTATTTTTAAAATCCAAAACTAATATCATCTTGCAAATTATCATCACTTTCGCTATCAGAGTCATTTCTAATAAAATCCTTTCTAAGATCAGCAATTTCTGATTCTTCGTCTGAAGACACATCAATGCCATCTATGTCGTAGACTATCCATTTCATTAATCTGCTCTCTCTTGTCAAAGTTAACCAATTCGTGGTCATCATTTTCCATAATTTTACTTGTATGTACTGTCCCTTATTGCAGTGGATACATTTATTTAGGTCCACAACGCCATATAATTCGAAATCAAATCCGTAATTAATATTGTTGACGTGTGCAAAAAACTTCATAGACCTCTCTTTAATAATTAGATCATAATTTTCAACTATCAAATTGATTTTGATTGTCACTGTATTTTTATTCTGACGCCATTGTAATTGCGGTTTGCTAATCTGGTCACTATCAGTACTTATATTCAGTTTAGGAGTCAAGTCTGTTGGCGGCACAGAACTGTCAATTGGCGAAGCTAAAACTTTTTCATTCCATTCTGTATCAGGGAGTTCTTTAATTGACACTACTTGGGATAAAGGTACGGAAGAACTTTTAACGGAATCGTCACCCATAATATCGAATTCATCGCCCATAACATCGAATTCGTCAAAACTGTTATCTAAATCGATTAGAGGCACGCTAAGGAAACTTTTTGGCATACTATTTGTAATATATTGTGTCTGTTCATTCTTATTATCAAGTAGAAATGCTCTGTCTATTGTGCTGACCGTCTCAATAGGCTCATCTTCGTTATCTGAATCGGAGGAATCTGTCGATTTTCTTTCGAATCCTAAATCATCTAACAACTTAATCTCATCAGTCTCGTCTGCTAGACTTCTATCCACCATCATCTGATTGATAATAATATCTTCATCTGTGTATGTATCAATTAAAACTACACCATATTTGTGACCTGCAGTAAATTCTGCTTTTTCTTTAGTGAAATATTTAGTAAATAAATGTTTATGTTTATCAACGGCATCGAAACAGGAATCTACAAAGAAATTAGTGCTGAAATCAGTCCAACTATTCCCGAGAGGTCGTATACCTAGTAGTCTACATTCAATAGCTTGGAATGGTAATTGAGTTATTAATTTTTCTGTTATTGGGTAAATTTTCTTAATGGAAACTTCTCTCCATTCGCCTTGGTCTACAAAGAAACATTTAACCGTATTATTGTTAACGCTACTATCAATTCTAGCTCTTTCACAAGTATTATCGTCAGGAAACTCCGCTATAACAATGTCTCCTACGTTTATGCTTTCTATAGGTTCAGAGTTCTCGTTTATGTATTTCTTTATATCTTGGATCAACGCGGTCAAACATTCATCGAATTTGATGGGCCGCACAAAGAATTGCCATGGACTTTCAGCGTACATGAAGAATACTGATGAAAATCCATCGCTCTCTAGATGCGCCCAACTGCTTTTAGGTAGAGTTTTGATAGGGTTAGTCACTTCGAGACGTTCTACTTTTTCCTTGGGAATGTCACTATTATAATCGCAAACTTTTCTTAAATTATCAATGTGATCAGGGTTAGATACTGCATGAAGGTCTAACAGTTCCTTTCGGAAATCGAATTTTACAACCACTTCTTCTAACGAAGACAGATCCTGACAAGCCTCTAATGTGTCTACGAATATAGTATTGCCAACGACCATTACTATTTGCCCTCTCATGTAAAGATCGTCGTTTTCATCAGTGATTCGTTTTAACTGGTTTTCAGCTAATTTTGAGAACGTTACATCTTTGTCTTGGGGTAAAAGATTAGCTAAAATTACAGTGACGACATGAGTTTCAATATTCTTTAAATCGTCCGGCATATAGTATAGACAAGTATCACGTGCTGTCTCGTATCTCTCTTCGTCTATAAGATTGATCAGTAAGTAAACAGGTCGATTTTTCTCATACCTTAGTACCTTAGCCACTTGACAGCGAACGAATAGATTCTGCTTTAAAGTCACCGCGCATACGTCACCTACTTTGGGTAATCCATGAAGTTTCCGATTCGCTTCTTTACTATAATACATACCCATTTTAATAGAAAGCAAGCTGTAAGTTTGGGGGTATTTTGTAATATTGCTTTTAATGGAACACGATGATAGCCTAGCAGAATAACTTACTGCTGAATTATAGTGCAATATATGAAAAGTGATTATACCTTCTTTCGGCAGCCAAGGCTTAGGAGAATCGAATTCTTTGAATATAGCGTGTCTTTCGACGCAATTCCAATTGTCTGGGCATTTACCTAGAGTCAAAAGTCTTCTACATATTGGCACTAAGTTCTGAGCTTTCTTCAAATATTTTTCAGTCAAAACATTTGCGCTAATTTCATCTAAGAACGGTGGCACATCACTTGTGCATCTTTTTATGAAATGGAGGATCTTTGGTAGTTGTTCAATATTGGTATCGTCGAACAAAATCTTAATTTTGATGTTAGTTTCGTCACCTTTGAATATAGACGGATAGTTATCGATGAGCACTGCAAATCGTTTGCAGAATGTTGAGAATAGATCCGGCAAGGAAAAATGAACTAAATAATGTGCATCCGTAACGTTCAAATGGGTCAAATTCCCATCGCAGCACACCAAAATGGGCCCTAACACGGGCTCTTCATAATCTTTGAGGGTTTTATCTAAATTGTACAAGTCTTGCACCGTCATTGTGCTATCGCAAGAGAACACGACATATTCCAATTTAGTCAGAGCTTTTTCTATGATTTTTACTTCCTCATCAGCCCTACATACTATAACAGTCTTTTTGGACTTATCAATACCTTGCAAAAAGTTTATAACCGTGGTTAGTTTGTTTTCTTGAGCAACAAACTCGACTGAAGTTGCAGCTTTGGAATATAGGACACATTCTTCGAAAGCACTGATGCATACGACAGAATCAGGTGCTTTCCTAGCTAGAGACGACATGAAATCACACCATATCCTAGATACTAAAATATACTGGACTTTCCATTCTTTATGAGCGCGATTCTTGACTATATCCATGACTTTTAGAAGGCAAAACTTAAGTTCTTTGGGATAAACCGTTGAAATATGTTCACAGTCATCAATTACGCATGTGCTTAAATTTCGGAAGTCAAGACTAAAATCTTCCTGAATCAGACGGACTAGCATGGGAGGTGTGCAAATGAGAAGATCGCATCCGTTCAGAAGTGACGTCGTGATATGAATATCGCTCATACCAGCGTGACAGGCGAAAATTTTCGCGCTGTGTAAGAACATTTTACATTGAGATTCAACTGAGGTTACAGAGAGAGACGTTGCACAAACTATGACGCAGCTAAGGCCTACTTTGTCTAGCGTATTTTTAAAATCATACACTAAACGGCACACCGCTGGCAAGTATCCCATAGTATTACCACTGGAGTATGGACCTACGAGAAAGAAGCTATGGCCTCGGAGAATTGTGGGCCAGGACACGGTTTGTGGCCTCATCGGCTTCTGTATATCCATATTTCTTAGAACTCCATGAATATCATTCCCGAATGGAATGTCTCTCATATTGCTAACTGGTTGTATGCGGTTATTTTTCTTGCAATGGACCATTATTACGGGGCTAACTAGCTTGTCAACAAATATGGATATGGTACCATCTACGTTCTTGAACGGGTTAACATTAGTTTTCTTTATATCAAAAACATCAGTTTGCGGTTCTGGCTTGACATCATTTTTTATTTTATTGATACGTAAACCTAATTTTTCTTCCAATCCTGTTACACTTTCAACGTCTGAGTCTAAGTCATACTTAGAGCTATCTTTGTCAGAAAGCGAAGAAGAAAGACTATCATTTATCCTCGCCTGTTTTTCCTCAAGATATTTAATTTTACGTTTTATAGCATTTAGTGCTTCACCCTTATTCCTATGCTTATAAGAAACAGAATTATTTTGTACAGTATTAATAGATTTCATCCGCTTCAGTAAGTCTAAGTTAGATATTTTTAAGTTTACCTCGGAATCTGTGTTCGCGTACACATCTTGATTTTTCTTTGCTTCAAATTCTGGTTCTGGTTCAGGCTTTTCTTCAATAACAGGCTCTTCTTTTTCTTCAATCGTTGTCTGTTGTTTTATGGTGAACTTGGTGTGTATAAGTCCCGCTGGACCGAACGCGACTGTGTTCGTCGCGGCAACCTTGCGTGACATTATACCTGAAATTATCAGATAACTTATTAACAAGTAAAGTAAGATGAACATGTCGAAGACTAAAGTTATGTGTAACGAAACACCCGGAATCATAAAAAAAGAATTATCAAAATCGGACTACTCTGTACAAAGTTATGCATGGTTATACATTACAATCAATGAGTGAACAATCAATCATCCCCTGTTTTCCGACCCTTAGGGTTCGATTTTGTTTTCCAAATTTATATGGGACCACCCTCGGAGTATACCCTTTCCAATAAAAAAAGAATTATCACAATCGGACTACTATGTAAAAAGTTATGCGTGGTCATACATAAACAAAAAAAATAAATATACGCGTCGAATTGATAACCTCCTCCGTTTTTTTTCGTCGGTTAAAAATAAATGGGGATACAATATAACATGTCAAAAAGTACCTTTACTTAGGTCAAGTAGTCTCTTTCCAGGCGAGGCAAGATAAATAAATCACACGACGAACGAAAAACTCATGGAAGAGCTACTGGTCCATGAAGGAACTATTTCAGGGTCAGTTGCACTACAACGCAAGCTCATGGACATGTATATTCTTCCCTTCTTAACGTATGGTGCACAGACTTGGTATTTGAATAACGTCCAGAAGACCAAACTCAAGGTCTGCCAAAAACCAATGGAGTGCAGTATGCTAGGCGTTAATTTAACGGATCGTGTCCGAAACACAATACTGCGCTCCAAAACAAAGATAGCTGACGTGGCTCAAAAGTCTGCCCAACTAAAATGGGACTGGACAGGACATGTTTCCCGCATGTCGCCGGATAATCTGTAGCAAAGAACTGGTGCCCTGAGACAGTGAGACGGGGGTCGCAGCAGACCACGTAGGAGATGGCGGGACGAGCTGGATAGATTCCGTGAAAGCTGGAAAGAGGACGCGCGGGCTCGCGAAAGATGGAAGAAGAGAGGAGGTTGGTAAAAAAAATTTTATAAAAAAACCTATACTACTAATTTTATAAATGAATGAAATAAATATTTCAGGCAGACACGCACTTTACTTTGTGTAAACTACTTCATCACCACTACTCTCAAAACGGTGAAAGAAAGCATCGTGAGGAAACCGGCATGTCCTAGAAGCAAACATTTGAAAACATGTGACATCTACCAACCCGCACTGGGCCCGCGTGGTACATTACGGTCTCTCAAAAAGGGTTTTTTTTTTTGGGTGGGACGTCATCAACTTACTTCTTCTGCTCAAGGCAGAGCGGGAGGACGTGTCAGACTTTTACTGACTAAAACCGTGTTCCTTCAGTTACCTGTGCCAGGACCACGGTAAATCTTCCGAACAAAGGAACAACCCTGGGGTACCTAGATACCTATAGATCCAATTTTAGTTCTTCTTCTCACAAAGATGGCCTGTGCCGTAGCAGTGTGTACAAGCAAAGAGCTGTCAAAGTCAAGAGGTTAACTATGAATGGAAGATGCCGAAAAATTGGTTTAAATATCGCTTACTCAAGTAATAG
This sequence comes from Aporophyla nigra, assembly GCA_947507805.1. Taxonomy (NCBI): domain Eukaryota; kingdom Metazoa; phylum Arthropoda; class Insecta; order Lepidoptera; family Noctuidae; genus Aporophyla; species Aporophyla nigra. The sequence goes on from OX382320.1 coordinate 4,413,834, forward strand.
TGGGAAAAGAAAACATTACGGTCCACTGGCATGCAAGCTATTGAAAGCATATTCTCACAATGCAGGAATACAGTAAAGACTTTAATTGGAAAAGAAAATTACCTTTTCTAAAGTTGGCATTTTTGTCATCTCTGGTGAATTCATTCTTGTTTTTTGGAGCCGCTGCATTATTATTCTTTTCGTCTTCAAGAATATCTATATTGGTTTTCTTATCTGACTGAGTGTGATTTATTTTATCATCGGCTGCTTGCATGCTGGCAGCTTTTGGCGGGCTTCTAGAATCATCTGGTAGTTTTCGGGCTTCTTTCGGTTTGTAGGCAATACTTTGAGATTCCAACCATTGTAACTTCCTCATGGCCGCACTGACTACGCTAGACGGGTTGAGCGTTGGAGATTTCCTTGTACTGCATGCTCTTCCCACGGAAACCTCATCAACATCTTTGCAGAGCTTCAAGACATTGACTTTGCTCTGGAGTAAGGAATCTGCATCTTCACGGTCCCGAACTTCTAGTTTCCGAGACATTATTGATGATTCTAAATTTTTTTGCTCGTGAAGGACAGACGTCTGGTTTCTCAAAATGCTCAGCCATGTTTTCTTCGGTATATCTCGAGTTTTATGAGCCTCTTCAATTTTACTCATAACTTGATGTAGTGCCACGTAGTTTAGTCCTGTAGCAAGGTTATTTCTACTCAACTCTTGGAGAAAGAGACACTCGTCTTCATATGCAAATTCGGAATTGACAATTTCTCGAAGAACGTCCACTTTGTCTCCGTTCTTTTTAACCACTATTAAACTTCCATATTTGTGTGTGTTGTCGTCGAAAATTGAAGATCTGTAACAAAATAAATTAAATTTCAGTAGGGATCAAAGCTAGATGGACCGACGATCTCAAAAAGGTGGCTGGGACAGACTGGATGCCAGCCTTTTTTTTTCTGGATGGGAAATCATCAAATGACTTCTCCCACTCTGGGCGGAGCGGGAGGGCGTGTCAGACTTTTACTGACTAAAACCCACCCGTGTTCCTTCAGTTGCCCATGTGCCAGGGTCACGGTATCTCTTTCGAACTATCTCGCGACCCTGGCAGGCATCGGTCCTAGCAGACCCCTTCAGTGCTGCTGACATCTCTTTGAGGCGCGCGTGGAACACTACGCGCCGTCGACCCGAGCCTGGTCCTTACCGGGCGGCAAGCTACCCATTGCTCGCCGCCCGAAAGCTCGCGCCTACGGTGGCCGGGAGTCCGCTATAGACTCCCGACGCCCGGGGCGTCTCCTCCTGCGGTGGCTAGGGACGTGAGGGCGCAGAGACTGCCACTCTCTCACGCGCCCCGCCTCCTCCTTCGCGAGCATTACTGCCTCGCAGAAGGAGATGACGGCTTCCCATGCCCTCTCGCTCCATACCATGGCTCGCACCAGGGTCGGACGCGAGAGGTCGCCGCCGCCGATCGCCTCCACGTTGGAGCCCTTTCCGAGATTCAGATTATACAAATATATATATACAAGAATTGCTCGTTTAAAGGTATAAGATAATACTTGGCAAGGTATACCCTATCCAATAAAAAAAGAATTATCAAAATCGGACTACTCTGTATAAAGTTATGCGTGGTTATCCATTACAATCAGTGAGTTAACAATCAATCATCCCCTATTTTCCGACCCTTAGGGTTCGATTTTGTTTTCCAAATTTATATGGGACCACCTTCGGAGTATACCCTTTCCAATAAAAGAAGAATTATCATAATCGGACCACTATGTAAAAAGTTATGCGTGATCATACATAAAAAAAATATACGCGTCTTGAGAACCTCCTCCGTTTTTTTTTTCGTCGGTTGAAAACAAAGTCGCTTCCCTCTGTCTGTCCCTATGTATGCACAACGGATTTTGATGCGGTTTTATTTTAATAGATACAGTGTCTTAGTTAAGAGGAAGGTTTATACGTATAATACGCAAGCGAAGCCGCTGGCAAAAGCTAGTATGTTATATTTCGTACCCAGTAGTTAATTTACAGGTATAAAAAATTGTAACCCCTAGCAATTATTATTTAATTTCATGATAAGTATTCTGTGAACAGTATCACAATATTATCTATTTTTGTTTTTTAACCAACTTCGAATCGTCCAATAGTGTTTGTTATCTCATAGATATCATGTCAGAGATGGCATCCATGAGATAACAAACACTATTCCTATTTTTCCGAATTATTGGGGGTATATACCATAACTAAAAAGTTAATAAATTTTTTTTTTTTCTTTTTCAAAAAATAACAACCAACTTCCTTAAAAACATCACAAAGTGAAAAATAACTTTAATTTCGGAAGTCGGTGGCAAAAAATTTAAATACAGATCCTAAGACACCTTTCTTTTCTATGTTTTATATTGTAACTGTTTGTTGTTCCTTTTGAATAAAAATACAATTTATAAAAACTAAGGATTCCGATTTTTCATTTAGACGTATGGAACCCTAATAAACCAACATAGAAGTCTCATGATAAACAAGAAGTGTTCTAAAATTGAGAAGAGTCAATAAATAAATTGTTTACATAATATTTTTTTTTTTTAAAACAAGCTCCTTTTTAATTGTATAATGCAGAATTCTATAACTATACATTAATAACATGTTCTTAGCACGGCGGGCTGTGCAGGCGCCGCTGCTGTGGCTGCCGAGACCCTCAAGCGGCGCAAATACTGTAACCTTATAGGTAACTACAGTTTTGAGCCGTTTGGGGTTGAAACGCTCGGGCCATGGGGCCCGAGTGCGCGTCTCCTTTTTAAGGAAATCTCGCATCGACTGATTGACACTTCACGTGACCAGAAGGCTGGCTCATTCTTTGGCCAAAGAATTAGCATTGCCATTCAACGTGGCAATGCTGCCAGTCTTCTGGGCACGTTTCCAGATGACAGCGATGCGGACGAGTACTTCGACCCCTAAGTGTCTTTTGTTTTTTTTTTATTTGTTTGTATAGTTAGTTATTTATTTTATTTTTAATGTTACATAATATTAATTCAATCCTATTATTTTTATAAGTTGTGTAATTAGAAAATTGCTGATGAGAAAATCATCAGACACATGACTTGTATTGTAACATTGACTTTGAAATGAGTGTGTGTGTGTACAATGAATCAAACCAAATCAAATCAAAATATTTTTATTTCACATAAACCTACAAGGGCACTTATGAAACGTCAGAAGCTAGGTGCACGGTTCCAAATGGTTGATTCCTATGGAGAAGAGCCGGCAAGAAACTCCATGGTTACTCTTTTAAATATAATTGGCTTTTACAATAGTTTCAAATTACAGTGTAAATAGGTATGCGAGAACGGTGTAGGACTGTCAACAAGTACCAGGTACGGCAGTAATAAAATAGAAAATTGTCTGCAGTCTACAATATAAAAGAATATAAAATAATCTACTTAAATGATAGTATTTCATAAATAAAACATAATAACCTGATTAAACCAAATGTCATTGTTGATATGACAACCAATAATAAAGAGCTCAAATTAGAATTGTATGTACTACTATTTTCACATAAAAATTATATTTATGTATCTACTCCAGCAACTGAAGATTGGTTGAGTGATTGGAAAAAAACTAGAAATATTGTGTTTGATTGTATCCTTATCATCATCATCAACATCATATCAGTCGAAAGACGTCCACTGCTGGACATAGACCTCCCCCACTTTGAGGGGCTTTGCCATTATCACCACGCTTGGCAGGCGAGTTGGCGATCGCAGTATGGTGAAAAATGCATAGGGAACGCTGCTGCCCATTCTCTAGTAAGTCCCTTAGTCGCCTCTTACGACACCCACGGTAAGAAACGGGACGGACGAATCCTTATAGTGTCCATTTATAAAGGGCGAAACATATTTACAGAATAATCGTAATTCCACTGCGCCGACAGCATAGGTGAACAACGAAAAATTGGAGCCCTATATCGACACTAACAAGAAAACCGTACCGACAGCCATAAATTTGATCGCCATTTTAGCCGGGCCGCCGCCGCTACCACCGAAGCTCTGGAAAAAAATATGCTGAAAAGCCAATACTAAACAAATTACTTACTTTTCGTCGACGTAGGTAGGTGAAAACAACACATGGTCGGCATCCAGAAAACATCTCCGCATGGCAACGGATGCTGCCGGCATCCACTGCTCACAAGGCTCGGATTTTACCACGCAGTCTTCCCCGAAAGTTACATTTTGTGGAAGAATCCCGTAAATTCCGATTTGTTCAAAGTAAAAAGTATTTCCATTCGCCTCTTTTTCAACCAACGCCCATATCAAATGGGGATTAATAAAATGGAGCACATGCACCTTATATTGATCGGGCTCCATATTTAATAAAAGTAGAATCTGTACAAATTAATCTGTTTCCACAGGTCGGCAAGTTATTCAAACAAAACATCAAAACATGGTCGGTGAATGACATAGAAACGTGCAAAATGAACGTTGAATTGAACGATGGACAAAGGAACATACCTCACCTCTAGGGATGTGCCGAACTTGCCGTACGCCCGTGTAACCCCGGTGGAGTCCAGACGCAAAAGAGGGATAGGTCCGCCCTAAGTCTAGAACACCAATCGATCAATAAAATGCACCGGGAGCGTTTCTGCAGGTAATTAATTATTCAACAGATAGAATTCAGATGAATGCAATTTTACTTGATATGAATCTAATTTTTAAAACAGAATAATTTAGGGTATAAAATCTCTTTTCGTATATTCAAATAGGTTCATATTGCAGATAAACCAATTCTGAATTCACTACTCGTGAAATGGATGAATAGTCTAGTTTATTTTAATGAAGTCACTCATTTAAAGTACTTGGTATGGCTTGGCAACAATTTAAAAGAATGAATGAAATATAATAAATCACTTGCTAGTTGTTGTGACAACGCAATTTTATTACTTCACAGAAAATATTCTTCATGCTGAATTAAGATCTTTTGCATGAGATTTAAGTGTGATAACAGATGTATATTTTTAACCCGTCACGCGTCGCTCGGTTCCGCGCGTTCGGTTCAAAGTAAATAAATAGTAAAAAAATAGAAAAAAAAAGAAAAAAAAAGTTAATGTCGTGAGGATGTTGCTACATGAATAAACATCAAAACATTACATCCAATGGCAACCGATTCCTTATGATCCAACGGGTACACACGCGGAAATTTGGAGCATTTTTTCTTATGATCCCCCGGGGGCTGTAATGGGTAGCTACCGTCACATTAGTGGATTAAGCCTGTCGGGCCCCGAAGCAGCAAAATTAAATGCAACTGCTTACCTATTACTATTGGTATAAACACGCTGATAGACAGATGGATGGATGGACAGCTGAGGCTTAGTAATAAGGTTCCGTTGCCACCTTTTGGGTACGAGTCCCTTAAAAAGAGAATGTAAGATAAGCGAGTTCAAAAAAATGTCGAGTTTTGGGGGCGCAGCGGGCCACTCCTGCCACCCTTAGTCTGCCAGTGTGTTGTCATTAATCTTATTAAAACCACGAATAAACATAGGCCTCATTGATCGTGAAGGTGCCCCTGTGTATAGACGGTTTATGGAGGTGAAAAAAAAACCTCAGGAAAAACCGGAAACTTTGAACATTTGAACGCGTCTAATTTACAAATTGTCATCGTCGCCGCCGTCACACAAACGTCAAATCGCCAAATATTTGACAAGTCGGCAATGATTTCGTGGCTGCTAAAAACAAAATTGTGTTTAGAAAAATAATTAAATCGCTATTGAATGTTGTATTGTGTGTACAGCCTGTGAAAATATTAGGTAAGAGTGATGTACTCATTGGATTTCGGGATATTAGAATGAATATGAAGTAATAACAATATTTGCGTATGTATTTTCATGATCAAAAATCAGTTTTTGATTACAACAAATTCAGTTGATAGTTATGTTTACTGTGGTGTTCAGCGGTTTTATTGTTTGATACTATATTTGCCTTTTATTACTATAGGTTTTTAATGCAAATCATCTATTATTAGAACCTTTTTTTCGTGAAATTCGTGTTGCCTGGCCATTGGTACAAATCTGCTATGATGAAATCGAATTCATGTTGTCTTGGTTGCTGTGATACGATAAATCACTAATTTAGCGTGAACGAGTTAACATACTTTCATGAATAACTAAATAACATCATGCAGTCTGTCAGTCCAATACCTTAGTTCTTCATTTCAAATGTTTTCTTAGATTTTTTGCAATTAAATATTTACACGTTTTTTTTTAACTCGATGTCTACTAACCATCTCCGTGCCGTCATGACCATAACTTCTATTTTTCATTTTGAGTTTTTGCTTCTTTTCATACTGCATACATAAATTAATTAATTTGCACTTGACCAAATTGATGTCAAGTGGGTGAGTGAAGAACTTGAATTGTTGGCGAGATAAACTGTATATTACTACTCTGAACTTTAGTTTATTAAGCTGTAGTTATTCTGGCTATAAGACACTAACATATCCCCAGTTAGTTTCACTATCCATGCAAAAATCCAGGCTCTGGGCTGCTACTGACAATTATCCAATTAGGAGTTGTAGGTCGTACATTCAAACCCAGGAAAGTGGTTTACTTTGCGTAAATTGTTTCATCACCACTGCTCTCAAAACATTGTGACAAAACCGGCATGTCCTAGAACCAAAAATTCGAAGACATGTGATATCTATCAACGCGCAGTGGGCCTGTATGGTGGATTACGGCCCACTCCCTCTCATCATAAGGAGGCCTGTGTCCCAGCAGTGGGAACATTACAGGCTGATTATGTGTGATAAACAAAATAATTTTTCCTAATTTGATTGTATTGGCCAATTTTGCCAATGGTTTCAGTATTTTGAAGCATATGAGATATGAAGAATTTAATTACCAGAAGGCAATTAAATTCTTTATATCTAAGCAAAGAAGAAAGAAAGAAAATACATTTATTTAGCACAAACTCAAAAGGCACACAAAATAATACAGCAAAAAATACATAAATTAACAAAAAACAAAAATTAAAAAGAAAATCAATAAAAAGTGTATAGTGTGATGTTAGAAACTAGCATTTAAGTGTGCCCCACGGCTGCGCTAAAAAGGATCTGCAATTACGTTACCCCTACTAATAGTAAAGTGCTAATGTACTATTGAATAAAGATAACGATTACATACATATGTTGATGTCATCCTTTCTATCATTATTCACATTTTCTTAATCGTTTCCACTGCTGGAACACAGGGCTCCCCTTGATATGAGGAAGTGGCCATAATCTGCCACACAAGCCAACTCAATGGGCCAATCAATGGTTTTCAAATTTTAGTTCAATGTTTTTTTTTTTTCACTATTCTATTCTTTTCATTATCCTACAACTCATGAGTCGCAAAAATTACCACTGGGCAACCACTGTTTTGCATAGTATGTGACATGCTAAATATAATAAATTCGTTTTCTTTCTATTTCACAAAAAAAGTGTTTGACAAAATGAATTTACCAAAAATGTGCATAATTAGGTGCTGGTTCGTTAGGTCTATGCCCAGCAGTGGGCCTCTTTAGAGTGAATTATTGTTAATGATGATGCATTATTGTATACAGACACTAGGCTAGTTGACAAGGCCTATTGTATACATCTATTTTTAGGGTTCCGTTGCCAAATGGCACAAAACGGAACCCTTATAGATTCGTCATGTCTGTCTGTCTGTCCGAGTATGTCATAGCCATTTTTTTCCGAAACTATAAGAGCTATGCTGTTGAAACTTGGTAAGTAGATGTATTCTGTGTACCGCATAAAATTTTTTCATCAAACCCATACGTGTGGGATATCTATGGATATGGATATGCAGGTTTGTACGGAACCCTCGGTGCGCGAGTCCGACTCGCACTTGGCCAGTTTTTTTTAATATTGCCATGTAGCAAACCCATGTTTGGAAAATATAGTATGGAGATATTTTCTTTATGTGCACAGTTGGGTACAAAGACCACCTGAAACATGTAGATGTTACAGGTGCTGTTTATACCGAACTAGCTGATTTGACAGACATTATCTTGTCCAAACAATAGCAGAAACAAAAATATAGTACAAAAAGGACTTGCAGTGGTTCCTTATATTTTGACTGGAGTTCGTGTAGTTGAATTTTGGGCCAAAGATGTTTGAACTATTTACCATGAATCTTCTTCTTCTTCGTAACACTCTGGTCAGAGCGGTCTTGGTCCTCATGAAGTTTCTTGTCTTGTGGGGGTAATTCGCCTCACGATTTCTCGCCATCCAGTCCGATTTTTGGAATTGTATGTGCACTTACACAATGGATCTTAACAGACAGCTGAGCTGCTGGGGAGTTTGTTGCGCCACTTCTTCTTCCCAGCTAAAGCATTAGGAAGTGGTGAAGGGCGGGCGTTTTGGGGGGACTGTCTTATGTAACTTTGACATTCAAAAAGTGCTGACTCTCAGCCTAGTTTGAATAAATGACTTTTGATTTTGATTTTTTTATATTTTGATCGCCCACTGGGGATTTATTTTGGTCAGTCCATCTCATGGGTGACCATCCACCCCCACTCTACTCTTGCCATCAATACGCAAAATAAGAAGTAGTTCTTAATTTTTCTAATTATAATTGTCTCTAAGGATTTTAGGGAAAGAAAAGTTGTATAAAATTATAAATAAGTGAACAAATTACAAAAAAAAATAGCTTCATAGGTCCAGCTGTTCCTGTGTCATGTGTTTACTGGCAATCAGCATTTCATTGTTAATTCTATCGATAATAATGTATTAACCATGTATTTTCCAGGTCAATATGGGTGTAGCAGTGAGCAGATACTCGGAGTTGTCTTCCAATGAGCTGCTGATGCGGTTCTGTTCTACCGAAGTCATCTGCCCCAATGACCCATTCTGGAATCAGCTGCTTGCATTCAATATTAATCCACCGGCTAGTGCGTAAGTATCATAATTATACTCCATTTGTTTAGGTAGTTAACTAAATGTAAACAATCTTAACATGTCTTTTATCTAAAAAACTGTCTAAAAATTGAATCTAAAAATGTTTACAATTAGGTATTTACTTAAACCGATGTTAGGTAAGTAACTTAATTTAAATAATATTTGTTGGTCTTTTATACGATTTATTTTATATAAAAAGACATATCAAGATTGTTTACCTTTAGTTAACTACCTAAACAAATGGAGTATAGTCAAATTATTTTCAAATTGAAATTGAAAATAATGTTTTATAGCTTTTGCCAACATCTCCGTCCCTGTGGATGTTGAAAATTATCTCACCGGAACATACAACTGAGATAATACTTATATTTTGCCTGGATTAACTTCAGGTTATAAATTATTATTCCGTGTGGTGCCGGAAGTAAAGAATAGCATCACCCCATTTCTTCCCGTGGGTGTCGTAAGAGGCGACTAAGGGACTTACTAGAGAAAGGGCAGCAGCGTTCTATATGCATTTTATCAACTAGTGTTGCCCAAATGCAAGAACAAGACGAGACTTAGCCAGTCTTGGTCTTGGTCTTGCGCCAATACACCTGGTCTTGGTCTTGGTCTTGGTCTTGCGCTCCCAGTCTTGGTCTTGGTCTTGGTCTTGCAGCAAGAGTCTTGCAAGTCTTGCAATTACCTATTAGTCTATTACTATTTATTAAAGTTTACTTTAAATCTTAGAAAAACGTATTAGAATTGGAACATTGTGAGCTTGAATTAACATAGCCATAGTAAAGATCAAGCAGATTAATAAATAACTGAAGATTTGATAGGAAATTTTATCCTAATCATAATACTACTTGCGTGATCAGTATAATGTATTCATTTTCATTCTAAGCACTCTGAAACTTATTTATTCTTTGGAACACCTGTAGGTACTCTTAAAAAAATTCGAAATTATTTTGCATGAGTATACCTACGCCCTATGGCGGCAATCAAATAGTGTCACAAATGTTATGATTTCGGCGTGGCGGCAACGATTGTTTTAGATTTCAAAAGAAGCCGCTGGCGCGTGTATCATAACCATGTACTTCCGAAAAGCGGCAAATTTCTTTGAGAAGTAAGTACAAAACCTTTGATGCCGCATTATCAAAGTGCCGATGGTTAAAACATAACTATGCATGCACTCAGTTTGATTTTAATAGATATTTTTTTATTCGTTATGTTTATGGTATTAGTCGTAATGCGCATAGGTCCAGTTTTTCATATTCTTTGATACAGTTTTTTGCGTCTCATAGAATTCCTAAGCGTACCTACCTATACACCGAACTGTTACACCTAACTACTCAGTGAAATAGCGCTAAGTCCTAGCTGCAAGACGCAAGAGTCTTGCAGGCTATGTCTTGTTCTTGCTCAAGTCTTGCACGGTCAGTCTTGGTCTTGGTCTTGCTAAAAATACGCGGTCTTGTTCTTGGTCTTGGTCTTGCAAAAACGCAAGAACAAGACCAAGACTGCAAGACCAAGACTGAATTTGGGCAACACTATTATCAACATACTGCGATCGCCAACCCGCCTGCCAAATTGAGGGAGGCCTATGTCCAGCAGTGGACGTCTTTCTGCAGAAATTATGAGGTTACAACAACACACATCATCTGCCTAGTCTCTTCTCTTCCCAACTATTGAAGTCGGCTTGCAGTCTAACGTGATGCAGCTGAATACCAATATTTTATATTGAGTGACTGCTTATCTGACCTCCACAACCCATTTACTGGGTAATACGATACCCATTGGTAACACTGGTTGTCAGACTTTCGGGCTTCTGACGGCCGTCAAAGATTCACGAATGACAGTCGGGACCAACGGCTTTAACGTGCTTTCCAAGGCAGTGGGGGTCTCGGTATGTGAAGTTGGTCACCTATTCATTGGTAAGACCACGGCAAGTGTAGCTTAACACTACAAGTGCGGGCGTCCCAAATTTGACCCATTTCGATATTCTTCCTGCTCTAATTAATATTTTATTATCCATATAATCGTAACTTTTTATAACTTTTCATGAAATATGATGATTATTATATTTATTATTTATACGAGACTTCAACTATGTAATTGCAATATACATATTTTTTTATCCAAAACCTCAGTCGGTATGTTCAGCGCTTCTAGTGTAACCTGATCGATCGAACCGTGCGGCCGTTATGAATAAAAGTCATTTATTCAGACCATTCGAAAATGATGCTACTAGAATAAAATTATTTAAGTTGTAAATGAAGCTAAAAAAATAAAAGTAATTATTGACACCGGCTGTCTTGGTCTGTGTGCCCATTGGCAAAGGCCTCCTCCATTTCCTTCCACTTTTTCCTATCGACTGATATTCGAGTCCACAGTTTATCTCCTGTGGTTTCGAGCTCATCGATCCGGCGTTTCCTCATCATCATCATTTCAGCCGAAAGACATCCACTGCTGAACTTCATTCTCCCCCAAGCTCCGCCATTTCGATCAGTTTTGTCTTTCCGCATCCAGCGGATTCCTGCGGCCTTCACAATGCCATCGGTCCACCTTGTGGGAGGCCTTCCAACTGTACGTCTTCCGGTACGCGGTCGCCACTCCAGAACATTTCGGCCCCATCGGCCATCTATTCTGCGAGCAATGTGCCCTGCCCACTGCCACTTCACTTTCCTCTGCCTTCCTCTATCTCGCAGCTGATATTACTAACGCTTAATCATGTTCTTAGAAGAGTTCAACAACCAGAATACTGGCTCAGTAGATATTTATCAAACAAAGTATTTGATTAAAAGCTCACTTAAAAGAACGTGTAATGTATTTTTATCTTTTATTGATACCAATTACTTAATTGTTTGTTGTAGCTAAAATGATAGATGGAAAAATCTGATAAAATTTAATGACTAGATATCGGTTTCGTAAATTCCTGTGTTTCTTCCCCGAAGAGGAAGGTAGCGGTGTGTGAAGGTCGAGGGTTATCATACGTCCTGTTCTTTTTTTACTGGCCTAGGCTATCCCCACTCCTGATTAAAGGCCTGTCTCCACTTCATCCAACTTTCGCGTGCCCACGCGTCCTCCTTCCTGTTTTGACGGAACCTATCCAGCTCGTCCCGTCAACAAGTCAAATCAAATGTTTATTTGCTAGAAATACATTGTTGGTAAAGTTGAGGTCTCCTACGCAAATTACCGCAGCTCCGCCTCACTGTGTGACACCAGTTTTGTGTTATTAGGGCCCACAGTTAGTTCGGATTGCGGCAGACATGTCCTGCTCAGTGTCATTTAAGTTCCCGTTCGGATTTGTAAAGCGAAAATCTGAGGAGTTCAATAAGTATTAAAAAGAGAAAAAGTGTAGATTATTTTTATACAAATGGTAGATGACCGGCCGGTAGTCGTTTGAAAACTCGAATTACCAACGATCTCATTGACTGAAAAAATATTCGTTTGATTTAAAATTAATCAAATAAATTGTAGGTCTGGGGTTTAAACCCAGGAATGCGCTTTACTTTGTGTAAATTACTTCATCACCACTACTCTCAAAACGGTGAAGGAAAACGTCGTGAGGAAACCGGAATGCCTTAGAACCTAATAATTCGAAGACATGTGACATTTAACAACCCGCACTGTGTCCGCGTGGTGGACTGTAGCCTACTCCTTCTCACCGAGAGGAGCACTGTCTCCTAGCAGCAGGAATGGTATAAGCTGGATAATTAACACTAGATATGCAACGTTGCAACGTTGAAAACCGTGTCGTAACGTGTGGTGCCGGAAGTAAAGAATAGCATGACCCCATTTCTTCCTGTGGGTGTCGTAAAAGGCGACTAAGGGACTTACTAGAGAATGGGCAGCAGTGTTCTCTATGCATTTTACCACCATACTGCGATCGCCAACCCGCTTGCCAAGCGTGGCGATTTTGGCAAACCCCCCCAAAAGAGGGAGGCCTATGTCCAGCAGTGGACGTCTTGCGGCTGAAATGATGATGATGATGAACGTTGAAAACATTGAAAAGCTAGTTTTTAAAAGAGTAACTGCGGAGGTTGGTCCCGGCTCTTATACATAGGAAACGACCAATCGGAACCGTGCATCTAGCTTCTGACGTTTCATAAGTGCTCATGTAGGTTTATGTGTAATAAAATATATTTTATTTTGATTCCCATTCAAAACCAATAGACTTATAAACTTTTTCTCCAAATTCCAGGGACGAACAGCTGATGTTCGATGGCAGCACAGAGTCTCTACTCCAGAAGTTTCTGCAGAACAACCCTCAGACCGGCAACCTTGGCTCCCTCGTCCAGGTGTTCATCACCAGGGCCACAGAACTGCTAGCAGCCCCGAACAGTGACAAGTAAGTGGAAATTATGTTTTTAGAGTTGAAGAGGATTTTTATGAAAATGGTGATGGAATATTGAAAGAAAGTGTTTGAATAGACTTGCGGTAATTTTGAAGCAAAAAATGGTTTATTTCCTTGATATACAAAAATTGGCTATGCATACTAAATTGAACTATAAAAGTTTATAAATTAAGTATATATTCAAATGGACTTGAACAGAAAGAAAACCATTTATTTGGACACGGTTCTTGAAACACAAAGTACAAATAACAAAGTAAAAAAAAGTGAAAATAATGTTTTATGTACGCCCTGCGACTGCGGTCGTAGGGCGTATATAAGGTTCATTTCAGCATGAATGCCAGACAGATGCTGTCTGACGCTTGTTTTCTAATGAACCTTAAAGGACACATGACGAGGAGTGCCAACTAAACTTAATTCCGGTTATTGCTATCCTTTTCTTCCTATTGAAAATAGAAAGAGACGGAAATAAATTAGAGCTGTCAAATTTAATTGGACTAAGATTTTCTTCGCCGTGTTTTACGTTTTCAACTACGATGAACTTAATTCTGACTGTACTGACAGTACTGAAGTATTAATTGTGTTTTTCTTTCGCGTTCTTTCGATAAGAGACAGCATTACTGTTATTTTAGTTTAGGTGGTGAACACAAGAATCGTCTCCATTAGCAGTTATAATTATAGCGGTCCTGGGATTTTCATCAAAGTGGATATAAATGATTGGCTGTCATTTTTATGACGGCTGTCATGCAGTGATGCTGTCATTTTCATGACAGCCGCCGTCATTGTGGCGGTATTATGGTTAAAGAAATTTTATTTCTAAATAAGAAATTACAAAAAAAATCTGTTACTTGAGAACAAATGTTAAGATATTTACAAACTTTGACGCTTATACTAAGCAGCTATTGTTTTTCGTTATAACAAATCATTTGACTGGTTGAATGCCGCAATTACAGGAACAATTAAAAGGCCATTTTTGCTACGTTAAGAGTTATCTAGGGGTATACAATAATATTTCATTGAATACGCAAATTACATCAACGAACACAAAAACTTTGGATGCTATAAGTTTTTTAAGTGGTTTTTTTTAACAGCGGTCTATGTAAGAAAGAAGCGTAGTAAGCGCCTGGAAAAAATATAATAGCAATAAGGTTACGTGTAAAGAGATATTATAATGATTAAATAATCGTGATCATTTAGGGCGTCTCTTTCACGCCGAAAGGGGACGGCCCTAGGAGAACATATAGTGACCTTATTGGTGATATTCTTCAGAAGGGTCAGGTCCGTAGTACTCGCAACTGGCGTGCGTGTATGACCAATTGTATGAACTTAAACGAGGCAAAAGGAGTATGTAAGGGTCGTAGGAGGTCGCGTTCTGTAGTTTCTGTGTACGGCGAGAAGGCGCGAATTTATGTTTGTATGTATTTTATTTATTTTATTTGGGAATTATGAAATTATAATTATGTATGATCATTCACTGTTGTAAAATCAAGTATATTGACCTGGCCCACGAGGTTGTTGACTTGTGGAATGTGGACGCAGCGACCATTGTGCCGATAGTCGTAACAGCCAATGGCTTGATAGCCAAGAGCCTCGACCAACACCTAAGGACATTCTTGGTGGAAAGCTAGATCAAGGACATGATTCTGAAAGCGCTACTTCTCTCTTTGGAGCCCTGACTGCTGGTGGCTTGGACCCTGTTCCCGATACGCGTTGGCTACTATGTTTTATATTTAAAAATGTTTAGGTAAGATTTTAGTAAAAAAATATTCGAAAATATACTTACTTCGTCCGCGTTAAATTTCGTGTTCCCCCGACCCTTCCCGTCGCGTCGAATCGCCTACCCGTGCGATTTTCCCCGTTTTTGCAACATTTTTAATTACTGCTCCGCTCCTCTTGGTTGTAGCGTGATGTTATATAGCCTATGTTACTCGCAGATAATGTAGCTTTCTAATGGTGAAAGAATTTTTAAAATCGGTCCAGTAGTTTTTGAGTTAATCCATTACAAACAAACAAACAAAAATACAAATTTATCCTCTTTATAATATTAGTGTAGATATCTAAGAAAATATAAAGAGACAGACACAGATAGAGAGGCAGAGAGAAAGACATGTTGTGTATGTCACACAGGTATGACTGAAAAACATGACAGACGCAACACGCTACAAAGATAAATTTTTTCGATGTGAAACATGTATTGGTGCGCCTTGAGGGTAAGTCCGATCGGCGAGCAATAGGTAGCTCGCCGCCCGGTAAGGACCAGGCTCGGGTCGACGGCGCGTAGTGTTCCACGCGCGCCTCAAAGAGATGTCAGCAGCACTGAAGGGGTCTGCTAGGACCGATGCCTGCCGGGGTCGTGAGATTGTTTGAAAGAGATACTGTGACCCTGGCACATGGGCAACTGAAGGAACACGGGTGGGTTTTAGTCAGTAAAAGTCTGACACGCCCTACCGCTCCGCCCAGAGCGGGAGAAGACATATGATGATTTCCGATCCAAAAAAAAAAAAAGCGTAAGGCCGATTAGTTTAACCGTCATACCCGTTCACCGTAACTCATCATCATCATCATCACTTCAACTGAAATACGTCCTCTGCTGGACATGTGTCTCCCCAAAGCTCCGCCACTTCGACCGATTCTGTACTTCCCGCATCCAGCGGATTCCTGCAGCCTTGACAAGGTAATCGGTCCACCTTGTGAGGCCTTCTTACTCTACGTCTTCCGGTACGCGGTCGCCACTCCAGACCCTTTTACCCCATCGGACATCGAACTCTAAGGGGTCATAATCTCATGGATTTACTATGACAAGACCTTAATCCTTCTAATGTTATAAATGTGAGTTTGTATGCTTAGATGTGCCTTGCTCAATCAGGCAAAAACTGCTGAACGGATTTGGATATAATTTGGCACAGATGACCTGGATTAACACATAAGGTACTATGATATTTTTTCTATACCGGTAGCATGTACTCGTGGGATTAACTTCTATCTCCACGCGGGCGAAGCCGCTGGTAAAAGCTAGTATATACAAATAAATAAAATTGAAGTGTCTGTATGTAATTTCAAATCAGCTTTTCACTAAATACATATGAAAGTATATACGGTACTTACATCAAAAAATCTTTTTTTAAATGTCTGTCTGTCTGTTTGTTCCGGCTAATCTTTGAAACGGCTCGACCGATTTCGACGAGACTTTCACTCGTAGATGGCTAATGTTATAAGGAATAACATAAGTTACTTTTGTCCCGGTACGACGCGGGTGAAGCCGCGGGCACAGCTAGTCTTTTTAATAAATTAAAACAGATTTTACATATAAAACAATTTATTTACATTTAAAATAAAAGAATACGATTTGTTATCTTCGGTGAATTCTACATATGTAGCTTCATGGTTAGTAGATACATGGATCTTAATTATTTGGTGTTTGGTTCGATATCCAGTTTAGGCGAAATATTATTGGGTTTTTCTATTCATTATTTGTCAGTAGTAGCCGGAGTCTTGATGTATGTCCAAGAGGCTCGTCCATTATTTCATGGGACTTAATCATAACTAGCGAAATGTGGTTGAATACCACTCTGCCTCCCTCGTCAGGTTATACAACCGTGATGATTTGTTCTTCATTGTTTACCCATGCCTTTTATTATGTTTTTTATTTGATTCTTTATAATGCGCGATCATGCGACTTCCTGGTAGTATGTTCTTGTGAATGTTGATTCTTACATCTGAAAAAATAAAGGGTCAGTTGTTTTAAATATATCCATACTAATATTATAAATGGGAAAGTGTGTGTGTCTGTTTGTCCGTCTTTCACGGCAAAACGGAGCGACGAATTGACGTGATTTTTTTAAGTGGAGATAGTTGAAGGGATGAAGAATGACATAGGCTACTTTTTGTCTCTTTCTAACCCCCCCATTTCCCTAAAATGGAGGGTGAAAGTTTGTATGGAGCAAAAAACAAATTGAGTACGGGATGGAAATTTGTGTGAGACTCTCCGCAAAATTAGTACAAAATAAATATCCTCTACAGTAGCGTATTAAAATAACATTCTGCTCCGAGTTCTCTTCTGTGTTCTAAATCAGGAAAGGGGAACCGTGTTACCCCGAATTTAACGCGAGCGAAGCCGCGGGCAAAAGCTAGTAAGATTTAAAATGGGGTTGTGACTAAGTGATACCAACCGCTCTTTCCGATACAGCCTGAACCTTGCTGCCGTCTACCAGCGATGCCCTAAGCCGAGGTCCGTACCCCACAGGTACCCTTAGCAAGTAGTCGCTCTAATTTTTACTTTTTTGACTGGAGGCCATCATTTATTAAGGTAGCCACAGGCAAGACCGGTTCAGCAGCCGACAACTTCATAGGTTGACCTGCGAGATGTTATTCCAAAAAAAAAAGTTGTAACAGCCGCACGGGTCCATCGATCAGGTTAAGCAACGCATGCCGCGGTTGGTTCGTTGATGGGTGGCCATCTTTAGCACGTTATGCTGTTGGTCCCGGTTGTCATTTGTGAATCTTTTTGACAGTCTTTACTGTTCGTCAGAAGCCCGGCAGTCTGACGACCAGTCTTACCAAGGAGTATCGTATTATCCAGTAACTGGGTTATGGATGTCAATAGGTAGTCAATCCATGTGAAATACTGGTATTCAGCAGCATTCGGTTTGACTGGAAGCTGACCCCAATATAGTTAAGCAAAGGTTAGGCAGATGATGAGGTAAACGGAAATATACCTATACTTAGGTATGTAATTTATTTATAATTATTCTATTTATTGTACACCACATAAGGATAAATTGTTTTCCGTCTTAGTTAATTGAAATCCATGCTGAATCACCTAGTTATTTCGACTAAAATAATGATTGATGATTGTTTGATTCTGTGCGTGTCCCAATAAATACTTTTTCTTTCTTTCTTTCTTTTATCTCTTCAAATTTCCAGAAAACTATTAGACAACCGACATCAGAAGGATTTAAGTAGTGGCCTCTCCGAAATCTTTCAAGATTTTACATAATACTTAGATGGTATAAAATTGCCTTAAGATTTTTTGAATAATCCGTAAAGTCCTATTTCTATTTTAATACCCAAAAAAATAACAAACTAAGCGATACAGGGTACCGAAATTTTTGAGGTCGCTCCGCTCGCTCTTGCATTGCTTTTAATTCTTTAGTTTTTCTGCATGAGCCCTCGTCCTCGCTTGTATTTTTACCGCTCTACTTAGTGCCGAGAATTGAAGTATTGAAATCCAACATTGTAAGAAAAATTGCTTTATTTCTCAGTGCTCGGCTCAATACCGAGAGTAGAAAATCGAGTGCGCTACAGAAAATCTTCGCCTTCAACAAAGTAACTTCTATATAATTAGACAAAATAAAATCGAACCTATCCGAATCTCAAGAATCCTGGTAATGGTGTGTTCGCTCTTATCACCCTGATAATTTTATTTTGATACTGTTGACGCCCATGAAATACCTCCGAACTCTTGGGCTGCGACCGCGCCTGCTAAAGTTTTACTAATTTAATAAATTTACCTTCGTGTATAATAATGTGTATAATAATACTTATATTTAGTGAAAAAGACAATCAGTAACTTTATTGGTGATATTGTTCAGAAGGGTCAGGTGCGTAGTACTCGCAACCGGCGTGTGTGTATTACCAGATGTATGAAAGTAAACAAGGCAGAAAGAGTATGTAAGGGTAGTAGCAGATTAAATTAAATTAGTCTATTAATAAAAAGGCAGATTTGCTAATTTGCCTGAACTAGGTAGAACCTGTGTTTCAGGCTACAAAAGCACAAATTCTTAAAGTAATAAATTAACAATGTGTAGTAATAACTAAAATTAAAACTTAGGTAACAAAAGTAAAATAGCGTGTTAGCTGTTTTATTTGCAGACAACTAGTAAATCTTCCGTCTGTGCATAATCTATGGTTCGTAAATATTGAAGTATAATACAGCTATAGTAAGATGATGGAGTTCTGTAGATCCTGTTTCCCCCACATGGGAAGAAGGTATGAGTGTATGTTCGTATGTAAACAGACTAAGTACTATTAATGTTTTAAACACATTACATGCCCAGACCGTCTCTTCACAAAAAAAATTAAAAAACTTACCACATGTAGTAAAAAGCTAAACGCAATTTCATTTCTTTAATAAACTATAAATAAATATCTTAGGACAACCAACACACCGTTATCTGATCCCAAACTAGGCAGAGCCTGTACTATGGCAACCAGACAACTGATAAAAATACTTAAATATTTCAAAATATATACATATTATAGATAAATTACACCCAGACACAGAACAAATGATTGTGCTCATCACACAAAGATTTGTCCTAGGTGGGAATCGAACCCACGACCTCAGTCTTTTCAGTTTCAGTCAGGGTCACTAACCACTAGACCAGGCCAGTCAATATGACAGCTTCGTTAGTCTCACGCAAGGCCACAAGCGCTCCTGCTGGTCCTATTTTCGATTCTCAGGTCTGGGTGCTTACTCTCGAATATAATTCCAATAGTTCGACATTGGAATTGTCAGTCAAACGTCAGTGATTGGCTGGACTCACTGAGTCTAGCCAATCCCTGACGTTTAACTCAACCAACTGACGTTTGACCAATGTCGATCTATTGGAATTATATTCGAGAGTAAGCACCCTGGTAGGTAGTGTCATCTGGTTTTATTAATTAGGAATTCTGCAGTAACAGCCCGGACCCGGGATTTGTGCCCGCTTTATAGGAATAGAGTCGCCCCCATAGATATCTAGAGATATGCCTTCATTGCGGAATAGTAAGGAATCCTAGTGTCGCCGCTTATCTCCCACCCAAAAAATTACAACATTAACAAATGGTGTACTGACGACACACACTTAAAATTTAAATACGCACACCAAAAAGGAAGCAGCCACACTAAATCAATTTCTAATAGCACACATACATAGAATGGGCGGGGCATTCACTTGTAAACACTTGCTATTTGCGAACATCCAATGCACACGCATGCAATTAGGGAGTCGAAAGCGATGGTCGATTATTTATATCGATATTTAATTTTAGCACATTATTGTATTATAATAACTTCGTTTAATTTTATTTAAATATTTTTTTTATATATATATCAAAATATAGTTTACTTTTACTCAAATAAAATGGGAATATGTTTTTAAAATGTTGTATTATCGGTTAAAAGGAACGCTCTCTGTTACAAATCATGCTGTATAAATAAATAATATATTACTTAATCTTATTTTTTTTTATTATTACTAAGAATATTTTAATATAATACGTTATGTTATACCTATGTGGGCTAAGTTTGTTACTACGTCTGAGGCCGGATTAGAGCCGAGAGCGTAATAATACAATGTTCACGAAAGTTATACGACGTTTTTAACACATTTGTATAGAAATAAAATAAAATGTGAAACCCTCAGTATTATAGACAAAGATTTGACAAAATAGCGACGGACCGCGAATTTTCTAATTTAAACTTCGAACCTTAGATGGTCGGTCTCATGATTGACTAAGATGGGCTTGCGATTTAGTGATCAATACAATAATGTTGCGCAAAATATATTTTTATTTTCAACAATATTTTACCATCGCAATCTTCAATATTTATTATTAGTTTTCAGAGCAGTGGTGGCCCAGTGGTATCAACCTCGACTTACAAGTTGTAGATCGTGGGTTCGAACTCAGGCAGGCGCTTTACTTTGTGTAAATAATTTCATTACCACTGCTCTCAATAACGGTGAAGGAAAACATCGTGAGGAAACCGGCATGTCTTAGAACCAAAAATTCGAAGACATGTGACATCTGCCAACCCGCACTGGGCCCTCGTGGGGGATCATGGCCCACTTCCTCTTACCGAGAGGAGGCCTGTGTCCCAGGAGTGGGAACAATATAGGCTGATGATAATGATATTCAATATTAATCTTACTCGGTCAATAATATTGCGCAATATTATTAATAGTTTTTAATTTGATATTTGGTAAACCACCAAATAGCAAATAAAAAAAAAAGAATATTTTTGTATATCGAAAACAAATTATTGTAATTTTTTTACCAAATATAAATAATTGGATGAAATATAATATTTATTTATCATATTACTTATCATATTGTACAATAAATTAAAAACTGTTAATTTGTGAAAATCTTTAGGCATAATATTACTTTAAGTAACACACACACTTCACGAGTAACTGTATTGGAATTATAATGTTTTAATTTGGTTCGAACAACATTAAATTAATAAGTAATTTAACTGTTTTACTATACAAGTAATACGAGGATATCCATTGAGTTCTGTAAAAAAATATTCAACTGCAATAATACGCATATCGATAAAATCAGCCGCACGCAAACGATTGCACCTCTCTAAGTCGAAAACGTTCGTTTCGTTCGGGAAGATTCGGGCTAGTTCGGGTTAGTTCGTGTCGCTCCGCACGTAAGTTAGTAAATCATTTAAAAATTGATTTAAAATATAAAACTTTGACTTAATTGTTTATTTACCGGTGGTAGGACACGCCATTTGTCTTCAGGTTGATGGCATTTGGTCTATTTTTACAAATAATTACTGCACAACTCGGCATTTTGGTTTTTTACGCGTCAGTAGTGCACTGTACGCAGTTGCAAAGCGACTGAATGAAGCGTACAGCCGCCGTTCGAAAATACTATCAATTGATAGTATCGAGGCGGCACGTGCCACGCCCCCAAGGCATATCCCTCGATATCCGTGGTCGCCCCCCATCACATGAGACTGTCGGTACATGTCTGCCTAAGTGTTCGAGAACTATAGGCTTGATCTTATAATAATATCTTAGGACAACCAACACACCGTTATCTGATCCCAAACTAGGCAGAGCCTGTACTATGGTAACCAGACAACTTATAAATATACTTATATATTTCTAAATACACACATATCTATACTAATATTATAAAGCTGAAGAGTTTGTTTGTTTGTTTGATTGAACGCGCTAATCTCAGGAACTACTGGGCCGAATTGAAAAATTATGTTTGTGTTGGGTAGCCTATTTATCGAGGAAGGCTATATAACATCACGCTACAACTAAGCGGAGCAGTAATGAAAAATGTTGCAAAAACGGGAAAAGTCGCACGGGTAGGCGACGCGACGGGAATGGTCGGGGGAACAAGCAATTTAACGCGGACGAAGTCGCGGGCGGAAGCTAGTTATAGATAAATTACACCCAGACACAGAACAAATGATTGTGCTCATCACACAAACATTTGTCCTGGGTGGGAATCGAACCCACGACCTCAGTCTTAGCAGTCAGGGTCACTAACCACTAGACTAACAGGCCAGTCATTTTGTAATAGACTTTGTGTATTATAGAGGTAGGGTAGTAAAGGTGGAAAAAATCAAATCACTCTTTATAATAAGTATTCGTTTCGATTATCTAAACTAATATTATAAAGAGGAAAAATTTGATTTTTTGTATGTATGTTTGTAAAGGAAAAACTCGAAAACGACTGAACCGATTTTATAGATTCTTTCACCTATAGAAAGCTACATTATCATCAAGTAACAGGTTATATTTTATCCCGAACAAATGCACAGTTCCTGTGAGTCACGCGGACGAAGTCGCGGGCGAAGTGTAACGAATATTATAAACAGTGATATGATTTCTTTGTATGTTTCTTTGTTACGCTTTCACGCTAAAACGGCTGAACGGATTTGGAAGAAACTTGACACATGGGTAGACCATGACCTGGGTGCTTACTCTCGAATATAATTCCTATAGATCGACATTGGTCAAACGTCAGTTGGTTGAGTTAAACGTCAGGGATTGGCTAGACTCAGTGAGTCTAGCCAATCACTGACGTTTGACTGACAATTCCAATGTCGATCTATTGGAATTATATTCGAGAGTCAGCACCCTGGATTAGGACATAGGACACCTTTATACAACATGTCCCGTAATTAACGCACACCCTCTTAAGGGGTCATTGTACTCATCATTATGAACAACTTTTACTATGGGAATAAAACTGAAATTGCGAAAAAAAATCAGCTGTTTCATACATTTTGGTCGAGTAGGTATTGAACTTTTGAATGAAACAGCAGATTTATTTTTCGCGAGTTTGTTCCCATAATAAAAGTTGTTCATAATGATGAGTACAATGACTCCTTAAGAGGGTGTGCGTTTATTACGTTACATGTTATATACTCCCATGGGCTAGAGACTTATACGGGTGAAACCGCTGGACGCAGCTAAGTGCCCTATATTTACATGCACGTCTCAACTCTTACCAACAGTAGAAAATAAAATTAAAATAAACTTACCCTCCATCTTTTTACGTTGAGAACTTTTTCCAGCGGCTGCTAATGCGATGAAAAAACACAAAAATATTATGAATAACAGTTTCATGGTTGATCTTTTTAATAAAGTGTTTACTGCCCGGAGTTCTACTATGATTTGTCAACGGCTGCGTCAGTCTAGACTTTTAATACATTTGGCATAATACCACACGATAAGTAACACAGTGCAGAATAATTACAGAAGTCTGATTCGAATATAATGGCTGGTTCTACCAGGGTCGCGAGTTTTGTTCGAAAGAGACACCGTGACCCTGGCATATGGGCAACTGAAGGAACACGGGTGGGTTTTAGTCAGTAAAAGTCTGACACGCTGTTCCGCTCCACCCTAGAGCGGGAGACCTCATTTGATGATTACCCACCCACAAAAAAAAGTCTGGTTTCAGGTGGCCCAGAACAAGGATGCTAGGATATTTGGGGAAGACTTTAAAATACTGTTCCCCAGGAAAAATAAAACAATGTCTCTGAATAGCACATTTTTTCATAAATCATTAACAAAAGCTACATTAGTTCCAGTATGTGTCAAGAGATGGCGCTGACCTAAAACTGCAATACTGTATGTATACAATAATATAATACTATAAAATATTTACATATGATGATACGGAACCGTCAGTGCGCGAGTCCGACTCGCTCCTGACTCCTGGTTTTTTTTTAAATATTATAAATTAGTTGTGGCTCTTCTGTCTATTTTTTTATTAGTATATAGTGTGGTGTAGTAGATTTGAGAATTGATGAATAATTATTACTACCCTTTTCCTTATTTACGGGTTTTCGCATCCGTCATTCAGTACGACTGTGGACACTCATATTTATTTTAATTGTTGCAAAACGCACCACATTATATAAATAGAAAAACTTTTTTGCAAAAAAAAACAACCGACTTCCTTAAAAACACTACAAAGTGAAAAATAACTTTAATTTCGGTAGTCGGTGTCTTAGGATCTGTATTTATGGTTTTTTTGCCACCGACTTCCGAAATTAAAGTTATTTTTCACTTTGTAGTGTTTTTAAGGAAGTCGGTTGTTTTTTTTTTGCAAAAAAGTTTTTATTTTTAAATTTTTAGTTGTGGTATTCACTATAATTAGTTCACCACGGATGGATAGATAGAACCAGCAATTATTTTTGATCTTTAGTACAATATCCAAATCACATTACGTGTACTGTTTGTTTTTGAGGAGTTCCTTCGTTTATCTCCCAAAGTATACATCAAATCTTCACAAAATTAATATGGGACCACCTCAGGAGTATACCCTTACGAATAAAAAAAGAATTTTCAAAATCGGTTGACAATTGGCGGAGAAATCGGTGAACATACATAAAAAAAAAAAAAAAAAATACATACAGTCGAACATATAACCTCCTCCTTTTTTTGAAGTCGGTTAATGACAAGATAGGGCGTCTTACGTACCTTCATACGAATGTATCTTTTATTCACACCTTTTTTTTGTATGGGAAATCATCAAATGACGTTTCCCGCTCTGGGCGGAGCACGAGGACGTGTCAGACATTAACTGATACTTCAGTTGTCCATATGCCAGGGCCACTCTTTCGAACTGATCTCGCGACTCTGGCAGATGGTACCACCTTTGAGGCGTCCCTTATCCACTTAGCCTCTGGCCTGTTAGTCTAGTGGTTAGTGACCCTGACTGCAAAGACTGAGGTCGTGGGTTCGATTCCCACCCAGGACAAATCTTTGAGTGATGAGCACAATCATTTGTTCTGTGTCTGGGTGTAATTTATCTATAATATGTATGTATTTAGAAATATATAAGTATTTTTATCAGTTGTCTGGTTACCATAGTACAGGCTCTGCCTAGTTTGGGATCAGATAACGATGTGTTGGTTGTCCTAAGATATTTATTTATTTATTTTATTAAAGAAGAGTTTTTGCAATCAATCCTCAATTGCCGGAGATATCGCGAACAAACAACTTTATTTTTAGTATAGATAAAATTATAACCGGTTTTTCCTATAAGAACAATATACGTCGTAAAACATGCGTGGCGCCTACGCAAATAGAATGTGCATACTATCGCTCTATTTATTATTGTACTAGCTTCTACCCGCGACTTCGTCCGCGTCAAATTGTTGCTCCCCTGACCCTTCCCGTCGCATCCAATTGTCTGCCAGTTTTCGTCCATTTTTCATTGCTGCTCCGCACCTTTTGATCGTAGCGTGATGTAATATAGCCTATAGTCTTCCTCAATAAATAGGTTACCCTACACAAAAATATTTTTTCAATTCGGAACAGTAATTCCTGAGATTACCGAGTTCAACCAAACAAACAAACTCTTCAGCTTTATAATATTAGTATAGATTCCTTCGTGATTCATGAAACTTTTCGTTGGGATTTTTTAGTATCATAGGTATTATTACAGTAGTGACGTCATCATCATCATTTCATCCGAAAAACGTCCACTGCTGGACATAGGCCTCCTTCAAAGGTTTGACAAAATAGCCACGCTTGGCAGACGGGTTGGCGATCGCAGTATTGTGGTAAAATGCATAGAGAACGCTGCTGCCCATTCTGTAGTAAGTCCCTTAGTCGCCTTTTACGACACTCACGGGAAGAAACGGGTTCGTGCTATTCTTTACGTCTTGCCCCACACGGAACAACGGTTTGGCTGGGTGGTGATGTAGTATGGGATGAGTATTTCGCGCATAGATTTCACTTTAGTAGGCTTTTAATACGCTGTAGTCACGTAAATTCGCTCCAAAGGTCTCCTAAAGTGCATTTTGGTCATGGCGGCCAATCTCAACAGAGACTAGCCTTCAGAGCGGGAGATATTATAGTGCGCAAGTGTGTGTGCAGACACAGGGAAACTCACTCTCATAGTCCAATGGGAAAGTAATCCGACACGACTGGAGAGAGATCAGCACGCGTAGCATGAACACCGTAGAAATGGGTTTTGTCTATTCTCGGTGGAATAGAGATAGAATTGTCATGCTACGCCAGCATAAAACGGTACAAATCTTTCTACAATCTTTAATTCTGTCTTTAATGTTTCTACAATCTGTAATTTTGTCTATTCTTCCGTCGACAAAACCCATTTCTACGGTGGTCATGCTACACGTGCAGGCGTAGACCCAACTGCTTTACGTGCTATCTGGGAGACAGGGGTTTTACACCGCCAACTTCCGACCTTCGAGCTGTTACTAACAAATTCCCAATTGAATAACCGTAGAACACTTTGGCCGATGGGGCCGAAAGGTTCTGGAGCGGCGACCGCGTACCGGAAGACGTAGAGTTGGAAAGCCTCCAATAAGGTGGACCGATGACCTTGTGAAGGCCGCAGGAATCCGCTGGATGCGTGAAGCACAAAACCGGTCGAAGTGGCGGAGCTTGGGGGAGGCCTATGTCCAGCAGTGGACGTCTTTCGGCTGAAATGATGATGATGATGACTTTGCCCGACCTGGGAATTGAACCCCAGGATCAACAGTCGTGCTGCTACCACGAGACCAATGGGGCAAGTTTTTGTTTGCGTCTGGGTTTTTTTTTATGTAACTTTTTTAATCAAAACTAAGGGTAGTCACTCTGCCGGGGTCGCGTGATTGTTCGAAAGAGATACCGTGGCCCTGGCACATGGGCAACTGAAGGAACACGGGTGTGTTTTAGTCAGTAAAAGTCTTGACACGCCCTCCCGCTCCGCCCAGAGCGGGAGAAGTCATTTGATGATTTCCCATCCCAAAAAAAAAAAAAAGGCTAGTCACTGGCAGTGGCATCTGCATCTTTATTGCGTAACACTCAATCAGACATAATCTGAATTTTAAGGATATTTTTTTATCCATTGCTTCATGTGTACAAAGAACATGTCTGTCCAGCAATGTAAATAACGCAATGAAAGTTATTGAACTCTCAAAATAAAAGCTGTTTCTGCTTTTAGTGTATGGCACACTGCCATTGCCAGGGTCGCGAGATTTGTTCGAAAGAGTTACCGTGGCCCTGGCATATAGGCAACTGAAGGAACACGGGTGGGTTTTAGTCAGTAAAAGTCTGACACGCCCTTCCGCTCCACCCAGAGCGAGAGACGTCATGATGATTTCCCACCTTAAAAAAAAACTGACGCAATTACCGCTTCAATAAGAGCAACGAAATAAAAAAGTGTTTTTTTTTTTTAATTAAAACATTTCGTGTGTACAGTATCAGTAAATAACAATAATTTATAAAAAAAATAACACTAATTTATAAATCGAGAAAAAATATTCTACTGCTCTACTCTTTTCTCATCTTATTCTTCATCTCCTGGGGTTCTCCGTACTTAGCCACGTTGATAGGATTTCTGAACCTGCGACGCGGGTTTTAAATACTTGACAAATTTGCTCTCTGAAAAAGAAAACTTAATTGGATCATTGTCAAATTTTGCGCAAGTAAACGTGACTTAAATGAAAACAAAAGCAATAAATATGTTGAAATTATACTTTTCTTTATGTCCGTACCTTTTTAGGGTTCCGCACCTCAAAAGAATGAAACGAAACCCTTATAGGATCATTTTGCTGTCCGTCCGTCTGTCTGTCTGTCAAGACCCATTATCTCGGGAACGTGTGGAGGTATCGAGTTGAAATTAAAATGATATACTCAAATCTAAAGTCTCTTGAAGCTGTGAAAAAACCAAACTTCTAAGTTAATCTGAGAAAAAGATACGGCCGTTTATGCCACATAAAACGTAAATTTCGACACTCAAAGGAATCGAAATGTATAGGGTATTTCCCGTGACATTTGGCAAGTAATACCGTTTTATACTTCAAGTATAGGGAAAAATCTAAAAACTATACATTTGTAATCAAATCATAAAAAAAATGATATTTAAGTAATTAAAAAACTATTTTTGATAATATGCACCTACAAATTTGTACAGAACCCTCAGTGGGCGAATCCAACTCGCACTTGTCCGTCTTTTTTTAACGTGGACAAATGCTGCGCGCTACCACGAGAAAATAGCTCAGTTTTGTGGGACTCCAAGCCACTAAAACTCCACGGTGTCCTCTTGTGCCGCTTATCGCGGGAACAGGGTCACGCGTAAGTATTGTTCCGCGAACCCGCCGCGCCTGTCTGTCACCGGGCCCTCTTCTGGGGGGTACCCCCCATCACCAGCGCACCTACACAACACATAGCACGCCGTGACCACCCTGGGGACCAAATAGCAGATGGACGCCAAATGACCCCGTGTATGACATCCTTGATCCCCTGCGACAGGTCAGGACTGACGATTATGAAGTCGATTAATAAATTAATATAATAACATAAAATTACCCTGCAACACCGATAGATCACCCATCACTGTGGCGAATATGATAAACAGTAAAAATATAAACAGTAGTTTCATCGTAGTGCGCAATGTTCAGAAACCCACTGATAGATTTCGCGCAGGTTCCTACTTTTATAGCTTTTAAAGGTATAAAGGAAACGAAGTTTTAAAGGTTACAACCAAAGACTAGATAATATTTGAATAAAGTAGGGCAGTGAACATGTGTGACATCAAATGACATTGACAGCGATATGAATGTTGCCAGTTCAAATATATATTGTTTCTAATCACATCTAACCGATCTCGATTAAAATAACATTTGACCTTGATTTCGTCAGAAGTAGGATCAAGGTTTAAAAAAAAAAATGAAAGTTTCGCCGCCGCCATTATGAATTTACACTAAGACCTTTAACAATAGGATTCAGCACCCTCGAAAACCATGAAAACAAAAAAAAAACTTATTTTCTCTCTCTGTTTCTTCTTTACATAGTATAAAACAGTCGGAAAATATCCCGCGGGAACGTACTACCGGGATAAAGTAGCCTATGTCCTTTCTCAGGCTCCAAACTATCTGTGTACCAAATTTCATTTAAATCGGTTCAGTAGTTTTAAGCAGAAAAGCGAGACAGACAGATAGAGTTACTTTTGCATTTATAATATTAGTGTGGATTATCGCGGGCGAAGACGCTACCAAAAGGTTTATCTATTTTATATGTAACTAGCTTCTGTCCGCGGTTTCGACCGCGTGGATGTCGAAAAATTCACCATTTCAACCCGCCATTTCACCCTCTTAGGAATGGAATTTCAAAAAACCTTTCTTAGTGGATACCTACTCCTCACAAAGAACACACCCTCCGAACTTCATGTCTTTAAGACCAGCGTTTTACGCTGTGCGTTCATATAATATATCAGTCAGTCAGTCACTCAGGACTTTGAATTTTATATGTATAGATAAAAAGTCGCATAAGGTGACTTTAAGCTTTTTCGTTATTACCTAACGATTTCCAATTTTCCTTCGTGAGGTATTGTCTAGATATTTTTATAATCTAGGGTAAAAAAGAACTTACAAGATTTCCTGTAGATCAAGTTGTTGACAGTGTTACCGGTTTGTATATTTTTAATAATAAGAATTGCATAAACGTGAGTACCTGTACAAAATATTCCTTATAAATTCTTTTATTTTGTTTTGTGTGTACAATACGTGATCAATACAAACCTTTTCGTTATTAACCGGATTTCATTCAGAATCATCTGCCAAGACTTTTCCCAACTATCTGGTATAATTGATTTTATTATTATTATTATTGCCTACATACATACATACAATCACGCCTTTTTCCCATGGGGGTAGGCAGTTCCGTGGTTTCTGCCTACCCCCATTATAATTGCAATGCTTGTAAAAGGCTGCTAAGTCATAAGTACTGACATAGTATAACACCAACATTACGTATACACTTTGTTGCGTCGTTAACATCATTCTATGTATTTAAGTAGCTACGTAGGAATCATTCACTCACTGCCGCCCACACGCACATACTGCCCCTTAGCTTAGACCGCTACCGGCTCGCTCTGGAAAACGGGATAAGCGGGGGCGTGCACCCTACTCTGTGGGTGCGTCGAGTCGGCGTCTTGTCGCTGGGCCTCCCCCGGGCAACCGGGGGTCTCACCTGGCGGGGACTGACCGCCAAGGTGTCGTGAAGAAAGCGGCGTTGATAACTCAACGCCGTGGCGCCTCCACAGAGACACAATAGCAACCACACACAGGGACGCGTTAAATAACGCGTCCCAGATATTTTACACCTATAAAAGGTAACACATCGAGGGGCCCGTATTAGCGGGCCACCGTGTACCATCCGCGGATGGGGAGCTAAGCTCCGGCGCCGCCCGCCACGTTCCCTTACGGGGACGTCGCGACTTCCAAGAGAGCATTCACTCAGTCGCTAATAAACACCATTGAAGACAGACGCAATTGTGATTTTCTAACAAGTTTCCCGTACACACAAAAGTGAACCTAAACAACACCAACATAGTTCGCAATAAACGTTTTTGACTTTGACTTTTTGATTTATTCAGTTGCATCCGAATAGACTGCAAGCCGACCACAAGGCTTCGAGTCTATTCGGATGCAGCTAATAATGATGAGAGAAACCTAAAGATGATTCTCAAAGACCTATTCAATGATAGGTACCCCAATTGACAGTTCGTCGACATTATTTGTTTCTTTTTCACAATATGGCGTCTGGCTGTCGCCATATTGAATTTTGATTACTGTCATGTCTCTAGTGACACACAAGATTAAGACAAATCGGTTGACGTAAAAATCATCACAATCGGTACTCGGAGCTTAGTCTCTAGGCCCGGGTCGAAGGCGCATTGTGTTCCACGCGCGCCTCAAAAAGATATCAGCATTAATTGAATGGTTTTGCTAGGGCCGATGCCTGCCAGGGTCGCGGATTCGCTAGTGTTACCGTGGCCGTGGCTACTGAAGAAAAACGGGTGGATTTTAGTCAGTGAAAGTCTGACACGCCCTCCCGCTCCGCCCAGAGCGGGCGAAGTTATTTGATTCCCCATCCAGAAAAAAAAGGCTGATGAACACATTACCCTCCTTTGCGTCGCGACCTCGGGTAAAAATACACAGTGATTACTTTAAAACTCTTTATTTCTTTCTTCATAACCTAATACGTAAAGTTAACATTATACAGCTTTCATCTCATACATTGTAGATGCTGTATGGCTTGGAGACGTTGTATAAGTATTTTATCTTTGAACCAGGAATGATGGGTCTCGGTAATGGCTCCATGGGTGGTTCTCTAACAGGCTCTGAAAATAAATACCTTAGTTAGTGTCGCTAACCGTACTCTAAAATAGAGTATCGTACAGACGCCAGCACATCAAGCTACCCGAAACTGACAAATTTTCCCAATCAATCTTGAACCTAAAGGTGAGTATAGACTACAACATTTTCTGGAGCATTTCTGTGTAATGTAACGTTCTTATGAATGGTACAATACAGGCAAAAGCTCAGTTTCCAAAGCATTTCCATGTAATGTAACGTTCCTGCGAATGCTCGGCGTTATGTTACGGGATGCTCACAGCGAGTGTGCATTTACCAACATTTCGTTGTACCGTGCGTTCATTCTTTTTTGAAATGTCGGACCTACAAGTTGCGTGTGCCGTCTCCCTCCGCGTCACCCCGCAACCGCGCATCGCCCGCACTCGTGGCTCGACGAAATGTTACACCAATACGCTCGACGAAATGTTACACCAATATGCTCGTTGGTTTGTAACAAAGAGGCGAGCGTGCTCGACGTTTAGTTCGTAAAAGGATGATACACTAGAACATATCATAGAGCGGCTCGTTGTTCTGTTACAAGTAAATGTTGTAGTCTGTACTCACCTTAATACTTTAGCGATAAAGTTGAAAATTTATTCAAGAAATTTGACAGATTGTAGTAGCTTTGTGTGCTGGCGTCTGTACTCTTTTTGACACGCTTTTTTAGCTTGGTATGTATCATTGCAACGGAATCTTTGAACGTGATTTTCACCTCCTTCAAAATGTTGGATTAATTTGTAACTTTGCACACTTATCAAGGACCGATGACAATACAATAATTTCTTAAAGGAGGGGTTTCGATAAGGCCCTTTACCGGCCCCCCTAAATTGTTTATTATTTTAATCTTTTTTTTATAGGACTACACTTAAAATTTATAAATATATTTAGCTTCCGGCAATATTCGCTATATTTATGTGTTTAAGGTAAATGTTTGATTACCAGTTGATGAGAACAAAATGACAAAATATACTAATTAATATTATAATTATCGGTTTTATTTTGAGAAATGAAACTTAAACAAGGTGCAATAAATATTAATATATTACGTAGAGTCCTCCGCTTCTTGATCTGACCATTCAACTGCAGCATCTTCAATATAATCTTCGTAGTGAGAAGAATACTTTATTTGCTGAAGCTCCAAATGCCTGTAATAGTTAAGGAACCACAATACTGAAGCTACGTGAGAACAACATCCAACAACACGTGCTCCAACCTTGCACTGGCAATACCAAGATGTAACTCCAGTAGGATGATATTGTATCCATAGGTTGTAGATTTTTGATGAGGTATGACGGCTTTGTATTAGAATTCTTATGTTATCGGGATATTCTTTGTGAAAAAATAATTTATATAGTCCTTGATTATCAACATGCTCAGTAGCATAAGAATCAGCTTGTTTCAACTGATAAACTCCTAAGGTTAAATGTTTCAGTTCTTCGATGGTTAAACGCGGAAAAAATCGAAGGCTAAGATGAAGTTTTGGAAAGAAAATATAGTAAAATCAGTCAATCAGCACAACTATTATCCTAAATACAATTTATTTATTTTATAACATGAGCGCAGTGTAGTAACACGACAATTTTTAATATGTAATAGCTTACGTATTTGTGCACCACATATATGAAAATCGCTTTGTTACTTGGTTACGCTCTATATACAATAACTAGATAAAGATTGCAAAAACTACAGAAATGACGTATTTTTGTAAAACAAGCCAAGTTAAGCGGTTCCTTACATAAATGTCCTATCAAGTTACACAAAAAGTATATGTATTTTTGAAAGCCTTATATTATGCACATAATAAAAATAATAAAAAATGGTCTAGATTATAAACTTTAAAAAATATGTTTCACGGGGGCCAATAAAGGGCCTTATCGAAACCCCTCCTTTGTGCCATTATCCTAGCCAGGATCACCAGGATAGAAAAAAAAAACGAAAATCTCGCTTTTTAGGGTTCCGTTGCCAATATCACGCTATAACCAAGAGGAGCGCAGCAGTAATGAAAAATTTTGCAAAAACGGGGTATATCGATCGGGTAGGCGATTCGTTGCGACGGGAAGGGTCGGAATAAGAAATTGAACGCGGACGAAGTCGCGTGCAGAAGCTAGTAGATTATAAAGTAGGTACCGCCGATAATTTTGTTTTTCTCAACATCTGTGAACGTAGATCAGTATGTTTCAAAAAGTTAAAGATAAGTTTTCAAGTGGTTTTTCG
This sequence comes from Aporophyla nigra, assembly GCA_947507805.1. Lineage (NCBI taxonomy): Eukaryota > Metazoa > Arthropoda > Insecta > Lepidoptera > Noctuidae > Aporophyla > Aporophyla nigra. The sequence continues at coordinate 4,447,677 of OX382320.1, forward strand.
TGGTTACCTTATTAAGTTTAAATCAAATTACAGTATTTTTTTTCTAATCACTAGATCGTTGGTCCACCCATCCACAGACCAACCGCGACAAGTGAAGCTTAACCTAACCGATGCACCCGTGCGACTGTTATTACTTAGTGAGTAAAATCTATACTAATAATATTATAAAGCTGAAGAGTTTTTTTGGTTGTTTGATTGAACGCGCTAATCTCAGGAACTACTGGTCCGAAATGAAAAAATCTTTTAGTGTTGGGTAGCCTATATATCGAGGAAAGCTATAGGCTATATAAAATCACGCTACAACTGAGAGGAGCGGAGCAGTAATGAAAAATGTTGCAAAAAACGGGGAAAATCGCACGGGTAGGCGATTCGACGCGACGGGAAGGGTCGGGGAACAAGAAATTTAACGCGGACGAAGTCGCGGGCCGAAGTTGGTAATAAATAAAATTACCTTTCGATGACTGATCAAGATCCGCCTCCACTGCGGCGAACACAAAAAACAGTAAAACTATAAATAGTGGCTTCATTGCAGTGTACAATGTTGAATAACCCTGCTCAATGTAGTACAGCACAGTCCTTGAAGTTGCTTTTATACTGAGAGCTTTGTTTTTTATTTACAAGGCTTTGTCGCTTAGTGACCACATCGCCCTGTGCAGAACAACATAAAATGCTTGATTACAATCTATGTTATAACTAGCTGACCCGGCAAACGTTGTTTTGCTGGGTGAAAAAGAGTGAAAATTTAGAGTTGTACATATTTTTTTATGCCAAATCATAATACATTTTTTTAAATTGTCAAATAAATTAAAAAAAACATTATTTCGGCGTGGGTCACCCTTATCATTTCATCATCATCATCATCATTCAGCCGACAGACGTCCACTGCTGGACTTAGGCCTCCCCCAATTTGGGGGGCTTTATCATTTAAGGGTATGAAACATAGATGTTGGCCGATTCTCAGACCTACCAGATATGTATACAAAATTTCATAAAAATCGGTCAAGCCGTTTCGGAGGAGTTTGGTAACAAACACTGCGACACGAGAATTTTATATATTATCTTGTACAACTGTTTTGCTTCATCGGACATTTGAAAAGCAAGGATCGATCGTAAGCATGAGTCCAGTACATTATTCTGGACCCCTTTTTTTGTGGGTAGGGAAATCATCCAATGACGTCTCCCGCTCTTGGTGCAGCGGGACGGCGTGTCAGACTTTTACTGACTAAAACCCACCGGTGTTCCTTCAGTTGCTTGTGCCAGGGCCACGGTATCTATTACGAACAGATCTCGCGACCCTGGCAGTTATCGGTCCTAACAGACCCCTTCAGTACTGCTGACATCTCTTTGATGCGCGCATGGAACAAAGCGCGCCGTCGACCCGAGTACCTACCCACTTGCGCTAAAACAAATCGGCTGTTCAATTTCAAAACCCAGTAACTGACTATTTTATTTAAACGGGTGTTTTTGTATTTTCCGACCTTATAGACCACCCTCCACATACTAAGCTAGCAAAAACTCCCAGAAATTAGTCAAATACGAAGTTACACAAAGTCTGAAATCTAGTCTATGTATAGCAAAAGTAAGTTCTACAGAAATTGATTTTCGGCTCTCCTGTAAAATTTAGTTTTATGCAGACTGGGTTTTAATATTACACAGCAGAAATAGAGTATTTTTGCCCATTCTTTAAAAAACATAAATATTTACTTTACCGTGTATCTATATCTTGGAGTCATGTTGGTTGGTTGGCAAACATAAGATTCTTTTTCAGCAAGCACCACGCTACTATGCCCTAATCCTCATAATACTAATAAGTTATATCGACAAATCTCACACTCACATCCAAACACAGCTAGAAAAACCCTTCCAAGATCAAAATTTTAGTGTATATTATAATAAAAATACAAATTAATAAATGCTTTTATGGTGTACCTGAGTTCTTAGATTATCAGCTCAGCCTGAAAGTCTGACAACCAGTCTTACGAAGGGGTATCGTATTACCCAGTTACTGGGTTGTGGAGGTCAGATAGGCAGTCGCTCCATGTAAAATACGGGTACTTAGCTGCATCCGGTTAGACTTGAAGCTGCCCCCTATAGTATAGTTGGGAAAAAGGCTAGGCGGATGATGTGGAGTAGGTTAGTTAAAAATTCACAGTGGCCGTTTTAAAATACTTTATTTATCTTCTTTATCCAAATTCCTATTGACTAAAATCTATAAACACTACGTAGGTGTATTAATTACCCGCGAATTGAAATTTTCTTCCGTTTTTTGCATTTTTAACCGACGAAAAAAAACGAAGGAGGTTATCAATTCGACGCGTATATTTTTTTTTTGTTTGTTTTTTTTTTATGTATGACCACGCATAACTTCTTACATAGTAGTCCGATTGTGATAATTCTTTTTTTATTGGAAAGGGTATACTCCAAGGGTGGTCCCATATAAATTTGAAAAATAAAATCAAACCCTAAGGGTCAGAAAACAGGGGATGATTGATTGTTCACTCACTGATTGTTATGTTTAACCACGCATAACTTTATACAGAGTAGTCCGATTTTGATAATTCTTTATTCATTGTATAGGGTATACCTTGCCAAGTATTATAAGTATAGTAAAGCCATAAAAAATTTTAAAATAAAAACTTTTTACCAAAAAATTTAACCGCCGAAAAAACTGAAAAGCAAAAAATAATAAACCTTAAAATTATGAGTCGGCGCTGGAAAATCAATGAACAAAGATCACTCAAAGCGCCGACTCATAATTTTATATGTTTGTTTTGTATGTTGTATATTAATACGTGAAGCAAAAACTTTATACCAATTTTTACGATAATTACGCGAACGGAGAAGTATGAATTTTGGTGCAGTTAAAGTTTGTATGGAGAATTGATTGTAATAGTAATAGATCTTTATTTCTCTCTTCACAAAGGCTCACATAGTTATAAACATAGAGACAAGAATTATAGTGTATTACAAAAATACAAAAATATGATCCTTTGTGACAGACTGGTGTCCATACACCTGTGTGACGGATCACCAGAGGGGTAATTGCGGAACTTTTTATCGGTAGGAATTGGTTTAATATTCATAGTTAAACAACATTCATTGCGTTATTTACGTTGCTGAGCCGACAATTTATTCGAACAAATGATGCAATGGTTTAGAAATAATCTTCAATCCCATTCAGATTCTGATAAATTGTGCGTTTCGCAATTAGGGTGCGACTCTTAACCCGAACTAAATATCATTAACATTAAGTGGTACAATTTTTAAACTCTAGGCAAATCTATTGTAATACTATAAAGCTGAAGAGTTTGTTTGTTTGGTTGAACGCGGTAATCTCAAGAACTACTAGTCCGAATTGAAAAAATCTTTTTAATTAGTTTATTGAGGAGGACTATAAGCTATATAACATTACGCTACGACCAAAAGGAGCGGAGCAGCAACGGAAAATGGACGAAAACTGGCAGGCAATTCGATGCGACGGGAAGGGTTACGGGAGCCAAAATATGACGCGGACGAAGTCGCGGGCAGAAGCTAGTTATAAATATAATGATGAAAGAAAAAACAGACATAAGGAGTGCAGAAAGCTAATATTTTTATTGTATTTAAAGCATTACAAATACATTAAGTTGTACACGAATTATATTATGGACGAATTTTGACCACAGAGCCACTACTGATTATATAATAATTCTGTAAATACATACGTTTTACCATCGCGAATTGTATTTTTTTTTCAACATACCGCCTGACTTTGACCTGTAACTTCACATGTTGTACGCCTTGGGTTTTGGCACGTTGTAAAAGTGTTTTATCTTTGAACCAGGTAGGAAAGGAAATGGTGTTGTGTGTGGCCTCTTGTCTGGATCTTTACTGTGTTCTGAAAATAAGAGAAACTGTTGTAAGTAAACATAAAATGCGGTGAGAGAGAGTAGGCCGTAATCTACCACGCGGGCCCAGTGTGAGATAGTATATACGCATTTTCTTGATCAACATCATTTAGGCCAAAAGACGTCCACTGCTGGACATAGGCCTCCTCCAAGCACCGCCATTTCGACCGGCCCTGTGCTTCTCGCATCCAGCGTATTCCTGCAGCCTTCACCAGGTCATCGGTCCATCTTGTAGGAGGCCTTCCAACGCTACGTCTTCCAATACACGGTCGCCACTCCAGAACCTTCTGACCCAATCGGCCATCGGTTCCGCGAGCAATGTGCCCTGCCCACTGCCACTTAAGTTTAGCAATTCTTCGGGCTATGTCGGTTACCTTGGTTCTCCTACGGATTTCTTCATTTCTGATTCGATCTTGTAGGGAAACTCCAAGCATAGCCCTCTCTATTGCCCTTTGGGTGACTTTCAGCTTTCTTATGAGGCCCATTGTGAGCGACCACGTCTCAGTGCCATAGGTCATCACTGGCAACACACACTGGTTAAAGACTTTTGAGACACTGCGGTAAGTGTCTTTTTTTTTTGGATGGGAAATCATCAAATGACTTCTTCCGCTCTGGGCGGAGCGGGAGGGCATGTCAGACTTTTACTGACTAAAACCCACCCGTGTTCCTTCAGTTGCCCATGTGCCAGGGTCACGGTATCTCTTTCGAACAATCTCGCGACCCCGGCAGGCATCGGTCCTAGCAGACCCCTTCAATTTTACTGACATCTCTTTGAGGCGCGCGTGGAACACTACGCGCCGTCGATCCGAGCTTGGTCCTTACCGGGCGGCGAGCTACCCATTGCTCACCGCCCGCAAGCTCGCGCCTACGGTGGCCGGGAGTCAGCTATCGACTCCCGACGAGTCAGCTATCGACTCCCGACGGCGGTAAGTGTCTTAAATTACTAAAATATGTCACAGCGAAGTATAGTAACATTTGGTAAGTAACTAACACAATAACAAAACGCTAGGGTCAGTGATAGCGCGAGGCGCGGGCGGATAATGAAAGTCCCGGCATGACCGTGCATGCAAGGATTCGACTGCACGCGCACGCGGTTCGTTTATGGAATGCACTTCCGCCTGACATAAGGGGCGGCCCTCCTATTGCTGTATTTAAAAGAAGAGGGAAAGAACACTATCTCTCCAGTTTGTCATAATTCCTCATGAATTTTTCATTTTAATTAGTTATATTTATTCTAGAAGTATAACTATATTTTTATATTGTATGTTTATATTTATATTATAGTATTATTTTTCTTCTACTATAACACACGTTGTCTACATCTCTTTTTATCTTCTCTCCTATTGCAGGTATGCTGGAAGAGATTTCTATAGAAATAAGCACTACCTTTGTACATATTTTTCTGTTCCTTCTTATCTGTTTATTTGTGTGCATGAATGGTTAAATAAATAAATATAAAGTTATTCCTGCCAGTGTCGCGAGATTTGTTCGAAAGAGATACCTTGGCCCTGGAATATGGGCAGCTGAAGGAACTTGGTGGGTTTTAGTCAGTAAAAGTCTGATGCGCCCTTCCGCGCCTCCCAGAGCAGGAGACGTGATTTGACAATTTCGCAACCACAAAAAAAAAAAAGTTATTTGATGGCGGTTGGTAGTCCGTATAATCGCGAATCTGTATAACCGAGGTCCTGATAATCGAGGAAACATAAAAACGATATGTATTATGGAATTATTCCACTGGGTACTTTTAATCCCGTACCTGTACATTGCCGTGGGATATTTTCCGACATCTACACGTGCAAAACTATGGGGAAGAGCTTTTGATGAATTATTCAAAAATAAGTACATCCAATTTCAGCCAAGTTAAATCAGTAAACAAATTAAAGTTAATATATTAAATTTAAATTACCTTTCGACGATTTACCAGCCATCGCTGTGGCGAATACGAAAAACAGTAAAAATATTATCAGCAACTTCATTGCAGTGTACAATGCGCAAAAACCCTTTTAAATGTACTGTCAGAACATAACTTCAAGCAGCTTTATACTAAGTGCGGTTAAAATATACATAATAATGAGTACATCATGCATGACACAACCTGGCTTGTATATTTTATCAACATTATCCTTATACGTGAGACACCGCGAGATATTCACATTAATTTAATTTAGTTATTTAATCATTTATTCACGAGCACTCATAGTGTTAGTAAAAATGTGCTTACAAACTATGTAAGTAACACACTTACAAAGACAAAACCAGAAACAGATTGTGACATCACTGCTGCAAGGTGTCAGGCCCAGCTGAAAGCTTGCAGCAGTGGTTCACAAAGTCCCTATCCAGCGTACTTGCTATCATAGATAAGATGCTTTTGGCACTGCGCCGCACCCTACGGACCAAAGGGGTAATTGCGGAACTTTTTATCACTAGGAATTGGTTTAATATTGATAGTTAAACAACATTAATTGCGTTATTTACGTTGCTGAGCCAACAATTTATTCGAACAAATGACGAAATGGTTTAGAAATAATCTTCAATCCCATTCAGATTCTGATAAATTGTGCGTTTCGTAATTAGGGGGCAGGGATGCGTACTATTTCATTTACATTTGCTCATTTAGGTTGGTCACATTTGTGGAACTTTCACAGTCGTTACGGGTCGTCAGAAGCTCGAAAGTCTGAGAACCAGTCTCACCAAAGGGTGTCGTTTTACTCAGTAACTGGGTTGTGGAGGTCAGGCAGTCGCTCCATGTATAATACTGGTATTCAGCTGCATCCTGTTAGACTGGAAGCCGACCCCAAAATAATTGGGAAAATTATAATCATCAAAATCACCAATACAACCCTCCATGTTCATAAAGGCGTAGGAACAAAAAAAAAAACAGAGAAAGTCATTCCTACAGCTTTATGAACTTAGAGCGTTGTATTGATGATTTTGATGATTATAATTCTGTAACTACATATGTCTTACAGGCGCGAATAAGATTTTAATCAACATACAACCTAGCACTGGCCTGCAAATTGCAAAAAACGCAAGAAATTTTGAATTTCGCGGGCTGGTTGGAGCATTCACCTTAAGGGCATTACATTGCCCAATGACCTTGAGCATGCTGCCCCGTACTAACTTACGACGAAACGACGAGAGAGAGAGGGACGAGTGCGGGAGTGACATAGTGCTTTACGCGAAATTTCGGGTTTTTATAAAATATTTTAAAATATTAAAAGAAATAAGAGAAAAAAATCATAACTCCACAGATTTACCTGTGTAGATAAACAAGCAAATTAAATAAGTTGATCTGATCTATTTCAATTTTAAAATTTACAAACTAAGAAAATACGAGTACTTAAATCTCGCGACAGATAAAAGCTTGTCGAAAAAATTTGCTTGTTTATCTACACAGGTAAATCTGTGGAGTTATGATTTAAAAAAAAATAAGAATGAAAATAAAGTGGGAGCGATAAAAACCAGTTATTAGGCATTTTTATTAATAACACTCCAAAACCAAAAATAAAAAGTTTATTTTTTTCTCCGAAAAAGTAAGTTCCTCATCTAAAAACCGACTTCTGAAAAATTACGCTCTGAAAAATATGAAACAAAGAAATTCTCATCTTAAAGCCATATACAATAATATCTTACTCATTTTGCGTAGCTTAAATAACGCTCATTTGTATTTTCTATAGTCTGTGCCATATGTGAAAAAAATAAAAGTCGCTGACACCTGCATACCAAATTACCGTTTTGACCGTGCACTTTCTTTACATTTTTTTCGTATCGTTTCGAAATATTTGAATACATTGGAAGGCGGGTGTCAACGACTTTTATTTTTTTCATATCTGACACAGACTATAACTCGGGAACGTACCCATACTACGAGAACCATTTTTATATAGCGTTTACCCCCTCCCCCCATGGTGACCACCCGTAGTATATGCTAAGACCCCCACCCTTCTAGTCTTCACGTAGTTATTCATAAATGTAGTTTTATATAATTTTTTGGGTTAAAGATATTATTTTTTGGGTTCTATGTTTGTCTTTATTAATAAAGCGCTTGCCGCGTCACGCCAAAAGTGCGCCGTATGTTACTGAGTTTTACTCGGCCCCCCTCCACCCTTTGATCCAAAGTGACATTCGCTACAAAAGTGTCCTGTCAGTATTGAAAGTTGCTTAAATAAATAAATAAAATATCTTTATTTCAGACCTAAGCAGTCCATACGTAGTTAGTGGTTAGTAACAAACTGTGCTTACATGCTACGTTATTGTTATTAGTACACATTAAAAACATTACTCTTCATCTCTCTTCTTTTCTTTGCTTTCTCGGGTAAAAAATTTACAAACGCCAGAACTTGAAGCTAGTACAATCTGTCAAATTTATTTAATAGGTTTTCAACTTTAACGCAAAAGTATTAGGTTCAACATTGATTGGGAGAATTTGACAGTTTCGGGTACCTTAATGTGCTGGCGTCCGTACCGTGATACATTATCGTGCGGGATGATAATTCTGTCGTTTCCTTGGTATTCCATTGTAGCGATTTAGAAGCCTCGATAATGGAACCGAATACTGTGTGGCCAGCTTGTTTTCGGGATTTTGTAAACCAGTGGTGAAATGATGATGAAGTTCTAGTATGCTATCTGAAAAGAAAAGATAGAATACTTAAATGAAAATTCTATTCGATCTTCTTCTCTTTTATCTGGAGCTAAATGAGAATAGCTTGTATATAATCAGCCTATAATGTTCCCACTGCTGGGACACTTGCCTTGTCTCTTCGAAAATGGGTTGTTCTTAGGGTTGCCACCTTCTATTCTTGCAATTAAAGTACATTGCTTATTATAGGTAAGAAAAAAAAAGTAGGTACAAAGTATAAAAATAAAGTATGATTTATTTTTCTTTATTATTTTATTTAAAAACATATTTTTTTGTTGCTTTTTGCAGTTTGTACCACATAAATTTCGTTTAAAGGAAAAGTACTTAAGAATAAATTTTCAAAATCCCAAAAAAATCTATTCTTGCAAAATTAAGTATTTTCGTGTACTTTGTTCTCATAAAGTATAGAGTACAATTATGTGAAATAACGTACAATACTTTATAATAAAGTACGGGTGGCAACCCTAGTTGTTCTCTACGTGTGCCCAATGCGGCTTGGTGGATGTCACATCAAGATGTGAATTAACACGTTGACGGACAGTATTCCCTTACTGGTTAATCGAGTTGAGACAATACAAAATTTCATTTTAATTAACATTTTTTTTTAACGTACGATAAGACAGTAAAAGATTAAAACTCTATCCGTCGTGAAACTACAGAATGCCCTTCCTTTTATTAGTATCATATTAGTATATGAAATATAACGTCGCAAGGCGTACTGATTGCATGCAAGTCAAAAGGTTGACGTCGATAGGCGTACTGTCGTATTATTTTATCCAGAGAGAACGTCGAGAGGCGTTGTCCGTCAACGAGTTAAGTTCTTCTAACTGGACAAACAGCTGTCCTGCGGGGGAGTTTGTTGCCCCACTTCTTCGCAGCGAAAGCACTAGGAAGTGGTGAAGGGCGAGCGTTTTAGGGGACTGTCTTATGTGATTTTGTCGTTCGAAAAGTGCTGATCCTCAGCCTAATTTGAATAAATGACTTTTAATTTGATTTTGATTTGACATGTCTTCGATTTTTTGGTTGTAAGACAGTTCACTGGTAACCTCTCGAAGAGACCCAGCAGTAAGAACATTATCGGCTGATTACGATGAAAACAAAACGGACAAACACACAGAAATATGTTGAATTTTATAATACGCAAGGATAACGAAACTACACTACTTAAAAACATTGTAAAAGTTAAATTTAAAAACCTCCGACCGAAACAAAAACCTATACAAAAAGTTTAAAAAATATATACGTATTGGCCCATTACGTTTAGAAGTTGTAGGTAATATTTTTATCAAAAATCGTCGTTTCAAAACAGCTGAATCGATTTTGAGAAAGCATACCTAAGAACCACCCCTATAAATCCTTCTTTTAAATATAAAAAAAAACGCACCCAAATCGGTTCACCCTTTTAATAGCTGCGGTCAATCTCATAATACCCTTCTTTTTGCGTCGAGGGTTAAAAAATAATGAAATTTACCTGTATTGCTAGCTATAATCCCAGGTTCCTTCTCCATATACGCAGCAGCGAAAACAAAAAACAACATAAAAAAATATGAAACCTTTGCGATCATGTTGGAACACGACTGTCTTTTACGCTACTTTCTTTCACCATGTCTTTAAATAATATATACAAGTTGGTTATGAACGAGAGACAAATCAAACCGGTAGTATCCTCAGTACCAGTAGTGTCCTCGAAATAATTGCCTTCGATCGCTCTGTATACAGGGCTGTCCAAACTACATACCTTCGCGGGCTAATTAAATTTACTACAAAAGCGGGAGGGCCGCAGAAACAAATATTTTCAGTTTTCAATTAAAAAAAAATACAAGGTAAGCATTTCTTTATACGATTATTGGTTCTTCGTTAATTTATCTTTAACAATCGTATCGATATCAACGTCAACATTCGTTGTTGCCAGACGCATTGCATGAAGAAGTGAGTTATTTCATTGTTGAATACGTACTTTCACATAAATAAGTGATACTAGACTATAACTGAAGAAGTAAAACAATTTTCTGATTAATTTACACTTTAAAACATCCGTCGCGGGCCGCATGAAAACAAGCCGCGGGCCGTTGTCTGGACAGCCCTGCTGTATATAAACACGAACTAGGGTTGTCCACCGCTCTGTGCGCTAGGACCGATGCCTGTCAGGATTGCGGATTTGTTGGAAAGAGGTACCGTGGCCCTGGCAGAGGCAACTGAAGGACACGGGTGAATTTTTGTCAGTAAAAGTCTGACACGCCCTCCCGCTCCACCCAGAGCGGTAGACGTCATTTGATGATTTGCCACCTACAAAAAAAAAAAAAAAAAAAACAAAGCGTTGCTCACTGACTGTGTATCTTGAATTGTAACAAGTTGTAAATAAACCCTTTTGTGTCGTTCAGTGTGGCGCCAGAAGTAAATAATAGCACCATCCTTTTTCTTCCCATGAGTGTCGTAGAAAGAGACTAAAGGACTTACTATAGAATGGGCGGCAGCGTTTTCTATACATATCTCCATATTCCGATCGCCAAGCCTGCCAAGCGTGGTTATTATGGCAAACCCTCCTGGCCTATGTTAAAACAGTGGACTGCGATTAAATCGTATTGTTGATTGAGCCTGGAGTCTTGATTTGTGCCCGGTTGATGGCAATGAGCTAAAATCTAGTCGTTTCTGACACTCGCCGGCCGCTGCCGCGGCACCGTTCGCTTCGCTCACTCTGCGTAGGAGGTCACAGTTTTAACCCTTTTTTTATCTCGAGGTGGAAATCCCCATGGATGTCCTCCGCCCTGGGGTGGGCGGACGGGTCTGTCAGACTCTTACTGACTAAAACCACCCCGGTGTTCCGTCCCACACCTACGTCGGGGACCACGGGAGCCAATATGTCTTCCGCGATCCCTGACTGGTGCCGGCCCGCCTTTGCAGGCCTCCTCACGTTGGGGGGGAGTGAGGTGTTAAACTCCCCCCCATACATCACAGAGAGGCGCACGTGGAACACTACGCGCCACCATCTCGGGTCCTAAGGAATAGGGGCGACGGATGTAAGGCAAACCCCCCTGGCCTATGTTAAGCAGTGGACTGCGATAGGCTAATCGTATTGTTGATTTAGCCCGGAGTCTAGATTAGCGCCCGATTGATGGCAATGAGCTAAAATGTAGTCGTTTCTGGCACTCGCCGGCCGCTGCCGCGGCACCGCTCGCTTCGCTCACTCGGCTCGTGCGTAGGAGATCACAGTTTTAACCTAACCTAACCTAAAATGGCCCGGGAACCTGTCAAAAGTGTCAAAGCGCCTATATGTTCCTTAGTCGTGACTGAATGAAACCGAATGAATGAAATAGTTTTATAATCATTGTCGAAGTGAACCTCTTGTCAACGTTGCGCCAATTGGTGGCCTGAACTTTCTTGAACACCCTAAGGGCCTTATCACACTAGTGGTTTACGAGCGTCTTCAGAGCGGAGCGGGCGCACAGCTAATACGTCGCGATCACGTCGCGGCTGCACAGCGAAGACGCCGCGGGCGCGTGGCGATTACGCAACGTTTTTGATGCCTGTTCGCAGCGAGTTTATTGTGTACAATACTCAGTTCAGTACGGTTCTATCCGCGGCGATCTCGTTGCGCTTCCGCGACGTATTCGCTGCGCACTCGCTCCGCTTTTAAGACGCTCGTGAACCGCTAGTGTGATAAGCAGTGATCGGAGTAGGTAGATTGATTTTACGTACTCGTATCCATGAATAGTCATAGAAATCACAACATGGATAAGCCTTTTTTCCGGGATTTCATTTTGGTACTTACGGGATTGAATCAAATAATGTGAAAGTAAGGATTTTTAAACTAGGTACTACATTAGAAATTTATAGAATGCGATAAATAAACATTTAAAATTCTTTTTTTTTTCTGTCGGCCGATCACCTATATTATATACTTACTATTAAAAAGACAGCAATAGGGTTAAACATTTCTTATTCATATTGATGTATTCTTTATTCTACACATTACAACATTTGAAATTAATGGTGATAAGGCCCTAATTGGCCTCGCGCGATTGTTCGAAAGAGATACCGTGACCCTGGCACATGGGCAACTGAAGGAACACGGGTGGGTTTTAGTCAGTAAAAGCCTGACACGCCCTCCCGCTCTGCCCAGAGCGGGAAAAGTCATTTGATGATTTCCCATCAAAAAAAAAAAAAAAGGCCCTAATTGGCTCGCCCCCTATTACATGGAACTTCAAACATAACGGCGAAATGTGAGGGTACTATAGGTACATCTCTACTGAACCCTTCGGGAGAACAAGCCGTGGTGTTATATTAATTAATCATTATTCGCGTACAGCCCTACAGGTTTGGCATATCCTTTACCTACTATTTTTAATAACAAAATTATTTCAAGTACTTACAAGCTTATTCGGTATCTTGTGTGACCATGTTGGGTCGTTGACCAGATAAAAATAGCAAATGGAAGTGAATAATCTATATATATAAAAATGAATCCCTATTTCCCTTGGTCACGCCATCACGCGTGAACGGCTGGATCGATTTCACTTTTTTTGTTGATGTTGTGTTTGTAATTGTCAGGAGAAGGTTCTTATGAAAGAAAAAAATTAAAAAATTGCGCGGAAAATTAGAAAATTTAACAACACTTATTTAAGAATACTTAACAACCATATAATAGGACAATGTAAACTTTTTTAATGTAAAATTATGACATTTGACATAGAATTGACAGAATACGTGCTCAAATATCATCAAAGAGACAGGACAACGTCTAACAAATAAAATTGAAGTGTCTGTTTGTGGCGCGTAGTGTTCCACGCGCGCCTCAGAGATACTCCAAGCATAGCTCGTTCCATAGCTCGCTGAGCGACTTTGAATTTATGGATCAGCCGTACCATGAGTGTCTACGTTTCTGAACAGTAATTCATCATCTGCCTAGCCTTTACCCAACTATGTTGGGGTCAGCTTCCAGTCTAACCGGATGCAGCTGAGTACCAGTATTTTACATGGAGCGACTGCCTATCGGACCTTCACAACCCAGTTACTGGGTAATACGATACTCCCTTTTTTTTTGGATGGGAAATCATCAAGTGACTTCTCCCGCTCTGGGTGGAGCGGGAGGTAGTCAGACTTTTACTGACTAAAACCCACCCGTGTTCCTTCAGTTGCCCATGTGCCAGGGTCACGGTATCTCTTTCGAACAATCTCGCGACCCTGAAAGGCATCGGTCCTAGCAGACCCCTTCAGTGCTGCTGACAATACGATACCCCTTGGTAAGACTGGTTGTCAGACTTTAGGACTTTTGACGACCCATAACGGCTGTCAAAGTCAAAATGACAGCCGGGACCAACGGTTAATTGTGCTTTCCGAGGCACGGAAGGGTCTTGGTATGTAAGGATGGTCACCGCGGCAAGCGTAGCTTACCCCGATCGATCAATCCTGCAAATCCGGCTGTTATTACCGCGGTATATTTGACTGGCCTATTAGTCTAGTGGTTAGTGACCCTGACTGCTAAGATTGAGGTCGCGGGTTCGATTCCCACCCAGGACAAATGTTTGTGTGATGAGCACAGTCATTTGTCCTGTGTCTGGGTGTAATATATCTATAATATGTATGTATTTAGCAATATAAGTATGTTTATCAGTCGTCTGGTTGCCATAGTACAGGCTCTGCCTAGTTTGGGAACAGATAACGTCGTGTTGGTTGTCCTAAGATATTATTATTATTTTATTTATTTTTCTACATATTTCATTACATTTTTAAATAAATTCAAAAAAAAAATACAAAAAACATTTAAATTATAAAAAATTGTGATCCACCGTTAGCGGGAGCAGGGTCCAAGCTACCGTTGGTTAGGGCTCCAGAGACAGGAACCTCCTCACGATTATTATTATTTAGGTCCGTGCGAGAGAAGACAATAAAGTCTTCTCTCGCAGTTTATGTTTTTAAGGCCGACTGTCGTTCCAAGAGTAGGTACCTACATCATGATATACTTGGAGTAATTAACATTTTATCCTCATGTATAGGTACTTAAGCATAGATTCCTAGGTAATATATTACTATCATTATGTATGTAAAGTTTGTTGTGATATTTATTGTTGTTTACAGTTCTGCGTTTACGATTTTCCTCGTTGGTTTAGTAGCGCTGCTGCTGAGCATGAGGACCTGAGAATCGAACCCAGGACCTCATGGTTAGTAGTAGCGCTTGAGATCACTAGACCAAGAGAGCAATGAAACGAATAACATTACTTCACATTTTTAGGTGAGAATCTTACCAAACATAACGAGCTTACAAATAAAAAACTAATAAATAGGTTATTATTTCAATTTATTTACACTTCATAATAAATCTAAACTAGCATTAAATATAATAAAAAAACATATGTGATTTTTTTGTATGTCCTCACGCTAAAGCGGCTGAACGGATCTTGATGAAATTTGGCACATGGGTAGACCATGAGCTGACCTTTTCTTTTGTAAAGCCGAACTGTAACTACCGTTTTCCATTAGGCTTGTTATATGCATGTATCATTCTGCTCCTCGTCATCATTTTTCGATGGAACTTTCCTGTAAAAAAGATAGACGTGTAGGGACACATGTAAGTATGTAAGGCAGAGTGCAGGGTTAGCAAATTGTATGCACGCGTGACGTATGCTTGAGAACGCCCAGTTTTTACTGCGCACTGGTCCGGGCAAACGGTTCTATCTGGGGGCCGATACTACTAACAAAATTGTGCACAAATCGCAATAGAACCACGGCTGAATCACGACTTTTAAGCGTTTTCTCATTCTACTAATGAACAACAATCCAACTGCGATTACGTTGTAGTGGACGCCAACGATCGATCGAAACAATGTAAAAATCTATTCTGCTAACAACATCGAACATGAGCGTGACGTTTAGTCCGTTTCACGATGATTTTTAAACCACTTTATGCGAGAGTAAGCGAACTTAAAAACGGGATTAAACACCTGCACCGTCAACAGTATTTTTTTTTATCAAAACAGATTTGGTTAGGTAAAATACGATTAATAGAAGTTCCCTTCGAGTCTTTAACATAACCGAAAGGTTTGATTTCACAGCTTTAGCTAGTTAGGGACGTAGAACGAAACGTTCTTCTGAGTTTTTGTTATTCATAAGTTAAAATGTTGTATTTTTGTAACAATAAAATATCAGCACAAAACTAAAGTTATGGTCAAGATATTTTTTTATATTAGAAAATCCTTTAGTGCCACTTATTCGTGTTTAGTGACATTTTTAGATTCAACTTTTTTCTTTGTGGTAATAATAAAACATACTATTTAGCATGTTGGTAACACCGGAAGCCCACCCGTATGTTCCTGTTACGACTCAGTTGCGATCGGGTTTAAGTATAGTTTCTTGTGCTTAAAAAATAGCAGAATGACTTTATAGGATATATCGACCTGCGATCGAAATCTCACTGTTGCGGAAACACAATTGAACGTGTAACTTTGCAAATTAGTAGAATCGCCCCCCTGGGATCACGCGAAATATATTCGTTAAACGCACTCCGGTTTTCATTGACCCCAGAACCCCGATCAGAAGAAGCAGTACTCGAAGTAGGGATTACCGTGTTGCGTACACGTGTTGTATAATCCCTAAACACATAATTATTTCAAAATTGTGTAATACTCTATGTTTAACACCCTATTATTAGCTTGGTATTTATCTATGTAACGGAATCTTTGAACATGATTTTCACCCCCTTAAAAACGTCGGATTAATTTGTAACTTTGTACACCTGTCAAGGACCGATGACAATACAATAATTTCATAAATTTGTCCCATTATCCTGGCCTAGATCACCGGGATAGCAAAAAAAAAAAACGAAAAACCCGCGTTTGTAGCTAGCAGAATTATTATTTTTTATTATTAGCCGTTGCTGTCCCACTGCTGGGCGAAAGGCTCCCTACTCTCTTTCCACGTCTCTCTGTCCAGAGCTGCCAAGGACAAGTCTTTATTAAAAGAGTCCAGCTCATCCCGCCATCTCCGTCTGGGCCTGCCGCGATGTCTCTTGCCATTAAGCGGGACTCGTTGGGTCGTAAGTTTGGCCCACTGATCGTCTGACATACGGCAGATGTGTCCAGCCCAAATCCAGCAGATAGCCGAATTAAAAAATAGTAAATAAATGATTGTGTAAGTAACCGAAAAACACGCTTTTATAGAAAACCAAACTAAAGTGGGGTGCCTGATATCAATAAAAAAATACCTTAAAAAGCACCCCACGCTTTTTTTTCCATTATTTTGTACTTTTTAGTTTGGTTTTCAATGGAAGCGTGTTTTTTTAGTTTTTTTAAACTATTATTTATTTTTTAGGGTGTTTCGAATCTTGAGACGTATGTCAGCGTAGTTTTCGAAGACAGTTTTTTTTGCTGTCCTGGTAACCCTAGCAAGGATAATGACAAAAATTAGTTTGTGACGTATGTCAGCGTAGTTTTCGAAGACAGTTTTTGTGCTGTCCTGGTAACCCTGGCAAGGATAATGGCACAAATTTATGAAATTATTGCATTGTCATCGGTCCTTGACAGGTGTGCAAAGTTTGAATGAAATCTGGTCGTTTAAAGTGGGTCAAAATCGCGCTATAAGGAGTCGGTTACAAACAAACATACAAGTTAAGCTAATATAAAGCGTGTAAAAAGTAGAAACTAATGGAAAAAAATCGTGGTTGGTTTGATATCAATTAAACGATACCTCAAAAAATATAATAAATCACTGATGATTTTGATAGGACAAACAAAAAAAACAAAATGGTAATATTATAACCAATCATTTTGAATCGGGGGCAAACCTAATAAATATTAATTTAGGTGTTATAGGCTTATTATATTTATTTTATCGTTGAGACTTGGGTGGCTTTATACTTTTTTCACAAACATTTGTACGCCCAATGGCATGACATAGCGCACTTTTTATTTTCTTATCATTATTGTACCTATGTTAAACAAATTAATAAATGACTTATGACTTAAAAAAGGACATACCCGCGTTGACTGTATTCCATCCTGCACCAGCAATAGCAAGAAACAAAAGGATTAAAAATAAATATTTCATTTTTCCTAATCTTTACAGTACAAACGTTGTTTTACACAGCAATCTTCTCTGTGAATGCTGTGTCCACTGGCATTTGTATGACTTCACCTTCCTTTAGTAGACACCTAAATACGTATGATTACGCATTGGTAAAGGCCCACTGTTGACCACAAATCATCCTAGTAATATTGATATTAATAACGTTTACTGGATTGGACTTCCTCGTTGGTCTAGTGGTCGTAATTGCTGCTGTTGAGTACGAGGTACTGGGTCGATTCCCACCAGGCTCGCACACCTCATTGTCACTCACCCACACACCCATTCACTCCACATTCACCATAAAATTCGAGTTCAAGATACATCCCAAATCACATGTCTTGTACTGTTTATTTTAATCTTATTTTATGTTTTTATTATTAACTAGCTTCTGTCCGCGACTTCGTCCGCGTTAAATTTCTTGTTCCCCCGACCTTTCCCGTCGCGTCGAATCGCCTACCCGTGCGAATTTTTCCCGTTTTAGCAACATTTTTCATTACTGCTCCGCTCCTCTTGGTTGTAGCGTGATGTTATGTAGCCTATAGAAGATTTTTTCGATTCGGACCTGTAGTTCCTGAGATTAGCGCGTTCAATCAAACAAACAAACAAACTCTTCAGCTTTATAATATTAGTATAGATTAACTAATCTATTAAATTATTATAATTATCCTATAAAGTATTTTTTGCATGGAACATCATTCTATTCTGTATGTGGAGAAGGGTCGTTTTACTTGTTAAACTTGTCTTGTGTTATGGTTCCGTAATAAAAAAAAAATGTTTTACTTATCACGATGCTTTCTATTTCTAAGAAGAACAGACAGCTCTCGCTATAAAAAGTGACATTTAGTTTCTCCATTTTTGATATCGCAGCGTAGAAATCCTTGTATTGATCTTTATCTAGATAATTTTCTATGTAGACCAGCCTTTCCCAAAGTGGGCGATAACGCCCTCTTGTGGGAGTGTACGCAACGCCCCCATTTTTTTTCTGGGTCTCTTATCACCCCTCTTTAGGCCTGCAGCGCCCACAAGGGTGCGTTATTGCCCACTTTGGGAAAGGCTGATGTAGACTATTTCGGAAGAAATTTGTTTTATCCCAAACTGTCAAAATCACACTGTCAACTGCCAGTTCTCTAAGATCATCATCATCATCATCATCATTTCAGCCGTAAAACGTCCACTGCTGGACTTAGGCCTCCCCCAATTTGGGGGGCTTTGCCATAATCGCCACGCTTGGCAGGCGGGTTGGCGATCGCAGTATAGTGTTAAAATGCATAGAGAACGCTGCTGCCCATTCTCTAGTAAGTCCCTTAGTCGCCTTTTACGACACCCACGGGAAGAAATGGGGTGGTGTTATTCTTTACGTCCGGCACCACACGGTACGGTACGGTTCTCTAAGATAGTGAGGACAATTTGATTATGTAGTCGCCATGGTGAAGACAGTAGGAAACTTTCTACAGACTCTACGTGTATCGTTAATTTTGCCTACTCCGTCGACAAAATGGTTCTCGTGCTAAGCCTGCAGCACGTGTAGCATGACCGCCATAGAAACGGAATTTGTCGACGGAAGAGAAGACAAAATGATAGATTGTATCGTAGAAAAATTGTGTAAAACTGAAGAAAAGAGATGTTTCTATTCTTCAGTCGACAAGAGTACGATGTCAAGTATGATGACTATTTCTCTTTACTATTGATAAGATAGAAACATTTTTACAGAATTAAAATACATAAGGAACTTTTTTTGTTCTTGGTAGAATAGATATAGAATTGGTCATGCTACGCCTGCTGGTAGAGTTATAGAAATCGTACGGGTTTCTTAGAAGAAGCCCGGAGTCTAAATTTCTTGCTCGCTTGATGACAATAGGCTCAACCCTGTTGCATGGGACTTAAACATAACAGGCGAAATATGAGTATAATATAGGTTCGCCCCTACACTTAACTTCGGGGAAGCAAGATGTGATTTTATGTCAATCAACTCAGCCTATCGCAGTCCGCTGTCGCAGTCGCTCCGCCCAAGATCGGGAGACGTCATTTCATGATTTCCGACGCACAAAAAAAAAGCCTATTGCAGTCCACTGCTGGACATAGGCCTCTCCTATGCTGCGCCAAAACACCCTGTCCTCCGCCTTCCGTATCCAATCTGTCCCAGCCACCTTTTTATTTATTTTATTTATTTGATCGGATAACAAAAATCCATTGGGTTAGTAACAATAGTCTTAACCTATGTTAGTACTTAAATAATCAAATCAATTTATTTCGGGCTACAAAGACCCATATCATAAATACCTTACAGACTAACATAAGTACATACATAAAAACAATGGAAACATAAAACTATTGTACACGAAGTGACGGCGTCGGCGTGAATAACACAGACAGTGTACAGGTGACAAGCGACGTCACCAACGGGCTGTCCTGTCTCCCGGCTATAACGCGTAGAATGCTGTTGGGGCTGCCACGGAATCTAGCAGCGACGCCGCCTTCTTACGACGTACAGCACTGAAGTAGTCGGTACGTGCCTCAGCGAACATAGAAGACGCGCTACAGAACCGAGGCAGCCGCAACAGCACTCTAAATGCGTTGTTGTATTGGATCCGCAGAGCATTGTAGGCCTTCTGAGTGTAGCTGAACCACAGGCTCCCCGAATACAGCGACGTGCAATATGCTTTAAACAATGTTATTTTGACCGCCGCCGCACATCGGAAGAACCGGCGGGCCAGCATATTAGCTCGAACCGACAATGCTCTGCGCTTGCTCTCCATATCTGCGTCGTCCTTCAAGTCGTCCGTGACCAAGTGACCCAGGTATTTAAACTAGAGATGTTACGAAGCTTCGGTTCCGATTCCGAAAAGTCGGAACTTCCGATTGGTATTACACCTCCGACTTCGGTTCTGATAGCTTCGAACCGGAGGTTATATCGGAGGTTGAAGCACAGCGGCGCCGGACGGCGGCGAATTAACCGCGGGCAGCGCGTACAAGAAAGTTTGTGCTTGTCGCGCGAGAAATGCCCCTCCCTCCCTTCGTTACACGCGCCTTTCTTTGTGTCGATTACTCGGTTATTTGTTTTGTTTACGTTTAGCGAGTTTGCGTTGCGCTTCATATTAAAATAAACTTAACCGTGTTTATAGTGAAGTTTACAGTCGATTTGTGACAAATAGATATAAGTATCTAGTTGAAAAGAATAATTAAACCCAAAAAAAGTGTAATTTGGAACTACTTTGAGGAAGTTTGCGCGGACACGGCAAGATGTAAGATACGTCTGAAGGTATATTCACGAAAAGGAGGTACGACAACTTTTTTAAAAGGTCATCTAATGAATCTTTACATGCTAATGAATACGTAGAATTCAATAAATTGGTAACTGAAAAGAAGACTACAGTACAGTCTTCGACTTCAACACCGTTTCAAGTGGCCAAAAAACAAATCACCCTGAAAGACACTTTGATGAAGACTCAAAAATGGTGTAATTCTAATCCTAAATCGATAGAAATAGACAGATTGATTTCGAAAATGATTGCTTTACAAGATCTCCCCTTCAGTTTCGTAGAAGGTATTGGATTTTGGTGTTGGACTTCCACCTCCGCCTCCGCCTCCGACTCCGACTTCGGTTCCGGTTCCGACTCCGCCAAACCAAATTTGAAACCTCCGGATCCGACTTCGGTTCCGATAAAACCACCTCCGTTACATCCCTGATTTAAACGAGTACACTCTGTGCAACTCCACACCGTTTAATAACAAAACCTATGTTTCTTAACTTTTGATTGGTTCCATAAAAACAATACTTAGAAAACCATAACCAAAGATAGCTTTTATTTGCTAAGTTGCCAATTTCACAATTAATGTTCTATGTAGAGCCCGTGTTCCCATATTTTCTACGCTGATGTCGATATTCTTCATAACTCTGCATCTATCCACCCCTGTATGCTTTAGCAATCTGCGATGCTGGTCGGTGCCCTCCATGATACGCTGGCAAATGTCCTAAAAGAAATATTTAGGTATTAAATACTCGCTTTTGCCAGCGGCTTCGGGTCGCTCGAGGTCGGAAATTATCCCAGGGAACTTACTACCGGGATAAAAAATACCCTGTGTGTTAATCCAGGTTATAAACTATCTGCGTGCCAAATTTCATCTAAATCCGATCAGTAGTTTTACTACTAGACCGATTTTAAAAATTGTTTCACCATTAGAAAGCTACATTATCTGCGAGTAACATAGTCTTTATAACATCACGCTACAACCAAGAGGAGCGGAGCAGCAATGAAAAATGTTGCAAAAACGGGGAAAATCGCACGGGTAGGCGATTCGACGCGACGGGAAGGGTCGGGGGAACACGAAATTTAACGCGGACGTAGTCGCGGGCAGAAGCTAGTCAAAGATATAAGAATAACAGCCGGGAGCAACGCCGCAATGCTTTCCGAGGCACGGAGGGGTATGTAGGGTATGTAAAGATAGCCCATACACGGACTGATCGATCGACCCGTGCAGGTAGTAAATAGCTCCTAAGTAAATAAAAATGATAAAGTATTAAAAAAAAACAACAGACTCAAAAGAAATACTACAATGTGAAAAATAACTTAAATTTCGGTAGTCGGTGGCAGAAAACTAAAATACAGTTCCACCAGACACCGACTTCCGAAATTCGATTTCATTAAAAAAAAAAATTTTTCGAAATTAATTCACAATTGCAGGAGATACCGGTGAACATAATTAAAAAAAAAAAAAACAAATATATGCAGTGGAATGTAGAACGTCCTCATTTTTTGAAGTCGTTTAAAATTAATAACTTGTAAAAGACGTTGTGTTTATCGACTTCTGTTGGTGACTAAACCCACTCACCTGATGATTTCTGCCGCTGCTGTTTTTTCGCGGCAGCCAACCCGAGGGCAAACACCAGAAACAAGAAATAGAATATCTTTATGTTCATTTTTACGTGTGTTCTGCTTGGAGCACTTCTCAGTAATATCTTAGAGACTGTGTTTTCCTTGCTTATAAATGACTACTTGGTGATTTACAATTATTTAATACGTAGTAGTTAAACTAGCTATCCGCCCCTGCTTCACACGGCGTATTCGACTTGAAAAGATAGAGATATATTTAATAAATTTAAGTTTAATCAAAGCGTTCGTTTTTGTCTCATATGATGTGCTTTGGAGAAAGTTGGGAAGCGCGGGTATACCGGTGAAGGTGCTCAACATGTTTAAATACTGGTATTCTCATCAAACTAATTTTTTTAGGTGGAATAACACACTCTCCGAGGCATATTCGTTGAAAAGCGGGGTGAGGCTGGGAGGTTTGACCTCAAACTATACATAAATGACCTCATCGTCGAACTCAGTAGCAAGCGTGTCGGTTGCTCGATAGATGGAGTCTGCATCAACAATATTAGCTACGCGGACGACATGGTGCTGCTAAGCCCGACGGTGAGGGGTCTCGAAGAGTTGTTAAGAGTTTGTGAGGCCTATGCTGGTGCACATGGCCTTGTTTATAATGTCCAAAAAACGGAATATATGGTCTTTAGGGCCGTTGGTGGCTGCCCCAAGTACTCACATAATTTGGTAACCCTAAATGGCGTGTGCATAAATCGTGTCACAAAATTTAAATACCTGGGGCATTTAATTACTGAAGGTCTTGAAGACGATATAGATATTGAGAGGGAGCGCAGGGCTTTAGCGGTCGGAGGTAACATGCTGGCCCGCAGATTCTCCCGCTGCTCTCAAAAAGTTAAAATAACGCTGTTTAAGGCTTATTGTCAAAGCTTTTATACGGGAAATCTGTGGGTCAGTCATACCAAAAGATCGCTGGATCGCTGCGCATAAAATATAACAACATCTTCAGGATGATGTTGGGGCTGCCTCGCTTCTGTAGTGCATCGGGGATATTTGCGCTATATCGCACTGGTGGCTTTCATGCCGACACCCGCAAAAAAACGGTATCCGTGATCTGCAGAATGCGTGGCAGCTGCAACGGAATTTTGAAGACGGTAGCTGATAGGATCTCTTCGCCGCTATGGAGAACCTTTGTTAAGCGAGTAATTTGAATGATTTAATTGTTAATATTTTTTATGTGTTTTATGTGTTGTAGTATATGGATCTATAAGTCTGAATTAAATGAGTTTTATTTTATTAATTTTTATTTAATGATAAATGATTTTTAGGGTTCCGCACCTCAAAAGGAAAAAGCGGAACCCTTATAGGATCACTTTGTTGTCCGTCCGTCCGTCCGTCCGTCCGTCAAGGCCCTTTTTCTCAGGAACGCGTAGAGGTATCATGCTGAAATTTATATTAAATACTCAAGTCTACTGTCCCTTGGAGCTGTGAAAAAATCAACCTTATAAGCTAACGCAATCAAAAGATATAGCCATTTATGCCGCAAATTTCCGCAAATTTTCGAAACTCGCAAGGGAATCAAAACCTAAAGGGTACTTCCAGTAGAT
This sequence comes from Aporophyla nigra, assembly GCA_947507805.1. Classification (NCBI taxonomy): domain Eukaryota; kingdom Metazoa; phylum Arthropoda; class Insecta; order Lepidoptera; family Noctuidae; genus Aporophyla; species Aporophyla nigra. The sequence continues at coordinate 4,471,687 of OX382320.1, forward strand.
CTAGAATTTTGAAATTTGGTACGAAGCAACGTCTTATAACACAGATAAAGGAAAAATTGCGAAAACCGTAAATTTTTAGTTACATCATATAATAAAAATATTTTTAATAATTTTAAACTTACTATCCCTTTCCTAATGAACGCGTAGAGGTATTAAACACTACAGGTTTGTACGGAACCCTCGGTGCGCGAGTCCGACTCGCACTTGACCGGTTTTTTGTTCTGTAAGTCGGTTCGTACAAACACTTTAACATGTCAATGATATTTTTTTAAACTAGATGAGGTCGGTGTCTTCTATTTGAGTACTCTGAGAAGAAAGGCCAAAACAAACTCAGATGTCACAGTCTCTTTTAAAGTCCAGACATAATCTTGTTCACATCACAATGGTGTTTTGAGGAAAAACCACACAGATTGAGTGGACCTGTCCAGTCAGTGCACGCATTTGTCACTACTAGTGCAGCTCAACTCAGAAATTAAGAAGCTCAACGATTCGACGAACAATACCAAAGAAAGGGCATTTGGATAGACCGTATAAATTACTCCAACTGCCAGATCATGAAAGTCATAAAAAAATACTGACATAGTCTTCACATTCACAATAATTTAAACAATATAATCTTTACAAAATATATATTTATGTCACTCATTATACGTATATGTTGTGTATTTAAAAATCCGGAAACGATCTTGGTCTGATCACTTGATGACCATGTTAATCGGTGTCTGTAAAGGATATTCGATGAAAGTACCACACAGATTTGAGTGGACTGTCCAGTCAGTGCACGCATTTGTCAATACCGAGCAGCTCAACTCGGAACTTAACGAGCTCAACGATTCCACAAACAGTACCAAAGAAAGGACATGTCTACGCAAACCATAATCTGATAAGCATATTTATAATATCCTTATATTTGATTAAGATTTGATAGGTCTAGTAAAAAAACGGTAATATGATATATTTTTTTTAAGTATTTAGTTACAAAGATACTTTTTTTAGCTTAGTCGCAAAATATCTCTTTCGTTTTTACGAAAGAGACATTTTTGTCTACTGGCCGTAGAATGTCTCTTTTTCATAATCTCGCTTTCGCAGATTGTCACTTTCACAGAAAGATAACTCGAACGGTCACTTTGTCACTGTCTCTTTCGCAAAATGTCGCGTTAGTAACTAAGAATGAAAATAAAACCTTATTATATACAATTTTCATCTATACTAATATAAATAAAGCTGAAGAGTTTGTTTGTTTGTTTGATTGAACGCGTTAATCTCAGGAACTACCAGTCCGAATTGAAAAATTATTTTAATGTTGGGTAGCCTATTTATCGAGGAAGGCTATAGGTTATATAACATCACGCTACAACCAGGAGGAGCGCAGCAGTGATGAAAAATGTAAAAACGGGGAAAATCGCACGGGTAGGCAATTCGACGCGACGGGAAGGCTCGGGGAACAAGAAATTTAACACGGACGAAGTCGCGGGCAGAAGCTAGTAATTTATACAAATCTTTCTCTTGAATCACTCTGTCTATTAAATAAAACCGCATTAAATTCCGTTGCGTGGTTTAAAAGATCTAAGCGTACAAACGGTACAAACACAAAATGCGACTTGGTTTCATCGTATCTAAGGATACTACAATTTAGCATAATTTATAAATGTAGGAGTATATATAATAAATCACGTCATCATCAACATCACTATTTAATTTTATTGTTATTATATTTTAATAATCAAGTGGAAACTACTTCTTTATTAATGAATAAATTACTAGCCCAAAAGTATGTTAAAAAAATAAAATTGTATAACTTGTAAACATCACTAAACTTGACTGGCCTGTTAGTCTTGTGGTTAGTGACCCTGACTGCTAGAACTGAGGTCGTGGGTTCAATTCCCACCCAGGACAAATCTTTGTGTGATCAGCACGATCATTTGTTCTGTGTCTAAATGTAATTTATCTATAATATATATGTATAAGTATGTTTATCAGTTGTCTGGTTGCCATAGTACAGGCTCTGCCTAGTTTGGGATCGGATAACGTTGTGTTGGTTGTCCTGAGATATTATATTATAAGAAATTGAAAAAAAAAAACTAAATTTTTAATTAACCTAATTTTTATTCTACGTTCAAACACGACAATAAGAAGGAGTCAATCTGCGATAGAGGCATTGTGAGAAAGCGACCTTTTGAGAAAGAGTCACTCTTCGAAAGCGACATTATGAGATAGAGATATTTTGGTACAGTTCGACATTAATTAAAACTATTAAAGAAAAATACAAATATTTAAAAAACTTTAAGACGTGTGGGAATATAGCGGATGAGTCATCATTTAAGCTTCTTCGTGAAAGGGTAAAGTTATTGAAATCGTAATGTTATGCAAAGTAGGTACTTGGATTTAACTGAGAATTTTATAAAAGTAAATACAAAATATTTTTGGACCTTCGTTAAAAAACGACATAACTCAAATGCAGTTCTGAGCACTTCAAACTATTGTTACGAGCTGGGGTTCGGGATAAATTAATTAAAATCCAATATTACCGAAACACACAAAAATCTGTTTAATTAAATAAACACAAATACCGCAACAACAAGAAACGTCTAAAGGGATCACTTGTCTCGCTTGTACTGTATGAATCGTATTCGATCGCATTCGTAACCGAACTGCCCCTCAGCCCGACAATCTGCTATTTTATAAGCCGAGCAGAACATTCACGAACGAGCCATGGTACGGAGTGAGAGGGCATGGGAAGCCGTCACCTCCTTCTGCGAAGCAGTAATGCTCGCGAAGGAGGAGGCGGGGCGCGTGAGGAAGTGGCAGTCTCTGCGCCCTCACGTCCCTAGCCGCCGCAGGAGGAGCCGCCCCGGGCGTCGGGAGTCGATCGCAGACTCCCGGCCACTGAAGGCTTGGGTAAGGATCAGACCCGTGTCGACGGCGCGTAGTGTTCCACGCGCGCCTCAAAGAGATGTCAGCAGCACTGAAGGGGTCTGCTAGGACCGATGCCTGCCAGGGTCGCGTTGTTCAAACGAGATACCGTAGCCCTGGTATATGGGAAACTGAAGGAACACGGGTGGGTTTTAGTCAGTAAAAGTCTGACACGCCCTCCCGCTCCGCCCAGAGCGAGAACGGTCATTTGATGATTGCCCATCCTAAAAAAAAACCCGTTTGAGTAACAAATATATTTATAAACTTTCATTTTTAGTATTAGTAGGAAGTAGGATTTTAGTAGGAACTAGCTGTGCGGCTTCGCCCGCCGGGCGTTCGGAAATTATAAGTCTGACAACCAGTCTTAACAAGGGGTATCGTATTACCTAGTAACTGGGTTGTGGAGGTCAGAAAGGCAGTCGCTCCATGTAAAATACTGGTACTCAGCTGCATCTGGTTAGACTGGAAGCCGACCCCAACATAGTTGGGAAAAGGCTAGGCAGATGATGATATTTTTATTTATTAATTGAAACAGTTTTTGCGATTCAATAAAAAACATATTTATGGAATAATTTCCTGTTTATGTCATCGATACAAATAAATAAAATTGGCGTGTCTGTTTTTAATATTAAGTGTATATTGATGTATACACGGTACATATACCAAAACAACATTTTTTTACAATTTTTGTCTGTCTGTCTGTTTGTTCCGGCTAATCTCTGAAATGGCTGGACGGATTTTGACGGAACTTTCACTGGCAGATAGCCGATGTAACAAGGAGTACTACTTTTATTTTAGAAAAAATAATAGTTTAAAAAAACTAAAAACACGCTGAATTTTGAGACGTATGTCAGCGTAGTTTGTGACGTATGTCAGCGTAGTTTTCAAAGACAGTTTTTATGAAAAACTTTTTGTTAAATACCACGCGGACGAAGTCGCGGGTAACAGCTATTACCTATAATATAACCTGAATTAACACATCTTACCGCGGTAGTACGTCCTCCTGCGTTAATTTCCGACATCCACGCGGGCGAAGCCGCGGGCAAAAGCTAGTTTATAAATAAAAAGGCAATAGTAATTATTCTTTATAAAATAAATTTAAATAATTCACAAAATATGAAGGGAGTGGATGGCGGTCAGCCTAGGATAGTAAAGCCGGCTTTTGACTAAGGAACATAATGTATGTTACATCTTGAGCTATATATTACTTCCAGCAATTGCTGTTCACACTGTAAGATGTACTTTGACCACAGAATATTGGATGGTGACTATTCAAACTGGGGGCGAAACAGGGAATGAGGCGTGGTGTCCGGGGACGTGAGATATAACATACATCTTTAAATATCGCTCAGTTCGTCGAAAAAATATTTATAGTTTAGGATGTAATATAAATTATAGCATAGCGTGAATGATCTCGTACAAAATGTATGACGAGCGATAAAATATTATATCTCAACATGTAATATATATTACATTATATCTGATAGTCAAAAGCCGGGTTAAAAAAATAAAACACTCATCGATCAAGCGTGAAAAGTTGTGTTTATTTAATATAATTCGTTTCTATGTATATTCTTATTACAAAATTGATCACTTGTCAATGTACAGAGTTCGTTGAAATGACTGAAATCACAAAATGGACAAACATTTACGTTTTCTATCTCTTCTGACTTTGATGCGTCAACCACACTTCACAATAATCCCTCCTCTTATCCTTGCTTTGGTGGTGGTGCTGTAAATTTGCCATCTACTATTGATGGTGGTAAGGAACCAGGACCAGAGAAGGAAGGACGCCCGGCTGATCCTAGAAACAAAAAAAATAAATGACCACAAATTTGGCAACTTTCTTCAATGTGTATCCCACACCGAAAGAAGTCAGTGTGACACAGTGTTGACTTTCATCGATTGATTTTTCAATCGGTTACTTAATTTCATTTATTTTAATCGGATTAAACTTAATCTTCAACATCATCATTGCTGCCAAAACATGTCCACTGCTGGATTTAGGCATTCCCAATTAGGCTGGGTTTGCCAGAATCGCCACGCTTGGCAGGTGGGTTGGCGATCGCAGTATGGTGGTAAAATCGAAAGTGGACGCGCCCATTCTCTAGTAAGTCCCTTAGTCTCCTCTTACGACACCCACGGGTAGAAATGGAATGTTTGTGTTCTTTACGCACTTAATCATTAATCAGATTAATTTTTTGCCAACACTGTTGTGACATTTCTAGTAACGTGTTTTTTATTACTGTCTTGCATCTGACCCACTTCAGGATTTGTCCAAGTATAGGATTCCCTTCACTACTTTGATCTTTTGTGGATTTTTAGGGTTCCGTACCCAAAGGGTAAAACGGGACCCTATTACTACGACTCCGCTGTCCATCCGCCCGTGCGTCTGCTCTCAGCGTGGTGACACGCTGTATCTCAAGAATCGTGATAGGTAGACAATTGAAATTTTCACAGATGATTAATAAAATAAATATTTAAGGGGGCTCCCGTACAACAAACGTGATTTTTTTTTGCCGTTTTTATTGCACGAGTCCGACTCGCACCTGGCCGGATTTTTTAAATGTAGTGGTGAGCCAGTTCTCGAAATTCGACCGTAATTCATTTAAAACTTGAATGTATTTCTGATGCATTATTATATAAAAATATTAGATTTCTGCAATCGGCCATATACATTCTGTTTAACTGTGCCAAAGGGACACGTTAAATATTGAGAATGTGCCCCCAGAGCCAAATGTAATAAATATGATATTGTTAAGTACGCTGCTCATTTGCATTACTATTTATGTCGTTTTCGACTGCCTAGCTCTTACTATCACTGAGTAACCTTGACAAATGTCCTGATAACAGACAAATTTTTTAAACTTTTCGTTCTCTAAAACTTATAGAGCTAAGAATGTGATTCCAACGCCAAACTATAAACAACATTATGACAAATATTACATATATCGATCGAACGTATATCTTACTTATTTTCTTAAAAATATTTTTATTTTATAACTGAAATAATAATTTTTTGGCTATTAGTAGTAATTTCTAAAAGAGTGACCACATTAAAAAAAACCTCAGAAATAGCACTTAGTGTGTTGATTTTAGTGATACAAGTTTCATCGAAATCGGATACCTACATCATAAAAAAAAAATATTTTGCTCAGGTCCCTATTTGTGAAACTACACATAAATTTTTAAATGATATGTTTAATAATATAATAAGAAAAAGTTATTCTCCATCCACTCTGCTAACCCCGTAAGAGTTTGGCTTGCAGTAAAGTACGCAAATCGAATTCAAAGTATGCAGATCCAAGTGTATTTTTATTCAAGACACTTATTACATACTGTCCCTGTATACCTCCCGACACACTTCTTGAATGCCGATTGGATATACCCTTCTCGCTCTTCCGCATTGGCGAAAGAATACACAAGGGCAAGAAGGGTATATCAATCGGTATTCAAGATATTTGCCGGGACCTATACAGTGTTACGTAAACGTAAAACGTAAGTATAGGAACGATAGATTTTTCATTCACTTATAACTATCTACAAAACATGTAAAATCTGTTTACGGATATTTTGCACTGTACACACTTAAAACGAATAGTTAAAACATCAGCTATGTAGAAAAATATTCAACGCAATGCTCGTAGCATTAATAAGCTATTCACAAGCTTGTTTGAAGTCGCTATGCGGTAACATTTGAATCGATTAACATTGCGAATCTTCCACAAACGTATTTAAATACCACACATGAAATGTGTATAGTGCAAAATATCCGTAAACTGATTTTACATGTTTTGTAGAGAGTTATAAGTGAACGAAAAATCAATCATACCTGTACTTACGTTTTTTTTACGTTAACGTAACACTGTATGGTCCCGGCAAACATCTTGAACACTGATTGATTTACCCTTCTCGCTCTTGTGTGTTCTCCCGCCAATGCGAGAGAGCGAAAAGGGTATATCAATAGGTGTGCAAGAAGTGTGCCGCGAGGTATACAGGCTCAGTCTGTACAAAGTGTCTTGAAAAAAATACACTTGGATCTGCATACTTTGAATTCGATTTGCGTACTTACTTGCACGCCAAACTCTTACGGGGTTAGCAGAGTGGATGGAAACTAACTTTTTATTATTATATTATTAAACTTATCATTTAAAATTGTATGTGTAGTGTTACAAATAGGGACACGAGCAACATTTTTTTTTTTTTAATATTTTGCTGGTAACCGATTACGATGAAACTTGTAACAGTAAAATCAACACCCTACGTGCTATTTCTGAGATTTTTTTGAAAGTGGTCATATTTTAGAACTTACTAATAATAGCGAAAAGATTTTTTTTTTCATTTAAAAAAATATTTATTTTTATGAAAATTAATAAGATCGATATACGTAATATTTGTCATAATGTTGTCTACAGTATTTTTTTTTTTGGATGGGAAATCATCAAATGACTTCTCCCGCTCTGGGCGGAGCGGGAGGGCGTGTCAGACTTATACTGACTAAAACCCACCCGTGTTCGTTCAGTTGCCCATGTGCCAGGGTCACGGTATCTCTTTCGAACAATCACGCGACCCCGGCAGGGTCTACAGTTTGGCTTTGGAATCACATTCCTAGCTCTATTAGTTTTAGAGAAAGAAAAGTTTGAAAAAATGTGTTATTAGGACATTTTTCAAGGTTACTCAATGACAGTAAGAGCTAGGCAGTCAAAAACTACATAAATAGTAATGCGAATGAGCAGCGTACTTAGAGAGAAATATTAAAAATGTTGTAAATAAAATTACCAGTATTGGTTGGTACTCCATACTGTGGCACGTAGTACGGTGGCCTTTGCGCAGCGACAAATGCAAAGATTAAAAACGATATAAGTAACAATATCTTCATGTTTCTGACTGCACGCGTGTATTCCACAACTCGTTTGCCTCAGCAATATCTTGAAGACTGAATTTATCTTGAATTTATAGGGCTGCTCATCATGTGATACAGGATGATTTAAGAAAACCTTAGTTGAAATTATTGTTTTTGTGGCGTAATTATAATAACTAGGAGTCGCCCATCATTTCAGCCGAAAGACGTCCACTGCTGGACATAGGCCTCTCCAAATTTGGGGGGGTTTACCATCATCGCCACGCTTGGCAGGCGCGTTGGCGATCGTAGTATGGTGGTAGAATACATAGAGAACGCTGCTGCCATTTTCGAGAAAATCCCTTAGTCTCCTCTTACGAAACCCACGGAAAGAATTGGGATGGTGCTATTCTTTACGTCCGGCACCCACATGGAACAGAAGAAGTCTTCCTCTGGGTTGAAATTCGGTCATAATTCATTGAAAACTTAAAGTATTTCTAATGCATTATCATCTAGCAATAATCGCACCTCGGATTAACCTCATTGGTTACGATATTGCCTCTGCGCAAAGTTCTGTCGGGGTCACGTGATTGTTCGAAAGAGATACCGTGACCTTGGCACATGGGCAACTGAAGGAACACGGGTGGGTTTTAGTCAGTAAAAGTCTGACACGCCCTCCCGCTCCGCCTAGAGCGGGAGAAGTCATTTGATGATTTCCCATCCAAAAAAAAAAAAAAAAAAATGCATTATCATAAAAATAATATGGTATTCGCTGTGCCCAAGGAAGCACAGCGAACACCATATTTTTTTGCCAGACGTAAAGAATAGTATTTCTTTCCATGGGTGTGTAAAAGGCGACTAAGGGACTTACTAGAGAATGGGCAGCAGCGTTCTCTATGCATTTTACCGCCATACTGCGATCTCCAACCCGCCTGCAAAGCGTGGCGATTACGGCAACACCCCCAAATTTGCGGAGCTCTTTGTCCAGCTGAGGACGTCTTACGGCTTAAATGATGATGATGGTGAATTTAAATGAAAAATATGTTACTTGTTATCAACCTGTATTTATAAAATAAAGTAAAAATAGTCAAGTACTCGTAGTTTTTTCATCGATGGTGGACTATTCCTGTCTCCTAGGGCAGTAGTCTATAAATATAAGACCTTTAATGAAAGAATGCAAATAAAAGTATGAATAATGTGCTTCACGTTCGTTTTAACCCCGTACACGCCTACAGGATGGCCGCAAACTTGATGTTAAGAACCAGTTTTGGTGGCCGCAGGTTCGTACCCAGACAGGCGCTTTACTCTGTATAAATAACTAGCTTCTGCCCGCGACTTCGTCCGCGTTAAATTTCTCGTTCCCACGACCCTTCCCGTCGCGTCGAATCGCCTACCCGTGCGATTCCCGTTTTTGCAATAACTTTCATTACTGCTCCGCTCCTCTTGGTTGTAGCGTGATGTTTTATAACCTATAGCCTTCCTCGATAAATAGGCTACCTAACACAAAAAGATTTTTTCAATTGGGACCAGTAGTTCGTGAGATTAGCGCGTTCAATCAATCAAACAAACAAACACACAAACAGACTCTTCAGCTTTATAATATTAGTATAGATTTCATCACCACCCCAAAACGGGGAAGCAAAACATCGTGAGGAAACCGAACCGAACCGTTTCTTAGAACCAAAAATTCGAAGACATGTGATATCTAGTAATCCGCACTGGGCCCGCGTGTTGGATTACTACCCAATTACTCTCACCGAGCGTGGTACGGTCGCGAATTATATTTTGTTCAACATACAGTCTTCCATTTAGTGTCGGACCTAAATAATTGCATCAACCCATTTCTCCCCGTGTGTATCATAAAATGCGACTAAGGGACTTACTAGAGAATGGGCAGCAGCGTTCTCTGTGCATTTTACTACCTTACTGCGATCGCCAACTCGCCTGCCAAGCGTTGTGTTTATGGCATATCTCCCTGCTCCCCAAATTGGGGGACTCTTACAACACCCACGGGATGAAATTGGATGGCGTTATTCTTTATGTCCGGCACCGCATGGACAAATTCATCATCATCATTTCAGCCGTAAGACGTCCACTGCTGGACTTACGCCTCCCCCAATTTGGGGGGCTTTGCCATAATCGCCACGCTTGGCAGGCGGGTTGGCGATCGCAGTATGGTGGTAAAATGCATAGAGAACGCTGCTGCTCATTCTCTAGTAAGTCCCTTAGTCGCCTTTTACGACACCCACGGAAAGAAATGGGGTGGTGTTATTCTTTACGTCCGGCACCACACGGTACTGGGACAAATTAAGTTTCTTTAAATGATAAATTTTTCTCTTTTTATTTGTTTTAATGTTTATTTTCACTACATATGAATTACCTTTCTTCTCTTTCATAGGATGTAAATTACGAAATACATGTACTTTGAACTTCTGCAATATACCATAAGATTACCTACGGGGAGCTTGGAGATCCGTACCACAGGGTTTCCCTAGTAGACTTCAGTCTCTCGCAAAGGAGCTTTTGTTATGTTTACTGATGATGACTAGTCGTAAAATGTTAATTCTAAGCCAACCTTTGTGGAGAGAGAAATAAATTTATATATTGTATTGTATTAAGTTCTTATTTATTTATCAGGAGTTTTTTTTTTGGTTGGGATATAATCAAATGACGTCTCTCGGAAGGGCGTGTCAGACTTTTACTGACTAAAACACACCCGTGTCCCTTCAGTTGCCTGTTTTAGGAACACGGTAAATCGAAACCGAACAAATCTGCAACTCTGGCAGGATTTACCAGAAGCTAATATTTGAACTTGTGGCGGAGCTTGGGGGAGGCCTATCTCCAGCAGTGGACGTCTTTCGGCTGTAATGATGAATAAGATTTGTAGTGATTTTGAATATTAATTATCAAATTGAAATTATCTAATTAGTCTCAAATGATTCTGTATCTGTGTAGTGAGGTTTAAAAGTATCTCAATACTCAATACTTTTATTGCATTCCACATGTATTCTTAGGTGGTAAACTTATGTTGAACCAGCGCTGGGACTCTGTCTCGCATAGGGTCACAGCATAATGCTGAGTGATGGCCGTTTTGCGTGGATGGGACGCATGTTTTCCCACACCTTATTTTTATGTTTGTATACCTCTGATCTTTCTGTGCGTCATGTTTGCCGCAAATAAACGTATTTTCTTTCTTTCTTTTTATCGAAAAAGTACTAGTTTTTATACAGAATGGAAATATGATGTTGGTTTTCTAAGTTAGTACTCTCCGAGCTTTGAATTTAAAAGGTTATCTTCAAGAAGTCTACATTTTATTACGTTGAATATGTATGTAATGTAGTGGCGGTGGGTAGGGCAGAAATTGCTCTTCGAACAGAATCGCGGAGAGATTCTGGAGTGATAAATGATTTTGTTTCTGTAAGTAGTTATTTATAAAAACTTTTACACGTCAATTATCATTTTTAAAACTAGATGACGTCGTCGTTTCCTATCTGACTACTCTGAGAAGAAAGACCGAAACAAACTCAGAGGTCACAGTCTCTTTTATAGTCCAGACATTATTTTGGTCACATCATGTGAAGACCATGTAGATGTGAAATTTTGTTTAGAGGTAAGAACCACACAGATTGAGTGGACCTGTCCAGTCAGTGCACGCATTTGTCACTGGAACCGCGTACCAGAAGATGTAGAGTTGAAAGACCTCCCTCAAGGTTGACCGATGACCGCAACTTTGAAGGCCGAAAGAATCCGCTGGATGCCGGAAGCAAAGAGCCGGTTCAACCGGCGGAGCTTGGGAGAGGCCTATGTGCCGTGGTTGAAATGTTTATGATGATGATGAATCATCTTATTACAGAGACTGCATTAATTATGCATTAAAATTTTAGGTTTATTACCTTGCAATAAGATTTTCACTGTCTCAATCGGCGGTACGTTTGGCAAAATACCACCTGCTCCTCAGCTCGCAGGCCGCCTAGCCCCTCCGCGCCTACGTGAGTTTTAATTAGGGGTAGGGTAGACAAGACTACGTGGAGTCGGGTTTTCAGTGATTCGTTTCTGTCAGTTATTTGTATAGCACGATATAATGACTTTTTAAGATGATATTTTAATTTTATTTTAGGGTTATAATTGCTATTTTATAGAAATGGCAGTATGCCTTATAAAATTAAACTAAATTAAATTCTGACATCTTCATAGTATCTATGCCAAGTGAAATTATTCCAAATATTCGTCGTTCTGAAAAGACGATATGCCAAATAAAATTCTGTCATCTTAAAAGTATGCCATTGTAAATTTGGACATTTAAACATTCGGCCAAACAATAATTATATTAATTAATTCTTATGCCTTATAAATATTCGATTAATTAAAGAAGATTATGCCAAATAAATTTCGGAGCATCAAGATTCTGCCGGATAGAGGGAATTAATTTTTAGGGTTCCGTACCCAAAGGGTAAAACGGGACCCTATTACTAAGACTCCGCTGTCCGTCCGTCCATGTGTAACCAGGCTGTATCTCATGAACCGTGATAGTTAGAGAGTGTGAAATTTTCACGGATGATGTATTTCTGTTGCCGCTATAATTACAAATACTAAAGATCAGAATAAAATAAATATTTAAGGGGGCTCCCACACAACAAACGCGATTTTTTTGCTCGTTTTGGCCCGATATTGATAACGGCAACAGATAAACGCTTGTAATATTCACAGAATATTTAGTTATATATTTCATTTAAAAATAGATAATTAAAATTAAAATAAAACAAATGTTTAATATTGGGTCCCAGCGGAACCCATCGTGCGTGAGTCCGACTCGCACTTGTTTAATTAAAACCATTTGAGCTCATGTCACTTCAACACGCGTAGCATAACCACCATAGAAAGAACTTTGTCTATTCTTTGTAGAATAGAGATAGAACTGTGATGCTACGCCAGCATAAAACGGTACAAATCTTTCTACAATCTTTAATTCTGTCTTTAATCTTTCTACAATCTGTAATTTTGTGTATTCTTCCGTCGGCAAAACCCCTTTCTACGGTGATCATGCAACGCATGCAAGACGCGGTTTAAAGATAAGCAAGATGGTGTGCTAGTGCAACTGTTTATTTAAAGTAATTTTCACAATAACATAACATCAAACCGTGTTTATCTAAAGGGTTGGGCAGAGGTATAACTATAGTACACCCACACATTTTTCAATCTATACTAATATTATAAAGCTGAAGAGTTTGTTTGTTTGGTTGAACGCGCTAATCTCAGGAACTACTGGTCCCAATTGAAAAATTCTTTTTGTGTTGGGTAGCCTATTTATTGAAGAAGGCTGTATGCTATATAACACCACGCTACTGTCAAAAGGAGCGGCGCAGCAACGAAAAATTGAAGAAAACTGGCAGGCAATTCGATGCGACGGAAAGGGTCAGGGGAGCAAAAATTTGACGCGGACGAAGTCGCGAGCAGAGTCTAGTAAAAGATAAATTAATTTATTCAAAATCACTTTATTTGTTATCAGTGTTTCTTTATTCCAATTATAAACATGTAATTTGCATGATTGAGTAACAAACATATTTACGAACCTTTCTTTCTATCTCTCTTTCTTTCTCTCTTCTTTCTTTCTTTTTTTTTGTAATATGTTGTGTTGGCAACACTTGTTTGTGTTCCGGTAGTCTTAAGGTGTTTAATTCTATGATGTCTGTCTTCCGGTTATAGAACTGTCAAAAACTGTGGTTGCTATCAATTGTAGTTCATTAAAACATTTCGTAATAAATCAGTCTTTACTTACTTAATCACAACAGGTTATGGGCCCAGATCATAATCCTGTATGACTGATAAGTTAAAAATAAATAAAGAAGGAAATATCGACATTCAGTTGCCGCGAAAAATAGTGAGGTTAGGTCGCCGGTACATACATCACGGGGGCGCGGAGCAAAGTCGAGAAAGAAACGTGTTAAGGAGGTTGAACACGGCAGGAAAGCGAAATGGAAGGAAACAACAGCGTGATGAAGCTGGAAGGAGCCGGGAATTGGAATATTTGGAAGTTCCAAACGATGGTTTTGTTGCGTGGTCAAGGCAACTTGAGCATTGTTGAAGGGAAGGAGGTCAAACCTGAAAACGCAGATGAACGAGCTAAATGGGAATGCAGGGATGCCAAGGCGCAAACGCTGATTGTCACCAGAATGACAGAGAATGTGATGTTACACTTAATTTCATGCGAAACTTCGTCAGAAATGTGGAGAAAACTTCTATGCGTCTATGAACAAAAATCTGAGACTAGCATTCACATCGTGCAGCAGCGTTTCTTTCAGTACAAGTATGATAAGGGTACTGAAATGTCGTTGTTTCTATCGAAGATTCAAGAAATACAGAATCAGCTCAAACAGATGGGCGAAGAAGTCTCCAATAAATTAGTCATTACAAAGGTTTTGATGACGCTGCCCGATGAATATAAACACTTTGTGTCGGCATGGGAGTCGGCACCGGATGATAAACAAACCTTTGATAACTTAGTCGCCCGACTATTAGTGGAGGAAGAAAGGTTGAAGGAGAAAGGAGAAGTATCTCAGCAGGAGTCTAATTCGTCGGCGTTTCTTGTAAAGAAGCAAAGAACTGTAAAGTGTTTTAAGTGTCAGAAACTTGGACATTATAAAAGCGAGTGCAAAAATGATGACAATAACGTCAATAACAAGTGTTTTTACTGCGGTAAAGTAGGGCATTTTAAGGCGCAGTGTCGTTTTAAGAAAAACAGAGAAAGTAAGGACTCTAAAAATAAAAATGCTTTCATGGTGTCAAATACAGCATACGGTCAGTTCGAACAATCTATGTGGCTAGTGGACTCAGGTGCCAGTCAACATATGTGCTGTGATCGGTCATTGTTTACATCCTTTGTAAAAGTATCGCAAGAGTCGGTTATAGTAGGTAATGGTGAATCGATTTGTGTGGAAGGTTGTGGACAGATGGCGGTAAAAGTGTCAAATGGGAGTGAATGGTATGACACAACCATAGACAATGTTTTGTTCGTTCCGGACTTGAAAACGAATCTTTTCTCAGTGAACGCTGTCACTGACAAAGGTTATGTCATGTTGACAGATAACGATTCATGTAAGTTTTATAAAAGCAATAAAGTTTGTGCGATAGCAAAACGAAGTGGAAACTCCTACTATTTGGACTTTCGTTACAAATGCGAGGCAGCTAGAGTCGCGAAAGTGGTGAACAATGAACTGACAGTGTGGCATCAAAAGCTAGCACATCAAAACTTCGACTATGTACGTAAAATCTTAGCGTGCAATAACATTACTGTTAAACAATCTTCTGTGCCTAAATGCGAAAGTTGTTTGGAGGGTAAAATACATCGCCTGCCGTTCAATAGCAGTGCGAGTGTGAGCAGCAAGACTTGTGACCTGATACATGCAGACACATGCGGTCCAATGGAGGTACCGTCAGTGGGAGGGTCAAGGTACTTCGTTGTCTTCAAGGATGACTACTCCAACTACAGGTGTGTTTATTTCACTAAACGTAAACACGAAATTAAGAATTGCATTGAAGATTACCTGAACAAGGCTGAAAATGTAACTGGAAATAAAATAAAGTGTTTTAGAAGCGACAACGGGCTAGAGTTTGTTAACAAAGAGGTGAAGAATATGTTCTCGAAGCGTGGAATTACTCACCAAACTACTGTTCCTTATACCCCAGAGCAGAATGGAAAGGCTGAAAGGGAGAATAGAACACTAGTGGAAGCAGCTCGAACAATGCTACATGCGAAGAACTTGCCTAAGAAGTTGTGGGCTGAAGCCGTCCACACTTCAGCGTATACCTTTAATAGAACTGGAAAGAGTAAGGATAAGGACATGACACCATATGAGGCATGGACAAAGAAGACGTTTGACATCCACGAGCTCAAGGTGTTTGGGACACCTGTCTATTCACATATTCCTAAGGAGAAAAGGAGAAAATTTGACAGAAAAGGAGAAAAGGGATTGATGGTTGGGTATGGGGAAGATGTGAAAGGTTTTAGAATTTACTTTTCGCAGAAGAACACAGTTGAAACTAGGAGAGATATAGTGTTCATCGAAGATGAAAACGGAGGAACAGAAAATATAGTTTCACTGGAACTGGAGAGTGAAGACCTAAACTGTGCGGGAGAAACAAAGATAGTGGAGGAACCTCAAGAAGAATCTCAAAGAACCGTAGTTGACAGCGGTGAAAGTGGAGCCGAGAGTTTCAACGACAATGATAGCGAATATGAACCATGTAATGACGAAGAGGAGAGTACATTGGATTCAGATGGAGAGGGTGTGGCTGAACGAAACCAATGTGAGAAGCGTATACGAAAACAAACATCGTTTTACCGATGTCATAATGTGTATACTGCTGAAAACGAGCCACTCACCTACAAGGAGGCTATGCAGAGAAAGGATGCAAGCAAGTGGCGTGAAGCTATAAATAGGGAACTAGAAACTCTAAAAGAAAATAATACATGGGACTATTGTGAGGTGTCTGTAAATGAAAAGGTTATTAGTAGTAAATGGGTGTTTAAAATAAAGAGAATGAATAATATTACACAGTATAAGGCTAGATTGGTTGCTAGAGGGTTTGAACAAGATGATGTTGTAGATTTAAATGAGATTTATGCTCCTGTAGCTAAGTTGTCAACATTTAGAATATTTATGGCTGTAGCAACAAAATTGAATTTACCAGTGTATCAAATGGATGTAACTGGGGCTTTTCTGTATGGGGAAATTACTGAAAATGTGTACATTAGTTTACCTGAAGGAGCATATTCAGGGAAAAGTAATATTGTCAAATTAAATAAATCACTCTATGGTTTAAAGCATTCACCTAAGTCATGGAATAATAAATTTAATTCTGTTATGTTGAGAGAAGGATTTTCAAGATCAAGTAGTGATTCATGTCTGTATTCAAAGTGTAATGATAAAGATAAAATGTATGTATTGCTGTATGTTGATGATCTCTTAATGTTTGGCACAAAGAATAGTGGAATTGTTCAATTTAAAAGTGTATTGAATAAAGAATTTAGAATGAAGGACCTAGGGTTGGTCACAGAGTTTTTGGGTATACATGTCAAACAAAATTTAGAAACAGGTGTTACTGAGCTTTGTCAACGAAAGTATTTAGAGAATGTTCTTATAAAATTTAATATGAAAAACTGTAAGGAAATGTCTTCCCCTATGGATCAGAATTTTAATGTAAAAATTTTGTTACAGGATGATAAAAGCAAAGATAAAAATGTAGAAAAATTATGTAGACAGATAATAGGGTCTCTTATGTATGCTGTATCTGGTACTCGACCAGATCTATGTTTTCCTGTAAACATGTTGAGTAGATATCAGAAAAATGCTAGCAATGTATTATTAGTAGCTTTAAAAAGGGTGTTAAGATATGTGAAATATTCATTAGATTATAAATTAATATATAAGTGTGATGATTCAATGCTGCAAGGTTATTGTGATGCAGATTAGGGGGGAAATGTTAAAGATAGAAAGTCTACTTCAGGTTATTTGTTCAAGTATTGTAATTGCTTAGTATCATGGTGTTCGAAAAAGCAACTTTCAGTTAGCCTATCATCGACAGAATCTGAGTACATAGCATTAAGTATGGCAGCTAGTGAATCATGCTGGATTTTAAATTTGCTGAATGACTTTAATGTCAGAAATGTAATTCCTATTATATTCTGTGATAATCAGTCTGCCATATCTGTAGCAAGTACTGATAATATTAAGCGATTGAAGCATGTCGATATAAGGTATCATTTTGTCAAAAATTTAGTCAGGGAGAATAAGTTGATGTTAAAGTATGTAAAAACTAATGAACAACCTGCTGATATTCTTACAAAAGCTCTAAATAGCGAACTGATTAAAAGATGTTTGAAGGAATGTTGTATAATAGTCATAAGTTAGTAACCATTGGGTGTACTGTAGTTATTTTTTATTTATTTTTTGGGCATTGTAGGTTCAGTATATTTTTATATCGAGTGTATAGTGTTAAGTAGAGTAGAGTTTTTTTTTTTGTTATTGCTGTTTTTTGAGACATATTACCTTGAGGGGGGGTGTTAGAATTGCAATGTAATATGTTGTGTTGGCAACACTTGTTTGTGTTCCGGTAGTCTTAAGGTGTTTAATTCTATGATGTCTGTCTTCCGGTTATAGAACTGTCAAAAACTGTGGTTGCTATCAATTGTAGTTCATTAAAACATTTCGTAATAAATCAGTCTTTACTTACTTAATCACAACATATTAATTATCTTAATCGAAATAATCCCACGGGTACGTGTTACCGAGATGACGAAGTAACCTATGTTACTCCTTATAATATGAGCTATCTGCCAGTGAAAGTCCCGTCGACATGGGTTTAGCTATTTCGGAGATAAGCTGCAACAAACAGACTAACAAACAAAAATTTTGATAATTGACTTTTAGTTTAACACTTTCATGCCCTGAAAGGGTCTGCTAGGTCCGATGCCTGCCAGGGTCGCGATATTTGTTCGGAAGAGATACCGTGACCCTGGTAATTGTAGGAACACGGGTGGGTTTTAGTCAGTAAAAGTCTGACACGCCCTTCCGCTCCACCCTAGAGCGGGAGACGACATTTGATGATTTGCCACCCATAAAAAAAAAACCTGTGTTACTCTTTATAATATGATCTATCTGCCAGTGAAAGTCCCGTCAACATCGGTTCAGCCGTTTCGGAGATAAGCCGGAACAAACAGACTAACAAACAGAAATTTAGATCATTGATTTTTGGTAACACTTTCATACGTATTTATGTAAAATACTGTTATTGTGACGATACAAAAGGTATAACATATAGTACCCCCACATTTCGCCTGTTATGTTTGTAATAGGGGGCGAGCCTATTGCCATCAACCGGGTACAAAATCCAGACAAACAAACAAACACAAATAGGGACTTCAATTTAATTTATTTGTATAGATTTGGAGAATAAGACTAGTCTTTTAGTGCAGGAATATCAGACGTTCTCCGGCTTTTCAGTCACCTTATCGACGCCTGGACCATGTTTGTATATCTTATTCACCTCAGACGCAGGCAGGAACTCGGAGAAGAGATCAGGAGGAAATGTTACTGAAAAAAAAAAGAAAAAAATTAAACAACTGGCCATCTTGCATCATCTAGTAAAAAATAATTGGGGACATAGTAGACTCCGTAGTAGACCAAATTGCTAGACATTGCAATGGCAATGTCTTTCAATTTGGTGGAGTCAGTAAAACCGGTACAATTGTAAGGGATTTACGCAATTACACAGATCGGCTGTGAAATATCAAAGCCCAGTATCTGCATAAAACTAAATTTTACAGGAGAGCCGAAAAACGAGTTCTGATTTCTCTAGATCGGTTCGGTCGGGTTGGTTTCCGACTTTGTGTAACATCGTATTTGACTGATTTCTGGGAGTTTTGCTAGCTTAGTATGTGGAGCATGGACTCTAAACAACCGTTTAAAAAAAAATCAGATTGAACAGCCCAGATGCTAAGGATCAATAAAAGATATGGAATAATACAAAATTTTAATAATATTTACCATTCCAAGATGGGGGTACATTCGGTGGTACACGTGCTGGTTCATTCTCTGGTCGCGTATCTTGCGAAGCGACGAACGCGAAGACGAAGAGCGAGAAAAATAATAATTTCTTCATGTTTTTCACTTGAACGCGAGTTCCAATTGGAGTCTAGTGGAGCAATGCCCTGGTCTGCACGTAACTTGACTATAAATAGCGGACAAGTTTCCTATACAGGGTGACTGGGAATTCCAGCTGTTCCTTGAAATTGTACTAATATTATAAACTAGATTCTGCCCGCGACTTCGTCCGCGTCAAATTTTTGCTCCCCTGACCCTACCCGTCGCATCAAATTGCCTGCAAGTCTTCGTTGCTGCTCTGCTCCTTTTGACCTTAGCGTGATGTTATATAGCCTATAGCCTTCCTCAATAAATAAGCTACCTAACATAAAAATATTTTTTCAATTCGGACCAGCAGTTCGTGAGATTACCGCGTGCAACCAACCAAACAAACAAACAAAATCTTCAGCTTTATAATATTAGTATAGACTAGTTTTTGCCCGCGTCTTCGTTCACGTTTTTCTTGTTTCCCCGACCCACCCCGCCGCATCGAATCGCCTTCCGTGCGAGGTCGTCGTTTTCGTAATTTTTTTTTTTTTTTTGCTCGGCTCCTAATGGCTTTTTTATTTTATTTTTGATGACAATTTGGTGATTTAATTTAAAAATTTTATATTAATTTTTATTGTTAATTTTTTATTGTTAATTTTGATTTCATTTCTAAATTTGTATGTGTATTGTTTTATAATTGTATGCCTAATGAGCCCATTGTTACTTGATTATGAATAAAAAATAATAATAATAATAATTTAACGTGATGTTATGTAGTCTATAGCCTTCGTCTATAAATGGGCTATCTAACACTAAACTTAGCTCCTGAAATGAGTAAGTTCAACAAAACAAACTATTCAGCTTTATAATATTAAGTATAGATTTAAAAGTTAGTGAGGATGTATTGATGTTTGTTTCTCTTCCACACAAAAACTACTGAACGGATTTGGATGACATTTGGCACACACATTAATCTAGAATAACACATACGGTACTTTTTATCCCGGTAATACGTTCCCGTGGTATAATTTCCGACCTCCACGCGGGAGTAGCCACTAGCAAAAGCTAGTAAGTTAGGCTGTATACGGAAAGAAAGCTGGAAACTTATAAGCGCTTACCGGCGCTTGACAGCGCTGGTAACCCGCGCAGGAAAATATATGAACGCGCCGATAAGCACTGACCGGTGCCGACAAGTTCCGACAAGCTTCAACACGCGCTGGTCACCGCTGGGCGCTGCCATTTAACATTAATAAACAAAATCGTCCGATGAGTCCGACATTTTGCTTGGTCTGCTTCAACCTGCTTCCTTTGTGTAGACCGGACTAGCGCTGTCAAGCGCCGGTAAGCGCTTATAAGTTTCCAGCTTTCTTTCTGTATACAGCTTTATACAGGGTACAAAACAGGTTCGTTTTTGTGCAATAAATATAGATTCTGGAGGAGCTTGTCCTTGTCCTTGTTGTACGCTTGCTCCAGTTGGTCCGTAGATGGGTGATCTTCTTTACATAACAAGACCCTCGTAAAGCAAGTTACGGCGTTGGTCCCGGATGTCATGCGTTGATCTTTGCCAGTGGTTACGGGTCGTCAGAAACCCGAAAGTCTGAGAACCAGTCTTACCAAGGCGTATCGTATTACCGAGTAACTGGATTGTAGAGGTCATATAGGTGGTCGCTCGATTTAAAATACTGGTATTCACCTGCATTCGGTTAGACTGGAAGCCGACCTTAATATAGCTGGGAAAAGGCTCGGCAGATGATGAAATAAAACTCCTTTAACTTGGTAAAAAAGCACTCTCTTAATGATAAATGGTCACATTTAATAAATAATATTTATATCGGTAAATTGGTTCAAAAACACGTCAAAATTTATTATGTTATAAACTAAATGTGGTGTAGTTCCGTGTGGTGCCCAACGCAAAGAATAGCACCATCCCGTTTCTTCCCGTGGGTGTCGTAAGAGGCGACTAAGGCACTTACTAGAAAACGGGCAGCAGCGTTATCTATGCATTTTATCACCATAAGTACTGCAATCGCTCACCCGCCTGCCATGCGAGGCGATTATGGCAGACCCGCCCAAATGGGGGGAGGCCTATGCCCAGCAGTGGACGTTTTTGGGCTGAAATGATGATGATGATGATAAAATAAACGAGTTCGGTGTCTCGTAAGTGACTGTTCTGAGAAGAACGACTGGTAAAACCATAGGTCACATACAGTCTCTTTTAAAGTCCATTGCTTAGAAAATATCATTGGTTGCTTGGGTATTATGATCCTTATTGACAGTTGGTCCTATAGAGACATCACGTGCATTGCAATTTTCTATGAAACCGCAATTTTCTTGAAAACGTACTAAAACTTTCTACAATAGCTGCTAGGGGGCTAGGATCATGTGCTGAGTTCTTGGTGTCTGTATGCGCGTCAAAGTTCCTGGCTATCTCTATAACATGGATCTATTGATCTATGTTGGTCATCATCTTATACTGTATTTTAATTTAACTACTTGTCATTTTAAATTCAATCTAAACTTTGTAAATTTTAATTTTGTTAGGATCATATATTTACATTTTAATTTTTATTATTGATTATACAAGTGCTGTGCACACCTATAAGTGACAAATTCACCGCAAAGCTTTTGATATAGAATATATTTAATGTAATGATTTAGTGAATAAGTCGTTGGTGTGTCAATATATAAATAAATAAATCATCATCATCTGCCTAGCCTTTTCCCAACTGTGTTGGGGTCGGCTAACAGTCCAACCGGATGCAGCTCAGTATCTGACCTTCACAACCCAGGTATTGGGTAATACGATACCCCTTGATAACACTGGTTGCCAGACTTTCGGGCTTCTGACGACCCGTAACGTCGGTCTAAGATCTAAGAAAGACAGCCGGGACCAACGGCTTAACGTACTTTCCGAGGCACGGAAGGGTCTTGGTATGTAAAGATGATCACCTATCCACGGACCAACCGCGGCAAGCGTAGCTTAACCTGAACGATCAACCCGTGCGGCTGTTATTACTTAGCCACAAGCCCTTTGGCGTTGTCTAGAAACTGCCGATATATGAGTTACCTATAAATTATGTAAAATAGGAGAAGATAGTATTTGTTTTACTATTAAATATCACAATTTTGCGTACAAAACGCTATCTTCTAGGTACCTTTTTATGTATACTATTTCAGAATAATGTTTTCTATCCCAAAACCATGATTTTGTAGATACTTTTTGACCATCGAGCAGAAAAGTTTTTACGGTGTTTAGCCTGGAAACTACAAAATCAAATTGTCTTCACTACCTTTGACAAGTGTCAGTTGTTAGCGTGATTACGACACAGTTTGGGATAGAAAACTATCTTCTGAAATAGTCTACATAAAAAAGGACCTAGAGAAAGATCAATGGAACCGAAAGACAAATCAACAATTCAAACAATTCTATCATCCCGCTTAGCTCCAACGTTAAGGATCTTGGTCTACATATTGACACTTGTCTTGACTGGCGAGAGCAGGAGGCCTACCACGAGCTCTTAACGCGATCCAGTTTAGGACCTAAACTGAACTGTTCTTCTAATTCGTACCATGACCTCAGTTTAACGATTCAATTTAGATCATGCCATCTGACAGCGATTGTTCCAAACTGAGTCGCAAGTTTTGGGTTCATTCATTCAATTTTGTACTTGTTTGGTACCATGACGTCTATAGGCAGCTCAACTGAAACGCTCAACTGTCAAAATAAGCGATTCATTAAAAGTTAATATTTCTCTAACATAAACTGAATCGTTTGGTGAATTATTGACGAAAACAAAGTTATTTAGTGCTATTTTTGTGGAATTTTACAAAAACCAGTGTAAGTGTACTTTAGTCTTTCCTATAAAGTCTAAAATGCCTATTTTAAGTGCATTTTTAAATCGCATTTGAAAAAAAAAGCACTTGAAATGCTTGTCACAAAAACTTAAGTGGCTTCTCGACGCATGATACGTTTACTCCCTTTCAATTTACCGATAGACTTCTCGAAGGAATTGTTTAGTTTGAGTACCTATACAAATTATACAATGTTTAAATACATACGGCATTCCTTGAAATAATTGTGTACTATCAAACGTTTTCAAAACTACCTAACTACACTTCACTTAAACTTTCCCACCATAATCACAACTCAGCACTTCCGCAGACTACCTAGTCAACAGTGTTGCCAGGTCTGGTTTTCACTTTACCCCAGGTTTAGTCTCAATTTACTCGAGATACAGAAAAAATACCCTAAATTAATTCCATCAGTTTTTCTTCCTTTATAAATAAAACAACAGCTAGATATTTTTTTCATTTTATATATTATTTGCAAATCACAATAAACGTTTCCTTCATAAATCCAAAAGTTCTTTGGTCATTCTGTACGTCATGCCTGTATTTTCGGATTGGATACACACTAGGTACATTCCGAAATAATATTATTGTAGTCTTGTATTCGAAACAGACATTACACTAAAATAATGAATACCCCAAAAATTACCATGCAGTATTAGTTTTACTCTAATTCTAGGGTAAATTACCCTAAGTTGGCAGCACTGAGTCAATCAGTCAAACTGACACTGACAGTCACAACTCACACATTACTTTTTTACTCTGGTACGTTCTTACAACGCAGATATGAGCACTGAAAACCTGTTGGCTTATTGTCATATTGATGCTAAAACCAAACGTCACCTTCGCAAAAAGAAACGTGCAGGTTGGGTGAAATTCTGCACCTCCTTATGTCCCTCTACTCCTATCTCGGTAGTCTGGAGGAGCATCAATAGGTTCAGACGAGGTTGCTCCCCTTCCATATCTGCACCCATCTCTAGGGAAACAGCTGAACTTTTTTTTGATAAAATTGCTCCACCTTACGTACCACTTCCTTCCGAGTGCCTTAATATGGCCCTACAAGATGAATCACAGGACCCTTTTGATGCGCCATTTACATTAAATGAATTAAATGTGGTGCTCAATCATGTCCAGGACTCAGCACCCGGTATTGATGGCGTGCCATATTCTTTTGTAACACATTCTGGCGACAGGGCTAAATCCTATTTTTTAGAAATCTTAAACTTCTGCTATACTCATGGTTGGGTTCCAGATCAGTGGAAACTACAAGTCATTATTCCACTAGTGAAACCAGGCAAACATGCGGATGATCCGAATGGCCTTAGGCCAATTGCCTTATCGTCAGTCCTGGCCAAATTACTGGAGCACCTCATCAAAAACCGTCTTGAGTGGATAGTCGAATCGAGAGATTTGCTGCCGAATTATCAATTTGGGTTTAGGAAAGGGCTTAGCACAATGGACAGTGTAGGTACCTTACTCACGGATATCCGTTTAGCATTTTCTAAAAATGAATCTGTTGTTGCTACGTTCCTGGACATCTCATCTGCTTATGACAATGTGCTTCTTCCCGTACTCAGGCAGAAACTGCAACAGCTGAGTCTTCCGGCCAAGATGGTGCAATGCATTTGTGAGTTACTGTTGTCTCGTTCATTGGTTCTAAGAGTCCAGGGAGAGGAATTCGATAAAAGACAGACGTGGAAGGGACTCCCACAAGGCTTTGTCCTCAGTCCCATACTTTACAACCTATATACAGCTGATATTGGGTCCTGCCTTAACAACAATTGTCAGATCCTACAATACGCCGACGATATTGCTCTATATGTGACAGATTCGTCCATATCTGACGCATCGGCATCTTTATGCCTCTCTCTGGACTCTTTGAATCAATGGCTTTTAAGCCATGGCCTATCACTATCTGCGCCAAAAAGTTCGGCAGTAATTTTCTCTCGTAAACGACTCATTCCTCATGTTTCAGTTAACATCTTAGGGCAAGATATCCCAATAGTAAATAAAGTAAAGTTTTTAGGCGTTATCTTGGACTCAAAATTAACAGGTAAATATCATATAAATTTTCTAAGTCAAAAGTGCGAAAGAATTATTCCAATTTTAAAAGTTCTTGCGGGTGTTTGGTGGGGTGCTCACCCCTATACCATGAAACTTGTATATAATGCCTTAGTTCGTAGTGTTTTAGATTATGGAACATACCTCTTGATTCCGTGCAATAGAGGGGCTTTGGTTGGGCTTGATAAGGTTCAGTCTAAATGCCTTCGTATCATCTCAGGCTGCATGAAATCCTCCCCCGTTAACGCATTGCAGGTTGAGTGCGCTGAACCTCCCCTGACCCTAAGACGGCAATACCTTGCCTCCCGTTTCTTGTCTAGGTTAATATGTAGGTCTTCCCATCCTCTTATAGGAAAATTGCATGAGTTAGATGCCTTATGCAGAAGCTCAAAGTATTGGAAAAATAAAGAGATACCCTTAATCCTAAAATCTTTTCGACAAACTCTAAATTTAGTATGCCCGATTGTTCAGTATCCCAGATTACCCCTTTTTAATTTTACCTATGAAACTTTAAGTTACATTCCAAAAATTGTTTTTAATATTGGCATTTCTAAAAATTCCCCATCAGCCAATTCGACCTTCAATGCGGTGGTGGGCGAGCGATGGAATGGTTTCCAATTATTTTTTACGGATGCCTCAAAATTGACTAATCTTAATCACATTGGAGCTGCGGTCTATTACCAAAGCTCTAGAATCATTTTACAGTATAAGTGTCCTAAGGAGTCTTCCGTATTTACTGGCGAATGTGTGGCTATATTGGAAGCTTGTCTTTTTATAGAGTCACACGTTAATATCGAGAAAGCAGTAATATTCACAGACTCTCTTAGCTGTCTACAAGCCCTACAGAAAAACCCATTCAAAAGTAAATTGCACAGCTCCCTTGTTTTAAAAATTAAAAAGGCACTATTATCCTGTGCTAGTCATCAAAAAGAGGTTCAACTGGTCTGGATACCTAGCCATTGTGGCATTAAGGGTAACGAGTGCGCTGACGCTTTGGCAAAAGATGCTTGTTCATCAACAGTAGCTGACCTCACCCACAATACTCTTCAGGGGTATGACTTGCTAAACCTCCCAAGAATTAATCTCCAATCGTCATGGCAAGAACAGTGGAATGTCACTGGAAAAAGAAAGGGCAGGTTTTACCACGCAGTACAACCAATCATAGAGTCAAAACCTTGGTTTTACGGTTACAAAAAAGTCTCAAAATCCGTTATATCTGTCCTTTGTCGTATTCGTTTAGGTTTTTGTAGTTCACCTGTGTTTTTACAAAAAATCCGCATTCGTGACTCCTCTCTCTGCGAGTGCGGGTTGGAAGAGGGCACGCTGGATCATATCTTTTTTGAATGCTCAAGCAATGATCAATTTTTAGATCTATATAGCCGTCTCCCTAAATTTAAAATTCCTCTTCCCATTAGTCTCCCCTCATTGCTCACATATTCCTCCCCTGAACTGCTTGTGGCGCTGATGTCCTTCATCCGTCACAATAACATAAAATTATAAGTTATTCTGTCTGTGTAACTGTGGCATACGTATATATTTTATGTTTTAACAATTCTAATATTTATTTATTTTTATTATCTGTTTGTTTCAGTCCTGTACTAACCCATCAAGATCTACATGTGTGTCAACTGTATCATTCGAAGAATTTTACTTGTGTCCCCAACTGTTTTTCTTTTAATTTCTTTTTTTTGTTACCATAATTTTGGTTTTACCATACACACTTGTTTCCTCAACTCACTTTAGACATTGGCAGAATAGTCGACATCGGCTCTACTTGCCATTTCATAAAAAATAGAATAGAATAGAATACTCTGGTACGTTCGAAACAGAAACATAATAAACGTGCCGTTTTATTACGTCGAAATAAAAAAAAAAGTATAATAAATAGCAAAAGGTAAGCAAATATAAACTTAGGCATTTTAACAATAGTTACCGTATTAACATGGAATCTTGAAAACAACAGTTGAGTGTCTTGTTTACTTTCAAGTAATGATACTAAGTTGAGAAAAAATCAAATGTTACTTGCTTCTGAACGTATCTGACACTCCAATGTGCGCGAAACAAACATAGACGATACTAATAGCGTTGTCTCTTTCTCACCAAAAGGTTTCAAACGCGGTTCAGCTACAAATTGCGATCTTTCATTCACCTTTGACGATTCAAATGCCGCTGAGCGTATTTGACGTCATGGTACGAATTTGAAGCGTTTCAGTTTAGGAACCTAAATTGAAATGTCTTGCTTTTGAATCGTTTTTATTTAGGTCATGGTAGGACTCCAGGTCGCGACTGTTAGTAAAAAAGTCACCGGAACGTTGCGGTCGCTCTATCGGTTGAAAAACGTTCTCCCATCGCACATAAAGGCAACGCTTGTACAATCCCTAATCTTTCCCATAATTGACTATGGCGATGTGTGTTACTACGACCTGAATGCAGATCTCCTCAATAAACTTGACCGCCTTCTGAATAACTGCTTTCGATTCGTTTTCAATCTTCGTAAGTATGATCATGTGTCTGCACACCGGTTGCTCTTAAAATGGTTACCCATTCGTCAGCGCAGAGAGTTGAGGGCTTTGTCAATGTTATTTTCTATACTCGAAAAACCCACTTCTCCTTCCTACCTTACTTCCCAAGTTCACTACTTGTGCTCTGCGCATAGTAAAAATCTTCGTTCCACCAACAATCGCCTTCTACGATGTCCTTCTCACCGCTCTGGTTTCATTTACTCTTCTTTCTTTGTTCAGGCGGTCTTTCTCTGGAATGCGCTTCCTCTGAACATCAGGACGGCAACCAGTCAGTTATCATTTAAGGTGAAAGTACGCGAGCATATTCGGAAGAAGTTGGCAGAAGCAGCACAGCGCTGATTTGCTGGGTTCGTTTTCTCCTCTACCGATCGTGATGTCTCCAGACAAAATTCATTTTAGTTATATGGATGTATGTATGTATCTATGTATGTATTTAATATTCATTGTTTTTCGAGTTATCTATCCCTTATGTTGCACCTGCCATGTTATTCTCTGCATCACCCTAAGGTTGACTGGTAGAAAATGCCTCAGGCATTAAGTCCGCCTTTGTACAGTATTTTTACTTGTGCATAAAGTTTTAATAAATAAATAAATAATAAAATGACAATAATAGAAGGAATTCTACGGTGTGATGTCAAAAATGGAGAAACGAAATGTCACTTTGTATAGAAGGAGCTGAGTCTTTTTTAGGGTTCCGTTGCCAAATGGCAAAAAACGGAACCCTTATAGATTCGTCATGTCTGTCTGTCTGTCTGTCCGAGTATGTCACAGCCATTTTTTTCCGAAACTATTAGAGCTATGCTGTTGAAACTTGGTAAGTAGATGTATTATGTGAACCGCATTAAGATTTTCACACAAAAATAGAAAAAAAAAACAATTATATTTGGGGTTCCCCATACATAGAACTGAATTTTAAAAAAAAAATCCACAAACCCATACGTGTGGGGTATTTATGGATAGGTCTTTGAAAATGATATTGAGGGTTCTAATATCATTTTTTTTTTAAACTGAATAGTTTGCGCGAGAGACACTTCCAAAGTGGTAAAATGTGTGTGTGTGTGTGTGTGTGTCCCGTAACTTCTAAAATAAGGGAATGATAAAACTAAAAAAATATATGATGTACATTACCATGTAAACTACCAAAGAAAATTGGTTTGAACGAGATCTAGTTAGTAGTTTTTTTTTAATACGTCATAAATCGTAAATCACAATTTACCTTTCATTCAGTCAACTCAAATAAAAATTAAAAAAAAAAAAACATTTAATTTCATAAACATAAATCTTTAGCATAAACCGTGAATACCTGCAAGTTTGTACGGAACCCTCGGTGCGCGAGTCCGACTCGCACTTGGCCAGTTTTATTCGTAATAATAGAAAGCGTCATGTTTAGCATGCTGGCCACGTCTGTCGCATACCGGAGGAGTCAATACCAAGTGGACCACAAAATAAATAACAAATAGTTTGTTAAGATTTTTAATAATTGAATACTTCACTCTCAGCGACAATGAATTCAACTTTGCCTCTTTTATTCATTTTTCTTATCTTCATTTGTTTCATTTCCGTAGTACTTTTTAGCTATGACACTTTCAGGCAAAAATTTTCGATTTTCTACCAGTGTAGGATGCGTTTCTAAAAAATTATAGGTGCTTAGTTCAATCCATTAATCAACTTAGCCTATCGCAGTCCACTGCTGGATATATACCTCTCCCAGGCTGTGGCATAGACGATGTCGGTGTACAAAGATATACCCTGGATTCAGAATCGCACACTTGCACCAGGGACTACGGGCTTAATCACTTTTCAACGCAGCCCCCGACTGATGCCAGCCGTCTCTGCGGGCCGCGTGTGAATAAATGAGGAAGGAGTGTTTAACTCGCCCCGCGATGTAATAGTAATATCTTAGGACAATCAACACAACATTATCTGATCCCAAACTAGGCAGAGCCTGTACTATGGTAACCAGACAACTGATAAACATACTTATATATTACTAAATACATACATATTATAGATAAATTACACCCAGACACAGAACTAATGATTGTGCTCATCACACAAAGATTTGTCCTGGGTGGGAATCGAACCCACGACCTCAGTCTTAGCAGTCAGGGTCACTAACCATTAGACTAACAGGCCAGTCGTCTAATGGTTAGTGACCGATCGATGTCTTAGAGGGGCGCGTGTGGGACATTACTTTCGACCACTTTGGGTTTATATGATAGGGGGCGGCGGACATCCTTGAGTCCGTCGTCCCTCGGCCCATTTAGGGGAGCTGGAGAAGGGCATTATGTCCTCTGCCGAAGCCCGGTGTGCCTGCTGTGGGCCGGGAGACCACTCGTAATCTCCCTCTCCCTTTCCGATGCCTCCTTCTAGGACATGACATTTTCGAAGAAGGAGATCGCCGTGTCTCGCAACTCTGAGCCCCCGACCGTAGAACGAATCATAGCCGGCAGCGACCAGGTCGCATCTCATTTCTGAAACGAGGGGCACGGCGCGGCTTCTCCCAAGCTGGACATTCTGCAAGCGAATGCCACGCGTGTCCTCCCGATCCACTCAGTACGCAGTGATGCCCCGTCCCCCACAGCACCTGCATCGCCCTAAATGACAGGGAACCGTGCTTCCTACCGAGCCAGTCATTGAGCATTGGCTGGACTCGCCCCAATGGTGACGAGTCAACTTAAATTATATCAAAATTGTCATACCATAATTGGTTCCCAAGACCTGCGCTGGCTGCGCTGGCAGCCAGCCCTGAGTTTGGCCAAAGACAAACATATAGACAAGTAACAAAGCTACTATTAATATCTTCATGTTATTCACGGTATTCTTGCTCACCACAATTATTACTGAGTAATGCCTAAAAGAATCCATTTTCTGTGTTTATATAATATAAATTTCTGAATAATATCATATACAGGTCGATAGGAAATCTTACTATACACTTTTTAATTTTTTTTATTTAGCCTATACTGTCACAGAACTGAGCAAAGGCCTCCCCGGATTTATTCCAGGCGCTCTTGTCCTGCGTCACCTCAAACCAGCTCTCTAGGTCTAGGTCGGTCGTCTCGCTTTCTGGGCCGACCGCGGCGGCGTCATCCATCTTCAGGCACCCATTGTGTAGAGACCTTTGCCCAGCGGTCACTTAACATACGGCTAATGTGACCCGCCCAATCCAATTTCAGCCTGGCAGCCTAGCATTTAATATTATGCTACTAATATTATAAATGTACAAGGTAGACGTGAGTAGAAACGCCGGGAGGGGACGCCCTAGAAGGAAATAGTAATCTTTTTTTTTGACGGGATAAAAAGTACCCTATGTATTTCCAGGTTATAAACTGTGTTCCAAATTTCATCCAAATCCGTTCAGTAGTTTATGCGTGAAAGAGTAACAAACATCCATACATCCATACTCACAGACTTTCCTATTTATAATATTAGTAGGATTTTCTATTTTTAGTTCGGCTAGCTGCAGAAGCAGGTTTTTGCACAAATTTATGAAATTATTGTGTTGTATTCGTCCTTGATGAAGTGTGCAGTTTCAATTAATCCGACGGTTTTAAGGGGGTGAAAATCACGTTCAAAGATAACGTTACATAGGCGCATACGTATGTACATACAAACCTAATAAAAATGTGTTAATTAAAAAAAAAAATGAGTAATAGTTTAAAACTTTTAAATCTTTTTTAAAGAAAGGAGACATTTTCAAACAGCCTGTATCTCAAATCAAATTATTTATTTGTTTAATAGAGCTAGTTATAAACAGATGTTACAAAGACCACCATTGCTAACCATGTTGCATTTATATCCAATTCTAATTTATTAAATTGTTTCAACGTCACAAATTGTTTTTGTACGGTGTTTATTTTATTCATGTGTTAAATTGAATTATACAATACTCGTGTCCTATTAGCCACTTGCTATTTACTTTAACAAATTTTTCTTGATACAAAATAATGAGTCAAAGAAGTATGTAAAAAAAACCGGCCAAGTGCGAGTCGGACTCGCGCACCGAGGGTTTCGTACAAACCTTTAGGTATTCACGGCTTATGCATAAGGTTTATGTTTATGAAATTATTTTTTTTTAAATTTTATATTTGAGTTGATTGAATGAAAGGTAAATTGCGGTTTACGATTTATGACGTATAAAAAAAAAACTACGTACTAGATCTCGTTCAAACCAATTTTCGGTGGAAGTTTACATGGTAATGTACATCATATATTTTTTTTAGTTTTATCATTCTATTATTTTAGAAATTACTGGCGGGGGACACATTTTACCACTTTGGAAGTGTCTCTCGCGCAAACCAGTTTAGAAAAAAATGATATTAGAAACCTCAATATCATTCTTGAAGACCTATCCATAAAAACCACACGTATAGATATGAAGAAAAAAAAAATTGAGTTTCAGTTCTAAGTATGGGGAACCCCAAAATTTATTGTTTTTTTTTTTTTTTTTTGTGTAAAAATCTTAATGCGGTTCACAGAATACTACTATTTACCAAGTTTCAACAGCATAGCTCAGCTCATACTTTTTTCCGAAACTATAAAGTTTCGGAAAAAAGTGGCTGTGACATACGGACGGATAGACAGACAGACAGACATGACGAATCTATAAGGGTTCCGTTTTTTGCCATTTGGCAACGGAACCCTAAAAATTAAATAATAAATGTACATCATTTGGGAGCTGTTAATAGACATTTACATGGTTATCCCCTTAATGAGGTACTAGAGAAGCCACATGTGCAGAAGAAATTATTGTCTAACTTCCACGGTACGTCTTTTGAACTAATCCGCATCCTGGCAGGCATCGTCCCTAGCGAACCCCTTCAGTACTTGCTGACATCTCTTTGAGGCGAGCGTGTAACACAGTGCGGCGTCGACCCGGGCCGATCTCAAAGCATTTTTGACTGGCTTGTTAGTCTAGTGGTTAGTGACCCTGACTGCTAAGACTGAGGTCGTGGCCTCGTGGGTTTGATTCCCACCCAGGCAACTCTTTGTGTGATGAGCAGAATTATTTTAGTTCAACAGATTTTCATACAAAAATAAAAATATTTTACTTGAACGCTCTAAACTATACGAAGTCTATGCGAAGCAAAAGAAAGCGATAGTACATTTGTGAAGGGAGCGGGGTTAAGGCAGCGGGAACGCTGAAACTTGACCTATTTACAGGCAGGATTTTTGTATGACAATCTGATGAACTAAAATATGATGAATTTTTAAAGTCATAGAACAAAAGTTGTTAATTATGATAGTAACATAGTCCTGGGGGTCTAAAAAGGCCACTTTGGTAGAATCATAATAGGAAAATATTATTAATCATATTATAATCTGTAAAATGGTCACAAACTGACAATTCATAATATGTTCTGCGTACAATTCCTTAAACACAATTCATCTATTTGACAGTTTTGTATGGAGATTCGTAAAATGGTCCACCCCCTCAAACGTCCTTATGAGCCCCCGGGGGATCATAAGAAAAAATGTAATAAAAAATAAAAAAAATAGTAAATATGTGTATTGTGTTTGTGTATTTGTATATGTTGTGTAAATATTTGTAGGGTTAGAAAACTCCACTTACTGCGGTATCTTGATTGCGAGTCAAAGCCGCTGTTGTAAAATTGGCCGGGGTAGAGCTTGGTGCTGGCACACGAGTCTGGCCAGAACTAGACACTGCAGTGATCTTGATAAAGGGTTCAACAACGACAGAACTCCCACTATCAATGCAAAAAGACGAGCAGAACATTCCATTGTGTTTCGGATATTCCAGGTGCACGCCATTCCATGCCTACAAATTAGTACGTCCAATTAAATACCTTTGCACAGCGATACAATATAAACAAGATTCAAGATGAACAAGTATTTACTTACTCTGTATTAATAATGACCCAATTTGCATGAAATAATTAAGTTTTATTTTTTTGATACATATTGTTGACATAACCACAGATTATTATGACCACAGACCACAGAGTAATTATGACATACACATGTCATATCTGAAGGGAAAACTTTTATGTATTCATTGCCAGCTTATAATGTTTTTATTGTTTCTAGTTTCCCTTTTTAGGGCTTATTTGTGATAATTTTATAAGTTTTATGCATATTTTAATTAAATAACATTTCAACAGTTAGAAATAATCAATTGTATTTATTAAATCTTCAAAGAAATATTTACCGGTCAAATTACGGTCTTTATTTTTGTCATGCTGCAACATTTACACCAAATATGATTCGGATATGAATTGAATTGAGTGCGATACCGCTAATATGTGTCATCATTTTACGAAAAAGGAAATGCTTAATGTGGCCTTTTTAGACCCCCTAAGAAATTGCCGGTGTTTTACAAATAACCCTGTATACAGTTTTAGAACGAAAAGAAAGAGAGAAATAAATAATAGTTAAAAAAAACTAAAAAACACGCTTCCATAGAAAACCAAACTAAAAAGTAGAAAATAATGGAAAAAAAGCGTGGGGTGCTTTTTAAGGTATTTTTTATTGATAATCAGGCACCCCACGCTTTTTTTCCATTATTTTATTTATTTAACCATTTATGCACACATATAAATAGACAAGAAGAAAGGAACAGAAAAATATGTACAAAGGTAATGCTTATTTCTATAGAAATCTCTTCCAGCATACCTGCAATAGGAGAGAATATACAAAGAGATGTAGACAACGTGTGTAATAGTAGAAGAAAAATAATACTATAATTTAAATATAAACATACAAAATAAAAATATACATACATACAAACATACATAAATACTTCTAGAATAAATATCACTAAATATATATTATACTAATAATATAATTGAAATAAAAACATTCATGAGCAATTATGACAAAGTGGAGAGATAGTGTTCTTTCACTCTTCTTTTAAATACAGCAATAGTAGGGCAGTTCCTTATGTCAGGCGGAAGTGCATTCCATAACCGAACCGCATGCACGGTGAAGGAGTAGGAGTAGAAGTCGGTTGAGTGGGGAGGGAACTTGAGGAGACTTCTAAGATGCGACCTGCAAACTGTTATTTTCTACTTTTTAGTTTGGTTTTCTATGGAAGCGTGTTTTTTAGTTTTTTTTTTTACTATTATTTATTTTATACTTTTTAGGGTGTTTCGAATTTTGAGACGTATGTCAGCGTAGGTAGTTTGTGACGTATGTCAGCGTAGTTTTCGAAGACAGTTTTTTTGCTGTCCTGGTAACCCTGGCAAGGATAATGGCACAAATTTATGAAATTATTGCATTGTCATCGGTCCTTGACAGGTGTGCAAAGTTTGAATGAAATCTGGTCGTTTAAAGTGGGTCAAAATCGCGCTATAAGAAGTCGGTTACAAACAAACATACAAACATACAAATATACAAACATACAAGTGAAGCTAATATAAAGCGTGTAAAATGGTTTATATTTTTATTGAATGTTTTGTTTTCGACGAATACGATTCTCAAACCTCCTGTGGTTGTATGCATAATTTCTTGGTGGCTGGTTGTAAATTTTAATAAGTCTTGATGCAGGCAAGCCCAGCGACGCCAACCAGCCCGGAGAAACCATGTATGTTCCTAAAACAAAGGAATTAAATATAAAGAAAGAAAGAAAATCAAGAAGACATCAGACATTGTTCTATCAGCTACCGATACAACGCGATTGACATTTGAATCATAACTATTTAATGGGCAGCAGCATTCTCTATGCATTATATACCATCATACTGCGATCGCCAACCTGCCTGCCAAGCGTGGCGATTATGGCAACCTCTCCCCCCCCCCCGCCCCCCTAAATTGGGGGAGGCCTATTTCCAGCAGTAGACGTATTTGGGCTGAAATGATGAAAGATATAAACGTCCTATTTCAAATGCGGTCCCGAAATACTCGGACAATAAATACAGTATTTACACTTTTAGAAAGAAAAGAAACAAAGAAAAATTGTTTACATTTTATTGAATGTTTTATTTTCGGCGAATACTATCCTCTAACCTCCTCTGGTTATATGCATCATTTCTTGGTGGCTGGTTGTAAAGTTTAATAAGCCTTGATGGAGGCACGGAGGCCACAAGGTCCGGAGGAATAATGTATGTTCCTAAAACAAAGGAATTAAATCTAAGAAAAAGATATTGGACGCGAGCGCAGGGCTCTTGCTGTGAGAAGCAATATGCTGGTACGCAGGATTGCATGTTGTAAAATTACGTTGTTCAAGGCTTACTCCCAGACCTTCAACAA
Organism: Aporophyla nigra; assembly: GCA_947507805.1. Lineage (NCBI taxonomy): Eukaryota > Metazoa > Arthropoda > Insecta > Lepidoptera > Noctuidae > Aporophyla > Aporophyla nigra. The sequence goes on from OX382320.1 coordinate 4,507,710, forward strand.
TAGCTGCCTGTGGGCCAGCTACACATCGAAAACAATGGACGCTCTGAGAGTTCAGTATAATAACAGCTTCAGAATTAGTGTTCCAAAGGACTCAAGTCCTCGAGTCGTAATTTTAAAGACTCGACTCAATTATGCAAGACTCAGTGTGCTCAAAAGACTCGGAGTCTAGAGTCAAGCTGAGCCCGAGTCATTCTCGAGTCTAAAAAAGGAACTCGAGTTTAACACGTTGAGTGCCAAACACAGATTGATGGTTAATCCGATATGGTCAAAGATTTAGACCGCATACGAAATTGTTAGTAGCAAGCACGCGATATCGCGTGATCGGCCATATTATGCAGAGCTGTTTCACGCGATATCGCGTGATCGGCACTCAACTTGTTAAAAAGGACTCGAGTCTTAAAAACGACTGGAGTTTTAAAATGAACTCGAGTCTTGTAGCTCATCTTTCGAAAAAAACTCGAATAACTAGTCACATTTTTCGTACGAAAATTTACATCATAACGACTAATTTGAATTTATTGCCTTCTTTCGAGTCTTTTCGAAAGATGAGGTGCAAGTTTCATCTTCATGCTCCAAGTTTATCTTTAAGACTCATGTTCATTTTAAGACTCGAGTCCTTTTTAAGACTCGAGTCCTTTTTAAGACTCGAGTCCTTTTTAAGACTCTAGTGCTTATTTGTAGACTCCGACTTTGTCTTTAAAATTAGGACTCGAAGGCTCGAGTCCTTTGCAACTCTATTCAGAATGCTGTTGGGGCTGCCGCGCTTTTTGAGTGCCTCTGGCATCCTCGCTGAAGCGCGCGTTCACGACTTCCACGCTATGTTGAGGAGAAAAACGGCATCGCTTTTGGAGAGAACGCAGTACAGCCCTAATAGCATTCTAAAGATGTTAGTGGACAATTTAATTCACCAATGATGAATCATTTCATGCAAGATTTGGTAAGGCAGGATTGATTCATATTATGTTGATGTATGTTTGTAAATAATGGTTTTCTGTAAGCTTAGTATTTAGTTTAAATACACACCCTAACATAGCTCCTAAGTTTTATTTTTTTACCTAACTAACAAACATAAAATGAATCTCAGTTGTTTAAGACGCCAGCACAAAAAGCTACTACAATCTGTCAAATTTCTTTAATAGGTTTTCAACTTTAATTGCTATAATTAAAGGTTGATTGATTGGAAAAATTTGGAAGTTTCGGGTAGTTTGTTGTGCTGGCGTTTGTACATAAATAAATTTAAATCAAGTAGACATCGGTCATTGTTCTATCAGCTGTACAACGGGATTGACATTTTAATCAACATGATTACAATCTCTCGTAAACGTAAGTAGAGAATTATACCTATATATAGATTAGCTGTCAGCGTATAATACAGAATTGCAATTATGGTTATTCTGATGTAGTATCTTTATTTTATTGAAAACAAATGGAATATCAATAAAGTAAACCGGAGCATAAAAACTTTCTTGAGGGGAATGCTCCAACCAGCCCGCGAAATTCAAAATTTCTTGCGTTTTTTGCAATTTGCAGGCCAGTGCTAGGTTGTATGTTGGTTAAAATATTATTCGCGACTGTAAGATGTATGTAGTTACAGAACTATAATCATCAATACAACGCTCTGACTAACGTCTGTCTGTCCGACAGACAGACAGACATGACGAATCTATAAGGGTTCCGTTTTTTGCCATTTGGCAACGGAACCCTAAAAAAGAAGGTTAAGTCATTTTTCATCATGATCAGTATTTATGTTACAATTAGGTATCAGTAATGTTCTGTGTATTTGTAACTGTTATATTGTAGATAATTAATAACGGTTGAAAAAGTCTAGGGGGACTTTTTCTTATACTTTTTACATAAATAAAATAATAAAATTTTACTTATAGGGGATAAAAACATTTAATTCAGACTATTAAACTATCCATAACGAAAGTTAGTATTACATTATCTTAAAAACCCCCTATGGAGGTATTTTTTAAATATTGATTTTTTTAGAAAAAAAAAATGTCTCCATGTATATTTTTCATAGTCCACAAATTTTAATATAAAATGTTAGTTAATCCGATACAAAAAAAAAAACAAAATCCTTAACGAGCCAGTACTATCAAAGATATGGCAAAAAACATGAAAGTCATAAACGCTATTCGTAAAATATTAAATTGTATAACATTCAAAATATTAAAGTTGTTTTTGAAAATTTACAATGAATATCCATAAAAATACGCGCGCTCACATGCATGTGGTTAGATCTCGAATCATATTTTAATCAACTTGAAAAAAAAAAATAACTTGGGGTGGGGGGGTGCTACCCTGACGCTTTCACCATTATCTAATGTTATAGTTACCGTTCTGTCTCGCTGGTTGCGACGACGGTTGCAGTGGCCACCGGAACGATATTTGTTGTTGGGCCACTGGCCCAATAACAAACATGTAGACAAGAAACATTACGAAAAATAATTTCTTCATGTTTTTCACTTTATCCGTGCTCTCTGCAAGGAATCTTCCTTAACAATGTCTGTAAGAATCCGGATTCCTTGATTTTGTTGTCTTGCTGACCATGATTTTATTTTAATTTTTGATTTTAACCTTCAAGCAACAGACCGCACCCAATACCCTCTCGGTTATAATATTATTTTCTCTCGTCGTGTTCAGTTCCCATCCTTAACCTATATATGGTCGCTGTACTCGATGACTGACAAATTGTAATCGTTTACCGTATATTTTATTTATCTCTTGACTTTTTTGTTGATGCCTACAAATGTACTCAACCCTAAAAACCTATTTTTCCCTCTTTTTATTTCTTACTATAGCCTGTAATTGTTAAAGTGTGTACGAAATAAACAGTTTATCCGTTTACTGTGATGGCGCACGGTGGGCTGAAAATCGGCTTTCATAGACTTAGGGATTTCAATGTGCAAGTGCCGGATTTTTTTGCTGGATATAGCTTCCATTAGTCATTACAATATACAAAAATGACACCCGAGTTAATACTGCTCAAAAACAAAGGAATTATATTTTTTTTACGAAAAAATTGTATGAAGCTAGTGTGAAAAATCGAATTATCGCTTAAACGGAAAGTTAAACAGAGCTGCGCTTTGAGGCCCATTAAAATAAAAAAAAATCATATCAAAAATGTTTTATTTCATTATTACACGTTGTACATTAGACAGTTGGTGGCGTCTCCTTTTAAGCATATAGATGCCTGTGCTAGGAGGCGCCGCCGCCGGTCTTTTATATCCTTCAATTACTGTAACATGTTACTAAACAAAATTTTGCTTATGTAACCAACGTCCTCCGTAATTGTTTTTATAGGCTAAAAGTCTTATATGGAATAAGGAAATACCTGAGCATACCACTCCGCAAATAACTTGTTGATAGTCTCATCCTATCCAAGTTGGAGACGCCCCGGGCGTCGGGAGTCGATTGCGGACTCCCGGCCACCGTAGGCGCGAGCTTGCGGGTGGCGAGCAATGGGTAGCTCGCCGCCCGGTAAGGACCAGGCTCGGGTCGACGGCGCGTAGTGTTTCACGTGCGCCTCAAAGAGATGTCAGCAGCACTGAAGGGGTCTGCTAGGACCGATGCTTGTCAGGGTCGTGAGATTGTTCGAAAGAGATACCGTGACCCTGGCACATGGGCAACTGAAGGAACACGGGTGGGTTTTAGTCAGTAAAAGTCTGACACGCCCTCCCGCTCCGCCCAGAGCGGGAGAAGTCATTTGATGATTTCCAATCCAGAAAAAAAAAAAAATCCTATCCAAGTTACAATAAATTACTGTGATACAGTGTATGGACCATACCTGCTTTCAAAAATGGAGCGTGCGATCCACCGCATTCAAAATGCCTGTGTTCGTTTCTGTGTCATCGTTCCACGAAGAAGTCATGTTACTCCATATGCTAATGAACTTAAATTATTAAAAAAACCGGCCAAATGCGAGTCGGACTCGCCCACCGAGGGTTCCGTACAAACCTGTAGGTATTCACGGTTTATGCATAAGGTTTATGTTTATGAAATTAAATGTTTTTTATATTTTTTTATATTTGATTTGATTGAATGAAAGGTAAATTGCAGTTTACGATTTATGATGTATAAAAAAAAAACTACTTACTAGATCTCGTTCAAACCACTTTTCGGTGGAAGTTTACATGGTAATGTACATCATATATTTTTTTTTAGTTTTATCATTCTCCTATTTTTAGAAGTTACAGGGTGGGGACACACATTTTACCACTTTGGAAGTGTCTCTCGCCCAAACCATTCAGTTTAGAAAAATAATGATATGAGAAACCTCAATATCATTTTTGAAGACCTATCTATAGATACCCCACACCACACGTATAGGTTTGATGAAAAAAAAAATTGAGTTTCAGTTCTAAGTATGGGGAACCCCAAAACTTATTGTTATTTTTCTATTTTTGTGTGAAAATCTTAATGCGGTTCACAGAATACATCTACTTACCAAGTTTCAACAACTTTGCTCTTATAGTTTCGGACAAAAGTGGCTGTGACAGACGAACGGACAGATAGACAGACAGACAGACATGACGAATCTATAAGGGTTCCGTTTTTTGCCATTTGGCAACGGAACCCTAAAAATGGTTGCCAGGATGAAGCTTCATTTGGCCAACTTATTGTTTGGCATTGTTACTTCTCAAAAACCACACTATCTTTTATGAAAAACTGACTTGAAAGCAAAACCATTTGAGGTATGGTCTTCGTTCAATGCTAAGCCCTCTGACAGTGCTAATGCATAGAACTACAGCTTTCAGAGGGTGTTTCAAGTTTGCGGCCACGCGCTCTTGGAATGATCTCCTACCGATAGATGCGACGCCTGAAAACAATACAATCTTTCAAATTTCAACACAAAAATTTACTTATGCATAAGCAAATTTCACTGACCTACTAACAATAAACTCTCAAGTAGCGTGGGCTGTGTGGCTTAGTATTTCACTCATCTGAAAGTGGAGCTGTTTTGTCTGTCTAGCTTCTTATTTTATCCCTTGTCCCTGTAATATAATGTACAATTTATAAAGCATACATTAAATTAATCCTAATTTATTTAGTTAATCATCCATTTTAATTTGTTTTAAGATAGTATAAAATATAAATATGTTTCAGGTAAGATGAACGTAAAAAATACATGTTTAGTTGACACAAAAAAATAATATTGGGTACCACCGCTTCACATTAAGTTGAGCTTGATGAAAAATTTAACCAAAGCTTTGGATAAGTCCAAGCCTGCAATTCAATACCTCTGCTCTGTATTTATGAATCTTTCTGCGGCTAAATTAAAGGAAGGAATATTTGTGGGTCCTCGAATCAGGAGAATATTGGACGATACAAATTTCGAGAGCCTTTTAACCGAGGTAGAAACAGCAGCCTGGATGGATCTCTTTCAAAAGTGTCGTTAAATTTTTTTTTGGCAATAAAAAAAGTTATAATTACAAAGAGATTGTTGAAAATCTATTGCAAAATTATGAGCGTATGGGTGGAAATATGACACTAAAAATCCTTGTGTGCATTCCCATGTAGATTTTTTTTTTTTCACAGAAAATCTTGGTAGTGTAAGTGATGACCACGGTAACGATTTCACCAAAATTTAAAATCATAAGTTTTTTGGACCAAAATATGCTAGATGACTATTGTTGGTCTGTTATGAGAGATACAGATGAAAATATTTATAACAAAAAAATTAAACCGCCGAAAAAACTGAAGGCAAAAATAATAAACCTTAAAGTCGGCGCTAAAAAATCAATGAACAAAGATCACTCAAAGCACCAACTCGTAATTTTAAGGTTTATTATTTTTAGCTTTTCAGTTTTTTCGATGGTTTAATTTTTTGTTAAATAATTTTTATTTTAAATTTTTGTGGCTTTAATGTACTTATAATACTTGGTAAGGTCCTATCCAATGAAAAAAGAATTATCAAAATCGGACTACTCTGTAAAGTTATGCGTGGTTTTATACATTACAATCAGTGAGTGAACAATCAATCATCGCCTGTTTTCCGACCCTTAGAGTTCGATTTTGTTTTCCAAATTTATATGGGACTACCTTCGAAGTATACCCTTTCCAATAAAAAAAGAATTATTACAATCGGGCTACTATGTAAGAAGTTATGCGTGATCAGATCATACATTAAAAAAAAATATACGTGTCGAAATGATAACCTCCTCCGTTTTTTTTTCGTCGGTTAATAAGAGCTAAAATTACCAATTTTTAACTGTCTAATGTTTATTTAGATGTAGTTTTCTGTTTTTTCCGAGATGTAGATACCCAAAATAACGTAACCGTATAAATTCCATTTCATGGACAAAACTCACGTAAACTAGTGTTATTAATAACTAGCTTTTGCCAGCGGCTTCGCCCGTGTGGAGTTCGGAAATTAACCCGCGGGAACGTACTACCGGGATAAACGGTACCCTATGTGATAATCCAGGATTTTAAACTATCTGTGTGCCCAATTTCATCTAAATCCATCTCTAGTTTTTGCGTGAAAGAGTAACAAGCATACATCCATACTCACAAACTTGCCCATTTATAATATTAGTAGGACTATACCTTACGTAGTTTGTATATTGCTGTGTAGATGTCACTTCTGGTTTTTCTTAGCAATATTCAGCAGTCAGGGGTCTATGTATTCGTAGGAGACGCCCCGGGCGTCGGGCGTCGATTGCGGACTCCCGGCCACCGTAGGCGCGGTTATGCGGGCGGCGAGCAATGGGTAGCTCGCCGCCCGGTAAGGACCAGCCCGGGTCGACGGCGCATTGTGCTCCACGCGAGCCTCAAATAGATGTCAGCAAGACTGAAGGGGTCCGCTAGGACCGATGCCTGCCAAGGTCGCGAGATTTGTTCGAACGAGTTACCTTGGCCCTGGCACAGGCAGCTGAAGGAACAGGGGTGGGTTATAGTCAGTAATAGTCTGACACGCCCTCCCGCTCCGCCCAGAGCGGGAGACGTCATTCGATGATATCCCACACAAAGAGTCCATGTATATTATTCCGGTTAAATAGTACTATTAGTGTTATTGATTATAAAGTACACCAATAAGAAAAAAGAATACAATACTCTATTTATTTATTTATTTAAACTTTTCGCACACAAAAAAAGGTAAAAAGGCGGACTTAATGCCTTAGGCATTCTCTACCAGTCAACTAAGGGTGGTGAAGAGATTAAATGGCAGGTGCTTTGATTGAGAGGAACAATAGTGAAAAATGTATATGAATGAATTATAAATAAGAGAAAAACACTAGTACTAAAATAGGTTATAAACTAATTATACACATACATATTAGCTATAATACATACTTATAATATATATATATATAAATCTACACTACTCTATCTTAGAGTACGGTTGTCAACCCTATCCGTACCCCACGGGGGGTGCCCTGAGCGTGTAGTCGCTTTAGTTTTAAATTTTTGTACCCTGGCTGGAGGCCTTCATTTACTAAGGGAGCCACAGGCAAGCCCGATTCCCTTCTAAGGACATGCAAGATTTCATTCCTAAAAAAAAAAAGAAAAAAGCGTGGGGTGTTTTTAAAGGTATTTTTTTTATTGATTGATTGGCACCCCACGCTTTTTTTTCCATTATTTTGTACTTTTTAGTTTGGTTTTCAATGGAAGCGTGTTTTTTAGTTTTTTTAAACTATTATTTATTTTCTATTTTTTAGGGTGTTTCGAATTTTGAGACGTATGTCAGCGTAGTTTGTGACGTATGTCAGCGTAGTTTTCGAAGACAGTTTTTTTTGCTGTCCTGCTAACCCTGGCAAGGATAATGGCATAAATTAGTTTGTGACGTATGTCAGCGTAGTTTTCGAAGACAGTTTTTCTGCTGTCCTGGTAACCCTGGCAAGGATAATGGCACAAATTTATAAAATTATTGCATTGTCATCGGTCCTTGACAGGTGTGCAAAGTTTGAATGAAATCTGGTCGATTAAAGTGGGTCAAAATCGCGCTATAAGGAGTCGGTTACAAACAAACATACAAACATACATACAAACATACAAGTGAAGCTAATATAAAGCGTATAAAAAGGAAAAGAGAAACGGAAGGATTGTGTGAGGAATAATATAAAAAGAACTGTACCTCAATTGAATAAAGTTCTTGTCAGAATGACAGTTGTGGTGTACTGTCTTCATTCTGAAACATTCCCTGTGTCATTGAGTTAATATTTAATTTTCCTTGTTCTTTAGATCATTTTGAACAGCCTGTTTGTCCCGATTTTATTGACGCTGACTTTACAAGGGCAGAAAGGTGATGAAGAGCTTCGTAGTGAAGATCTGACCGATATGCCAATTCCTACTATGGTACTGGGCATGAGTGCCAGTTCTTTACGTAGAAATAGTGATTATTCTTTGCGGTCATCGTGAAGGGTCATTCCCGTAACCGCACATTCGCTTCAGGTTACGTGGAATACTACGCAACTGAATCTCAAGGGATATTCCCGATTATAGAATAGAATAGCAGCATACCATTTCTTCCCGTGAGTGTCGTAAAAGGCGACTAAGGGCCCAGAGAATGGGTAGAAGAATTCTGTATGCATTTTACCACCATACTGCGATTGCCAACCCGCCTGCAAAGTTTGGCGATTATGGCAAATCCCACTTTTGTTGGAGGCCTATGTCCAGCTGTGGTCATCTTGTGGCTGAAAGGAAGATGATGCCCGATTAATGAGGAAAATGTTAAAAGAAAACATGTTGTTCTTTTGATATTTTTTAATAATAAATATTCTTAATGCTATGATTTAATAATAAATATTCTTAACAATATGACCATGAGGTTATTATTAAATAGCTTTTGCTAGCGGCTCCGCCCGAGTTGAGGGCGGAAATTATCCCGCGGGATCGTACTACCGAGATGATACCGTGATTCAGCATTGCATATTATGTAAGCTGTCACGCCCTTTATGTCAGGTGGCCATTATTTTATTTTATTTTGGTACCTATATTTACATTAAATAAATATTATTTTGCTTTTGCTTGAGTATAGATTGCATTTTATTTGTTGGAATATTGGGTTGGCTAGCTGACATAATAATATGGCAAATCAGTTAATTTAATTTTTTGTGTCTCTTAATGTTTACTACTTATAGTTGTATAGAATTAAGTACTTCTAACTTAACAGACAGCTGTGCCGCTGGGGAGTTTGTTGCGCCGCTTCTTCTTCCCAGCTAAAGCACTAGGAAGTGCTGAAGGGCGTTTTGGGAGACTGCCTTATGTAACTTTGACGTTCAAAAAGTGCTGACTCTCAGCCTAGTTTGAATAAATGACTTTTGATTTTGATATGAAGCCTCGTAGTGGGTGGACCCGGTACGGGTTCATCATCGTCTTCATCATAATCAACTTATATTGTTCCCACTGCTGGGACACAGACCTCCTCTCTGTGAGAAAGAGTGGGCCGTATCTCACCATGCGGGTCTAGTGCGACTTGATAGATGTCACATGTCTTCGAATTTTCGGTTCTAAGACATGCCAGTGTCCTCACTGTTTTCCTTCACCGTTTTGAGAGCAGTGGTGATGAAATTATTTACAAGAAGTAAAGCGCCTGCCTCGGTTCGGACCTTTTTTTGTGAGTAGAAAAAATGACGTCACCCGCTCTAGGTGGAGCGGAAGGGCGTGTCAGAATTTACTGACTAAAACCCACGCGTGTTCCTTGCCATCATCATCATCATTTTAGCCGAAAGACGTCCACTGCTGGACATAGGCCTCCCCCAAGCACAGCCACTTCGTCCTGTTCTGTGCTTCTCGCATCCAACGTATTCTTGCGGCCTTCACTTGGTCATCGGTCCATCTTGTGGGAGGCCTTCCAACGCTACGTCTTCCAGTACGCGGTCGCCACTCTAGAACCTTCCGACCCCACTTGCATATGCCAGGGCCACGGAAACTCATTCGACCAAATCTCGCGACCCTGACAGGGCCTCGGTTTGGACCTACGACCTACAAGTTGTACGACGCGGCCGATACCACTCGGGCCACCACTGCTCTCACCAGTACGAGTTTATCATAATTCTTCTTTCTTCCCTCCTTCTGAAGGTGCTGATGATGATGTGGTAGTTGTCGTCGGTGGTGAGTCTGTCGGAGACGATACTGACGAATACTCCTTGATGATAGTCGATGCTGGTTTGAAGTCAGTGCAGTCTGTCGATGGTGCTACTGAAATAAAAGTACAAAAAAACTTTTTTACAAAAAAAAAACAACCGACTTCCTTAAAAGCACTACAAAGTGAAAAATAACTTTAATTTCGGAAGTCGGTGTCTTAGGATCTGTATTTATGTTTTTTTTGCCACCGACTTCCGAAATTAAAGTTATTTTTCACTTTGTAGTGCTTTTAAGGAAGTCGGTTGTTTTTTTTTTGTAAAAAAGTTTTTATTTTTAAATTTTTAGTTGTGGTATTCACCCCGCACTCATTCCAAACAAAAAATGCATATTTATGCGATAGCAGAAATCGCGGTTGATTTGCTATCATTTTTTAAAGAGTTCCGGTGTCTGTCTCCGGAACTCATCATCAGATCTATATGAAAATTATATGGGACCATTTCGGAATAAACCCCTTTCGAACAAAAAATATTCAAAGAATTATCCCCTAACCTTCTAACCTTTCACTGTAAGTTCCTATATGTACTGTTCACCGATGAGGAGTTCCATGCGGTATCTTCGAAGACTATAATTAGTTCACCACGGATGGATAGATAGAACCAGCAATTATTTTTGATCTTTAGTACAATATCCAAATCACATTACGTGTACTGTTTGTTTTTGAGGAGTTCCTTCGTTTATCTCCCAAAGTATACATCAAATCTTCACAAAATTAATATGGGACCACCTCAGGAGTATACCCTTTTTTTTTTTTTTTTTTTTTGGATGGGAAATCATCAAATGACTTCTCCCGCTCTGGGCGGAGTGGGAGGGCGTGTCAGACTTTTACTGACTAAAACCCACCCGTGTTCCTTCAGTTGCCCATGTGCCAGAGTCACGGTATCTCTTTCGAGCAATCTCGTGACCCTGGCAGGCATCGGTCCTAGCAGACCCCTAGGAGTATACCCTTACGAATAAAAAAAGAATTTTCAAAATCGGTTGACAATTGGCGGAGAAATCGGTGAACATACATAAAAAAAAAAAAAAAAAATACATACAGTCGAACATATAACCTCCTCCTTTTTTTGAAGTCGGTTAAATAAAATATTATAAACCAGACTCTTTGAAAAGTGAACTTTACAATGATAGAAACAAGAAAATGATATATTAAGAACTTCTCTACGTCGTAATAAACGAAGTCGTTTCCAGCGTCTGTACTCTTAGATGTTTTAAACTACTCAACGGATTTTACTGCGGTTTTCATCAATAGATAGAGTGATTCAAGAGGAAGGTTTATATCTATCTTTATACCAATATTATAAAACTGAAGAGTTTGTTTCTATGGTTGAACGCGATAATATCAGTCTATTTTACTTTTGGGTAGCCCATTTATCGAGAAAGTCTATAGGCTACATAAAATTACGCTATAACCAATAGGAGCGGAGCAGCAATGAAAAATATTGCAAAATCAAGGATATTTTTACACGCTTTATATTAGCTTCACTTGTATCTTTGTATATTTGTTTGTAACCGACTCCTTATAGCGCGATTTTGACCCACTTTAAACAACCAGATTTCATTTAAACTCTATAGACTTATCGAGGACCGATCACAATACTATAATTTCATAAAGGATGATGGCGACTTTGGCACCAGTTGCGTCTAGCGACGTGATATATTTCAAAAAAATGCTGTATTAAAGTTATATTAAATAATATAATTGGATATTTTTTACGACTAGCAGTATGTCTGTAAAATAAATATAAACATTTATATTTTTTAAGTTACACTAGACTGATATTGTTTCTGAACGTACTCAGAATCTCGCTCCGTACGTTCCGTTGTACAGTATTTTTCCTTCCAATAAGGTGTTTTAAAGATTTTTGATAGTATATCTAGTCATAATAATGTTTTGTTTATAACAGAGTTTATATTTTATAACATTACATTTAATATTAAATACAGACAATGTGTAACAGACAAAAAAAAAAAAACACGATGACCTTTTTTTTTCGTCTAATGAAACGCGTAGTTCCTTGACTGACATTGCGACTGTTGTGTCATGTCATTGTCACTAGGGATGGCGATTCTTTCCGAAAAAGATCGATTTTTAAATCGATTCGAATCGTAACTTGATAGATCGATTCATAAAAAAATCGAGGTCTAAAAGATCGATTTCTAAAAAGTCTTTTTTTTTTTTCAAGTCTTCATTTACAATGTAAATATAAATCTATTTTATGAAAACGAAGATACCATTATAAATGATCACTTAGTAGTCAAATCAGGGATTTAACTACTAAGCCATCTCATATCTATAGTTGAAGTATAGTTCAACAATTATAATCCAACTAAATTAAAAAAACACATTTCATATTTTGGAGAGCATATCCGTTTTCATGGAGGATATAGAATAGAAGTATGTCGAGAGCTGAACGTTGATACTGCTGAATTGGATTTAGGAAGTCGTGAAGTGTCCTTAATTAGAGGAAAAATAAAATCCAGACATGTTGGCAGACGGCAATATTTTGTATATGTTTTAATTGACTGCAATGTGTCTGGAAGAGAAGGTATATTAGGATACTGCTGTAACTGCCTAGTCGGCCGTCGCACAGTCGGATGCTGTGCGCATGTCATGACCCTGGTGTGGTATCTCGGTTGGGCTAGGTACGAACAAAACATAAATGCGCCAGCAGAATTTTTAGACGAAATTGTCATTCGATATGGTTTTGAAGAATAAATCAATAAAAACATATGTAACTGAAAAAAGTGTGCTTTATTTAACCCTTCCTTGTGCATGTAATACTAAATACTTATTAACGTATTTAACTACATTTAAATTATGATAGTGCATGTCACAATCTCTAGTATGTCTAAAATAATGATTTACGATTGATTTCATCCTTGTGTTATTTGGCTCTAGTGTTACTATTTGATATGTCAAAATCGAATTAACCAATTTCTTTTTACTTCTTATAAAAAAACAGCAAGTTTTTAGCAAACAATTTTTTTTAAAATAGCATTACAACATAAGAACCTAGAAGAATTCGATAGCAGTTGCAGTATACGTTAAACAAAATATTGGTGCCAAGCATGTATGAGACGTCGCCATTCTCCTTTGTGCCATTATCCTTGCCAGGGTTACCAGGACAGCAAAAAACTGTCTTCAAAAACTACGCTGACATACGTCACAAACTAATTTATGCCATTATCCTTGCCAGGGTTAGCAGGACAGCAAAAAAAAACTGTCTTCGAAAACTACGCTGACATACGTCTCAAAATTCGAAACACCCTAAAAAAATATAAAATAGTTAATTATATATACTTATATTATAGTTTTATTAAACTTTTATTTTTTTCCTCCTGAGAGCTTCCGTTGCGTGCGCTGCGTAAACGGTTAACCCATTTACGGCCGCTGTACCAGATTTGGCACAGTTAAACTTTTAAATATATACTATCATGTTATGTTCAAAATATTATGAGATATATTCTTTTTACACGCTTTATATTAGCTTCACTTGTATGTTTGTATATTTGTATGTTTGTATGTTTGTATATTTGTATGTTTGTTTGTAACCGACTCCTTATAGTGCGATTTTGACCCACTTTAAACGACCAGATTTCATTCAAACTTTGCACACCTGTCAAGGACTGATGACAATGCAATAATTTCATAAATTTGTGCCATTATCCTTGCCAGGGTTACCAGGACAGCAAAAAAAATGTCACAAACTACGCTGACATACGTCTCAAAATTCGAAATACCCTAAAAAATAGAAAATAAATAATAGTTTAAAAAAACTAAAAAAACACGCTTCCATGGAAAACCAAACTAAAAAGTACAAAATAATGGAAAAAAGCGTGGGGTGCCTGATATCAATAAAAAAATAGCTTAAAAGCACCCCACGCTTTTTTCCATTATTTTGTACTTTTTAGTTTGGTTTTCCATGGAAGCGTGTTTTTTAGTTTTTTTAAACTATTATTTATTTTCTATTTTTTTTTAGAATAATTGTTATGGTTAAGCGTATTTTATTTTTATTTTGGCTAACTTTTATGTTGATTTCAACAAGGTTAGACGACGCATAATGCGATTTAAAAAAAGAAGTTTTTGTCCTTTTTTGTATTCTTACTACTTCACTCATTATAAAAGTAAATAATTTGAAATAGTAACGTTTTTAAACTAGGCTTGGCTATTAATGGGTTTTTTTTTTTTTGGATGGGAAATCATCAAATGATTTCTCCCGCTCTGGGCGGAGCGGGAGGGCGTGTCAGACTTTTACTGACTAAAACCCACCCGTGTTCCTTCAGTTGCCCATGTGCCAGGGTCACGGTATCTCTTTCGAACAATCACGCGACCCCGGCAGGGCTATTAATGGGTTAAAGTAACGCAAAAATAATGTACAACTGAATTGTTCCACTTAAAAAGTTCTAAAAGAAAATCTGCGAGATATCTTTCAAGGTTGGCTCACTTTAGCGTTTTTACACGCTTTATATTAGTTTATTGTAATCAAATCTAATCTAAATGTTATAAAGCTGAAGAGTATGTTCGGTTGAACGTACTAATCTCAGGAACTACTTTTAGTGTTGGATAGCCCATTTATCGAGGAAGGTTATAGAGTATACTATAAAATATAATGAGGTAAAATATTAAAAAAAAATATTTAACCTCTTTATTAGTTAAATGTATTAAATGTAGATATAAAAACTTGCACTTTTGAGGATCCAAGTCTGAGACTTTTGCTCACCGCTCTCAACTAAGGAGTGCAATCTCGGGCTTGCAATCTCTTTCGAGATCTCGGCCGTGAAAAACATAAGAAAATTATGAAACCCAAAACCTAAACCATCAGCACTTCCTAGTGCTTTAGCTGGGAAGAATAAGTGGCGCAACTAACTGTCCAGCAGCACAGCTGTCTCATATTCAATTACGTACGTAACGTATGTTAAATTTTAAAAACCCCCAACCAAAACAAAAGACTCTAAAAAGTGAACAAAAATAATAAGTATTGACCCTTTAAGCTTAATAAAAAAAAAATAGGTAATATTTTGTTCAAAGGATCATCGTGTCGAAATATCTGAACTGATTTTGATAAAATAACTCTAAGAACCACTGCTAGAAATCCTAATTTTAAATGTTTAAATAACCGCACCCTAATCGATTTACCCGTTTAGGAGCTGCGGTGCCACGGATAGAGAGACAAAGCGGTTAAACTTATAACACCCCTCTTTTTGCGTCGGGGGTAAATATGAAGCGAGATTACACAATAAACGGGAACAAATCTAAACTTATTCCGGTTATTCAAATAAAAAAATCTTACCGTTTTCTGCATCCATTTTCGCTGCAACGATCAATAAAAACAACAACGGTTCTAAACACGTCTTAACTGAAAGATGGCACTATATAAAGTATTATATTCCTGGACACTATAATACTTATATAATAAGCTGTTGCATATACCTGATTCATTTTTAATGAATCTGTATTGGAATTCCTATGTTTGTTTGTAAAGAGAGTATCCTTATTTGTGTTCAATAATACGTACTTACGTATTTATGAACATAGGTACTTACGTATTTATGAATTTCCTGTTGGAGTATGTGTTTCCCGTTAGATGAGTGAATGAAAGAGAGATGAATGATGAGATGAGAGAGCTCCTCACGCTTTTTTCCATTATTTTCTACTTTTTAGTTTGGTTTTCTGTGAAAGTTGTTTTTAAGCTACTAGCTACAAAAGCAGGTTTTTTGTTTTTAGGATTCCGTACCCAAAGGGTAAAACGGGACCCTATTATTAAGACTCTGCTGTCCGTCCGTCCGTTTATCTGTTACCACGCTGTATCTTATGAACCGTGATAGTTAGTCAGTTTAAATTTTCACTAATGCGTATTTCTGTTGCCGCAATAACAACGTATACTCAAAAACAATAAAATAAATGTTTGTTTCGTGATTTTTTTACCGATAATGGTACGGAACCCTTCGTGCGCAAGTCCAACTCGCACTTGGCCGGTTTTTTAATTAATCCGTATTGGAATGCCTATGTTTAAAAAGAGAATATCCTTATTTATGTTAACTGCTCGTTAATTGTGCTTAGGTTACCTATTTAAGAACGTCCTACTGGAATCTGTGTTTCCCGATAGATGAGTAAAAAAAAATGTAAATGGCTCAACGGTCTTCTGGTGTCAATTGAAGCATGACGGCTAGAGCTCTACCAGGATCGCGAGATTTGTTCGAAAGCGATACCTGGCCCCGGCATATAAGCAACTGAAGGAACACGGGTGAGCTTTAGTCAGTGAAAGTCTGACACGCCCTACCGCTCCACCCTAGAGCAGGAGAAGTAATTTGACAGAAGCTCGAAAGTCTGAAAAACAATCTTACCAAGGGTTATCGTATTACCCAATAACTGGGTTGTGGAGGTCAGATAGGTAGTCTCTTCAAGTAAAATATTGGTATTTAGCTGCGTTCGGTTATTCTGGTACCCGATCCCGACTTAGTTGGTAAAAGGTGCGGCAGACGATGAGCTTCTGGACAAAATGATACTCTAAATGAAGGTGAATACCGCATTAAAATCAATTGTGTAGTTTAGAAGATTAAACACCGACGGTCGCCATGGCCCACGCACAATGGTCCACTCAAAGGACTAAGTACGGAAACCAAACCAATACTCAATACTTTATTGCATTCCACAATGTATATGCTTAGGTGGTAAAACATTTTATTTAGAAACAATCGTGGACCCTGTCGGGTACAGCAAAGGAAAATACAGTAGGTAGTGATGAGGACCTATTGATATCTTATAATGTAACTATTCTATTCTATTCTAAAACTAGCTTCTGCCCGCGACTTCGTCCGCGTTAAATTTCGTGTTCCCCCGACCCTTCCCGTCGCGTCGAATCGCCTACCCGTGCGATTTTACCCCGTTTTTACAACATTTTTCATTGCTGCTCCGCTCCTCTTGGTTGTAGCGTGATGTTATATAGCCTATGTTACTTGCAGATAATGTAGCTTTCTAATGGTGAAAGAATTTTTAAAATCGGTCCAGTAGTTTTTGAGTTTATCCATTACAAACAAACAAACAAACAAACAAACAAATTTTTCCTCTTTATAATATTAGTGTAGATAGTAATTAAAAATAAATGAAATACATGCTTTGGACTTTTCTAAACTAGTTTCAGGGATTTATCGTTTAAATATTTGTAGACACTATAATAACATTTACTTAATAATAGCTTTTTAATTTATTCGTGAATAGATGGCTTTTTTTCTCTGTTCTTATGGATTCTGGTAACTTATTATATATTTTTATCGACATAACCAGAGGGCTTGATGAGTGTATTTTTAGGCGGGATGTTGGTATGTTTAGTCGTGTTTTGTATCTAAGTGCGTATCGTGTTTGTATGTCTTCTCGTTTAGTGTAAAAGTCTTGGACTTAAACCCCTAGAACATAGAACGTAGTTTGGAAGATCAAATTCCCGTGTCACGTCACCATTTGCGGTTTGCGTACGATCCTGAAATTGCACGTTCTACAAAGGCACGTGTAAAAGCACTACGCGTTTCAACCTCAGCGGATATTCCCAATTTACGAGGAAAAGGTTCTAAAGAAAACATGTTATGTTTCTCATATTATTTACTAATAAATATTTCTAACAAAATAACCTAATAATACCGGGTGACATTTTTAACGTCTTGAAAAAAAATGGGGGTAATAGGTGAACGGAGTAGAAGCCTTTGGCATAGACATTTTTATTATTTTTATTTTTGAATAACATGTAATGAAATTGATCTAGCAATAAATACTACACATTTAAAGTAACATTTTCATACTAGAACAACAAAAACAGAAATTTGGAAAAAAAAAACAAAACAAAACAATTAAAATTTATCGAAACTCAAATCATACGCATCCTACTCAATGCGCGGCATGTATAAATGATTTCGTAGCGCAGTCCTACCCTTTGAAAACAGCCGATAGGCGGCCTCATTGATCTTTCACAGACGCACGAGCCGCACACGCATCCCTTTCCACCCGCGTCCCGCGCTCCTTTAGTCACCTACGATGAATCTGAAGGCCTTCCTTCCTTCTATTCTAGTTACACAACACACCCTATGAAGGTCGAGACGGTAAAAAATGTCATCCGGTATATTTGTAATTTAAGTCCCTGGAATACCACATTTGGTTCGCCGCGTACCAGCTAACTTTAACCTTATTTGTGTGATAAAATAAGGCTCTGAATCGTTTGAAACAATGCGAGCATAAAGTAGTTATCCGGGATAAAGAGGTTAATAAATTAGTTCCGTGTGTGGCCAGACATAAAGAATGGGATGTACCATCCCATTTCTTCCCGTGGGTGTCGTAAAAGGCGACTAAGGGACTTACTAGAGAATGGACAGCAGCGTTCTCTATGCATTTTACCACCGTACTGCGATCACCAACCCGCCTGCCAAGCGTGACGAACCTCTACCAGGGTCGCAAGATTTGTTCGATAGAGTTACCGTGGCCCTGGCACAGGCAACTGGAGGAACACGGGTGGGTTTTAGTCAGTAAAAGTCTGACACGCCCTCCCGCTCCGCCCAGAGTGAAAGACGTCATTTGATGATTTCCCACCCAAAAAAAGCCTGACGAACCTTCCAAAATTGGGGGAGGCCAATGTCCAGCAGTGGACGTGATTTGGCTGAAATGATTATGACAATGAGCCGCTTTATTACACGCTTTATATTAGCTTCACTTGTATGTTTGTTTGTAACCGACTCCTTATAGCGCGATTTTGACCCACTTTAGACGATCAGATTTCATTCAAACTTTGCACACCTGTCAAGGACCGATGACAATGCAATTATTTCATAAATTTGTGCCATTATCCTTGCCAGGGTTAACAGGACAGCAAAAAACTGTCTTCGAAAACTACGCTGACATACGTCACAAACTAATTTGTCCCATTATCCTTGCCAGGGTTACCAGGACAGCAAAAAAACTGTCTTCGAAAACTACGATGACATACGTTACAAACTACGCTGACATACGTCTCAAAATTCGCAACACCCTAAAAAATAGAAATTAAATAATAGTTTAAAAAAACTAAAAAACACGCAAAATAATGGAAAGAAAGCGTGGGGTGCCTGATATCAATAAAAAAATACCTTAAAAAGCACCCCACGCTTTTTAACTATTATTTTTTTTATTTTGTGTTTCCAGTGGGATATCTCATCGGTAAATCGAACTTCTATGAAAACGTTCATCTCTTATTTACTTAGGAGACGAACTGATCAATTTTCAAACCTTCTTAGGGGCCATCTTTAAGGCAAATGTGCATAGAAAGAAGTGTTTTGAGGAGACATATTGAAAGTACCTTTTTGTAGGGTAGGACATCATCAAATGACGTCTCTCGCTCTGGGTAGAGCGGGACGGCGTGTCAGACTTTTACTGACTAAAAAACTTTTTTACAAAAAAAAACAACCGACTTCCTTAAAAACACTACAAAGTGAAAAATAACTTTAATTTCGGTAGTCGGTGTCTTAGGATCTGTATTTATGGTTTTTTTGCCACCGACTTCCGAAATTAAAGTTATTTTTCACTTTGTAGTGTTTTTAAGGAAGTCGGTTGTTTTTTTTTGTAAAAAAGTTTTTATTTTTAAATTTTTAGTTGTGGTATTCACCCTGCACTAATTCCAAACAAACAATGCATATTTATGCGATAGCAGAAATCGCGGTTGATTTCCTGTCATTTTTTAAAGAGTTCCGGTGTCTGTTTCCGGAACTCATCATCAGATCTATATGAAAATTATATGGGACCATTTCCGAATAAACCCCTTTCGAACAAAAAAAGAATTTTGCAAATCCCGTATATGTCGATAAGGAGTTGTACCTTCCATCATCAGCTCAACGGAATATAAGAATACAAGTAACGGTCTAAACGTGCCTATAATATTCAAAGAATTATCCCCTAACCTTCTAACCTTTCACTGTAAGTTCCTATATGTACTGTTCACCGATGAGGAGTTCCATGCGGTATCTTCGAAGACTATAATTAGTTCACCACGGATGGATAGATAGAACCAGCAATTATTTTTGATCTTTAGTACAATATCCAAATCACATTACGTGTACTGTTTGTTTTTGAGGAGTTCCTTCGTTTATCTCCCAAAGTATACATCAAATCTTCACAAAATTAATATGGGACCATCTCAGGAGTATACCCTTACGAATAAAAAAAGAATTTTCAAAATCGGTTGACAATTGGCGGAGAAATCGGTGAACATACATAAAAAAAAAAAAAAAAATACATACAGTCGAACATATAACCTCCTCCTTTTTTTGAAGTCGGTTAAAAACCCACCCGTGTTCCTTCAGTTGCCCATATGCCAGGGCCACGGTATCTCTTTCAAACACTGAAAATGCCTAAGGATAATAAAAAGCGATTCGGTTTTCGAATATTTATATTTTTTTAAAGTTTTGTACAAATTATTTTATTGAAAGTTCCAAATTCTAATCACCTTATATACTGACGGTTCTAATGAAATTTAGTCCATTATTATAGCCCGGTTTGACCTTAGGCCTATATCAATGACTCATTTTAGTTTTTTTTGTGGGTGGGAAATCATCCAATGACGTCTCCCGCTCTGGGCGGAGCGGGAGGGCGTGTCAGACTTTTAATGACTTAAACCCATCCGTGTTCCTTCAGTTGCCCATATGCCAGGGTCTTTCGAACAGATCTTGCGACCCTGGAAGGACTTATTTTAACTAAGATCGAGCAGGTGGAATGAAAAAAAAAAATTGTGTAGGCACTAGTCAAATCATGAAAATTTCTTTATTGTGAATATTTCCGTCAGTGATTTCATATTTTGCTCCATATGAAGTGAATTATCTTGGTTTCTTCTCAAACTCTGTATGAATTATAGAGTCTAGTAATTTGTGACGAAGGTTTCATCGCAAATACTCCTGGCCTGAGTACTGAAAAAGAAAGAAAAGAAAATTTTAATAATTAAAAAAAAAAAAAACCTGGGTTCAATATCTAGGTCGGGCAGTGTTATAGGGTTTTTCTGTAGTCGACACAATAGGCGCGAGAGAATGCCGTCCCGCATCCCGGGCGGGGGGAGGGGGGGGGGGGGGGTAAGGCTGGTTTGCTGCCCAAACAGGCGTATCCTAGGCTTTTACACAGGTTCGGGTCAACAACAAAGCCGACCTGAATCACTACACTACACATATTCGGCGTACTACATTCATTCGGTTGGCGCCGATCGAGAAATTTCTACAGCACTCTAATTTCGTAACAATTTATTTACAATCAGAATAATTTAGAAGATATTGCTAATACTCGTAATTTGCTTCATATGTTCAAAATAAAATTCTACTCAACTTCGTAAATAATGCAATGAATGTAGTTGTACTGTCAAAATAAGCCACTGATACTGTTACGGTGATACGCAGTTACCCTGCTGGTCTAAAAAGGCTTTAAAAATTATTTATTTTATCATATTAACTCCAGGCATTAAATGATAAACGATTTGCTAGTAAGTTTGTACAAACACTTTTACACGTCGATCATATTTTTAAAACTAGATGAGGTCCGCGTTTCCTATCTGTCTACTCTGAGAAGAAAGGCCAAAACAAACTCATATGTTACAGTCTCTGTTAAAGTCCAGACATAATCTTGGCCATGTGAAGACTATGTGGATTGGTGTCTGAATGGGTCATTTCTGAGAAAGTGACAAACAGACAGACGATCACTAAGTGAAGTTTTTGTACATCTATTCATTGTGAACTTGAAACTAAATCTAATTATTAATTTTCAGTAAAGTCTCTCCCTCCATTTATTTGTGAGAAAGCACTCACAGACAGACAGTTCAATCAATTCACATAAAGGCACATCACTCTTCTGCCCTTATTTCAATTGGGGTCGGTGGGCGCAACATTTCTTTTTCTTCCACACTTCTCTATTAGTCGTCATCTCAGTAGTTACCCCCTTTCTATCCATATCATAATTCACACCGTCCATCCATCGTTTCTTTGATCTCCCTCTGTTCTTATAGCCATCCACATTCATACTCAAAACTTCCCTCACAATATTTTCCTCATTCCTCCGTATCACTTGACCATACCATGACAACCGATTTCCACAGTTTTTCAGCTATAGGTGCCACTGTCACACTCCCTCTTATGTACTAATTTCTTATTTTATCCATTCGTATAACACCAAATTCACATAAAAGCACAGAATAGGCAAAAAAGAAATACAAGCTTACTTGGTTTTTTTCCACCACCTAATATAATCTTCTTGGACGCAGCCATCGTAATAAACAAAAATAATATCAAAAACAGTATCTTCATGTTAAAAATGTAAGTACGGTACGTCTTGTCTAAGATAAATTTTCCTTATAGTGCTGGCATGTGGGGTAAACAACTACGTTTTGTAACAAAGTGATTCATATACGCGTACTGCGCACTGGGACTACAAATCAGCAAAACTAGGGATGCCATAAAAAGTATCGATAAATTGCGATACTTATGATCAGGTGTGTAGGTTAATAGTGAATAACAGGCGTTTTTAAGACTGTGCGATGGGCGAATTTGACATGCGAAAAGTTATCAGAACTTTTCGCATGTCAAATTCGCCCATCGCCCTCCCATCTCAGCCTTATTTAAATATACTAATAGACTTCGTAATTTGAAAATAGAAACTGTGGCCTCTGATTTTGTTTTGGTGTTTCTTCTCTTATTAGTCCAGTCTCCAGACCGTATTTCGGCCATGGCGGCCAATCTCAACTGAGACTAGCCATTGGCGCGGGACATATTATAGTGCAAAAATGTGTTCGCAGACACAAGTGCACTCACTCTTTCCTCACTCTCATAGTCCGATGGGAAGGCAATTCGACACGACCGGACAGAGATCAGGCGCAGGACAAACGGCTTACCGTGTTTTCCGAGGTACGGGGGTACTTCCAAATTCCGGGCTGTGTTACTTTGAAATTCCTAATAGAAAAACCCAATAACACTTTGCCCGAACTGGGAATCGAACCCGGGACTTCACGCTCAGCAGTCGCGCTGCGACCACGAAACCAACGGGGCAGGTCTTCTCAGAGTAGACAGATAAAGAGAACCGACTTCGTCCAGGTTTTTATTTATTTAGTGTAAAAATTAGTGTAAAATCCATTTATAGATAATCAATATTGTTAATTATTTGGTGGCCTGTGGACAATTTTGACATGTCGTAAGAAAAATTTTCCGCACATGAAGATATTTATAATTAAGAAAGACCAGTGAAACGATCGATAAATTGTGTATAATATGATATTGCTAGGCGTTTTCTACTACAATTTTATTTATTTATTTACCTCTCACAACTATCTTTGCAGATCTTAAACCTAATTCGATAGTGTGGCTATCGACTATTATAACCTACCAATATTATTTTTGCAATTATTTTTTTTATTCCAATGTCCTATTATCGATACTATTAAGTTGAACAGTATCGATACTTCTCTCATAGCCCGTCACTATACATAGGGGCTTTACCGATGAACCACCGATGAACTTTAGCGACCGACCATGTTTTAAGATTATAGTGCTTAACGTAGAGACATAACATTGAATTTTACTTACTTTAAAGCTGATTCGCGTTTATATAATATTTATCCTTATCATTTAGTGTGCTATAACTGTTAATTTGATTGATAAATGAAAGATTTTTTAGCTATCAAATCAACTACTTACATTTATCTACCAGACAGTGTAAAGTATGACGGGTCATCTTGCTGCACTGATGTCAGGCGAGCCACTTCGCATTCGGGTCGCCACGAATCGGCACAACCAGAAAATATACATATAATGGTGTAGCCATAGCCTTTACCGGAAGTGGTATTCCTATAAGTAGTTCAATAGCTTGATTACCAAGTGGATAGTAGGAATAAACTTATCACTGCCAAGGTCGCGAGACTTGTTGAGTTACCGTAGCCCTGACATAAGCAACTGAAGGAACACGGGCGGGTTTTAGTCAGTAAAAGTCTGACAAGCCCTCCCGCTCCACCCAGAGCGGGAGACGTCATTTGATGATTTACCACCCACAACAAAAAAAAGGAGTATACCTTTCAGTTGCTTTCGACCGATGATCCGGTTTCGGTCTGAAATCTGGTTTCGGCCGAAAATCTGTTTCGGTAGGACACTAAAAAGGAGAATCTCGAAACTGAATGTTGTCGAGTTACTTTTGGAGGAATAAAAAATAAGTCATTAAATAAAATTATTAATTTATTTGTACTCTTTTTGTTTACTTAACATTAATAACTAAAGGTAATTAAATAAATAAACAATGTGACAAAACACCAGAAAACCGATCCACCTAGAAACACACACGAAACGGCTAAATATAGAATAACAGTCGCTGGTTAAGCTTCGCTTTCCGAGGTCGGCTATAGATGGGTAGCCATCCATTACATGTCGCGACCCCTTCGTGTCTCGGAAAGCATGTTAAGCCGAAGGTCCCGGCTGTCATTCGTCTGTTTTGACAGCTTTCAAAGATCGGACCCAGTGCGGATTGGTTGACGTCTTCAGTGTCTTAGATTTTTCGGTTCCATCTCATGTTTCCTCGGGATGTTTTCCTCCACGGTTTTAATTATGGGTGATGAAAGAATTTGTGCATAGTAAAGTACATGTTTAGGTGCGACTGGAATAGTTGTTGTAGTCTTATTATACGCTCCTAGTCTGATTATAGGTTCCTGCAGACAGGCGCCATGCGACGACGGTGAGACATCTTCTGATAGAAAAATTCACAAGAAGTTTTCATGGATTTTTTCTACTGGAGTCTGGTAGCGCCATCGCTTCGCGTCTATTTGCCCGGAGTCATTCCATATTCTTCCTAGTCTTTAACCGTAGACCATGTCGACACTGTCTTTTTTTTATTTTATAAGTTTAATTTGTTCTATGGCAATTTCCTTTGTAGCTGCAAATAATTTGCGTCAATGGTTTCATATGCCCGGCGCCAGCTGAAAAAATGACAAATTTTTAAATGATCTGATAAATCTTAGGAATATTGAAGGGTTGAATAAGTTTTTGTAATCAGACTTAATGGGAAAATCAGGATTTTCAAAAAAACGAGATTATTATTCTCTTCACAAAGGTTTACATATTAAAAACGGACGGACGGTTCACGTAGTAGTTTAATTGTAATTTATATTTATTTATTGTTAAATATATATTGTTATTAAATTTTAACAATTTATATGATCTTAGTTGGAGGATTGAAATAAATATTTTTTTTATCATCATGTGTGAGAAACTAGCGCCCATCCTAGGATACCCTGTTGTGATGAAGGGAAAATAATAGACATGTTAAATGCCAGCTTCTGCCCTGACCTTTCCCGTCGCATCGAATTGCCTGCCAGTTTTTGTAAATTTTTTGTTGCTGCTCCGCTTCTTTTGATCGTAGCGTGATGTTATATAGCCTTTCTCAATAAATAGGTTACCCAACACAAAAAGATTTTTTCTATTCGGACCAGTAGTTCCTGACATTACCGCGTTCAACCAAACAAACAAAATCTTCAGCTTTATAATATTAGTATAGATAATTAAGTAAGTAACTATAACAGAAAAAAATGTCAGACTTTATGTGTATGGGTGCCATCTGCCAGGGTAGCGAGATTGTTCAAACGAGATACCGTGGCCCTGGCATATGGGTAACTGAAGGAACACGGGTGGGTTTTCACGCCTACCCGCTCCGCCCAGAGCGGGAGAAGTCAATTGATGATTTCCCATCCAAAAAAATATAGTAAAAAATGGCTGCTATTGCAACTGTTAATGAAATCACATGACTCGACAATAAACGAAAGATTTATTTCGTGAAGTTTTCTGTAGTCTAAACTCAGACGCTTAATAAAACCGAGAAAAACAGAGTACTTAACGGATAGATTAGATCGAACCGAAATCATCGGCGTAAAGACATCCAATGCCTGATATAGGCCTTCCTTAATTTAGGTGGATTTGCCATAATTGCCATGCTTGACAGGCGGGTTGGCGATCGCAGTTCGGTGGTAAAATGCATAGAGAACACTGCTGCCCATTCTCTAGTAAGTCCCTTAGTCGCCTTTTACGACACACAGGAGAAGAAATGGGATGATGCTAATCTTTACGTCCGGCATCACACAGAACCGAAATAAAATAATTTAAAAAAACTTTTTTACAAAATAAAACAACCGACTTCCTTAAAAACACTACTGGTGTCTTAGAATCTGTATTTATGGCTTTTTTGCGACCGACTTACGAAATTAAAGTTATTTTTTACTTTGTAGTGTTTTTAAGGAAGTCGGTTGTTTTTTTTTTTTTGTAAAAAAGTTTTTATTTTTAAATTTTTAGTTGTGGTATCCTCCCCGCACTAATTCCGAACAAACAATGCATATTTATGCGATAGCAGAAATCGCGGTAGATTTGCTGTCATTTTTTAAAGAGTTCCGGTGTCTATCTCTGGAACTCATCATCAGATCTATATGAAATTTATATGGGACCCACAAGAATTTTGCAAATCCGTCTATATATGACGGAGTTATGGCCGAACATACATAAAAAAAATTATATATATATTAACAACCGAATTGAGAACCTCCTCCTTTTTGAAGTCGGTTGAAATAAAAAAAAAACTTACGATGATTACTGTTCACATAAATACCAGGAATCAAGTATGCTGAAGAAACAGCAACGAACAAAAATAACAAAAACAAAATCTTCATGTTTGTTGAAATGATAACACAACTGTTCTCCTCAAATTATTTCCTTGTCAATAAGTCACTGGCATATGATCCAGCCATTATAAAGGAACCTCAGTTATTTTTTAATGATTCACGGTAAATAATATAATAAACAATTAGTACATGTTATTTGACATGCCTACACCGGGCATTCCCGTACGCACACGTCAACAATAACATTACATCAAACCTGTGAGGTGTAGGAACAAACTAATTTCGACTTATTATGTAAGTTCCATGTTATAAGGAACGTAACTTTTATCATGCACTGTACTGTATCGAGACTCCGGTCTGTTATTGTTTAATTATGGCAAGCTTGTATTAGCAATTATCAAAAAAAAAAAAAAAAAAAAAAATGATCCCAAACTCAATGACTATATATATCTTAGTTAGGAAGTTCCTACCTACGGCTGTCTTCCAGCTCTATGGTACCTTATTATTGTATTGTCAGCGAAGATACGTCCGCCAAAGGGTATAGCGGGATAAGCATGGCCAAATGGATTCGCTAGATCTTGAGACTTATTTACGTTGTTTAATTGGTGTATGGAACTGTGCAATAATATAGCGTTTTTACCGCTTTATCATTAATATCTTTAAAGATAATCATAAAAATATTTATTTATTTATTAAAACTTTATGCACAAGTAAAAAATACTGTACAAAGGCGGACTTAATGCCTGAGGCATTTTCTACCAGTCAACCTTAGGGTGATGCAGAAACAAAACATGGCAGGTGCAACATAGTGATAGATAATTCGGAAAATAATACATACAAATACATAGATATATACATAGATACATACATACATATATATATATAACGAAAATAAACATTGTCTGGAGAAATAACGATAGGTAGAGGAGAAAACGAATCCAGCAAATCAGCGCTGGGATGATTCTGCCAACTTCTTATGAATATGCTCACGTGCCTTCACTTTAAAGGATAACCGACCGAATTTTTTATTCCGAGGGTTCGGAATAAAAAATTTTCACGTGATCTTATGGCTAATGGATCAAATCGAATATGGTCAAATGGAATTTGTCGAAAGAAAAAAGTATTATAATATTATTTTTTGAGATTTTTTGAGCTATAGAAAGTATTGAAAAAATTTGAGGTTTTAATAAAAACTGGTTCTGTCAGAGTGACACCTCTATAAAAATGACAATAATTATTTATTAAACCTAGTTACATATTATTCAATCCACTTTTAAATAAAAACACTCGAACACTTCTAAAAAAAAAATTAGTATGAAAGTTGTCATACAAAATTCTCTCTTATCATACCCCGCTATACCCTTTGAGCCGAATTGGACATCAGGAAGCGGTTCTTATACATCGCAAGTGAAATAAAAGCTTGTAAAATAGCCAAAGGGAGGGGAAGGGGGTCAATAAAGTGTTACGTCGTCTAAAAAGAAAGGGGACGACTCATTCGTTTTACAAAGTGGTATAGAAAGAAAGAAAAAGAAAGAAAATACATTTATTTAACACAAACTCAAAAGGCACACAAAATAATACAGCAAAAAAAAAATACACAATATTAACAAAAAACACAAATTAAAAAGAAAATCAATAAAAAGTGTACAGTGCGATGTTATAAACTAGCATTTAAGTGTGCCCCACGGCTGCGCTAAAAAGGTTCAGTTCAGCAAAAAATGTCAGACAACTAGTGCCTGACGCTGATTTTCAACTGGACCTAAAGTGTGATGTAACTCAGTTTTGTACAAATACTGCTACGTGGCGAATATATGCATACTTAAATAAAATAGATGAGTAGTGAAATGTTGATTTATATACTACTACTTTTTTATTACCCGGTAACTGGGTTGTGGAAATCAAAAAGGCAGTAGCTTTATGTCTCAGTCCACAGCTGGTTCCAGTTAGAATGGAAGCTGATTCCAACATGGTTGGAAAAGGCTGACCAGATGATGACGATGATTCATAGGTTCTTAACTTACTCAAAACTTTCCTCACGATATCTTCAAATCAAATCAAATAATTTATTTGCATAATACATGGTAAAAAAGGTGTTAGTGGTATAAAAAGTAAATTGTATTATAACCTAATGAGGTGTGCAAATTAATATAGGTAAGTACAAAAAACATAAATTTAAAATTGATTTATATTAAAAAAAAAAAAATTAGTAGTCATTGTACTTGTGGTCATCTTTATGCTCCTTATTGCATCTTTCCTTATCATTCAAATATTCCATCAATGTTAACTGTTCTTGTCATGGGGTTTACCTCGTTGAAGGAAAATAGCAGCTCTAGGCTATGGGAAACAACATAGGACGAATTAATTAATATACGTAGGTCAGTATAAATCAAATCGTTTTCTTCCTTTTCGATGTGCCGTAGTTGGGTTATAAGATTTAAAGAAAAAATTAAATATATTTTGCAAAGTTCTTCTTTATTTTATACATTTTTTATTTTATTTTTTACTTAGTAGTTGTGGTTCCTACCACACACTACACAAATTCGTATGCCTTATCACATCGTCAGCCTATAACGTTCCCACTGCTGGGACACAGGCCTCCTCTCGGTGAGAGCGAGCGGGCCATAATCCACCACGCGGGCCCAGTGCGGGTTGGTAGATGTCACATGTCTTCTAATATGCCTTTTATTATTAAGTAAAAACAGTGATAGGAAGTTATTAAAACATCAACATACACTATGTGGAATTAATACATATTATTGAAGCTAACTCAAAAACCGCTAATCAAAAAATTTCACTCAACCCTTTCAGGCAAGAGTAGAAATTTTCAGATCGGTTTCTAAATGACGGAGTTCTGAGTTAACATAATGTAAATAAACAAATTGATAATCTTCTCATTTTTTTGAAGTCTGTTAAAAATGACTGTCTATTAAGATTAAAAAGATACCCTACAGCAGAGATACAACCTTACAAACATACTGACGTAGACAAAAACGTAGACGTCTAACGATGACGTCAACGTATTAACATTTGGAAGACGCCTTTCCACCGCCTTTCATTGTATTATAAAAAAAAACTCTAAAAATTATTTCTCTCTTGTTATAGTGTAATGCTAGCATGGCAGACTTTCAACGCCCTCTTCGTGATCCGAGCCGTCAGCAAATATCTGGTAGAGATGGTGCCTGAGTATGAACTGTGCAGACACTTGGACGTTCAGGCTGAACGCAGGGTCGGGAATGGACCGGTCGAGACCAGGGAGGGGCTGGATAATACGGTTAGTTGTTTCTAAGTATTTAGTGGAGATGGTGTGTATGAATTTTGAAGACACTTGGACGTTTAGTTGACCGCAGGGTCGGGAATGGACCGGTCGAGACCAGGTAGGGGCTGGATAATACGGTTAGTTGTTTCTAAGTATTTAGTGGAGATGGTGTGTATGAATTTTGAAGACACTTGGACGTTTAGTTGACCGCAGGGTCGGGAATGGACCGGTCGAGACCAGGTAGGGGCTGGATAATACGGTTCGTTGTTTCCAAGTATTTAGTGGAGATGGTGCCTGAGTATGATCTGTGCAGACATTTTGACGTTCAAGCTGAACGCAGGGTCGGGAATGGACTGGTCGAAACCAGGTAGGGGCTGGATAATACGGTTAGTTGTTTCCAAGTATTTAGTAGAGATGGTGCAGGAGTATGAACTGTGCAGGCACTTTGACTTTCAAGCTGAACGCAGGATCGGGAATGGACCGGTCGAGACCAGGTAGGGGCTGGATAATACCGTTAGTTGTTTTGAAAGTATTAATAGAAATAATTCAGAAACTTGAAAGTTTTTCAACCAAACCTTACGAAGGAGTCGGCTATCTTTGTTTTGAAGAACAGAATTGTGTTCCCGCCTAGTATACTGCGCTCTATTGTTCGTTGGCAGACCATGAGTTTGACCCTCCGGATGTTAGTTAAAGACCAAGTCTGTGCACCATAAGTTAAGAAGGGTTGAATACAGTTTTCCTGGAACTATTGTTACTTTATGGACCAGTAACTCTTCCAGGCGTTTTCCATTCGTCTTGTGATTTCCTTATCCTGCTTCGCCAGGAAAGAGACTTCTTGGCCCAAGTTAAGGTATTTCTGGACATGTTGTATTGTCATACCGCTTACTTTTATCCAGGACTTCTCCAGGAGCTCCTGCACACTTCACTGCTTTACTAGAAAAAAAAAAAAAATCTTGTTAAGATATCGATTTTTATCACGCCTGCGGGGTTTTGCTAACTCATAATTTGACTCTACATTAACTCATCTCTTAAAACTTTAATCTTCATACAAGTCTTTTTTCCATTCCTCAGCCCTCACAAGAAACATCACCATCGCCGCTGGCGAGCCCCGATGTCCCCGAGCCCCCTACGTCCCCAAAACTGGGTGGGAGCGAGAGTCGGGTTGAAATGCTCATCGATGCGCTCATAGGACTGATCATTGATGTTCCTGTAACGTAAGTATTATCACATTAAATCCGACAGAGATATACATATAGATAACCTTAGGTCGATGTACTAAGGACGGGGTTTTTCGTACACTGGATATTCAACGCCATGCTTAGGGCTGAGAGTTGAAATTCGAACAATAAAACACACTTCGATTTTCGACGGGCTGAGATGCACTCGAGCTATGGAACGAGCTATGCTTGGAACATATCTGAGGGATAGAATCCGGAATGAGGTGATTCGGCAGAGAACCAAAGTTGTCGAGATAGCTCACAGGATTAGCAAGCTGAAGAGCTTGAGAAATATTATTATAAAATTGACGACTTCCTTAATGATGAATCGCTGACTGGTTGACTTATTTTATTATTGTTATAGCTGCTACTAAATATCCTGTTTGTCATGCTTTTATTCTGATTGACTTAGTTTTATTCTCATTGACATACGTAATATTTAGTTTTGACATAATTATGATAATTTTTAGAGTAGCCAGTCCGACATTTTTATTTTTTTAAACATGATATTTAATTATCTAAATTTGACTTATAAATTTTACTATGATTTGACATTTATCTGAAATCGTATTGTATTTTTTATTTGAGTATAATGTCATAATTGAATATTATTTGCATGCCCTTATGATGGTAAAATTTGGAGGACTTTACTATGTAAAAAGCAACACCTATGTACTTATAACCCATTTTTGCAAAAAATAAATGATTTGATTTGAAGTGGCGATGGGCCGGCCACATTAGCCGTAGAACGAGAGCCCTGGGTTATGGCCCTATTAGTGATGTTCTTTAGAAAGGTCAGGTGCGTAGTACTGGTGTAAAAACCTAACCGAGGCAAAAAGATTATGTAAGGATCGTTCTGTAGTTTCTGCTTTACCCCATGAGACAAAGGCGTTAGTTTATGTATGTATGTTTGTATGTATTCATAAACCAACTCACCCTGATGACTAGCCAGCCAACGAAGTATCTCCATAAACGCCCGACAGCGCCGCCAGATTTCTTTGCAGACATCTATACTAATATTATAAAGCTGAAGAGTTTGTTTGTTTTTTGATTGAACGCGCTAATCTCAGGAACTACTGGTCCGAATTGAAAAAATATTTTTGTGTTGGGTAGCCTATTTATCGAGGAAGGCTATAGGCTATAAAGCATCACGCTACACTCAAGAGGAGCGGAGCAGTAATGAAAAATGTTGCAAAAACGGGAAAAATCGCACGGGTAGGCGATTCGACGCGATGGGAAAGGTCGGGGGAACAAAAAATTTAACGCGGATGAAGTCGTGGGCAGAAGCTAGTAGAAGAATTAAATACATTTTATCTTCCTTTCAACAGGGACAACACGTACTACCTTCACTTAGAATGTATCAACACGATGTTGGTGCTCATGTCAGTCTACATGTTCGCTGGAGTGCACGGTCAGACACGGCTGGTAGACACGTCGTTAATATATAGGTAAGTTTATTTTAAAATATAATATCACACCTTCAATCTCCGAAGAGTTAAGCAGAGTTGTACCTATAGTACACACATTTCGCTAGTTATGTTTAAGTCCCATGTAATAGTGGTTGAGCCTTTTGAGACTGAGACATCACTGATGGAAAAACCCAATAACACTTTGTCCAATTTGGGAAGATCATTTTTATGAAAATTATTAAAAGATTTGATTGTGCAATATTTACATGTTAAACAGACTAACATACATGCAATAATATTAATAAAATGTACAAGTATGTAAAAACAGAGATAAAAGAATCACAACGGAGTAGTTTAAAAGAAGATGTAGTGACAAAAATCGAAAAAAGTATGGTTAAGGAGATGTTTTGGTCATGTTGAGAGGGTGAATGAAGGACGGCTTACAAAAAGTATTTACAAGGCAGGTGTGAGTAGAAACGCCGGGACCACGCCCTAGGACGACATATAGTGACCTTATCGGTGATGTTCTTCTGAAAGGTCAGGCGCGTAGTACTCGCAACCGGCGTGTATGTATGGCCAATTATATGAACCTAAACGAGGCTAAAGGAGTATGTAAGGATCCTAGCAGGTGGCGTTATGATAAAGGTCGTCCGCATCGCTGTTAATGGGAAAAGTGCCCAAAAGGCTGGCAGCATTGCCACGTTGTACGGCGAAGCTGATTCTTTGGCCAAAAAAAAATAGACCAGCCCTCTGTACACGTGAAGAGTCGACCAGCCTTTTGGGTATTTTTATGATGATTATAAATTATAACACACGCATGACAATAAGAGAAGAAAAATATTTTGTGGCGAAGATAAAGTATCTTAGTCGCGTTATCCATCTCGACGCTTGAAAGGCAAAATTGACTAAGCGCCATTGTGGTCCTATGGCGCTTAGTCAATTTTGCCTTTCAAGCGTCGATTCTCATTTGAGAAAATATTTTTTGTTTTATTCCAGAACCCTCTTCCAAGGCCGCTACGGCATGCACGCCCCCCTCCTCGTAAAGACGTTGCTCAACAATCTGTCGAGCATGCTCGCCGCGCCACCGAGCATGTTCGGTGCTCATGCCGGTGGCGGCAGTCTGCTAATCAACCTAGCTTGTAAGTATATATATTTACTAGCTTTCGCCAGCGGCTTCGCCCGTGTCGAGGTCGGAATTATCCCGCGGGCACGTACTACCGGGATAAAAAGTACCCTATGTGTTAATCCAGGTAATAAACTATCTGTATTCTAAATTTCATCCAAATCCGTTCAGTAGTTTTTGCGTGAAAGATTAACAAACATCCGTACATCTAGACATCAATACTCACAAACTTTCGCATTTATAACATTAAGTAGGATTTATTTCATTCTTTAAGCACACAAATGTACAGACGCGGACTTAATGCCATAGGCATTTTCTAAGTATACATCTTTATCCAAATGATTCTTCTATACGTGTGTATGTCACTGAAGTCCTCCTAAACGGCTGGTCCTAGAACATGGATTGATAGCAATATCTGGAAAACTAAGGGGGCACTCGGACCGCATGGCCCTAGAGTAACAACCTCAAACGTAAAAGACTAAAAGTAATGACAGAATATAAAATCTAAGTATGTCATCTATACTTATACTAATATTATAAAGCTGAAAAGTTTGTTTGTTTGGTTGAACGCGCTAATCTCAGGAACTACTGGTCCGAATTGAAAAATTCTTTTTGTGTTGGGTAGCCTATTTATTGAGGAAGGCTATAGGCTTTATAACATCACGCTACGATCAAAATGTACGGAGCAGCAACGAAAAATAGACGAAAACTGGCAGGCAATTCGATACGACGGGAAGGGTCGCGGGAGCAAAAATTTGACGCGGACGCAGTTGCGGGCAGAAGCTAGTAACAATTATAAAATTAAATTGCTAACCAGTTTGATATTGGAGACTTTAAGACGGATTTTGGCACAGTCATTTTTCATGGATTCAATTTATTAATATTAAATTATGTACTGTTTTTTTATCGACATTTTCTTAGCTATATGTGGAGGCTTGTTATTAGCAATTTTTTTTATACAACTTTTTTATATCATTGGTTTATTAGTCTGTAAGCCTTCTTTAAAATAAAATAAATATTGTTTATTTATAAATTCAAAGTCAGCTGCCACTAGAAAACTGATACACATAATATTAGGAATTTTTCTATTTCCTTTCCAGCCGGCCTATGGAACATGATAACCTTCAACTCCACATCTCGTCAGACGATCTACACGCATCCCCCTCTAGATAGACAGGAGTTACAGGAGCGAGTGAAAAAGGAGCACCCTGTAGCCAACCAGTCGTGTCTTCTACTACTGACGTTAGCCAATCATTGTATGAACGATGATAACTTGTATAGAAATGCTTTATTGTGCTGTGAGGATACCGCAGGTGAGAAAACCTTACCTCAAAAATCTATTTGATATTTAACTCCTTGACTTTCCTTCAATCTTCAATCACCAATCTGCACCCTAATTGCGAAACGCACAATTTATCAGAGTCTGAATGGAATTGAAGATTATTTCTAAACCATTGCGTCATTTGTTCGAATAAATTGTAAGCTCAGCAACGTAAATAACGCAACGAATGTCGTTTAACTATGAATATTAAACCAATTCCTACCGATAAACAGTTCCGCAATCACCCCTCTGGACTGAACTATCTTCTTTTTTGTTTGGGATATCATGAAATGACGTCTCCCGCTCTGGGCGGAGCGGAACGGCGTGTCAGACTTTTACTGACTAAAACTCTGTGACCCGTGTTCCTTCAGTTGCCTGTGCCAGGGCCACGGTATCTCTTTCGAACAAATCTCGCGACCACCTCATCCACGGACTGACCGCGTCAAGCATAGTTAAATTAACCTGCCCATTTATTTTTAAATTTCCCAGCAAAATGTTGAGATAGCATAGCATGCCTTGGCCTCGTACAGAAGTTTCTGTTGTTATTTTACTTTTGTTTTTTAGTTATTTTAATACTAGCTTTTGCCAACGGCTTCGCCCGCGTATTATACATATAAACCTTCCCCTTGACTCACTCTGTTTATTGAAGAAAACCTCATCCAAATCCGTTGTGTAGTTTAAAAGATCGAAGCGTACAAACACTGAGTGCAACTTTGTTCTATACTATGTAAAGAAGTACAATAATAATAATATCTTTAGACTACCAACACACTGTTATCTGATCCCAAACTAGGCAGAGCCTGTAATATGGCAACCAGACAACTGATAAATATACTTATATATTTCTAAATACATACATAGTATAGATAAATTACACCCAGACACAGAACAAATGACTGTGGTCATCACACAAAGATTTGTCCTGGGTGGGAATTGAACCCACGACCACCGGCTTAGCAGGAAGGGTCACTTACCAGTAGACTAACAGGCCAGTCAGCCAGGCCTATAATGTGTAAATAGTTTAGTTTGTGGTTCCTGTGGAAGTCAATAAATACAATTTCTTTCTTCTTTCAGCCTCCTTATTGCGGATATCGAAATCAATATTTATGGTAGCCCAATATGGTGATAGTTTTTACTGAATCTTCTGTTAACAAACTTCATTTTTGTCATGTTTACAGAAACGTCAACGACAACACCAAATAAAGAATCAAACAGCGGATCACAAGTAACGCCACCCAGAATCGACATGGCGGCTGTAAGTAAAAATTAACAAATTTGTATTTGGTTTAACGCCCTCGAAGCAGAGAGCAGTTATAGCTCAGTGGTCCGTTTTGACTGCTCGGACATAGTGTCATAGAAGCAAAACGACTAGGTCAACATTACGAAGAAATATGTAAAATACTAACCGTGAAAGAAGCAATTTCGTAGATCCAATATTCAGAAAGTTACATAGGTTTAACCATGGCCGCGCGGTCGGCACATGGAGAACCGCGCGGCCATGCAATTCTCTTAAGACGAAATGGTATCGTGGTCACGTATGTTTCGAGGGGGTGAAGCAGACGCGAGCGGATAAGTGGCACGCGGGGCCCCGCTCTCTGCCGCACTCGGCCAGCAAGCTATAGTCCGACCGCTGTAAGCGTGACCCTCTCTCGTGAACCAAAATATTTTTGCAGAGGATCGCGCATACGGTAATCGGACTGTCGTGGCAAGTTGTAGATTTACGTGATACTAGTTGCGCAGTGGAAATATATTTATTTTCACAAAGTATGTAATGAGTACATAATAATATGGTGCAGTAAATAAATGTAAAATAATATTTTAATTAGGCGCATACACTAGTGTTTTTATTATTATATCTATTTACATACGAATACTGGCCTACTTATGAGTTCCTATAATAATTCCAGTTCGTTTGTTGTTTGAATGGGTACTCGTATTAAAGATGAATCCAAAGTGGTTTTTCCAAAAATCGGTTCTTTACACAGGATATTTTTTATCACTACCCAAATTTTCATAGGGTGCTCTATCCATAAATATGAACAACTTTTATTATGGCACCAACTCTGAAATCACGGAAAAAATCTGCTGTTTTTGACAAAAGTTCAATACATACTCGACCAAAATGTATGAATTAGCAGATTTCATTCATGGGTAGAACAACCTATGAAAATTTGGGTAGTGATAAAAAAATTGCCCTGTAGAAATAAAAACAACTAATTAAAACAACTTTTATCCTACTAATATTATAAACGCGAAAGTTTGTATGTATGGAGGTATGGATGTTTGTTCCTCTTTCACGCAAAAACTACTGACCTGATTTAGATGAAATTTGGCACACATATTTTTTAACCTGGAATAACACATAGGGTACTTTTTATGTATATATATGTTCCCGCGGGATAATTTCCGACATCCACGCGGGCGAAGCCGCTGGCAAAAGCTAGTATATCTATACAAAAAATTAAATTGGAGTGTCTGTTTTTAATATTAAGATAACCACTTTTTACTAAGTGTATATGGATGTATACACGGTACATATACCAAAACAATTTTTTTTACAATTTTTGTCTGTCTGTCTGTTTGTTCCGGCTAATCTCTGAAATGGCTGGACCGATTTTGACGGGACTTTCACTGGCAGATAGCTGATATAACAAGGAGTAACTAAGGCTACTTTTATTTTAGAAAGATTCTTTTATTTTAGAAAAAAATAACTATCTTCGAAAACTACGCTGACATACGTTTCAAAATTCGAAAATCCCTGGCTGAATCCTACGAATTAGATCAAAATAATGTACTACAGTATTATACACCTTAAAAGGGCCTACAAGTATGTCCGCAATAGTATATGTGTATCTCTTAGGGACAACCCACAATAACCATTTTATATCTTTTACTTTTTACGAGAAATAAGGGCTTATTAACGAAGCGATTTTAAGCAATACAGCATTAATCCTTATCCAATTAAGTACCTTAAATACATTGTAAATTTAATATAGATCAATATGGCCCTTTACAGCATGTAATTTAAATGAATATCTTAGAAAATATTAAAAAGCGGGCGCAGAGCAGCTGGGGGGTTGTACGTCCGTCCCGTCCATCCGTTGGCAGCGGCCGGGTAGTACAGGATAAGTAGGATTGTAATTCATATTACTTTGGCTTCATAGTAATTGCGAATATCATGTGTGTTCATTATACTCAAAATAAACCTAATAGTATTATTCCAAGTAAGAAACCGCGAAATGGCTTAGATGTTTAGATTTTGGATGTTTGTTTCTCAATGATGCAAAGACGGCCAAACGGATTTAGATCGAATTTGGCACAAAGATATATCATGGATACGTAAGAGATAGGATACCTACTTTATCCCGGTAGTAGGTTCCCGGGTGATATTTTCCGACAGCTATACGGGCCAAGCCACTGGCAAAAGTACTATTCCTATAATTATGTTCGGTGTCTGGTAAATGATTGAGTGTCTGTATAGGTAAAATAGGAGAAAAACCAGGAAGACTTATATTCAACTAAACCAAGCCCTATGTCGCAGTCTTCTTACTCTGAATACTATTACTCTTATTTTAAAAACACCAACACACATGATGTTCTCATAAACTATGAATCCTAAGTAATATGAATTATAATCCTACTACTACTAATATTATAAATGTGAAAAAAATGTAGGATTGGGTGTTTGTTTCTCAATCACGCAAAAATGGCTGAATGGATCTGGATCGAAAATAGCACACAGAGTCTATATTACCTATATAACCTGGAATAACACATTCTTATCGCGGTAGTACGTCCTCTTGCGTTAATTTCCGACATCCACGCGGGCGAAGCCGCGGGCAAAAGCTAGTAATAAAATAAAATCATTCATAATGCTAGCGGGGTTCTATAACGGGGCCACTATCGGCTCTAAATTCTTTTTCAGAGCCTCTCAAAGGCATACCACGGTTTCGGCGGGAATCTACCAACTCTGGAAGAATGTGTTTGTGATACAAGTTGACAAGTTTTGGCACCATTTTATTTTTCCAAAAGACGTAACTTTTTTGGATGTATACAATTTCCATTTTTTCATCTTCTCCTCCCCATATCCCGAAAATGCAATATCGCCGCATGCGTCGGCCGCCGCCGCTCGCTTTCATGATTTGTATTACGATACATTGTAAGTCGGATAACAAAAAAAAAAGTTTTGAAAAAAAATAAATGCCAATGTGTTCTATTACTTATACTGAACCACCAAAAAAATTTGCGCACTGGTAAAAAAAAATCCTGTATGTAGGTATTCCATGTACCCTACACGGAAGTTTTAGACCATAATATCTATCTCTATTACAAAACGAAAGTTGTGTGCCTATACAATAAATACGAGTTACTACGTCAGTGTCAAATGTCAAAATTGGTGTTTTTTGTAAACAAATAAATATTCAAATTCATAAATTTCAGCTTCTTGAGCCTCAGTCTTGCATATTTTTTTTTATTTTATTGCGTTTATTCACCATTTTTGTGACTAAAGTATCAGTTTACACTTCAATGTTTGCTTGAGTAGTCTGCGACAACGGGCGTAATAAAGTTGTACACGGGTGCTCTCTAAGCCGCGCTGCGGCCGACTGACAAGGTGCGGGAGCGGAGGGATGTGCAATATCATTGCACGTTTTTTATAAATATTGCTTTTTTTAATTCTATTTGCTCTGTTACATTAAAATAAACCCATAATCCCCTAATGTCTTTAATGGTGCACGTATAGACGAAAAATTATTGAAATTGCTTTAATTACAATCGAATAAAACCGTTTTTTTCTAATAAAAACGCTAATTTTGAGGAAACTTTGCGATTTTTTTGTATCGAGCCAAATTATGTCAATCGTGTATTGGCCCTCATAATTCACTAAAAAATATCTTCAATTTTAATAATCATGAAAAAAAAAGAACGCAAATTTGTAGTTTTAGAGGACAAAAATTGATTTTGCGTGCATCCGAAATGCGTCAAAACATCTTCTTTGAGACCCATTTCGTCTTAAGCAGAGCTTAATAGAGGTCCCATTCTTTTTGCTAACCACTGATACGATTTCGAAGAAAATGTAGACAGTATGAATGTAGAAGTCGAGACGGACACATACCGAGTGGTATCGGCCCAGACTTACGAGTTGTAAAGGTAAAAGGATTCGATCCCGGGATCCCGGATCCCGGGATCTCGGGATCCCGGTCATATTTTAGTCCAGAAGTTGTCGGGATAAAATTTAATTAATCCCGGGATTCTCGGGATTGATACATTTTTTCAAATAAGTCAATAAAAATGTGCGTGAAACGAAACGCACTTACCTTGATTTGACATTTTGACAGCCATCTTGTTTACACAGCTGATTTCATTTGTTTTTTTTATCGACCAGTACCGGATTATGCGTAAAAGTGTGTAAAACTTCCCGCTTCGTTGATTTTTTTAAGTTTATTGTTAGTTTCATAAATTATTTACAGAAGTGCCTAGTTTGTTTGTTTTATAAGAAGGAAGTATAATTTTGTTAAGTTTAATTTTTTTTTTTGAAGATTTAAAACATAAATATTCTATGTCCTCACAAAACTAAAAGTTAATAAAAAATTGGTTTTGATATGTTTTACTGTCATTTTGTTACCACTTTCCATCACCAGTACAATCCCGGGACTATCCCGGGATCCTGAGATTAACTGTAGATAACCCCGAAATCCCGGGATTAGAAAAATCGACCGGGATCGAATCCTCTAGTTCCAACCCAGGCAGGCGCTTTATTTTGTGTAAGTAATTTCATCACCACTGCTCTCAAAACGGTGAAGGAAAACATCGTGAAACCGGCATGTCTTAGAACCAAATAAATCTTTTTTTCTCTATCTCTTAAATATAAAGTGTAGTTTCTTTCCTTTTCATGTATTTTCATAAAACAAAATTAGTATTTGCAATACGATAGAACACTGAAGAGGAACATCACCAATAAGGTCCCTATATCGCCGGGTTAGTGCAAATACCAACTAACCCATGATTTTTGGTAAAATACGTTAAAAATGCTATTATACTCGAAAAATAATTCTCTTTCTACTGGTAAAACAAACTAAACGATATGCCTTCTAGTTTCGAAGTAAGTGAGATGTAAAACCATCTAACTTAAACACTTTTCTTCAACTTTTAGGCAAAAAGACGACTATTATAAGTTAGTACCCAAAAAAATACATAATTTCAGGACCAAAATATAATATCTGGGTGTAATACATTTTATCAGAGACATGACTCGCCTACAGTATACAAAAATTTGACGATTAAAATAAACTTACCCTACAAAATGGAAAATTGAACTAGAAAAATCCAAAAATAAAATTATTTATCTACTGCTAGAAAAAAGTTTACGAAGATAACTTGTTTTACCTATCGATTACTGCACATTACTTTTTATTTTAATGTATAGTAATAACGAATATATAATTTTAATAGCTTTTACCATTTATAATTTAGTCATTTGACAAGTAAAAAATCTAGAGGTAAAAGCAACTATCCGGGCGTTGTTGCTATTGGTAAGTGGTTTTTAAGTCTCGTATGCGTGTTAGTTGCATTGCGCTCGCGCTTTTAGCAGCACGTGGTTTTAATTTCTCGGGTTTCTTTTAAATTATTTGTGCGTCCAGTAATTATTTCTTCATTGAAATGAATTTTTCTACTAAAGAACCACCTCCCGTATCAAATAACAATACTATAAACCCTACAAGTAAGTATATGACTGATTTCGTTGCTTTTTAACCGACTTCAAAAAAGGAGGAGGTTATCAATTCGTCTGTATTTTTTTTTAATGTTTGTTAGCTCATAACTTTTGACTACGTGAACCGACTTCGATGATTTTTTTTTTATTTCAAAGCTGGTGCTTCTCTATTGGTCCCATTTTAATTTGGTTCCATTCAGACAATGGGGTCTATATATGGTGCAACTGCCTTGGAACAAATAGATATGAACATGTTTAATAAAATATGTAGAAAGGTATTATACATGACAACTACTGGGATATTATTTCAGTACATA
Organism: Aporophyla nigra; assembly: GCA_947507805.1. Taxonomy (NCBI): domain Eukaryota; kingdom Metazoa; phylum Arthropoda; class Insecta; order Lepidoptera; family Noctuidae; genus Aporophyla; species Aporophyla nigra. The sequence continues at coordinate 4,549,782 of OX382320.1, forward strand.
AATTGTGTAGAGAGATTACAATGTGTTTTTTTTTTCCTACAGATAAGTCAACAAATGAAATTGATGATAATAAGACAGAACATAATATTAGTCAGAATTTGCAAGGAAAAGGTTAGTACCTATCATATTGATTATTTTAACGATTTACCCGAATACCTAAAAGTAGGGTAATGTGTTGATAGGTATTTTTCGCATGCTTTGTACCCTGTACCATGGTTTTATAGGTTTTAAAATAAAATACAAAGTTTTCCTTCAATTTACCAGGCAGACTTGGACCAGGAATAGATGTTGAAGGTGGTGGTGGTCATTTCCATAATTAGTATTGTATCTGTGGTCGACGCCTCATTTCGCTTTATTTTATACTTTTTGTTACTTGTACCTAGTTGTTAAATTATATTTTAATCTCAAAGGCTTGTTTTCTATTTTCAGAAAATGACGGAGTTGCGGATGAAGTTCTTGCAGAGGGAAATCATGAAATTTCTTCAGACATAATTAAAAATTCGAGTTTGAGAGTAAATTATTTAGAAGATTTAATAACTCTGGATCATTTGATCGGACCCATAGCTGATTTTACTAGCAATGAAAATATACCGCCAGTTCCGGACTTGGATCAGGATTTAAACGAGGCGTCGACTACAGCTACAATACTACTTATGGATATTTTTGGCCGTGTTTTCGAAAATCAGTCAAACAAAATTGTCAAAAACCTAATTGATGAAATTTTTACCAGGACCTGGAAATTAATAAAACCCAAAAAATCAAAATAAAATAATAAATATATAATTTTACGATTTTTACGATTTAAAAGAGCTAGCAGCAAACTTAAAAATAAACAAAAGAAAGAATACTCAAGGGAACGTGGTTTCTTGGCTAAAAATAAAAAGGATGAAATATATAAAAGGGGAAAAGATTTTTTTTTATAATTACGACATGACGTCTAATTTTTTCGTCATAGATCTTACTGAAGAACCTGTTCACGTGCAGGTGGTAAGTAGCTTGCCATCAGCGGAACATCGCTATGAAACCAGACGAAAAAAAATTGATGGTACATCAATGCAGCCACCACCACCTCCAACATGTATTCCTGGTCCAAGTCTGCCTGGTAAATTGACGCAATTATACAAAACAACATTGCCAATCACGGAGGCTAAAAAAAAAAGATCTTAAACTCTTGTAAAAAAAAAAATCATCCCTGAAGAATATCATGGCTGGATTGTTGGTTTAAAGACAGATAGTTCACAAATCGATTGCATACCAGAGCCTTCAATTTCTGACTCTTCGGATGAAGATTAGGATGAAATATTTAGAGACTTTTTTTTTTTTTTTTGGATGGGAAATCATCAAATGACTTCTCACGCTCTGGGCGGAGCGGGAGGGCGTGTCAGACTTTTACTGACTAAAACCCACCCGTGTTCCTTCAGTTGCCCATGTGCCAGGGTAACGGTATCTCTTTCGAACAATCACGCGACCCCGGCAGGCATCGGTCCTAGCAGACCCCTTCAGTACTGCTGACATCTCTTTGAGGCGCGCGTGGAACACTACGCGCCGTCGACCCGAGCTTGGTCCTTACCGGGCGGCGAGCTACCCATTGCTCGCCACCCGCAAGCTCGCGCCTACGGTGGCCGGGAGTCCGCAATCGACTCCCGGCGCCCAGGGCGTCTCCTCCTGCGGCGGCTAGGGACGTGAGGGCGCAGAGACTGCCACTCCCTCACGCGCCCCGCCTCCTCCTTCGCGAGCATTACTGCTTCGCAGAAGGAGGTGACGGCTTCCCATGCCCTTTCGCTCCGTACCATGGCTCGCACCAGGGCCGGACGCGAGAGGTCGCCGCCGCCGATCGCGTCCACGAGGACACGGCGGTGCTCCGCCCAGGCAGGGCACACTTCCACCGTATGCTCCACCGTGTCCTCTAGACAATCCCCACAATGGAAACACCCGGGCGTTTCCTCCCGCTTTATCCTGAACAGGAACCCACCGAAGCACCCATGCCCGGTGAGAACCTGTGTCAGGCGGAAGGTGAGGACGCCGTGGCGCCTCTCTATCCACGCGATTTGTCGCGGCAGCGGAGTTTCGCCCCGGTGTTTCGCATCCTCGCGCCACTCCCACATGTGGCTTTGCCTCCAGATCCCATGGCGGCACTCCGGCAAGGAGGCTCGCCGCCTCGCAGGAGACCGTGCGGTATCCCCGGATTAACCGAATGGCCATGACCCTCTGGGCCGCACTCAAGCGGCGCGCTGGGCGCAGCCTCAATGAGGGCGCCCACACCGGTGCCCCGTAGAGAGCCATGGACCGCACGACCCCCGTGTAGAGCCTCCGGTAGGAGGCGTTTGGACCCCCCAGATTGGGCAGGATTTTTTTTTTAATGTGTACACTGTCTAATAAAAATATTAATGGCATGCTCTCCCGTAATTGTTGTTTCATTATCGTAACATTGATCGTAACCTATCTAACCGTTATTTTCCTCTAAAATAGCTGTAATTATGTGTTTTTAATTGATTTTAAACTACTAAATGTTACTTTTGTATTATTTTTCATGTCACTTGAGAGGTAAAAGCAACTAGTTTTATGGTTTTTCCCTTTTTTCTCAAAAACAGAAAGGCCTATAAATACCAATGACTGAATGACACCAATTCACAATTAAATAAATAATTTTGAGGTCACCCGTACCTACTGTTATTCTTTATTTCATGAGTTATGGTAATTTTGTCAATACACAGCTAAAACCAACTAAATGAGGGGGTCTGTAAGAAAAACTTGCCTTTTTTGTAAATTATTATTGGTTTTTATGCCTGAAATATACATTATTATAAACCTAATTAAACAGGTAATCAACACATGTTTAATGACTAGAACAAATCTTCTGTTAAATACATAATTAGGAAACACTAACTTTCAAAACGCATTAACTCAAAACTACAATTCCCTGGGTTAGTTGGTATTTGCACTAACCCGGCGATATGTCCTCCTAGGGCGTCCCCTCCCGGTGTTTCCACTCACATCTGCCTTGTAAATACTTGTAAACACTGGCTCCTGCAACACAATTATAACTAGCACAGGATTCAGCGAAATCTATATAATTGAATGTACAATTTGTATTTGCATTGTATTTGTTTTGTATTTGCATTGTATTTGTGTTGTATTGTATTTTTATTGCATTTTTATTGTATTTTATTTGTATTGTATTGTGTTTCCTGCAGCTCCACAAAGCTCTCTGCGCGACCGCCGGCTGCGAACACTCGACGCTACTCCTGTATCTAATGCTGCACTCCTGCAACGCGTACAAGCGACACATCAGCAACGTGGCACAGATCGACCAGCTGGTCAGTATTTCAGTTGTATTAGCTTTTGGTTTTCTAACAGTCCGGTGTCGGGTATTGTGCCCAGGTGATGGCAATAGGCTCGCCCCCTCTTCCATAGGACTTATTTAAAAAAAATAGATTTTTTATTACCTTCGGTTGTACAAAAACACTTATCTAAATACTATGCAGCGTTACAACTAAGAGAAGGAGTGTTTTCGATGAACTCTGGCACCCAATGTAAGATTTAACTTATGTTTAGGGTGCCACCGTCCTCGCCTAAAATATGAACACATATCAGTAGTTGTAAAACAAGCACAACATAAATATTAATATTACTATTTACTAGTAATAAATGCAACTATGATGTGGTTTATTAATGTACCTATGGGTATGTGTATGTATTGAGAGGGGGATAAATATAGTGGAAACTTGTGTTTATATAAGTCTGTGTTAATCTTATTATATATAAATATATGTCTCTAGCTACATTAATTTTATTTAAACGATTGAAATATGTAGTAATGCTTCAGTCTCATCATAACTCAACGTTAATAACCACTTTGAGACCTTGGTCTTACAGTCATTGAGGCACCTGGGAGCAATTTTGGCTACGTAGCATTATATGTATCTTTTTTTTTATCTTGTAATTATTTATTCGTATAGATGTGCGTTTTGTTTGTGCAGAATAAACTTTTTTCTTTCTTTCTTCAATTGTGAATATTTTATTATATAAATGGTTAGATAGTATACCATAATGACGTTGAGCAAGGGCCGTTCTACATCCGCGAGTTGAGCAGGCCTCGTAGAATCTACGCTTTTTAACAGGATTCGGCTTTATATTACAGATTTATTCCATTATTATCTATAATATAAAAATGAATCGCTGAATGTGTTGCTAAGCGCAAATCTCGAGATTAGCTGAACCGATTTCTCTAATTCTTTTTTTATAATATTCCTTGAAGTACGAGGGTGGTTCTTACGAAGAGAAATATTTAAAAAAATGCCTGAAAAAGTCTAAAAACAACACTTTTCTATATTCCCATACAAAAGATTCGTAATAATACTTAAAAGTCAATTTGAACTTTAATACCATACCATAAAGTTTAAATGTTAGTGGAGGGGTTCCGGGAAGGCAAAACAATTGAGTGACGTTAGTATCGTATAAATATTAATGTCAATATTTGTCAATATTTCACCTTTCCTGAGAGTTTTTGTCAGTCAACGCAATCAAAAGCTGAACTCATTCAAAAAGTGTTTCCAAATGTTGCTCAAAATTACTTATTCAGTAATTGGTTGAGCGAACGAGCTATACTGGCTGCCAAAAACATTGATGTAAATGAATTAAATTTCAAAAATGATCAATTGTATGTTGCCTGTTACCGTGTTGGAAAACCATCTGCTCTGTTTGTTTACGCGCCAGCTAATCAAACAATAAATATCGTGTACCATAAAGTACTACAATAAAAATGAAACTTAATTTAGAATAAGTAAAAATTAAATTAAACATAATAAGTAGATATCTTAATAAGAAATCAGAAATTGTAATTTTCATAACGATTTTTAGTGACTTTTAAAAGAATTTTAAGTTTTTTATAATTTTTATTTTTTGACATAATGTAATTGTTGACTTATCAACTTTCTTTTTTATCTTACTAGCTGACCCGATGTGACGAATAGCAGAATAAGTAAAAAAAAATAAAAATTAAAGCATTGACTGTTAGGCGGTATGAAGCTCGCCGGGTCAGCTAGTTAATAATGAAAGCGTGGTGTTATGTTCAATCAATATAATCTTTGGTCCACAGATAGTCCCGATCCTGCAAGTGCTATACAACGCGCCGGACAACAATAACCATCATATTTATATGTCACTTATAGTGCTCCTGATTCTGACTGAAGACGACTCGCTTATCAAGAGCGTGCACAAAATTGTAAGTATTAAATCTTTAGGGGCTTTGTTACGGGTTTATAGCCATTCTAGATACTTCAGAACCTGTAAACGAGCATCCAGTAACTAAGTGAGGCAACTTTGACGATTTTTTTTTAATCTTTGGACCTCGGGTTTTCGCGGACCCCTTCCATACGGCTGACATCTCTGAGGCTTGCCTGGAATACAACGCGATGTCGACACGGGCCTGGTCGTTACCGGGCGGCGAGCTACCCATTGTTAGCCGCCCGCAAGGTCGCGCCTACGGTGGCCGGGAGTCTGCTATTGACTCCCGACGCCCGGGGCGTCTCCTCCTGCGGCGGTTAGGGACGCGAGGGCGCAGAGACTGCCACTCCCTCACGCGCCCCGCCTCCTCCTTCGCGAGCATTACTGCTTCGCAGAAGGAGGTGACGGCTTCCCATGCCCTCTCGCTCCGTACCATGGCTCGCACCAGGGTCGGACGCGAGAGGTCGCCGCCGCCGATCGCCTCCACGAGGACACGGTGGTGCTCAGCCCAAGCAGGGCACACCTCCACCGTATGCTCCACCGTGTCCTCCAGACGATCCTCGCAATGGAAACACCTGAGCGTTTCTTCCCGCCTTATCCTTAACAGGAACCCCCCGAAGCAGACATGTCCGGTGAGGACCTGCATAAGGCGGAAGGTGAAAACGCCGCAATGGGCCTGCGTGGAAGATAACAGCCCTCTCCCTCTTGAAGAGAGGAGTTCCTGTGTCCCAGCAGTGGGAAACATATAGGCTGATTATGCATGTAAAACGTCTGTCAGACTTCGAACCTACAAGTCAAAAGTTGCGCTAGTTTCCACTGCGCCGAATAGCACTCATCTGCCTGCCTTTTCCCAAATATGTTAGGGTCGGCTTCCAGTCTAACCAAATGCAACTGAGTACCAGTATTTTACATGGAGCGACTGCCTTTCTGACCTGCACAACCCAGATACTGGGTAATACGATACCCCTTGGTAAGATTGATTATCAGACTTTCGGGCTTCTGACGAACCGTAACGACTGTCTAGGATCTACGAAAGACAGCCGGGACCAACAGCTTTTTTTTTTGGATGGGAAATCATCAAATGACTTCTCCCGCTCTGGGCAGAGCGGGAGGGCGTGTCAGACTTTTACTGACTAAAACCTACCCGTGTTCCTTTAGTTGCCCATGTGCCAGAGTCACGGTATCTCTTTCGAACAATCTTGCGACCCTGGCAGGCATCAGTCCTAGCGGACTCCTTCAGTTAATGCTGTGATCTCTTCGAGGCGCCATCGACACGGGCCTGGTCCTTACCGGGTGGATGATACCCCTTGGTAAGACTGATTGTCAGACTTTCGGGCTTCTGACGACCCGTAACGACTGTCTAGGATGTACGAAAGACAGCCGGGATCAACAGCTTAACGTGCTTTCCGAGGCACGGAAGGGTATTGGTATGTAAAGATGGTCACCCATCCACCGGAAAACTGCGGCAAGCTTAGCTTAACCTGAACGATTAACATACTTAATTCTGTCCACAGATGCTAAAAAACCTAACGTGGTACACAGAACGCGCTATCTCCGAGATATCACTGGGAGGTCTGATGGTCCTCGTGATCCTCCGCGCGTTACAGTACAACATGGTTCGCGTGAGGGACAAGTACCTTCACACCAACTGCCTCGCTGCCATCGCTAATATGAGCTGTAAGTCTTTTTTTTTACCGTAGAAAAAAAACGTAGGAGGTTTTCAAGTTGACGAGTATTTTTTTTTGTTTATGTTTGAACACGCGTTTTTACAGAGCAGTCCGATTTTGATAATTCTTTTTTTTACTGAAAAGTATGAAGTTGGTCCCATATAAATTGATAATAATATAATAATAATAATCTTTATTGACATTTTGTATAACATTTTTATGAATTCTCTAGCTCCTGCGCTAATCTACACTGTATTACAGGAGCTAGTGTCTTCCCCTAATTACAAGGAACATGTAGATTATAGCAAACAAAGATCAAAAAGTGTAAAAGAAAAATAGAAAAAAAATATTAAAATTAAAAGTAATGTAACATACATGATAAAAAAAAAATAACCAAAAAAATCAAAGGGAAGTGCTGAATGTGTGTGGGGGGAATATGTGTGCGTGTGAGTGTGTGTGTTGGGAAAATTGGGAAAACAATCTCCAACCCTAAGGGTAGGGTGTTAGGGGATGATTGATTGTTCACTCATTGATTGTAATGTATGACCACGCATAACTTCTTACAGAATAGTCCAATTTTGCGAAAGCAAGTCTTTAGAAGATTATAGCCACAAAAAAATTATAAAATAAAAACTTTTTAACAATAAAATAAAAAGCGCCGAAAAAACTGAAAAGCAAAAAATAAGAATCCTAAGTAATTTTGAGTCGGCGCCAAACAATCAATGAATAAAGATAACTAAATTACCTTAAATTTATAGAAATAACCAAATCAAATTAATAAATTAATTTGTTTGTTTGGCGCCGACTCAAAATTGCTTAGGCTTCTTATTTTTTGTGGGTGGGAAATCATCAAATGACGTCTCCCGCTGTGCGCGGAGCGGGAGGGCGTGTCAGACTTTTACTGACTAAAACCCACCCGTGTTCCTACAGTTACCTATATGCCAGGGCCACGTTATCTCTTTCGAACAGATCTCGCTAGCCTGGCAGGGAGCTGTAAGTCTTTTCTAGCTAGCCTGTTCTTGACTATTTTGGGGTCAGGTTCCAGTCTGACCTGGTGCAGCTGAATACTTTAGTTTTACATGGAGCGATGATCTGGTGAAGGCCGCTAGATGCGAGAAGCAAAGAACCTGTCGAAGTGGCGGTAGTTCAACTATCGTAGTTTGGAGGCCTATGTCCAACAGATGATAGCATGGAGAGACTGCATATTTGCCCCCCTAGCCAAGTTAGAACCGTTTCGTGTCGAATTCCGTTCTCCAATCGGTAATGCCTCGGTGTTAGCAATTGTAGAAAACGATAAGTTGGTAGCCATGTTGACGCGCCTGAGTCGGCCGCTCGTTCTACATTGTCTTTAAAAACGACACATTATAACAAAGGATGTAGCGTTGAACATTGTAGAACGATAACAATTCATTCTATCATTTTGAACGATATGAACTTGGCTACGAATTTTCTATTCGTTTGTTCTAACCACGTGAGTTAACGTAGAGATGATTTCATTCCCATACATTTGATTAGTTTTCAACTATAGATAGTTCACTCCATGAAGACGCGCCCCACTCTTTAACAATTGTACTGAGAGCGGTTAAAAATAAAGGAAAGGGGCGCAGAGGGGCGCGTCATCGTGGATTGAACTATCTATAGCGTTAACGATTGCAGATTATCAACTGGGCTAGGGGTGCTGACCTCTACAAGACTTTTGGACATCTGACTACTTGTAAAGACTGTCAAAAATGTACAGATGACAGCGGGAACCGACAACTTAATATGTTTTCTGAGACACGGAGGGGTCTTGATATTGTTACGAGCTAGGGTTCGGGATAAATTAATTGAAAGCAATTTTACCAAAACACACAAAACAGTTTAATTAAATAATCACAAATATCGCAATAATTAAAACGTTAACAGAGTCACTTGTTTCGCTTGTACTGTATCGCTTGATTCGTATCCGATCGCTTCCGAAATCGAACTGCTCGTCGGGCCAACAATCCGCTATTTATATCCCAAGCAGAACATTCGCGGACATTCAACACTTTTCCACAGTTTGCAAGTAGTGTAGAAACTTCGAGAACCAACTGTTTACTGTTTAATCCCGCTATTCGACAATAGATGGCGGTGGTGTCTACGTACAATTGTTTGTAGTACTTGCTACTTGATAACAGATGGCGTTAGCGTGTCGTTTCTAGTAGTTTCAAACACTACCCCATCCTTAGATGGAATTAGCGTGACGTTTCTAGACTTTTCGATCTACTTAACGCTGTCCCTTTCTGAGATGGAGTTAGCGCGATGTTTCTAGACTTTACAATCTACGTAACAATATGAAATAGATGGTCACCCATCCGCACAGCGGCAAGCGTAGGTTAACTTTCGATCGACTGATCTGGCAGTTATTTCTTAGCCATGGAATTTCTTAGTAGCAGCCCGGTGTCTGGATTTGTACCCGGTTGATAGCAATAGGCTCGCCCCCTATTACATGAGACTTAAACATAACAGGCGAAATGTGGGGGTACTAAAGATACAGACGCCAGCACATCAAGCTACTACAATCTGTCAAATTTCTTTAATTGATTTTCAACTTTATCGCCAAAGCATTAGGTTCAAGGTTGATTGGAAGAATTTGTCAGTTTCGGGTATCATCATGTGCTGGCGTCTGTACAACTCTGCTCAAGCCTTCGAGAATGCCATGTGTATCTTTCTAATTATATTTTTTTGTGTATTTGCAGGTGAGTTCAGAAATCTACATCCGTACGTAGCACAGAGGTTAATATCGCTGTTTGAAACATTGACGAAACGAAAAGCAAGGCTATGCAGTGAGATTGAAGGTAAGAAGTTTTGCAGTAAGTGACTTAAAGAATGAAAGAAAATATTTTGAGGTAAACATGACGCAAAAAAAGACCAAACACAAGAAAAATAAAAGAAACACCGGCCAAGTCCGAGTCGGACTCGCGCACGAAGGGTTCCGTACCATTATCTATAAAAACATCAAAAAAATCATGTCTGTTCTATGGGAGCTCCCCTTAAATATTTGTTTTATTTATTATTTTTAAAGTGAATATACCTATAAATAAATATTCTGTGAATATTTCAAGCGTCTACCTGTTTCCGTTATCAATATCGAGCAAAAAGAAGCAAACAAAATCACGTTTTTTGTATAGGAGCCCCCTTAAATATTTATTTTATTCTGTTTTTAGTATTTGTTGTTATAGCTGCAACAGAAATACATCATCTGTGAAAATTTCAACTGTCTAACTATCACGGTTCATGAGATACAGCGCGGTGACAGACAGACAGACGGATGGACGCCGGGTAATAGGGTCCCGCTTTACTCTTTGGGTACGGAACCCTAAAAATCAGGGGGAAAACATGCGTCACATCCACGCAAAATGGTTATCGCTCAGCATAGTGCTGCGACCCTATGTGAAACAATGCCCCAGTGTGCAAAAATGTGCCCTGGAGTACCAGGGCACATTTTTTTTTTTTCTTTAATTTTAGTAACAGAATTTTCGCCCAACAAAGTATTCCACGTTGCCCTTGGCACAAACACATGGAAGCGCAAAAAAATCGTTTGGGTGATAAAAAATAAATCGCAAATGTATTTATTTTATTTTGAACTAGCTTCTGCCCGCGACTTCGTCCGCGTTAAATTTCTTGTTCCCCCGACCCTTCCCGTCGCGTCAAATCGCCTACCCGTGCGATTTTCCCCGTTTTTGCAACATTTTTCATTACTGCACCGCTCCTCTTGGTTGTAGCGTGATGTTATATAGCCTATAGCCTTCCTAGATAAATAGGCTACCCAACACAAAAATATTTTTTCAATTCGGACCAGCAGTTCCTGAGATTAGCGCGTTCAATCAAACAAACAAACAAACTCTTCAGCTTTATAATATTAGTATAGATTTGTACGCCAGGGTACTAGGTTTTAAGACAAGCATTGTTGTTCGGTGTGGTCCGGATGTCTAAAATAGCACCATCTTATTTCTTCCGCGGGTGTCGTAAGAGGCGACTAAGAGACATAATAGAGAATGGGCAGCAGCGTTCTCACCTGCCAAGCGTCGCTATTATGGTGAACCCCCCCAAATTGGGGGAGGCCTATGTCCAGCAGTGGACGTCATACAGCTGAAAAGATGGTAAACGTTGTTATTTGTGTGCTGGAGAAAACCGCGCTGTTGTGCTTCACTAGATCTTCCATGTCAGCGGTTTCAGCGTAATACATTCAACAAACTTACTCTTTTTTTTTTTCAGACGGCGACATAAATAATTTAGAGCTTCCCCATCATGCTGAAGAGAAAACAGAAGAAATTGTAAGTAGACATTTATTACTAGCTTCTACTCGTGGTGAAATTTCTTATTCCTCTGTACAAACGCTAAGCGAAGACGCGGTAGCGTTCCTTTTTCTTTTTGCTTGGCTCCTAAGGATCTTACATTACTTTTAATTATTTTGACATTAGTATTAATTATTTTGACATTGTTATTAATTATTTTGACATCATCAGCAGCCTTCATTGGTCTCACTGCTGGGAGTGGGCCAATGGGTAATGGGTAGCCTATTTATTGCCGAAACCGGTGGCTATATAACATCACGCTACGATCAAAAGGAGCGGAGCAGCAACGAAAAATGGACGACAGTTTTCGTCCATTTTTCGTTGCTGCTCCGCTCCTTTCGCTCGCAGGCAATTCGATGCGACGGGAAAGTTCTGGGGAGCTAAAATTTTGACGTCGACGAAGTTGCGGGCAGAAGCTAGTTATATAATAACAATTAAAACCAACAACAAAATGCCAATTGCAGAGTGCACACAGTGTGTCTACAAGTTAGTAAAACATTTCTCTCCACAGATGGACCACATATCAGTCCTGGACGAGGTGCTCCGCATGTTGCTAGAGATCATCAACTCGTGCGTGGCTCACCAGCTGAGCCACAACTGTAACGTTGTCTACGCCTTGTTGCACAAGCGACATCTGTTCGCTCAGCAACCACACCATCCTGTCACACAGAACATTGACATGGCAAGTACTCTGTTGTCCCCTAGCCGCTGCAGGTGGAGACGCCCCGGGCGTCGGGAGTCGATAGCGGACTCCCGGCCACCGTAGGCGCGAGTTTGCGGGCGGTGAGCAATGGGTAGCTCGCCGCCCGGTAAGGACCAGGCTCGGGTCGACGGCGCGTAGTGTTCCACGCGCGCCTCAAAGAGATGTCAGCAGCACTGAAGGGGTCTGCTAGGACCAATGCCTGCCAGGGTCGCGAGAAATGTTCGAAAGAGTTACACGTCCACATCCACACGAGTGGATTTCAGTTAGTAAAAGTCTGACACGCCCTCCCGCTTCGCCCAGAGTGGGAGACGTAATTTGATGATTTCCCACCCAAAAATTAAAGCCCACAACAGACTACTTCAACAGCAGCCTATAATTTACCCACTGCTGGGACACAGGCCTCCTCTCAGTAAAAGGGAGTGGGCCATAATCCACCACGCGGGCCTGTTGATATTTTGGGATCATTAAAATGATAGAACTCGGAAAATATGCAGGAACGTATTTTATTCAGTACTTTTACACATGAAGATGGCGCGAGAGAAAAAAAAGGTGTTGCCAACATAACAAGTAAAAAACATGCAGTTAAGCCAACAAGGAAATATAAATGGTTGCGTTCTCATTTACTAACACTCCCTCTAGAACGCAATCCCATTTTACTAATACAATACAAATGTTTTGCAAGTGTAACACCCTTAGTTAAATTGTCAGCTACCATATTACAACTGTTTACAAATAAGAATTTAACTTCACATTTAACAATATTTTCCCTGAGAAAATGAAACCTTATATCTATGTTGTTTAGTCTTCGGTTTATAACAGTCAGTTGATGCTAGTCTAATTGCACTTTGGTTGTCACTATAGATAGGTAATGCACTGTCCAGGCCTTGGCCGAGCTCAGCCTGTAATTGCCGAAGCCACAAAGCCTCCTGAGTTGCCGAGGCCATCGCCATATATTCGGCCTCTGCTGTAGAGAGCGCCACCGTCTGTTGTTTACAGGAGTTCCAAGATATGCAAGCATTTTGAAAAATAAAAGTGTAACCGGTGCATGATCTTCTATCCTGTGGGTCACCAGCCCAGTCAGCATCACAATACCCAGTTATTTCTGTGGAGTCATCTCTGACATAACATAACTTTAGAGTTTTAGTTCCTTGGAGGTATCTCATGACCCTTTTTACTCCAAGCCAGTGTTGAATCCCTGGGTCATTACAGTACTGACTCAACTTGTTCACTGCAAAGGTGATGTCAGGTCGCGTAACTTGTGCCAGATATATCAGACAGCCCACCGCTTCCCTGTATGGGAAATTACTATCACTATCCTCAGGTTTCTTATCAAATTTCATATTTACCTCTATCGGAGTGCGAACTGGTTTACATTCAGATATGTCAAAACGTTCTAACACTTGGTTAATATATTTTTCCTGGTCCAACATGATCCCACCTATCTCACGATCTCTATTTATATTTATACCAATACACTGTTGTATCTCACCCAGATCTTTCATACAGAACTCCCTTTTAAGTTTTTATTTTATATCTGTTGCTGTTTTCTTGTCATTTGTAAAAATCATGAAGTCATCCACCCAAACAGCAATATAAATTATTTTTGATTCATTTACAGAATAATAAACGCATGGATCTACTTTAGATCTTTCCAATCCAATTTTAAGTAGAATATTGTTTAATTTTAGGTTCCACTGACGACTAGCCTGCTTAAGCCCATAGATTGATTTGTGTAAGTGACATACCTGATCATTCTCTTCATAACATTCTGGTTGTGACATATATATTTCAGTGTCTATGTCACCTTGAAGAAATGCACTTATAGCATCCATCTGAATAATTTCTAGGTCGTATTTAGCAGCTAGAGCAAGCAAGAAGCGGACTGAGGTATATCTTACCACTGGAGCATAGACCTCATCATAGTCATTCCCTTTTCTTTGAGAACACCCTTTAATGACTAATCTTGCTTTAAATCGAACAATATCACCTTTCTCATTTGTCTTACTTTTAAACACCCATTTACAAGGCAAGGCTCTCTTTCCTGATGGTAAATCTACCAATGACCAAGTTTTATTCTGTATTAAGGAATCATATTCCTCCACCATGGCATTCTTCCACTGGTCAGCATGTGAAGATGATAGAGCTTCCTCAACAGTGATCATCCCTTTCTGCATACCTGACAGCTCTCCGTGGACGTAAGTTTATATTACATGCTGGTGACGATAGGTCAACTGATTCCTCTGGTATGTAGGATGGATCATCGTTGTCGCCTGACAGGTACTCATCACTCGTAGACTGATCTAAGCTGGTTTGAGATTCTTCTTTGCAGGCCTCTTCAATTAACTGTATTTCAGGTTCACTATTAGGTAAACAAGGTGAGTACACATTATGCTCAAATCTTTGAACATTTTCTAAAAATATTATGTCTCTACTTTTAATAATTTTATTAGTGACAGGATCAAATAGCCGATATCCCTTACTGGAATCACAATAACCAATAAACAAATATTTTCTAGATTTTGAATCCCATTTTTGGCGTTTTTCTTTAGGTATTTGAGCCAAAAATTCTTATGTTTGATAAGTCAGGTTTCTTGCCTGACCACATCTCTATGGGAGTTTTGCCATCAAGTGATCTAGTGGGTGATCTATTTACTATATAGGCTGCTGTTGCTAGCGCCTCTGCCCAAAATTGCTTTGGCAAATGAGCATCAAACAACATACACTTAGCCCTTTCTATCAACGTCCTATTCATCCTCTCTGCTAGGCCGTTCTGTTGAGGTGAGTACGGGGTACTTGTTTGATGTTCAATTCCATACCTACTCAGAAAACTATTAAATTCTTTGTTACAGTACTCCTTCCCATTATCTGAGCGAACAATTTTTATTTTACTTTCAAGTTCATTCTCTACTTTACTTTTATAATCTTTGAACACTTCTAGTACACTCAATTTGTCTTTCAAAAAATAAACATAAACTTTTCGAGTAAAATCATCTATAAAGGTAATGAAATACTTCATACCTCCCAGTGATATTTGTTCCATCGGTCCACACAAGTCAGTGTGAATAAGCTGCAATGGGTGTGAAGCTCTGGAGCCAATGTTGTTGAAAGGCAATCTGCTTTGTTTACCTTTGAGGCAGGTGGTACATGTGAAGGGACCTTTAGTCTTGTCAGGAAATGGATCTACTCCCTCTGCACACTCTGGGAGCTTGTTAACATCTGAAAAATTCAGGTGTCCCATGCGTCTATGCCACAGGACAACATCATTTAAGTTATTTGTGCATGTTAGGTTAGAGAACACTTCTCTGTGAGTGTTCAACTGATACAAATTGTTTAGTAATGTGGCTGAACAGAGGAATTTATTATTTTTATCAAAGATATCACAACTTTTATCTTTAAAATTTACCTTACAACCACTTTTTACTATAGCACTGACTGATAAGAGATTGGCAGCAAGTTTAGGTATATATAAAACTTCTCTTACTTGAATTTTACTTTGTTCATTACCATTCATCAATAAATTGACCTTTCCCATATTTACCACAGGTAGTGGTGTCTTACTGGCAACAGTTATGGCAGGTATCGGTGGACTTGTTACATCGTACATCCAGTCACATCTATTGGTCATGTGCATCGAGGCACCTGAGTCCACATACCAAAGGTCCGGATTCATTGTTTGTGAACATGCTGAAAATGCTGCAACAAAACTTTTATTTTCTTCTACTTTTTCAATATTCTTCTTCTTCGGAGCACGACCGTTCTTGGCAAAATGTCCATGCTTATTGCAGTTATAACATCGGGGCCCTTTCTGATTACTGGCCTTTCCTGTACTGTTATTTCTGTGACTGGCTGTCTTCCTAGTGAAGAATGCTGTGCTTTCTGAGCATTGAACTTCCTGCAGGAGTTTTGTTTTGATGGAGTCTGCGCTGATTTTGATCCCTGAGCTTTCTAACCCCATTATCATTGGCTTATAGTTTTCAGGTAAGCCAGCCAACATCAGCGTTCCAAGCCATTCATCATCAATGTCAAATTTGATATTCCTCAGCTTATGAGCGGTCGACATAATCTTATTCACATAGTCGTCTACATTTCGAGAGCCGTCTAATGTAGTTGTGATAAGGTCTCTCAACAAGGCAACTTTTCTGTATAACCCGCTGTCATCGAAAGCCTGCTGCAAGCTGTCCCAGACCTCTTTGCATGTAGTTGCGCTCTGTACATGCACGTAATTGATCGGATCTAGCAGTAAAATAAGCTTCGATTTTGCTTTTGTTTCCTTCTTGACGTCGGTATTAGTTCCTTCAACACAACTCCACAAATCTTCAAGGTTGAAATACGCTTGTACTGCGAATTTCCAACTCGCATAATTATCCCTTCCGACGAGTCTGTCTATGTGGAATGGATTGTGGCTTGTACTGGACATCTTCTTCGTGTAAAAACAAAATTTCGATGATGAGACTGCGCACCCCGCTCCAATTTAGGTTATGCGGCAACCTCCAAAAAAAATGTCTGCCGCCCGCGCCGGTGAGATTAACAAAATACGCCGCTGCCGGATTTTGTAGTTCTTTCTGCTTGAACACTGATTTTGATCAACCACGCTCTGCTACCATGTTGATATTTTGGGATCATTAAAATGATAGAACTCGGAAAATATGCAGGAACGTATTTTATTCAGTACTTTTACACATGAAGATGGCGCGAGAGAAAAAAAAAGGTGTTGCCAACATAACAAGTAAAAAACATGCAGTTAAGCCAACAAGGAAATATAAATGGTTGCGTTCTCATTTACTAACAGGGCCTAGTGTGGTTTGGTAGACGTGGAGGGGCTATGTTCAGCAGGAGTGGGACAGCGTAAGCTAGTGAAAGAAAAGTAGTTTTTGGAGCGGAGACCGCGTATTGGTAAGCTTAGTGTTTTTACCAAATGCCATCCATATTTTAAAACTAGATGAGGTCGGCATTTCCTATCTGACTACTCTGAGAAGAAAGGCCGAAACAAACTCAGCAGTCACAGTCTCTTTTAAAGTCCAGACATAATCTTTGTCACATCATGTGAAGACCATGTAAATTGGTATTTGAAATGGTCTTTTGCGGAAAGAAACACAGAGATGTGAGTGGACCTGTCCAGTCATTGCACGCATTTATCACTAATTCTGCAGCCTAAAACGGTGAAGATAAACATCGTGAAGAAACCGACATGTTCTATGAAATGAAATGCACCGATCCCAGCGTGGTTTGACCAGACTCGATTAATCGAATGAACCCCAAGATTTGCACTAGCCTTTGAAGCCTCATGTTTCATGGTGCTACGTAGGCCATTGCATATCAAGAAGTAGACCGTGGGGCGCTGTAATGGTAGGGAGGACGTGCCCTTAGGAGAGGAATGGATTACGAGCCTACCGAATATTAAGCACCTTAAGTAAGCATTGGACTAGTGGAGAGACGGGTGGTATTTATCTATAGGCGGGCATCTTTTCACGACGTCGTGAGCATGTTGATTCAGGTCGAGCTTCATCTGTGCATTTTTTTGGTGGAATTCAACTGCTTTCTCTTCTGGAATCAAAAAAATTGAAGAATCGTGGCATCTACCAACCCGCACTGGATCTGCGTGGTAGATCACGGCCCTCTCCCTCTCGAAGAGAGAAGGCCTGTGTCCTAGCAGTGGGAACAATGAAGGCTTATTATGTTACTGTTCAACCATCGATCACTAATAAAGAACTAGATACACAGTCCCAAGCAAAAGTTCTCTTAAAACTGTCACCAAATTGTGTTATTGTAATGCTAGTTGAAATAAATATACATTCATGTAAATTCAACCTTAATTGTAATGCTTAAAGTTTATTTCACAAAGTTATGTACAAAAAGCAATAAATTTTTACGACCGATACTCACTGGTCAACATACAACAAAAGAAATTTAACCTTAGACGCATGTCTTAAAGTTCGAATTAAAAAGTGCCAATAAATAACAATACAGTCATACGATCCAGGCTCTCCGCTAGGACAAAGAATGAGTGGAGTCAAACAGTGCAATATTTTTTTCTTTAAACTGCAATAATAAATGGCCTTTTTAATTTAATGTATTGAAAAAAAAATGTGTAAGTATTAAAGCATATTTTTATTCTATTCTATAGTGTATATGTGAAATGATTATAACTTACCTGAATGTAAATGTTTTTGGATCGGACACCACATTAATTTATTAATGAAACTAATATGTAGTAGCCAAAATCATTTATTTATTCTTCATCTTCTTTTTTTTGTTATTATAAACTATTAAACTAACAGGTAACGTTGCAAATAGCGGTCAAATATTTAGCTGTTTTGATTAATTAGGCAATAGTGTATGGAAATAAATGAAATATTGCCAACTAGTAATTAGAATATTAATAATGAATTGCAATTTCTTATAACATTGAATTTGATGTTGTAACCGTTTTAGGTGTAAAAAGGAATTTGGAAAGTTTCCAAATACTTTTTTTACATTTAAAACTAAAGATTCCGTGTTACGATATTATTATTGAATTTTATGTTTCATATTTTAAGTCACTAGTTATTCATATTTCTTATTTCCATACAATAATATTGCCGAATTAATCAAAACAGCGAAATATTTGACAGCTATTACCGACGTTGTCTACTTTTCAACTAAACGCTTTTAATTTCCTTGAAATAAACTGTTGCCGTCTTCAATTTTATTACATGCACTTGATTTAAATTAAATTCATAAAAATGTTGCTATAGTATTGAAAGAAACAGCAAAACTCTCGCATTAAATAAAAAAAAAATATTATTTAATAATATTTTCTTTTAAAATAATAGCGTCTCTACAAATGGAACAGAGTCAACGCACGTCACTCGAACAATTTAAGTGGTCATGCGATAGTATGATTAATAGGTTTAGTAAGAGTCTTTACAATTGAGATGGTTTATATCTCTTGCTGTTTGATAAGACTTAATTAAAAAAAAATGTTTTTACGATGATTTCTTGACAAAATATCAGTATTTTTAATACAGTGATAACAATTATATAATGATAATATTAATACTTATCAAAAAATTAAACTCCATCTTATTTTTGCGTCCTAGATGTGTGAGTTTTACAATTTTTTATCGAGCACGGAGACATGTTTACCGTCGGAGCGTTCGAATGCTACTAAATCAAAAGCGCACCCAAATGTTCAAGTGGGTGCTCATTTTGTGAGGCCATGTTTTGCCGCTGATTGTGTATCTAGTTCTTTATTAGTGATCGATGTGTTCAACTCATCATTTTGTGTTTTTCCAGGTGATAGGCTACTTCTCAACGCGTCTACAGCGCGTACAAGAAGGCGCGGGCGGTGATCTAGGCGTCACTGAAGTGCTGCAGTGCATCAAAAAGGGAGCTGAGCAGTGGTCCAGCGATAGACTAAAGGTATACATTGAATATTATTTACTAGCTTCTGCCCGCGACTTTGTCCGCGTCAAATTTTTTTCTTCCCGTCGCATCGAATTGCCAGTTTCCGTCCATATTTCGTTGCTACTCCGCTCCTTTGGATCGTAGCGTGATGTTATATAGCCTATAGCCTTCCTGAATAAATAGGCTACCCAACACAAGAAGAATTTTTCAATTCGGACTAGTAGTTCTTGAGATTAGCGCGTTTAACCAAATAAACAAACTCTTCAGCTTTATAATATTAGTATAGATTTAAAGGTTCTGTGAAGTAATTTATCTATCTCCCGATACAGGAGATAGGACAGGAGTCTTCTACAGAAGTGTCAAAGTCATCACTGTTCCATTTCGAGAAAGAAATGGCGCTATAAAGGGCGAATAGTGTCATCTTCTTTTCGCACTGGAAAAAAAAAAGTTTTTTTTTTAACAACTGAATGGATATGGAAGAAATTTGGCACACATAGATTACTAGCTTTTACCAGCGGCTTCGCTCGCGTGGTGGTCGGAAATTATCCCCCGGAAAGATATTACCGGGATAAAAAGTATTTTAAGTGTTAATCCAGGTACTACTATTTGTGTGCCAAATTTCATCTAAATCCGATCAGTAGTTTTTGCGTGAAAGAGTAACAAACATACATCCATACTTCATTAGTCTACTACATTAGTAGGACAACCTGGACACATTACTTTTTATCCCGGTAAAACTTTCCCGTGGCATACATTTCGAAGTCCACGCGGGCATATAACCAGTTAGTCATTCATGAGTAATTGAAAAACATGTATAAAAACTTTTTTACAAAAAAAAACAACCGACTTCCTTAAAAACACTACAAAGTGAAAAATAACTTTAATTTCGGAAGTCGGTGTCTTAGGATCTGTATTTATGGTTTTTTGCCACCGACTTCCGAAATGAAAGTTATTTTTCACTTTGTAGTGTTTTTAAGGAAGTCGGTTGTTTTTTTTTGTAAAAAAGTTTTTATTTTTAAATTTTTAGTTGTGGTATTCACCCTGCACTAATTCCAAACAAACAATGCATATTTATGCGATAGCAGAAATCGCGGTTGATTTCCTGTCATTTTTTAAAGAGTTCCGGTGTCTGTCTCCCGAACTCATCATCAGATCTATATGAAAATTATATGGGTAGAGTGGGTAAGAGCCCACTCTAGTGTCTGCTGAGGAATCAATTCTCGATGTCAACGAGTATGTCTATCTAGGACAAGATATCTTCTAACTCCTGATCGATAAGGAGTTGTACCTTCCATCATCAGCTCAACGGAATATAAGAATACAAGTAACGGTCTAAACGTGCCTATAATATTCAAAGAATTATCCCCTAACCTTCTAACCTTTCACTGTAAGTTCCTATATGTACTGTTCACCGATGAGGAGTTCCATGCGGTATCTTCGAAGACTATAATTAGTTCACCACGGATGGATAGATAGAACCAGCTATTATTTTTGATCTTTAGTACAATATCCAAATCACATTACGTGTACTGTTTGTTTTTGAGGAGTTCCTTCGTTTATCTCCCAAAGTATACATCAAATCTTCACAAAATTAATATGGGACCATCTCAGGAGTATACCCTTACGAATAAAAAAAGAATTTTCAAAATCGGTTGACAATTGGCGGAGAAATCGGTGAACATACATAAAAAAAAAAAAAAAAATACATACAGTCGAACATATAACCTCCTCCTTTTTTTGAAGTCGGTTAAAAATGAGAAGAATGATTATAATTCTGTAAAGCCATATTTGAGACGGTCGCGAATCATATTTTAATCAACATACAACCTGACAATGACTTGCAAATTGCAGAAAATGTAATTAAATTCGAATTTTGCGGGCTATCCTTAGCGCAACACCAGAATAAAGTTGTGCCGTGTTGAAGTACAAAATAATTTCTTTTTTTTCCGTGTTAGTATTATTAAGGATTTTACGTGGTTTTTACGTTGTTGATGGTAATTTTGACATAATTGTGAATGATTTTGATATAACTATTAATTATTTTGACTTTACTATTCATTGTACCGGCTGTCTTTCGTAGATCTTAGACAGTCGTTACGGGTCATTAGAAGCCCGAAAGTCTGACAACCAGTCTTACTAAGGAGTATCGTATTACCCTATTAACTGGGTTGTGGAGGTCAGATAGGCAGTCGCTCCATGTAAAATACTGGTACTCAGCTGCATCCGGTTAGACTGGAAGCCGACCATAATATAGTTGGGAAAAGGCAAGGCAGATGATGACATTACTATTAATTATTTTGACATTATTAATAGTTATTACCATAATTTGCCAAATATTAAAAATGTATGTAGTAACGCTATTTTTTAAGATTATTATTAGTTATTAAATCGGATTTAATGATATGTCAAATAAATTACTTGATTTTTCCAGAAATTCCCCGACCTGAAATTCCGCTACGTTGAAGAGGAGAGACCGGAAGAGTTCTTCACCCCCTACGTGTGGAGCCTGGTGAGCTCGTGCGGGGGCGTGTACTGGGCCAGCGAGGGCGGCGCGCGCGCGCTGGGAGACCTGCTGGCCTGCTGATCTACGAGGATTAGCTGTGTTCATGTTATGAAGACGTTCTTGTGTCGGTGGTGGACTGATTGTATTTGGTACTGAAACTCCGTAAGCGAGATTCCGTATAACAAGGCAAAAAAAAAAAACGAAATGAAATCACGGTCCTTGGAGACTCTATTAACTCGCTTTTATTAGTTTCATACGTATGTTAGTATGTGCTTGTGTAACGGAAACTTTGAACATGATTTTGAGCCCCTTCAAAACGTCGGATTAACTCGAAATTTGGCACATTTATCAAGGATCGATGACAATACAATCGTTTTATGTTTATAATTTGTTTCTTGTTATAGCGGCAACATAAATACACACTCTATTAAAATTTCAACTGTCTACCTATTATGGCTCATGAGATAGCCCTCCTACCACCAGCCCCCTGATAGACAGACAGTGGATTTGCCTTGAAATAATATTGTATTTTCTTTGGCTCAATAAGCGGTAGGTATAGCAAAATACATACCCATATTAAAAGTTACTGAAATAGATTCAGTTGTCAAATATTAACATACTAGTATCAGGAGTTGCGTTAATTCTGTTATTGTTTACTTGTATAAGTAAATTATAATAATAATGTCTTAGGACAACCAACACAACGTTATCTGATGACAAACTAGGCAGAGCCTGTACTATGGCAACAGGACAACTGATAATTAAATATTTCTAAATACATACATATTATAGATAAATTACACCCAGACACAGAACAAATGATTGTGCTCACACAAAGATTAGTCTTAAACAAATATAAATTATGAAACACAATAAGAGAAATGACACCATTTTTGTTTCTCTTTATTATTTTAAGTGTTTAAAATCGGACACAATCACTTCTATCCTCAAGTTTCACATCAAAAATGATGACTTAGAAAGAATAATAGGGGCAGGTACATCCACGCGAAAACTATAACCAAGAGTTCAGTACATGATTCTAAAAGCCTCCGCGTTGAAAGTTTTCTCCGGCTAATTGTTTGTTGGGACAGGTCAGCTCAAAGCTGCAATAGCTCTTTCTTCAATAGGCTCTTCCAGACATTGCCCTGCATTGTTAGTCTCATAAAAAATTCTAATAATATTATGTTTCGACTTTAAAAGAGACTATGACCTCTGAGTTTGTTTCGGCGTTTCTTCTCAGGGAACAGTCAACTCGGAAATGCCGGCGCCATCTAGTTTTTAAAATATTGACCAAAAAAATGGTGACGTGTAAAAGCGTCTTATAAGATCTACTTACAGAAATAAACATTCCATTTCATTAAAAAACAAAAACCTGCACCCTAATTGCGAAACGCACAATTTATCAGAATCTGAATGGGATTGAAGATTATTTCTAAACCATTGCGTCATTTGTTCGTAAAAATTTACGGCTCAGCAACGTAAATAACGCAATGAATGTTGTTTAATTATGAATTTTAAACCAAATCCTACCGATAAAAAGTTCCGCAACTACCCCTCTGTTCCATACATTTTGACTGCGTTGGTATTGCACTTTTATTTGAAAAAGCCGATTGCTTTTATTTTTAACGTCTTACGAAGAATTTCTACACTAGAGAGGGTAGAATCATGTGCTAAATTTATGGTTATACTTTGCCAGTCGATGTTGCCACCTTATATAATAATAATAAAAACAGTATAGTCTATATAATAATATAGTATCTCTATATTGTAATATTGGTTTCTTTTCGAATACTTCATATACCTAATGATAAAAATGTATTGTCAACTTTATAAATGTATAATGACAATACTCTTACATAAAAATGTATTTAAAATTATAGCGTAGTATTTTTTGATATTGTAGTAAATTAGAACTAGTATTGAACAGCTCTCAAAACATACCAAGTTCTAAATCGGAATTAACATTTTAGAAATTAATATTCGAATATTCTTCATACGATCTTCAATAAGTATAATTTTACCAAAAAAAAAAAGAAACAATTATTTATGCATGACATTATGTACTGCATTACATGAAGAAACTAAAACAATGTGACATGGAGCTAAATGAGTGTGGTAAAGTAGAAAACTACCGTGAAATGTACTGGATTTGACAGATTTTTGACAGCTTCCTTCACAAAGAGCGTTTATAGATCGATCTTTTTTTTCTTAACGACGCTTTATCATGTGGCATTAGAGCATCTCAAATAAAATACTTTGTTTGTAACATCTTGAGTTGTTTTATTAATTCTTGAGATCAGAATTAATTGGAATGTATAAAAAGAAGAAAAGTTCTAACGCCCAGCTCAAACCCTTGGTTGGACCAAGAAAGCTGAAATTTTACACAGAGGTTCCCTTTACGGTGTAAACAAAGAAAAAAAGTTCTATGGCTTAGAGAATTCACGGGCGGACAAAGTCGGTGAAAATGCTAGTATTCTCCATGTTTTTAATTTCGACTATTAAAATGGTCATTTTACCAATTATTGTAAACTAATTAATATTAGTAAGTATTATATATATATATTTTTAGTACAGAAATGTCTGCATATAAGACATTCGATAAATTATTTCAGTTCAAACTCATCATTTATTTTAAGGAATTGTTAAAAATTCAATGCAAAAGAGTCCACAGTGGATTTAGTGTAGGTATTTATATAATTATTAATTTAACAACATCAAGAACTTAATAATTAACATAAAAAATGTGAAAGTAAGTTTGTTTGCATGCACTGGAGCTATTAAAATAAATGCCTTAGTTACGCTTTGACGCTAAAATGGCTGAAAGGACTTGGATGAAATTTGTCACACAGATAGACCATGATATGGGCATTAACATGGGCTACTTTTCATCTTAGATCGCAGACAAAATCATGGGTACCAGCTAGTTATTCCTAAAATATTATATAAACTATAATATCATAAAAAGAAAAGATTTTATGTTGTAACTTTGTAATCTTTTTCTTTATTTTTCATTCTGTATTGTCTATGGAAGGAGGCTTATGAAGGTTTATATGTTATTCATATTAATAATATAAATGCGAAAGTAGCTCTGCCTTTTCTTTGGTATGTCCGTATGTCTGTTACTTTTTCACGCCGTAACGGCTGAACGAATTTAGATAAATTTGACACACGGATAGGCTTAGGACGTAGGATACTATTAGCCCGGTTATACGTTCTCGTGGGAGTACCGAAATCCACGAGGGCGGAACCG
This sequence comes from Aporophyla nigra, assembly GCA_947507805.1. NCBI lineage: Eukaryota > Metazoa > Arthropoda > Insecta > Lepidoptera > Noctuidae > Aporophyla > Aporophyla nigra. The sequence goes on from OX382320.1 coordinate 4,574,836, forward strand.
TGAGCAAAACTTTGTAGAAAAATTAATATTGTATAAAATCTACATAAATAACATTTAGACATTCCCTTCTTGTTAGTGCCTTTACAAAAGGATCAATTGTATGCTATCGAAAGTAATCTTAATTACTATTATATAGACTTATTTTAATACTTTTTCCTACATATTATATGTATAATAATAATACAGTGTGCTCGGTATATTTCTGTACGTGGCAAAATAATGTAACTAAGTTTGACATCTGCTTTATAAAAAAATACTGGCAACACTGTAATTATATTTTTTTGCTCACTAGCTAAAACCTTAATATAATATATTTTCATGTATTTCTTATTATTTTAACTTTATTAGATTTGTACATAAACGTTTTTAAATATAAAATGGACGCAAGTAATGTATAAACGGTGAAATCCGTGACTGTGTCTATATAAACGTAGATTGTATAAAACGCAATATAGGTTAATAAACAATCAATAAAAAATGATATTTAATTAAGTCGTGTTTTATTTATCATCATCATTTCAGCCAAAAGACCTCCACTGCTGGACACAGGTCGCCCCCAAGAACTGTCACGGCTCATTTTTTGGAGGAGTTTGCCATAATCGCTAGCGATGTTACGAATCGAATTTTTTCCAACTCGGATAACTCGAGTTGACTCGACCGCTAACTCGAATCGCAACTCGAGTTGACTCGACTCGTATCAACCGGGTGGGATGCGCTTCGCGGTTCGCGGCAGCAGCCTGCAGCCAAACGGATCGGCGAGGCGAGTCGAGTTCACCGATTCGTATTCTTGATTCGAGTTTACACTTGCCTTGCCGAGCGAGTCACGCCAACACAGTTAATTGACTATACATGCACTTTATATGCATTGTAATAAGAGTCACGAATGGTCTGTCACCCGTTTGGTGTTTGTATGTAATGTGCGTTGCATTGACTTAACTCACCTGCTGGTGGTTAAGTCCACCTGATGGTGATACTAGATACAGAAAAGATGCTATGGCGAATATTAAAGTAGGTGGTATTTAATGGTAATCTAATGGTATTTAATATGAAATTTAAATAAAAATAAAACAAGGCTATTTGGGAACTTAATTGCGAAAATAAATCCAAACCAAAACTTGGTAAAAACCAAATCCTAACGTGCGCCAGTGTAGTGCAGTCGCCACATCACTAGTTTTTCTAGTAATATTGGCAGTTTTATTCTCTTATTCACTTTAATGCATTAAATATACTTGCTTTCTCTCTCACACCTTACTCGAGCGCCGACGTGGCGATGGCGGCCCGAACCGATCCGAGGTGTACCGACGGCGACGGGCGCGGGGCGACCAGCGGGAGACGCGAACGAACGATACGAATACGAATCAAAACAAAATGAATATGAGTCGAGTCGAGTAACGGTTTCGAGTTGGCCTGGCAAATCGCTGACTTGCATCACTCGCATTCGTTATAAGCGCTCACTTGCCGGTTGCCCCAGAGAGTTAGTACGCGAGTTGATTCGAGTTGCGAATGAACTCGATTCGAATCAACTCGTTTAGACTCTGATTCAAGTTATTCGAATCAGTCAACTCGACTCGCCCATCGCTAATAATCGCCACGCTTGACAGGTGGGCTGGTGATCTCAGTGCTGGCCTTTGATTAAAATAAAACTAGAAGATGTGTCACTAGACGATAGCGCATGGACCGCATAAATTAGGTCCCGGGCACCTAATTGTTCTCAGTCGCAATACGACTAGCTTTCGATTGAGACGTGCGTGCGTGTATATTCCAATACGCTAGTAACGCACTAAAAAGAAAAACAATGCATTCGTGTGCCTTCACTGGGCGCATGAACCACTCTAAAAGAAAAAATAAATCACTCGGCATCACATTTCACTCATAAGTACATTTTTCTTATTATTTTTTTAAGATTTGATTAAATAATGTTGTACCCGTTCGAATTTGTTCGCCATTTTGTAGAGCAGGATAGAAACATACAATGCGTTAGTGTGCGACACGTCCGGCTAGAACAGGGCGCCGCGTCGCCGTCGTCGCTCGGCGTGACGTGCGTTTCTAACGAATAGCATAATACGAAGAGCGGTGATGCTCCGTCTTGGTCGCACGCCACCTTTGTGCATTATTCTGTCTCTTTCTTTGTTGGCGTGTAATAATAACGATTGTTTGTGTGAGTAAATGTGTCTGTGTACGTATAAGAGTCACTGTTTGAATACCTAACGTAAGAACGTTACATATCTATTAGTTTTATTTTAATCAAAGGTGGTGGCAAAATCGGTGGTCCCTAATGTCGGTTATGCATTTTTACCAATATTCACTTTTTTACGTATATACAATCACAATAAAAAATCTATCGAACTTTTTTTTTTAATTATGATATATTGTCGGTGGTATTAACCTTGTCGGCGCAACAGTGTTAGTATTATAGTAATGCAAACTTTGAACTGCTCTACTGAACAGTAGTCTTTTTGCAGAACCGACATTGTTAATAGGGGACCATCGAAATGCATAGAGAACGTTGCCGCCCATTCTCTAGTAAGTCCCTTAGTCGCCTCTTACGACAGCGACGGGAAGAAATGGGATGGTGCTATTACTGCTATTCTTTAGATCCGGCACCATAATAAAACACAGAATACCGTGTTATTCTGTGTTTTATTATTACATCGATTTTTGTTCCAAAAAGCTATGGGCGCCTGTCGCACCACCGGTTATCAAGGAGAATCGACTAGAACTAACAAGTAACAACTGATTTTTAGGTCGTGTTTTCGAATCCAGGCAGGCGCTCTACTGTGTTTAAATAGTTTCATCACCAGTTTACCACTGCTTTCAAAACGGTGAAGGAAAACATCGTGAGGAAACCGGCATGTCCTAGAATTAAAAAAAAATCAAAGACATGTGACATCTACCAATTCGCACCAGGCCCGCTTAGTAGATACGGCCCACTCCCTCTTGAAGAGAGGAGGCCTGTGTCCCAGCAGTGGGAACAATCTAGGCTGATTATATACTCTCTGGTATGTGTATGTACGTGAGTATCACAGCGGGTGTTCTGCACGCCAAGCGAGCGTTGCTGAGCAAGTACTCTCTTTTAAATTAAAAAAGGAAAGAATGAAAATAGTATTTATTAGGACACGCACAGGAATATCACATTCAAAAACAATTACATTTTAAAAACCCCCGTCTCAAACGAAAACCTCTAAAAATTAAAAAAAAAACTTTTTTTTAAATATTATATTAAGAAGTTTTAATAAGATTTTAATAAAATAGCCCTTTAAGGGTACCTAATATTTTGAGTAATAGACCGTCGCTCGTGTCGAAACGACCGAACCGATTTTGATAAAACATGTCTAATAATCTACCACTAGAAAGCCTACTTATAAATAAACCGCACCGAAATTGGTTCACTCGTTTAAAAGCTACGGTGGCACAGACACTAATAGCGTTCAAACTTATATCATCCCTCTTTTTGCTTCGGGGTTTAAAAATAAAATACAAATAGAAAAAAGGGTTCCCTATCCATTATCCAAAACAAATTAGTCTTTAAGATGATTATGCCAACATAAAATGTATGCCTAAAAAAATTATGCCGAAGTATTAATATGCCAAAACAAATTGTGCCAAAATCGTTATGCCGAAGTATATTAGGACAAAGAACATTATGCGAAAAGAAGGGATCCCAGAAAAAAGCTGCCGCCAACAGTCCAATCCCTGACATCGATTAATTTTGTAGCTCTTTTACTTAAACGGGATGTTTTGTACGTTTGTTAAGTGGAAAAATAGTTGACAACTAGTCGCTTCCTCGTTGGTGGAGAACAGAGGGGCAATACACGTTAATATAAGAACGTTCACAGTCTAATCGGTCTCAATCTGCCAAAAATACTTCGAGTTTCCATACATTTTTGACAAGTTTTTGACATTTGATTGTCGCTGAGATGAGACTGCGACTAGATTTTGAACGTTTTTAAATACGAGCATAGAGCAACACGGACCACCGGCGGACCGGAGAAGACGAGATTTGATCTTCATGTTTGCTGTAATTATTTTCTCCTGAGTTCTCAAAATGGCAGTTAATAAATAAAATGAGACGAACGATCTTTAGAGCCTTTAACAAAAAAGTAAGGTACCGATTGTATGCCTATTTAGTATTGCGGATTTGTTAAAAAAATATTATCAGGGAAAAAGATTTGCACAGATCCAATGTATTATAATTACCTACATTAATATTCATAAAAGGGATACAATCAATATTGATCAATATTTACTATTAAATATTGTCCTTTCAAAAACGTTATTCCCAGGCTACTACGAACCAGCTAGCGCGGTACGCAGGCGCGGTCCGAGGGGAGGTCCTAGGGGTCATGACCCCCCCCAAAGGCAGTCATGCTGTCGAAACCCTGAACGATTTGCCTGTCATACTATCTTAAAATTGTTCTCACTTGAGCCACGGAGACTCCGATGGACATTTGCAAAAAGATTATAACCCGGGACATCATGCTGATCAGTAGCGCTTGCGACTACTAGACCAAAGAGGATGTACCTTCCTAAAAATATTCTTCAGTACTCATGGTGACCCCCCCCCCCCCCCCCCCCCCCCAAAATGTTAGGCTGCGACCGCGCCTGGCGGTACGCGTCCAAAAGCACGTCTCGGCCCCTCTTTCTAGGTCTGCCTCCAAAGAGTACTATAAGATACGGCCTCGTTGGTGCCGTACATCATCACTAATATAAAAAATATATACCAATTACCAAATAAAAAGAGCAATACACATCTATCTAATTTAATATTTGGAAATTATTTATGAGTACTGACAGCTTTTTCTGCTTGCAGAATACACATATAATTAAGACTTATAGCTACATAAAATAGGTGAAGATTTCTATAAAACAAAATTCTTCAACTTCGGGACATCCAGCATTGGTCTCTCCGGTTCAAATACAAAGTAAAATTATTTAAAATTACCGCCAATTTTTCCAGTAACATAGACAATACCGCTTGTCCACTACGCATGCGAATTTCATTTTCAATAATTTTATCCTTGTGTTCATCCTTCAGATGACATACCTTGACTCCCATATTTATAGAATAATATTTTGATAATTCCTAACAAAGGTGAAAATGTTTAAAAACTAGAATTTAAAAAAGTATAGACAACAGTTTTACTTCCTTCCGAAGTTCCGATTTGATTGATATCAATCGACAATCAAAGATGATTGTGGTGTTGTGATGAATGTGAAACAAGTGCGTAAACAAGACTTATTTTATAAAAAATAAATATCTTCGTGAAGTTATGTTTTTAAACTGTATACTAGATTATAAAGAAACTTATATTCGTTTGTGTAATTATTTGTGTCTCTGAAAATTAATTATCTGCGTGAAATTTGGTCTAAGGTAAGTGTAATGTTGTTTTTGGACATTTTACGTATTTTATAAATATTTTCTTTCGTCTTCTTGTATTGTTTACTAGGTTTTAAAAGTGTTTTGTCTGTCTTGAAGCTTATTAATAAAGCTATTTCTTAATTAACTTGTTTTAGTGTCGTGTCTCTTGTTTTATTGATGTTTCAAATATCAATTGAATTATTTAATATTTTTTTTTCATTTTTGTTTTTACTTCTTTTTTATTTTTTATTTTATACGTAATTAGCGCGTTTATTTTGTATCGCAAATTGTGTTTTCTCACTTACTTTTAACTATGGTAGAATTTTACATTGCTAAGAAACTATAAGAAACAAAATCTTTTACTAAACAATCTAGGTATTTAATATTATGCCATAATAATCTAACAAATAAATGACCTGGTACTTATGAGCTATTGATGAAATTATTAGGAAAAATACTGATAATTTATTTCTACAGAAAATTAAAAAGAAAAAGTTAACCAAAGGACAGCAAAGAAGTTGATACAGGTATATCATAACAAGCTTGAATTTTTGTTTTATAAATGGTTTGTTTATTAAATTTGCAATAAGTATTTATATTGTGTTTAAATAAAATCTAGGATCATTCATATTATGTTCTTAATTTATTTAAATAAATACTTACTTATCCAGGTAATAAACAAGGAAACAACGTAAAATAAATTATTATAGGGAAATATTGTGTCATAATAATTAAATAGATAACTATAGCTTTGAAACTGATGCAGTGGCTAACTTTAAGGAAATCACTAGATTCTACAACATCTTATGGTTCTGCATAATTTGAATTATTTGACTTCAATATTATCTAAGACATTTTAGGTAAGTAATGCGGAAAAAGTATGTAGATAAAACTGCAAATATCATGCTTGTATGATGAGATGTATGAACGTACACAAATCAAAAGAAATAAGTAAGGGTACAACTCTGTGGGCATGTGACATTTTATAGTTTCTGCCTACCCCATGGGAAGACGACATAAGTTCATGTCAAAACTTATTCTTGACATGCAAGCCATCACCAATGTTGTTGATTACTTACATTATAAATCATGACTTTATATAGCTTACCAATACGTAACATAATACTCCAATCATACCTCTTTTTGACTGCCTTGTTGGTCGAGTGGTTGCAAGTGCCACTGCTGAATACGAGATCCTGTGTTCAATTCCCAAGTCGGCACAAAGTGTTATTATCTATTTTCTATCAAGAATTTCTCAGTAACCGCCAGAATCCGGATTTTTCTGCGGTCCTGTTACATGGGACTTAAACGTAAACTTGTGAAATGTGGGTATACTTTAGTTACCCCTCTGCGTAAGCCCTCAGGGAATGCAGCCATTATGTCATAGTAATCTAATCACTATTGTAAAACTGTTAGCGGTTCCATACATCGTACTTGATGCTTGTGTCGATAGGAATGTGACCCAAATACTCCACAATTATGTGAGTTATTTATTGCATGATCGCATAATTAAAACAATTAGTTAATGGCTTCATTCCCAATGGTTTTGAGCATCGGGATTAAAGGTTACTTAGTTCTATGGGATTAAATTAATAGAACTGGAAAATAATTATTTACAAGGCAGATAGGACTGGTCACGCCGGAAGGGGACGCCCTAAGAGAACATATAGTGACCTTATTGGTGATGTTCTTCAGAAGGGTCAGGTGCGTAGTACTAGTAACCAGCGTGCGTGTATTTGCGAGATGTATGAACTGAAGGCAAAAGGAGTATGTAAGGATCATTACAGGTGGCGTTCTGTAGTTTCTGCCTACCCCCAAAGGAAAAAGGCGTGATTTTATGTATGTATGGAAAATAATATTTATACAATTAAGGGGCTGTTAATTAATCACGTGAGGCTCGAGGGGTCCATAAAAAATCACGAAATATCACAAGGAGGAGGGGGGGGGGGGTTGGAGTAATATATCATGTGTATTTATTTTTTCGGTAAACGCGCGATTCTGAACCGAAAAGCGGCGTTACGTGTATTTATTTATTTAAGTACACGTGATATACGGGGGTGGGGGGGGTAGTCTTAAATCTCACCATGTATCACCAAGGGTTAAAAAATGCCAAAAAACATCACGTGATTAATGGACGTCCTCTGAGTAGAGAAATGGAGTAAGTAAGGATCGTAACAGGTAGCTTTCTGTTTTTTCTGCCTACCCATGGGCCTTTTTCCCATGGGGGACGGACAAAGGCGTGTGTTTATGTATGTACATTTAGTATAGTTGATGGGACCTCATATTATATTTGGAAAAATGATGGAGATCTACTGTTCAGTCTTATTATAACTTATTGGTCAGTAGTAAAGAATTTTCTTCTGCACGCGTAGCATGACCACCGTAGAAATGGGTTTTGTCGACGGAAGAATAGATAAAATTACAGATTGTAGAAAGATTAAAGACAAAATTAAAGATTTTAGAAAGATTTGTACCGTTTTAAGCTGGCGTAGCATGACAATTCTATCTCTATTCTACCAAGAATAGACAAACCCCATTTCTACGGTGGTCATGCTACGCGTGCTGATGCCAATATTTATCGGTCATGATGAACTTTTTGTAGAAAGAATAGACTCTTCCGTGACGGATCAGTATTTTCTTTCTACGTTACTACATTTCGGATTAAAATTATGACAGGAAGAGAAAACAAACCGAAACAATTCGTCTGGTCCAAAGTTTCTTCAGAAATTATGAAATCTTCCGATTTTACGTGCATTGTCGTGTCGTAAAATTTACGTGAACGAAAAATTTTAATCTTTTTGAGTGATCCACTTACTGCCCAGTCTCGTACATATTTATTGTATTCCCTGAAAGTTCAAACTATATCCCACAACGGGTAATCAGCCAGATGTCACTATGTCACCTGATATCCAACTACCCTCATTGTAAAACTAACGAAGTAAACACCTGGCGTCACTTCCGGGATCACAAACGACGATCAGGGCCTGCGGAATATTGTAAAGCAAACATCGAAATAGGTCAAAAGCCAACTAATCTATTAATGATAACGTTGAATGCAATTTTATCTTTAAAATTCCATCGTTAGCTGTTTACTCAATTACCGCCGGCCAAAGGTGCGTCCATTCCCTACCTACATTACTCATATAGGTAGTCATTACTGACATTTGTCATATCACAGTTCAGTTCACAGACAATAATAAGTAACAGCGGCACAGGTCACTCCTAGGTTAAAACCTACGGTTACGCTTGCCGAGGTCGATTCGTGGATGGGTGACCATCCATTACATATTGATACCGTGTCTCGGCTAACAAGTCGTTACTGATAGTCAAAACTCCGAAAATCTAAGTACCAGTCTTCAGTACGGTTCGAGCAGTCGCTCCCTGTACCTGTTATTCAGCTGCATCCGGTTATACTGGAAACCGACTCCAACATGGTTCGGAAAAGACTAGGCAGATCTGTCGGTAACTTAAACTCGTCGTCGTCGTTTCAGCCGAAAGACGTCCACTGCTGGGCATAGGCCTCTCCCACTATGGGGGGGTTTGCCATAATCGCCACGCTTGGCAGGCGGCTTAGCGATCGCAGTTCGGTGGTAAAATGCATAGAGAACGCTGCTGCCCATTCTCTAGTAAGTCCCCTAGTCGCTTCTTACGACACCCACGAGAAGAAATGGGATAGTGTTATTCTTTACGACAGGCACCACACGGACTAGCATACTTAGATTGAATAACAGGACAGTTAAAAACCCAAAAAAATGCCTCCTAGGTACAAGTTTGGATGCCATAGGGTGAATCTGTAAGAAACTATACTATCAGCCTGAAAGCTAATTCTTAAATTGATGAGCAGGCTAGACTTATAGAGATGCAAATCACATGAGGTCCCCATGCATTACAGATTCTTGCCCTAGTATCATGTTAAGGAGGGTCGGATCTTAGTATAACCAGATGGCCTATATGTGATTGATTAATAATTTATACAGAGCGACGGGCTGTCTGCCATCTCCAACCAAACAGGGATGGATCAGACATAGGTATTGGTACCCTAATGAAAGAGTAGACAAGCACATCTAAGCGTTTTGGGGTAAATATCAAACGAGAAGAGTCCTTGAATGGAGCCATAGGGGTTGTAAGATTTAAAACCTCTCCGGCTTCATTGAACTTCACCACTACGGCATGCATCAGTTTAAAAAATCACTAACCAATTAAAAAAACAAGTGAAACTCCCCCGAAATGTCTCGAAAAACCTCTAAAATTGGATTTTTTATGAAACGTCTTTTACGATACGAAGGGCGAGCGGTATAAGCTCTATTATTTATAAATCGCAATAACCTGAACACATGTGTTCACAGGTATGTGTGTAAGCGCCGCATTCGAAACGGATGGACCATTTGTAGTACAAAGAGTATTGTTTCAAGTGATGCGTACAACCTTGAATGTGTCAGTCCTGTCAGCAAGAGTTAACGAAGGGAAGTGGGTAATAATGGCGGAGAAGGGAACAAATAAATGACTATCGCAGAAATGAAGGGGTATCATCTCGGAAATGTCTTGAACTAAATCTTATGAGTAAAACAGTGTCAAAGTCTTGTCCTATCAATATTTCAGGTCATGTACTATTATGCTTAGATGGTTTGGTTATGTTGACAGGATGAATAAAGGGCGGCTAACAAAAGGTATTTGAGAGACTAAGAGCAGTGGTGGCCCGGTGTTAATGGCCTCGACTTACGAGTTGTATGTCGCGGGTTCAATCCCTTGGAGCGCTTTACTTTGTATTAATAATTTCATCATCACTGCTTACAAAACGGTGAAGGAAAACGTCGTGAGGAAACCGGTATGTCCTAGAACTCAAAATTCGAAGACATGTGACATCTACCAACACGCACTGGGCCCGCATTGTGGATTAAAGCCCACTCCCTCTCACCGAGAGGAGGCCTGTGTCCCAGCAGTGGGAACGTTATAGGCTGATTCCCAGGAAAACAGTAGTGACCTTATTGGTGATATTCTCCAGAAGGGTCAGGTGCGTAGTACTGATAACCGGCCCGTATGAACTCAAACAAGGCAAAAGGAGTATGTAAGGCTAAGGATGTATCGTAGCAGGTGGCGTTCTGTAACTTCTGCCTATCCCCATGGGAAAAAGGCATGACGCTATGTATGTAAGTACTACTTTTTTAAGTGCTGTATGTCGTGAAAATTAAAAAGCAGAACTAAATGACTGAGGTATAACTTTGGAGTGATAGTAGGCCAAAGATAAATATAGTTTCACATGTGATGATGTGAACGCCATCGCATCGCGAAAATCAATATATCTAGATTTAGATAACTGTTCAGTATCATATTGACAGTTCGCTTGACGCGGTGGCTGATTAGCTTGGGTACAGACGCCAGCACATCGAGCTACTACAATCTGTCAAATTTCTTTAATCGATTTACAACTTTATTGCCAAATCATTAAGTTCTAGGTTGATTGGCAGAATTTGCCAGTTTTGGGTAGTTTCATGTGCTGGCGTCTGTACATTTTAATGTGCGTCCACTCGAGGGAGCTTTTTGCACGAAACAATGATTTATTTTGGCTCCAGAAAGATTTTCCAGATTATTTGTGTATAATCTTTGATATATGCGGTGTCTTTTTTTTGTGGGTGGGAAATCATCAAATGACGTCTCCCGCTCTGCGCGGAGCGGGAGGACGTGCCACACATTTACTGACTACAACCCACCCGTGTTCCTCCAGTTGCCTATATGCCAGGGCCACGGTATCTCTTTCGAACAAATCTTGCGACCCTGGAAGAAACCTAGAAGTCTGCGTAGCCGGCGTGTGTTGGGTTGTGGCTAAGTAATAACAAGCGCACAGGTCGATCGATCAGGTTTAGCTACAGTTCCCGCAGTTTATCCGTGGATAGGTGACCATCTTTGTGTACCAAGAACCCTCCGTGCCTCGGAAAGTACTGCAATATCTGGCATTCTGCGTTCCTGACTTTTTGCGTATCTGGCATTCTGCGTTCCTGACATTTTGCATATCTGGCATTTTGAGTTTCTGGCTTTTTGCGTATCTGGCAATCTGCGATTTCTGACAATATGCGTGTCTGACATTTTACGTATCTGACATAGGCCGTATAAATCGTTAAAATGTTTGTCCCGGCTGTCATTCGTAGATCTTGGACAGTATGTCTGATAACCAGTCTTACCAGGGGTATCGTATTACCCACTAAATGGGTTGTGGCGGTCAGATAGGTAGTCGCTCAATGAAAAATACTCTTATTCAGTTGCATCCAGTTAGATTGGAAGCTGACCCCAACATACTTGGGACAAAGTTAGGCAGATGATGATCTTTGATGTTCGTTTATATTTTCTGTAAGCTCCATTATTAATGAATAATAGTTTAAAAAAACTAAAAAACACGCTTCCATGGAAAACCAAACTAAAAAGTACAAAATAATGGAAAAAAGCGTGGGGTGCTTTTAAGGTATTTTTTTCCATTATTTTGTACTTTTTAGTTTGGTTTTCCATGGAAGCGTGTTTTTTAGTTTTTTAAAACTATTAATTATTTTCTATTTTTTAGGGTATTTCGAATTTTGAGACGTATGTCAGCGTAGTTTGTGACAGTTTTTTTGCTGTCCTGGTAACCCTGGCAAGGATAATGACACAAATTTATGAAATTATTGCATTGTCATCAGTCCTTGACAGGTGTGCAAAGTTTGAATGAAATCTGGTCGTTTAAAGTGGGTCAAAATCGCACTATAAGGAGTCGGCTACAAACAAACATACAAATATACAAACATACAAGTGAAGCTAATATAAAGCGTGTAAAAAGTAGGAAAATTCTGGTGTTTGACTCCCTCTGGAGTAAAATTTATTTCTTTTAAAGGCAAACTCTTCTCAAATAATTTATCGTAACGTGGTTTAACTTTAGACCTGTCAACCAAAGGAATCCTTCGCAAGTCTCATACATTTAACATTCCTCGTGGACATTTCAAGAATAAATTAATCTTAGACATTGATGCATATGCTACATTCGGCTTATTTGCGATGCTACACGAGAACTGAGTTGATGAGTGTATTAGAGAACAGACGAATGAATAATTTCTTAAGACAAATGTGGCGAGACTTTGAGAGTGTGCACTTCAACAATTTGTGAATTGGATAGAAGACTTGATTTTCTTTTAAGTTTGGAGGAATGAGGAATAGGGTGTAAAGTTCCCTACCAGGGTCGCGAGATTTGTTCGAAAGACTTACCGTGGCTCTGGCATATAGGCAACTGAAGGAACACGGGTGGGTTTAAGTCAGTAAGAGTCTGACACGCCCTCCCGCTCAACCTCCCTAGAAAAGAGAGGAACGTCCGACCAGATGGGTGTCGTCTGGTGGGCAACTGCCCGACGATTGATGTCGGGACGTTGAGATGCTATTTGCGCGGTAAACTCTGATTGCGCGATGCAGGATATGCCGTTACAAAAGTATCAAGTACCTGTCTAAGAACAGTAGTGAAATGGTGGCCCAGAAGTATCGCTTGCAACTTCCGAGTTGTAGAACTAGACTTTACTAACAACTCGCTTGTCTCTCAAAACGGTGAAGGAAAACATTGTGAGGAAACCGGCATGTCATATGACATCTACTAAACTGCACTGGTCCCGCGTGGTCGACTACGGACCACTCCCTCTCATTTAGAGTAGGCCTGTGTCCCAGCAGTGCGAACATTATAGGCGGATTATGCTTCCTGTACTGCATACTGGAAGACGTAGCGTTGGAAGGCCTCCAACAAGATGGATCTATGACCTGGTGAAGGCCACAGGAATCCGCTGGATGCGAGAAGCACAAAACCGGTCAAAGTGGCGGTGCTTGGTGGAGGACTATGTCCAGCATGGACGTCTTTCGGTTGAAATGACGATGCTTCCTGGCGCCATAGAAATATACGTGAAATGCCAGTCTTAATATTACGTGTATTGAAAACAAAACGAGTTGTTTTTACTCCTCGCCTTTTAGTGCGTACCTACGTTCAATTTGATTGTATGATTTCTAAAGGATATCCATCATCACTTCATCAGACTCACAAATTCGCTTACAAACAATCTTTTCATCAACGCATCATTCGGCTATGATTAGTTCGATGAACTCATTTCATCGACAAACGATTCGCCGAACCTCTTTTATCGAGAGCTTCTTTCATCGACTTTCCTTCGCATGAAACTCTTAGTTCCTTCCAAGTAGGCAAGTAGATGGTACCTCTAAGTATGTACAGACGCCAGCACTACCTGAAACTATCTAATTTTCCCAATAAATCTTGAACCTAATACTTTAGCGGTAAAGTAGAAAATATATTTTAAAAAATTACAGATTGTAGTAGCTTTGTGTGCTGGCGCCTGTACAACCTAAATGTGATGATACCGTTCGACAATCGAAGTTATTTTAACGTCCACAATCATGAACGCTAGGTGCCATAATCGACCACTCAATTATTTATCCATTGACCCGCTTCCGACGACGCTTCATAAATTCTTCCGACGTTACCAACTCTTATTTGGACGAGAACACAACATGAATCCTAATTGATACCATTTATCACATTACCATTTTAGTTTGTCATCGTTTCCCGCCATATTTTCGTGCAGTGAGTGGCGCGAAATGGAACACGCGAACCGTGCCTTCGATTTTTAAATTTTCGGTTTTTTTTATGCGTGTGTAGTAATGAGTTTTTGCGAATGTAGGTTGTAAGTACTTGTAATCGATCGCGAAAGTTTATGAATTTTACACTTGAACTCGTTTTTTTATTCGTGTGTTATTGCTTTTTGATTTGGACCGTGAAAACTGATTTTGTACAAAATGGAATTGATAGTGAAGTGTGACGTTGAATAAGGTGGACATAAGAAACTGTGTGTAGTTGTTTCTGGCCGATATTTTTTTGATCTTCTCTGTCTATCTACCAAATAATTAACATGCCATTAGGGGCGAAGTAATTTGATCACTAACTGTATGTATACCAATATTAAATTCTCTGTACCGTATGTAATGATCTTTGACATAATTTAAAAAGGCTACTCCTCTGTAAACTAGAACGTTTACGTGTACGTTTTTCGACATTTGAAAGTTACGTGCACCCAGAATATCTATGTTTCTGAGATAAGGGTGCATTTCGACACACGACACCATGGTGATCCGCTAGACGCTCCATACAGTACAAAACTGTAAATAAATGTTAACACTGTAAATAAAATGTAATTTTCTGTAAATTCTCTATCCTTCATAGAATCTCTGATCGCAATTGTGGCACATAAATTAATTCACACATAGGTACATAATATTGCTCTTTATCATACAATACTAGTGTTGCCAAGTACTCAGTACATCTATAAAGTACATTCCACAAACATCATACAAAGCTGTAAATAAAACATAACTACGGTCAATCGCAGGGCAACGATATAAATATTCTTTCATAGCGCCTGTATTTCGTAGCACTAAGGGTTCTTTTCGTGGTTCAATTGTCGTGCGGTTGACCGTACAACTAATTACATATTTCCATTATTTTCCTCCGACCGCCATTCGATCAGCTGATACGTTTGTCACCGCTCCTCGGTCGGCTACAGCCTTCCCAACCGTGGCTTCCTGTCATTGTGAATGCCGCAGAAAATTATATGTTTTGTACGCTTCTCCGGGAATTGTAGAAAAATATATATTATGGACAGGGCATCGTCATTAGCAGCTAGGTTAGCTATATCAAGGCCAAATTCCGTATTTCAAAATGTTCAAAATCTGGTCGAAATCTTATCTCAGCGACTATCAATATCAAACTGTTAAATGCGTACGCTGCTTGCACAGGTCCACTCAATCTGTGTGGTTCTTTCCTCAAAAGACCATCTTAGACAACAATCCACATGGACATTTCATTCACATCATGGACTTTAAAAGAAACTATGACCCGGAAGTTTGTTTCGTCCGAAACACGGCTTCATGTCAGAGTAGTCAGATAGGAAACGCCGACCTCATATAGTTTTAAAATATGATTGTCGTGTAAACAATATTTGTACAAACCTACTTGGACTTAAAAATAAAAATCGTTTATCATAAACAATTGTCGAAATATTTTTGACAAATTGAGATTAGAATGATCTTCAAATTACACGTTTCTCTACTGCTTTAAAGAACAAATTTGAGTGTGGTAACACTGTTTTTTTTTTTCCTAAATGCTTAAATACCATAAAATTGTACAAAGGCTTTGTCACAAAAGACAAAAGTACCTAACAAATTATTGCTCTGAACGTCAAGAAAAACTGAGTTATTAAAACTTATGTGCCAGCTTCTTTAGAAGGCTGCTTAGCAGACAGTTCCCCGCAGTCACCACGAAGACAGAATAAACCACTTAGGGATTTGGTAAGGAAAGTTAAGTAAAACTTTAAGTTCTAAATCTTTGGAAGTTTTAGTTACACTTATGGCTTAGCCCTTGGATTTTGGTTTCCCATTTCTTCCCGTGGGTGTCGTAAAAGGCGACTAATTGACTTACTACTTACTAGACCTGCCGTGGTCGCGAGATTAATTTGAAAGAGATACC
Source organism: Aporophyla nigra (assembly GCA_947507805.1). Lineage (NCBI taxonomy): Eukaryota > Metazoa > Arthropoda > Insecta > Lepidoptera > Noctuidae > Aporophyla > Aporophyla nigra. Next base: position 4,590,726 of record OX382320.1, read on the forward strand.
GTGGCCCTGGCATTTAGGCAACTGAAGAAACACGGGTGGGGTTAGTAAGTAAAAGACTGACACGCCCTCCCGCTTCGCCCAGAGCGGGAGATATCATATGGGACATACTAGAGAATGGGCAGCAGCGTTCTCTATGAATTTTACCAGAATACTGCGATCGCCAACCCGCCTGCCAAGCGTGGAGATTATGGTAAACCCACCCAAATTGGAGGAGGTCTATGTGCAGCAGTGGACGTCTTTCGGCTGAAATGATGGTGATGATGGCATAAAGTCAGCTCTCGTTAGAATCGCAGCCATTAGATGTAATTCATTTCGATAATCGAAAACTCTTATTCATTTGATCTGTCTCGTTATGCATATCGCTCTTTGCCTAGTTTTATCCCATTTCATTTGGGGTCGGCTCTCCTCATCATTTTTCGCCAGATGTTTCGGTTCTGGGTCGTCGAGTCATTTACTTGGGCTTGCTTCAGATCATTGTTGACTACAGACATCCAAGTGAGAACCTCGCTTCTTTGGACCTGTATTCATCTCGAGGACTTGCTTAGTCATGTGTTCCTTGGGTCTGAGGCTCTCTAAACCGCTCCTGAGGTGGTATGGCCGTGTAATGAGTACATTACATGGCCATACCACCTCAGGCGCGGTTCAGAGAGCTTTTCTTCGATTGGGCGGATCGTAAAACTTACTCGAATGCTCGTTCCTTACTCTGTCCTTCAGAGTGACCCCTCCTGCCCATCTCAGCATACTATCCTATCCTAAAACAAATGATGCATATGGCAGACGAAAATTCCTAACAAGCAAGACGACATGCGTGATATAAATTAAGCTACTAGGAGAAATTAAAGAAAAATTAGACCATTTCCTTCTTCATTTCCCGATAACGCCTTCACCTCATTTCGATCCAGAAATAAATCCCTACATCAAAACTTCCTATAAACAAAAAACTGCAATCATCATACATCAAGCGATCCTCAAACCTAAATATTTATAAACTTATCCTCCTATTACGTGTCTATCTTGAATTCTCAGACATGAAAAAAGAAATACACGAGGAGGGTCGACGCACCCGTTTTGGCGGACAGCCAGCGATGCACTACATGCAAACTCAAATGCTCAAACTGCATGGTGCAAGTCTAGCCGTAGACAATAAACATCGGACTTTATTAGCGTCTTCTAATTTTGAATCTCAGTTTTTTTATTGGTAGCACTACAAGTAATTGAAACTTTCGGTTTGAAATTTTGATTAAGTTGTTATTTTTCGCTCCAAAGATTGAATGTATTTAGTTTTTTGTTGTTTTTTTTTTCAGTTTCAGCTTACGTTACAGTTACGTTTGTCATCAGTTTGTAAATATCTAAGTTAATAATCTTTGGAAAATTTACTGTTTGTGTTCCCCTATGAATTAAATTAAATTTTATTTTCGCTTGAAACTTGTGGCAGCTCTAGAATACAATGACTTTCTACCTAAATTTATGTGCAGAGCCATATTATTATTTTTTATCTTTGCAGTAAGTGTACGCAGCACCATACACGTAATAAATTGAAACATACAATAAAGAATATGAGAGTTTTAGTGTGATTAAGACAGAGAGTGTTATATCTTCCTTCTCTCTCATGTAACGATGTGCATAAACGTGACGCGCCTTTGAATTTTCTCTCAATTATAGAATCTCCGCATAGGAAGATTCACTTCAAAATATTAAATAATCCATGCCCGTGGTGGGAATCAGCAGAATATAAACATCAATATGACATTGTGTATCCCAGAAATACAGCTATTGTGTTATAATAAAACTGACATGGCAGAATCCGTAATACTGTAACTTTGTTATTATTTCTACGTGTTATATTTTATGATACGTACTTATAGAGTCTCAAATATCAACTGAAACCGATTCTATTGAAACAATGCGATAACATCAAACTAAACCTTTGTTATTATTATTTATATTATATATATTATTGTTATTACTATCTTCTGCCCGCGACTTCGTCCGCGTCAAATTTTTGCTCTCCTGACCCTTCCCGTCGCATCGAATTTCCTGTCAGTTTTCGTCCATTTTTCGTTGCTGCTCCGCTCTTTTTGACCGTAGCATGATGTAATATAGCCTTTCTCAATAAATAGGCTACCCAACACTAAATTTTTTTTATAATCGAGTTCAACCAAACAAACAAACTTTTCAGCTTTATAATATTAGTATAGATGTTGTATTGCTGTTGAAATAGCGTGTTATTTCAAAAGCTACTTCTTGTATGAATTAATATGGCTATAAAAGAAGGGAAAGAGAGATTGACTGAGTGAAAGATGGCCTTAAATGGGATGACTTCCGAGATTCGCCAACCCCAATATTGGGACAAGGGCAGGTATCCGTATTTATAAATCAAACTCAAGTAACTAAGTATCTCGACTAACTTTATTTAATATCTTGTGTGAGATCATCATTATCAATGTGGCCTAAATTGGGGCGGTTTGCTATAATCGTCACTCTTGGCAGGCGGGTTAGCGATCGCCGTATATAGGGATTGCAAAATCCGATTTTGTTTTCAAATCCTGCTTTACAAAGTATAATCGCACACAAATCCGGACTATCCGAATTTTTCGAAGTTTAGTTAGTCGCCTTTAACGACACCCATGGGAAGAAATGGGATGGTTTTATTCTTTACGTCCGGCAGCACGTAACAAATTGCGTGAGATAATGAAAATTAATTTAAATTACTTACCTAATAATGTTTACTCTGAACAATATATTAGCGAATACAATAAACTTCTTACATTAAAGATCTACAATTTTAATTTAATAAATTATCCAATTAAGTAATAAATATAAAGCTTAATAAATTTTAGTAAGTGCATTATTAATTTCGAATTTAATACTTGTTTTGACAGTTATTAATAGAAAATGGCGCCCGGAGCAGAGATGCAGAACATTTGGTTGAGAGTAACCTGATATCTATGACTCCATGTTGTTTATGGTTTTACATGAAGACATTGAAGTTACTCCTTTGCCTAACAAGAAAAGGGAAGACCTGTTTTGACAGCTGTTTGTCATACTTGGTAATTAAGTTAATGGAAATAAATGTTTATCAGCCAAGTTACGTACAATTTTCTATGAAAAACATTGTGATCGGATTCTAATTTCAAAATTTGGTGCTTTAATGCGATCGAAGTTTCTGCAACAATTTAGCACTGCTTTTTTTTGGATGGGAAATCATCAAATGACTTCTCCCGCTCTTGGTGGAGCGGGAGGGCGTGTCAGACTTTAACTGACTAAACCCCACCCGTGTTCCTTCAGTTGCCTGTGCCAGAGACACGGTAACTCTTTCGAACAAGTCGGCTATTCAATTTTTAAACCTAGTATCTGTAAAAAAAAAAAAAAAACGGGTGTTCTTGCATCTTTCAACCTTATAGACCACCTTCACATACTAGGCTAGCAAATAAATCCAGAAATGAGTCAAATACAAAGTTACACAGAGTCGGAAACCTTAGTACCTATCTAGAGCAAAAGTTTAGTTGTACAGAAATAGATTTTCGGCTTTTATGCAGACGCCGGGATTTCATATTACACAGTCGAAATCCGGGATCCTGGCAGGACATTTAGCACCCCTGCCAACGAGAATAGACAAACTAAACCCTTGTAGGAGAGAAGTTAAGTGTCCACTAACATGACAAGGGAGTTATTTATGTTAAAACCACTTTATTCACTATGTTCTCCATATCTCATTAGTATTAGCAATTTGTTTTGAGTTATCGTTTGTTTAGAGTAGCGGGAAAAGCTTAACACTTAGTTATTTTTGAGACATTTGTTTTTGTTCTGAGTACTATGGATCATCCAATTTGTCATTCAGATTACCAAGATTCTGAATCAAGCAAATAATTCAAGAAATTGATCATAAAAGCGCAGTAGCCTTTGCTGTGTTATCTGGATTAACAGAAGAATTTAAAAATCTTCAATTATAATAAAACCCGCTCTCACTCTCGTTCAGTCCTAAGACAAAACGTACTTTCTTTCAAACATCTTTGAGGCCCTAAATCCAGCAGGTCATGAAGAGTTTGCTACCACGTTGTAGACCATGGCGGCCCTAACAATTTTCTAGGTGCGCTTTAATGATGATTCCGTATAGTGGGTCATCTAGTGAATAAAACTAGCCTGTAGTAATTAAACAAAACTAAGCAACGCCCCCAAATTGGGTGAGGCCAGCAGTGGACGTCTTACGGCTGAAATGATGAAGCAACGCAGGAATCCGCTGGATGCGACAAGCACAGAACCGGTCGAAGTGGCGGTGCTTGGGGGAGGCCTATGTTCAGCAGTGGACGTCTTTCGGCTGAAATGATGAAGCAATACAGCTTAAATAATTTAAAAACAAAACTGATACCTTTCAAGAGTTTAATAATTTAGGACTATAGGTATTAAAATCAAGTCTAAAAATTATGATTTATTTTTCGCTAATGGAGAATGGATTCATAAGATTTTTTAGACCCGGTTTGTAGTCCCGAAATCTGTTTTCCGAAGACTATCACCAGCTGGAGATAGGTAGTCAGTTTGGCGGACAAATTGAAATGCATTGGCGGGCCATTCGGTGGACCGTGGCCCTGGGGTTGAACAGCCTTGTTGTAGACTTTAAAAACTGGCCAAGTGCGAGTCGGACTCGCGCACCGAGGGTTCCGTACAAACCTGCAGGTATTCACGGTTTATGCATACGGTTTATGTTTATGAAATTAAATGTTTTTTTTATTTTATTTTTATATTTCAGTTGGCTGAATGAAAGGTAAATTGTGGTTTACGATTTATGACGTATTAAAACAAAACTACTCACTAGATCTCGTTCAAACCAATTTTCGGTGGAAGTTTACATGATAATGTACATCATATATTTTTTTTAGTTTTATCATTCCCTTATTTTAGAAGTTACGGGGGGGAGGGGGACACATTTTACCACTTGGGAAGTGTCTCCCGCGCAAACCATTCAGTTTAGAAAAAAATGATATTAGAAACCTCAATATCATTTTTGAAGACCTATCCACAGATACCCCACACGTATGGGTTTCATGTTTTTTTTTTTTTTAGTTTCAGTTCTATGTATGGGGAACCCCAAATATATTTTTTTTCTATTTTTGTGTGAAAATCTTAATGCGGTTCACAGAATACATCTACTTACCAAGTTTCGACAGCATAGCTCTTTTAGTTTCGGAAAAAAGTGGCTGTGACATACTCGGACAGATAGACAGACATGACGAATCTATAAGGGTTCCGTTTTTTGCTATTTGGCAACGGAACCGTAAAAACAAAACTGTTACCTTTCAAGAGTTTAATAATTTAGGACTATAGTAAAATCAAGTCTAAAAATTATGTTTTATTTTTCACTAATGGAGAATGGATTCATAAGATTTTTTAGACCCGGTTTGCAGTCTCGAAATCTATTTTCCGAAGACTAGCTGGATAGTCAGTTTGGCGGACCAATTGAAATTCGTTAGCGGGCCATTCGGTGGACCGTGGCCCTGGGGTTGAGCAGCCTTGTTGTTGTTGACTTTAAAAAAAAGGTTATGCAAATAAAATACTTAAAATAGTAATAGACATAAGCTCGGTTCTTAAGACCTAAGATTCGCAATATCACGGTTGTGATCCCCGAAAGGGGTAAACAAGGTAAACAGGGGTGTATCTATAGTCCAACCACATTTCGACAGTAATGTGTATGTGTATGTAAGTCCCAAGCCAATTGCTATCAACCGGGCACAAATTCAGCCTCCGAACTGAGATATTCCCAATAGCACTTAACCTGATTCGAGAATCGAACTACAGTCAGGACCTCATTGTCAGCAGTAGCGTTATTCAGCAATACCTAAGTAAAATACTTTAAATAGTCATTTTGACATGAGCTAGGTTCGCCCTGCCGGTCGCGAGATTTGTTCGAAAGAGATACCGTGGCTCTGGCATATAGGCAACTGAAGGAACACGGGTAGGTTTTAGTCAGTAAAAGTCTGACACGCCCTTGCGCTCCGACCAGAGCGGGAGACGTCATTTGATGATTTCCCATCCACAAAAAAAGGCTAGGTTCACTGTCTCACTATAACATTATAATAAAACCCACAAGTGGACTCCTCGGTCCTTACGAGCTTCACTACAGAACAATAACTAACGATGTTTGTGAAGTATTTATGTATATGCAGTGCGAGTCGTAAAAGTCTGAAATATAAACAAACCACACACTTTACGACGAATTTTCAATGATGTGTGTTCTATTTTGTGCGAATTTTAGTACGATTTTTGCGGTAAACACTGGTTTTTCGGTTGATGGCATTTTGATGATGTTACTTGTGCGTTTTGTGAACACATTTTATTATCTATGCTTTGTACTTTATTTAAATTGATGTAATATGATTTTTGAAAGGGTAAGTTAACTGGCATACGCTAATGTCATAGTCAAAACCTTCGATAAACGTAGAGATTTAGAATTTTACTCTTAATTGATCCCAAATCGCGTCGTGTTCAAATCTTATGGACCTAAAACACAACTGACGTAAAAGTCTCGTCACCAAAACATTTATGTACCTCTCTTACATTGTAAATAGACTTAATATATGATCTCTTTACCCTCAAAGAGACCGATTAGTCATAAGTTTCAGTTTTATACCAAAATATATATGTTATATACCTGACCTTGGACCAATTTCAGCAGTATGTATGTATTATCTTAATACAATGTTTTTGGCAGTCGTTGTGATTTAGATCTTACGATTTGTCGTTGGCACTCCGTTGTGACGACAGCAATTTTCGCTCTGGTTTCGGTCCTTTCGAGGAGCTGACAATAGTTAACATAATTTCATGCTTGTTTTTTTCTGAAGAGTAGGACAGAGCTGAAACTACATTTCGACGTATATGTGTGCAGTTAGGTGTATGCATATAGTTAGTCAGCTTAAAATGAAGGCACTTTTTCAGTTTTTCGAAACCATGTTGTATCGGATTTTATTGTAAAGCATATTATTAGCTTATAGCTTTAATTTCTATAATAAAAGTATTTACATACTCCTAATTTAGAGTAGGTTTTGCATTATATTTAAATTCTCTGTTCTCATTCATTCGTATATCGAAGGCCAATGCAATAATCAAGTAAGTAAATATTTGATTAAAGTCTGGCACACTAAAGTGGCTCGTATTTATTTAGCAGCGATTGCCAAAATCTCAGGAAAGTGGCGACGACATCTTGAATTGATGTAGTATATTTAAAAACTTCAGAGAAACAGCCATTTATAAGAGATATTCATTTGATCTTTTAATTCAACAAACTGCATCTGATTTTTAACCGACTTTAAAAAAAGGAGGAAGTTTTATTTACACGAGTGTTTTTCTCATTTTTAGTTTAGATTAATTTGCCAAGTGCCATTCAAATACAAACTTTTAGAAGTTACTTTCATCAAACTGAACGTGTCTTTTACATTTCTTGCTTTTAAATTTTCTCTGGACACTGAAATTATCTATTTAAAAATGCGGCATAATCAGCTTGCAACGTTCCCACTGCTGGGACATAAACCTCCTCTCTGTTAGAGGGTAGGCCATAACCGACCACGCGGGCCCAGTGCGGGTTAGCGGATGTCAGTTGTCTTTAAATTTTAAGTTTTAGGATATGCCGATTCCCTTACGATATTTTCTTTTACGGTTTTGAGAGCAGTGATGATGACATAAGTAAAACACATAGCAGGGTCAGAATCTACGACGTACAACTCGTAAGTCGCCCGTTTCTACTGACCCAACACTGCTTCTCTGGCCCAGTATTACTCCACAGCATAAAACTTAGACACAGTTATAAACTGATTTGTTCAGAACTCTGTTTTACGATTGTCATAGTGATACTCTTTTATTTTGATGAAATACCTCACCCGCGTAAATGCCAAAAATTACCCCACGGGGTACTACCGAGATAAAAAGTATCCTGTGTGTTAATCCAAGTTATAACCTACATATGTGCCAAATTTCAACGAAATCTATTCAGCTGTTTTTGCGAATGTGAGTAACAAACATAAAAACTTATAATATTAGTACGATTAAAATTAAATGTACACCAATAACAAACTGTACTTCATCAAATATTATTACAGCAGGTTTAAAACTAAAATACAGATATACTAAAATAAATAACTACATATACGTATACAAATAAATACAAAAACAAAGGACACTTAGGCGTAGTACTAGTTCGCAGCGCTTTAAAAAAAAAAATTAAATAAAAATATAATATCCTAACTTACCTAAATTAACTAAAACTATTTACAAATTAAAAACATAGCGTCTAAAAATCATCCGCATCGCTGTCGACTGGTAGTGTGCCCAAGAGACTGGCGGCATTACCACGTTGTATGGCAATGCTTAGCCTCTGGCCAAGATAAAAACCAGCTCTTGGGTCACGGGAAGGGGTTATTCCCAAAGTACTCCAAAAAAAGTTCCCAATCTAATCCATGAGAAATAAAATATTTTTAATTAGGTTTCATTCTACTCCATGATAATATTAAAATGTTCTCAAAGTACTCCACTCCATTTTATTCAATAAGCTAATTTAAATATGTACCGAATTACTATACAAGGGTACCTACCTGACGTATGGTCAGGCTCAAAAGATTGGCAAATATATTTTTAAATAAATAGAAATGAATAGGTAAATAAAAGACTTTATAATATAATTTAACAATCATTTTGAGTCTTATATTTTTTTCTAATTCAAAATTTAAAAATATTCAAAAACCAACAGACAAAATTAAAAATGTAGGATACTGAATTCAAAGTCTAAAAACATGAAAACAAAAAATAAAAAATCAAAATAACATCCGGCTATTAAGCCTAACATAAAATATTTTAAAAAATCGACCAATAATCATTTTAAATTTTACATAACATGGTAAAAAATATGTACTTATAAATCTAAAAATCACAGTATTTCTTTCATAATCACAAATGAATCCTAAAAAAAGTTATCAAATTAAGTTAATACATAAGATAAAACTAAGGTAATGGAGCTAAATAAGTATTGTTTCAAATCAAATTAAAAATAATTTGCTAATTTGTTGTAATGATTGCAGCACTGTATTTTTTTCTATTCTTAACTGCTTTACAATCAAAGCCAGTTTCAGATCCCTGTTTATAGATTGTCGACTTCTATTTACTCTAGGACTGCAACGATAACGTTCGAAATAAACAGCTTCTTCTTTAATAGTTTGTAAGAACAGAAGGAAGCGTGGTTTCTTAGTGATTACATTATTTAATCTTTTGTGCCACGATTCAACCAAGTTCGTCGTTCTATGACGTTGTCCTTCGCAATTCCATAAATCTATTGAAAAAGACGCATTGTCCAGCCAAATGGAAACAAAATAATTATTAAATTTTGTGACATTTTCACTATTGGGGGCTACTTCCATTATGTCTAAAAAACCATATTCTACAATTTCAATTGGAAGATGAGCTAAAGCACTACAATTAGCCACGTGGTCTTTTTCTTCTTTGGTTTTAATTCCAACATCGCGACTTTTCCTCAATAAAGCTTGCTTAAAGTGGAAGTTACATCCTTTGATTATAGCATTGGGACATGTATTGCGCAGAGCACTAATGACTGCTATTTCAAAGTCAACAATAACTGTTTGAGGATTCCATCCAGGCACGTGTTGTTTTATTAAGTTCAGCATGACTTCGTATGTGTGTTGCAATTTGTTAGCTAGCAGTATGAATACAACGGGGCATGTTAAAGTTTGATAATCGTTGCTGCCCAGGTCCACGTGAATAGAATAGAGCTGATAGAATGGTTTGGGGCAAGTCATAAAGGTCCCATCCATGAAACAGGTTTCACTTCTTTCTAATGTTTTTTTGCCTTCTGTAGTAGAAAAAGCAATTATTCCTGAGTTATTGTAACGAAATAATAAAAAATCTTCAAATTTAGTTGGAATTTCCACTTGATCTGGTGTCGTAAATGTTGTTTTCGAAACGTTCAGCTTTGAATTTCTTGCACGATACCTACATTAATGACTTCACACTTTGTAATGAAACCGTATTTCCTACAAAATTATATACCTTGTCTACAAAAGACTTGTAGGCATCTTCGTAAATTTTTGGAATAGCAGTAACTTCATTTTGAGCTCTACGTATGCACTCTTCTTTGAATTCTTCAATTATTGAACTCTGTAAGGTACATGTATGTTTATCTTCTCGCAAAATCCTTTTCCCTGATATTTTCAACCTCGCAGAACAGATTCTTTGCATACATTTCCACATTTGAGATCCATCACCAGCAGTGTGGTGTAGGTAGAACCGATAACGAGCACGAACTAGAATTCTTCCTACTGAAAAAAAGTAGGCTATTGTATTTGGTATCACCAGTACTATCACCTGTCTTCGTTTGCGAGAACCCGGGTACTCGGATACCCCTGGTATTAGATTTAATTAATAATAGTAGGTACTCACTTTTTCCAGTCAGAAAATGAAATTCTGAGTCCCCGGCACTTGGTCTAGCATCGCCAATGTCATTAGAATGGTTCATGGTTCAACCATTAAACGGCTTTCCTCACTAATCTCGCCGTTCGTTGTTAACTCTTCTAAGTCAACTGACTAATTAACCTTTTTGACATATAAACCTTTATTTGGCTCAATGTAAAAAGAGCTTGCAATTTGTACTTCACGTAAATATAGATAACAAACACTAATCAGCACCCTTAACCGGTTTGAGTATCACTAACGTCGCCACGATCGCACTATCTCGCTCACACGTAATTGTTAGCTCTAGACGCCAAGAGCTAACAATTAATTTTGTAATTCCAAAGAAAGTTGAATATTAAGTGTCAACTTTATCCGATAGATGACGCACAATCAATACATCCATTCAATCAATAATTGAGATACAAACTATCCTATATTTTAAGTTGAACCAAATTACAAATAATTACGAAGTTTGATAATAATCAGTTCAGTATACATCCATCGTGACACGAGATTTTTATACTACCGGTATTTATGTCGATGGAGCATTTTGAGAATTGATAACGAATAATCGGTGGAGTACTTTGGGAATAGTTCCAGATACCTATGGAGCAGAATGGGAACAAAATAATAAGTATTTTTAAATAATAAAAATCCTTGGAGTAACTTGAGAATGAATGTATGAGATTCTTATCTTTTTAGAACAAAAGAATGGAGTACTTTGGGAATAAGCCACGGGAAGTGTCCACCAGCCGTTTAGAAATTTCCTTAAATGTTTTTAATTTGTAAATAGTTTTAGTTAATTTAGGTTATAATTTTTTTTTTTCTTTATTAATTTAAATCTGTAATCCAAATAAATTTCGCCAGTCCTAACTTACCCAAATCTATTACACAGCCCGACGTGACTCTTGATCCTTGAATGAAAGTAGTCATTTGATTTTGAAAATTTTTATTTACATTGGATATACAATTTTTCATACAATTCATGTATATAAAAATTAGAAATTTTCAAAATCAAATTTCTCGATGATGAAAAAAGATTTTCGCGCAAACTCAACGCCATTTGGAAGAGCAATGCTTATACTTTAAAGTATTGTATTTTTTCGATAGCTAAATTTGTCGCGATGGTACATAACAGTGAAAACACGCTAAAATAGTGTTTTTTGCACTTTTAGGTTAGAATATCTAAAAAATGTGATGTGATGGAGAAATTCCGAGGCCGAATTTGAATTCAGTGACCCAAAATCTACGGGGAATGACTACTCTCATTCAAGGAGCAAGAGTCACATCGGGCTGTGTTATCAAACACAATACGTACATTGATAAATTCAATGTGATCGGCGGTGTGTGTGTGTGTTTTCTACGGCAAAAATAAACCTCATTGCCTAGATGCATCGATAGGATACCAAGGTTTCTTGAAAAACAATTGCACATTATTAGTCACTGCCATTCAAAAGCTATAAATCAGTGCTAACTCTTTTGAAGGCTGACTCACAATAAGTCTTCAATGGCGATCGGAAGCGACGAGTTCCAAGGATATCTATTCTATTGTCTTAGTTGGTAGGTTGGTGCGATATTTATCATGGAGTATTTATTCGAGGGAAGTCAGGAAACCCTACAGAGGTTAATAAGAACATTTTAATGTTATGTGGTGCCGCTGACTCATAATCATCCAGCGAAATATATCGTTTAGTTATTTAGCATTTAGTTTAGCACTTAAAAAGTTTTATGTGTGCTTTTAAAAGTGTACTTTTTTTGCACAATTTTGTCTAGTTTATTGCAGATTTTATATTGGACTAACTATACGCGGCTTCTCCCGCGTGGTGTTCGGAAATTATCACACAGGGACGTGCTACTCAGATAAAAATAGTAGTAGTTTATGTTACTCCTTATAACATCAGCTATCTGCCAGTGAAAATCCCGTCAGTCCAGCCGTTTCAGAGATTAGCTGGAACAAACAGACAAATATTTTAAAAATTGGTTTTTTTTTTAAAATGTAAGTACCGTATATACTTTCATATGCATTTAGTGAAAAGTTGTTAATTTGAAATTACAAACAGGCAATTGAATTTTATTTATAGAAAATATAGATGTATAGATAAGAAAACATATTTTTCTTGTGAAAATCCTCTTAGATTTCCTCTTTCCCGAGGCGGGTGTTAGCGTCTGCTTGATTCATATAGACTTAAGCCACACGGTGTTCTTCCCACAACCTCCCTCCTACCTCCTCTTAGTCCTACCCCGTTAGCACATTTATCCCGACATCCTCACAAAGATTATATTGAAGTATCCGATTATTAACTACTCTACAAACAACGTCGTCCGTCTCTAACGCTCTGTTATTTAAAGCTTTAACATTTGAGTAAAAATAGGACAAAAAAGAGACAGAAATTAACTGCACCATCAACATTTTCACCCATATATTTGGAACTGTCTGCTCTTTCATAAATCAATTTTATCCCCGAACCGCGCTCATACTGTATCAAACATTCATAGCGTACTATAATTAAACTTATGACTTCCCCGAAAAGCACGTATTTTCTAACAACCCACAGGTCAGTTGCGCCGGATTTCTTGCGATTGACTGACGTTACAGGACTCTTGACAAGCGCTCGAGTACAATACGGTTATTCGATTTCTGAAAATTCAAAATTTTTGAACGCAGCCGTATTTATAGTGTGATCGGAGTGCTATTTTTGGCGCGTTTTACGGTTTTTTGTATTGGCTATGGTGGTAAATGATAATAAAATGTGCTACAGTGATTTGTTTATGTTGTGATTTTGACATTGTTTAGGTTTGCGTGCGAATTGATCTGAATAAGTGCGAACGATTCAACTCTAATTTAGATTTGACCAACGTAGGCAGGTACAAACTTTAAAATGTACAACACTCCAATGATCCAAAACAGTACGAAAATTCAAATACCTACTAAAAGCAAGCATCTTCTTTGTTCTAAATAATCATTAAAAAAAAAGAACAATTCGCGTTGACCGCACTCATCCAGAAATGCTAATTTTAAAGTTGTCACTAACAAACGGCGCACGCGGAGAAAACGGTTCAAAATACCGACAAATATTGAAACATAAAAATCGGGTCTATGTAGTAACTTTGCCCGCAAGCGGAATATTCTATGAACTACTTATTGAATCCCTGATTTTTGTCAAAGTGGAAAAAACCAAACAATTCAAAATTAAAGAATTGGAACGGAAAAATCTTTTCAAAATCGAACCCATGTCGTTTCGTCTGCGCGCGAAAAATCGGCCGCCATACAATGACCTCCTTGAACCAATAAAATTAAATGCTTTGGGAGGTCTAATCACATTGGTCATTATTCTCTTTGACGTTTACACGGAATGAATGGATTCTATTTATTTATGCTTGTTTTTAGCCAGTTGCATGACGAAAGAAGTTTACAACGGACGTGCTTAACTATGGTTTAATTTCTAAGATTTTCTAGACATCAAAGAACACTAATATTAGTGGTTCTATATTAAATCAGTTTAAACCTTAGAGATTTTCTAGTTCAAACAAAAACTGACACGAACCAAATTATGAGCAGACTATGAAGACAATTAATCTAATCAATGAACAGTTTTTTTACCAGCAACTATGGCTTATGCCATTACCAAGAGTATGAAGACCCCAATTCCTTAATACGATATCACGAAACTCAAGTATTTTATCTAGCATCCATTTAGTTGATTGGGTAGGTGTGTAGCCTTATCTTCATGGAATCCACTATGGTTTCTCGAAACTGTAGTCATCATACTTAAGCGGTCTAATCTTAACTATACTTTGGTGGTGATCAGAATTTCCAATGATGACGAGTTTTATGAAAACGAAAACCTACCGACTAAATATTGCACTTTTAGATGGTAATTTGGATGGAATTAGGTTTTTACTCAGCCACAACATAGAATGTATATCTAATCCATTCTAACTAGCCTGTATTGTCCCACTACAGGGCAAAGGCCTCCACAGAATTCTGTCTTTTGTGAGTACTAGCCAGTCCTTTTGGTAGGAGTCACTTCAGCAGTGGTGCAAGCTCGAAATCTGCCAGCGAACCAGGGATTCGCCTTGTCGTCTGCAACTGATGTCGCTAAAGCATCTTTTATCACGAAAATCGCGTAGTTTTACTGCAAACACCGGTCATCGTGGAGTATTTACAAATAGACGAATGGTTAGAATTTTCCGCGTCCACTGGGTGACTATTTCAGTCGTTTCCTCATTCTTATCTAAGAGTTGGACGCTGCCCAAACGAGGTTGCATCACGGTGACGTAATAATGTTTACCTTTTTGTGATATTTTGTTGATTCTGATACATTGAATTAATTGTGTGGAGTCCCGTAAAGTTATGGTGGATTGTTCATATTCTTACGAAGTCAAGTAGCGCTTTTAGCAGTATCTCTATCGAAACTTAATCTTTTTTAGGGTTCCGCACCTCAAAAGGAAAAAGCGGAACCCTTATAGGATCACTTTGTTGTCCGTCCGTCCGTCTGTCAAGACCCTTTTTCTCAGGAACGCGTGGAGGTAACAAGCTGAAATTTATATTAAATACTCAAGTCTACTGTTCCTTGGAGCTGTGAAATAATCAAGCTTCTAAGCTAACACAATCGAAAGATAAAGCCGTTTATACCGCAAATTTCCACAAATTTTCGAAACTCGCAAGGGAATCAAAACCTAAAGGGTACTTCCAGTCGATCTAGAATTTTGAAATTTGGTATGAAGCAACGTCTTATAGCACAGATAAAGGAAAAATTGCGAAAATCGTAAATTTTTAGTTACATCATATAATAAACAGAACAAAAAAAGACAGAAATAAAACCAAGCCAAGAAACAGAACAGAACTACGACTCGATTATCGTGATGGTTGAACTTTTACTTATAAATCTACAGGTTTGTACGGAACCCTCGGTGCGCGAGTCCGACTCGCACTTGGCCGGTTTTTTAACACGTGACCTCTTCGTTCTTTGAAAAGTATTTAACGTTTTAATCCGGTGACAGTTACTAGACTGAAACTAGAAAGTTTGCTATCGGGGTTAAACCATCGTATACCGATATATCAAGATTTTTTCAGGTAGATGCGCGAGGGAAGCGCCAGGGAATCTTACTTTTTTAATCCCACTGAATGACTATTTCATGAAAAACTCATAAAATGTACTAAGAGACGTATTGTTGTATTGATGATTTTAATGATTATAATTCTGCAAATCCCTATTTGTCACGGTCGCGCATTATATTTTAATCAATATACAACCTGAACATAACTTGCAAATTGCAAAAAAAACGTAAGAAAAATGCATTTCACGGGCTGTTTTAGCGCATCCTCTTCCAAAAGCTCCTTCACTTTTGTATCAGCTTTCGACTTAATAATATTAATCGGTGTTTGCTTCTGAAGCGGTCAACAAGACACTATCCTATTTTAACTTAGATTGTTACCAGATGGAGAAAGCTTTGATGCTAGAAAAATCACGGCAGTGCGTTCTATCTTACACTAGCTTCAGCCCGCGACTTCGTACGCGTTATATTTATTGCAATAAATTGCCACCCCCCCCCCCTCCCCCCCCCAACCCATTCCGTCGCATTGAATAACCTGCCCGTGCGTAGTCCTCGTTTTTGCAACTTTTAACATTGCTGTTCCGCTCGTATTAACGGTAGCGTGATGTTATATAGCCTATATCCTTCCTCAACAAATGAGCTACACGACACAAAAATATTATTTCAAATCGTAGCGCGTTCAACCAAACAAAGAAACAATCTCTCCAGCTTTATAATATTAGTAAAGATAGATAAAATTTCACGTTTTTGCTCATAAAACTGTAGCACATAATTCAAGATGATTCACTAACTAGTATTTGGCTAAGGCCTTCTGTATCAAATTATGAATGTTTCTCCAATTATTACTTTGACACATATATTGGCTGGTTTTCGTTACTTCCTTTGCTGCATCAAAGCTTGCAAGAGACAGTTGGAAGCGTCCCAAATAGTGTTCCATTCTGATGCAACCGTACGTTTGTATTTTTCTTTTATGCTATAGCTATAGAAGTCTGAATAGCAAGTTAAGAAAAATACAAAAAACAGTCCATCCTTTCATCACGTACCAGTGTTTTTATTTTAGAAAAAATTGGTCAGATTTTTTGGAAATAAAACCTCTTCAATCAATCAATCAATCTACCTAGACTTTTCCTATGTTGGGATTGGCTTCGATTCTATCCGGATGCAGCCCAATACCAGTATTTAACATGGAGTGACTGTCCATCTGACTTCCACTTCTTCGTTTCTGAGTAGCACAGTCTCTCTTGGTAAGACTGCCTGTCAGACTTTTGGGCTGACTGCCTGGCAGACGTCGTTCAAAAATCTAACAATGATATCTAGACCAACGGATTTACGTGCTTGCCAAGGCACGGTCGGTTCCAAATACCTAATAGACCACCCTTAACATATCGAGAAACGAAATCACTAGGAAATGGTTAAGGGTGGGCGTTTTAGGGCCTGTCTTTACGTTCAAAAAGTGCTGACTCTCAGCCTAGTTTGAATAAATGACTTTCGATTTGATTGAGTGCTAAGAGACCCCACCTTCCTTCGCCTTGCCTCTCATTACACGAAACTACTGCGGCAAGCGTAGGTGTACCTTCAATCGACTTAGAACTTGTTTCATAGAAAAAAACTTCAATGTTTCTTTCCGTATCTGTGTTTAACGTCAATATCGCTCAGACTCTGCCAGTTAAACTTAAAATTACTACTTCTGCTGAAGACTATTTTACACACATTCCCTTTATTTCAACATGCCCGTAACTTCTTTAATTTACAATCCCTCCATGACACATAGACCAAATACATCTTTAAAAATCCAAATGTTTACTCTATACATTTCTTTCACGATTTCAACATGATTTTCATTAGTAACCATCATCAGTAAGCCACATCCAATAATGTTGAATCTCTTAGCGTCCTCATATAGATCTTTGTGACTCACTGCGGCGTATCTAAATATATTTTCATTTGCCCTTTTACTTTTTGGGATTATTCTACATGACAGGGTTGTTGTATTTTCCATCTTAATACATGAATCGATAAACTATTTAACTAAATACATATTTATGGCAGAAAACTAGAGTACAGAGATAAAATGTGATATTAAGTCCCAGTCCCCAGAATACTCAAAGATGTTACTTTAGGACGTTCCTAAAAGTACTCCTGTCGCTCCAATAATCCTTTAAATGACAAAGACAGCTTGAGTCTTAAGGATGACTCAAAGTTTAGTTCCAGTTGAATATTTTGCCGTTAGTTTTGGTCTATATGGAGCAAATCTGAAGAAAGTCATAGGGTCGTTATCATCCTGGTAAAAAGCTTTATAAGCAAGTGTAGCCACAAACCTTTGTACACAAACTAAATATTACACCATGTGAAGAATAAACAATCAGCTTCTCGTGAACACGTGATATCAAGCTTTCGTAAATTTGAAGATATTGTAGAAATAATATTTCACTTTTGTGATAAAAAATCAAATTGTATTGGATCAAAAAAGTATCGAGAACCCCTCTTTAATGCAACTGCACACCAAAAGGGCAAACAGTCTACAGGAATCATAATAATCTCTTCAGTAGTCAGTACCAAAATAAAATCATCGCTGCATTTCTCGAGATGTGCATCTATAGTTTTTTTTTTTTTTGCGTCTAATTTCGTCGACGGCACAAGCCAGTATGCGCGCGCACGGGCCAACGCGCGCTTCTAAACTTTCGATTTAATTCATAGATTATAACATCGGCCATCTTGGTAAATATTTTTAAGAATAACCGTAATTTTGTAAATAAACGCTTTTGTTAATAACTGTTTTTGGGGTTATAGTACTAATTTTAGTGTCTAATTCTGTTTTTTTATTATTCTAAGAGCCTCTAAGGGTCCTGTATCGGTCAGAAATACGTGACGAAGTGAACTTAGTGGTCTTTACGTAAAAACTAATGTGATATATATATACTTTTTTTAAAGACAGTGTATTAAAAGTGTTTGTGCCGTATGATAAACATAGAAAAAAATGGGGAAAAAGAAGAAAAATAGCGGGAAGAAAGGGGGGAATCGATTCTTCAGGTGGATAAGAAGGTAATATTTATTTTACAACGTTTTTGTGTGATTAAAATCAATACACTAAATTAAACAACGAAATAAGTGTGTTTTATTTGATTAACTTTTTAAATGGCACCCATGTTGGCTAATTTTGGCGCACTTTTGACGTTCATTGACCTATGTTGACATCAACTATGTAGTACAGACGCCAGCACATAAAGCTACGACAATCTGTCAAATTTCTATAATAGATTTTCAACTTTTATCGCTAGTGTTAGGTACAACATTGATTGGGAAATTATGACAGTTTCAGGTACCTTGATGTGCTGGCGTCTGTACATACTAATTCCATGACATCAGCGCTGTAAGACGCATGGAATTAGTATGTGCCGTAACTAGAAATGAATGCTGAAATGTGGCTTTTTCTGACTAACACGTGATTGTTTATCCGAATGATTAATTCATTATAATGCATGACAAATCTTTGATGGATCCTGGCCAATGTGCGAAACTATACTACAGGTGAAGAAAAAAGCTGTGTAAAAGCTGCAATGCATCGATTCTTCATTTCTTAGTAGGTACCATTGTTTAGTGAGTACACTGATGAACATTAAGAGCGTCTCACTCCTAAGGTCCTATTTCTTTCCGTGGGTGTCGTATAAGGCGACTAAGGGACTTGCTAGAGAATGGGCAGCAGCGTTCTCTATACATCTTACCCAATCTTACCACCATACTGCGCTCGCCAACCCGCCTGCCAAGCCTGGCGATTATGGAAAACCCCCTCTTTTGGGGGAGGTCTTTGTCCAGCAGTGACGTCTTTCGGCTTTAATGATGACTCTATTTCTTCCATGATTTACACACTGATCAGTAGTAGTACCTACTTTCTGAGTTTATCGTGGACTTTACTGACTTCGGTTAAAGAAAAACTTCGTGAAAATCCACTTGTAGTTTTTAATATACTCGTAAGTCTGAAATCGTCAACCCGTCTTGAGCAAGTGTGATTATCAGTACTCGTGCCTTTTTAACCGACTACGAAAGAAATTCTCAATTCGTCTGTTTCCTTTTTACACGTTTTATATTAGCTTCACTTGTATGTTTGTATGTCTGTTTGTAACCGACTCCTTATAGCGCGATTTTGACCCACTTTAAACGACCAGATTTCATTCAAACTCTGTAGACTTATCGAGGACCGATGACAATACTATAATTTCATAAATTTGTGCCATTATCCTTGCCAGGGTTACCAGGACAGCAAAAAAACTGTCTTCGAAAACTACGCTGACATACGTCACAAACTACGCTGACATACGTCTCAAAAATTCGAAACACCCTGAAAAATTGAAAATAAATAATAGTTTAAAAAAACTAAAAACACGCTTCCATAGAAAACCAAACTAAAAAGTAGAAAATAATGGAAAAATAGCGTGGGGTGCCTGATATCAATGTTATTTTCTTGTAGGTTTTTCCGCGATGTCATCGACAATTTTGTGGATCGATTTTCTTTTATCATGGATAGCGTATGCCTTAGGGGTGGTCCCACACATATATATGTAAAAGGTATTAACTTTGCTTGGGTAGTTTTTACATTAGCTCCAATAACACGTATTTAATCCACTTTGTGTATATTGATCATGTTCTAATATTTCCTGGCACTGTTGTTTACATAGCAAGTAGTGGTATATGAATCGGTGTGGGGTAGGTACCATCACATCCCATTTCTTCCCGTGGGTGTCCTAATGGCGACTAAGGGAATTACTAGAAAAGAAAGAAAGAAAGAAAATACATTTATTTCATCATTGCAGCCGTAAGACGTCCACTGCTGGACTTAGGCCTCCCCCAATTTGGGGGGCTTTGCTATAATCGCCACGCTTGGCAGGCGGGTTGGCGATCGCAGTATGGTGGTAAAATGCATAGAGAACGCTGCTGCCCATTCTCTAGTAAGTCCCTTAGTCGCCTTTTACGACACCCACGGGAAGAAATGGGGTGGTGTTATTCTTTACGTCCGGCACCACACGGTACACACATTTATTTAGCACAGTTTAAAAGGCACACAATAGGTATACAGCAGGAAAGAGTAAAATTAAAATAAATTTAAAAAGTATAAGGTGTTAAGTCAGAAACTAGTGGTATAGTGTGCCTCGCGGCAGCGCCAAAAAGGCCCAGTTCAGCAAAATGCCAGACTACTAGTGCCTGACGCTTGTTTTTCAACTGGACCTGAAGTGTGAGGTGACGGATGTAAATTTATATCAATAATCCAACGTGATGTGTGCATGCATTTATAAATTAAATTAAAAAAGTATCAGACAAAGAAACCCCAGAGAATGGGCAATAGAGTTCTATATGCATTTTACCACCATTCTGCGATCGCCAACCCGCCAAGCTTGGCGATCATAATCGCCAAGCTAGGCTCTCTTCCAATTTTGGGTTTGGGGGCTTCCAAAATTGGAAAAGATCCATGTCAAGCAGTGGACGTCGACTTTTGAAAAACCCACTACAAAATGAAACAGTTGAAGTGTTTTTTTTTTTTTTTTGTTTTGGAAGTAGTTTGTTTTATTTTTTTTGCAAAAAAAAACATTTTATCTGTACGAAAAAAGTTTTTGCCCTGCAGTGGGACTATAATCGTTTGGTATTATTACTTAATTCCTTATATACGTTTACTCGGTGATAAGCTGGGTGGGTACGTTCTTAGAAAATGGCGTGTATGATATATTTTATGCCTTAACTCGGTGATAGGTTCCGTGGGTTCGTTCTAAGAAAGCGGCGTGTATGTTATATTTGTATTGGAAGTAACGATTACAACATACAGGAACTGGCCGAGTCTTATCTGTAAGTGGTCTGATAATAATAAACGACAACAAACCATTGAACTTTAAGCTATTGTACTGCTATACATTACTTAATAAGATAGACTATATCATCACCATTCGCCTGCTCATTTTTTTTTTCTGGTTGGGCAATCGTCAAATGCTATCTTTATTTATTTATTATTAATAACCAACTTATACTAACAGTTTGCACTACACATACAAGTTATCGGTTAATACTAGTTATAAATAATACATACAATCACAGAATTCAGTAAATTACATTGGATAAAATTCAATACAATTGGATAAAATTTGATGAAAGCAAAGGATTATACAAAATTAGATAAGAATAAAAATTGGATAACATTAGATAAAATAAAAATAAAAATTAGAACATAGCATAACAAACATAAAATTGGCATAAAGATGTACAATAAAATAATCAGTAATAAGGTATATTTCAATTTATTTACTCCACGGAAATTGTACTGGGAGTGGCTATGGACTCCAGGTATCGAGTCGCAGTGTTCAGGAATCTCAGCTCAGTACTCGCGAAAGCGTCAGACGATTCGTCATATAACAAGATGTTGTTAATATGGGTGAGGGCAAGGTATATTGGACTAGTCTTAAGGGTTACGGAGATGGTTTGTGGTATCGAGAACAGGGGACGCTGGCGAGGGCGAAGTGTGTGTCTAATGGGTGGTGGAATGTTAAAGGAGATATCTTGCAATAACGAGGAGTTGAAGTGGGTACCACGAATTAGGCGGATAAAATAAGTAATCAGACCCAGATTTCTCCTAACCTCCAAACTTTGGTACCCCACCATACCCAGCACAAATGGTGTTGGGTACATGTACGGGTAATAACCATAAAGTTTTAAGTAGAGGTAGCGGACAAAAGACTTCTGAACCTTTTCGACGGCCAGTGTATAGACTTTTTCATGAGGGTTCCAGATTGCATTGTTAGTCTCTAGCAAACTGCGGATAAAGGAATTGTACAGTATGGTTATTGCTTGACGATTAGAGAAAATCTTGGCCTGACGCAAAACAAAACCTAAGTTTTTTCGGGATTTGTTGCATGTCTGTATTATGTGCTGGTTAAATGTGAGGTGTGGATCAAAATGAGTACCCAAATCGCATACAGTCGAAACGCGTTTCAGGGGCACATTATTCAAAGTGTAGATGTTATGTATGGGTTGTTTGGCTTTTGTGTAGGACATAACAGAGCACTTACTAATGTTTAGGTGTATTGGTAGTGCTCCAAGTGTGAGCGGACTCAGGTCAAATTATACACAGTCTTCCATTTCCTGAAATGCTTTAATCAGTAGACCATAACTTTTCCTTAAAAATATAGTTACAAGCGTTAGGCCTAACGTTACAACCATTAATGCGCGGCCCGGCCCGCTTCGACTATCTGTCAAATCAACAAATGTAATTCTACCTTCACTTATTATATTATTTTTCTTTAAAAGTGAGGATCGCTAACAGACGGCCATTCTGCAATAGGAATGTCCACATTCCTAAATTAAACTCGGCCATTCTACCGTATAAGGTATGGCCTCATACCAAAACAAATAAGAACTGCTTATAAAAAAAGAACATGTCGAATTGTAGTAAGTAATTAAATCAAGTAAGTCTAATTACATTTAGTAAAATTAATTTTCTTTTATCCACAAATAATATCAATTTGAACATGGTTGTAAACATTACATCAATCAATGATATTCTACAAACAGAACAAAACATAAAATATAAAATAAAATATGATGCACAAAATATGAGAACTTAAACTAATTTTCTAACAATAAGTAGTTATCTTCCGAAGTGAGGTCATCCAACGGCTCGTACTCACGTAACAATGAAGCACGTAACAGTCGTCGGTGCATTCGTTAAATTTTCAGGAAGCTCCCGTTTAGCCATCCGAAAGCCACGGTCTGCTCATCTTCTTAGGTCATCATTCATCAACCACATTTATCAAGCCATCCGAGAGCCATTACCTTGTAATTTCACAAACAATAAATCAATGATCTGCCGTTTAGCTACCCGAGAGCCACGGTCTACCAACAGTCTGTCACCAGCGTTCTCTTAACCGACGCTCAGTTTTATAATAACCGGGTATTGCCGATTTTCCGTTGTCGACATTCATCTAAGCTGTAAATGATATGGAAATTAGGTGAAGGGCTACCGGCCACTACCACTATAAATCTACTTATAGTATCTTCATCATTTATATGTATTTATACCATTACATACACATTTATACAAAAAACATAACATATCACACATATAAGTTTTTTCTTTATATACTATTCATCTTGCGAATCCGAATCGCTATTGTCACTTTTATCGCTAACTAACGGTGATAAACTTAAATTAATCCAGGGTTTTAACTGATCAGCCGGGAAAATATTTTTATACTGTCTCTGAGGAAGTCCCTTAATGCTAGATACTTCATACCGGTCTTTCTCTAGCACTGCTGTTACCTTAAATGGACCTTTGAACTTTGAAGCTAACTTTTTGCTCTTGCCCCGGTCTGGATTATTATTTGGAATCATGACGAGATCACCTTCATGAAACGCCTTAGTTGGGGCCCTCGTTTTATCAAAATGTGCTTTCATTTTTTTCTGTCCTTCTATAATTTTTTCCTCCACAGATTTTCTCAACTCATCTCTATTGGTATTTGAAATCTGTTCATCAGTCTCTAGAGCCCCTTTAAGAATTCCTTCCGCCTGACTTGTGGTTCTTTGCCCAAATACCACTTCAGCTGGCGATTTGCCAGTACTTTTATTTATTGTATTATTAAGACTCCATTGTAATTTCGCAACATTGGTATCCCAGTCTCTCTCGTCCAATCCATGGTTCATGGCGGCTAGTGAATTTAGAATTGTTCGATTGTAGCGTTCAATTTGCCCATTGGCTCGGGGCGTCGCTACCGCATTTAGAACATGTTTGGCTCCAATCGATATGACAAAACTTTTAAATTCGCCTGACGTAAAACTTGTGCCTTGGTCTGATATAATAATTTTTGGGCATCCAAATGTTGCGAAAATATCTTCGAGTGTTTTAATTGTAGTCTTAGACCTAGTATTCTTTACAGGTTTGACAAATATGAATTTACTAAACCCGTCGATGACTCCGAGAATGTAGGCATTTCCTTTTTTACTTTTTATAAATGGACCCAAATGATCCATGTGTATTGTGTGAAATATTGCGTTTACCTTGGGAATCGGGTTTAAGTACCCCGACTTTTTCCCTGACATTTCTTTGTTATAAGCACAGTTGATACAAGCATTAACATACTTCTTTATAAAGCGGTTCATCTTTGGGAACCAGTAATCGGCTCCAATCTTTTCAGTCGTTTTCTCAGTTGAGAAATGCCCCGCTTCATCATGATTAAGCTGACAAATTCGCCATCGTGCCGAATTTGGTACCACCCACTTCAATTTTGACCCTACACGCCTATATATTTTACTATTTCGCAAAACGTAATTATTAGATACATCTTTTATATCCTCTTCGCTAGTTTCTAAAATAGTTTTTATGTGTTTTATTCGAGGGTCTGTCATCTGTACCGTGTGCAGCCAGTCTTCAGTCGTAATATGGAAGACGTCCATTTCATCTGAGATAATCTCATCTGAGATGGGATTCCGGCTCAGAGCATCAACATGCTGCATATTATGACCTGGCCGATACTCGATAGTAAAGTTGTATTCCTGTAGCATCAGCCACCACCTTGCAATTTTAGGTATTAAATCTCGCTTAACCAAGGTGGTGCGTAATGCGTTACAGTCTGTTATAACTTTAAATTCTAGACCAATCAAATAAACTCTAAATTTTTTTAAGGTGAATACCACTGCCATCGTTTCCAGTTCATAGGAATGCCAAAAAGCTTCCTCGCGCGTTGTTTGGCGACTGAAATAAGCAACTGGCTTAAAGGGGTATTCTTCATTAGGTCTCTGAAGTAAGATACCTCCAATTCCTAATTTACTGGCATCACAATGAACCTCTGTGGTATATGCTGGGTTATACAAGGCTAGTACAGGTCTAACAATCAATTTAGATTGTATTTCTGTAAATGCACTATCTTGTTCGTGACCCCAGTGCCAGGAAACGTCGGTTTTCGTCAGTTGTGTAAGTGGTCTCGCAATGGAAGCAAAGTTAAATACAAACCGCCGAAAGTAACTGGCCAAGCCAATAAATTGACGAACTTGGTGTACATTTGTAGGTTTTGGGAACTCAGAAACCGCCCGTATTTTCTTACTGCCAGGTTTAAGACCAGCTTCGGAAATCTCATACCCTAGATAATCTATTTCCGATTGGAAAAAGAAACATTTTTTCAGATTGAGGGTTAAATTGGCATTACGTAAAAGCTGCAAAATACCTTCTAGCTTACCGAATGCTTCGTCAAAAGAACTACCTGTTGATAGTAAATCATCTAAGTAAGGGATAGCCAGCTCGAATCGTTGGGCTCCCAGTGCCTTATTGATCATACTTTGAAACACGGCAGGGGCATTCACAAGACCAAATGGCATCCTCATATACTCGTAGTGACCATCAGGAGTCACGAAAGCAGTTGCGTGGCGTGACTCCTCAGCTACGGAAATTTGATGATAGCCGGATGCTAAATCTAAACTTGTGAAATATGATTTGCCGCTAAGTCGGTCGAGCTGGTCGTCAATGACCGGCATCGGATAGCTGTCTTTTACTGTCTTTTTATTTAGTGCCCGATAATCTACGCATAGCCTGTATTCATTATCCTTTTTTCGAACCAATACTATTGGACTGGCATAAGCCGACTGTGATTCTCTTATAATATTGTTAGCCAACATGTCACCTATCATTTCCCGTACCTTTGCGCGTTCACTAAAAGGGAGTCTATAAGGTCTATACATCACAGGCGTGTCATCTTTAAGACGTAGTGTCATTTCGGTTATATGAGTCAGTCCAAGCTCCTGCATATTAAATGCAAAACAGTCCCGAAATTTATTCAGGAGGTCTAATAACTGATATTTTTCAGTCTCAGTTACTTTGGGGCCAATATTTAACATATCTAAAGTAATTTTTTCTTTTATGGTGTTGGATTTATGACAATTATCAGATAACCGGGTATTAAGATGAATAGAATTCACATCCAAGGGTGTGCATGTAAATGGCCCTTCATTATTTAGTTTAATTGCTCGAGATAATAATTTGGAATTGGTTAGAATAATTGGCTTTTCTGACAAATTGATGACTACACATCGACTCCTCCCGTTATGAAATTGGTAGACACCTTGCAATAGAATGTATTGTTTACCAGGTTTCATGCATGCGCTGCCTGGGACAAATAATGATCCTGAAAATTGATCTTGTGTATTTACGTCTATATCCTGTAACCCTTTCACGGAGATATCATTAGTATTATAAACATCCATTCTTTCTATATCGGAATCGTCACAATATAGTACTAGTTTAGTGCTAGTCTTATGAACAGTAACAGTGGGCAGTTCTGTTAAAGACTGACCTATAAGAACATCCGTCTTAAGTAAATGATCAGGTACAATAAATGCTTCTATATCTGCTTGGACCGCATCTACGACAACAGTAACAAATATCCTAGCAATTGGTACGACACTTCCAAAACAGAATCCCCTAATAATAGGAAGTGCCATCTTATTTGGAACAACATTTAGATGTTTAACAACTGATTCTCGAACTAAACTACATTGACTTCCAAAGTCTACGTACGCTGAGGCTGATATGCCATTAACAGAAATGGTTTTAAAATACTTACTGTTTGATTTTTCGTTGGTTGTTATTTGTAAAATATTTTGTGTAGGATTATGGTTCGTATTTTCTTGTGTTTGATCAGGTTTTGGTCGAGATCCTATCAGTTCACAATTATGTGTCATATGTCCTAGCCGTGAACACTTATCACATCTTTTTAATGGTTTATTGCAGTTACGAGCCGTATGCCCAGTATCACCACAATTATAACATTGAAAAGATCTAGACCTTGTTCGGGCAGTTGTTGTAAACGGTTTATTTGACATGTTGCTGCGACTAGTGTCCGAATTTTTTGAATGTTGCAGTTCTTGTTTAAGTAACAAGGGTTCTCTCTTTGAGATAAGATTCCGTTTTGATATTCTGCGTAAATATTTTAGCAACTCTGATGTCCTCTTCAAATTACCTCCTTGGGCGTTTAGTCTTACGCCATTATCAAAGATACCACTTATTATGCAATCCACGGCGTTTCTTCCTTTAATGTCGCACATTTTCACCAGCCTGGCCTTCTCATGGAAATATTCCTCCAGCGATTCCTCTCTCCTACTTCTTCTGCTAAGCATTTCTGTAAGTCGGTCGGCGTAGTTGCGATCGTCTGGGAAAGTCTTTATAATCTTTCTTTGCCACTGTTTCCAGCTCAAATCAATGGTATTCCTACCTTGGTACCATTTCTTAGCATGGCCAGAAAGTTTTGGTATAGCATAATAGATAATTTGCCTCTCAGTCCACCCATAAATTCTTGCAGTCTCGTTCACCTTACGAATCCAGTCTTTTGCCGTTTGTGAATGTGCGTCAGGATCGTATTCTGGGATAACATTTTGCGATCCTTCAAAACGATTGTCTTTAATTATTCTCGAAAATCTTTGGAGAAACCGGTCTTCTTTGTGAATACTGGAACATCTTTCTTTCCAGTGAGAACGCATTCTCGAATGAGATCTTTTTCGTTTTACGGACGACGAATTATCCGAGAGATCGGACGAATCCCGTTTTCGTTTATATCGGTTTTTGTATTCGGAGCCGCTAGACCTGGTAACATCACTGTCATCACGCGATGACAAAGATTTAAGACTGCGACGCTTGTGGTGTCGGGCATGACGAGACCTGCACCTATTTTGCGTATGATAATCTGACTGACTGGTTTTTGAACTGGTACTACTAGTCCTATGAGGCCGATATGATAACGAGGACGAGGAAACAGATGCCGATCTATGACGAGATCTGTTTCGGTAAGTATCACGTTTCTGTTGTCTTGGTTTCGGCCTTGTTGTGGTACGTTTATTCCTTCGTGGCGCCTGGATACGCTCGGGATTCCGTGATGATCTACTCGGTTTATTCGATTCCAGAGGTGGAGTATAATTGGATCTACCACTGGAAGCCATTGTGCAGAACTATGTTTAAAGGCGGAGACTATGTGTGATAAGTTGATAGCCAATATATCAATATTTTAAACAAATAACAGGGTTTTATTTAATTTTTATTTGTACATAGTGGAGTGGCGACGTGGTTTAAGTTAGTATCGTGTAATAGGTATTAGTAAGGAAAAGAGAAACGTAAAAAACAATGATTAGTCATTTTGCACCGTGTCCACACTAACACTAACAGCTGACGGTAGCTGTTTCAAAATAAACCAAGTCGACCCGTATTTGCAAGTTACGGAACCTTCTAACAAACGACTAGTGACACAAATCTCAAACCAAATAATTATTAAAGTACTCGAACAGGTAGCAGCAATAGCACCGTGATAGGTGTAAAATCATCCATAGGAAGACAACAAATACCTACGTAACCAAATCAGCTGCAGCACCCATCATGCCTTAGTAGCTACCTCAATTCAATTTAATGATGTAGGTAAGTAGTCAAAATTCGTAGCTATTGTGCGTGGTATAATTATGTGTAATACCTGTAAGCGGTTAATCCGCTTTATTGCCCCTAAGTACATCTGTACGTGACACAAGAATCAACCAAAACATGAAATGTCCTGTTGAGTCATTCATAATGTTTCTCATAATCAACCCACAAATATCGTTTTTTTTTTTTTTTTTTAAATATCGGCTATCTTCATGATCTGATTTAATTAGATATAAGTACCTACTTCTGAATCATAAACACACGTACGTAAACATTATCTTAACATTGACGGGTGATTGATATTCTGTGATGGTAATTTATGTACGTAAGCACAGAGATATTTCGTAGGCACGTTTTTATTTATTTTTATAAACAATCATTCAGTGCCATGTTTGTGGTAACATGCACCTAGGTATAATATTTCAACAGGACCTAATATCAGAATTTCTCCATTCACCTCACGACATAAACAGACCGGGCGAACACATGACCTACTTTTAATTATGCCCATAGTCTGAGGTACCCACGCCACGCACTTTGCCGCGCGTTGGCGTCGGTGTTAGAAACAACTTATTGCATGATGTTAATTATATACATCTTTTTACATGTAAACAAATCACAAGGCGCGTAAAATATCTGTTTGAATATGCATTAGCATGGCATAAAATATCAACCATACAATTCGGTAGGCGTCAACTACCGTAACATGTTTTGAAAAAATAAATCAAGCAACGTACCTGAAAACTTTCTCCAACACACTTAGTTCTTACCACTTCTGACTGTGAGCGGACTCAGGTCAAATTATACACAGTCTTCCATTTCCTGAAATGCTTTAATCAGTAGACCATAACTTTTCCTTAAAAATATAGTTACAAGCGTTAGGCCTAACGTTACAACCATTAATGCGCGGCCCGGCCCGCTTCGACTATCTGTCAAATCAACAAATGTAATTCTACCTTCACTTATTATATTATTTTTCTTTAAAAGTGAGGATCGCTAACACAAGTGTGAAGGTTGTCGATGTCGAGTTGAAGTGTGGCAGCATCACTAGAGTTACCGGAGTTACTAGAGTTATCGGATGTGTCAGACTTTTACTGAGTAAAACCCACCCGTGTTCCTTCAGTTGCCAATAGGCCAGGGCCACGGTAACTCTTTCGAACAAATCGCGCGACTCTGGCAGGATCTGGATTTGTGGCTGGTTGGTTAATGGTAATAGGCTCGCCCTCAATTACATGGGATTTAAAAATAACTACTGAAATATGGGTGTACTATAAGTACATCTCTGCTTTACCTTTCAGTGATACAGACACGATCTTATAGTATACTAGCTGACCCAGCAAACGTTGTTTTGCCGGGTGAAAAAGAGTGAAAATTGAGGATTGTATGTATTTTTGTATGTTGTATCATAAAAAAATAGAAATTAAACATTTTGTCTAAAAAATAAAATTTAGGGGTGGACTACCCCTAACATTTAGGGGGATGAAAAATAAATGTTGGCCGATTCCCATAGATACCGGATAAGCACAAAAAATTCCATCAAAATCGGTCAAGCCGTTTCGGAGGAGTATGGCAACGAAAACTGTGACACGAGAATTTTATATATTAGATAATGTTACGTGGTCTACGGACATGGTTGCTAAGCATGGGGTCCTGCAGGGTTCGATCTTCGGGTCGGGTTTGACCAGTATGACTTTCTGGTTTTCCCATTATGTCATCTTTAGTTGCACCCCGTGGCGATAGCCTGGACTCTCTTGCTCTTACACTGTACTCAAAAGGAGCTGTAAAAGTTGCCTGCAAAAGTCGACCTTATGTTGCACAATCTGGCGATAAAATATCTTTATTTGAACACAACCTTCTGTCCGCGACTTCGTCCGCGTTAAATTTCTTATATCCCCGACCCTTCCCGTCGCTCCGAATCGCCTACCCGTGCGATTTTCTTCGTTTTTGCAACATTTTTCATTACTGCTCCGCTCCTCTTGGTTATAGCGTGATGTTATATAGCCTATAGCCTTCCGCGATAAATAGGCTACCCAACACAAAAAGAATTTTTCAATTCAGATCAGTGGTTCCTGAGATTACCGCGTTCAAACAAACAAGCTCTTTAGCTTTATAATATTAGTATAGATTTGAGCGTTTTTAGAATAGGTAAGCTTTCGAATAGGTTCTTTTTTCGAAAAGACGGCGAAAATAGAGGCGCATAAACATTGTAATTTCATCTGTAGGTATAAAATGTTCCAAGCCACCTTATAAGTCTTTGATATTTTAAAATATACCTTATTTGGAGTACTACATAGGTCACAAAAACTCGAAATGGTCGACGTTGTGGGGTTGTCCCCCATTTCGAGTTTTTGTTCCAACCCACAAGGGTTGGAACATTTTTGCTTAAATCCGTCCAATTATTCCTCAACGCCCATAAATATACCATTTACACTACTAGGTATACTTTATCACATGCATATCTCTACATAATGCATCTTGGTTGTTGTCATGGTTGTCGTTTTCGTGTGAACACTGAAAATAAGCGCTGTGCTGTGGGTCCCATAGCATAGCATTATGCTGAGTGGAAGCTGCAGCTGCAGCTGCTGCCTATTTATATTCTCGGTAGTAAGTAGGTGTGAATCAGTTTTGATGTCATGTTTTTCTTTTTTAATGATCCTATCTTTTGCATGCACTTACAGTTTCTGTGACAATTTTTTTTTTTACGCTCACTTTTATAAACCCACGCGTCCTTCCGATGGGTGTAGACGGAAACTACAGATAAATAACTATATTAGTCAACCAATAACAAAAGATAACATAGATTTCTTGATCAAGTACTCGACCATAGGGGTACTTTCTTTTTTTTCTCGCTTTTGGCAATTGAGCCGATGTCGACTATTCTGCCAGTGTCACGTTTAGACGGTAGCACAGCAGATACTCTATCAGTAGATCCGCCTTCTTTTGACAGTTCCACAACATTCATGACGTTGCTTACGTTGCTGAGCAGACAATTTTTTTCGGACATACGATAAAATGGATTTCAAATGATGATTTCGAATGATTTCAGATTCTGGTCGATAGGGTGTTACGCAATGAGGGTGTAGGAATACCTAAGCAACATTAAGAGTTAATCCCAGAAATATTTCACATAAACGCCAAAAACGAGCAATAAAAATTCAAAATACCGCAGTATATTACTTCAAATTCACTAGAAATAGCAGATTTTCAGTAGTTTTCTGTGCACCAAAACTGTTAACTGCAGTTTCGTGGCTACCTTCCAAGTAGGAATCAGTTTCAGCTGAATTTACGACAGCGTTTTCCAGTTTCAGCAATTTTCGTTGTAGTTTGACCTAATTTAAAATAAGAATAAAAACTATTTCATGACAATATGGCTTCTGCATGCAGATTAAAAACTCGTTGGTAACTTTATTGAATGTTATGGTGGCTTTAAGTGCCAAAAATATTATGAAGTATGGAAAGAAGTGCATTAAAGAGCCTCTTACTTCCAGTGTTCCAGTGTCATAAAGCGTCTATTTCAGTATTCTGAATTGTCAAGCAGGATTTACTTTTCATAGGCTTATTAGCAGGCTTGGGTTGAAGTTTAACCCCAAAAACTCGGCTGTATTCATATTATTGCTTTAGAAAAAGTTTTAACCCGGAAAGACTGTAACAATCGACATAGCCTCAGGCCAAGCTTCGTATCTAATAAGTAATAACTACAACACAATCCAATTACGGATTTTTAAATAGCTTCCCAGCGATTATGTTTGAGATCTTGATACTTGATCGAGTGGGCGACCAGCCTCATTGTGGGTCAGTTTGCTAATCCGGCGGATTAAACTACCCACGCGTCTTTTAGACGCCATGTTTTTGGTATTTAAGGACATTGACCACAAATTGTCCTTTTATTTTTTTATTAATGAAATTATTACGAAAGTAATTTACTTTTTTTGACGCTAGATGGCGTTACGTCTATTGTGGCTGGAAACAATGAATTTAAACGTTATTATTAAAATAAATGAAATTAGGATGTTTTATTCTTTTAAATTCATAACAACTTCATTAAATGCTTAGTGTTGTAAAAAAAATAAGAAAATAAAATAATAAATTTTGCACAAGTTACATGTAAGTAATTACTATTTATCCTATGTTAGTAAGGTTGGATATTATGTACTTCATCATAATCAACCTATATTATTCCCACTGCTGGGACACAACCCGTAATCTAGCACGCGGACCCATTGTGGTTTGGTAGATGTCACACGTCTTTGAATTTTTGGTTCTAGGACATGCCAATAGATATAAAATTCATCAACACATCGTGAGGGGTTTCCTGTGTTGATGAATTTATTTCTATTTTTGTGTTAACACTAACTGAAATTTAAGTTTAACTTAGTCTGCAAAAACCCACCCCGGAAGGCCTCCTCCAAAGAAAAACAATTTTCTCTCCTATCTATCCTAGGCCAGCCGTCTCAACCATGTCGTTTCCCTATGTCTAGTACGTTTCCCTTTTGGGCCTGTGAAAAAAAAAACACACACACATTTTCTGGGCATTTCTTTTTTTAATCTTTACTTGTTAATACACAACAACCTGGTACACTGTTGTAAGAATGAATGACGTTGGCAGAGGGCGCTGATGGTAAACATATGTGCGATTGTTTTGTGAAATGTCACTTGAAATGTATTAAAAATACAAGATGGCGGATTTTCGATGTTGGCAACGCGCCAAAATAACCTCGTAGCGCTTTAATCATGTCTTCAAACAAAAACAAAGCGCCTGATATGCTGAAAATTCGCATTCATCATGCATCTTGCTTTCGAAGCCGATGTTTGTTAAAAATCAAAATCATAAGTCATTTATTCAAATTAGGCTAAGAATCAACACTTTTCGAACATCAATATTACCTATGACAGTCCCTCAAAACGCCCGCCCTTCACCACTTCCTAGTGCTTTAGCTGGGAAGAAGAACTGGCAACGAACTCCCCAGCAGCACAGCTGTCTGTTCAGACAGATAAACTTGATTCTATGCAATAGTAGGTATGCAAAGTAATAGGACTGGCATGTTAGTCTAGTGCTTAGTGACCCTGACTGCTAAGACGGAGGTCGTGGGTACGATTCCCGCCCTGGACAAATCTTTGTGTGATGAGCAAGAATTATTTGTTCTGTGTCTGGGTGTAATTTATAAATAATATGTATGTATTTAAAAATATATAAGTATATTTATCAGTTGTCTGGTTGCCATAGTACAGGCTTGCGTAGTTTGGGATCAAATAACGGTGTGTTGGTTGTCCAAAGATATTTAAAAAAATAACATTACGAGACACAGAGCATTCAATTAAAATTATTGCCATATGTCAGCTAGCCATGCCAATACCACACATACTAAGAAAACAATAAAATGAAATGAAAACAAAGCTTCATACTAAAATAAAAGCCTCCAATCCCACATAACTGGGATCACAACTCGAAGCCACAAATGATAAATTAGGACCATCTATGTAAAATAAGTAAACAGGTAGGTAATTTTTAATAACTATAACGAAACCATAGACTGTAAGACGACCAGTCATCACAAGCAGCACGCCTTCACGACCATCGCACGCAAGGATCAGCCATTACCCCCCTCGCCATATTTCTTAATCTGTGATCTAAGTGCCAATTTGTAGTGCGTAGCCGAGAAGTCAAAAGGTTACGAATGCGGTGGACATTACTAATATTCCTCTTAACCCGTCAACTAAGCTGAATGCTTTCATTAGCATCTGAATGGATCTGTTTAAGAATATACATGAGATATTGAGCGCGCGTAATTAAATGCGAACAACACTGTAAAGACACAGTCTTCAATGTTATACAGTGTGTAATATGTAAACGGCATTTCTGAACTTAGGCATCCTAACGACCAATGAATTGAAAACTAGCTTTTACTTGGAGCTTCGCCTGCTTCGAAAATAATCCTATGGGAAAGTACTAGAGGGATAAAAAGTATCAAGTAGTTTTAAGTTTTAATGTAAAAGATTAGTCTAATTGGGAGCCTTATATTTGAGCCATTTGGGGTTGAAACACTAGGGCCGTGGAGTCCAAGTACTCATTGACTATTTCGGGACATTGCCAAGCAGTTGGTCGACTTATCACGTGACCAGAGGGCTGACCTATATTTAGGTCAAAGAATCAGCATTGCCATCCAACGTGGCAACGCTGCCAGCCTTTTGGGCTCTTTTCCCACTGACAGCGATGCGGGATAATTAATAATAATAATATATCTTTATTTTTCTCTCTTCACAAAGGTTCATATAATATATGTACATAGCATAGAGACAGGAATGATATGGTTTTCACAAAAGTTCACAAACATGATCCTTTGTGAGAGACTGGCGTCCATACTAGGATACCCTGTGTGACGGATCACCAATTCTTTCCCCTTTTTTTCCTTATACTTGAACATAATATTGATATTTTTAGAGTTAGTTTGTATATTGTATTTGTGGCTAATAAGATCAATCAGATATATTTTTATAGGTCGAGCTTTAAGTAATGACAACCCTGATTCCCAAAAGCCATTATGTTTATTTACAGAAAAATTATTGATTGAGTTTCAGTATAAATCAATATTATATTTTGAAAACTGTAATTCAGGGGTTCTACTGACGTAGAATCAATTCTACAGTTATATAAAAGCCTAAACACCCTTCTTTAAAATAATAATAATATGTTAGGACAACCAACACACCGTTATCTGATCACAAACTAGGCAGAGCCTGTACTATGGCAACCAGACAACTGATAAATATACTTATATATTTCTAAGTACATACATATCTATACTAATATTATAAAGAGGTAACATTTGTTTGTATGTTTGTAAGTTTGTATGTAGGGGGTAATCTCCGGAACTACTGGTCCGAATTGAAAAATTCTTTCTGTGTTGGGTAGCCTATTTATCGAGGAAGGCTATAGGCTATATAACATCACGCTAAAACCAAGAGGAGCGGAGCAGTAATGAAAAATGTTGCTAAAACGGGGAAAATTGCACGGGTATGCGATTCAACGCGACGGGAAGGGCGGGGGAACAAAAAAATTATCGCGGACGAAGTCACTGGCAGAAGCTGGTATGCAATAAAAACAAAACCCTTTACCGCCCAACGAAGTGGGCACAGGTCAGCTAGTTATAGATAAACTACACCCAGACACAGAACAAACGATTGTGCTCATCACACAACATTTGTCCTGGGTGGGAATCGAACCCACGACCTCAGTCTTAGCAGTCAGGGTCACTAACCACTAGACTAACAGGCCAGGTCAGAAAATGATCTCTGAAATTATCTATTTAATCAGTTAGTAATGGTCCAAGTTTTCTGAAACTAGAAAACGAGGGTAGATCGTCTAAACTAAACGTCAAGTAAACTGTCACAGTCTACCTACCAACCACACAGTTAACCAAGTCAGGCCCATCGCCACAACCCGTAATTTCTAGGTTATGTAGACCTCAACAAATAATATAGTACAGACATACATTATGTATTTTCTTCGCTTCCTTGATTAAAAACTTAGCAATTTACCGCTTCACTGAGCGACGATTAGCGGTCGGGAAATTGTAACGTTTGATTAATGACTATGTTGCATTTTTGAATTATTAATCATTACTTGCCTGGTTTTTACCAGGCCTTTGTGGACTTTATCAAGGCATTCGACAACATAGACCATCAGTCAGTTGTAGATAGACAAAGATCGTCACTCACTGGACACCTGAGGAAGGACATCGCCGTCGAGGTGGACCATGGCGAAGGTGGTAGGACAATCTGAGAAGGTTTGCAGGGCTAACATCGCCAGAGAATTGACAAGACAAGAAGGAAAAAGGAAATGCATTTGACAAACCAGTAGGACAAAATTATAGACTTACGAAAATATAATTACCTACTTTGATTTATGTGTTTCGTATTCACGGTTGAATACGAAACACATAAATCATCATCTAGC
The DNA here is from genome assembly GCA_947507805.1 of Aporophyla nigra. Taxonomy (NCBI): domain Eukaryota; kingdom Metazoa; phylum Arthropoda; class Insecta; order Lepidoptera; family Noctuidae; genus Aporophyla; species Aporophyla nigra. The sequence continues at coordinate 4,627,607 of OX382320.1, forward strand.
CTGTAAAAATCTAATCGTGAAAAACTTTGAATTTTGGGACCTATCGTGCTGCTGTGTTGTATATTGTCAATCCTTATAGTGTCAAGAGGAATGAATGAATGTGCCCTGGCAGCTTATAGATGCCATGCTCACTCAATTGTCCCGGTGATGGTGGCTTGTGGGTTGGATTATTTAGCTCCCTTCAAAATGGTTAAAGTAAATTAAATTAAAATTTATTGTAACAAAAACTCAATTTACAAAAACACTGTGTTCGATAGCAACTGCATTAGTATAAACTGTGTCGCAGTCATTAACGCCCACCTCCACATAGTAGGGGCAAAACCAAAATAGAAAAGCAAAAAATAAAAGAACTTAAAACGTAAAATTAAAATAAAATAGAACTTAAAATTAAAGCTTAACAATATTTTCCCTGAGTAATTGTCTGTGAGACTGAGTTTGAAAGGATGTGTGTGTATGTGTGTGTGTGTGTGTGTTTGTGTGATGTGAGTATGTGTTTGCGCATACCATACATTAGGTTAATTGGAAAGTAAGTTCAAGTTTTTACATATTTTTCTAATTCTTCATAAGAAAGCGTATGAAGCCATTTATTTATCCGTCACCCCCCGACATTCCCGCAAGGTCAGCGGATATATGTTGAGGTGTTTATTTATTCTATTATACAAAGTGGAGCTTAAAAAGTGATATTGCCGCCGAGCAGCTTGAACTCTGGCAGATTCAACCTGGCAGATTCTGTCAGTTCTGCGTTTTTGGGTAGCGACAACGGGATCGAATGCGAGGTCTGAGTGTTTACGTACGGCCAGAAGAAATGTGTGTCAAAAATGGTTGAATTAAATGGTGCTGATTCATGTTATCATGTTCATGAACGGGCGCCGTTAGTTAGGACTGGTCATCTCCTAGCTGCCACGGCTTATTTTATTTAAAGTGTTTTGTTGTTGCTATTTTATGGACGTACATAAATATAAATTCAATGTTAATGATGTATGTACCTCACTTTATTTGAGTGTCCACGGTATTGGTGCATATGTAATGCACGTATTTGACAGTGAAAAGGCGCGTAGGGTCGGGTGTTGACATAAGCTACCACTAAAATCCTGTAGGAAGTCTGTAATAAAACGAAGCGCTTTAAAAGCGATTGCCCTTGTCTTCAGGTTTAGGAACTACAATACTGAAATCGTCTACAAACCTACATTCCATCAAGTGTCGCGTCCTCAGACAATATTCAAATGCCCAGTGAATTGTGTAGCTCAACAGGGCGATAAAACAATAGAATGACATAAGACAAATAATTGACTATTGTGTGATGTATTTCAACTCGTACGCAGGCGAGCTATTTTGTGATTAGGGCTAGCATCACAGATTATGTAGATCGTTTCTTGAATTTTTTGAGTAAATTGACAGCTGTCAAAAAAGTAGTAGAATGATTAATAAATGGGCTGCTTTGGAGACACAGTAGAGTTTCTTTACATAGTATTATATAAAACAAAGTCGCTTCCCGCGCCTGCATACTTAGATCTCTTAGACTCGGTAACGGATTTTAATGCGGGTTTGATCAATAGACAGAGTGATTCAAGAGGAAGATTTATATTTATGTACAATAGGCGGGCGAAGTGGCGGGCAAAAGCTAGTTAATAATATTTTTTAAATACGTGGCGTAAGTAAGTTTTTATTCGCCAAATTACGACTAGGGGATCCAAAACAGATTATAATCAATGTTTCCAGTTCTATCGATTTGCTCATTAGAATGTAGGTATGTATCAGCTGTAACTTTCAAAACGCAGTACGTGACCAAAGTTCTGACAGATTTCGTCTAGGGAAATACTAGAAGTATAACTATTCACTGGCCTGTTAGTCTAGTGGTTAGTGACCCTGACTGCTAAGACTGAGGTCGTGGGTTCGATTCCCACCCAGGACAAATGTTGTGTGATGAGCACAATCATTTGTTCTGTGTCTGGGTGTAATTTATCTATAATATGTATGTATTTAGAAATATATAAGTATATTTATCAGTTGTCTGGTTACCATAGTACAGGCACTGCCTAGTTTGGGATCAGATAACGGTGTGTTGGTTGTCCTAACATATTATTATTATTCATTTTCCTGGTGGGTAAAAAACTGGCGGTTTAGTGGTAGACATCATTAGTTCAGCCGAAAGACTTCCACTGATGGATATAGGCCAAGCAGTAAGGTGGGTTCGCCATAAACGCCACACTCGGCAGGCAGATTGGCGATCGCAGTATGGAAGTAAAATGAAAAGAGAATGCTGCTGTCCATTCTCTAGTTAGACGCTTAGACGCTTTTTACGACACCCACGGCAAGAAATGTAATTTTCCCATTCTTTACGTCTGGCACCACACGGGCAGTAGACAGGCGGTAGACATAGCAAATACGATATACGTAGCTAAAAATGAGGATGAATAATCAGATGATGGGTGTTTCAGAGATCATAATTTGCCTAACATTTTCCCTACTGATCTTGTCCATAGTTATCTACTACGCTTTAGATCGGACAGCTCCATCTTAACTAACTTCACAGCTTAATTTTTCTGATTCACTGGCTCTTTGACAATTCAAAAGGTTTATTTTAAACTAGATTCTGCCATCGACTTCGTCCGCGTCAAATTTTTGCTCCCCTGACCCTTCCCGTCACATCGAATTGCCTGCCAGTTTTCGTTCATTTTTCGTTACCTTCCCCAATAAATAGGCTACCCAACACAAAAGAATTTTTCAATTCGGACCAGGAGTTCCTGAGATTTCCGCGTTCAACCAAACAAACAAAAAAACTCTTCAGCTATACATATAAATAAATGCTTTGAATGTTTGAGTAAGTTGCGATCGGCTTCCAGTACAACCGACTGCAACTGAATACATACCAGTATTTTACATGGACCTACGGCCTACCTAGTCATCACAACCCAGTTACCCAGATACACCTTAGTAAGACTGGTTGTCGGACTTTCGGGCTTCCGAAGATCCACTAATGGCATCCGAGATGAATGATCGTACTTTCCCAGGCACGGAGGAGTCTTGAAATGCACACAATGCAAATGACAAATGGCACATTGGCTTAAATAATAACAAAATTGAAAATGATGCGGTGATAGATACACAGATGGCGGCACTGTTATAGTCCTAATTTTCCAGACGAACTTTTTAACTGAAAAACAGTTTTTAGAGACAACCCTATGACTTGACTTATGTACTTCATTGTTAATTAGTCAAAGGATTGGTTTTGATATCGTTACGCTATATTAACGTAAGCGTATATGCATAATGACATCTTGAGCGTCTATTGTAAGAGTATTCAGCCTTGATGTTTGTATACGTCATTAACTTTGTTCATAGAGAGATGACAAACATCGATCGTGTCGTATAGACACGAGCTTTACAAGAATAGTATATTTTGGTAAAGATATTGGCTAGTAAAAATGTTAGTAGAGGAACTGTGCGACCGTGCATGGTGTGTCGTCATTTTGAACTGCAAAGCCTGCCGACTAACATAGGATAAAAAGGAATTACTTATGTATGTCATTTTTAGGGTCCCGTACCCCAGTCGACAAAACCGAAACCCTTATGAGATCACTTTTTTGTCCGTCTGTCAGTCTGTCAAGACCATTTTTTCAGAAACGCGTGGAGTTGTCAAACTGAAATTAATATCAAATACTCAGGTCTAAACTTCTAAGTCAACTCAATTTAAAAATAAGGCCGTTATGGTGTAATATTTTGACGCTCACAAAGGAATCAAAACCTACAAGGGACTACAGGGGACTGCACGTTGACCTAAAATCATAAAATTTGGCAAGAAATAATGCTAAATAGCACAAGTAAAGGAAAAAAAAAAACGAAAAACGTTAACGGCTTAGAACCGATCTGGCATATTGACCTGCCGCCATATTGTTTTTTTTTTTTTTCGAAATCGCAGCGCACGATTAATGTGGTATGTATGGGTAGAGGACACATAGACGAACAAAAAATGTCCAATAATATGGTACCCTAAAGTGTCACGTTACCGAGATATTTGAAGGTAAACATCGACTTGAGTACAACGACAATCATTAAAAATGGACTTATTACGTGACTGTGAGCGTCAGATTTTATCCAAATAATCGTTCCCAGGTTGATTATTAAGTATTATTACTGTTTATGGGAACAGAGTAGGAACATTACATACTACTAGAAGCATGAGAAAACTGCTGCTATATTTCTTAAGTTGTCTATTAAATCGCTTATTGTCTATCACACATGATTATTTCTATTGCCGCTATAAATTAAATGTTTAAGGGGGCTCCCATATAACAAACGTTATTTTTTGCTCGATATTGATAACGGCAATAGTTAGACGCTTGAAATATTCACAGAATATTTAGTTGTACCTATATTCACCTTAAAAATAAATAGTTAAATTAAAATAAAACAAATATTGAAGGGCGGAAAAATCATGTCTGTTGTATGGACAACAGAAATGATATTTTTGCAGTTTTTATAGATAATGGTACGGAACCCTTCTTGCGCGAGTCCGACTCGCACTTGGCCGGTTTTTTGCATATTGATTCATACATAACATTTTTGTTCTAACATTGCAAATACTACTAACCTACTTTACATTGAAGTCGATAATGTGCCATATTAATAATTATAATGGAACCACATCATAGGCATACAAACCATGATGACCCATATAAGTAATTGGCCCTTCCAGCACAAACGGGAGGGCGCAGCAATAGACTAATAGCTGTGTTGTTTATGGACGAGTAACATACATGACAGTTTTTTTTTTGTGGTTGGGATATCATCAAATGACCAGGGTGTGTCAGAGTTTTACTGACTAAAACCCACCCGTGTTCCTTCTGTTCCGTATATGCCAGGGCCACGGTAACTCTTTCGAACAAATCTCGCGACCCTGGCAGGAAAATATACATATGACAGCTGACAGCTAATGTTCGTTCAAGAATTGTTGGTTTGACGTTAGAATATAGCAGTACCTACCTGCTGTTGATACGACACAGCAAGCTTTCGAATGCTTCTCAGATATGAGTGACAGACAGACCATCATCATTTCAGCCGAAAGACGTCCACTGTTGGACATAGGCCTCCCCCAAGCACCGCCACTTCGACCGATTCTGTGCTTCCCGCATGTAGCGGATTCCTGCGGCCTTCACCAGGTCGCAGGAAAGTCCATCCAGTCCAAGGTCCATCTTATGGGAGGCCTTTTAACGCTTCGTCTTCTAGTACGCGGTCTTCACTCCAGAACCTTCCAGCCCCATCGGCCTGCTATTCTGCAAGAAATATGCCTTTCCGTATGGTCCCTGACGTAAAGAATCATCCCATTTCTTCCCCAGGGTGTCGTAAGAGGCGTCTAAGGGACTTGCTAGAGAATGGGCAGCAGAGTTCTGTATGCATTTTACCACCATACTGCGATCGCCAACCCGCCCGCCTAGCGTGGCGATTATGGCACAACGCCCAAAGAAATGACAAGAACCTCACTTTACAACGACGTAATTTTTGAAACCATGTGAATGTCCTCCCTGGTTCAGACGAGGCTTACCCTACTTTTGTTCCTGCTAATCACTCAGCGTTCATCAGCTTCATGATACCATTGCATACGATTATTACAAGTGCATTATCGCTCGCATTCTTTATGACGAATTAAATTAATAGTTTCCTGCACCAACGTTCGTTTCATTAAAACCACTGCGAAGCTAATTTTAAGTCATTGTGTGACATCTATATTGTTTCATTTTAATCTGCGTTGTAGACTATTAGCTGTCGGTTATAATCTATTCTATACGTATCATCATCATCGTCTGCCTAGCCTTTATCCAACTATGTTGGGGTCAGCTTCCAGTCTAACCGGATGCAGCTGAGTACCACTATATTACATGGAGCGACTGCATATCTGACCTCCACAACCCAGTTACTGGGTAATAAGATACCCCTTGGTAAGACTGGTTGTCAGACTTTCACTGTCACGACTGTATAAGATATACAAAAGACAGCCGGAACAATATATACAAGACATATCTATTCTATTCTTGGAGGTGGGAAGTTATCCCGCGGGAACAAATTGCGGGGATATCCTATTCTGTTAATCCAGGTTATAAACTATCTGTGTGTGAGTCTGTCAGGTTATAAACGATCTATATAAAGATAAAAAAGTAAACGACTAACTAAATATACAAATAAATACAAATATGCTTGTTTTCTGGGCACTAGGCGTCGAAGTACTCGTACGCATCGCTGTCATTCGTTTATTAATTACTTAAGTTATGTAATAGCAAAGAGTTTTGGTACTGCATTAGCGATGCTTGCCTAAAACTAGCAGCGAGTATTGTCTCATGTGCTTGTTCATCAGCAACTAGTCTTCAAACACGAACTCAACAACAATAGTAGAAATAGATATGGTGATACTTTCTTCTTCAGACAAACTTTGACCCAAAATAAAATAACCATCCTTCACTAAGAACTCTACTGCTACTAGATAATACCCATCATCATAATTATTCTCCCTGAATCCCAATTTATTTGGGGTCAGTGCAACATGTATTGTTCTTCTACACTTCTCTATATGCCCTCTATATACCCTCTTTCGATCTATATCATTCACACAGTCTATCCATAGTTTCTTTGGTCTCCCCTTCTTAGCTAGCAATCGACGTTCATACTCAAAACTAGATAACTCATTCATCTATTTTATGTTACTTAGAATCTGCGTCGTAGACCAATGTGTCGATTATATATAATAGAGGTATTTAATGCACATACTTTATGTAAATAACATACACATTAATATGCTTCATGCGATCTGGGTTAAGTATTTGTAACAGACAGAACGGATGTCTTAATAAGCGACTAAGGGATTTCTTTTTCGTATATAATTTATAAATTATGTAGATAATAAAAAAACTTGTCGACAGTATAGAAAGTTTTTGACAGAAAAATAAGAAATTCTTGTAATTCACGTATAAATACTGCCTTCAATAAAAATATTTAAAATGATGAAAATTACTGGAGATCTCCAAATCAGAGCAACTTCCTCTCGTTTCTAACCTTTTCTAAAATATACTAAATCCAATTTAAAAGCCACCGTTGTTACCCTCAAATAAACAGACAATAACAAAAGTACCAAAATTAACACTTCCGAACCAAGTTCAAAAGTCCCTAACAAAAATAAAGAGATTCTCTTCAACCATCTGTTATGGGATAGTCATCACAGACATAGGGCACGTGCCATACGTACCATCAAACATAAACATATACCGTTCAGTCTCCAATCCCCCTCTTTTACCCTCTACCACTTCACACCTAATTTAATCACTCAACTATAACTTTCAATTCAAAACAAACCACCTCTGGTTTACTTCATCCAAAAATGTTGTTCTGGATTTCGAACAAGCATTGGATACTGTACACTTCGATGATACCGGTTGGTTTAACAGGTCGAGCGTGCTATGATACGTCAATTTCGAATACGCGTCATACGGTCCTACCGCCCACGGTAAGCGGACGTTGCGCTTGCGCATACAACTTCTAAACTCGAAGAGAAATTGTTAAAGAGTCCCTCAGGGTACTAAACTAAGGCTTATATTTATTTTTCGTAAAAGTGTGAGTGTCATTTGTATTTATGTACTTTTAATGTGAAACAAAATCTCTTTGGAACACTTTCTCAAGTGAAATTAGATTCCCACGGGTTTTAAGTGTATGCTACAGTGAGAACCAAGTGCAAGAAATGGTTTGATTGTCACTCAAAATGAATGAAATGTGTAAGTACTAGAAATAAGTTTGGTATTTTTTTGTGAGTCTGGAGTATGAGTTTTAAAAACTTTGTTGAGTTCTTTTCAAAATGTATTGAACTCTGTCTTCCTGACATTAAGACTACAATTAGCGTGTTCTTGATTCTGATGAATCATAGGCTTCGGTCGACTTAGTGAAATTTCTTCATTAATACCGTTCAAGGTTGTAAAGATTTATTTTTAAGGTCAAGATTGCTATTTTATAAGTTTTTCTGTATCATAAAATTGTATAATATTCTTTTAATACGGCAAAAGATTACTTTCTTTATTTTCTCTCTAGCAAGATTTTTTCTATGCTATTGTATTTTTATGTTCTCAATCAGTAATCTTGATAAGCATTTAATGTCGGTATTCACACCGTATATCTACCATTACTTACTGTAACTTCTGTCTTTTATAGCTTTGTTTTAACTTTTATATACAATACCATACCATTAACATACGTATAGAAAACAACGCAGCTCAAATAACATTCGTGTTATTTGACTACTCGGGGACCATTTGATATTAAATAACATATTAATTTTGTGATTGGGAAATTAGCTCTATGCTAACTTTTATTTATGTATCAAACAGTAAATATATCGCGTTACTCTTGAACCACATAAAATCTCCAATATCACTCACCACTTTGGTATAACAGATTTTTATGCAACCATTACGACATACCTAATTCTCAAATTGTTGCTACTACTACTACTACTACCCAGCATCATCCCACTGGTGGACAAAAGCCTATCCCATGACTTCCAGCTCTTTCGATTCAGGGCTAAAGTGGACCACTGCTCGTTAGTTTTCCCCATCTCGTCCTGCCGTCTACTATGGAGTCTTCTGCGACGCATTCTGGCTCTCTCAAATCGATCAATCTCATTTTTTTGCAAATGTCATTAGCATGACTACATATATGAGCAATATGAATTCATTTTGTTTTAAATATCCACAGTAGCATGTTTTCATTTGTTTCTCAAAGAAAATTAAACAATCTACTGAGTCAATCCGAGAGGAGAGGCCTTTGTACTACATTGCAATATGCAGCATATAATGATTGAAATGTCATATTGAACGTTGGTAGGAAGAAACTAATCGTTTCGGTTTGATAAAGACATATAAATCAAGCTTATAAAACTGTGTTCTTAATCACACATTTTCGTCGTCGTCGTTTTTACCGTAAAATTTCATACCGTGATTTTTGAAGAATGCTTAGGCTAAAAAACTATTTGTTTTGTTAACCAAAGCTGTGTCTAATGTCAATATTTTCTCATAGTACTAGGTACAAGTTGACAAACAAACTCTAAAATGACCTTTTCATGCAACAGCGTATATGTTTTGTATGTCCTAATGTAAGCTTGAGTAAGCGTTGCATCAATGCTTGGAAGACTCTAGAATTGAGGTGACACTAATATCTTTGTGTGCATATTCTAATGCAATATGCTGGCTAAGACTTGTCGGGGTATTATAATACTAAGAAGTACAAAATCTAAACAGACATTTGTGTCTTTGACTTAACAAATTATTTCGTGTTCCTGCTAGCCAATTTCTTTTTCTCGAACAAAAGAGAGAATAGTTCATATCGTTGTAAGAAAAGCCAGTCCAGCAAGATTGAAAGCACTATCGAAGACACGAGAATAGTGAACCCAGAATTTTGCAACGTCTTGGTTTAAAAGAATGTCCGTGGAGAGTCTTGTCCGTTCTTCTCCATAGAGATCTACGTTATAGAACAGGCAACTAGCTCTAACCTTCCGATTAACTAACTGACTCCTTTAAAATTCAAAAGTGCGTGTAAGAAATAGCATATAGCAGCGTTCATTCGGCGTTGATCATTACAAGAACATTAGAAATGTCAGAATATCTTTGGGGCGGCATCTTGGCAATGCCCACTTCTGGTATTATCACTTACCATCAAGTCACAGCTGAGCCACCTGCTTAATCACCACCCGACCACACAAAAATAAATCTGTTTCAAATTCTAAAGCCAAATTAACATGTCGAGCAACACAATTAAATAATAAACTTCATTATGACGTGTTTGGGAACCTGTTTCTTTACAACAAAGAACTTGATTTTAATATTTATGATAATGTATCATCCGATTTTGTCCAATTTGTTGTTTATCGCTTTGTTAATCCCCCTGCCTTTCTGATTTGAGCGTTGCCTTTTATGTGGATTTTAATTGGGTATTTTATAGTTCTTAGATGATTGCTTACAAAATTGCTTGTAGACGTGAATATTTGAGTGAAACAAGACATCTGAAAATATAAATCTTGACGGATGGAGAGGAAGAGGAACGCCAAAGGAAAGATGGATGGATTGTGTAAGGATTAAAATGATAGAGATAGGAGTGAATTATAGCTTTGATAGGGAAGAATGGAAGAAGAAAACTTGTAACGTCGACCCCAAGCCACAAGGTAGGAAGATGATGAAACAGTTAAATCATTTAAAGAATGAGGATGTTATGAGAGGACTTTTGAGCATAAATGTGGTGGATATAGCTTATTGAGTCAGGAAAGACCAAAGAAACGATTAAAAGATTGTCTGAAAGCTATTTGAGTTAGAAAAGGGCTGAGTTCGCAGGTGATGGTCGAAAGAGATGTATAGAGCAAGAAGCCATGCTGCGCCGACCAAAAATAGTTGGGATTTGGGTAAATGATGTTTGTTGACATTGGCCAACTTCACCGCCCATACTGTGTGTACCGTGTGGTGCCGGACGTAAAGAATAACACCACCCCATTTCTTCCCGTGGGTGTCGTAAAAGGCGACTAAGGGACTAACTAGAGAATGGGCAGCAGCGTTCTCTATGCATTTTACCACCATACTGCGATCGCCAACCCACCTGCCAAGCGTGGCGATTATGGCAAAGCCCCCCAAATTGGGGGAGGCCTAAGCCCAGCAGTGGACGTCTTACGGCTGCAATGATGTCCGCCCATACCTCGTCTTAATAGTTATTGGAAACCAAGCAGACGCTTTAGTTTATGTAAATTATTTCAACATTAGTGCTTTCAAAACGGTGAAGGAACTGGCATGTCCTAGAACCAAACATTTGAAGACATATGACATCTACCAACCCATGCCCGACCCGCGTGGTGGATGACGGCCCACTTCGTCTCACCGAGAGGAGGCCTGTGTCCCAGAAGTGGGTACATTACAGGCCGATTATAATGACCTCTCGTATCAATTTCGATATTTATGATAGTAACTCATGCCATGGCAAACACCAGTCAGCGATTTCAAAAAGTCTATCCAAGTGGTACCTATAGTGTTACCAAGTAACATAGCCAATCGCTCCATGTAAAATACGGATAGTCAGCAGCATCTAGTAAGACTAGAAGCCGACCTCAACTTAGTTTGTTGCTATCTCAATGCATCCCACACCTGAACCGGTCGATTGCTTAAATATCTGCGAAATGTGTACTTAGCGCTTCTGTATGTTCCTTTGCACAACCATATTTATGTTGTAACCTACTCAGAAGATATAACATCATTACTTATGAGAAAGACTCTCCTTAGAAATATTTGCCAAACATAGACAAGACAAATAACACAAACAACTTTACCACTTATTATGTAAGTCATAGAGTTCAAACACACAAATATTTCTAAATGCAATATTTGCAGAAAAAATCAGGTCTTCTAAAACATTTACGTAATTTGTTCACACGTTCAATATTTTTTCTCTTTGTTTGAAGTTTTAAGTAATCCTTGAAATTAGTTTTGCTTGTTTATTTGTTCAGTCTGAGTATTGCTTTATAGTATTTTGGTGTTTATTCTTACCTAATGGTCGTTTGCGCTAAAACTATTTCATTCAAATTCAAAAGTCATTTAATCAAATTAGACTGAGCACTAGTTTTTACATAAGACAGTCCCCGAAAACACTGTCTAGTACTTTAGCTGTAGAATCATGTTTGGCAAAAAGCAAAGTCTCACAACACAATCAGAAGAAAAGTCTGAAAGTCTTCTTTCTGTTTAGTGTTATCGTTATCATATAAAATAGTTTTTTTGCGATTACAAACTTTCATTTGCAATTAGAAAATTAACCGTGACGTACAGCGATGAATGAAAGGACATACATGGTTTTCAACAACAATGTTAAGTTTTTTAACCGACTTCAAAAAAAGGAGGAGGTTATCAATTCGACTGTATTTTTTTATATTTGTTACCTCATAAATTTTGACGAACCGATTTTGATGATTCTTTTTTTATTTGAAAGCTGGTGCTTCCATTCGGACAATGGGTTCCATGTGCAAACCATATAAGTATTAAATTTGCATTAAGTATTTGCGTGACAAATGAACGAATTACGCGATTAGATTAGTGCGGGGTATCTACAACAAATAAAAAGTAAAAAATAAAAACTTTTTACAAAAAAATAGCAACCGACTTCCTTAAAATAACACTACAAAGTCAAAAATAACTTTAATTTTGGAAGTTGGTGGTTTTTTTTAGAATAAATTCATCCCAACTACATATCTCTTCATTGTGCGTTGTGATACCCGCATTCGGCCAGTTTTTAACTTTTATCAGTGTTTACTTTTGATTTTAATTCCGATCGATTGACTTTGGAATTTTGACGTTTCGTATTCTTGAGTTCGACGCTAGCGCCAAAATGTGTTTAAATTGGGTGTCCATTTTGGAGAACTAAGTGGAATCGGGATTGGGCGTTGTTGTTGTTCGAATGTTGACACTATTGGTTTCAAAAGTACCGAATCACGTGTATGCAAAATTAACATTGGAATCGTATTGGTTTTAGATTGGAATTATAATTAGGTTGAAGAGTAAACCCCCAGGTTGTACATAGCATTGTAGCGACATCTACACCGTCATATGCGAACTACGAATCACAATGACGGCACACAAAATCCTACATCGCGCAAGCAGAGTTTACCGCGCAACTAACATATTTACAACGTCCCGACATCAATCGTTGGGCAGTTGTCCACCAGAAACGACAGCCCTCTGCTCAGAGGATCCTCCATCCATTTCTATGAAGGTTGAGTGAAGTTTACACCCTGTTCGTCATGCCTCCAAAGCACCAAGAATTTTTTTTTTTTTTCCTCATTAAATTCGAAGTTTCTCTAAATAAAATCAGAACATAAGTGTTTCACCACGACTTTTAAAGTCATGTTTTATATATAAGGAAACACTAGTATGACAGCATTAAAACTGCAGACATATAAAACGAGATATAAACATATAAACGTATGTAGCTTTCTACTTTCCTTCGCTTTTCTTATACAGGTGCTTTTACTTGGCTGCCGGGTTAGCAGATATGCTTCTTTATGTTGCAAGTTAAAATAAAATTAAGGAGTTAAGGAGACATGGAAAAAATCCCACGGACTTTTTTGCCAGTGACTTCCAAAATTAAAGTTAATTTGTTTTGATTTTTTAAGTAGGTACGTAACTTTTTCTTTTTCACTTTTAAGTTGATACGTAAATAACAGCATCATGAAGTTATTTTAGTATCATCAACATGTACTAAGTAGAAAAAATAAATATTATTGAAACTAACTCAAAAACATCTAATCAGAAGTTGACCAAATTTGTCCACTCGATAAGTATACTTTTTCAAACAAAAAAAAGAAGAATTTTTCAAATTTATTTTACTAGTGACGGATTTCTGAGGAGAAAGCCCTAAAACCGACTTCTAAAAAGGAGGAGCCTTTAAAAATGAGATGAAGTCAATCGTCTACACTCTTCTTCTACACCATTGATTTCACTCTACGTATACAAGTGAGCAACTGTACTTCACTTTGTGGAGTGCTCAGTAGGTAGCAACTTATTTCTGGATTTTTCTCTGTCTGTGCTTCGAAACTGAAAAATTCGCGCTTCATTTAAATATGTTTTGACATAACGCAAAACAAACACTTTTTATCCCTCTTTGTTATCATTTTACAAACATTATTATCTTTTCTGAAAATCACTTTTATTGTAATAAATGCTTTCATTTGTTTTTTGGCTTATTTACACTCAGTTTTCGATTATTTACAGCCAAGGCAATGCTTATTTTTAAAAAAAGTGAAGATCAGACTAAGAGACCCTGACCATAGATTTTTCGCGACATTAATTCCAGCCAGCAGTAACTGCCCACTCACTCAAATTGCCGGACTTTGCGGAAACAACTGTAAATCGTATCAAATCTTCCGCGATTCAGACTAAACTAGATGTTGTCTGTGTCTGCAGTTGTTAACTGTTATCTGAAGAAAATCTAGTTTTTTATAGACGTGTAAAATAGTTTCCAGCTATTTGATAAATCCTAGAATATATTCGTCACACCAAATGCGACTTTACATATTTTACGATCCAACTATAGTACATACTAATTCCATACATTGATTACATTAGAATGAGTGATGGGGTGTGGTCTGGTGTATTTAATATTCGTATTACAAACTATTGACATGTCTTCATCTAAACAAAGGAAACCCTGCAACTTAATACATCATTATTTCCTTGGGTTCTATTTAGAAAAAACCGTAAGCGCCTGCCAAGCAATTCCGAAGATTACCGCACACATACACACATCCTCGTGCTGACCTACAACTTGTTACTTTTAACCAACATGGCGATGGCGCTAATTTAATATAACAGCCAATTGTGAAACGATTAGGGCAATTGACTTCGAATTACGGCTTTAAAAAAAAAGAAACGAACATGAGGTAATTTGTTGTAAGAGTTACTCATATGTACGCACGGCTACACATCAAGCTATACATTTCTAGTATAAGCTGACATCTTATTGTACGAAAAGCCTATACAATGCGAGGTCAGCTGAATCTGGAAATGTATAGCTTGACCTGTAACCACAGACATTCACGCGTGTCCAACATAATTCACTACAAAAAACTGACATTTTAGCCTCAATAAACGTCAATTCGACCAAACTTACGAGGAGGTTTAATGGTAAAACTGACTTGTGATAATGTCAGTAGGTAAGCGTGACTACGACAAATTTTTGATGCCTAAGTCTAATCCAGCGAATACATTTTTAATTTATGACAGGTTCAGGATAACAAACTAGGTATGTACCTAAATTGGACCAAACCTTACTTACCTATGGTTTGGTCGAGAATATCCTTATTAAAAAGACCTGTTAATAAATTCGAGAGAAGCCAAAAAAAAAATTTACTAGCAGTTTATACATTTATCTAAAACAAGAACCAATAAAATAGTTACATAAAAAAGCTAAACCTGTCAAAAATACATTTTCCCAACTGAAATCTTGATCCATTCGTAAATTAACTAGCTATACCGTTTGGAGAGCAAAAAAAGACATAACCATACAATTTTATTATAAAAAGTCATTCCCCTGAAGCACATGAGTTATTAACAAATGGAGACCTCAGTTTGTATAAATGCTTTTGGATGGCGAATAAGCAGACTTCTCTCGCCCATCGGCACTCTAATTTATCATCATCATTATTTCAGTCGAACGACACGGGACGTCCACTGGTGGACATAGGCCACCCCAAAGAACCGCTACTTTGACCGGTACATTTTTTGGGAGGGGTTTGCCATAATTGCCACGCTTGGCAGGCGAGTTAGCGAGCAGTATCGTCGTAAAATGCATATAGCATGCTGCTGCCCATTCCCTAGTAAATTAGTCGCAAAGGCATCCAGCGCGTCAGTCTGCGGCCCCGAGCCCATCGTGCCCATCCCCTTGAACCAGCTACGCAGGTGGCTGCAGGAATTTACCCACACACAAGCGGAGAGCTGGTGGACCTCGGCACCAGGCTGCAGGCAGTCCAGGGAAGCGATGCCATCCCCGGATGGCAGGCTAACCAGACGTCTGCTACGCCTGGACAGGGATGGTCTGCGTCTGATGACGGGCACCATCACAGGACACTGCCCGCTAAACAAGCACTTTCACACAATAGGCATAACGGACAGCCCCCTTTGCAGGGCCTGCATGGAGGCTGAGGAAACCGTTGCGCATGTACTCTTCGAATGTACAGGCGTCACCCAGATTAGGACAGATACGCTCGGGACACCCAAATCATACACGGACGTTCTTAGCAGACCAGGAGACACAATCAACTTCTGGAGGGAGGTGGGCTGGTTGGAGTAAATACCGACGGCCGCCATAGCCCACGCACAATGGTCCACTCAAAGGACTAAGTGCGGAAACCAAACCCCATAACATAGAACATAGAACATCCCTTAGTCGCCTCTTATGACACCCACGGGAAGAAGTGGGATGGTGGTATTCTTTACATCCGGTACCACCACGGATCTCACTGCACTGTAATGGCATAACATCAACTATTAATCTGAATCATTTTGAAAGATACTGATAAGACTTTACTTCATATGTTCGAAGAATTTGTCTGCTCAACAACGTAAATAACGTAAAATTAAAGACATTCCTAGTGTAACTGAGTTACGGAATTACTTTTCTGATTGTACGTAAGTGGTGTCCACTATCTATGGACATCTTCAATACCAGAGACAATGTAGAAGCGCTGCCATGCCCTATTCATGTGCCTGTTACACCTGATTACAAACCCTACCAACTGTAACAGAGCAACATTTTTTGGCAGCTGAAATAGGTACGGTGGCAGTGTTTCCTTGGACGAAGTTCTTTACAAAAAGTTCTACTACTTTATAACTCACAGTGTCAGACACAGCAAAAATCTGAATTGGGTTTAAATCTTCTTAGGTGTCAAAAGCAATTAAAATACAGTTAGCCCAGAATTTAGCTACGAGCTTAGCATTTTCAGCTAGTCCATCAACCCCTGTAGCGTGCAAACAAAAGGACACGCTGGACAAGATATCAAGTGCCGCATTGTTTGTGGGACAGCACCATATTTACACTCAAACGAGAATGGATTTAAATAATTCCCCAGTTAAGCTTCAAAATCGAAGCAGTGCGATGGAGTTTGGGTCTCTGTATAATTATCTACTCGTGTGCCCGTATTGTAATGTCTGTACTCTGTACCTACATTATGTAAACGTCACGAATTACCTCACAATGGGTTCGTTGACCTCAAGTAATAAAACTTACATTGTTTTACGTAAGTTTTTAAGACAGATTTGCGAAAATCGTGGGAGACTATTATTAGAGTGTAATTATTTATTGCTTTTCTCTCTGTCTTATACCAGCAAGATAATTGCGTAACACACATAAAATACCAATTGATCGCATTGTCTTTCATTTTGACAGTTCGGCCTCGTTCATTGCGTTATTAACTTTGTAGAGCAGACGATTTTTTCAAACCTGTAAGGCAGTGGATAAAGAATTCATAACCCTTGGATTGTGTTTGAAAGGTTTTTTTTTTTTGGTAAGAAATCATCAAATCGCACCCCTAGATCTAAAGGGAACTAACTCAAAATTCTTAATTTTTCAGTTATGCACACCTTCGAGTCTGTCATTTCAATACCTATCGACCAATAAACCAGATTCAGTAGTATTTCCAATATTTGGAGTCGAATCCTATCCTAATGTTATTGAAAACTACTGTTACTACATACTATCCTTGGTAATAAGAAAAGCCGCGCGCAAATTCCGCCTTGTTTTCCGCTGCTCCAGCTTTTCCGTTTGCTTTCTGGGCATTGCCGTTTTATTCAGCATTACAATTAATACGTAGATCATCATGTTTTGTACCTCATGTTTTTCATGTGAATTATTTCATACCCACTGGAAATAAATCCTATGTAGATAAAAAGAGTGAAAACTTATATGAGTCGAGTATACGCGATTCAGCGTCACCGACCGATTGGAGCAGTTTATACCCGATTCTGCATCACCGACCCAAACGTGATGGTTTGGTGTTGTTCACTTCAGAAACAGCGCTAAGTCCTAAGCCAGGGTCGCGAGATTAGTTCGAAAGAGTTACCGTGCCCTTGGCATATAGGCAACTGAAGGAACACGGGGGGGTTTTAGTCAATAAAAGTTTGACACGCCCTCCCGCTCCGCCCAGAGCGGCAGAAGTCATTTGATGATTTCTCACCCACAAAAAAAACTTTTTTACAAAAAAAAAAAAACAACCGACTTCCTTAAAAACACTACAAAGTGAAAAATAACTTTAATTTCGGAAGTCGGTGTCTTAGGATCTGTATTTATGGTTTTTTTGCCACCGACTTCCGAAATTAAAGTTATTTTTCACTTTGTAGTATTTTTAAGGAAGTCGGTTGTTTTTTTTTTTGTAAAAAAGTTTTTATTTTTAAATTTTTAGTTGTGGTATTCACCTCGCACTAATTCCAAACAAACAATGCATATTTACGCGATAGCAGAAATCGCAGTTGATTTGCTGTCATTTTTTAAAGAGTTCCGGTGTCTGTCCCCCGAACTCATCATCAGATCTATATGAAAATTATATGGGACCATTTCGGAATAAACCCCTTTCGAACAAAAAAAGGATTTTGCAAATCCGTCTATATATGACGGAGTTATGGCCGAACATACATAAAAAAAAAACATAAACATCCGAATTGAGAACCTCCTCCTTTTTGAAGTCGGTTAAAAAAAGTCCTAAAGAAGTTTTAAAGTCTTCTGGGGGACAATGACATTTAATTTCGTTAATTCGCCATTCAAGGTAGTCAATTATACATGAGATAATCAATTAAGTATTTTATCATAATAAAAATCATAGACAATGACGAAGCGTTTTTATGGTGGGAATTTATTTGAACAATGATGTTAAAAAATAAATAGCAACACGCTTTCGCAGATGGCGGGAAAAGATAACATGTCTTCTTAAGAACTATCAATATTGTGTAATAATCATTTGGAAAGTCATTTAGAAAGGCTCGTGGCTAAGTATTAACAGTCGCACGAGTTGATCGTTCAGGTTAAGCTACCTACGCTTGCCGCGGTTGGTCAGTGGATGTGTGACCATCTTTACATACCAAGACCCTTCCGTGCCTCGGAAAGCACGTTAAACCCGTTGGTCCTGGCTGTCTTTCGTAGACAGTCGTTACAGGTCGTTAGAAGCCCGAAAGTCTGATAACCAGTGTTACCAAGGGGTATCGTATTACCCAATAACTGGGTTGTGGAGGTCAGATAGGCAGTTGCTCCATGTAAAATACTGGTACTCAGCTGTATCCGGTTAGACTGGAATCTGACCTCAACATATTTGGGAAAATGTTAGGCAGATGAATCATTTGGAAAGTCTCATGATCTGAGTGAAAAACATTTGATGATGTTGTAACTACACTAAATTAAACACTTTCCGAAGCGCTGTTTTAGTATACCCGTAATAACTAGTGGGCCAATTTTCGTAAATAAAGTCGTTCAGAATCTAGTCGCAATCTTGTCTCAACAACAATCAAATGTCAAAAAGATGTCAAAAATGTATGGAAAATGGAGGTATTTTTGACAGATTGAGACGTTCTTAAAATAACGAGAATTGCCCCTCTGGTGTGATAAATCTAAACTTAATTAATAATAATATAATAATAATAATATTCCACAACTATCACACAACGCCATCTAGTCCCAAGCTAAGCAGAGCTTGTGTTATGGGTACTAGATAACTGATAAACATACTTATATATTTCTAAATACATACATATTATAGATAAATTACACACAGACACAGAACAAATGATCGTACTCATCACACAAACATTTGTCCTGTGTGGGAATCGAACCCACGACCTCCGGCATAGCAACCAGGGCCACTAACCACTAGACCAACAGGCCTGGATTATAGGGGAAATAGTTATTTACAATCTCGCGAGGTAGAATATAAATTTAACGGTGTTCATAACCGTAGTTTGACTCATCTTACAATTAATTAAAACATCAATTGACAATATAGGTAATCTCATCATAACTTGACATTGACAAACAGGATCTAATTTTGAATGCCTTTGCAAGCGACGCCATCTTGAAACGTCAAAATCATAATATTCTGGTCATTCTGTCTTCTGCATGTTCATTTTTTAATGAGGATCAATGGACAACATTGGAATAGAGCAACGAAATAATAGACAATTATCTATCTATGCATCTGTATGTATGTAGACTAGATTTCTTTCTTTTAAAATCGTGTTACACTTTCATAAAAAGAACTAGAAAGCAGCTATAAAAATTTAAATGTAACGGTCAATTAGAACAATCGATCGATGATCGTATGCAATGAGGAATCGATAGATATCGCTCGATTGCGTAAATCATTTCATTTTAATCACTTCCTGTATTGCGCAAGTATTGAATAGCTAAAATGGCGACTTTATTGATGTTTCTTTGGGATATAGTCGTGTGGTTTTGATTAATACAGATACAGCGGACATGAATGTCATAAATAATAGTGAGATGATTGCCTACTATACTTTCCCCAATTCATATGAAAAAGAGACGAATTTCAAGTAGAGCTTTGGTCTAAATCCAGTTTCTAACTAAGATTTTCTTGGGTTTCGAGA
Source organism: Aporophyla nigra (assembly GCA_947507805.1). Classification (NCBI taxonomy): domain Eukaryota; kingdom Metazoa; phylum Arthropoda; class Insecta; order Lepidoptera; family Noctuidae; genus Aporophyla; species Aporophyla nigra. Next base: position 4,647,751 of record OX382320.1, read on the forward strand.
GTCCGAGAAGTCAGAAAGGCAGTTCTAACGATTTTGTTTTATCGTGGTCCCAAACTTTTGGCTTATTTTTCCACGAAAGAAAAAATTTTAAACAAGGAAATCGAACTAAAAATATTAGTGCTTTAATTTATTAATGAAAAAAAAAAACTAAGTAGAAAGTGAACATTAATTTCAGTCTCGTTTTAAACCATCAAACTATTGTGAAAGTGTTGTGACATGCTATTTTTTTATCGATAGTTTTTAAAATTAGATTGATCTGTAATCGATTATTAATTTACAGCTATAATACGTTGTCTAGTCTCTGAAATAAATAAAAAAATATTAAAACGATCCGTTATGGTCATGATGATAATTAACTCAGGCTAGGCAATAATTTATGATGGGAAAGTTAAGTTCTTTTTAAAAGTAACAGAACTGTCATAAGGCTTTGATATAAATGGGACGTCTCGTGGGTCTACCTATGAAGTTATTTGCTGCTAAATCGGACTTGACCTGTGGCTACCTTAATAAATTAAGTCCTCCAGCCAAGACTTAAATACTTAAAACTAGCGGGACTACTTGCTTAGCGCACCCTCTGTGGGGTACGGACCTCGGCTTAGGGCAGCGCTGGTAGAGGGCAGTAACGGACGAGCTTGATCGGAATGAGCCCACCGACAACGAGAAAGCGACTATTTATAAACGATTTGCTCGCCCAAGAAACGTAGAAAAAAATAAATGATCCCTTGTGAATAAAAGCGACACCTATTATTCGTTGATCACTGACTACTCTCACCAGCGGCGAGTACTCATTTGTAGCATTGACAAGAGCTATCAGAGAGAGTACTACGCTTGCTTGGTGGGCAGAACACCCGCTGAGACACTCGCTCTTGCTACAAACGCATACCAGCGAGTACACACTCGATCCTTGTCAACTCGTTTTTAGTTACTAGCTCTACTCCCTTCCAGTTAATCGCGAAACTGGTGCCTATGACAATTAAATTACTATATTTCTAGGCCTATTCAGCAAGCTGAGTAGTGTTGCTATAATCAAATCTGTCATTATAACTGATCCAACTATAAAACCACAACCGCTACAGAGTGCTTCAATTTTATAATAATACGAATTCCTTTACGTATCGGTACTCGTCGCTCGCCGGTAACAGTAAAACTGATGAAGCATATAATATAACAATACAAGTTTACTATCAGTAGCCCGCTGCATATTTCCACGCATTGTATCCAAATGTGTAAAGCATTATAAGTCTTAATACCGGATGAAAATGACAGTTCTATGAATTGGAATTAAGTGTCCGTTGTTTAATTAATACTGATAGGGATATAAAATCGATGTAGGGGGCTCTTGGATAAATGATAACACCCGTACAGGGTGCTTACTCATGATTTTAATTCCGATCCGATCCATTGACATTGGAATTTTGACGCTTCGCATTCTTGAGTTCGACGCTATCGCCAAAATGTGTTTAAATTGGGTGTCAATTTTGGTGAACTAAGTGGAATCGAGGTCGGGCGTTGTTGTTGTTCCAGTGTTTACACTATTGTTTGCAAGAGTACCGAATCTCGTGTATGCAAAATTAACATTGGAATCGTATTGGCTTCAGATTGGAATTAAAATTAGGTTGAAGAGTAAGCCCCCAGGTCGCTCCAAGTTCGATATTCTTGCCACAGTCACTCCGTGGATGGGTGACCATCCATTATAAATCGACTCCCCTCCATGCCTTGGCAAGCCACGTTAAAGCTTTGGTCCCACCTGTCATTCATAGATCTTAGACAGTGGTTATGGGTAGTTGGATGCCCGAAAGTCTGATGACCAGAGGGGTAATTGCGGAACTTTTTATCGGTAGGAATTGGTTTAATATTCATAGTTGAACAACATTCATTGCGTTATTTACGTTGCTGAGCCGACAATTTATTCGAACAAATGACGCAATGGTTTAGAAATAATCTTCAATCCCATTCAGATTCTGATAAATAGTGCGTTTCGCAATTAGGATGCAGTCCAAGGGATATTTTATTACCCAGTAAGTGGGTTGTGGAGGTCAGATCGGCAGTCGCTCCATGTGAAATACTGACGTTCAGCTGCATCTAATAAAACTGAATCAACAACCTCGATATTACTTAGAAAAGGATTGATTAATTGGGAAATAAAATTGGGGTTCACGACGTAATATTGCTATATTCACATTTGCCGTTATTTGAATGACTTCACGCAAGTCAACCTATGAGGTTTTCAGTTCCTTAACCGGACTTGCCTGTGGCTACCTTAATCAATTAAGGCTTCAAAGCAGGCCTTAAAAGACTTAAAAGTACTACTCGCGAAGGGCACCCCGTGTGGGGTACGGACCTCTGCTTAGAGCAGCGCTGGTAGAGGGTAGCAAGGGACGGGCTAGATCGAAATGATTATTGTTTAGGGACAAATTGAAAGCTACAAGCTCAACGCCATGGGCTTTTTTTTTTTGGATGAGAAATCATCAAATGACTTCTCCCGCTCTGGGCGGAGCGGGATGCCTGACTTTTACTGACTAAAACCCACCCGTGTTCCTTCAGTTGCCCATGTAACAGGGCCACGGTAACTCTTTCGAACAAATCTCGTGACCCTGGCAGACATCGGTCCTAGCAGACCCCTTCAGTTTTGCTGACATCTCTTTGAGGCGCGCGTGGAACACTACGCGCTGTCGACCCGAGCTTGGTCCTTACCGGGCGGCGAACTACCCATTGCTCACCGCCCGCAAGCTCGCGCCTACGGTGGCCGGGAGTCACCGATCGACTCCCGACGCCCGGGGCGTCTCCTCCTGCGGCGGCTAGGAACGCGAGAGCGCAGAGACTGCCACTCCCTCACGCGCCCCGCCTCCTCCTTCGCGAGCATTACTGCTTCACAGAAGGAGGTGACGGCTTCCCATGCCCTCTCGCTCCGTACCATGGCTCGCACCAGGGCCGGACGCGAGAGGTCGCCGCCGCCGATCGGTCGGGGCGGACATGCATTGGGACGTCGCGACGGGATTTTGCGTTCATGTGCGAGTCCTAATAAAGAGGTTTTCCTTTTTTTTTAAATTTGCTGGATCGGTAATCCTTGTATTTTTCACTTAGATCGTAAGCTACCAAAGCCATTGTAGCCACATTATAAACTAGTTAGAATTCTTATTCTAACTGCTTTGAAGAGAATAAAATCGAAGTACACGATTTTTGTCCCGCGTAACATGTGAGTGTGACTATAAGCGCATAGTTGTTTAGCTTGACACACATTACAATAATATTATTAAAATTGCCTTGTTATGTTTTCCTAGGATACTTTCAGCAGGTATTATTGTATACCATCGTTTTTATGCTTCGGGCATCTACTTAAACCATTTTAACATAAAGTACTTAATTTTTCGTGATGATCCGATGAAAACTGTCGGGGTAGTGGCTTAATACACTTACAATGGCAATGCCTTTCATTTTGACAATTCAACAACATTCATCATGTCATTTACATCGTCGAGAAGACGAATTTTTCAAAAATGGATTAGGAATTTCCTTCAGAATCCGTCGCAAGCTGATTTTAACTTTGTAATGCACTTAGGTTGCTGATGATTGCAGCCTGAAAGTGAAACCTCGCAAGTGCATAGCGCTGTTGTTAATCTTGTCTATGATTCACAAAGTCTGTGATGTATTAAAAGTGAGGTGGGCCCCATAAGTCCATGGCCCTTGTTTGTAAGTCTATAATGTTTTCTAATACTAATGCTTGTTGACAGGCTGGCGTCCCATACCTAATAACAGTGTAATTTGAAAACATTGTTAAAGCCAATTATTTTTAAAAGGGTAACCATAGCGTCTCTTGCCGGCTCTTCTTCATAGGAAACGACCGACTGGAACCGTGTACGTAGCGACTGACGTTTCATAAGTGCCCATGTACGTTTATGTAACATAAAATATTTTTTAATTTGATTTTGGTATTTCCAAAATCTAAAAACAACAACGCTGTTCTCGACTGAACTTGCTAAATAAAGCATTTTACACGGCGCTCAGTTTAACATATTCAATCTTAATGCTTCTCTTACAGTTTCTACGATTGTATGTATGTATGTGTATAAGAAGTCAATCCGTTTGACCGTCCGTCTGTAATCAGCTTTTGCGTGCAATAGAGCAATTTGTGGTTGATGGGCCAACGGGACGGGTAGTGATGTTAGCTACAAGTGTCGATGACATATCGATACTTTTTGTTTTAGATTCTACTAGCGTTATTCCTCAATTAAAACCTACATTTTCTTTCACATTTATAATTTTATTTGAACTTCTCGCACACAAAAAGGTACAAAGGCGGACTTAATGCCTTAGGCATTCTCTACCAATCAACCAAGCGTAGTGAAGAGATTAGATGGCAGGTGCTTTGGTTGAGGACTTGAGGTGAACAATAATAATGAATTATAAATAAGAGAGGTACACTAGCACATAAATAGGTCACATTAGGGCACATTTATTGGTGGTCATTAATTAACCTCGCAGCCAGTGAACGAGCTCCTCAGTCATCTTTTGATTTATTTTGTAATTGATTTGCTCACATTTGACCATTATCTCAACTGCAACTTCTTTTTTGTTATTGTTACATTCTATCGATAGAATCCCGTCAATGTCCCATCCCTCCAGTATCGAACGTCAACTCATCGCGTTCTATACGCTTCATCGGCGTTACTGTTATCTGTTCCAACGCGTTAGCTGTACCGTGCCATACTGTCTGTAGACCACCGGCACGGAAAGAACATGTTACATTTCTATCTAACAGTTTCTACAACCACAGTTACGAAAGTTGGGGAAGGTAAGACGTCAGAAGCAGACAATATTGAATTGCGCGCTTTTTTGACGTTACGAGGAGATCTCTGTTCAAACTGAAACATTTTCATTATCTACATTACTAGCCTACTACTTACCGCCCGTGACTTCGTCCGCGTCAAATTTTTGCTCCCCTGACCTTTCCCGTCGCATCGAATTGCCTGCCAGTTTTCGTCCATTTTTCGTCGTTGCTCCGCTCCTTTTGATCGTAGCGTTATACAGCCTTCCTCAATAATTAGGCAACCCAACTCAAAAAGATTTTTTCAATTCGGACCAGTTATTACTGAGATTACCGCGTTCAACCAAAAAAGCAAACAAACAAACTCTACAGCTTTATAATATAAGTATGGATATAGTATGGATTATCATTACATACATTATCATTGTGCCGTGTGGTGCCGGACGTAAAGAATAACACCACCCCATTTCTTCCCGTGGGTGTCGTAAAAGGCGACTAAGGGACTTACTAGAGAATGGGCAGCAGCGTTCTCTGTGCATTTTACCACCATACTGCGATCGCCAACCCGCCTGCCAAGCGTGGCGATTATGGCAAAGCCCCCCAAATTGGGGGAGGCCTAAGTCCAACAGTGGACGTCTTACGGCTGAAATGATGATGATGATGACATTATCATAACGTACATCATTATTTAAATGTCTTGGCCTAATATTGGCTAATGTTAGTTTCTTCTGGCAGAATAGAAAAAAAGAATAAAAGTATGATACTTAATATTGCTCAAGTAGCGGTACATGTCATTTGAAACCCCCCTGCGGGATTTGCATTTGAATGTCTTGATTTGGCTCTTGTTTTATTTAAACAAATTTCATAGTCACACCCGGAAAAACGACCAGTTTCACGTTTTCACGAAAATTATTTCTGAGACTCGCCTAGTACTCGTGTAGAATCCTTTTGGATTCGTATTATTTGATTATATCAGTCCACTGGTTCTCTCCACCCCGACTCTGCTCGAGCCAGCCCACGCTGTGGAGCCTATAGCATTAAATTCGTCCTTAAATAATAATCATGCCGATCCAGCCGTTTCTTGCTGCCCTCTACCAGCGACGCCTTAATCGTAGTCGCTATAGTCGCTTTAGTTTTTAAGCCCTGGATAGAGGCCTTAATTAAGGTAGCCACAGGCAAGTCCAGTTAAGCAGCCTACAAGCTCATAGGTTGCCAGTGGGATGTCATTCCCAAATAACAAAATCCACTAGATCTCTACAACACCAAGCGCTACTTACTGTACAGACCTGCCTCATTATACCTGTTTCCCGCCATTCCTTGTGACTGACAGATGACATTAGTGACAGCAGCTACCTCCTCTTATGTAAAAGACAGTGTAACTATTGAATAGATATACTAAAACTCGTATAGCGCATACTCCTCGCCAAAAATTTGCGACAACACCTGGGTTCCGTCTTCCAGTTCTCAAGTCTCCTTTTACAATATTTACTTAGAAAATTCATCGTTTCTTTTCATATCATGAATTGCCAAAGTATACGAAAAAAGTCGCGTGCTTTTACCAATAAAGGGTGTGCTTAGCATAAGGGCGTGCCAGTCCGTGCCTCATACCGATAACGAAATAAGTTGACATAAACATGTAGGCATTGCGTTTTCCTTATTTCTTAAAACCATTAGTGTCCAAGTATCTCCATGTCAATGCCATGAATGCCAATGAATCAATCATTTTGAAGGATTTAGCAATCCTTCAAAATGATTCAGATTCTTATTGCATTACTTCATATGTTAGAAAAGTTTGCTTGCTTACCATATACGATACTTTATCCCGGTAGTAGGTTCCCAGGTGATATTTTCCGACAGCTATACGGGTGAAGCTACTGGCAAAAGTACTGTTCCTATAATTCCTATGATCGATTTGGTGTTCGGTAAATGATTGAGTGTCTGTATAGGTAGAATACGAGCGTTAAGAAAAACCAGGAAGACTTATATTCAACTAAACCAATCCCTGTGCCGCAGTCTTCTTACTCTTACTCTGAATATTATTAGTTTTATTTACACACATGATATTCTCATAAACTATGAATCCGAAGTAATATGAATTATAATCCTACTTACTACTGATACTATAAATTATGTGAAAATATTTATGATTGGGTGATTGTTTCTCAATCACGCGAAAATGGCTGAATGGATCTGGATCGAAAATGGCACACAGAGTCTATATTACCTATATAACCTGGATTAATACATTCTTACCGCAGTAGTACGTCCTCCTGCGTTAATTTCCGACATCCACGCGGGCGAAGCCGCGGGCAAAAGCTAGTTTATCATAAAATAGCTGCTGCCTGCGACACCGTCCGCGTTTAATTTCTTGCAACACCGACCCTCCCCGTTTCATCGAATTGCCTGCCCGTGCGATGTTTTTGTATTCGTGTTTTTCCTTTTGCTCGGTTCCTAAGGGTCTTAGCGTGATGTTATATAGTCTATAGCCTTCCTCGATAAATATGCTACCAAACACAAAAATATTTTTTCAATTCGAACCAGTAGTTCCTGAGATTACCGCGTTCAACTAAACAAACAAACTCTTCAGCTTTATAATATTAGTATAGATTCATAAGTTTAGTTTCATTTAATAACTACATAATTATGTTGAAATACCAAATTATTGTAGGCATTCTTTTTCCATCAATTTTAACTTGACCCTACTATACCTACCTACTCTTAGTTTATTTTTATTATATTAGCTCCTAATTTGTTTGTTTTTTATTGGCTACATTTTGTGATCCTTTCTTTCTTCTACTATAATTTACAGATAAAATAAAAATGCATTTGTATTTCTTCTTATTACGCGTAAGTACCTATGTTTTGTGTTTCTATGTGCTTGATAGTGCTTAACTGTTTTTGTTTTTTTTTTTTTACTGCTAATCGAAACTAATATCGACTTTTAACACGGCCAGCACTAATATCTTTATTTTTTTCCGTTCAAAACTCATGACCTTCTACAGTGTGCCCAGTATATCTGACAGCGCTGGTCGTAATGTGGAGAGTGCTTGTCATTCAGAGCGAACAGGAGCAGAGTAGTATAGAGCTAGATTTACTTATAATTATGAAATTAATTAAATTGTTGGTTTGTTTCCCTGTCCACTCCTGCGTAAGTGACTTATGCATCAGTGGACAGTGCATGGAATTAGGCTGTACTAACCCGCAAGTTTCCGTTTCAAATGGACAAACAACCGTAATAAATTATTATTTAATAATATAAGATACAAAGGGCACTGCATGCTTGCAAGGAATAACACTATGGTCTAAGCGACAAACCATTTCTTCATAATCATGTTTAAAACACGTCCAATCATTAGCTTATTCATGACAAAATGTTCCAAAATACTAAACATTTGATATAGGTACATAATATTCCTCAAAATAAATCAAGATTTGAATTATAATATCTAAACCTTTAATTAACTCTCAGAAAAAAGTAACAATTAGATTCACTGTTTAAAAAATTTGGAACATTCGTCTCTACACAATAGTCTGCAACCACAAATTGACCAGCACATTTTCTTTACAGTGACCTACCAGACGAGGAGGACAAGAAATCGCCTGTCCTACTCCTAGGCGTGAACAAGATCTCAGACTCACCATCCTTCATCAGAAGACGTTCCATAGAACCACACACTTCAGGATCCATAAGATTTTTCAGACCACTTAAATCGAAATACACAAGAGGACTCCATGGAGATGAAAGGCTCGAGAAAATAAGACAGGATCTGTTAGTCCATAAAAGCAAACCAGATACATACATTCCCAATGATCACGAGGTTTCTTTAGAACCAGAAGAAAGATGCATAAAACTAAGTTGTGTTGGCAGTTGTATTTGTGACAGAAAAGAAAGCTCTACTCGAGGGTCATTCTCTTTTCAAAGACCAGAACCTGGCACACAACACTACGAAGAACCTAAAGACTTTTCGGAAAACGATATCGAATTCAAATATACAGAACACATTCCTCATTCTCAGCCTTCAAGTAGTAAGCAAAGTTATAATGTCACCCCGAAATCGACGGAGAGAAGACACTTCCTGCTAGCAAATCTCAACGAACGGTTCCGAAAGACTTTGAGCTTAGATTCCAGGAAGGTTGAAACTAATCGTGTTGTGAGCCTTCCCAAAGAAACAAGACCCAAGTCTTTGGTGAACACAAGCAATATTTGTGTACAACAATATAAACCAGGAGAGTTCGTCGCCCCAAATTTTAATAAAACGTCCCAACCAAAGAAGAAACGAAAATCATTTTTCTCTCTCGACACATTTTTTGACTCGAAAAAGTCTGACACCTCATCTGTAGACGATTACTGCTCCTCGAAATATAAACGTTTTGAGCTAGAAAGTGATGATTCTCCTCTCTTTAAACGCGACAACAATGAAGCAAAGACTCCAGACCTCCTAAATTTACCAGTAATTATAGATTCTGTAAGAAAAAAGCAGTCAGATACGCGTAGACAGTTGGAAAAGTTAGAAAATCATTACTATAAGAATATTCATAAAACACAGACTGTCATTGACGCTGTCCCTAAAGACGCGACAAACGTGCAAGGTCCTAGCGGGCATACTATTCATCTTTTCTTTGATGAAGACGTAGAGTATATTGAGCCTATTCGCAGCACATTTACAAGTCAAAGCACACTGATTTTAGACAAAAACGCTCCTGAGGAATTGAAACCTGACTCTATTCTGACTATAAACACTGACGAAACAGATATCAGGCTGCCTAGTTCTACAGTGTCTCCTAAATCGAATATAGATGATTTTGACAGCATAGGAGCGTATGAAATTGAAGTGAAGGAGTCAGATTTAGCAAAGGTAGCGAAAGATCTTACAGTCAAAGTGATGGATAAGTCTGTGGATTCTATAGGCAGCTGTTCCCTAGATGTCGACGCAAGTACAGATTTTTCAGGTAAATAGAGTGTTATCAATGTGTTCTTGGCTTTTTATATTGTTGTTTTTGTAGTTTACATAAGATTCGGAAAACAAGGTGAATTCGTTTCTTTTTTTCTGAATCTTTAAATTGTTTTTATTTGCATGCGTGATTGTGATTATTTTCAGTTCATTATGGTCGTAATAGGTACCTATTATGTCGATTTTGAATGAGTTTATTTTAAAAGTTGAATAATTTGTTTGATTTTTCATTCCCTAATTTTCATTTCATTGATTGCATTTTATTATCAACTTTTACAATAAACTCAGTAGCTATTATCACAGAATCAGTATTATTTATTTTCATATTAATAAATGTTTTTATTATTATCTGTAAGCTGTGTTTTCTTTTCTTTTTCCTTTTCTGTTCTGGAGCCTGATTGTGGTGTTTCTTTTTCATTTCTAAAAAAAAAAATATGCTATTCTATCGTTTGTTACATCTTATTATTTTGGTTCGCATTTTGTTGCGATTCCTAGATCTATATGTTAATTTCTAGATCTTTCCATGGCATGTTAACGTAATTTCGGTAAATTTAGCTTATATCGCACCCCATATATTCCGTATCTGTTTTCGCTCCTCCACGACATCTTCTGATTGCTTTCTGTTTAAGTATAGACGTCTTCGGCTCGTAAATCACCGCGAAGCGCTTATATTTTTAGCTTCACAAATATTTGGTTTTGTTTTCACAAGAACATGTAAATGCGTTAAAAGTTTTGTGTAAAACAGAACGTAAAACGAGACAAAGCGCGGGAGTTTCATTTCAAAATTGAAAATAGTTTTAAACAAAAGCTATTAATAAGGCTTGCATAATCTAACCGTCGTAGTTCGTTGGAAGCATTACCACGATTGATACATGACATCAATAATATAGTAGGTAATCAAGTAAAATTGCCTCAATCATAATTAAAAAAAAATCTCATTCCCAGCGAAAGCAATGAATATTTAATTCAGTGTTGACTTGGACCGATCGATTTAATACAACAGTCAATAAAACACCTTACATGTTGAATTGTTGATAAAATACCATATATCTAGGTCGTGCATAGAAATTGCAAACAATGCCGATTGCAAAATGCAGCTCACAAACAAAAAGACAATCGGATACGCGTACACATATGGATAATCTATGTATCGACCTCGTTTTCTACCCACGCACGGCTTATAGCTCGGTCATTGCCGTCATATTGCTTATGAATACGCACCTAAACACACCTGAGATAAAATTATTTCGCAAAATTTTAACAACGCACTATCTATAAACAGTCTGTGAATACGAATTCGAATCTTGCCGACCGTGAAACGGAACGGTGCGGACTGGCCGCAAACGGGTGTGCGTCGTCGACTGGAGGAAAAAAAATAAAAACGTTGACATTTCTTTGTGAACTGATGTCATATAGTGTCAATAGTTCAGTGAAAAAATTCTGTGAGGTGTTTAAAAAATAATGGTTAGAAATTGATCATTTTAACATTCTGTTTATTGTGTAATTCTGTTAAAGCGTGTTTATAGCGATCGGTAAGTGTTTTGAGCCGGTTTTCAATGTCAAAAAGGATTTTGAAAGAATAACTTTTACCGTACTTTTTGTAGAACCAATTTATTTCATCGAGGAATCGTAATTAATATAAAACTATGATGAAATTGTCTAAAACAGCATGACGTAGATTTTTTTTTACAATTCGCTTAACGTAGATGACTAATGCGATTATTTTAATAGTTCCCAGAAACGTTATTCATCTTTATTTCTTTTTCTTTCCTGCATGATTTCGATCTTTATTTTTATATTTTCAAATATAGATGCTTGTTCTTACATTTAAAATAATACATTATTTAATATACATCATTATGTAAGCATATTACAAGTAAAATACATTACAGACTTGAAAAGAATTATTCTGACATTATTTTGAATGTAACCATAAATTGTGTACTTAATTTATTGTATTCATTAGTTGTTTACATAATTTATACTTCAACAACATAACTATTGCATGGTCTTCAAAACTCATGTCAAATCATTTTTAAAACCAAACCTTATCAAAAGGTTATTTATGTGATCATCATAAGTTCTTATTATACAATGTACCAAAGGGTATCATATTACGCAGTAACTGGGTTGTGGAGGTTAAATAGGCAGTCACTCCATGTAAAATACTGGTATTCAGCTGCATCCAGTTAGACTGGAAGCCGACCCTGACATAGTTTGGAAAAAGCTAGGGAGATGATGATGATAATGTACCGAGCATTGATGATTATAACCTATCTAGAAATCAGTCATTACATGGCTCTTAAGAAATGACAATGAACACTTTTACTGCCCAGCACCCGTTTCCCGGGCCGAACGATAATTCGTTTGCATGCCCACAACTCGCCTGCGAGTCCTACGTATAAGTAGTTATGTGTCTTGCGACCATGCCCAGCACCCGCCTACCAGGTGCAAATCACAAAAATAAGCTAGGTGTGAATAGTGTCGACGGTTGTAAGGCTATTTGATCTAAGCGACATTTTTTGAAAGTTGCAGGAGAGTGATTCAAAGTTTTATTTTTCGAAAAACAAAATCATTATAAAAGAACTAGTTAGTGGATTTTGGTAAATATAATTCAGTTTTTCCAAAATCCACTAACTAGTTCTTTTAATGATTTTGTTTTTCGAAAAATATAACTTTGAATCACTCTCCTGCAACTTTCAAAAAATGTCGCTTAGATCAAATAGCCTTACAACCGTCGGTGTGTACTTCTTTTTTCAACTGGGCACTGAAAGTGTTAAATGATAACTGTAACGTCTGATGATAACGTAGGAAGTTAGCTGCATGTAGCACTTCTTGTTGTCAAGTTTTGATTTGACCTTTCAAAATCATCATCATCATTTCAGCCGAAACACGTCCACTCCTGGACATAGGCCTCCCCCATTTTGAAGGGCGTTTGCCACTTGACCTTTAACAGTCAGAAATTGTGAAGTGAGCAAACATTTTGATACTCTCTTCTACCTTCTTAGTATGAGAAGACATTGACACGAGATAAAAGTGGCTAAATCATAAATAAAGAGAAAATTATCCATTTCTCACATAATCAGAAAGTGTGCGGAACAATAATCATACTCCTGCCCTTATCCCAATTTATTTGCAGTTGGCGCAACATGTCCTTTTCTTTCATACTTCTCTATTAGTCGTACATCTCCATAGTCACCAATTTCAATATGTTCCCATGGAAGGTCAATACACGTTTTCTAACACAAATATTGGGCATGAATTATCTATGGAATTCAAAGATAAAACTGCTAATTTAAAGCAGAGTTGATATTGTAAAGACTATTTTCATATAAGGCAAGGTCATTAAAATAATAAACTTCTGGTCCCTCCAGAAGTTTATTATTTTAATGACCTTTCGTTGATCTTTCAGTGGGCTGGTTGGAATAACCACCATGTCCCACACGCAATTGTCCACTGAAAGGACTAAGTATGGAAACCAAACCCCTATAACATAGAACATAGAAGGTCATTAAATGTTTTGAAAAAGTTTCGCTTCGTAAAGGTTTGTATTTCAAATATTCCATGCACTTTATCTATGCCCATCACCATTGTCCTGCCCTTGTCGTGTTACTAGTGGTTTGTGCAACATATTTTCATTTTCTATTCTTCCCTGTCAACCATTATGCTATTGTTTGACTGGCCTGTTAGTCTAGTGGTTAGTGACCCTGACTGCTAAGACGGAGATTGTAGGTTTGATTACCACCCAGGACCAATCTTTGTGTGATGAGCACAATTATTTGGTTGGTTTTGGGTGTAATTTATCTATAATATATACGTATTTAGAAATATATATTTATCAGTTGTCCAGTTACTGTAGTACAGGCTCTGCCTAATTTGGGATCAGATAACGGTGTGTTGGTTGTCCTAATATATTATAGTTCACTGTCTTCTCTTTCAACATAAGTCACACATACCACCCCATCTTTTCGTTGGCTTGTGTCTCCCTTTCCATGAGTCACTTGCGTGTCCTCCCTTCTCATCGCATGCCTTCAACTTCAAACCATATAAGTTCTTTTCAACTTTCTGTCGCCGGTTTCGGTTTTGGTGCCTTATCAATGCCCGCATACTGTATTACACATTCTGTCCCTTGATTTTCATTATGGAATTACACAATACAATACATGCAAAACATTTTAAACAATACTTTCCATCGGCATTCTCTTTTCAAAGTCAGATAGTTAATTCAGTTTTTTATTGCTTTGACATTAAAACTTTTTATATTCAGTTTAATTGTCATAAGAATTTAATTTTTTTGCAGCATTGTGTAAGAAAAATGGAAGTATGCTATCAGAAATCATTCTCGGTTATGCTGAAGTGATCTGCAAAAGCAGCAAATGCTTAGTTTATTTGCAGTTTACCGAAGCAAATGCCAGAAGAGACTCAAAAAATCAGAATGAACTTGCTTGATATCTAAGTAATGATTGTGGTCTGCAATTTAAGAAATTAAGGAGACATACTTTCCCAATTCTTCTGGACAGATTAATTTACATGATTAAAAAAGCCTAGACTATCAAACAAGTATCATCCCATCTCTTCCCGTGGGTGTCGTAAGAGGCGACTAAGGGACTTACTAGAGAATGGGCAGCAGCGTTCACTATACAAATGCATAGAGAACGCTATATCGCGCATATCATAGATCACCAACGCGCCTCCCAAGCGTGGCAATCATGGCAAACCCGTCCCACATTAGGAGAGGCCAATGTCCAGCGGTGGACGTCTTTCGGCTGAAACGGTGATAACGAACAAAGTAGTAGGTTATTGTAGTTGACAACAGATTGCTGCAAAAACAGAAAAAAGGGAAAGGAAAGGAAATTAAAAATTTTGTCAGTCAGCAAGGTCGGGGTTGAATACCCAAACATAGGTCTGCAGTCTGCAGAATCTACATTAATCTATATATATAAAATTCAAAGTCCTGAGTGGCTGACTGACTGACTGACTGATATATCAACGCAGAGCCTAAACCGCTGGTCCTAGAGACATGAAATTTGGAGGGTGTATTCTTTGTAAAGAGTAGGTATCCACTAAGGAAGGGTTTTTTGAAATTCCATCCCTAAGAGGGTGAATTGGGGGGTTGAATTTTCACGCGGGCGAAGTCGCTGGCGGAAGCTAGTACATTAAATAAAATGCCTTATTACCAAGTGAAGCCACATTCACAGCAAATATTACATTAAAAAAAAAGATTACAAATCAGACTTGCAAATGTTATTGCAATGCCTTAAGAAATAAACATACGGACAAAGAAATAGTTGACATACATACATTGCATACAACATTGACATATGAGTCATTTTTATGTAGGCGGTTGGACTGGTCAAGATCTTATTTAGCGTGTATTAGCATACCGTTTAACTTGCACTTTTATCTTGCTTCATACTTGCTTAGTTCATTACTGGACGGGGTAGGCTTGAGTGGAGTATAGTGCGCCCACATTTCATCAGTTAATACTGTTGTACAGTTGACTGGCCTGTTAGTCTAGTGGTTAGTGACCCTGACTGCTAAGACTAAGGTCATAGGTTCAATTCCCACCCAGGACAAAACTTTGTGTGATGAGCTCAATTATTTGTTCTGTGTCTGGATGTAATTTATCTATAATATGTATGTATTTAGAAATATATAAGTATGTTTATCAGTTGTGTGGTTGCCATAGTACAGGCTCTGCCTAGTTTGGGATCAGATGTGTGGTTGGTTGTCCTAAGATATTTATATTATATTATTAATAGCAGTACCAGTTAATAATAGCGAGTGAGCCTGTTTCTTTTTTTATCCCATTTCTTCCCGTGGGTGTCGTAGAAAGCGAGTAAGGGACTTACTAGAGAATAGGCAGCAGCGTTCTCTAAGTATTTTACCACTATACTGCGATCGCCAATCTGTGGCGATTATGGCAAAACCCCCTTTGAGGGAGGCCTATATCCAGCTGTGGACGTCTTTCGTCTGAAATGATGATGACGAGCATGTTGCCATAAAACACACAAATCTAGGTGAAACTGAAAATTTTATTGAAAATCCTAATACTACTTCCATCTAACACAACCTCTTGATTGTTGGTCATGCTTCGACATCTGCCAATAATTGAAAATACGTTTTTCTAATTGAAAATTTCAATAATTAAAATCAATATGTCACCCTGCCAGTTTTAGGCGATTTAGATAAATAAATAAACTTCTTAACTTTTAATTGTAACTAGCTTCTGCCCGCGACTTCGTCCGCGTAAAATTTTTTGCTCCCCTGACCTTTCCCGTCACATCGAATTGCCTGCCAGTTTGCGTCCATTTTTCGTTGCTGCTCCGCTCCTTTTGATCGTAGCGTGATGTTATATAGCCTTCCTCAATAAATAGACTACCCAACACAAAAATATTTTTTCAATTTGGACCAGTAGTTCCTGAGATTAGCGCGTACAACCAAACAAACAAACAAACTCTTCAGCTTTATAATATTAGTATAGATTTTTGACTTCCCATAACTGCCTGATATATTTTTTTTGACTTTGACTAAAGCACTTGACTATTTACATAAGTCAGCATTTTAGACTTGTTTGTTTGGCAACAATATTTCAATCTATGCCACTTCTTCCCAGCTTAAGCACTAAGAAGTGGTGAAGGGCGGGCGTTTTGGGTGACTGTCTTATGTAACTTTGACGTTCAAAAAGTGCTGATTCTCAACCTAGTTTGGATAATGACTTTTGTTTTTTTTTATTTTATGCTCGCTGCCTTACCTCTTTTGTGCAACCCTTGAAGATTAATCTACCTCCAAACAGTTCAATGACAACACACACATACACATAAATACAAACATTTTATCAAGCCTTACATCATTATTACAGTCCCCACGCACATTCTAATCTTATATCTCTTTGATAAGATACAGAAAACATGCTGTGCGGTAATTATAATATTTTTTATCTAATTTTACATTCATATTTGCCTTTTAAATGCTTCTAAATTCAAAATGTGTGACTATTTCCTTCTTTTTCATGCTTGTGAGTGTCGAAGGAGTTTTTAAACAGTGTTTTGACCTTTTTGGACCGTCTTTAGTTTTGTGATTGTGCGGCTTATCTATGGATTATCTTTGTGGTAGATATGTGTAGAGTCCATGCTTTGTTTTTGTTGTATGTGTGTCATCTATGTTTGCTTTGGTATCCAGACCACAATATTATTTATATCTATTTTAATAGCTAGTGGTCTAAAATGTTTCGAGAGGTATATTTTATGTTAACCTTAATTATATTTCTGTGATGAAAATTATTGAAAAAGAGTATGCATAGCATTTTTTAGCTCATGACGAAATCTTGACCATACATCCTATTTTTTTAAGCTGACTTTGCTTATGATATCTTAAAAAAACGTTGCATTGTTAAACTCTCGTACCCATGGGTGACTTTTTAACGCGGCGATTTTCAATAGCGCACTGAATTTTCAAATCACTGCTCAGAGCCGAGAGTTGAAGATTCTACAGTACGTCTATACGTATAAATAGTAGGAGATTTAAAAATCCGTTTTGTGATAAAAAGTCGCCTGTATAAGGGCAAATAGTTTCCATAAATTAAAAAATATAAAGCCCTTATAGGATGACTTTTACAGGTTCAATAAATACTGAATAAGTTATCTATGGATTATTTACATTTAGAAATATTTTTAATTTAGGTATAATATCTAAATCTGCAGGGTCATGCTGAACTATCAATAAAAATGTCAGTTTAAGTATATTACTTATCTTAGTTTGTATTTACTTAGGTCGTTTGCTTCTTTTTGATAAGTGAATATAATTTAATAGAAGCTCTAGTTTTCCTAAGAGAATAAAATTATATTCTAGTTCTTAGTATGCTGAGGGCAATCTAAATTGTATCAGAAATAAACCATGAGTAGAGCATTATTAGTAGCTGTCAAAATGTCCTTTAATACGTAGATTACGCAGTACAGGATAATGCCTTTTCTGATAGTTGCAAAACATATTATTTGTTTCATGCAACTATCCAGTCAAATCAAGCCAAAAGTCCTTAAAAACATAACCCTTAATACTAAATTACTAATAACCAAAATTCTCCTCATTCCAGATACCACATCGGGAAGCTTGAATCTCCTAACACCATCTTCCACCACCAGCCGAATCCGGGACTTCACATCTCGTCTCCAAGAGAGGGCAGGGTCCAACCTTCAGCCTAACTACCTAGCCAGTCCCACCCCCGTGGCTACACCTGTCCGGACCCCAGACGACACAACACCAACCCCCAGAAAATCTGAGAATCTCCTTAAACCGCCCCCTAAAGTGTACGTAGACGCTTCGAGCCACAGATCAAGGGGACACCATAAGAAAAGAGACGATCTCCCCCATAAGAAGCCGAGCTATCTCAACCTCGCCTGCTCTGTCAATGGGTACACGAATCTTACTACCTATGACTCGAAATTGAGACAGGATATCAATAAAAGTAGGGAAGCATCTCCCATAAGACCGATTACACATACCTACCAATACAGAAGCGAAAATAACTCGTTGTTGGTTCCTGTTCCGGTCAGTGCGAATAAACTGCTCGTTCCGACATTCGGTCCTCATGATACGCGCACTGATTTGACACAAAAAGCGCCTACTAAGGCGCATACAGACCCTTACCTAGCCACGTCACCATTTAATGTCTACATGGCGGCCGAAAATAAACAGTTAAAAAACGATTTTCTAGGAAACATGACGACCACGAGCCGTCCTTACATATCAAGCGAAAGCAAGAACTTCGCGACCTCAATGCTCCATAAAACCGATGAGGTGGATAACGCGAAGGAGATAACCTTCAAGTCCAGTTATTCGGAAACCAATTTCAGGAAGACTGTCACCACGAATGGTAAGGAGACTCGGTTCAGCTCTGAGTCTTACACCATTTCTTCCAATGGGGTCTCTAAACGAGTCGAAATTACGAAAGAGAATGGGGAACAGCTCACAAGTCCAATGAAGAGTTTCATTCAGCAACGGGTTGAAAGACTTTACGGACCGGGCGCTTTGGCTCAAGGCTTCTTCAACCAGAAGCGCCACAAACAAAAAAGTACCAGCGAAGACGACGAGCCAAAAGTCTTGACCGAAAAGTCTTTGAACACGCCAGAAAGGCTGCCCAAAAAATACGAAGAAACTGACATAGACCAAGTTTGCACGAGTCCAAACGGAGAAATGGACTCGAGCGTTTCCCTACCAGTTCTGAGGCATTTAAGGCCTGAGTTCCGAGCTCAGCTGCCTATACTGTCGCCAAAGAAGTGTGTGAAAAGTGATCTGTCTCCGCAAAAAGTTGAAGCAGACATTCCTAAAATGGAAAAGACTGAGAAAGAAGATGTTGTAAGTGCTGTGTCGGTTACGAATGGTATTTCTGTGATAAAACTAGATGGTGAACGTGATGAGGTGGTGTCGTGTAGTGTTAACGGTGGAACGAATGGTGTTGAGGTGGTGAAGGATGCGTATTACTTCTTGAATTTGGAGAAGAAGGAGACTGAGAGGCTGTTGGCGCTTGCCGCTACCGCTGAGAAGGAGTTGGAGGATCTACAGGTGAGTTATCATCATGATTATCATATTTTATTCAACTCATAACAGACATATTGCCTGTGTCTTCGTTCGTAATTTCAAAATACCAACTTTTTACTAAAAGCATATAAAATATACGGTATACGGTATTTTAACAAAAAAACATTTTTTAAATTAATTGGCTGTGTGTCTGTTTGTTCCGGCTAATTTCCGAAACGGCTGGACCAATTTTCATGACATTTGGTATGGTGATACTTTTAACCCTGGGAAAGCAAATAGGCAGAACCTGGAATAAAATGTGGGTCAGCGTCTATACTACAGAAAAATATCCTTACAGAGAAAATACATAGCTTCGATTTTTATTCTTGAATGGACCAACGAATCTGAATGACCTCTCCTCCATAATGGCTTGGGAGACCTTGTCCGTAAAAGGCGCATCTAATTGTTATAGTTTTGTTTTTACAATTAAATTCGGTCTACCAAACTGGTTTGTGGTTGATTAGGGATGTCTAATTTCATTTGAAATCGTTGACTTTTTGTGATTTCTTTTGGGAACTAATATGAAATTGATTTCTTTAATATTTGAAGCAGTAGGGATATGTGTATTTTACCCCCACATGTCGCCAATGACATACACAAAATATTCGAAATGTCTTTTAGCTTTTTCAAAATTGTCAACGCTTTTTTTTCTGGGTTGGAAATCATCAAATAACTTCTCCCGCTCTGGACGGGTCATGCCGTGTCAGATTTTTACTGAACAAAACCCACCCGTATTCCTTCAGTTGCCTGTACCATACCAGGGCCACGGTAACTCTTTCCAACAATTTCGCGACCCTGGCAGGTATTGGCCCTATCGGTTCAGTATGTGCTGACATCTCTTTGAGCCACGCGTGGAGCATAACGCGACGTCGACCCTGGGTGCTTACTCTCGAATATAATTCCAATAGATCGACATTGGTCAAACGTCAGTTGGTTGAGTTAAACGTCAGGGATTGGCTAGACTCAGTGAGTCCAGCCAATCACTGACGTTTGACTGACAATTCCAATGTCGAACTATTGGAATTATATTCGAGAGTAAGCACCCTGGTCCGTATCGGGCGGCGAACTACCCACTGCTCGCAACCCGCAAGCCCGCAATATTGACAGCCCTGGCATAAGATTTTTCAAAATAGCCATACAATATTTTGCAACCCAACCTAGTCATTAGATCATTTTTTATGAGCCATGTCTGCACTTCAGAAGTTTTTTGTTTGCTAACACTCAATGAGATATAATATAGCTTTGAAGTGTTCCCAAACATATTGTGAGATTTTTATCTGTCCAAGGCACACGTAACATCACGCCTTCTTTCGTCGACGGGTTGTGCAGAGGTGTACGTATAGTAAACCCACAAATGTAAGAGGCGAAATCACAATAGTATTAGTACATACTATGTTGATTCGTATTTTGTCCCTCATAAAACAAATAGTCCAGCCGTTTCAGAGATTAGCCAGAACAAATAGACAGTATACTATAGATAGTATAGACAGTCAGACAGACATTTATTTTTTATTGTTTTTGTTCATAATAAACATACTTTTATATGCATTGAGTAAAAAATTGTTATCTTGACATTATGAACAGACACGCAGCCTCAGACATTGGTATGTCTATATTAAGCAGAAGATATTAATATTCAAGATGACATAATAAATTAAAAATAAAACCCAAAAATTTCCAACAAATTATGTCTGCTATCAATAAAATTTGACATTGATCACATTTACTCAAGGATGGTATTTATAATATGACCTTATACCGTTTCAAATTAGTTGAGACATCGTTATAATATTCAAATATTGTAGTCTTATATGTTACGTCTCATGTTGATGCAGGTGTTTCCAATTTCATGGTTGATTCTTTTGTTTTATGAGATAGTCTTTTAAATTGCAAATTTATTTTATGTGCTTGTTATTTTATCTAATTTATTATCATCCTTATATTAGATTGGGTCTTGTGGCTTATTAATAACAGCCGATCAATCAGGTAAAGCTATTCTTGTCGTGGTTGGTCCGTGAATGGGTGACCCTCATCAAAATCAAAAGTCATTTATTCAAATTAGGCTGAAGATCAGCACTTTTCAAACGTCAAAATAACATTAGACAGTCCCCCAAAACGCCCGCCCTTTACCACTTCCTAGTGCTTTAGCTGGAAAGAAAAAGTGGCGCAACAAACTCCCCAGCAGCACGGCTGTCTGTTAAGTTAGATAAACTTGATTCTAAACAATAGTAGCTAGACAAAGCAATTACCATTAATACGACACAGATTAAATTAAATCATTTGCTATGTCAGCTAGCCAACTCAATACACAAATACAATGAAAACTATACTCAAACAATAAAAGCTTCACGCTAAGACCCCTCCGTGCCCCAAAAAGCACGTTAGTCGTTGGCCCCGGCTATCATTCACAGATGGATCTTTGACAGTTGTTACGGGTCGTCAGAAGCCCGATAATCTGTCAACCAGTTTTATCAAGGGGTATTGTTTTACTCAGTAACTGGGTTGTGGAGGTCAGATAGCCAGTCGGTCCATCATCATCATCTTTTCAGCCGTAAGACGTCCACTGCTGGACTTAGGCCTCCCCCAATTTGGGGACCTTTACCATAATCGCCACGCTTGGCAGGCGGGTTGGCGATCGCAGTATGGTGGTAAAATACATAGAGAACGCTGCTGCCCATTCTCTAGTAAGTCCCTTAGTCGCCTTTTACGACACCCACGAGAAGAAATGGGGTGGTGTTATTCTTTACGTCCGGCACCACACGGTACAGTCGATCCATGTAAAATAATATTATTTAGCTGCATCTGGTTAGACTGGATGCCTACCTCTAAATAGTGGGAAAAGGCAATGCTTAAAAAGCAATATGTCTTAGTCTGTCTGTCTGCTAGAACTCGTAATAGACCCATAGTAGATTTTAAATTCATCATACGCTTTAGTCGCCCCTCAGGCGCCCAAAGTGACTTTTGTCCCTTTTTTGTCGTTTTATTGTGTAAACAAACGCGTGCTACAGTCGTAAAAAAATATGATGTTATTTGTTTAAGTTTATGAACGGCTCTTTCATCGTAAAAACTGCTTCATCATCATCATCATCTCAGCCGTAAGACGTCCACTGCTGGACTTAGGCCTCCCCCAATTTGGGGGGCTTTGCCATAATCGCCACGCTTGGCAGGCGGGTTGGCGATCGCAGTATGGTGGTAAAATGCATAGAGAACGCTGCTGCCCATTCTCTAGTAAGTCCCTTAGTCGCCTTTTACGACACCCACGGGAAGAAATGGGGTGATGTTATTCTTTACGTCCGGCACCACACGGTACGAACTGCGAAAAACTGCTTGTTTACACGATAAAGCGATAAGAAAGTGCACTTAAATAATTGGCGCTCAAGCGGGTAGGTCGCGACTTACGAGTTGTACGCTTTAGTAGGCCGTGGGTTCGAACCCTAACCGGCGCTTTACTTTATGTAACTGGTATATCCTAGAACCAAAATTTTTAAGATATTTGATGTATCGGCTAGCGATGATAATGTTATGTATTGTATTTCTTGCCCTAAAACTATGTCGCCTACTGTTTTCAGAATCGTGACGATGTGAGTGAGGAGATCCTGGGTTTCTTGCGCGCTGCATCCGGCAAGGCAAGGCTGTTGGCCACGCAGAAGATGCAGCAGTTTCAAGGTAACACCTTGTCTACGACAAAAATATTTATTTATACTATCTATACTAATATTAAAGCTGAAGAGTTTGTTTGTTTGGTTGAACGCGCTTATCTCAGGAACTATTGGTCCGAATTGAAAAGATATTTTTGTGTTGGGTAACCTATTTATTGAGGAAGGCTATATATAATCACGCTACGATCAAAAAGAGCAGAGCAGCAACGAAAAATGGGTCGAAAACTGGCAGGCAATTCGATGCGACGGGAAGGGTCAGGGAGCAAAAATTTGACGCGGTCGAAGTCGCGGGCAAAAGCTAGTGTTATCATAATCGTAATTTCAGCCGAAAGACGTCCAGTTCTGGAAATAAGGCTCCCCAATTTGGGAGGGTTTACCATAATCGCCACGCTTGGGAGGGGGATTGGCGATCGCAGTATGGTGGTAAAATGCATAGAGAACGCTGCTGCCCATTCTCTAGTAAGTCCCTTAAGGCCGAGTCACACCGGAATGGCAGCGGCCGGCAGCAACGCGGCGAGCACTTTCAGTGTGAAATATTTTTTTAACTTTAACTACATACTTAAAAGACCAGTATCGCGTGAAAAGCTTGAAAAGGTCGCGAGGCCGCCCGCGGTGCCGCGAGCGGCCTCGCGTCGCCGCTGGCAGCCGCGGGCGGAAACACCAACAAGACGCGCGTCAAGCGATACTGGTCTTTTAAGTATGTAGTTAAAGTTTAAAATTATTTCACACTGAAAGTGCTCGCCGCGTCGCTGCCGGCCGCTGCCATTCCGGTGTGACTCGGCCCTTAGTCGCCTTTTACGACACTCACGGGAAGAAATGGGATGTTGCTATTCTACACATCTGACATCACACGGAATATTGTAGGTAATATTGTATGTAGATGTCACAAAAATTATGACTTAGGAGAGGGCCTAAAGGGACTTGTGGTACCTGGTATCAAAATAAACTGGAGGAAAATGATGATATTTTGTATATACGGCACCGTCCAATTGTAAATACCGTTAGATTACAATCTGTCTCGCGAGATTATAATCTAACGGTTCACAATCTTTCGACAGTTTACAATCTCGCTAGGTCGATTGTAATCTAAGGGGGCATCCATTAATTACGTGTGGCATTTTTGAGAATTTTCGACCCCCCCTCCCCCCTTGGTGAGATATCGTCAGATTTTCCTCAACTCCCTCCCACCTCCCCTAATCTCACACGAGATTCTTCAAAACTTCTATTTGTGCTGTAAACATGTTGGATTATTGAGAAAATAAAAACAAGAAAATTTTCTTAGACCAAAAATAATTTCTTAACTCAAGAATTTATTCTCTTGACTCAAGAAAATCATTTTCTTCAAAATTCTTGGTTCAAGATTTTGGCTCTAAGAGTCGAGTAATTTTTTTTATCAGTGAACTATTGTCTCTTTGACCATATTTTATTGTAGAAATAAGTTTTCACGCAATTTTACACCGTTTTCTGCGAGAAAAATAATAACGTGATATTTGCCAAGACCCCCTCTCCCCCCTAAGTGAGATTTGGAAAGATTTAGCTTGATCCCCGCCCCCCCTAGAACACCTCACGTAATTAATGGACGCCCCCTAACGGTATTTACAATTTGACGGTCACGTATACAAATAATTAAAATGGCATTCAGAGTCAGGACGGTAAACTGTTATGCACCTTTAATAAGCAAATGCAAGAGCGAGCGAAGTGAAGGTAGAAATTTGAAACATACGAATATGGCAAAGTTTCATTATTATTTAACTCTACTAAACCTGGCTTCGAATTTTTTTAAATCCATATGTCCAACAATTTCCAGGTCTATGCTACAACAACATAAACGAACGCCTGGACGAGCCGTTCCCTACCACAGTTGAAGACCTGCAAGGGTTCTGGGACATGGTGTGTCTGCAGGTCACCAACGTGGACGCTATCTACCAGCAGATAGCTGATCTGAAGGCCAACAACTGGCAGGAGGTAAGCGAGGTTACGTTTCGGATGGGTCAAAAGACAAAAGGATAGGGATGGGTCAAAAGATAATGTTTGTAAGAATAGAATGGAAAAGAAAATACATAAAATCACAAATAAATCCAAATTCTATGAGAACATACTACTTCTAAAATAAATGTCACAAAAACATAATTATAATGTAATTATTTCATAAAAACATAATTATATGAAAGAAAGAAAGACAAATAGATTTATTTGTCACAGAAACACGTGTATGCAAAATGATAAGGTTAAAAAACATTTAAAAAATCCGGCTAAGTGCGAGTCGGACTGGCGCACAAAGCGTTCCGTTCCATTATCTATAAAAACGGCAAAAAAAAACGCGTTTTTTGTACGGGAGCCCCTTTATTAAATAATTATATTATTCTGTTTTTGAGTATTTGTTGTTATAGCAGTAACAGAAATACATCATCTGTGAAAATTTCAACTGTCACGATCCATGAGATACAGCGTGTTGACAGACGAACGGACGGACAGATGGACAGCAGAGTAGGGTCGCGTTTTACCCTTTGGGTACGGAACCCTAAAAACAGCGTGCACAGTAAAGGAGTAGGTTTAGAAGGCAGTTTAGTGGGGAGGGGACAAATTCCTAATACAAGAACAATAATAAAACTATTTCGTCAGTGGAAAGGCAAAAATGCCAAAGCGCCAAAATGGTAATTTTGGGAAATGAGGTTTAAAAAAATAACTTTAAGTCTAATTTCCCAAAAGTACCATTTTGGCGCTTTAGCATTTTCGCCTTTCCACTGACGATTTATAAAAGACATTGAAAACTACATTTAGCTAACAAATGCTGAGTTCCCGCCAAAGAAGCCCTATTAAATTAAAATAAGTTCCCGCCAAAGAAGCCCTATTAAATTAAAATAAGTTCCCGCCAAAGAAGCCCTATTAAATTAAAATAAGTTCCAGCCAAAGAAGCCCTATTAAATTAAAATAAGTTCCCGCCAAAGAAGCCCTATTAAATTAAAATAAGTTCCCGCCAAAGAAGCCCTATTAAATTAAAATAAAGACTGAATGCCAATATTGTAACGAACCGTTAAACAATAAATTAATTTGTTTTTACGTCCATTTCCAGATAGCAATCCCCATAAAGCCAGTGTCGTCGGCCCCGGTGACGTCACCGGCGCGCCGCACGCGCGTCACTCCCGTCATCAAGAACGAGAAGGCGCGCCTCGCGGCCGAGAAGAGGGAGGCGGACAGGAAGGCCATGCTGGAGCTGAGGAGGTGAGGATCCAATGATTACTATAATGTTCCCCAGCGACCACATAACCCATAGACGCCTAATGCTTGATCTAATGCACCAAAACAATTCTGTCAACTAGCTGAGGTATGAGGAAGCGGGGTACTGCATTCTGATTGGCCCTACCAAGGTCATTACGTATCACTAGAGATGGGACAGGTTTAAATAAAACACGAAGGTATCGATGTTTGTGTTAAAATTGTATTGTAAATAGTAAAACGTTTATTAATACCTATGTTGAATTGGCTTTTTAACTTCCTATTTCTTAATATTATTTTTTTATATTTCTTAACATATTACACTATGTGTTGATGGGAACCAGTTCTCTCGCTTGGTTGCAATAACCCATTTATTTTTTACATCAGGATCTTGTGGGTACCTAAAATCAATCATAGTTTCACAATTAATATTAATGTCTATTGTAATTAGTGATTCACAAAAGATCTTCGTATAAATAGTATGTAGAGGATTTTGCTTTATCGAACAATTTTATTTGTCATAAGATTTGGTGCATCACTAGTTATGTCTACCAAATAATGGAGGAAAAGAGATAGCTAAAAAATTACATTCAGAAGAAAGAGACGCAACCATAAAAGAAATCAACGAGAGTCCTTGCACCTTTTTTCACCTACAAGTTTGACCAGTATAAGATGAACTCCGATAAATAATAGGAAAAAAAAGATTGTAATTATGATTATGTAACTATTGACTTACCAATGAAATGTTATGCCATCCTTACGGAAACTCGAAGTTTGGCTATTGTTACCACACCAACGTATTGTGCAAGGGGGCCATTATAATATTTATTTTCACCAATTTTAATTTACTAACGCGGAAGTGTTTACGGCTCACAGAAGTGGTCAATACTGAAACGAAATTGTTGAGTGGTATCCTGTATCAGATCTATAAGTCTGATGTGTTGACAGACATCGGTCGCCTGTTATTAGGCGTCTATGAGTTATATGGTCGCTGATGTTCCCGCTGCTGGGACACAGGCCGTAACCCACCACTCAGGCCCATTGCGAGTTGGGGATATCACATACATCAATACTTATATTATTAATTAGCTTTAGCCCGCGACTTCGTCCGCGTCAAATTTTTGCTCCCTTGACCCTTCCCGTCGCATCGAATTTCCTGCCAGTTTTCGTCCATTTTTCGTTGCTGCTTCGCTCCTTTTTAGGGTTCCGTTGCCAAATGGCAAAAAACGGAACCCTTATAGATTCGTCCTGTCTGTCCGAGTATGTCACAGCCACTTTTTTCCGAAACTATAAGAGCTATGCTGTTGAAACTTGGTAAGTAGATGTATTCTGTGAACCGCATTAAGATTTTCACACAAAAATACAAAAAAAAACTGTAATATTTGGGGTTCCCCATACATAGAACTGAAACTCATTTTTTTTTTTTTTTTCATCCAACCCATACGTGTGGGGTATCTATGGATAGGTCTTCAAAAATGATATTGAGGTTTCTAATATCATTTTTTTTTAAAACAATAATATTTGGGGTTCCCCATACATAGAATTGAAACTCAAATTTTTTTTTTTTCATCAAACCCATATGTGTGGGGTATCTATGGATAGGTCTTCAAAAATGATGTTGAGGTTTCTAATATCATTTTTTTCTAAACTGAATAGTTTGCGCGAGAGACACTTCCAAAAAAAAAATGTGCCCCCCCCCCCCGTAACTTCTAAAATAAGGGAATGATAAAACTAAAAAAAATGTATGATGTACATTACCATATAAACTTCCACCGAAAATTGGTTTGAACGAGATCTAGTAAGTAGTTTTTTTTTTAATACGTCATAAATCGTAAACCACAATTTACCTTTCATTCAGTCAACTCAAATATAAAAATAAACCATTTAATTGCATAAACATAAACCTTATGCATAAACCGTGAATACCTGCAGGTTTGTACGGAACCCTCGGTGGCGAGTCCGACTCGCACTTAGCCGGTTTTTTACGTTGCTGCTCCGATCTTTTTTAACGTAATTGGCTTTTACAATGTTTTAAAATTACCCAATTACTCTGGAAACATTACTTCACACATAGTAATAAAAAGAAAAAATATTGAATTACTGGATTCCCAATTTAGGTATGCCTGTATATAGGGAATCCATATAAAATTAGATACTAAAATACAAAATTATGAATGTGACACTGGTATAGGACAGTCTCTCAAAACTGTCTTCATGTCCAATTTTTTATTTATTTATGTAGACAAGTGCAATGTGGCCTGAGTGCATTGTAGACCAATCATAACTTCATATTCTATTCCTTCTATGTTATTCATGGGAATTTTTTACCGGTTCTTCTGACGTGCCTATGTAGGTGCATGTAAAATAATATTTTATTATAATTAATGTGGTTTTCCTTCCAGACGTGTAGCCCGTGAGCGTCAGATGGCGCAGCGTGCGGCAGCTCCCGGCACTAGTAGCGACCTAAACAGCGACATGGTCATTGAAGGCAGTCAGGTACATATGCTATCAGTATTTCTTCTTTAACTCATCTTCTGAAAAATGGAATGTGTGATGCGAGGATCCTGGGACCAATACTAGATGCGGAAGAGTTATAGTCCTCCTCCGTCCCTCCAGACCTGCTAAGGGCCAATCTGCGTCTGGTCCTGTCTCGAAATCGTGTGCCATTATGCGGGACCTACCGAGTCGTAAATTTAGTGAAGGCCGGGCTTTCTGGGGGACTCATCATCATCATCAATCAGCCGTAAGACGTCCACTGTTGGACTTAGGCCTCCCCCAATTTGGGGGGGCTTTGCCATAATCGCCCCGCTTGGCAGGCGGGTTGGCGATCGCAGTATGGTGGTAAAATGCATAGAGAACGCTGCTGCCCATTCTCTCGTAAGTCCCTTAGTCGCCTGTTACGACACCCACGGGAAGAAATGGGGGACTGTTTTATCCAAAAGTGCTAATCCTCAGCCTAATTTTAATAAATGACTTTTGAATTGGTCTAAAATTCATACTTACTAAGAGGAAAGGCTCATTGTGGTGACGCTTCGGAGAGGCTTATATTTAGCAGTAGAAGATTTTTGGCTAAATGTTTATGTAGGTAATGATGAAAAGTCATCATAATCTACCTAGCCTTCCCAACTGTCTGGGGGTTGGCTTCCAGTCTAACCGGATGCAACTATTTTCCAGTATTTTCATGGAGCGACGGCCTATCAAAATCAAAAGTCATTTATTCAAACTAGGCTGAGAGTCAGCACTTTTTGAACGTCAAAGTTACATGAGACAGTCCCCCCAAAACGCCCGCCCTTTGACACTTCCTAGTGCTTTAGCTGGGAAGAAGAAGTGGCGGAACAAACTCCCCAGCAGCACAGCTGTCTGTTAAATTAGAAGAACTTGATTCTATACAGTATTATGTAAGTAATTAATATTATAAAACAAAACAAAACATACATCAAATTATGCGTCATATGTCAGCTAGCACTTTTAGTGCCAAGAACCCGGATCCTGGTCCAACGGAATTACCGTTCGCATGCCCACAACTCGCATCCGAATCCTACGTATAAGTAGTTTGTACCTTGCGACCATGCCGTGCACCCGCCTACCGGGTGCAATTCACAAAAATAAGCTAGGTGTGAATAGAGTCTACTTTTGAATAATTCTTTTTTCCTACCTGGCACTGAAAGTGCTAGCACACGCCAATATACGAACAAAACATTTAAAACTAAACTCAAGCTGAAATAATAAAATCGTAAATAGAACTTAAAACCTAAATAAGAGCCTCCAGGCATAAAGGGCGTGCCCGCTTACATACATAACGATGAGGAAAGCTAATTTTGATTCTGGTTGAAAGAACTATCTGATCTCCACAACCCAATGAATAGACAAAGTAGACTTTCGGGCTTCGCTACAAATTAGGCTTGGGCATAGTAGTTCGCGACTGAGATCGCTCAGTTTAGTTCACCGCTCGTTAACGAACTAGTTCGCTCTTCTAGTTCATCCGCTCTTCTAGTTCATCCACTCCCAGCTCGAATCAAAGAGAGGTAGATCGTCCGCTCGTTTAGATTTTGCTCGTACTGCATGTGACCAGTTTATGGAATGTTCTACTTTTACCAACAATTTTTGGACTCTAAAAACAGCAAAAACCTTTGAATGATAATTCATAAAGTGACCATGATTGTAAAAAATACCAAGGTTTATTGTTGCAATAAATAACTAGTTTAGTGATTACAAAAACCTTTTTGTATTTTGTCCCGTGTATTAGTTCGGTTGACGCCATCCTCGCTCATTCGGTCGCGAACTGATGAACTAACGAACTATGGATCGTGAAATGAGCGAACTAGTTCGCGTAGTTCATCTATGGGAGCGCTCTTTCGACCTACACAAGACCTTCGTTCGCGAACTACACAAGACTTCTACAAATGACAGCCGGAACCAACTGCTAAACGTGTATTCTGAGGCACGAAATCATCTCGATATGTAATGGATTGTCCCCCATCCGTGGACTGACCTCTGCAAGCGTAGCTTAACCTTCGATCGGCCTATGCGGCCGTTATTTTTTAGCTACGAGTCCCTTTGTTCCTTAGAATGATGAACAGTAAAAACTAAAATTAACATTATTTATTTACGACTACTAGTACTTTTGAATGGCCTGTTAGTCTAGTGGTTAGTGACTCTGACTGCTAAGACGGAGGTCGTGGGTTCGATTCCTACCCAGGACAAATCTGTGTTGAGCACAATGGTTTTTTCTGTGTCTGGGTGTAATTTATCTATAATATGTATGTATTTAGAAATATATAAGTATGTTTATCAGTTGTCCGGTTGCCATAGTAAAGGCTCTGCCTAGTTTGGGATCAGAGAATGGTGTGTTGGTTAGCCTAAGATATATTATTATTATACTGCAAAGTTAAACATTGTAAGCTCATCTGCGTATCCTAGAATCATGCATTCGAATAATGTGAGATTAATCCACCCGCACTTGGCCCGCGTGGTGGATTACGGCCCACTCTCTCTGAACGAAGCCTATGTCCCACCAATGAGAACATGATTATGCTAAAATATTATTTTTTCTAATTACAGGAGGTAGAAATCTTTGTCGGCAAAACAGCGAAACCTTCAAAGGTAGCCCCCAAAGGTGACTGTATGAGTACCGAACGCTCTGAGGACTCCATCGTCGAAGAGAGCTGATTACACTACCCTTAGATTTTACTAAACTATAAAATATATCTACTAAACTATGTATGTATGGTCCTGCTTACATCCTACGACAAAATGGCTTGATGGTTGGCAGAGGATGGTGGTTGTGAATACCCTGACATAGATTCAAATATGCAAATATCTAAATTAATAGTTTTGTATGCAAAGTTTGCACTCTGCAATCCCTTCTCACTAAATAAAAAGTTTATTTATAAATGTTGCTGAAAGTTATGATTAGCGTCTGCTTCATCATACATTTTCGTCATTTAAATGTCTCACTTTAAACAATGTTTATGTGCTAAGTGCTTCCGAATATCTGGAGTCCATTTGTGTGCATAACTGATCAATGACATAAAAAAATGGGTATACAGGTTTTTAGCGCATGGACTGAAAAAATTGTTTATGGCATTAGGTGGGTAATGCGCTATCTTTCACACATAGACCCCATTTCTAAGTACCACTTAAAAATTTGACCCCTAAGTGTCACTAACTTTCATATAATCATTCATTTTTTTTGTGTTTGAACGCTCATAAAGTATTTTTTTGTTATCTAGCTAAGAATTTATGTTTTATTTAGAATAATCATACGTTAGAGAAAGCAAATAAACAGTTTTTTCGTACAAATACAACAACAAACTAAAAAAATGTGTTGTTTTAAAGACGATGATACAGGTAATTTTCAAAAATATAGATAATAATCTATGTCGATTACAGTGATACTTAAGACACGGGGTCTATGAGTGAAAGATAGAACATGACCCACCCAAAACCCTAAAAAATTTGTCGGTTCATGTGCCAAATATCCTTTATGAGCTATTTATGAACCTCGGACACTACAATGGTCATGATCTTAGCCAGGAAGTCCCAAACTCACAATCTTTTCTCTCAGGGTGCAATCAAGGCCTACAGCTATCAACATCAAAAAGCATTGTACAAAATTCCATACAAAAATAGTTTAGTAGATAATTTTGCTAATAAAGTCCTATGAAAAAATGAATTTTTGTATGAAAATGTATGTAATTAAAAAAAATAATGAAATTATGATACTCAACGCTGTAGGAATATATGGAATCGTATTAATTTTTTTTTAAATCCCCAATAAATTATTGTTTTTTTAATTCATTTCAACTTTTTGTTTATTTGCTCATTTATTTTGTTGTTTACAATTTTAATTCGTTTGAAATAATTATGTTTTTTTTTATTTCTTTTGCTATGAATTTTTGGTTGCAGACATTTGAAGAAATTATGAAATAAATGTTTTTCTTTTAATTTTTTGTTTTTAATTCAATTAATAAACATATCGATTAAAATTGTAAATGATAAAAAATCATTTTAAAAATATTCATTCAATTAAATTAAGGCCTTTGCACACGAACGACGAAATCTTAGAGAAAAAAAATCTTTTAAATCTCACTATTTCGTCTATGCTTTCTTTTTTTACCAATATCGTGAATTCGATCGTTTGTGTGTAAAAAACCTAACTAAAATATAAAATACGATTTTGCACATTCCTCTAAAATTAATAATTATTTATTTTTAATCGTGTTTGTACAACGTAATATCGCATTTTCGCTATATATTGTAAATATTATATGCGCCTAAAATTTAATGTATACACTGTTAAACAGATATAACAAGTATCAAAATTATACCTATACTGTGAAGATAAAGTATCAAGATTTTATTTACAATTCTCAAATCTAATTTCAAATGATTGTTTTTTTATTTATTTATTCCTATCACAAGAGCCATTGCTTATGTCTGTTTGGTAGAACTTTACTGCGAAATTACTGATCCGATTTTGATATAATTTGGCTGACATAACGTTACGAGTTTGTTGCCTCTAATTTGATTATTATAATTAACGAATACATGTCCTCTTCGGCAACAAACTTTATTATTTCAACGTTAAAAATTATTTGTAAAGTTTTGTCCCGATTCACCCCTGCATCCCTTTTCAGCCCGATTTACTAGACAATGATGTAGGTTATTTCATCCCAAGAAAATTAGATATTTTTACGTGTCTGAATTTGCGGGTAAAGAATTGGCACTACATCAAATAACACATCATCGGCCTATACCGTTTGCTGGGACACAGGCCTCCTCTTGGTGAGAGGGACAAATAACACTATAGTGCAAAATCTTGATACTTTTTTCTTTTATGACAACTAATTTTACCGAATTATGTAATAAATTAAATATAGAATCTTTACTAAGCTGTTGTCATTTTTCTTCACGTTATTTTAAATAATAATTATAGTTTATTTTAATTGGTCTTTCCGATAGTGTAAACAATGCAATTTTAAACGTCAAATATTGCATATGTTACACACACGAACATTGAATGCCCCACCAGATTTGGGCGTCTATACTTGCTAATAAGTTTATCTGCCCAAGTTCAAATTTATGCCCGGGTATAAAGTTCGGATTTATACCCGAATTGCCCGACAGTTGAATAACTCTCATTGACATGAAACATATTGTTACTATATGAATTGTATAGTCGACCTCATAATTGCGTTACCACCCTATTTCATTGTCACTTGTTCTATCCGTCAATGGGATAGATATTTTCAAACATACAGTTCATTCACAGTTATTTTCACTGTGACAGCCAAGCCAAAAATAACCTTATTGTTACGAAAATAAAGATCATTCTGATATAAACAGACTTGTAAATGACAGCAATCCAAAAGCAACCTTATAATAACAGTAATAAAGATCACTGTGATATAGACAGACTTGTTAGTGACAGCAAGCCAAAAACTACCTTATTGTAACGAAGACAAAGATCATTTTGAATTTGACAGTGACGCTAAATAAGGGTAAAATAAGTGTGAACGGACTGTAGTGACGTTTGAGGTTATGTGACAATAATCTTTTGGTACAATTCCAAAGGGTGAGTTCTTCTCTGGCCGGGTTTCAAACCTAGAACAACCGAGTCGCGAACATTCACGACCCGATTGTGTTGGTATTTATAAAATTTTCGACTTTAAACTATGGTAATACGGTCCTTTTTGCAATGGAGTCAGTAAATTTCTCGGAATTTTTCCCGGTCTGGCTGAACTGACCTTTAGGCCGCCATATTGTTTTGTCTATACAATTTCACAAATGTTTACATATAACGTCCCAAAGTCAATTAGGCGTTTTAAAACCGATGTAACATTTGAATTGCTTGGGAATTATATGGCAGAAATGATAAAGCATTTACGAGGTTGACTATACCTTTCCTGATATTGCCTTTTTTACACTATTGGCTAGATCAAATTAAAAAAAAAAAACACCTAAAAATTACTTTAAAAGTCGTTTCAAAGCGGCAGGCACGCTTCAGTAAGCTTGAAATAGCATAATATTAAAATATGTACGAAAATACAAGAAAATCTTAATGTTACTGCTCAATATACGTACTATTTTAAAAATGGCCGACATTTTTCCCGGGAAAATTAATTTGAAGAAAAAAAAACCAGAGAAAAATTTCATTTTGATTTTGGAATAGGGTGTTTGAAAAAGATTTTGTGGGTACTTGAAAAAAAAGCATAACACCCATTCCACAAAAATGGTATAGAAACTTGGTATGGCAAAATTCATACATTTTTAACACATTGCGGGACATTAAATACCTCCAGCGGTGCGAGCACGACCTACTGTGATAGGCAAACCGACAAGTCCACACATTTTTATCACAGTTTGGGAACAAAAACCGTGATAAAATGCGTGAATCAAACCTATCACAGAGCCCGTGCTCACACCGCCGACGTAAGAACAATAAAACTTATATTCTGTGTCATTTGATTATTTACAATTATTGTAGTCAAACACCCTATTGTTATTAAAAATGGCGACTATTCTATTTGCCTCTCACTCGCACAGGTAAAGAAGAGAACAGAAGCCTTAAACCCTTCTGTCCTCTCTTATACCTGTCGTTGTAAAAAATGCCCTGAAATAAATAAAATATTACTAAAAATAAGACATTGAATGTTAAAAAAATGTGTGTAAATTATCCTAAGTTTTGTCCTATCCTAAAATATATCTAAGTGCTATTCTGTAAAAATCTCGTGAGCTGTTATTCTATCTCGGGGCCTTGTAGCTATGTTATAACAGCCGCACGTGTCGATATATCAGGTTAAGCTACGTATGCTGGGGTTGGTCCATGGATGAGTGACTCCGTGCCTCGGAAAGCATGTAAAACCGTTGGTCCCGACTGTCATTCATAGATCAGACAGTCGTTACGGGTCGTCAAAAGCCCAAAAGTCTGACAACCAGTCTTACCAAGGGGTATCGTATTACCCAGTAACTGGGTTGTGGAATTCAGATTGGAAGTTGCCCCCAACATCGTTAGTACAGCTCACTTCAACTAAATTTTCACATTGATTTTTATAGAATAGACCGGCTGAGTTATGTGAAATAGAATTGCGTGTTTATAATATAATAGTTTTGTATTTTAGGAAAGTATAATAACGAGAAAGACTAAAACACTATTTTGATATGGAAATGACGCTTATTGTTTTTATCAGTCGTTTTTGTATGAAATAGTAAAATAATGTTTAGTAATTTTCATCTTTTCATTTTGGCTATGTCTAAGTCAAAATCCTCACGCTAATGTAGGAAAGAGAAGACACGATTCGACGAGGAATAAAAACTTTCCAACATAATTCAATCATCAATTAATTGGACAAACGCGGTGATTATAAAAATCCAAAATCGCCATTAATTCGTCGGAAAATTCTCTCTATAGTGGTCTATAAGACGATGAAGTAAAGAACCTAATATTATATTGACGCCTGATAAAAACAATAAAGAAAATATCTCCCGATTTCTGAAGGCGACTTTGTTAAATAAATCTACTGTAAAATCTCATACCAGTTTTGGTTTATTAAATATAAGAGCTAGCATGAAATTTGTCCCAAGATTTAACTCTATAAAAAGTGTCAGTGTGAGAAAGAGATGGCTATACCCAAGATGAATAGCGCCTCTTTACACTTGTGTTTTCAGAAATCGGTAGTTTTTAATACAAAATTGATAAAGAGGAATGCACTGAGTGGGTAAAACTATAAGTAATGTTAATATAAATAGTATGTTTTGTTACGTTATGAAGTTGATTGAATGTTAGCGTGGTCGAATTGTTAATTTGTGAATGTTAAGATACATAGTTTAGCTAACGTGAAGGTGGTATGCGAGAGATATTAATTTATACTTCTTTGGCTAAGTAATAACAGCCGCACGGGTCGATCGTTCAGGTTAAGATACGCTTGCCGCGGTGGTTCCGTGGATGGGTGACCATCTTTACAAACCAAGACCCTTCCGTGTCTCGGAAAGCATTTTAAGCCGTTGGTCCCGGCTGTCTTTCGTAGATCTTAGACAGTCGTTACGGTTCGTCAGAAGCCCGAAAGTCTGACAACCAGTCTTACCAAGGGGTATCGTATTACCCAGTAAGTGGGTTGTGGAGGTCAGATAGGCAGTCGCTCCATGTAAAATACTGGTACTCAGTTGCATCCGGTTAGACTGGAAGCCAACCCCTAACATAGTTGGGAAAAGGCTAGGCAGATTATGACTTGACATGAATTATGTAAGATGGCTCATGCTGGGACAGAAATTTTAGCCATCCAGCAATGTGGTGGGAAGGTCTGAGTGCCCAAAAATGAATAAAAAAAGACAATCCCGATACTGCGGGGTAATTTGGTCACACTAATTGAAATGTGACAGTTCAACCACATTCATTGCGTAATTTACGTTGTTGAGCAGACAAGTTTTTCGAACATATACAGCAATGGATACATGCAATGCATTAGCTCTATCTTTCTAAGTGATAGTGTGTTACGCAATGAGAATAAAGGGCTATTCAGAAGAAAAAAATATTGTCTCTCGCATACTGCATTTGTATTTTATGCATATTATTAGTTAAGATACCTAATTGAAATATTAATTTGTACAAAATCTACGGTTTTTTTTTTATACTCTGATTTACGTATTTTGATTATTTTTTTACATGGCAACACGCATTTATCAAATTACTATGGTAGATTTTTTTATTATCAGATTTTAGTCAGGTTCTTTATAAATTGTTTGTAAAATCGGAAATTATTGTTGAAAATATCTTTTTCTGCAAAAATATTTTTGGTAATGTTGCCATGCCTATATTATCAAACTTTTTTTTATATAATAAAAGGAAATTATCTAATGCTTTTACATTTGTCAGGATTTTAATTTATTTTATCTTTTAACGGAAGAATTATGAAGTTTAAACATGAACATTATTTTTAAGCGAATTTACTAAATTTTAAGTCACTATATTATTGCACACACTGAAATATAAATATTTTTCACTGTATTTCGGTTGAAGATTATAAAATTGCACTGTAAAAATCATTTATATATTTTAATTAAATAAAATAAAATATACAAAATTCCTAATTTTCCGATAAATTTTGATCACTACCAACCATGGGCTACTAATTCGAACATTTTCCAACGCTTCATATATCATTTAATAAATAAACATCTTAATATGGGGATTAACTAATATAAATGGAAAAATGTGAAGTTACTATGAATGTAATGCCTCTGCCTACCCCGTCATGCGGAGAATTTTATGTAGAAATTTTTACAGTGCAATTATTACCAGTCGAAAAAATAATCCTAGCAAAATCTACTACGAAAATCACTATAGAAAAAGAAACAATTTGTTCGAGTATAAAATCGCATTAGAATAAACTCGCCTGTATTTGATAAACGTTAAATTATCCGCTGTATTATAATATAATTTATACAATAAAGATCATGACATTGGTTATTTCTTTGTTTTATTTTTGTGGCAACATTCATCTCAATCTCAACCCGCTAAACGTATATACAGTCAAAACATGGAGTTATTTTACCTCAGACAACTGCAATCTAATAGCTACCTTATTGTAACTACTAAAAGTCCACGTTCGTATAGCTCGAACGTAAAAGTTTCGCGGTGCGATGTTTTCGCGCACTGCTTGGCGCTGGGAATTGATAATCTAACTAGTGTGTTTCTTTTACGCGTTAAGATACACTGGTACCGATAACCTTGTTCACAAACTAAACTAAATTTAAGTTCAGTGCATCTTTTTCTTTGTAT
Source organism: Aporophyla nigra (assembly GCA_947507805.1). Lineage (NCBI taxonomy): Eukaryota > Metazoa > Arthropoda > Insecta > Lepidoptera > Noctuidae > Aporophyla > Aporophyla nigra. Next base: position 4,686,199 of record OX382320.1, read on the forward strand.
TTCATTAAGAAGAGGACAAAAGAAAAATTTTAGTTTAGTCCTATCACATTAATCAGCGCCTGTCACTACTCCATACAAGTTTAGACGTGATTAAAAACTTGCCTACTAAAATTACGTCAAGCGCTGATTAATTTGACAGGACTAAACTAAAATTTATCTTCTGTCCTTTCCTTAATGAAATAGAAAGAAAAAGATGCACTGAACTTAGATTTAGTTTAGTTTGTGAATAAGGGAATCGGCACCAATGTGTTGGTTTCTCAATGTTCGGTTTTACAGGGAAAGTTTAAAATCCAGAGCGCTATTAAATACTGCCGCGATATTTTACGTCCTTGTAAACGTATTCTAAAGATCAACCCATTCCTTCAGGGGAACAAGGCGTGACGATTGGACCGATTTATGCAAAAATGTTACAACCAACAACCTCGACAATTTCGAGTTTTGTGACCTATGTACTCCAAATAAGGTATATTTTACTCGCCTACCCGTGCGATTTTCCCCGTTTTTGCAACATTTTTCATTACTGCTCCGCCCCTATTGGTAGCCTTCCTCGATAAATAGGCTACTCAACACAAAAAGATTTTTTCAATTTGGACAAGTAGTTCCTGAGATTAGCGCGTTCAATCAAACAAACAAACTCTTCAGCTTTATAATATTAATTATAATATTATATCAAAGATTCATAGGGTTTGTATGGTTTGGAACAATCGGTCCAATTATGACTATGAATTTGACAGACTTCTCGATAGGAACAACTCAAAAGTAATCTTATTGCAAAGAGAATAACGATCACTTTGTAACAGTGATGCCAGTGTGCCAAATCAGACGTAAAAAATATATCGACCGCGAAATTCAAAGGAGGAGGGTAAAGTTTAGAATATTTTTCGCCTATCATAGGCATGAAAATTCAAAGTATTTATTGACGTCATGTTATTGTGTTTATGTGAATTTTAGGTATCGACCTTTTCATCTATACAAATAAATAAAATTGGAGTGTCTGTTTTTAATATTAAGATAACCACTTTTTACTAAGTGTATATATATACGGGTGACTTTTTTTAGCGTCTTGAAAAAAAATGGGGGTAATAGGTGAACGGAATAGAAGCTTTTGGCATAGAATTTTTTACTTTTTTTATTTTTGAATAACATGTAATTAAATTGATCTAGTAATAAATACTACACATTTAAAGTAACATTTTCATACTAGAACAACAAAAACAGAAATTTGGAAAAAAAAGAAAAAAAAAGAATTAAAATCTATCGAAACTCAAATCATACGCACCCTACTCAATGCGCGGCATGTATCATTGATTTCGGAGCGCGGTCCTACCCTTTGAAGCTGGCCGAAAGGCGGCCTCATTGATCTTTCGTAGGCGCAGGAGCCGCACACGCATCCCTGTCCACCCGCGTCCCGCGCTCCTTTAGTCACCTACGATGAATCTGAAGGCCTTCCTGCCTTCTATTCTAGTTACACAACACACCATATGAAGGTCGAGACGGTAAAAAATGTCATCCGGTATATAGTCCTCCAGACCGAATTTCGGCCACGGCGGCCAATCTCAACGGAGACTAACCATCGGCGCGGGAGATATTATAGTGCTCAAGTGTATGCGCAGACACAGGAGCACTCACTCTTCCCTCACTCTCATAATCCGATGGGACGGCAATCCGACACGACCGGAGAGAGATCAGGCGTAGGACCAACTGCTTAACGTGCTTTCCGAGGCACGGGGGTATCACACCGCCAACTTCCAAACTCCGGGCTGCTACTAAGAAATTCCTAATGGACCAACCAACATTTTTTACAATTTTTGTCTGTCTGTCTGTCTGTCTGTTTGTTCCCGCTAATCTCTGAAATGGCTGGACTGATTTTGACGGGACATTCACTGGCAGATAGCTGATGTAACAAGGAGTAACTTAGGCTACTTTTATTTTGGAAACATTCTTTTATTTTAGAAAAAAATTAATGTCTTCGAAAACTACGCTGACATACGTCTCAAAATTTGAAAAACCCTGGCTGAATCCTACGAAATAGAGCAAAATAATGTACTACAGTATTGTACACCTTAAAAAGGCCTACAAAAATGTCCGCAATGGTACATGTCTATCTCTAAGGGATAACCCACAATAACCATTTTTTATCTTTTACTTTTTACGAGAAATAAGGGCTTATTTACGAAGCGATTTTAAGCAATACAGCATTAATCCTTATCCAATAAAGTACCTTAAATACATTGTGCATTTAATATAGATCAATATGGCCCTTTACAGTATGTAATTTAAATGAATATCTTAGAAGATATTAGAGATTTGAAAAGCGGGCGCAGAGCAGCAGGTCGTACGTCCGTCCCGTCCATCCGTTGGCAGCGGCCGGGTAGTACAGGATAAGTAGGATTGTAATTCATATTCATTTGGCTTCATAGTAATTGCGAATATCATGTGTGTTCATTATACTCAAAATAAACCTAGTAGTATTATTCCAAGTAAGAGACCGCGAAATGTTTAGATTTTTGGATGTTTGTTTCTCAATGATGCAAAGACGGCCAAACGGATTTAGATCGAATTTGGCACAAAGATGTTGTTACGAGCTGGGTTTCGGGATAAATTAATTTAAGCCAAAATTATCGAAACACACCACAGTTTAATTAAACAATCACAATATCGCAATAGTCAAACAGAGTCACTTGTTTCGCTTGTACTGTATCGCTTGATTCGTATTCGCTCGCTTCCGAAATCGAACTGCCCATCGGGCCGACAATCCGCTATTTATATCCCGAGCAGAACATTCGCGAACATTCAACACTTTTCCACAGTTTACAAGTAGATTCGAAACTTCGAGAACCTTCCACAGACATCTATTTACTGTTTAATCCCGCTACTCAACAATAGATGGCGGTGGCGTCTACGTACAATTGTTCGTAGTACTTGCTACTTGATAACAGATGGCGTTAGCGTGTCGTATCTAGAAGTTTCAACACTGCCCCATCCCTAGATGGAATTAGCGTGACGTTTCTAGACTTTTCGATCTACGTAATGTTGTCCCTTTCTGAGATGGAGTTAGCACGATGTTTCTAGACTTTACGATCTACGTTACACTGCCCCCTCCTTAGACATGCTCGTCCCGAGCATCATTATTCCCGTAATATCGTGCCAATCGATCTACATGAACAATTTTAGGCGCAGTTCGCAAACCCTTTTGTATTCGGTAAGTGACGTCATTGATCTTGGTCACAATCCGGTACGGCCCGTCCCATTTTGCCTGTAGTTTAGGGGACTTCCCTTTGCTGCGCACAGGGTTATGCAACCACACTAGCGAACCTTCGTCGAAGCCAGTATTGTTCATCTTTCGATCATAACGAGTTTTCATTCTCTCGGACATCTGCTGGCCCGATTCTCTGACATGCTCATATACGTCATTCATCTTGTTGCGCAGATCATTTGCATAATCTGTTATACTGCGTGGTGAATCAGGCGGAATGCCGGTTATTAGATCAGCTGGTAACCTTAACTCCCTTCCAAAGTTCGCGAAGGCTGGCGTCACAGTTGTACTCTCGTGAACTGCACTTCGGTATGACAGAAGAAACGGTTGTATGTGCTTGTCCCAATCCTTTTGTCTGCTTGCTACAACTTTTGCCAGATATCTTTCCAACGTCTGATTAAATCTCTCCACCATTCCGTCAGATTGTGGGTGGTATGAAGTGGTTCTGGTTTTGTGAGTACCCATAACCCGACATGTTTCCTGAAACACTTGAGACTCGAAATTCCTTCCTTGATCGCTGTGGATTTCCAAGGGTACCCCAAACCGACAGAAGACTTCGTGGACTAATTTATCAGCGACTGTTGAAGCTTCTTGATTAGGGATGGCGAAGACTTCCGGCCACTAGGTGAAATAATCCATGACAACCATGAAATATTTATTTCCACTTTCACTTTCGGGAAATGGTCCAGCGACATCTAATGCTATTCGTTCCCAGGAGGCTCCTACGTTGTACACTTTCAATGCACCCCTGCTGCGTGTGTGTGGTCCTTTTACCGCTGCACAACTGGTACATCTGCGACACCAGATTTCCACATCCTCTCGACATTGGATCCAGTAAAATCTTTCTCGGATCTTTAACAGAGTCCTTCTTACTCCCATATGACCTCCTGAAGAACCATTGTGGTAGAGCTGTAGAACTTCTGGTACCTTCGTTTTTGGGACTACCATTTGCAAGTGACAGGTATTCCCTCGAGCATTTTCCCATTTTCGGCACAAGACACCATCTTGGATCACCAAGCTCTCCCACTGTGCCCAATAACTTTTTGTGGTGGTACTCATCGCTGCAACATCACACCATTTCGGTTTGGGAGCATTAGCTTTAATCCACTCGAAAATTGGCCTGATATCTGTGTCACTTTGCTGAGCATGCTGTAGGGTTTCCTTCCATTCGTCACTAAGGTCCGTTCTTAGCATCCTGACAGGTACTGTTTCCTTAGCTTCTTGCCTGACACAATGCTTGCAGTCTTCAGGACAAGGTCTTCTTGATAAAGCGTCCGCGTTACCGTGAGACTTTCCACTACGATGTTCAATTGCGAAGTCATACTCTTGTAGCAGTTCAATCCATCTCGCCACTTGTCCTTCTGGATTCTTAAACTGCAACAACCACTTTAATGCAGCATGGTCAGTTCGCAGGTGGAATTTACGTCCAAGCAAGTATTTGCTGAAATGTTGCAATGTCTTTACTACGGCAAGAAGTTCGCGTCTCGTGACACAATAATTTCTTTCTGGCTTTGATAAAGATTTGCTGAAGTAAGCTATCACAACTTCATAATCTCCTTTCCGTTGAGATAACACACCGCCAATTCCAGTATTGCTTGCGTCCGTGTCAACTATAAATTCATTTTCTGTGTCAGGGTAGCCCAAAATTGGGGTATTGCACAAACGTTCCTTTAAATCTCGAAATGCGATGTCACAGTTCTCATCCCAACAGAACGGTCTCTTCTCCTCAGTAAGCTCGTAAATAGGTTTGGCAATGTCAGCAAAATTCTTGACAAACCGTCGATAGTACGAGCACAAACCCAAAAATGCCCTGACCTGCGTCTTGTCTTTCGGGACTGGCCATTCCTTGACGGCGACGATTTTCTCAGGGTCTGTTTGTACTCCTTCCTTCGAAACCACGTGCCCCAAAAAGCTTACTTGCTGTCTTAAGAATGAGCACTTCTTTGGACTTAGCTTGAGATTGGCTCCTCGGATTTTTGATAGAACACGTTCCAAATTCTGAAGGTGGTCTTCGAATGTGCGGCCCACGATGATGATGTCATCTAAATAGACAAGGCAGGCGTCTCCAATTAGTCCCGTGAGAACTAGCTCCATTAGCCTTTCAAAAGTTGCAGGAGCATTGCACAATCCGAATGGCATGACGTTAAACTGCCATAATCCCTTTCCCGTAGAAAATGCGGTTTTCTCCTTGTCTTTAGGGTCTATTTCCACTTGCCAGTAGCCACTTTTTAGGTCTAACGTGGTAAACCACTTCATTCCTGACAGCGTGTCCAGTGTGTCGTCGATCCGGGGCAGTGGATAGCTGTCTTTTTTAGTAACGTCATTCAATCGACGATAGTCTACACAAAACCGCATGCTGCCATCTTTCTTTTTCACCAGGACCACAGGAGAACACCAAGGACTAGACGAAGGCTCTATAACTCCATCCTTTACCATCTCTTTAATCATGGTATCTACCTCCTTTTCTCTTGCCACTGGTAGTCTTCTGGGTCGCTGTCGTATTGGCAACTCATTTCCGGTATTCATTCTGTGTTGAACTAATCCAGTCTTCCCTATGTCAGCATCATTTCTGGAGAATATGTCTGCATACTGAAGTAGCATCTTCCTAGCCTTCTCTCTTTCTTCTTCCGATAAATCTTTACAAGTGTTCTAAAAGATTTAACGTGTTAAATCTTGCAGTTAGGGTGTTATTTTGAGAAGGCTGATATTGGCATTCACGCATCCAAGCTACTTCCCCACAGGAACCCATCAAAGTACCCTTCTTGATTACTTGCTCCTTTTCACTTGGGTTCAGTATGCGTACGGCTGCAACGTCAATTGCCTTTACCAAGGTCCGCGCAGTTTTCCATGGAAGGTTTTCATCCAATCCTTCAATGAGAATACATCGGTTTTTCTGACCAGAATTATGTGGAAGACTAACTGGAACTATTGTTTCCGATCGGGGAGGAAGAACAATCTTCTTCAAGCAGTACACTTTCCCTGATGGTGCTCCTTCCATGAAAACTTCTTCTGACCCACATTTTAGGACTCCTTGATTAACGTCAATCTCACAACAGTGCTGTCGCATGAAGTCCAAACCTAGGATGCAGTCGTCTACTATATCAGCCATGATGACCTTATGCCGATAGATTGTATTACCCAGTTTTAACTCCACCTCCTTCTCACCACGGACGGTTATGTGCTGACCGGTAGCTGTTACTAAATTTACGTCGTCATGCTTACAGAAGAAGTCCCCAAGAAAACGATTCGCTAGTTGGGAACTGACAACCGTGCGAGAAGCTCCAGTATCCAATGTCAGCTTACATGGTCTTCCGTTCACTTCACCTTTTATGACTAGGGTGTTCCCATCATGGGCTTGTGAGACCGAAATTCTTGGGGCTATTTTAACACCAGCCAGCACCCGCCCCGCAGTCCTGGCGTTGACTAGTTTCCTGTTGTTTTCCTGCTGCTGGGCGGTGACCTCTGCCGCCTTTCTTTCCCGGGTCTGATCTTCGTTGGCAGTATTACGCTTCGGACAACTTGAACGAAGGTGGCCTTTTTCCCCACAAGTGTAGCACCTAGGGCTGTACCTCGGACGGTCACGAACAGGTGAAGCCGCAACCTCCCTGATGGGATGGGCTCGATGATCATGCCTCACTGCCTCCACCTCCAACGCATGGGCCAAGGCGTCTTTCAGCGTCTCATGATGCCCAAGTCTTACAGCAGCCCTTACTTCCAGATCTCGTATCCCATCTATGAAGGTTTGAATTAGTATACCCTCGATGAGCGCGGGCGCAGACTGGTATGCCTTTCGAACCAGCTTTTCGATTTCTAGGGCCCACTGCTGCAGGTTTTCACCACTGCGCTGCACACGATCCTTAAACTGGGCACGAAAAACGTGTTCCAGGTGCGCGTCACCGTATCTGGCTTCTAGCGCCTCAACGAGCTGCTCGTAAGTAACATTTTTGCCGAGAGCCTCTAACACAGTTAAGGCCTGGTCGCGAAGGGCCAAAGTAAGCGCGGTCATGGCCTGGCCTGTTATCCACCCATTTGCTTCCATGACAGCTTCAAATTGAATTTTGTATGCCGACCAGGAAGATGTTCCATCGAAGGGTGGCACTTTAAACCCGCGCACAGAAGGTGCAGCAACTATCGAAGCCGCCGTCCGGTCTCCAGCTTTCAAAATTCCAACCGCTTTTCTTATATCAGCGATCTGGACTTCGGCCTCGGAGATACGATTTTCATGTACCTGAACAGTCTCCTTCATGGCTTTGATTTCTTTGCCAAATGTCGCGTGTAGATCTTTCAAGAGGAGAACCTGCTCCTCTTGCCGGCGAGCTTGTTCCTCTTTGTCCTGCTGCAGCTGTTCTTGCAGTCGGCGGGCCTGTTCTTCCTGTCGGCGGGCCTGCTCCTGCAGCATTGCCATAAGAGCAGAAAGATCCATGGCTGGTGATGCTGTAGGAACACCAGACGCTTGGGAAACTGGCTCCGTCGTCGGCTGATTACCCCCAGGTGTCTGTCTATAAGATCCTTCAAACCGCCTCTGATCCACCTCCTGCTGGCGCTGACTCCTGGTACGGATACCTTCCGTATCCTCCTTCGGTAAAACTGGCATAATTTATCCCTTACTTCTGACACCAATTGTTACGAGCTAGGTTTCGGGATAAATTAATTTAAGCCAAAATTATCGAAACACACCACAGTTTAATTAAACAATCACAATATCGCAATAGTCAAACAGAGTCACTTGTTTCGCTTGTACTGTATCGCTTGATTCGTATTCGCTCGCTTCCGAAATCGAACTGCCCATCGGGCCGACAATCCGCTATTTATATCCCGAGCAGAACATTCGCGAACATTCAACACTTTTCCACAGTTTACAAGTAGATTCGAAACTTCGAGAACCTTCCACAGACATCTATTTACTGTTTAATCCCGCTACTCAACAATAGATGGCGGTGGCGTCTACGTACAATTGTTCGTAGTACTTGCTACTTGATAACAGATGGCGTTAGCGTGTCGTATCTAGAAGTTTCAACACTGCCCCATCCCTAGATGGAATTAGCGTGACGTTTCTAGACTTTTCGATCTACGTAATGTTGTCCCTTTCTGAGATGGAGTTAGCACGATGTTTCTAGACTTTACGATCTACGTAACAATATATTATATCATGGATACGTAACAGATAGTAGGTAGGTAGGTAGGTAGTAGGTTCCCGGGTGATATTTTCCGACAGCTATACGGGCCAAGCCACTGGCAAAAGTACTATTCCTATAATTATGTTCGGTGTCTGGTAAATGATTGAGTGTCTGTATAGGTAAAATAGGATCGTTAAGAAAAACCAGGAAGACTTATATTCAACTAAACCAAGCCCTATGTCGCAGTCTTCTTACTCTGAATACTATTACTCTTATTTTAAAAACACCAACACACATGATGTTCTCATAAACTATGAATCCTAAGTAATATAAGTTATAATCCTACTACTAATAATATTATAAATGTGAAAATATGTATGATTGGGTGTTTGTTTCTCAATCACACAAAAATGGCTGAATGGATCTGGATCGAAAATAGCACACAGAGTCTATATTACCTATATAACCTGGAATAACACATTCTTATCGCGGTAGTACGTCCTCTTGCATTAATTCCCGACATCCACGCGGGCGAAGCCGCGGGCAAAAGCTAGTCTATTCTAAAATAGTAAGACAAAAAAATAGCAAGTCGTATGCACCACGGAGCAAATACAAAGGTATGCACCAAAATATTTTTTAGTCTCTCAAATACTACAGTAAATAGGCTTTTTAACTAGAATTATATTTTTTTTGTTTTCTTACGATTTTTGCAATTCGCAGGTCAGTGTTCGGTTGTACAGTCAGCGTCAATACGATCAGTGGGTTTTTTTTACAATTACATCTCGCAGGTCAACCTTTGTGGTTGGCGGCTGCTGAACCGGACTTGAAGCTATCATTGGCCCTAGTGTGAGTTTATCTTATCTATCTTGATCGAACGCACTCGATGCGTTATATTTTCATTTAATTCGTAATTACTTTCATTTTGACAGTTCCACAACATTAATTTTTTACGTTATTTAGCAGACTTTTTTGAACATATGAATTAATGGATAAGCAATAACCCTCAAAATGATTAAAATTCTGATTAATAGTGTGATACGCAACAAGGGTGCTGGACGAACAGACTGTTTTGGGCGTTAAGAATAGCACCATCCCATTTCTTCCCGTGGATGTCGTAGAAGGCGACTAACGGACGTAAGAAAACGCTGTTTCGCGTTTTCTATTTATTTTACTACCAAACTGCGATCGCCAACTGTCCCACCGCCGCTCACCGAGGAGGAAGCAACTATCTGTCAACGATTTTCGCACTCAAGATATGAACAAAACAGTCCCGTGTAAGTAAAAGAGATACATTTAAAAATAGTTGATTGCTGTCTGAGCACAAAACCAGTGAGTACTCGTTTGTCGCTGTGACAAGAACTATTAACTAGAGTTCGCGCTCAGCGACACTCGCTTGGCGAACCGAATACTTGCTGAGGGACTTACACTTGGTATACGGATATGTAGGTTCCAGCAAACTAGTAAACGCTCTTAGTTGTAGCGCAGTCTCTGCTCGTCAATCGTTTTTAACACGTTTTTATTGGCTTCAAACGTATGTTTGTATGTAGTATGTGCCTATGTAACGGAAACTTTGAACATGATTTTAACCCCCTTTAAAACGTAGGATTAACTCAAAATTTGACATACTTATCAAGAACCGATGACAATACAATAATTTATAAATTTGTGTCATTACCCTTGGCAGGGTTACCAGGACAGCAAAAAAAACTGTCTTTGAAAACTACGATGACATACGGTACAGAAGGAGGATGCCCAAATACTCCTAGTATTTGCCCCCGAGCCTCGCAAGACAAAACTTGTCGTGATGAAAAGTACTCAACAAGATATGAAAAACAGTCAGCGTAATCAAAGCTGTCTGGGCTGTCCTTAAGAAGATATAGGCTGATAGTCTTGGACTCAAAATTGGTATTTTAACATGAACCTATATTCTTATTTGTTAACTAGCTTTTGCCCGCGGCTTCGCCCGCGTAGATGTCGGAAATTAATGCAAGAGGACGTACTACCGCGATAAGAATGTGTTATTCCATGTTATATAGGTAATATAGACTCTGTGTGCTATTTTCGATCCACATCCATTCAGCCATTTTTGCGTGATTGAGAAACAAACACCCAATCATACATATTTTCACATTTATAACTCATATTACTTAGGATTCATAGTTTATGAGAACATCCTGTGTGTTCCAGAAATCTAAACATCTAAGCCATTTCGCGGTCTCTTACTTGGAATATTACTATTAGGTTTATTTTGAGTATAATAAACACACATGATATTCGCAATTACTATGAAGCCAAAGTAATATACATACTATGAAGCCAAAGTAATATAACTACCCGGCCGCTGCCAACGGATGGACGGGACGGACGTACGACCCGCCAGCTGCTCTGCGCCCGCTTTTTAAATCTCTAAGATATTCATTTAAATTACATGCTGTAAAGGGCCATATTGATCTATATTAAATGCACAATGTATGTAAGGTACTTAATTGGATAAGGATTAATGCTGTATTGCTTAAAATAGCTTCGTAAATAAGCCCTTAATTCTCGTAAAAAGTAAAAGATAAAAAATGGTTATTGTGAGTTATCCCTAAGAGATAGACATATACCATTGCGACATTTTTGTAGGCCTTTTTAAGGTATACAATACTGTAGTACATTATTTTGATCTATTTCGTAGGATTCAGCCAGGGTTTTTCGAATTTTGAGACGTATTTCAACGTAGTTTATGACGTATGTCACCGTAGTTTTCGAAGACAGTTATTTTTTTCTAAAATAAAAGAATATTTCTAAAATAAAAGTAGCCTAAGTTACTCCTTGTTACATCAGCTATCTGCCAGAGAAAGTCCTGTCAAAATCGGTCCAGCCATTTCAGAGATTAGCCGGAACAAACAGACAGACAGACAGACAAAAATTGTAAAAAATGTTGTTTTGGTATATGTACCGTTTATACATCCATATACATACACTTAGTAAAAAGTGGTTATCTTAATATTAAAAACAGACACTCCAATTTTATTTATTTGTATAGATGTATAGATTAAGGCTCAAAACTGTTTTATATAAATTCAAATGTTTAGGCACTGTCTTGTTCCTCTGATTCTTCAACTGATTTTCCGCTGGTGAACCTCTACCTAACTCACCGAAGCGAGCTTTATTTGCAAGGGTATCGCTCGTGACCCCGCGTTTACTTTTATCCACCATGATGGCATTTATTTAAAAAAGGAACCTTAGCCGAATAGAGTTCGTTGCCAACCGTCACAACAAGGAGGTGGCTCCTTCGGCGGATGAACATTTTACACGCTTTATATTAGCTTCACTTGTATGTTTGTTTATAACCGACTCCTTATTGCGCGATTTTGACCCACTTTAAACGACCAGATTTCATTTAAACTCTGTAGAGTTATCGAGGACCGATGACAATACTATAATTTAATAAATTTGTGCCATTATAAGGATAGATGCATCAGATTGTGCATCAGATGGGATGGATTAGGATGGATCAGTTTTTTTGCTGTCCTGGTAACCCTGGCAACCCTGGTAACCAGGACAGCAAAAAACTGTCTTCGAAAACTACGCTGACATACGTCACAAACTACGCTGACATATGTCACACAATTCAAAACACCCTAAAAAATTTAAAATAGATAATAGTTAAAAAAAAAAAAAACACGCAAGTATTATTTATTTTTTCTTATCATCACTGACTATTGGTGACTCTTATAATAAAAATAAAAGCTAACTAGAGGATGTTTTGTCCATCGAGGCACACTATGTGGGTATATAGTTTGCAGTACATACTTTCGCTTATATCTTGGAACCGACGGCTCGCATAACATTGGTCTCATAGAACTTTTTTATTGTCTTGATGAGCTGAATGGATTGCCGTTGGTTTTATTTTGCGAAGACTGGGGGCCATTTTGGGAATCCTCTTTGTGTACCGTATGTCAGCGTAGTAGGGCGTTAGGGTGTTTCTGATTAGAAATGCCTAGATAGCCCTCGCCATACATTTTTCAGGTGTGGAAATCTCGGTAAATAAACAGTTTCTGCAGAATAAAAGCAACTTTAATGAGACTTAATAATGTATTATGTTCGCATATGGCCCAAATTTTATAAAAAAAACAGTATTTCTAGGAGAATTAGACCGAATAAAAAACGAAAAATCTTTACATGTGTGAGTGACCTGAATCGCGCCATCTGACGGAAATTTATAGAACCACCGAGAAAGTTGGTTGCTGTTGTGTTACGAGTTTACGATTAGTAAACATTCATAATAGATGGCGCTGTTCGATATTCGAACATTTAGACAAGAATTTATCTTTTAAATTCGATAATGCGACGTTGCCATTCTAGTAGCAGCGCTCGCACCCCGCGTTGTTGCCATACCGTCAAAGCGTGATTGCTTGAGTCTTGAAAACTTGCGAATCGTTTCCAGAATATTGTGTTTCTAGCAAGTTAGCGCCGGGCGCGCGGGTTTGCCCGCGCAGTTAACATTTTTTGATTGATAAAATGTTTTTTATTATGGAATGAGAAAGAATGCTTTACATAAAGTGAAAAAAATATCTCTGCGATCTGCCCTTGGTTCACACAGATACAATACTAATGTAATTATTGTATTATCTAGTTTAAATACGTAGTAAGTAGTTACTAGTACACGACTTTCCAGATTTAAAAATCTTTTTAATGTATGTAAGTAGGTACTGATAACATTCTGATACGCTTAGGTACTAATCCATTGGTTTGGGTTGAATAAAATCAGAGAATAGAATTTGATGTATAAGTAAGTTATGACTAAATCAGGCGATCAGCGAAGCTACCTACACAATGGTGAAACGTAGGTACTACGTACATCTATTGATTGAATCATATTTCATTCATGTGAAACCAGCAAGATTAGTGAATACACAGACAAACCACTTTGATTTTTCATAATTGCTTATTTTACTAGTATTATTAGCACACACAAAATGCGTCAAGCAGGGTTGCCAACTTTATTTTTTAGAAGATCGTACCATACATTTTAAAAGATCGTACTTTGCTAAGAATTCAAAAATAAAAATAGTACGCATTGAAATTTCAATAAAATAAATGGTAAACAAATGTGGTGGGTGTTACTAAAACTTCAACGCAAAATTTAACATTTTGGTATAATATTTAAGAATCTGGACACCAATTTAGCAACTAAACTTTACGACGAGGTTTTTTTTATTAAAGAAAAGGGGCTCGGAAGAGACTTTGTCATGAAATCCACACGAAACAATAAACACCAGTATCATTAGAACTTAAAACGGGATATTTACCATGTTTATTATTACTTAAAAAAACTGTGCTACCTACTACGGAGAACCATTCAAATGAGTGCCATCCGTGAAACAGTTTTTATCAGGGCTTGTTAACGTTACCAAATTCACACTATAAGTATCGTTAAGTAACGTTATTTTCATAAAGTTAATATTTTAACGGTAAAACGGGTAACGATACTTTGGTATCGAATCTATAAAATAACGTTACCAATTAACGTTACTAGTATCGATACTTTTACATACATACATACATAGAATCACGCCTTTTTCCCATGGGGGTAGGCAGAAACCACGGAACGCCACCTGCTACGATCTCTACACACTTCTTTTGCCTCGTTTAGGTTCATAAAATTGGTCATACACACACGCCGGTTGCGAGTACTACGCACCTGACCTTTCTGAAGAACATCACCAATAAGGTCCCTATATGTCCTCCTAGGGCGTCCCCTCCCGGTGTTTCCACTCACATCTGCCTTGTAAATACCTTTTGTGAGCCGACCTTCATTCATCCTCTCAACATGACCAAACCATCTAAGCATACTTTTTTCAATTTTTGTCACTACATCTTCTTTTACACCACACCGTTCTCTTATCACATCGTTACTTAATGCGTTGTTGTCAACCTGCGCAACCTAAGCGGAACGCCATGGGCGGCGGCGCTCTACGGCAACATCGCCAATCAAACGGTGCAAATGCAACTTCAATAATGTAGACGAAAGAAAGAGATGAAAGAAAATAAATAAAAAATTAACGGTACTCAGTTACCGGTAAAACGTATGCCAAGTATCGTTACCAAGCATTACGTGACCTCTACTAATAACGTTATCTTCGTCCGATGAAAGTAACGATACCAAATTTTTAACGTTATTCAAAGCCCTGGTTTTTATTGAAAAGTGAAGTGTTTTTGTGTTTTATTGACGGTAAGTGTTATTTTTATGTGCAATGAATGATTTTCAAGGTGATATAGAGTATTATTATAATGGTACAAAAGTGTAAGATTTAGAAGATGAAATACAAAATCAAACGTTAGCAACACTCGTTGATTGTCGTCACATGACATACTACAAATTTCAAATATTCTCTCTGAAAACAACAGCTTGGTGGTGGTGTTATTTCTGTTTCTTGAAACATTTCATAAATAAGATACATTTGCTGTTGTTTGTAATTATTCTTTTTGATTACAGATTGAATTGCAACTGAACTGCCTAAGATAAACCCGACTAATAAACTTGCATAAATGTATACGACATGTGTATTCAGGACCGCGAAAATCACGGAAAAAAGTGCAAGCAGTATTCAAAAGACATCATGGAAGTTCTTTTAGTGATCTATAGTGAGTAAATTAGATTCCCATAAGATTTCGAATCAGATTTACGTGAGTGGAGGTTATTTGATACTCGTTGGTTCGTGTTGTGTCTTAACTGTGTACTTTTAACTGTACCTATTTCATTTATTTATCTTTTATTTCAGTCCACATTCAACTCAAGATCATCATCAGCTGTCCAACCATTCGACAGCTGAAGATACGCCCTAAACCTATTCGCGTGGTATACCAGAAATTCGATACGAAGCCATAGCCTGCAGCTCTAGCTTCAATACAGTTGAATCTGTTACAGAGCAAGTAGAGACTGTTGATTTTGATTGGCCACAACCCGATTCAGAGACTGAAGCTTATCAACTAACTGTGGAAAGAACATCAAGTGACAACTTATCAGGTTTGGTAGGGTACCGTATTGTTGACTTGAAGAAGGTCATATGGTCACAACTTTGATTCTTCATCTGGAATGGTAAGTCCCAACTTGATACCATATTTTTGTGTTCATTACATTAGTACGCTTTTGCTTGTTTGTAGTGATGAAGTTTTTGTTTGACAATACCAAAGTACAACATATTTTACACAATGTTCAGTGTAACAAATATCATTATTTCTTGGTATGTATGTATAAAAATAATGTATTTCTTGGATTGTTTCTTTTTAACAGCTATTATTATTTTGATTCTAGGTCCAGGGTCAATTGCGAATTACCAAAATGAATAAATGTTACTTCATTTGCTTGATATCTGTCACCCAACCATTGACTGTCATAAAAGTTAACCGGGATGAGGAAGTTATCAACGCTATGATGCCGAAGTTGGTAACATTTTTTAAAACATGTGTACTGCCGGAAATTATTTTGAGAAGAGTTGAGAAAAATGCTAAATGTCTAGACATCAAGGAATTAAAAGGTATAAAAATATAAGTCTTACTCATTTCCTAACTTATTCCGCAGGTCTCTGAGGTGTCGGTTCAGTAAGAATAGTCTAACAAAACTGTGTAAATTCATTTGTTGCAGCGAAAACTGCGTCTTCCAGCATTTGATTCAGATCACACGGAAATTATATAAATGGAAGTAAAAAGTGACAAGCAGAAGACTGATACGGCGCGGCGGCGGCGGCGACTGCAAAAAGTAGCGCGTAGAAAAGAAGATATTTTATTATAATATTTATAAGTATCTTTGTATGGTGGTACGAGTCGATGGTTCGAATCCAAGCCGGCACTTTGCTGAGTGTAAATTATTTCATCACCACAGTTCAGAGGAGGCCTGAGTCTCAGCAGTGGGAACATTATAGAATAATTAATAAGCTTTTTGCACGTAGCGATGTATAGTTTGTGTTATTTTGTTAGTTCATAAGATTTTTCTGTGTAGATAAGTTTCACTCATGTATTTAGGTACCAGCCTAACAATTCAATTGTAAAAGAATATTTATTGCAGTTCAAAATTGTATCATAAGTAGGTATTCTTGAAACATAAATAAATGTTATGGTTAGCTAGCAACCCCTTTGTGTTGTTGTGTAAGATACATGTGCCGTTATATATACTTACGTATGATGTTATTTATATTGTAATCTACATACATAATTCTTTCTAATACTAAATTCAAAATCATAATTGTAAATATCAAAATATTTAAAAAAGTATGTTATCTTTGTATGGTGGTATGACTCGATGGTTTGAATCCAAACGGAAACTATCTAAGTAAATGTAGTGAGAGTAAATAAAACGATTATTTTTATGAAAATATTAACCCCTTTTTACTAAATAAATATTATTAATTTATAGTAAGGTACAATAAAAAGCTTTACAATGTAATAAATAGTCTTTTATTTATTTATTTAGTACACGTCACTATTTACACTTCCATTCCTTCTTCTTCCTTACATTTCTTCCCGTGGGTGTCGTAAAAGGCGACTAAGGGATTTACTAGAGAATGGGCAGCAGCGTTCTCTATGCATTTTACCATCACACTGCGATCGCCAACCCGCTTGCCAAGCGTGGTGATTATGGCAAAGCCCCCCAAATAGGGGGAGGCCTATATCCAGCAGTGATCGTCTTGCGGCTGAGATGATGACTATTTACACATTACAATTTAGGTTCAGTCACATTACTACAACTTATAGGGACAGTGTACCTATATTAATTTCATTTTAAACTGTTTGAATAAAACGACATCTAGTGGTGTCGAAAGTTACTACTATTTACTTTGTATGTGTGTGTAAAGAGTAAAGTCAAGCGGCTAAATCTTTAGAATGTACAAATCTTTGTATGAGACCAGTTAACAAGCACAGTGACTATCTAAAAAAATCAAGTTAATGCCCTAGGTTTCGCATATAATAAAGTTATCTATTAAAGATTTCTAAGTTAGGCGTAAAAATTGAAAATGTTCCAAATTGTGGATCTAGCGCCATCTAGCGACAAAATGGCATCTGAGATAATCATCCATCCACCTTAAAAGATCTAAGCGTACAGACGCAGTTATCGACTTTGTTTTATACTATGAAAAGATGCTTTTGTTCATCAGCCAATAAAGTGGTGAGGTAAAGTGCAAAAGATTGGGGCTCGAAGTCAGCTGAAAGGTACGGACTAGAGCAGCCGAGACTTCTAGTTCGCCTCTGATTGTCAGTTTACTATAGTTTGCATTCTATAATGTCTCCCAGATTTTTAATTTCACTGACTTAGTTGAGTTTGGTGTTATTGAGCATGTCTTCAAATACCTTCAAAGAGGAAAATCAAAGAATGTTTTTTTTCTGGTAAATAAGATGGCGTTTATGATTATAGATTTTGTATTTGACCTGCATCATTGAGGGAATGGACTGGTTTATAAATCTTAAGATTATCAGTATCATCATCAACATGTTTGGGAAATGGCTAGCCTTTTCCCAAACATGATGGGGTCGGCTTCCACGCCAACGGCTAACTGGATGCAGCTGAATACAAGTATTCAGCATGGAGAAAATGCCTATCTGACCTCCACAACCCAATATATATTAAATAATAATTGGGTAACACGATACCCCTTGGTAAGATGGGTAGATCAAGAAAATCTACGGTATATAAGGACAAATAAGAATATTTAAATCGTTAGTAAGTATTAAAAAGAATACCGGACAATTAGTAATACCGGATCATTAATTAAATCTGAACTAAATATAAAATACCTACACAAATTATTAGAGTAGAAAAGTCGTACAGAAATCAAAGGTTCCATGTCACTTAATTTTTTTTAAAGTACTTTATTAAATAAATTAAGCTTATGAACTATTAATATTTTATATTAAAATTAAAATAAAGAGTATTCTATTTAGCTGAGGCTGTTTATTTATCATTTCACAACGGCCTTTTTGGCCCAATGGATTTTTTCCTTTGCAAAGAACATGTTGTCTATGGTTAATGTTTTAAAGTAACACATTTAATTAAATTAAAATACTAGAGTAATGATAATTTATTTTATTACTCACAAAAACAAAATTATTTTTTCTGCTTTGTTGAGAAAATTTCGCTATTAGTAATGACCATAAATTACATAACTTAAAAAGAAACGTAATGTATAGAACGGTGTAGTCTATGATTTGACAAGTAACCTCCAGCGTCATTTCTGTACTTTTACAATAATTTAATTAAAAAATCATTTTTAGTTCAGTTTTTTAAATCAAGTATTTATAATCTAATTTTATTTTAATATTTCGTGATAAATAATTACATTATTTCTTAAAATATGTTAAGAGTACAAAAAATGTTGGAATTGGTCCCGCGTGTTTCCTTCCCGCGCACGTCGTGCTAGGTGGAAGTTGGTCATGGTCGTCCGCCAAACGGAAAGCCGCCATGATGGCTTTCTGTAAAGTACGCTCAATATGTAAAGTTTCGTTATTGTTTTTCATTAATTGTGACTGAGTGCGTGTAAAAATTAATCATGGGAACGAACTAGAGTGTGCAAAGTTCAGTTTACGGTCCCTTGGGACCTCCTAGTGGAGCTATAAAGTGTTTTATAAGTGCATTTTTGTGTCGACGCTAGCGTGTTTTGTTCTGTCAACAAAATGTCGAAGCTCTCGTTTAGGGCGAGGGCCCTGGATGCGTCGAAACCAATGCCCATATACCTCGCCGAGGAGCTTCCGGATTTACCGGACTACTCGGCGATTAACCGTGCAGTACCTCAGATGCCTTCTGGAATGGAAAAAGAAGAGGAAAGCGTAAGTATTTTGCGCATTTAGATGTTAAGTCATCGGAAACTACTGTGTGTCGGCCATTACGTTATGTTTCTTATTCTCACCGCTAGGGGCGGTACAATTTCGCAGGAAATTCTATTATTTCGAAAATTATGTATTATTTAGCTTCTGCCTGCACGGTAGATTTATGAGAATTCTTTTTCTAGGGGTATTAATTAATGACAACAAATTTATCGTCGTTATCTTGATTGCGAAAGTTATTGTCAAATTTTGGCGCGATAATCGACCACATGGTGATTTTAAGTTACTGTTACTTCGTATCATCCAAATACGGTTTCCTCGGTTATTTCTTAGTGGATTTAGCTGGAATTTTTATATGTTCTTGGCAAAATTATGTAGATTTTGTGGATTTAAAATGGTAGTGAAACGACCACCGGGTCATATGTTATTTGTTTACAAACAATGGATGCCGGCAAGCGTAACATTTTAATTTATCATCGGCACTTCTTCATCTTAATTGAAATGAAAACATGAATGAAAATTGAAGAGTAACGAATGTTTTCCGTGGCTATGTTATTAGTATCGCGTATATTTTAATATTTTCCTCAAGTTCTTACAACTTTGACAAACAATATTCATTATTTTGTTGTTTGTTTTGATCATGTTTGGAAATCGCAATTACTATTAGAAGTACTTGAACCTAAACTTATTTGATTGACAGTGTAACATAAATGTTCTATTTCATTCAAAGTGCCATAACTAGGGACTAACTTTTAAAATAAAAAATAATTTACAAAAACAGTCAAACATTTCTTAAAACAAAATCAACAACAGACCTTATAATCCAAATTGAGAATTCTCTTTCTCACTGATATTGATTTAGCACATTAATTAAGTTTTAGAACTTCATATAACATGTATGATTTCATTCAAAACAGTACATTTATACAGCAAACATTGATTAATACCAGCCGCACTGCTTACCACTGCAAGGAAAAGCTCTCTACTCATACAGAAAGAGCAGGATCATTGACCATCACGCTTGCTCAAAATTACAGGCATCTGCTGCTTGTTAATATTTACCTAATAACTGTTTTGTAGACGACAGATCAGCAGTCATTCAATGTAAAATAATAAAATTCCGCTGCAAACGATTAGACTGTAAGCCAACTGCAACAGTTGGGTTAAGGCTAGGGATGGTAAATTCTACTCACATTTAACTTCACTTCCATACTTATATCTTTGTCACTGGTTAGGTATAGGATCAGTTTTTAAGTCCATTTCAATGATACTTTTATGATGACTCTTTTTTATGGTAAATGAGCGTGATAATGAGCAGTCACTCTAGATCAACTATTAACTAAGCCAACTCCAATGGCCTGTTAGTCTAGTAGTTAGTAATCCTGACTGCTAAGACTGAAGTTGTGGGTTCGATCGCCACTCAAACAAATCATTGTGTGATGAGCACAATCATTTGTTCTGTGTCTGGGTGTAATTTACCTATAATATGTATGTATTTCGAAATATATAAGTATATTTATCAGTTGTCTGGTTGCGATAGTACAGGCTCTGCTTAGTTTGGGATCAGATAACAGTTTGTTGGTTTCCTAAGATATTATTATTGGGTAATAGCTAGGGATGATGGTGAATTCTACTTTCAGGTATCTTCATTTCAATACTTTTATCTGTGTCACTGCTTATAATTTATTATAGGATCAGTTACTAAATGTCTAGTTTGGGGGTTCACTGGCTAATAATATACTTTAACTAGCTGTAGGTAATATTTAAGCTACTCATGTCGTCTCAACTTGATGTTAACCTATATTTGCTTACTGTATTACCTAAACAATAAAATCTATTCTATTTCTAGTTTTTAAGTTATTTCAGTGAAGATATGAAGACTCTAATATACAGCCTGTTACAGCCGTTTTCGGATCGAAATAGAAATGGCAGTAGTATTTTTAGTCACTAGGTTTTGGAGATCAGACCGGAAGCTGCGTCATTTACAATACTGAACTTCAGCTATATCCGGTTAGAATGGAAGCTGACCCGTATGGTTGAGTAAGGCTAGGCAGATGATAATGAATTTGACACTAGCGAGACTTTTGTCCAGTGGTAAACTTTTTAAATACTTGTACTTAAAATATTATATTGTTTACTTATCAATATCGATTTAGGTAAACTTGGGACATAATTTAAAGCACTTTCATTTAAATATATTCCGCTTTAAACATGCTTTCTATATTATTTTGCATAGCTAATTTATGTAAGGTTTGTATGATAAAGTTAAAATTAATAGGGTAATAAATTTGTAAAAAAAAAAATCTGGTGTACCTGTGTATTTTATTTAACTTTCATTATTTGACTTAAAATCTGTATCATATGCCCATGTACTTTTTTATTAAACCTTCGTTATTTTACTTGATAGCTGTTTAATATGCCTTATACATTATATACATTCACAGTTTTACTAGTTGATTACAATAGGCTATTCACTAATTACATGGGACTAAACATAACCACCGAAATGGGTGTGTACTATACATATACTCCTGCCTAACTCTAAAAGTATTACTGGCTTGATGTTATGCTATGTTACAGCAATTTAGAGGTATGAGGGTAGGTAGAGAGCTAGAGAAAAACAGTAATTTTCCTTCCAATACAATAAAGGCTCCCACAAACTTTTGACTGACCTGTTAGTCTAGTGGTTAGTGACCCTGACTGCTAAGACAGGTCGTGGGTTCGATTCCCACCCAGGACAAATGTTGTGTGATGAGCACAATCATTTGTTCTGTGTCTGGGTGTAATTTATGTATAATATGTATGTATTTAGAAATATATCAGTATATTTATCAGTTGTCTGGTTACCATAGTACAGGCTCTGCCTAGTTTGGGATCAGATAACGGTGTGTTGGTTGTCCTAAAAAAAAAAAAAAAAACAGGAGCGACGCGACAGTGCGACGTGATTCTGGCAGAACAATTTTATTATCATTGATATTGTCCTACTAGCTACTACTATTACTAGCCTATAAGCTTGGGTTTAAAATAATTATTTTACTTTTAACGTAGGCAACTAACATTCCTCTTCAAACTATAATTAAAGTCAGTAGGTACTTGCCGTGTTTTATAACTACCTACTCGCCGCATGTTTGAGGTCATACATATGTTAGTTATTTTTGTTATGGTGACCTCATGCAGGCAGTTAGCATATAGTACTACAGTTTATTATGTACCGAAATTACTAGCTTTGTCACTGTCGTGAATACATGATAGCTATACTTATTTCACCAAATAGGTTTACAAATAAGCTTAGGGGGCGTCCATTAATTACGTGAGGCATTTTTGAGACTTTTTCCCCCCTTGGTGAGACATTGTAAGATTTTCCTCAACTCCCTCCCCCCGCCCCTAATCTCACGCGAGATTCTTCAAAACTTCTATTTGGGCTGTAAACGTGTTAGATTATTGAAAAAAAAAAAAACAAAAACAAAAAAGATTTTCTTAGGACCAAGAATAATTTCTTAATTATTAATTGAGTCAAGAGAATAAATTCTTAAGAATTTATTCTCTTGACTCAAGAAAATCATTTTCTTCAAAATGGTATTCTTGGTTCAAGATTATGGCTCTTGAGTCAAGTTTTTTTTTTATCAGTGTACTATTGTCTCAGATTTGGCGATATTTTATTGTAGAAATAATTTTTCACGCAATTTTACACCATTTTCTGCGAAAAAAATAATTACATGATATTTGCCAAGACCCCTCTCCCCCTTAAGTGAGATTTGGAAAGATTTAGCTTGATCCCCTCCCCCCTAGAACACCTCACGTAATTAATGGACGCCCCCTTACATAACAGTACGTCCTGTTTCCCCGACGGGTTGAGCAGAGGTGTACCTATAGTACACACGCCAGTTATGTTTAAGTCCCATGTACGAGCCTATTGCTATCAACCAGGCACAAATCCAGAGTCTGGGCTGAGAAAAAAAACTAAAAAACACGCTTCCATAGAAAACCAAACTAAGAAGTAGAAAATAATGGAAAAAAAGCGTGGGGTGCTTTTTAAGGTATTTTTTTAGTGATATCAGGCACCCCACGCTTTTTTTTCCATTATTTTCTACTTCTTAGTTTGGTTTTCTATGGAAGCGTGTTTTTTAGTTTTTTTTTAACTATTATTTATTTTCAATTTTTTAGGGTGTTTCGAATTTTGAGACGTATGTCAGCGTAGTTTTCGAAGACAGTTTTTTTTGCTGTCCTGGTAACCCTGGCAAGAATAATGGTACAAATTTATGAAATTATAGTATTGTCATCGGTCCTCGATAAGTCTACAGGCTTTAAATGTAATCTGGTCGTTTAAAGTGGGTCAAAATCGCGCTGTAAGGAGTCGGTTACAAACAAACATAGTAACATACAAGTGAAGCTAATATAAAGCGTGTAAAAACAGTAACACTTCGCCCGACCTGGGAATCGAAACCAAACCTCATGATCAGTAGTAGGGTTTACGATCATGATACCAACGAGGCAGTCTTCCAAAACAACTTCCATTCTTGTAGGTAAATTGACAATGATTTAGTATATCGAGGTTAAAAGGTAATAAGCGCTATTTTGGTTGAAAATGAATTATGAATTCCATCCTACTTAAAAAAAAATCTGCCTTTTCGAATGCGCTTTCTCCCATGGCTCTACAATGTCTTTAAAATTTTCGCGATATGACAATAAATAAAAAAGTTATGTCAATTGTTCTACAATTTCAAACTTTAAATCGCTCTCCTGAACAATTTGGTTTTTGTCGCTTATACACTATTTACCTTTTAACCATCGATACTTATAGTAATACTGACAATGACTCAAATTCCTAACCACAGTGGTTTATATGTCAGTGAGTCAGTTTCTCCTTTCTAGATAGTCATATAGCTAGTATCAAACAGTTTTCTTTTGATATTTAAGTACTTTAAAGTTATTGCTATAATGATTTATGACTGCATAAATATGCATTCATTTTTTGTCGTAAAGGCAATTAAGGGTCAGAATTATATCGTTAAACCGATTTTATGTCCTATTCATGAGAAATCTAAGTTGATTTTGCAATTGTCGATTGAATTGTTTCGCCGTCACTTCGGTGGCATTGAACCTAAGATAAGTATTATACTGCTATCTTCAATCCGCCCACAAAGCATGATTATGGCTTTGCCACCCCATGACACTTATTTTTTAGTTTATTGTGGGTAATGAACGTATTCTGACCGACTTATATTATATTTTTAAAACCTGCCGTCGTTTTAGACCACTATCTAATGTAACTTTGCATTCGATATCAGATTTTGTTTTTAAATACTTCACCAAGGTTTAAATTTAAGTCTGTAAAAGTACATTTATGGGTTATTCAAGGTGCTAAAATCATTTGTGTGATGAAAAACCGCCACCAGAAATATACGTTAAGGTCTAACCATCGTTTCTATCACAATTAACGTATAAAATTTTGGCCACATCTGCGTATTCTTGGTCAACGAGTAACGTCGTAGATATGGCAGTAGTATAACAGGAAAAATAAATTTAAAATATTAAGCATTGTTTCATGGAAAAATGTCCTCAATCACCTCAGCGGATTTCGCGGGCTAGTGGAATCAACACAGATTTGCCTTCAACGACGATTGTCCTCTTTGACTCATACACTAGACAGTATTGTCAGCACGTTTATGAGTAGGTCTATTTATTAGATGGAAATATTTACGATATAAGACTAATAAAACTTGCTGCAATGTGATGACTGCAGTGATCAGAGAGGCAATTCTCGTTAGTTTTAAGAACGTCCACAGTCTCAATCTGTCGAAAAATACAGCGAGATTCCATACATTTTTGAATAGTTTTTGACATTTGATTGTGGCCGAGACGAGACTAGATTATGAACTATTTTAAATATGAGAATTGGCCTTCTGGTCATTAGAATACGTCGCTCGCCATTAGAAGACCCATTAGACGAAAGGCACCCAAAGGGCAATGGAGACAGCTATGCTTGGAGTTTTCCTACGCGATTGAATCGGAAATGAAGAGATACGTAGGAGAACGAAGGTAACCGACATAGCCCGAAAATCGCAGGAATCTGCAGGAATCGAGAAGCACAGGGAATATCGTTTTATCCAGTAATGAGACTTGTGGAGGTCAGGTAGGCATTAGGCAGTCTCTCCTAGTAAAATACTGGTATAAAGCTGCATCCGGTTAGACTGGAAACTGACCTCGACATAGTTGGCAAAAGGCTAGGCTGACTGATTGATTCAATCGTTGATTTTTGATAGATGAAGGAGCTTCAAAGGTCAATGGAGACGCGGAGCAGTCCTGTTACTTCTTCGTACAATGATTGGTATTCAAAATCTTCGTAATAAAGATGCAAATATTTCGAAATACAAGCGCCCGGTGTGTCGAATTTCTTAGGGTCAGACAGAGCAGCAAAATGCGCGAAAATGCGTCACAGGGAATTCTCTCGCACGCTATTTAAAACTCTATTTTGCCTAAGATTCAATTTATTATCAACTTGATGACTTGACAAAACATAGAGGTTTATTTATTACATATTATGTTACTTTATTTCTGTAGTAAGCACTACACACGAACCTTCCCGAATTTTCTAAATGATTGTGAAAACCGCATCAAAACCCTTTGCGTAGTTTTAAAGTGCAACGTGGTCACAAAGAGACACGAAATGAATTTTAATTTAAAAGGTGTACATTGATAAAGATATATATAAAAAAAACAGCTCCAACATTCTACACCAAAGAACTGTAATTATCTGTTCTGTGAATTGAGTCTTCATCTTCGCAGACATATTTTAAAAACTTCATGGAAAATCGTTCTAACAGAACCGCGCCGCATCGTCGCTTCGCGCTTGTCTGTGGAAGCCTTCAATCCATGTTAGACCATTCTTCACAACACACTAAAATCTATCTACTACATATAAAAATATTAGTCATACTTTCCGTAGCAAAAACAAATAACATTTTATGATGTCAACTTTTGGTTCACGGATAAAGTGATAAAATAAAAATAGTAAACTAATAACAAACATTTCTAAAGTGGTTTTATGGAGGAATAACTACTCCATTCTAAACGAATATACAAAAATGTGTATACTTTTACATTACATTACTCGAAGTCGGAAAAGTATAATCTTCTAATCACCACGCAAGGTCGGGTTGATGACCTTAGAGTCGTCACTTCGTATGCTCAACTCAACCCGTCATCCGGTTTGTATGAAATGAATTGACAAAATTATGAGGCTCTGAGGATGGTGTGTCGTTGTTCGGAAAGGGCTACTAAGGGCGGAATTATCAAATGCAACTAGATTTTACTAGCGACTCACCCCTGCTGCGATTGGTTTTATAACTTGACAAATCATCGAGTTTTTTTTTTCCTTGTAATTTCCAGTATCACTTCCTGTAGGGAAGTACTATTAGCAATAAATTGTTGTATCGATAAAAGGACATTATAGTTTACTAAAATCTTCAGATACTTCTTTAAAACTATTTATTTTAGTATGGGATTCCCTCTCACGGTTACTATCGTATAAAAAAAAACCTCACAAACTATAATGATCTTACTACAAGTTACCTTCTCATCCGGGTACAAAAAGGTATTCAATTAAACATGATGTAAAATTAATGTATTTATTTTGGGACAACAATCAGCAGTGTAATAACAAGTAGACATAGGTTAGAACTTAATAATAGAGGTACCTAATAATGTATCTGTTATACCCAAAGACTATATAACCACTTGACTGCGCATACAGTGCCCCGACGCTCGAAAACTATTAGTATTTTGTCGCCTATGCATAGGCTGCGGTTCAAGTAGCCATTTTAGTTGTGACCAATTGTTAGACCTCTGTGCACGCTAAATTATTGCAAATAATATAACTAAATCTGCAATTATAACGCATCAAAATACCTTCATGCGCGGTGAAGTGGTGTGAGAAACATTCCAAGACTTCTAGTTACAAAAATGATCGCATAACTTTTCATCAGTAAATAAACAGTACGAAAATTTATTGTGATTTAATCAGATTATGATCCACCGTAGGGGTCTATTTAAAATGGTGGTTGGGTGAACCAGCACACTGTGTGAGTCCCGCGTTGATGTCTTTTGGAAAAGTCTCGTTCTTTCATTAGACAATTCTAATGCATCTATCCCTTACTTTCACTTTGTATTTTTATCGTAAAAATTAGTGCTGTTTCCTTTAATAGCTGAAAGTCTTTATCGAAAATTTAAATTAAAATGAATGAAAATTTTATTCAATTGAAATACTGTGGCTTCTTTAGCTTCGTCTTGACAATCCGTTTGTAAACTGGCGCCAAAACTACCGTGGCCATAGTACCTTTTGCCTTGGGGATGATATTCGACACCGTTTCTGATTGCTATTTCGTCGAATATGATAGTGGCGAAAGTTTTATTCTTGGATTCTCTAGTTTTCATTTTATTAGTGATTGATTTTGATTAAATATGATTTCTTTGACTTTAATTGAGTATTTATCACAATTTTAAAATCCATTTTATCGATATCGACTATTTTCCCTTAATGAAGTAGAGCAGCCCTACGATGGGCATACCTACGCAACTTGACCTTGAATTGACCAATTGCAGCCGCACGTTCTTCCTCGTCCCCCGGCCCGCAGTGGTGAGTCGTGTGCTAAGCAGAAATCGGCCTATACGCTCTCTAGTGGTTTTATTCTCTTTGGTTATACCCATAAATCTTCCGAAATATATTATCTAAATTTTTTTTTTTTAATTATTTTAAATGATAGTGGAAACTGTATCAAAATCCGTTGCGTAGTGAAGAACAACGCGATAGACAAGAAAAGCACTTTAATTGTTTGATTAGAAGTCACTGTTAACCCTCACCTTGTCTCTGAAGTGTGTGGCGACAGGAAGACTTGAAAGAACGTTTCTTTTACGATTTTTTGGGTTTAGGAAAACTCCAGTCACTTTAAGTGGTTTAGCATCGCCTCTTTCGCTTACATCTAATCTATAATATAAAATTCAAAGTCCTGAGTGACTGACTGACTGACTGACTGACTGACTGATATATCAACGCACAGCCAAAACCGCTGGTCCTAGAGACATGAAATTTGGAGGGTGTATTCTTTGTGAACAGTAGGTATCCACTAAGAAAGGGTTTTTTGAAATTCCACGCTTAAGAGAGTGAAATGAGGGGTTGAATTTTCACGCGGGCGAAGCCGCTGGCGGAAGCTAGTAATAAGATATAACAAAAGGAAACTATAATTACTATTGATCGCCTATTGTTATCACGTATGGCTCCTCACCCACGATTAATTAAGTAATGGAAGAGAAGCCTATTAGAATAACCTCCATTAATGACGATATTTACCAAGACCCCTCCGTGCCTCGGAAAGCACGTTAATCCGTTCATCCCGGCTGTCATTACGATCTTTGTTCGAAAAGTCCGAAAGTCTGACTGCCAGTGTTTACCAAAGGGTATATTACCCAGTTACTGGGTTGTGGAAACCGATCTCGACATACTTGGGAACAGGATAGACAGATGATGATAATGACGATATTTAAGTGCAGATCCTTCACGCATTGGGAGGTCATCTTCACAACTAACTGGCTGACTGTTTAATATTTTTACGACAACATGATCTACTCTCATAAAGTTCGTGTAAATACGTAAAAATATCAACCAGCAGAAGTTTATACTAGTTGTTATTGTAACTCAGCTCACAATAACTGCAAGGATAAGAAAAATTCAAAGATTGCTACGCTCGAAGTCCGTCTAGAAACATTATTTCCACGGCTGACTCATACTTACGTGTACCTGGTACGATAAACAGCTGACGGCATTTTTCCACTAGTAAACACAGTCGTAAGTATTGATAATGCCATGTTTTCAAAACTCTGTTGCTTACTAGAAGTGTCTAGTTGTTCTTGTGGTTATTGAGAATGATAAGCATGGGGTCCTGGCTCCGATTACTAGGTCCGGCGAGGCAGCATCAGGTTTATACGCATAAGGAATTTTCCACACGACATATGGCCCGCGGCCTCGTCTGTGTAGAGAACGAAAATTATCTCGTGAGGAAGTACTTATACCGAGATAAAGAGTGTCAACATCATCATCATTTCAGCCGTAAGATGTCCACTGCTGGACAAAGGCCTCCCCAATTTGAGGGGGAATAATTTTAACCCAGGTCATCCTGTACCTGTATATCAAATAGCATTTTCTTTTATCGAAATGCGTTCAATCGAATGGTAACAGGCAGACAGTTACATACACACGCCTTCTTCCCATGGGGGTAGGCAGAAACTACAGAAAACCACCTGCTTCGATAGAGATCGTAGCAGCTGGTTGGTACTTGGTAAAGGTGTATGAAGAGTCATACACCTTTACCAAGTAGCCTTGATACGTTCATACCACTGGTCATACACGCACACCGGTTGCAAGTACTACGAACCTGACATTTCTGAAGAACATCACCAATAACGTCACTGTATGTCTTCCTAGGGTGGGTTAGCGTTTCCACTTACGCCTGCGTTGGAAATACCTTTTGCTAGTCGCCGCTCAATTATCCGTTCAACTTCATATTGCTATTAGTACTTATATAAAATTAGTATCGATGCAGATATTAGTACTCAAGATCGATTCTGTTCGTTATCGAACGGACCTGAATCTGGGAGCTATTTGCAAAAGGTAGATTAGCGTTGAAGCATGAAATAACGAATAATACAACATAATCATGTAATACTAATTACATGCGATGCTAAACAAGCGTAATTAATGACGTCATTAGGCGTTTCCCTAATGAATGATACGGCAGTTTCGTCTGATATATTAATGAGTTTGTACATAATGCCTGTCAAGTGACGATATTGATGTTATTATCATTCGTGTAGGAGTAGAATAACATTAACACTACTAATCTGCAGCCGCTTTGTTATATTAGAATAAAATTAAGAGGCCGTATCGTAATTCGTGCGATTATCCTCATGGATGCTCTCCGTCTGGCAAGAACGGTGGGTTTCCTACCGACTAAAACCCCACTGTTCCTTCTAATACCACGTGTCGGGGGCCTAGGACATACTTGTACATTCGCCGCACCCCTCTAACAAGACCAAAACAGTTTTCATTAAAAAAACTTTGCATGCTGTTGGGTCCATCAAATATTTCCCAGCAGTCTCATGGTAAACGTCATCATCATCATTTCAGCCGAAAGCCGTCCACTGGACTTGCCATAATCGCCACGCTTGGCAGGCGAGTTGGCAATCGCAGTATAAAATGGTGGTAAAATGCATAGAGAACGCTGCTGCACATTCTCCAGCAAGTATTTCTCTTTTAGTCGCCTTTTACGACACCCACGGGAAGAAATCGGAAGGTGCTATTCTTTACGTTCACTACAGCTCAGCTTTTAAGTGACAGGAAGCTGTATAATGGGTTTTACCAGTGAATCGACTGGATAAATAACTGATGAATGTCGCGTTCTCATTCGTTTGCTTTGTAATCTGTGAGTGTAATTCCGTATATGTTACACCATATATTACGATTTAAAATACCTTTACCAGTAATATGCGTTTTATAATAAGAAAAAAAAAAAACGCAACTGGTCGCAATGACTAATCATTGCAAATGAAAGAACAAGAATATAAGATATTGTGACGTTACTAATAGATTCCGGTGACTACGATTGATTTAATCATAATTTTCACAAACAATCTTAATGACTCTATGTCCGACTGTCTGTGAGCACGCTTTTTGAAAGCACCAGCATCCAAATTCCGTAACAAAACACTTTAAATCACAATCCAAAGGAAATTACTGAAACATTACTTAAAATGTTTGAAAAATTCGTCTGTACGACAAACATAAATGACGCAATGAATGTTGTTGAATTTACTAAACGGAAGGAAGGTTTTGCTCTTGCAAAAGCGTTACCCAGTTTCCCTACTCTTCATCTAGGTGACTTCTCTGACCAGGTTTTAGTTATCACAAAATGGATGACATTACTAATAGACTTAAAATTTACCAACACTTTAGCCTGCTATTGAGGAATTTCCCAATACAGAAACAAATTTAAAAACCATCCTTCTTATACAATTAAAGGTCTTGAGGGAGGTCCTCAGGGGACTTGAATTCTTCGTTCCTATTTTTTAAATTAAAAGCGACGAATTCTGTTTTATCTTCTTTATTCTCATATCTTTGTTTTATATTCATTAAAATAATTGTCATAGTCATCTGCCTAGCCTTTTATTATATTGGGGTCTTACTCCAATAGAAACGGATGCAGCTAATTACCAATCCTTTACATTAAGACTGCCTTACTGACCTTCACAACCCAGTTACTGGGTAATACGATACCCCTTGGCAAGACTGGTTGTCAGACTTTCAGGCTTCTTTCTGTCTGCCCATAACGACTACCAAAGATCTACAATAGCATAATATAAAAACGCGAAAATCTACCGCAGACAAATAACCGTTATATTTTATACTGTTACTAAAAACTCGTCTCGAACCGAACATCTGTCGGGGCACGTTTTTTATTTGTATAATTAGACTTCCATCTAGAATTGAATACGTACTAACTGGAAAATGTACTTCCTCGAGTTAAATGGGTTTAGAGTGGTATCATTTAGGTAATGTTATATATACTCTGCCTTATCTTACGAGATCTAGTACGTAATAGTATATAGGTACGCTATCTCTTAGTTCATCGTGTACGGTCTATGTCTTCCCGCAAGCGTATCCTTCAGAACTTTGTGGTGGAAAGATTCTCTGTTTGATTGGTGTTGCTTTGCTAAAGTAATTCACTTACCCAGGATCAAGGGTCTGTATTTTCTTATGAAACTCTAGCCCAAATTGAAATATGTACTGTTTATGCTAAGACGGAATTTTTAAAAGTAAAATTATTAACGTATAGTTCAGACATAAATGAACTTATGTAGGTTCAGTATTCATTTTGTAATACAAATCCAATATTTTACGTTGGTTTTCATAAAGTATATTCTACAAAATTACTTTATTATTGCAACGAACGAAGCGCTCACAGAAATGAGTTCAACATTCTCCGCTGACGTCCAATTAATAAATCATTTACCTGCAAGCGATCACAAAGAGCGAGCTTTTGAAATCAAAATATTTTCACCGGTAAATTTTTAAATGGGTTCCGACTACTACTTTACCGTATCATTATTATCGCCGAATCGTGTAATGTTGCGACCTAGTGCATATGCTCTCATGTCAACCCCATGGTGAGCCTGTTTTTCAGCCGTCTTAAAAAAAATGGTGTTTCTCAATTCATCTGTATTTTATTAAATGAACGTATGTTCCGCGATATCTATGGCAATTGTGGCTTGATTTCAAAATCTCTCTTTGAGACCAACCGCGGCAAGCGTATCTTATCCTGAAAAATCAAGCCGTGCAGTCGTTTATTGCTTAGCCAAAACATTCAATTTTTTCCACCCACGTTAACATAAATACAACATAAATAATTCTATTTGTATTCAGTGTATTGCCTCAGTACTTCACTGCCGGATAGAAATGCTATAGGTAAATTTTAATTTTATTCTTACCTCGTCTCCTATCTATCTAGGGAAGGCTATAAAAAAACCGGCTGTCTGTGGAGGAATTGAGTGACGTAACGTACTTAAGCTTGTTTTTTCTAGGAACAGGATGAATAAAATTAAGGTCTTGTCTTTCAAGATCCAGTGACAAGATGTTTTTCTTTTGCTACAGTCAATTCACTCTTAAATAATCTACTTATTATATTCCCAGTTGGAACATAGGGCCCTTAGATGTGACATGTCTTCGATTTTTTGGTTTCTAGGACATACCGGTTTCCCAAGGTTTAATTTTTTTCTACAGTTTTGAGAGCAGTGGTTTTGAAATAATTTACACAAAGTATAGCGCCTGGTTAGTTCGAGCTTAATACCTACAACCTCGTAAATCGCGACTACTGCTTCTAATTAAATTTACTCTTGCTAAGTTTTAAGGTACTCCGATTCATTCGGAAGAGCTACCTACTTCATTCGATAATGTTACTTTCCTAAATTGAGCATTCACAATC
The DNA here is from genome assembly GCA_947507805.1 of Aporophyla nigra. NCBI lineage: Eukaryota > Metazoa > Arthropoda > Insecta > Lepidoptera > Noctuidae > Aporophyla > Aporophyla nigra. The sequence goes on from OX382320.1 coordinate 4,719,405, forward strand.
CAAATATGCAATCAATATGCGCTATCCAATAGAAATAAACTCGGGTTAATGCACCGGAATCCTGCTATTAAACTGCAAAGCTTTGTCCAAAAAACACCAACATTATTATAAAACCAATCAGAACATTGGAACGCAACATAATTTTATATTCCGCTCAAGTACACTATTGATTTTTCGTCGAAAAAACATGGCTGACATTAAAACTCTTGCATACAAAATGCTTCGATTGGACTGTCGTTTTGGCTATAAATGTCAGTGTCGTCTGTTTTGGATCCTGGGTTCACTGTTACTGTTTTACGAACACTTACTTAGTTTCGTTTTACTGTCTACGATGACCGAATTTGTTGAAATATTTCTTAAGCTGTGTCATTTGTATATCAATATTTTCAGATCGACACCACGATTTGACTCTCATTGCGCTTTTATCCGTCCAGAAAAGTTATTTATTCGGCCGTAGGATTCATTCACTTCAATGTTTCGAACTACTTTCGTTCTGCCCCGTTAATGGAGTTAGAGATTTGGCCTCCGGAAATGCCCCAGTCATCTATAATTCCGAACCCAAGATAAGAAACGCTACTCCATAAATTCATAGTTCATCTTCTCCAATACATTTAATACGCAGTAGATCCCCATAATGAAATGAAATAGCCTGACCGTCTGAGAGATATAAGCGATGACGTAAGCAATGCATAAAGGGCTCGGAAAGGACCGTTTAACGGAAACAATGTGTAGTAAAACGCGGTTTTATACCGGATAACGGGGAGGTACAAACTTTGTTCAAAGTTGAGGTATGTGGGAGGTATTTTTCTCGCAAAGTGAGACGGATGTTTGTGTTGGTAGCTATAGGATTAAGAGGCTTTAGTCGTGTCCGCTTCTCAACAAAGGTCACGTATAATCTGATAACTTCTAGTATGCTACTACTAGAATGAACAACAACTGTTATACTCATGGACTCTAGTAAAATGTGGGTGTACTGTAGGTACACCTCTGGCCATCCCTTAGAGGAAACAAGGTGTGGTTTAATGTTATTTCAATCTCTATAAAAAAGATATGTAACTTACATGACGTCAAGCAATATTCCAGTTAACATATAAATACCACTTGCAACTTGCACTTACAACTATTCGACCCACATATACACATAAAGTTAGACTCATGCTTTAGTTCTTGGCATTGAATTGGCACTTTAAAACGTTCCAATACACACATACCTAGTTTTGCACAGTGCATGTATTACTTAACAGTTTTCAAACAAACTTCAAACCCATACATTTTTAAATATGTCTTGACTAATATCCAAAATTACATTCTGAATTATCTTTAAATCCTGCGTCATTGTGGACGCGTTTAGTAGCAGCCTAGCCCCCTTCTATTTCATTTTAATTCACCCTCATCCTGCCTTCCCCTTTGTGAAATAAAGGCTTGATGTTAAATTTATCTAAACTACATGTCTACCGTACCGCAGTTTGGGCTATAAGGACGGTGGTCCCATTCTCCGCGCCCTGCGAAAACGCTCGCATTGACTCACCATAAAGAGTCGATATTGTAAGACTGTGGCTATATTGCATACTTAGCTTAACCGTTCGCGAACATGTAACTAAACAATGGCAGCATATAACAGTTTAACACATTCGTTAATGTGTTATGTATCAACATTGTTGGACTTTGCAGTTGGGCCAATGTTTGACATGGGTTCGGGCTGTTGGTAATGGGATAGGAAGGTTGTATTGTGTATGGTGGGCAAGAAGATGCTGGTAAGTGTTAATACGAAATAGTTGGTACAAGTTGTGCTCCTACAACTTTAGATAGATAATTAAACAAAGCTTTATAGTAAACTATAATGAACAAATTCAAAATAAGAAAAGAAAGAAATTCACGCAAAACGGCCATAGGTCAAGCTCTTATTGCTTTGACGCTATACAAAACTGTCTCAGCGCAGCGACAGCTGGCTTTGAAGTAATGACCGATACCATACGATAACACAAAAAAGGGCAAGATTTTATCACTCCAGGTAACATAGCGTCCTCAAAAGACTCGCTTATTATACGTATGCCTAAAAAATACACCATTTTGACTAAACCCTTTCGGGATTGTTTCCGATATTCGTTTATGTATATAGAAAGACAAACTGCTCTGTTCTCCCGACCAGACAGACAAGGCCGATTTTTGTAACGTAATTTCTGAACCGTTTCAATAAGATTGACTTACCGTTTTTATCATAACTGCTTATAAATATTGTACTGTACAAAGCTCCTACGGCGAACAATTCTGAGAGGATCCCGCTATAATCTTGATGGATATTGCCTCACTGTTGGCAGGTGGATTGATGGCATCGCTGTAACGTTATTAGTATGGAGGTTGATATTGATGATGATGGTCCGTCTCTGTTGTTATAAGCAATAGCCATAAGCTACATTACATTTTGTTTGACTCTGGTGGGTCGATTCAATGGCTCTTGACAAATTGGCTTCTGTCTGCGTTCTTTTAATTTTTGTGTGAGATTTAGAGAAACACTTTATTCTGCTAGGATATCGTAAGGTTAGTCAGTCATCCTGATACATCATCATCATCATTTCAGCCTTAAGACGTCCACTGCTGGACATAGGCTTCCCTTAATTTTAGGGGGTTTGTAGTAATCGCCATGCTTGGCAGGCGGGTTGGCGATCGCAGTATAGTGGTAAAATGCATAGAGAACGCTGCTGCCCATTCTCCAGTAAGTCCCTTAGTCGCCTTTTACAACACCTACGGAAAGAAATGGGGTGATGCTATTCTTTACGTCCGGGACCACATATCCATCCATCCATCCATCCTGATACATGGTAATCATAAAAGGTAATCGGTATTGCTAGTATTGATCATCGGTGAAGGAAAACATCGTGAGAAAACGGGCATGTCTTAGTACCAAAAATTCAAAGACATGTGACATCGACCAACCCGCACCCGCGTGGATGATTACGGCCCATTCCCTCTCTGTGAGAGGAGGGCTGTGTCTCAGCAGTAAGAACCCTATTGGCTTAATATGTTATGACAAAAAACCAAACATACGAACATAGCCGTCCAAGAAGATCGTATAGTAAAAAATATTTGCTCTCGTGTCATTAGGTCATCAGCCAGGGAGAAAACAAAGGAATACGTTTGTATGAATAAACTCGTGACCGCGTTTCCTCTTAAGAAAAGTTATTTTACTTATTTTCTCTCTTTTTTTCAAGTAAGTGATGCTAAAGTTTTTTTTTATACCGAATGAAATTCTGATAGGATGACCGCTTTGAACTCAAGCCACAGCTGCTGGTGAAATAAAATCTTCATTGTTATTAATATGGCTCTTTTGCTGTAGAAACTTTTGTATTACTTTTGGTAGCCTAGACAAGGACTCCCGACTTCCTAAACCAGAACCACGATGAAGGACGATAGCCTGAATTATCCCAGCCCAAAATAACACTAACCCTAATTACTTTTTATCCCTAATGACAGCTACCCCGATTCATTGGATATGTTACGGCTATTAGTCGCCGAGACATGGACGTAAATCGGGGTTGGATTTTACGTGCAGTGCATTTTCCACTCTCTGTGTTGAACCAAGCATCGAGAATCCAACAGAGTGCAATCTCAGCGTGTCGAAAAACGAACAGCATCCTTTACTGTGCGATTTTGAAATCTGAAGTACGCGAAGATCAGAAGTATCCCTCCGTGATTTTATCACGTCCGTGAATGTGGGCTTACGGCCATATTGTTTTCGTTCTTGTAAACAGATTATCTCTTTATGGAATGTAACTTGGATTAGCCCATTTTTTGGACTGTAATAAGATGTTGATGAATCAATAAAAAAGAGGGTATGTGCTTAAAATCACAACGTCCATTGCTGGACATAGGCCTCTCCCAATTTTGGGGGGGTTTGCCATAATCGCCACGCAGGCAGGTAGGCAGGCGGATTGACGATTGCAGTATGGTGATAAAATGCATAGAGAACGCTGCTGCCCATTCTCTAGTAAGTCCCTTAGTCGCCTCTTACGACACCCACGGAAGGAATAGGACGGTGCTATTTTTTACGTCCACCACACGGAACCACAAACCAGATGATAGAACTTAAAACTTATATGAGCCGAGTGTACGCGATTCAGCGTCGACTACCGACTGGAGCCGAGTTTACCCGATTCAGCGTGACCGAGCCGAGCGTGATGATGGAGTTTCGTTAACTGATCAGAAAGGGTACAAATTGAGCATAAGGCAGTGTTCACTTTTAAAAAAAATACGCATCGACTTAAAACCTTCCAAATTTTATTCGTCAGTTAAAAAAACAAGTAACAGTTTTATTGCTTATATAAATATTTGTCTTACAAGATGAAGGAATCCAATTGGAAGCGAAATATGCTCGTACCTTTTCAAAAGGAACTTTCTATAGCTTCCTGAGAGGTGCGTTAGTCCCCTGGGACTCTCAGTCCCTCGTAATGTAAAACGTGACGCCTTGTATTGATTTTTAGGGAACCGTTTTAAATCATACTTTAGGTCTTTGGAATGTTTTTCGTCTCTATTTTGACTTGTGACTTATGACCGTGTGGTGCCGGACGTAAAGAATAGCACCTTCCGATTTCTTCCCGTGGGTGTCGTAAAAGGCGACTAAGGGACTTACTAGAGAATGGGCAGCAGCGTTCTCTATGCATTTTACCACCATACTGCGATCGCCAACCCGCCTGCCAAGCGTGGCGATTATGGCAAAGCCCCCCAAATTGGGGGAGGCCTAAGTCCAGCAGTGGACGTCTTACGGCTGAAATGATGATGATTTTGACTTGTTAGCTTCTTTTGATATTGGGTTTGGTATAATCTAAATTTCAAATATCAAATGTGAGATGATAATTTCGACTTTATCTTCTAAATTGGTAACATATTGGCTAGAGGGGTTTGTAGTTAAGTAAAAACATCTGCAAGGGCCGGATGATCAGGTTAATCTATGCTTGCTGCGGTTGTTCCGGGGATGGGTGCCTCGGAAAGCACGTTAAGCCGTTGGTCCTGGCTGTCTTTCGTGGATTTTTGAGATTCGTCATGGTTAGGCAGAAGCCCAAAAGCCTGACAACCAGTCCCCTGTCGTGTTGCCCACCCCTGGGTTGTGAAGGTCCATGTGAAATACTAGTATTCAGCTGCATCCGGTTAGACTGGAACCGACCCTGACATGACTTAATAAAGCTAGGCAGATGATGATAGTAACATATTGGCTAGCTTCTTGATAAATTCATTAGTGCTGATTGAATTTTTTACAACCTCGCTATGCCTAGATTCGAGTATGTCATGATCACGAGTACTACTATTGCTAGAAGTGATGGCAGTATTAATTACGAACGGTCAATAAGTATGGAAAATAGTCCCCTAGTCAACAGAAACTTTCTTGGTATAAATTAAAAACTGTTTGAAATGTATGACTGCTACAGATGTTTCTTAGTTAAGTATCCTAACAAGAAAGCAACAACCTACCTTATAAAAATGCTAATTTCATTGCGGAGCGATAAAAAAATAGAACTTTTTTTAAAAGCCTTCAACATTTTATGGAGACCTTGTTTTGCCTTTCAGCCTTCATTGGTTAATTAAAATTGCGGTTAACCTCTGGGAAAAACTAAGTTACAAGGCACCTACAGGAAAACCTATATTTAGAGTCGATATAAAGTTTGAACAAAATAAAATACGGTTAGTTAAAATGGGACTTAACTTGGAAAATTTGACGCTTCGTGTTTAAATTACAGATACTATCAGTATTTTCGACACGGAGTATCAAATTAGTATCCCAAAACGCTTTGTTACCAAAATCAGTAAACAATCCTCAATGTCCTCTTTAGAAGCCCGAGCAAGAAGTTTTTCTAGTAGGGTATAAAAATATAGCAACATTTCCGAGCTAAGCAAATTACCTTGCTGAAAGAGTTCCGAGTTCCAATGGACTCTCGGCCCCCTCCAATTACGAAGATCCGACCGTAATCCTTGGCAAGCGTTGATTACATTGTAAGATAGAATTAATAACGTACAGTGGGTGGGTGGTGGCCCATCTTGCTAACATAAACCCTTAATCGCTCTCCTGACACCATGGGAGCGGATCTCGTGACCGGTAATTGTAAGGGTCGAATTTGTTAACTCATTGTGCACATTGTGTATGCAGAAACCCTTTGTCTGGCGAATAAATAGTTTTTGGTTGTTTCTCTTTCTAGACGCCATTTTTTACTTGTATTATTTTTGTGCCACATCTGATTACCTGGTTGTGGTTCTGGTTAGATAGTATTTACTTAAAATCCATTACATTCATCACTAGGATACAGATGTAAACCTTCGAGGACTTTTGTGTGGAACTTTTTAAAATATACAATTCCGTACTACATTATTTTGATCCATCTCGTAAGGTTTAGCCATCGTTAGCAATGTATGTGCTCAAAAATGAGGGTCTTACGACAGATTTACAAGTCTTTTGTCCATCGTAATATGCATGTATTATACATATGTATAAACTTTCCGGACAATTTCTAAATCATACTGAACACCTTATCAAAATTCGTTGCGTGCTTTAGACGAAGTAAGCAGACGAAAACACCGAGTTTATTCTATTCAGAGATATGTTAGGAGTTTTGTCACGAGTACCTACCCTCTGACAAACAAATCTTACAAATTCTGTCAACATCTTTCTGTGAAGTAGGAACATTCCAAACAGTTTTCCAAATAAAGCGTTTATGCTAATTTAATCGGTCAAAAGGACGCTTTATCAGGCTACGATGATTCAGTAAACTGGTAGATACATGACGTTGTATAATATTGTGAGTGACTAAGCATGTAGGTAGTATAATAAACACGTGTCAGGATTTGATAAGCGGATAGTAGTAAAGTTACTATAGAAAATATATTTATGAATGTTTTGTTCTGACATTAATTTAGCAGTTCATTGCTTGGTGATGGTGAGGTACAAACATTTTTGCTAAGGGCCTAGATTTCGTTGGACTTGGTTTTTTTGGTACCAAGGCTGTACCGATGGGGGCGGTCTTTGTGTCTCGTTAGAACAGCTCATGCCATGATAAAAACTTCAGCCTTTAAGGTGGTGCCAGGGCTACTACCCAGGGTACACCTGATGACCTGACGTACTTTTGAGTTTGAATAATCGTGGTGTTTAATTTAATACATCATGCAAGATGATGTAGTTCCAAAAACAATTTGCCTAGCTGTTTCCTAAATATGTTGGGGTCCGTTTTAAGTCCAACCATCTGTACCAACTGCAGCTATGCTGTTGCTTAGACTGGATCCCTGTTTTGAACTTTGTTTAAAATGGAGAAGCTTATGATAAAACTGGTAAACGAATCCATACTAATATGATTTTATATTCTAAAGTAACTCTGTTTGTATGTTACCATTTTACGCCTAAACTACTAAACGGATTTCGATAAAATTTGACATGTATGTAGAAGGTATCCTGGGGAATGACATGGGCTACTTTTTATCCCGATAGCACGTTCCTATGGGATCGTTTCCGACATGCACGCGGGAAGAAGCGAGTAAATAAATAAACTAAATTGACACTGAGTAAGCTAAAGGCCTGAAGCTTATCCTAAAAGCAAATAAACTGAACTTAATAGTAGTCTAGTCTGTCCAGTTCTCATTCAGGTAATGAAGTACTTAATAAAACCACACTATCTGACGTCATCAAATGACCTAGACTTAGGGCCTAGGTCGTATAGAAATGTAGGCTGTTATTATCTTAGTAGGCGGTCTGCGATAAAGGGAATTTGTGTGAAATCTTTATAATCGTTTTATTGCGCACCTGTGCCATTTTCTGTTTAATAGAGCTCGTATCTAAGGTTTAAGCGTCCGACACTAGGTGTTATTTAAGAGAAATGAAGCAGCTTGCCTGGAAAGTACTTCCATCATACCTATACTTGTACCATCATAGGATACAGTGCCGTGTCTCAATCACGAGTCATGAGTTCAAGTACTTATAAGGTGTGAAATTCGGCGGAAGATTTTGTGGATTCCCCTAACGCCCCAATGTTCGTCATAACGACGCCATTCGAAAAATTAGGGCACATAACGTACACGTTTATCCCATATTAAATACAGTATTTTAATTAAATCATTTACACTGAAGCTGGGAAGGAAAACGTGAAGCACATTTTTACGCCGAACATTTCCACATCGTATTTGTTTTTTAGTCGCTTATCTTATCGTAGAATTGTATAATGCGACCTAATTTTGTGTGTCTAAATGTCCTGGGCTTTAGTTTGTTGTTCACTGATTTCGAAATATACACATAACTAGCTTCTGTCCGCGACTTCGTTCGCGTCCAATTTCTTCTTCCCCGACCCACCCCGTCGCATCGAATCGCCAGCCCGTACCAGGTCTTCGTATTCGCGATTTTTTTCTTTTTGCTTATCTCCTATGGGTCCTAGCGTGGTGTTACTAATCTATAGCCTCCCTCAATAAATGGGCTATTCAGCAGTAAACGTAGTTCCTGAAATTAGTACGTTCAACCAAACAAACTCTTCAGCTTTATAATATTAGTACTATTCAACATTTTGAACATCTAAGTAGCCCATCAAACAAGAATTTAATCACCACCAAAGAAAGATGGCGGACTGTGTTCGAAAAGGTTCTCTCTGTTATTTAATTTGAAGATCAACAACTTTTGATCTCAATTGTATACTCCAATTAACGCGGACCCGGGAATTGGGTGGCAATATCTCGACTTTACTACTTCTCTCAATTCTGTATAAGATCTAAATAACTTGTATCTTGAATTCGACATCCGCTTTTATCTTGCCAGTAGAACCGGAATCGATTTTATTTTACGTTTTCTATGACTCAAATGGAACATATTTCGACTTCTATGGAAGTTTGTTTTTATTTCATTTGGTTTTTTGCCATGCTTATCTAATATGTTTGCATTTTATCCTCTAGTTTCCGTTGCGACTATCTTTTTAAACTCATTTCTTTGAATTGAGTTGAGTATGGCGTGATTTTGTTATATTTCCTTCCACATTCAACCCGTCTACCTTCAAAACAGGAGTGAACAGGCATCTTCTGGGCACGCTCGTTCCATCATTGTCCTCGTTAATCACTTTCATCAGGCGTGATCGAGGTCAAGAGCAGGCTCAATCAGTAAAAAGTAAAAAGATTGTATAGCTGGGTCTTACATTTTAATTGAAGCAACTTGAGTTTTCTCGAGTGATATTATTGACTTTTCTTCAGAAAAATAACAACTATTACGTCTTGCTTTTGTGTATCTCTCTGACTGTTTAATGAATACTCACAGCTTAAACATTCAATGGATCCCTATTCTTTACCTTTTTCTCTTCTTCTCTAATTCAGTTTCATTTCAACAAATGCAACGAACATTTGCTTTCAATTCTAACCAGTGCACTTAGTTTTGATACCGTTGGGAGTTTCATTCACTCTGCAAAAGGGAAAAGAGCGACGGTGCATACATCCGCGACGCTCCATCGTCACGGTAGATGCTGTGAACATAGGCTGGGTATATAAAATATCTAGATTTATTTTTACTGTACTTTCATTGTTATTTTGGTCACATAGCATTTATTTGTTTTTAAACGAAGCAAAAAGGAGGGTTATGATTTTCACCAGCATGTTCATCTGTTCCCTCATAACTTCTAAACTACTTATCAAAATTTGACTAATGAGGTATCGTTGCAAGCGTTGATCGTCCGCTAGTTAAAGGCTATGTGACCTCACATTAATTTGAGTATAGCGCCCCCTAAATGACATAAAGTGGCGAACTAAAAAAAAAATCTTTTTCAAATATGGCCGTATTGGGTATCAAATGAAAGTGGCTAATTAGCACATTTTAAAAATGTACGTATTGTGAGGTTGCCCCAAAATAATTCAAATTAAAAGGAAGTTCAAGAACTAAATTCCTATTGAAAAATAACGCTCTAAAAGTATGAAACAAGCAAATACTCTACTACTACGAAATATTTCATCTGTAAGACTTAGTCGTATGTATATTACCACCGACGCGATGTGCCTTCTGACACTTAGTGATATTCAGCTGCTACCGTTTTATACTTCATGATATTACGATAGTGCCTATAGACAGAAAAAGAAAATTAAATCAAATGTCATTTATTCAAATTAGGCTGAGGATCAGCATTTTACGAACGTCAAAATTACATAAGATAGTCCCCCAAAAAGCCCGCCTTTCACCACTTTCAAGTGCTTTAGCTGGGAAGAAGAAGTGGCGCAACAAACTCCCCAGCAGCACAGCTGTCTGTAAAAAGATCCGTTTTTCGTAATAACCGATAAAAAAATACCACACCTTTCCGGTACACCCAGTATAAACCTTAATTAATGAAAGCGTCCGCGTCGCCATGATTCATCGATATTTTATGTGGTGTGTAATTACGTTCGGTTGTTTTATTTTTACACGCTTTATATTAGCTTCACTTGTATGTTTGTATGTTTGTATATTTGTATGTTTGTATGTTTGTTTGTAACCGACTCCTTATAGCGCGATTTTGACCCACTTTAAACGACCAGAATTCATTCAAACTTTGCACACCTGTCAAGGACCGATGACAATGCAACAATTTCATAAATTTGTGCCATTATCCTTGCCAGGGTTACCAGGACAGCAAAAAAAAAACTGTCTTCGAAAACTACGCTGACATACGTCACAAACTACGCTGACATACGTCTCAAAATTCGAAACACCCTAAAAAATAGAAAATAAATAATAGTTTAAAAAAACTAAAAAACACGCTTCCATTGAAAACCAAACTAAAAAGTACAAAATAATGGAAAAAAAGCGTGGGGTGCCTGATATCAATAAAAAAATACCTTAAAAAGCACCTCACGCTTTTTTTCCATTATTTTGTACTTTTTAGTTTGGTTTTCAATGGAAGCGTGTTTTTTAGTTTTTTTAAACTATTATTTTTATTCAAATAATTCAGCTACTTTATTTTCCTGACAGTAAATTATAAACTACGAGTGTCACTTAAGGTGGATGGATGATTATCTCAGATGCCATTTTGTCGCTAGATGGCGCTAGATCCACAATTTGGAACATTTTCAATTTTTACGCCTAACTTAGAAATCTTTAATAGATAACTTTATTATATGCGAAACCTAGGGCATTAACTTGATTTTTTTAGATAGTCACTGTGCTTGTTAACTGGTCTCATACAAAGATTTGTACATTCTAAAGATTTAGCCGCTTGACTTTACTCTTTACACACACATACAAAGTAAATAGTAGTAACTTTCGACACCACTAGATGTCGTTTTATTCAAACAGTTTAAAATGAAATTAATATAGGTACACTGTCCCTATAAGTTGTAGTAATGTGACTGAACCTAAATTGTAATGTGTAAATAGTCATCATCTCAGCCGCAAGACGATCACTGCTGGATATAGGCCTCCCCCTATTTGGGGGGCTTTGCCATAATCACCACGCTTGGCAAGCGGGTTGGCGATCGCAGTGTGATGGTAAAATGCATAGAGAACGCTGCTGCCCATTCTCTAGTAAATCCCTTAGTCGCCTTTTACGACACCCACGGGAAGAAATGTAAGGAAGAAGAAGGAATGGAAGTGTAAATAGTGACGTGTACTAAATAAATAAATAAAAGACTATTTATTACATTGTAAAGCTTTTTATTGTACCTTACTATAAATTAATAATATTTATTTAGTAAAAAGGGGTTAATATTTTCATAAAAATAATCGTTTTATTTACTCTCACTACATTTACTTAGATAGTTTCCGTTTGGATTCAAACCATCGAGTCATACCACCATACAAAGATAACATACTTTTTTAAATATTTTGATATTTACAATTATGATTTTGAATTTAGTATTAGAAAGAATTATGTATGTAGATTACAATATAAATAACATCATACGTAAGTATATATAACGGCACATGTATCTTACACAACAACACAAAGGGGTTGCTAGCTAACCATAACATTTATTTATGTTTCAAGAATACCTACTTATGATACAATTTTGAACTGCAATAAATATTCTTTTACAATTGAATTGTTAGGCTGGTACCTAAATACATGAGTGAAACTTATCTACACAGAAAAATCTTATGAACTAACAAAATAACACAAACTATACATCGCTACGTGCAAAAAGCTTATTAATTATTCTATAATGTTCCCACTGCTGAGACTCAGGCCTCCTCTGAACTGTGGTGATGAAATAATTTACACTCAGCAAAGTGCCGGCTTGGATTCGAACCATCGACTCGTACCACCATACAAAGATACTTATAAATATTATAATAAAATATCTTCTTTTCTACGCGCTACTTTTTGCAGTCGCCGCCGCCGCCGCGCCGTATCAGTCTTCTGCTTTTTACTTTTTACTTCCATTTATATAATTTCCGTGTGATCTGAATCAAATGCTGGAAGACGCAGTTTTCGCTGCAACAAATGAATTTACACAGTTTTGTTAGACTATTCTTACTGAACCGACACCTCAGAGACCTGCGGAATAAGTTAGGAAATGAGTAAGACTTATATTTTTATACCTTTTAATTCCTTGATGTCTAGACATTTAGCATTTTTCTCAACTCTTCTCAAAATAATTTCCGGCAGTACACATGTTTTAAAAAATGTTACCAACTTCGGCATCATAGCGTTGATAACTTCCTCATCCCGGTTAACTTTTATGACAGTCAATGGTTGGGTGACAGATATCAAGCAAATGAAGTAACATTTATTCATTTTGGTAATTCGCAATTGACCCTGGACCTAGAATCAAAATAATAATAGCTGTTAAAAAGAAACAATCCAAGAAATACATTATTTTTATACATACATACCAAGAAATAATGATATTTGTTACACTGAACATTGTGTAAAATATGTTGTACTTTGGTATTGTCAAACAAAAACTTCATCACTACAAACAAGCAAAAGCGTACTAATGTAATGAACACAAAAATATGGTATCAAGTTGGGACTTACCATTCCAGATGAAGAATCAAAGTTGTGACCATATGACCTTCTTCAAGTCAACAATACGGTACCCTACCAAACCTGATAAGTTGTCACTTGATGTTCTTTCCACAGTTAGTTGATAAGCTTCAGTCTCTGAATCGGGTTGTGGCCAATCAAAATCAACAGTCTCTACTTGCTCTGTAACAGATTCAACTGTATTGAAGCTAGAGCTGCAGGCTATGGCTTCGTATCGAATTTCTGGTATACCACGCGAATAGGTTTAGGGCGTATCTTCAGCTGTCGAATGGTTGGACAGCTGATGATGATCTTGAGTTGAATGTGGACTGAAATAAAAGATAAATAAATGAAATAGGTACAGTTAAAAGTACACAGTTAAGACACAACACGAACCAACGAGTATCAAATAACCTCCACTCACGTAAATCTGATTCGAAATCTTATGGGAATCTAATTTACTCACTATAGATCACTAAAAGAACTTCCATGATGTCTTTTGAATACTGCTTGCACTTTTTTCCGTGATTTTCGCGGTCCTGAATACACATGTCGTATACATTTATGCAAGTTTATTAGTCGGGTTTATCTTAGGCAGTTCAGTTGCAATTCAGTCTGTAATCAAAAAGAATAATTACAAACAACAGCAAATGTATCTTATTTATGAAATGTTTCAAGAAACAGAAATAACACCACCACCAAGCTGTTGTTTTCAGAGAGAATATTTGAAATTTGTAGTATGTCATGTGACGACAATCAACGAGTGTTGCTAACGTTTGATTTTGTATTTCATCTTCTAAATCTTACACTTTTGTACCATTATAATAATACTCTATATCACCTTGAAAATCATTCATTGCACATAAAAATAACACTTACCGTCAATAAAACACAAAAACACTTCACTTTTCAATAAAAACCAGGGCTTTGAATAACGTTAAAAATTTGGTATCGTTACTTTCATCGGACGAAGATAACGTTATTAGTAGAGGTCACGTAATGCTTGGTAACGATACTTGGCATACGTTTTACCGGTAACTAAGTACCGTTAATTTTTTATTTATTTTCTTTCATCTCTTTCTTTCGTCTACATTATTGAAGTTGCATTTGCACCGTTTGATTGGCGATGTTGCCGTAGAGCGCCGCCGCCCATGGCGTTCCGCTTAGGTTGCGCAGGTTGACAACAACGCATTAAGTAACGATGTGATAAGAGAACGGTGTGGTGTAAAAGAAGATGTAGTGACAAAAATTGAAAAAAGTATGCTTAGATGGTTTGGTCATGTTAAGAGGATTAATGAAGGTCGGCTCACAAAAGGTATTTACAAGGCAGATGTGAGTGGAAACACCGGGAGGGGACGCCCTAGGAGGACATATAGGGACCTTATTGGTGATGTTCTTCAGAAAGGTCAGGTGCGTAGTACTCGCAACCAGCGTGTGTGTATGACCAATTTTATGAACCTAAACGAGGCAAAAGAAGTGTGTAGAGATCGTAGCAGGTGCCGTTCCGTGGTTTCTGCCTACCCCCATGGGAAAAAGGCGTGATTCTATGTATGTATGTATGTAAAAGTATCGATACTAGTAACGTTAATTGGTAACGTTATTTTATAGATTCGATACCAAAGTATCGTTACCCGTTTTACCGTTAAAATATTAACTTTATGAAAATAACGTTACTTAACGATACTTATAGTGTGAATTTGGTAACGTTAACAAGCCCTGATAAAAACTGTTTCACGGATGGCACTCATTTGAATGGTTCTCCGTAGTAGGTAGCACAGTTTTTTTAAGTAATAATAAACATGGTAAATATCCCGTTTTAAGTTCTAATGATACTGGTGTTTATTGTTTCGTGTGGATTTCATGACAAAGTCTCTTCCGAGCCCCTTTTCTTTAATAAAAAAAACCTCGTCGTATAGTTTAGTTGCTAAATTGGTGTCCAGATTCTTAAATATTATACCAAAATGTTAAATTTTGCGTTGAAGTTTTAGTAACACCCACCACATTTGTTTACCATTTATTTTATTGAAATTTCAATGCGTACTATTTTTATTTTTGAATTCTTAGCAAAGTACGATCTTTTAAAATGTATGGTACGATCTTCTAAAAAATAAAGTTGGCAACCCTGCTTGACGCATTTTGTGTGTGCTAATAATACTAGTAAAATAAGCAATTTTGAAAAATCAAAGTGGTTTGTCTGTGTATTCACTAATCTTGCTGGTTTCACATGAATGAAATATGATTCAATCAATAGATGTACGTAGTACCTACGTTTCACCATTGTGTAGGTAGCTTCGCTGATCGCCTGATTTAGTCATAACTTACTTATACATCAAATTCTATTCTCTGATTTTATTCAACTCAAACCAATGGATTAGTACCTAAGCGTATCAGAATGTTATCAGTACCTACTTACATACATTAAAAAGATTTTTAAATCTGGAAAGTCGTGTACTAGTAACTACTTACTACATATTTAAACTAGATAATACAATAATTACATTAGTATTGTATCTGTGTGAACCAAGGGCAGATCGCAGAGATATTTTTTTCACTTTATGTAAAGCATTCTTTCTCATTCCATAATAAAAAACATTTTATCAATCAAAAAATGTTAACTGCGCGGGCAAACCCGCGCGCCCGGCGCTAACTTGCTAGAAACACAATATTCTGGAAACGATTCGCAAGTTTTCAAGACTCAAGCAATCACGCTTTGACGGTATGGCAACAACGCGGGGTGCGAGCGCTGCTACTAGAATGGCAACGTCGCATTATCGAATTTAAAAGATAAATTCTTGTCTAAATGTTCGAATATCGAACAGCGCCATCTATTATGAATGTTTACTAATCGTAAACTCGTAACACAACAGCAACCAACTTTCTCGGTGGTTCTATAAATTTCCGTCAGATGGCGCGATTCAGGTCACTCACACATGTAAAGATTTTTCGTTTTTTATTCGGTCTAATTCTCCTAGAAATACTGTTTTTTTTATAAAATTTGGGCCATATGCGAACATAATACATTATTAAGTCTCATTAAAGTTGCTTTTATTCTGCAGAAACTGTTTATTTACCGAGATTTCCACACCTGAAAAATGTATGGCGAGGGCTATCTAGGCATTCACCTTAAGGAAATGCAATTGATTATATTTTAAGGTATTTCATATTATTGGACTTTCTTTGACTCAGTTCAATCAATCAATCAGTCAATCAACTCAGCCTATTGCAGTCCACTGCTGGACATACGCTTCCGCATCCAGTCTGCCCCAACCACTTTCGATGGCCGGTGGAGCAGACGAGTCCTGGAGTGGAGACCGCGTATCGGCAAGCGTAGTGTGGGACGCCCCTCAGCTAGGTGGGCCGATGACCTAAGGAAAGTGGCTGACCCAGTTGACTATTGGAAATTTAAATGTTGGTATCTAGTTAAGTTATACAAGCTTTAACAGAATAGACGCAAGTCGTCAAAGAAATTTGTTTATAATTGACTACTAAATCGACTTCAGTAACTTAAAAAAAAAGATTTTGCCATACCCACTGCCGATTGAGTCAAAGAAAATTCAATCCTACTAATATTATAAATGCGAAAGTTTGTGAGGATGGGTGTATGTGTATGTTTGTAACACTTTCACGCAAAAACTACTGAACGGATTTGTATGAAATTTGGTACGCAGATAGTTTATAACCTGGATTAACATATAGGGTACTTTTTATCCTGGTAGTACGTTCCCGCGGGATATTTTCAGACCTCCACGCGGGCGAAGCCGCTGGCAAAAGCTAGTCTTGTATAAAGACAATAAGACTGAATTTTGAGTGTCAAGATTACGTTCGACATTGAAGTGACATTGTACTTAATGAACATATTTTTATAGTTTTTATTTTAGTCAGGAAAGTTTTCGAATATGATGTAAAGTATAGCTGTGAAATGATCGCTTTAAAACAAGTAAGCATATCGATTTCATATTAATTTAACAGTTCAGAAGAATATTCATATTACACAAGTTCAGCCAAAAAGAAAGTCTTCTGGAAAATCATTGATTGAATTGGAATTCATTGCACGTATGTACGTACGCACGACTACTGCTGTTTATATGAAAGGATGAAGGGTTCAGTCGCCCGCAACACAATACCCGCAGCACATTATCTCCCATTTCTTCCGGTGGGTAGCGTAGAAGGCGGCCAAGGGACTTAGAGAAAGGGCAGCAGCGTTCTCTATGAATCTTATCAACATACTGCGATCACCATCCCGTCTGCCAAGCGTGGCGATTATGGCAAATCCCCCCCTTTGGGGGAGGTTTATGTGCAGCAGTGAACGTCTTTCGGCTGAAGACAGTGAATATCTGTAGAAATATTCCTACTAAGATCACGTCGCGCCTGTTTGCAGGAATCTTTATGGATGGGAGTCTGCTCCCTGCTGTCCCTTTGCGTAAAAATGATACAAACACACAAACTCTTGGCTCTTCTCACGGGAGAGGCAGACATTATGGAAACCATCTGCTACGATCCTTACGTACTCCTAGTGTCTCGTTTACGTTCAGACATCTCGTCAGAAATGGAAAGTAATTTCTTACTAGTTTTAAGTACTTGGGTTCTTCAGTTATTCATAGATCTCATCATCTTTATTTCAGCCGAAACACGTCCACAGCTGGACATATGCCTGTATGTTAAACTGAGGTGTGAAGAGTCCGTCGCCGTTATAAAATTCTTGGCACTCGATGTCTCGTCTAGTTTTTAGTATTTAAGTATTGTAGGTTTGTTGCTAGGCCATCTCATAACAGTACTAACTTCCCTACCTATATTATAATAAATACTAAACAAATAGTACGATGGAAAAGAAGACAATTTGTTTAACTTTTGTTTTCTTAATTAAATTGTTTGCGAACAAAACTTAGCGTGGCGGGCAAAGAGGTAATTGCTCGGTGCTCTCTTTGGAAAAATGTTAATATAAAATATGATGTAAATAATTTCTCGCATTATAAATAACCTTGTGTTTAATAATATCGTCTCATTAGTCTGGCTGTCTGGTGGCAGTGCGGCTTTGGACTTTGAGTTTAGTTCCTCTCCCAGGTCTGGCGTATTATTACACTGTCTGTTTCCAAAATTCATACGGTTTGATCTTGGACATGTGCCCAAACATAACGATAGGATCGCTTCATTACTGAGGTCTGTGGTTATGACATCCATATCATCATCAGAGTCATGACCTATTTTCGATTATTTATGACGCATCTCAGTTCTGGTTTGAAAGAGTATCGGTGTAATTATAGACGGTAGTTATCTCTGTGCTTCGTAACGCTTCGGCAAACTTCCTGGTGTTGCAGGTCTTTGGCGGCAATCACTTAATATTAGAAAGGACTCATTAGTGCCTGCATAATCAGCTTCTAATGTTCCCACTGCTGGGACGCAGACCTCCTCGCAGTGAAAGGGAGTGGGCCGTTATCCACGACGCGGGCTCAGTGCGGTTTGGTAGATGTCACAATACATGTCTTCGAATTTTTAGCTCTAGGGAATGCCGGTCTTCTCATGCTTTTTTTCCCCGTTTTGACAGCTGAGAAAGAATGCCCTTGAAATAATTTACACAAAGTTAAACGTCTGTCTGGGTTTGGTCCTACGACCTACACCTCGTTAGTTTCCATCACTACTCTTATTGAGTACGTAACATATCAAAAAACATTTCATAGGTAATCCTTCAATTTCTACCTCATCATGATGATTTGGGTAAGGGAATGTCTTCAAAATACTTCTGAACATAGTCTGACGTATTATCTTAATATAGTTAGAGCTAACTTAAATAGCGGTGACAGATCGGTAGTATCTCCAAGATAATTTAATACTGTCATCTTTATTAATAATGATTACGTGCAAACAATGACGTAACTTATTTTATTGGACGCTGATAACACAAATCAACGTTATCGGTCAATCTCTTGCGCAAACTCGCCGAACCCTTATAACGGAATAGTTTTTATATTTAAGTGAAATTCTATGCTATTTTTTACATTACTTCTTTTTAAATATTTCCAGAGTGAACTATCTAAAATAAGGGAGCAGCGAATCTTTATAATAAGTTATCGAAAATTCTTCATTAATGAAGATTTACAAAAACAGGTTAAAGTTCTATTTGGCTAACCAACAATAACTCACTACTCTGTTTTCGATAGATCGAAAGACAATTATGTTCACTTAAGACATTTTGTTAAGTTTCTCATATTTACGTATGTTATTTTGAGAATAAATAAAACTAACAACAAAAAAAAAACAACAAAAATATTAAAATACAACATAGAGTTCACTAGCTTCTACTCGCGAGTTCCATCCGCGTAAAAGTCTACCAATATAAGTGATACTTTCTATTAGTAAAATAATGTTTGTAAACAGATCATTACGTCCAGAGACAATACCTCTTACAAACCAGCAAACTACTTTCCCTGTCTATAATATCAGTTTAAATAAACCTCTCGATTCCTCTGCAATCTTTCATAAAGATTGATTTGGCTACAGCTATGATTAACAGCAATAGAATGGCGCATTTCTGATTTCCGTTTAGAATAACTTATTCCCAGACATAGGAAAATCCACACGGTCATTATAATTTGAGACCCGTACGAGCTTTGGAAACTGTCAAGCCACGACCCGACTGACACTCGTAATCCTTTACAGTCGTTACGGGTAGTCAGAAGCTTAAGTATTAATGTCAAAAAATCAAAAGGCCTTTATCCAAATCAGCACTTTTCGAACATCAAGACAGTCCCCCAAAAAGCCCGCCCTTCACCACTTCCTAGTGCTATAGCTGGGAAGAACTTACCAAGTGGTATTGTGTTACTCAGTTACTGGATGGTGGAGATCAGAAAGGCAGTTACTCCATATAAAATACTGGTATTCAGCTGCATCCTGATGGTTATACTGGAAGTCGACCCCAACATAGTTAGGAAACGGCAGATTGATATTGTGGGTGTGCAAATTGTGGATATATTTTCTGCGAAACCATTCGGATACATCCGGAGCTCTTCGTGAGGCGAGGTCGCGAGTCAATCACTTACCTACCTGAGATGGCAGTTCGGCTAAAAAGGCTTGCTAATATCGGTTTTGCTATAGACCTAGAAATGTCATGTAAATCATACTTTATGTAGTTTCTTGTTATTTAGAACCTTTTATTTCGAAGCCACAAGTATAAAAGCATCAAATTGTTATGATAAATTAATAAAATGCCGCAACGTTTTTACTCCTGTTCATTTTGTTCTCTAATTGGGACTTTACAAATAAGATTGTATCCATACTTTCAATTTACAAAGAAATTAACAGTAACAGCACTTGACCTCTAAGTCTCATTATGATTTCTTTTTCATTGTTACCTACGAGTACATCCCACGCAAATTGTTCAGGAAAGTACTCTAGTACGATTGTTGAGCAAAGTGGCAATTTGTCACTAATTATAATTTCACAAGGACTCATTTAATCATGAATAGGTAGAAGAAGTGCTTGGTAGAGGGCCTTGTGGATAAGTAGTAACAGCCACATGGATCAAGTTAGCTACTCTTGTTGCGGTTGAATCTTGGATGGGATGGGTCATCTTTAGACCCCTCCAATTCCTCGGAAAGCACATTAAGCCGTAGATCCCGACTGTCCCGATTCGTGTATCGACAGTCGATACGGTTCGTCAGAAGCCCGAAAGTCTGACGACCTGCCTTACCAAGAGGTTACCAAGTAGCTGTGTTGTAGAGGTCAGATAGGCAGTCGCTCCATTTAAAATACTGGTATTTAGACGCATCCAGTTACGCTATAACAACCAAACAACGCAAACCATATTTTTTTTGATCACGAGGTGGAAATTCTCATGGATGTCCTCCGCCCTGGGGTGGGCGGAGGGGTCTGTCAGACTCTTACTGACTAAAACCACCCCGGTGTTCCGTCCCACACCTACGTCGGGGACCACGGGAACCAATATGTCTTCCGCGATCCCCGACTGGTGCCGGCCCGCCTTTGCGGGCCTCCTCACGTTGGGGGGGAGTGAGGTGTTAAACTCCCCCCCATACATCACAGAGAGGCGCGCGTGGAACACTACGCGCCACCATCTCGGATCCGTAGCAATAGGGGGCGACGGATGTCCCCAGATCCGTCGCCCCTGGACCCATTTAGGGGGGCTGGAAGAGGGCATTGTCCGTACGCTATAAACCAAGCCCAACATACTTTCGTAAACGCTTTCTGATTGTTAGACCAAAATTACAACATGATACCTCGGTGTAAAAGAAATTCCGCTGCATTTGCAATAGAAGAAAGGTTTTTAGTAGTCCAGGTTAGACTGGAAGCGGACCCCATGATAGTTGAGAGAAGGCTAGGCAGATGATGAGGTTGGGACTTAGTATTAATTGTTGCTGAGGCCACGAAGCATAAAAATAACTATGGCCATAGATGCAAGTATTGGAATGCTGTCTTGTCTTCATTACTAAACGATCGACTAGATCCTTTTTAGATAAGTTGTTCCTGGCAATGTCCATAGTAAATTATGAATAGCTTTTTAATCGAACAATACTGGCTGCTCCCAAGTTGCGCCATACATAATGCTGTCTTTATCACATCCATTTTAGTTGAGGTCAGCGATCAATTGGGCTTAGGAGGCGTTGTTCGCTGCGTAGATAGCGATTCGTCATCCTGCCATTATCCCAATTTATTAGGGGACGCCATTATACGTCTTTTTCTTCCATCCCATCCATATCAGCGTTCAGTTCGCTCATATCTTTTTCACGACCATCAATCTTTTGTCTAGTTCGCCTCCTCGTTGTAAACACCTACATTCGTTTACATAAAACCTTTCTATAACTGTCTTTCATTAGAAGTAATGAGAGTATATTTTGTCCTCGTACGCACGTATGTAAAAATTTCGAAGTGGTTTTTTTATTTGCGCAACTGTGTCTTCTACACACTACTCAGCGCCGAGAGATGAAAATCCAGCAGGGTGTTTTTCGCCGCGCTGGGATGCTCTGTTGAATTCTCAATGCTCAGTTGAACACAGAAAGTTGAAATTCCAGTGCACGATCAAAATCTCGCTACGATATTTGTTATGTCCGTGCGACCGTGGTGGTACGCAAGATTATGTCCGAAAACACGCAGAGCCAAAAATTAACTTTTGTTTGCTTCCGCAGCTTAAGAAGATTTATTCAGAACATCTCTCTATAAATGCTTTTGAATTAAACTCCGCTTACATAAATTCCTAATGCCGCAAAAACTCGACCGACCCTTACCTAACGCAGGTAAATCCTTAATTAAAGAAAGGATTCAGTGGAATTACGGCCGAGGCTCGGATACGATCCGACAGACCAGAATATACGGAATACGCCAACTGTCACACTTAGAACGTGGAGTAGAAACATTCAGAAGGCCCACTAATATGATAAGGCTAGTACGGTGAAAAGCCTGCTTACAAAATCAGCCAATAGTGTTCTCACTGGTGGATCATCTCTTCTCTAGAGGGAGTGGGCCGAATTCTTCACATGTCTTTGAAGTACATATTGGTTCTAGAACATGGCGGTTTGTTCACCATGTTTTCTTTCAACGGTTTGAGAGGACTGATGATGAAATAATTTACATGAAGTAAAGCGCCTCTCTGGGTTCGAACCGGAACTCTTTGCCAATTGAGGTTACAATTTCGTCAGCAAATCCAGACCAGATTAAAAACATCAGCTCCGAAGTTAGCTACGAGTATTAGCAGTAGATCCGCAACATCTATTAGTTTTTTTTTTTCTTTATTGTATGACATCTCGCAGGTCAACTTATGAGGTTGTCGGCTGCTTAACCGGACTTGACATCTATTATTAAAAATATGAGACTATTTAGAAAGAAAATGGGGTGCCATATTGGTTAAATTATGTGCTTGAATTAATCGAAAATTAGCTGGAGTAAAACTTCTGTACATTTTGTCGTATGTATCGAGAAATGTATTTTCTCTCTTCTATTTATGTTGTTCTAATTAAAGAAACGTTGTTTTGTTCTCAGTAATTTTCCTGAGTGTTATGTTTAATCGTTTGTTGTTTGTTGAGATAATTGCTAACGACAATATTATCGCGGGTGTCAGACATGTTGAAGAAAAACACGATAAATACATTTTCTTCCTAATACATGTGCGTATGTATTAAGAATGTAAAGTGTTCTAGAATTTCGCTCAATCACGAATGGACATGGTAGGCAGTATAACAACAGTCATATTTGAATCAAGATCAAAAGCATCCACGACGAAGGGAGGGTCTCACTCTCACCGTATGATTAGAAGGTTTATGCTGATGTTCTTCTGTAGCCAGGAGATGTAGCTCCAACAGAGAGTGTAAGTGTAGAAAGCCCGTAGATCAGGTGTCATCAAATGCGCAGACGGCAACTGAAAACGTCATATTTATTTTAACTAGTCACCGTTTGATTTCAAGATCCATGAGTACATTCTTCTGTAACCAGAAGATGTAGCTCTAGAATCAATTCCTAAACTACACTGTATAAAGTGCGTAGATCTGAAGACCAATTCTCGTAATTATTTAACGTTCAAAATCTGGTCGCAGTGTTACCATGGCGACAATCAAATGTCAAGAACTTGTCAAAAATTTATGGAAAGTAGAGGTATTTTCGACAAATTAAGACTGAGATCTAGATGTATTTCCTATTGTTAGTTCCTTGTGTTGCCAGACGTAAAGAAAATAGCATTATCCCATTTCTTCCCGTGGGTGTCGTATGATGCAACCAATGGGGCTTACTAGAGACTGGGCAGCAGCGTTCTCTATGCATTTTAACACCATACTGCGATCGCCTACGCACCTGCCAAGCGTAGCGATTATGATCAACCTCCCCCAAATTGGGGGAGGCCTATGTCCAGCTGTGGACGTCTTTCGGCTGAAATGATGATGATGATGAGACTGAGATCACACGAGCAATTGCTCGTCTGGTCAAACGAGCAGACGGCAACGAAAAACTTCATATTATTTAAACTACTACGCTATTTCTGTAAATCCCCTGCCGACAATCGCCACGTGGTAATCACATGCAAAGCATGAATGAATCGTAATAAAAATAGATCCAGATAAACTTTCTCTGTAAACAACAGCATTCTAATAGTGGAACATATGCATTATGACTATCCTTTTAATGTTGACTGTTTAACAAGTTGCTTCATAAATAAAATATTGGGAAAATTCTGCCTTGGAAAATTGGTCACCTAAAATTATATCGCAATGGATAATTTAGAATGGGATGCCATCCCAAGTAGGCTAAGCGATAAAAAAGGTGTGGAGAGGCGTATAAATCATACTACCGTATTCTTTTTTGTCCCTCTGCAGGACAAAGTCGTCTTTTCATATAATGAAAGTATGAGCCAATTCCTCACGCTTGCTCAAGGCGGGTTGCGATTTCAGATTTATAATAATTACTAGCTGACCGGCCAGATGTTTTCCTGTATCCTAGAACTTGACCGCAGCGCCAACTACCGGGTCCAAATGTGAATTCAATCCCACTCAAACACAATAAATGTCATCCGAATCGGTCCAGCCGTTTAAGAGGAGTTCAGTGACCTACACTCACACGTACAGAAGAATGTATTTATGATAATTTTAAGACCAGATTTCCTCACGATGAATAAATAATGTCATGTATAGAAATAACCTTTAATACCTAATAACACTACATAAGTACTTAGCCATTTGAATACGTAATTGATAAGAACGTAGTACGAATGTTTGTAACATTTTCTTCATGGTTTATGTATGTTTTTACTGAACTTAGTAGTATGATCTGTATTACACAAAAGAGTACGCAGAAATCTTATAGAACCCTACAATTTGCTGTTATTTTTATAACCCTAGCATGTGTCAACAATATCTTTCCTATATCCCATTTTTAGGGTTCCGTTGCCAAATGGCAAAAAACGGAACCCTTATAGATTCGCCATGTCTGTCTGTCTGTCTGTCTGTCTGTCCGAGTATGTCACAGCCACTTTTCTCCGAAACTATAAGAGCTGTGCTATTGAAACTTGGTAAGTGGATGTATTCAGTGAACCGCATTAAGATTTTCACACAAAAATAGAAAAAAAGCAATAATATTTGGGGTTCCCCATACATAGAATTGAAACTCAAAAATTTTTTTTTCATCAAACCCTTACGTGTGGGGTATCTATGGATAGGTCTTCAAAAATGATATTGAGGTTTCTAATATCATTTTTTTTTTAAAACAATAATATTTGGGGTTCCCCATACATAGAACTGAAACACAAAAAAAAAATTTAATCAAACCCTTACGTGTGGGGTATCTATGGATAGGTCTTTACAAATGAAATTGAGGTTTCTAATATCATTTTTTTCTAAACTGAATAGTTTGCGCGAGAGACTCTTCGAAAGTGGTAAAATGTGTGTCCCCCCCCCCCCCCCCCGTAACTTCTAAAATAAGGGAATGATAAAACTAAAAAAAATATATGATGTACATTACCATGAAAACTACCAACGAAAATTGGTTTGAACGAGATCTAGTAAGTAGTTTTTTTTTAATACGTCATAAATCGTAAACCACAATTTACCTTTCATTCAGTCAACTCAAATATAAAAATTAAAAAAAAAAACATTTAATTTCATAAACGATGATGACGAATGATGATGATGATGACCTGCAGGTTTGTACGGAACCCTCGGTGCGCGAGTCCGACTCGCACTTGGCCGGTTTTTTTTTTTTTGGGTTCGGCGCAGCATTTCTTCCATACTTCTCTATTACTCGTCATCTCAGTAGTCACTCCTTTTCTAGCCGTATTGTCTTTCACACAGTCCAGCTGTAATGTTTTTAGTGTTCCTCTACTTTTACAGCACACATACATACACAATCAGACCCATAAAATAAAAAGAAAAGTCAGTAACCGAGCACAATTCACACTGGGCTGCTTGCTACTGAGAATTTCCAGATGGAAAAATCCAATAACAATAGGTAGTAAGTTTATAAACTTGATACGGATAAGATGTGAAATTCGGTTCAGCTGCACTGATTAAACTAGAATACGACGTCGAAGTACTCGTGAAATGCCAACGTGATAAAAAAGTACACTCGCTTCTCAAAGCATTTTTCTTACGTCTAACATTCTGTTTGCTGAAAGGAATTCTCGCTGCTTTGAAAGCTCGATATGTTTTTTCTGGAGTCTTGTATAGAAAATGTATGTGTTTTTATAAAATGTTTTGCAGTTATATTTTAAATGGTGTACATGTGCTTTCAAAACAGTGAAGGAAAAACGTCGTTAGAAGCCGGCATGGCCTAGAACCGAAAATTCAAATACATGTGACCACTACCAACTCACAATGGGCCCCCGCATGGTGGATTACAGTCAACTCCTTCTCACAGGACTCCTACGTCATAGGAGTGGGAACATTATTATGCTTATGTTATCTTCTCGTTCTTTTGTTTTATAATGAGTGACCAAGGAGTTCTTCGCCGTAGGAACCTAACATACTACGGTTTGGACTGGGCAACTGACTTCATCTTTTTAACTGACCGGGCTCCTTGACAATTTATGAGTGCTAGTAAATAGTTTTTTTTTAAATAAATGGTTTGAGTTGATCTTTGTATAGTTATCATCAGTTATCCGTAGATCAGACAGCTACCACTGATGCTTCTAGAGAGATAAGTTAATAGGTATGTGCCTATTTTAAAATTAATTATGACTTTGAAATAAAAGGCACTTATATTGATTCTAGTTACTCCTTCCAAAAGGTTGCGTGAGGAGAAGAATGGACAAGAAAATCCACCGTTAATCTTTCAAAATGTATCGCAATGTTTGTTCACATTAATTATATCATCATAGCTTAACATGACGCCAGTTTTCCATGAAGGATTAGGCAGAGGTGTACCTATCTATAGGACAGTCACATTCCGGTCGTTATTTGTAGGTCCTTTGTGATGTAGCGCGACGGGCGACCGACCCCATTCACGTCATTGTTATCAATATCCACTTGACAAATCGTATTCCACTGTAAGACAAAGCAATCTCCCAATTCATCCCAGGTGTTAGTCAAGTCCTCGCCAAATCCTTTTTAAACAAACCAGACTTCAATCTTTTGAAGATTTAAAAGTTAAGCAAAAAACAATCTTAAGTAAATAGCTTTCAAGTGGCCTACGCACTTTGCCTCTGGTTTCAACCAACTTTAAAAGATTATAATGTGAGTGCTACTTTTAGCTTTAGGACCCATTTTATGAACACGCCAACTCTAGATACATTAAAAGTACACGTGGAAAAAATGTCCCAGGAACACTCATACTCTGCTCGCTGGCTCTGGTTCGACTTTACTTATACGTTTTTGCAGGGAAATAATAAATAACGATGATTCGTAGTTTATGCTGGTCTCGTGATAAGAACGCATTGTTGTTTTAATTTAAAACTTGGTCAATTCTAACAAACATTTTGTAAAGTTTCCTCTATGTTTTCTCGCACATTTATATAAAGAATCTATTTATTAAACTACGTATTACAAACACTACACACTTTATACGTTCCCCCTCCACGATAACCTCACTTCGAGATAACGACTCCGTCACAGACGACAGGACCCCGAGTGCGTACGTTTCACGAATAGAGCTCACAACAGCTGACACGAACCGCGAACGTTTATCGTTGAATGAATATTGTGAGTCAGACGATCACGTGGTGCCGTGCGTGTCAGACGTACCAAAGATTAAGTGTGGCAGATCAGACATTTCGAGAATGAGGTTATCGCGGGGTCGATGTTATTTCGGAATTGTAATTTTTTAGATAAGCCGTATATTTTGACGTGACAACGTCTTATAAATTGGTTTGCCGGGTGACACTTCAAGAAACTGCGTTACGCTCCGCTCACGTTATGCGCTCACAATGAGAGCGAGTGAGAGGCACGCGTCCCTTCCACTCGGGCATGGTTAGCCCGCCTAAGAGCGAGAGAGACAGAGCGAGAGAGAGAGAGTGAGAGAGATAGGCATACACACCGGTTCATGTCTTGCGCTTCTATTGTGATTTTAATATTCACATTAAAATTATTTTACCACTCAAAGTCGTTGTCACGTAAAACTTTCGCCCGTATACCGACTTTACAGGCAACCAATTTTTATGTTGATGTCCATGGTCTTTAAGACCTTTGGAAAAAGAAAAAAAAAACTTTTAACTATAACCTTGAAAACTTTCGAAAAACACTTATAAAATAATGTTACTTAATACTTACGCCTTTGAGATAAAGTATTTTTATAAGATAATATTAGATAATAATGTGTCATTTTAAGTGGTTATAATGTTATCAACAGATCGTTACGTTGTATATATTTGCACTGCAAGTCAGTGGTAACAAAATCATCAAAACCATAGGCTCTGAATTGATTGAAACTCCGTTAAGGCGGCCGCAGATCGGTGCCACAGCATAGTGCGACTCTATCCATTAAGTTTTCATAGACACTTTTCTATTTGAGTCGCGCCGCGCCTAGCTGCGGAACAGAACCCTTACTGCTAGGCCAGCTCAAGGTCAAAGCGTTACCATCAACGTACGGTCCAGTAAAGCTATGTAATTATTATAGTCACTGAGATATGCTCCATCAGCTTCATACTTATTAGTCATAGTTCACACAATACGAAAGTCTCGTCTGTACGTTAATCTATATTTATATCAAGTAGTAGTTCTCGCCGTCGCAGGCGCACACAATACCGTGTTTTGCCCGGCACTCAGCTGATGCGAATTGGCCGAATGTTGCGAAATATTAACAAAGAGGTTTCTTTATTGTTAGTTACAGAATACACTAAAATTGTTCTATTGTTACCGACTCACTGACTGGTAAGGAAATAATAGTTGGAGGTGGTTTAGTTTTCTGACTTTCACAGCTACCGTAGCTCAGCTCGTTACCGACTAAGTTGGAAAAAACAATACTTAACATTTCAATGAAGAAAACAACTTAATTTCATCCGCGCAACGTTGATATTCGTTTATGCAGAAAAACTATAAATTGGAAACAAGGGCCTGATTACTTTAAAGGGCACAAAATAAAAGAAAAACTCATTTGTGAAATATTTTCTGTGCCTTGATATTGGAAACCGTGACCTTTGATCAAGAATGCAATTTACTCGATATTTGGCAGACTGACAACTTATCTTTGGAATGTAAAGTATAGGCGTATGTATACGAATCTTTATCTCAGCAGCATTTTATTGATATTGAATGTGCAGAGAAGATGAACTGATTTATATTCTGTGCACTGCAATTTTATTTTTAATTAATACCAGATGCTCAGTCCAGGACAAGAGTCATCTACATATATGTTACGGAGAATCAATGAGCATCTTCAATGCTGCTTTCAGTCATGCTTGCGCATTCAGTTACTAGTGGTTGGAGATCAGCGGGGTAATTCCATAACATTCACTTCAACAGACACTTCAATTTTATTTATTTGTATGTATAGATTGTTCACTCGTCATTTGCAGGGCAGGTCAAGGTGATAGTTAATAATGAAAGCGCACATAGTACAAAATCGCATGACAAATGACAATTACACCTCTATTTACATTGACATGCTAAGAGTTTATGAAAACCCCCCTATTGGATAGTTTTCGAACCAGCAATTTAGTCTATCACGAACGCACGGGTATATTTGTCGCGCGATATATTTTTAACTTTGATATGCTTTAATTTAGTACATTACAATAAATTAATCGGATTTCCCCTAACACATAAAAGACACTATTTAAAAACCCCGCCTGGACGCCCTCCAAACTAGGACATATCCGGGAAAACCTAGACGTATGGCCGCCCTGCCTTTGTCCCATGATACTTGGGGTCGGCAACTCGTTTATTTCTTCCATTCTCCACAGTCAGTAGTCACGCCAGCTTTCTATGCTTTTACTTATCCATCCGTCTTTCCTTTGGTCTTCCGTGGTGGTCTCCATACATTTACATGAAAACCTCTGTACCACCACTAAATTAAACAGCATTAAAAAAAACACAAAATTGGGTAGTTATGAAATATTATTACGTCCATCGGAATTCTGGCCGCTAGCCAGTCTGCGCCAGTTCGGACTGGTTTTCGTGGAGGCGTACTTTTCAGACGCCGGTAATCGTTTGTTGTCTATTGAAATTACGTTTAAAGATGTTTATTTCTCAAAAGAAATCAAAATTAATAATGGCTTTCGTAACTGGTAGTTTCTGGGTATTGTAACAGCTGTATCTTTAGGTCTGTAGCTGTCCTCAAGGTCATTCAAGGATTGTGTCCTTATCTTTGGTGCTAATCGAAGCGTGGTGGCTCTGGCTAGAATTGGCAGTTCTCGCGCGGTATTTGGTATGTGTATTCCTTAGGGTTGGATTTTTTTTCTTCAAAATCACATGAGACTACCTTCGGGATATACCCTTCCCAATAAAAAAATAATATCAAAATGGACCACTCTGTATAAAGTTATCCGTGGTCATACATAAAAAATATATATCCTCCTGAGACCCGGGACGTATTTACGAATATGTAATTGATGGAAGTAAATTTTTATGGCTTAATATAACATAGAGATAAATAAACATCAAATAAAAAAAAACTACCCCAACCCCATTTAGCGTAAGGGAGGGTATCACCAGTGATACCTTGGGTTCAAAGTGGTAATAAAACAAATTATTTTAGAAGGAAAATTTAATTAATGCAAAATTTAAAAATGAAAAATATAAAAATAATACAAAATTTACGTATAATATTACTTAATTAAAACAAAAAAACACCTAATCACTAATTAAAATAAATATTTATCTGTACGTAAAGTCGACTTGTCGGTAATGGCAAAATGTTCGATTTTAAACTGATTGCAATCGATGTAATTTGACAGCTAGAGAAATGGTGGGTGAGTGACTAGAAATATAAAAGACTAGCTTTTGCCAGCGGCTTCGCCCGCGTGGAGGTCGGAAAATATCCCGCGGGAACGTACTACCGGGATAAAAAGTAGCCTATGTCCATTCTCAGGCTCGAAACTATCTGTGCACCAAATTTCATTTAAATCGGTTCAGTAGTTTTAGCAGGAAAGCGAGACAGACAGATAGACAGAGTTACTTTTGCATTTATAATATTAGTGTGGATATCTATGCTAACCATCGTACAAAAAAGCTTAAACGAGTTCCGATAGACGGCGTGGAAATAATTTTTTTACTAAGTGTATCACTGGTGATACCAGGGGTCTCAGGAGGACTTGTGAACCTCCGGTTTTTTCGTCGGTAAAAAAAACTAAAATACATATTGCAGTTACCTTATTGCAGTTGCCTTATTAGACTAAGTTGATTATTTTGTTTAGTAAAGAAAACGATGTATTGAGCAAGCATTTTTAACAGACTAAAAACACAATTTTCATTCTGAATAATGTATGAATGAGTCGCTTCGGGTCCCATCGCCGCTCGTCGCCTACGTAAAATAGAGAACCGAGCTTCTATGCAAAAGCAAAATACCGCTCCGTGGGTGTAAAGACTAATGAAGTGCCATTGTGTTATATAAACATAACATCACGACTATTCCCGGACGGAAGGGTGGCAGAGGTGTATAATACACCCACATTTTCTCCAGTTCTTATGTAATAGGGGGCGACAGCGTCACAAGTCCTGAATGCGGACTGGGAATTGCCCAATGGAGAAACCCATTTGCCCGGCTAAAAGAACGAGGGAGTCAGTCGTGTAATTAAAAATTACAAATAAAGATATGAATATGAATAAAAAATTGTTCCTTCTACTTGATTGCATACTTGTTTAGTTTAGAATAGATCGCAGTAGGCTATCAGCCAAGTTCCTTCTGCAACTCTTACAAAACTAGCAATGTACTGTTGGAAATGATTGCGCATTAAGAGCTGACGAATCGCGTCCGAAACACAATACTGCGCTCCCAAACAAAAATAGGTGACGTAGCTCAAAAGAATCATGTTCGCCGCATGCCGGACAAACTGGGTCCAAATAGCATAGAAAAAGAATAATTTAGAAAACATCTACTTTTAATGCTTCTAGAATATATGCCACTAATCGCCACGATTGCATCAAATCCCATAATATTACGCCATGTATTGGAATGTCTTATGCCATCAACGGACACATGTTGTTTTTTTTTTTCGAATTCTATTAGCTTTAATTAACATAATACATGAGTGGGAATAAGCAGTTTAATGATTATATTAAATAAGAAAAGTACTGAACAGGTTTATTGTAAAAAATATGGAGATTCTGGCTCTGGTGTGTTGCTAGCGTAGATTGAGCTACATAATACAATCATCTGCCTAGTCTTTTCCCAACTATGTTGGGGTCGGCTTTCAGTCTAACCGGATGCAGCTAAGTAGGTAGTATTTTATATGGAGCGACTGCCTATCTGACCTTCACAACACAGTAACTGGGTAATACGATACCCCTTGGTAAGACTGGTCGTCAGACTTTCGGGCTTCTGACGACCCGTAACGACTGTCTAAAATCTACGAAAGACAGCCGGGACCAACGGCTTAACGTGCTTTCCGAGGCACGGAAGAGTCTTGGTATGTAAAGATTGTCACCCATCAACGGACCAACCGCGGCAAGCGTAGCTTAGCCTGAACGATCGACCCGTGCGGCTGTTGTAACTTAGCCACAAGCCCTACATAATTCAATGTAATTTAGAAATAAATTCGTGTCCGTTTGAGCCGGACGTAAAGAATACCACCATCCCATTGTTCCCGTGAGTGTCGTAAGAGGCGACTAAGGGACTTACTAGAGAATGGGCAGCAGCGTTCTCTGTGCATTTTACCACCATACTGCGATCGCCCACCCGCCTGTCAAGCGTAGCGATTATGGCAAAGACTCACAAATTGGGGGAGGCCTATGCCAAGCAATGGACGTCTTATTGCTTAAATGATGAGATGAATCTATACATATCTGCAGCCTTCTTGAGACATATTTTTATCTTGTATGCTCGTTTAAAGAAAACATTATTTTTTACTCTTCACATATGCTAGACATATTCTACGTTATGTAGATAAATTGATAAAACATTGATTGTTGACGTAACAAACGCCACGATAAACAGTTTCAGGATGCAACATCGAGTATGTAGCCTCCTAGACAGTTCTTTACAACTAGCTATATATAGATGGATACAATCGAGCTGTGCGGAACCATTAGACAAATTGACAGTCTGCTGTCGATAGAATCGGTGCAGTGTAGACACATGAGGAGAGTATCTCAACAAATATACTGTTTTGTTTTTATTTGTGGAAAATAATTTATTTTTCTTTCTATTAGTCACGCTCTTATCTGTGAACCTTTTTTCACTTCCTTTGAGTAATTCTTGTAACTAACATTTTATCTCATCGCGGACGCGTACACTCCGCACAATCAACCTCATAGCGTGTGAGACGGATGTATTCTGTTGTTCTCTGAATTCACGAGGAATGCATTGTTTATAAGTAGTAATAGATAAAAGTTTGGATAAGCGCATTTATCGCATCGGATAATCCTTTAGTGGTGGATCATCATTCCTCGGCCTCAATTTATTTAGGGGTCGGCGCAACATGCCTTTTCTTCCATACTCCTCTATTAGTCGTCGTCTCTGTAATAATCCCTTTTCGAACCATCATTCATACTGTCCATTAATCGTTTCTTTGGTCTTCCTCTACTCTTATAGCCATCGACATTCATACTCAATAATTATCCTTTAATGGTAGATGTACATCGGTAAAGAAATAAATAAAAACAAGGAGTAAACTGTTTATATTGTCAGTATTTAATTTTCACGAAGTATTTGAGTGCTCCTGTTAAGTTTTATTACTAGTTTGCTAATTAATTCGAGAACTCTCTGCTAATTAAATATATTAAACATCCAGTTTCGACGTCTGTACATGTCTCTACGAGATTATACGTTCGTGATTATACCCGGACAATTAATTAATTTAAACGCGAAAGTAACCCCTCATTTCTGGGAGTCTCTATTTTTATTATTTGCTGTTAAATCTCACGGAAGAATAGAAAGAAAATACTCTTTATCATCTATGCCATACCTACTCAAAACATGTGAGCGGCATTCGTGGACGAAAATAATAAACATTCCAATCATGATATTAATCTGAATAGCCTTAAAACGCGAAGTGAAATAAATCTGTGCAAAACAGACAAAAAATAAATCTGAAAAACACGAAATAATTAATCTCATATCGGAAAAATTCTCATCTTGTTATATTTATCGTAGCTTCCAGCAACATCGTTAATTAAAACGGAAATATTTTCCGAAAAATTGCTACCGGAGCATTTTCAACATTTTACTCTAAATATGGTATCCGGGGAATGCAGTCTCGCATCCGGGGGCATTCAAATTGTTTTCGCAGACAAAGAGGAAGCGATGACAAACGTGAGCGATGTTCGCAGTGAACGCCATGACAGTTAAATTGTGATGTGTTGTGTACCGACTGGACTACTAAAAACCTTTCTTCTGGGGTG
Source organism: Aporophyla nigra (assembly GCA_947507805.1). Taxonomy (NCBI): domain Eukaryota; kingdom Metazoa; phylum Arthropoda; class Insecta; order Lepidoptera; family Noctuidae; genus Aporophyla; species Aporophyla nigra. Next base: position 4,753,756 of record OX382320.1, read on the forward strand.
TTATAAATGTGGGGGAATTACTTTTGTACCGAGGTATCTCTGGATGTTGTAATTTTGGGCCGAAAATCAGAAACCATCGTGAGTTTTTGTCAGCAAATTTCTATACAGAGAATATATAGATCGGGCTTTCATAGACCTCGCGTCTATTATATCCTCCTTTGACATCAAATCCCGTAAACCTCCTTTGCTGGAAACACCGGGAGGGAACGCCCTCGGAGGACATATAGTGACCTTATTGGTGATGTTCTTCAGAAAGGTCATAAGTGTATTGCGTAGTACTTGCAACCAGCGTGTGTGTATGACCAGATGTATGAACCTAAACGAGGCAAAGGAGTATGTAAGGATCGTAACAGGTGGCGTTTCGTAGTTTCTGTCTACCCCCACGGGAAAAAGGCGTGAGCTTATGTATGTATATATGCATGGTACTCCGAAACACAAGTGCAAAAAATTGATAGTGAACGATAGGGATAACAATATAGGTACGTGGAATTCTCCCGAAGTCACATTTGTATCCTGCTTTTCCACGCTGACTTTATTATCTCAACATTAGACGTAAGAACAAGAATAAGGTATCCTTGAGCATAAACCTACAACGTAAAAAAGACTACTTACAATAAAACTATCACAAACAACCAAATTTGGAGAAACATGTCGAAAATGTAAATGTGGAACGATGTGATACAATTTGAATTGTAATCGGTTTTGTGACTTTGAGATAACATTCAAGCGAATCCGTAGGCCCCTAAAACATTCTAATAAATGTGCGTATATAGTGATCGTGCTTGTTTTTTGTCTCTCTTTCCAACCTCTCAACTATATACAAGTCGTACGGTTAGAATACGAAGAGGGTAGTCCTGCTTAATGCGTTAAGATATAGAAGATAGCCTACAATTTTGATCTGTCGCATATTTTAGAAACCGAATTTAGTTTCCTCTAGAGATGGGTGCGATATCATGTCATATGTAAAAATCATTGACATTTTAAAATCATTTCGTCATGCGATGACAGCGATGAAATTATCGATACCTAAATAGACTGCCATGAATGTCGCAAACTAAGAAACATTGAATTTTGCGGGCTAATTAGAGAATAACCCTTGGTGGACATGTAGGACCCATGTGTATTCATTATCTAATGAAACTTTCACTAAGCCGTTCCGCGATCATTTCACTCATAATAAAAGTAATGTGTTCTTGTTCTCAACTAAAACATTGATGATTTTTTCGTTCTCATGCAGTTATTGATACAGAAAAACCATCACTCAGTCCATCTTTAGTTGCTTCTTGCCTTTATCTGCGCATCTGTCTCTATTTTCACTCCCTGAGTAACAATAGCATCTTTCCAATAATTTTGCTCCATTGCCATTGTTGTTTCCTACATAAAAAATGTTCTCTTACTATCATATCTTTCAAATATATACTGAAGTTATGTTCATCATAAATCGAACTGAATATTTTCTGTAACACAAATAAACCTGAACTTAGAAAATAAAACGTGGAAAACGCATTTCGATATTCTACGTGTTACGTGCAATGTTTAAATAGTTGGCAACTGTGTATGTTCGAAACGTGTCGGCTGCCATAGTACACGATCCGTGATTAGTTGCCAGACATCGCCTACTGAGTTAGTTTTCTCACTGAACTTATATTAATTGCACGTGCTGGTAAAATTGAGATTTTTTTGTTGGCCCTACAAAATTTTTCTAAAAGTAAACCGATCAAAAATCTTTTAAGTCAGTGTGCAAAACTTCATTGCTAAAACAAAGTTTTCTAATAGACCACCACCGTCGTGTACGGTACCGCAGTGTTCAACTCGACATATCGGAGTCATCACTTCGACTTCTTGGCGTACCGATCGCATACAGCTCAAACATCTTTAGCCCAAAATTCAGCTGCACGAACCTCTGTTCACTGACGCAGTCATAAGATCATCAAATGCACAGGTGACAGGACATGCGGCGCAGGATGGAAACTGGGCCATTGTCTGTGGGGAGCTGCCGCATACGTACTTCAGATCTGAGTCATTATTGTCCATGAACCCTATTTGTGAAGATTGCTTTAGCTCTGGCCGACTTATGTTCGAAATCTATTTAGAGATTTCCAAAGCTCTCAGATGTTTCGATAAGATTGTAAGGGGGTTTTTACAGTTCCCGCCATAAATTAGATCTTGCTGTGGACGCATTGCTATTCGCTGGAGTAGCTGGACCCTTGAGCTGGATCAACATTACTATAAATACGCAATACAATGCTATGTAATAATCACAAAGTCCATAAGATACACTAATCCAAACAATAGATGTTCAAAATTGTTAAATACGGAGCAGACACAACAATACGTCAGACCCAAACAAGACACTGTTGAAAGCAATGTCTGTATCATACTTTCGTCTACATATTAGTCTTCACTAGATCAAAACAATATCTACCCTCCATCCAACGTACTAGTAAAAAGAACAGTTTCCATTGCAAAAACTAAAATAAAATCGGAACTTGTCAACACCATGGAGCTCAGCTCTGTTGGTGACAGTATTGTGACAATTTCACTAAGCTGCCGTAACAGTGTTGTCACGTAGAAGGCTATCAAGGGCTCAATACAAAACAAATGGTACTGTTACGTTCCGAACTATTGGATCAAGTCCAGGTCTGTTATTGCCATTATTAAAAGGGAGGAATGCGCACGTACTCCTAGCTGTTATGCCTGGAGGAAAGTGGGTAAATGTTTGTTAAATGCTGTAGAGTTTACCGACTAACTTCTATTCAAGTTTCGGTTCCAAAAAAGTACGGCAAACAATATTTGGGAGCTATAAAAGCGAATGAAAACTTATATCGGATCAAACGATACTACACTGAAATATTTAGGAGTCTTTTAGGTTTGATGGAATGAGACATTTATTGACGTCGAATAGATAGAAACTTTTCAACATAAGACACTTTTGTTTTAGCCACAATATAAAGTAGGTAGACAGGCTATTTTTTTTTTTTTTTTTTTTTTTTTTTTTTTTTTTTTTTTTTTTTTGGATGGGAAATCATCAAATGACTTCTCCCGCTCTGGGCGGAGCGGGAGGGCGTGTCAGACTTTTACTGACTAAAACCCACCCGTGTTCCTTCAGTTGCCCATGTGCCAGGGTCACGATATCTCTTTCGAACAATCACGCGACCCTGGCAGGCATCGGTCCTAGCAGACCCCTTCAGTGTTGCTGACATCTCTTTGAGGCGCGCGTGGAACACTACGCGCCGTCGACCCGAGCCTGGTCCTTACCGGGCGGCGAGCTACCCATTGATCGCCACCCGCAAGCTCGCGCCTACGGTGGCCGGGAGTCCGCAATCGACTCCCGGCGCCCGGGGCGTCTCCTCCTGCGGCGGCTAGGGACGTGAGGGCGCAGAGACTGCCATTCCCTCACGCGCCCCGCCTCCTCCTTCGCGAGCATTACTGCTTCGCAGAAGGAGGTGACGGCTTCCCATGCCCACTCCCTCCGTACCATAGCTCGCACCAGGGCCGGACGCGAGAGGTCGCCGCCGCCGAAGGTAGACAGGCTTACGTGTCAGTTTTACTTCAATAAAATAACTTTTTGAGATCTTTGGCAGCTTGAAGTTTACTTCTATTCAAAGAATTTGCCGAAATGGTATTTGCTCCGTCGTAAAATTCGACCTAGAAGTATAGAAATGAACGCGAAAGACTCGTAAATTTGCTTACCAAGCTGAGAACTTGTTCCTTAAGCAAAAAGACTGGCGTTGAGCCAGAAAACCTTGAATGAGAAAGACCAAGTTTACATCAGGGGAAGAAAAACGAGCTTTAACCGGGAGTAATAACTTAACACCACGTCTCACGCCAGTAATACTCTAAAAGGTAAACTAGACTAAGCTGTATAGGACACGCAAATTTCGCCAGTTGTCTTTAAGCTTCATCTTTACATAGAGGTCAAATTTGTTTGTATGTAGGGGTTCTCTAGAACGACTAGTCAGATTTGTAAAAATCTTTTTTCATTTAATAGCCCACTTCTTGAGGAAGATTATGAGTTATTTAACATCACGCAACGACCCTGAAGAGCCGAGCAAAAAGAAAAGAATTCGGCAAGAACGCTTAGTGGAAAAAGTACTAGCGCGGCTGGACGATGGGATACGGCGCGGCGGGTTAGGAGCTAAAATACGCGGAAGATGTGCTAGTGCAATATATGGCAACCCTATTGCGAACTAGGTACGGTCTGCTGCTAAGAAATTCCTAACGGAAAACCCCAACCGTCCTAAGGATCAAACCGGGATACCGCTGTGAATATTGTACAAGTTCTGAAGCCAATAAATACACCTATAGCCGTTGTCAGGGCAATATTACGTGGCCAGAATATATTATTAATGTTACTGGGTTTCCTCATCAATTTTCCTTGGCCGTTTGGCGATACATTTAAATTTTGCACATATGTTGCAAACTACTGGCAGGCGTGTGTGTTAATGAATACCAATTCCCGTATTCTGACTTACGTCTACAGTTGTTCTATGCTCAAAGTTGAGAAGGATCAAGAAAGATGATCTTACTGTTCACTGGACATAAAACTTCTTTTATTTTCATCGTAGCAAATCGAAAATTCAAAAGTTAATAATGACATGTTCATACTTTTTTGCTCAAGACTATGTGGTTTGTGGCTAAGTAATATCAGGTGCACAGTTTATTCGATCAGGTTAAGTTGCGCTTGGTTCTATTGGTCCGTTTATAGGCGATCATCTTTACATACCAAGATCCCTCCGTGCCTCCGAAACCATGTTAAACCTTTGTCCCGGCTGACATTCGTGGATCTATTTGACAGTCGTCAAAAGCCCGAAAGTCTGACAAGGGGTATCCTGCCAGAGTCGCGAGATTTGTTCGAAAGAGATACCGTGACCCTGGCACATGGGCAACTGAAGGAACACGGGTGGGTTTTAGTCAATAAAAGTCTGACACGCCCTTCCGCTCCACCCAAGAGCGGGAGACGTCATTTGCTGATTACCCACCCCAAAAAAAAGGGGTATCGTATTACCCAATAACTAAGTTGTGGAGGTCAGAGGCAATAGGGGCATTCAGTTGCATCCAGTTAGACTGGAAACCGACCCCAACATAGGAAACGCTAAGCAGACGATACTCGCGACTTTCTGGTTTATCTGTAGTTTTAATGAACGAAAAATAACCAATAAACTTTTATTCCGACACTATGTTATTTTCCTTGTATGATATTCTGAGAACCGTACAAAACAGACCGACACAGAAGCTCACTAATGTTAGTGCAAATAAAACAAATACATCAGCAGCATATATTATTTGTTTATCTCTTATCAAGGCTGTTACACAACCTTTTCAATTGAACGTCGACACAACAAATAAATACATGATACAATGTACATACCATTTATGTCCGCTCTTCCTAGAACGCTACATGCAATAATGGTTATTGATTTTCATCTGAACGGATTTTATCTGCATAGCTTTTTCCAACTAGGTTGGGGACGGCTTCCAGTGAAATCGGGGGCAGCTGAATACCCTTTCTTTTTGTATGCCGTCGCCCTGACATATGGGCAACTGAAGGAACACGGGCGGGTTTTAGTCAGTAAAATTCTGAGACGTCTTTCCGCTCCACCCAGAGCGAGAGACGTAATTTGATGATTTCCCACCCGCAAAAAAAAGTCTAATGTGATAATGGATGGGTGCCCTTCCACGAACCAAACAAAGACATGAAACTATATAAAATGTATTGTCGCTCTTCACAAAATGCTACATGCAATGTTAGTTATTGATTTTCATCGGAACGGATTTTATATAATATTAATGGAAACCAATTAATTAGTCTATTGAACGCTGTCTGCTATTGAAAGCTATTGGAAAATTTAACTAGGTTTTAACAGATTTCATCGTGAAATTGAAATAGGGGGGAAAGCGCATGAATACTATTTTTAGGGGGATAATTGGCAGCTGTTTAAGGAAAATGATTATGTATAATGCTGTCTCCACGGACACTCTTAAATCAAAATATTGTTAAAAAAATAATTGTTACATCCTTATGTCGAAGATATATATGCGAAAATTATGTAGAAAGACGTGCACAAAAGCGGCAGTAATAAAGTATAAAAAACAAAAAATTAAAATAAAAAATCCGTGGCAGCTGATAGATGACCAGTCTCTGATGACAACACTCGTTCACGAACATGACGTATGGATCAGCACCATTTTGAAGCATTACATCAATGCGTCGAACTGAACAAAACATTGACACACATTCAACAACGATTCATCCGCAATATGTCAAGAATACCCACATATAAACAAAAATAGAAAGGTTAGTACTTGATACCAACCTCTGTACCAACTGGACATTAAGTCTAGGTCAATGTGATCAACTAGGAGAATTAGTAATGAATTGTGTGACGCAACTGTTGGTTTACTAGGACCAAGGTAGTCAGTCACTGTAATTAAAAACCATTGTAAAAACCAATTATTTTAAAAGAGTAACCATGGAGTTTCTTGCCGGCTCTTCTCCATAGGAAACAACAAAGTGGACCCGTGCACCTCTCGTCTGACGTTTCATAAGTGCCCATGTAGATGTGAAATAAAAATATTTTGGTTTGGCTTTTTTGTAAGGAATAGTTGGCTCTACTTGGAAAACGCATTGGACTCGGCTGTCATTCATACATCTTTATCAATCCCTACGGGTAGAAAGAAGCCTAAAAGTCTCACAACCACACAGGGGTATCGTGTTACCCAGGAACTGAGTTGTCGCGTTCAGGTGAGCATTCGCTCCATGTCAAATACTGGTATTCAGCTGCATCCGGTTAGACTGGAAGCGGAGCTAAGCGTAGTTGGAAAAAAGCTACAGATTGATTGTGATGGATCTAGGCCAGGATATTAAAGAAATTCACTGTCTTAGCTAGTGAAGTGAGTAATTTTGTAGACAGGATATGAAATAGTATATTTATTTGTATCCGTAAATATCTTGCTGACATCATAAGGCCAATCCTAACTAATATTATAAATGCCAAAGTAAAGTTTGCTTCTCTTTCACGCTAAAACGGACGGACGGTTTATATATGTGGAAACGGATTTGGATGAAATTTGGCACATAGATAGACAATTACCTGGGTGAGGACTTAGGCTTTTCAAACTGGTTCTTAACAATAATTTACGTTGTAGGATAAAACACTCTTATCGTGCTCACGATACCACTGTATGGATCCAAAATTCTTAAATCTGTTACCTATTTACGTATAGAGTTATACTATTTGTTTTTCATTTGACGTTGTGCCGGAACTTTCAGGTGTCCCTTCGTTTTGCGCAGCGCAGTAACTTTGCCCATTACAACTGCAAACTGCGTTATTCAATTCCGCCCATGAGGTGGCCTAGATTGCGTTGATTGCTTCATCTAGACATGCATCTTGCAATATAGATGTAAAAACTGTTTCGTCTAGGTGAATTCAGGTGGTTGCGCTAACGTAGCCCATGAAATTCAGATATCATTTTTTCTTTTGTAAATTGCCGGTCAGTGTCTGGTTGTATCTTGATTAAAATAAGGATTTGCGATCGTATCAAATATGGCTTTGCAGAATTATAATAATTAAAACCATCAATACTACCCTCTACGTTAATTTAAACAATTGTATGCTTTTTAATTCAGTCTTCAAACCTTTAAAGAATTCTGCAAAAAAAAACCCAAGCAAACAAAACAGTCACCATTTATGCCAAAAAACTTAGTCATCCTTTCAAAAAAAAAGATACCATGAACATAATCGCAACATAAAAAGCAGGTTTTAATTAAACCGTCAAAGTCTGAAGCCCAGACGTTACGTAAATCGCCGATGCGACATTGGGGAGACGAACTCGTACCTACAATAAAAAAAGAAGAAAAAAAAGCGGGCAGCGTTCCAGTAGCTATATTGCACCGCGGGGACACGCATTAATTGTGCTGACTTCCTCTGATTTCGTGATGATGTTCTTTTTATAGAACCTCTGGGATTCGTTCTATCAAGTTTGATGCGCTAAGGTAGCCTCGTTGAATGAATTATTTCGTGAAAAATTCATACAAAGGGATTAAATGAACTTGAAACTAAAATGGAGGGTTGTAGTCATGATTTTAATGAGTAAAGCCATATTTGTCACGGACGCCAATCATATTTTTTCAACATATACTCTGACACTGACCGGCACACGGTGGAGCATACGGTGGAAGTGTGTCCTGCCTGGGCGGAGCACCGCCGTGTCCTCGTGGAGGCGATCGGCGGCGGCGACCTCTCGCGTCCGGCCCTGGTGCGAGCCATGGTACGGAGCGAGAGGGCATGGGAAGCCGTCACCTCCTTCTGCGAAGCAGTAATGCTCGCGAAGGAGGAGGCGGGGCGCGTGAGGGAGTGGCAGTCTCTGCGCCCTCACGTCCCTAGCCGCCGTAGGAGGAGACGCCCCGGGCGCCGGGAGTCGATTGCGGACTCCCGGCCACCGTAGGCGCGAGCTTGCGGGTGGCGAGCAATGGGTAGCTCGCCGCCCGGTAAGGACCAAGCTCGGGTCGACGGCGCGTAGTGTTCCACGCGCGCCTCAAAGAGATGTCAGCAGTACTGAAGGGGTCTGCTAGGACCGATGCCTGCCGGGGTGACGTGATTGTTCGAAAGAGATACCGTGACCCTGGCACATGGGCAACTGAAGGAACACGGGTGGGTTTTAGTCAGTAAAAGTCTGACACGCCCTCCCGCTCCGCCCAGAGCGGGAGAAGTCATTTGATGATTTCCCATTCAAAAAAAAAAAAAACACTGACCGGCAAATTGCAGAAAACTAATTTCTTAGGCTACTTTGGCGCTCCTTCTTATGTTGGCTTGGGATGACCCACTTTGTTATGTCTTTAAAGAAGGTTAAAGACCGATATCTGACCCTCTATCTTAAGTGTGATTCGAATTATAACCATGTCTATGCTTAATTCACCATCCCGCATTGGACCTGCGCAGTGGACAACTGCTCCCTCTTTCTCATAGAGAGGTCTGTGCCCCAGAAGTGAGAAGATAAGGCCAATATGATGAGCCTTGTTGCGGCCCACTCTATTCGGACTAGACACCAAAGACGAACGAATAACTTTAAAACAAAGGTTACTTGAAAACACTTAAGAAAAATCTTATCTCGCCTGCAATTAAAAAGGTTATCTTTAGTCCCATTAATACTTATAAACAAGTAATTTAACAGACAGAAATATCAATTACTTAATACTTAAATAGAATGATATCACCATCCATGCGGTTGATTCATTTTCGTGAAACTTCGAGACATACGTTTTATACAAATACTATAGTCAAACAAACTGATGTTTTATCTTAGGGCTGTTACACATGCGCTGCAGCGGCGACGCGACGGCGATTCTTCAATAATTTTGAGACCACAATCAGCTTATAACTTTTCTACACCCGGGACATAGACCTCCTCTCCGTAAGAGGGAATTCTATTATATTATAAATTATAATATATAACTAGCTTTTGCCCGCAGCTTCGCTCGCGTTAAATTCGGGGTAACACTGTTTCCCTTTCCTGATTTAGAACACAGAAGAGAACTCGGAACGTAATGTTATTTTAATACGCTACTGTAGACGATATTATGTCTTTCCATTTGGGGATAGAATGTAAAGATTCTGGGCATTGGACCTACATACAATTGTCTATGGGAAAAGCACGGCTTTTCTAAATTCACCCCAGCCACCTAAAAAAGAAACAGAAAAAAAGTAGCCTATGTCACTCTCCATCCCTTCAACTATCTCCACTTAAAAAATCACGTCAATTCGTCGCTCCGTTTTGCCGTGAAAGACGGACAAACAGACACACATACTTTCTCATTTATAATATTATAGTATGAATATCAGTGTGAAAGTTTGTGAGGATTGTACGGATGTTTGTTACTCTTTCACGCAACAACTACTGAACGGATTTGGGTGAAATATATAGATCATAAATAGGATTATTTTTATCCCGGTAGTACCTTCCCGCGGGGTAATTTCCGATCTCCTCGCGGACGAAGCCGCTGGCAAGAGCTAGTGCGGCTATAATTTACCACGCGGGTCCAGTGCGGATTGGTTATATTGTGGTTCTATGAGATGCAGGATAATTTCCTTCACCGTTTTTGAGAGCAGCGGTGATGAATAAATTGCACTAAGTTATGTTCCTGCCCGGGTTCGCACCTATGGCCTACAGCTCTTAAGTTGGGACAGTTACCACTGGGTCACCACTGCTCTCAGCACGACTTGACGCTATCAGCCTTGATAATGCGGCGGCGGCGGCGGCGATAAACACTGCCACTGCGGTGCGGCGTCATTGTCAACACTCTTTGACACTCTTACAAAATATTGTGTAACTTTTACTTACTTTAAAGTTTCGACGTAATTTGATATTGTTACGTCATCGTTTTAATTAGTCAGCTATATTTGTGTTTACTTCGACACAAGGTATATTTTTGGATGCACAAGGCAAACAAGAAGTTCTAACTAGTTATGTTGTACTTACGATTAAGTCTTGTACATTCATTCAAATAAAATTTCAGTTGTATTTTTTGTCTCGCGAGGCGACGTGTGCTTTATTTGTGGTAACCATTTTACGCTATCAGTAGGAATCGCTTTAATTTTTACAGTTCCACAACATTTATCGCGTTGTTTAAGTTGGTAAGCAAACAGTCTTATTCGAACATATGAAGTAATGAATTAGCTCCTCAAAATTATTCAGATTCTGATTAATAGTGTGCTATGTCATTAGGGTGCAGGTGTACAAACACGTTATAAATGTGTGCGTGAAGGCGAGTAGTGTCAGCACAAAGCACACACACACACACACTCCAGACTCAGACAGCGAAAGCTGCTGCACTTACACACACATACACATTTTACAGCGTGTTTGAACACTTGGTAACCACAAGTAAAGCGCGAGTCGTTTCGTGAAATAAAATACTTAACTTTATTAACCACTAGATAGCAGCTTGTTTCCGTGTATTTCATTATTTTTAATACAAATATTTAGGATGGAAAATAGCGCAAGTCCTTCTCCAGGTCCCAGGCTAGGCTACCTTTTTTTTGTGGGTGAGAAATCATCAAATCACGTCTCCCGTTCTGGGCGGAGCGGGAGGGCGTGTCAGATTTATACTGAGTAAAACCCACCCTTGTACCTTCAGTTGCGTATATGCCAGGGCCATGGTAACTCTTTCGAACAAATCTCGCGACCCTGGTAGGCTAGGCTACCTGTCTATAAAATTTCTATACGATCGGTTCTGTTGTTTAAGCGTGAATTGATAGCAAACAGTCAGACATACTTACTTTCCATATAATATTAGTATGAACCTAAACGAGGCAAAAGGAGTGTATAGAGATCGTAGCAGGTGGCGTTCCGTGGTTCCTGCCTACCCCCATGGGAAAAAGGCGTGATTGTATGTATGTAAGTATTATGCTTTTATTATTATGATATGTATGCTGTGTGTGTGTTCAGCAATCAAACCTTTTCCTTGACATCTCTTTCGGCTTCTATACATTAAGTACATAAAATATCTTCTTCATAGTACTAGAACCTTTCATTAAATATGGCCTAACTATTATTCATGACCGTATACCCAAATATGTGAGGGTCAGCTTCCCAACGTCAGCTGCGGTTTCGGTATCGGTATTTTACATCGATGAAACGGGGCAAAATACCTGGTTTTATCCCACATATTTTGGTATCAACCCAAATAACTCAATTCAGTTTAAAATGACACATTATGCAGTAGTTTATATAACAAAATATTATATAACTCTGTTTTATTGATGTCGGATGTGTCTGTGACTGTTTTTCTGTAGTCTGTAGTCACATATTTTCTTAGTTTTGTGTTTTAGCCGAGAGTTGATAATCCAACAGTTTGTGTTTCAACGTACTGGGAGGGGGACTCTGTTAGATTCTATACGCTTAGTAGAGTACCGAGAGTTGAAAATTCCGTGCACGATAATATCCTACCGTGATATCTTTCCGTCTGTACAAATGTGGACATACTTTGGAGGTAAAATTTACGTTTTCGTTTCGTTAGATGGAAATTTCTTTTGTAAATAAGATATCAATTAAACGGTCAAGTCTTGATGACAATTTTTGCTACAAAGGGCGTTTCGATACATTTTATTGAAGATCACCCTCTTTTTTTGTGGGTGGGAAATCATCGAATGACGTTTCCCGCTCTGGGCGGAGTGGGAGGGCGTGTCAGACTTTTACTGACTAAACCCACCCGTGTTCCTTCAGTTGCCTTTATGCCAGGGCCACGGTAACTCTTTCGAACAGATCTCGCGATCCTGCAGGCATCGGTCCTAGCACGATCAACAAGAAGCTAGATCTCCCTTAAAGCAAGGAATTACTTGTGTTAGGGGAAACAGTTTGAGAGGACTTACATAGCTGTAGCTATATGTATTGCTCTAGCATTCACTAGTTCTTGGAACATTCTCCTTTGATCTAGCTCTATTCGAAGATCTCAAAGGAAATACTAGTTACTGACGGAAGTGTACATTTTCTATGTAATACGTGAAATAGGTAGAAACTGCAAAATGCCACCTGCTAAGATCCTTACGTCTTTTACCTCGTTTACGTTCATAAATCTAGTCATACACGCACCCCGGTTGCGAGTACTACGCACTTGACCTTTCTGGAGAACATCACCAATAAGGTCACTATACATATTAATATGTGCTCCTAAGGCGTTATTCCACTCACATCTGCCTGGTAAATACGTTTTGTTAGTCGCCCATCATTCATCCTCTCAACATGACCAAACCTGAATTTAAGCATCTTTTTCAATTCTTTGAAACCGCACATTTCATACTATTCCAATAATTCGTTGTTATAAACAGAACCTTTAGCCCTTTATAACAAGCGACGCTCTTCAGAGTGTTATGCAAACTGAGCGCCCGCCGGTCACAGTAGGGATATGAAACAGTAAATCAACTAGGCCAGGGTTGGCGAACCTCCAAACCTGCCATTTAAAAAAAAAAAAAATATGGCCATGACGTGTTAATACATAACTTTGAGTTAATTATTACTGGAAGAAAAAGAAGAAGTCTAGAAGTACTAGAAGATAAATACTTTATATCAGGTTTAAATTTTATTACTTTTAGTAGAATGCAAGCTGAACTGGAATTATGTGACATACTTTTTTTGAACTTACTTACTCACAGGCAGATGAAAATATCGTACTTATTCTATGTTACTGTGTCACATAAGACCTTTGGTGACACAATTAACTTAGTTTAATTTTGTGATTATTGTTTACGGTCCAAACCATTGGATTCGATAGAATACTATCGAATCATAGAACGGGAATAATTCATAAAATATAGCTATTGGACTTATTGCTATAACCACCGACTGCATTGTGAAACTTGCTTAGATAAGTCGTATACCGTATACGCATGTCTATATGACTGCGTAGAATCGAACTTTTGTTCACACTTGCTCTACTGTTTCTTAGGTACATGTACTGTGGCCAGACTGCCCTATATCAATATTTAATGGGTTCTGTTCTGGTTAGTATAATTATTACACATGTCTGGATTATTTTCTGTGGCCCTTGCGTCATTTGAAATGTTTTGATACTCTTCTTCTTTTCATGTCGATAGTACTCGTTTGAGCTCAGTAGGTGGCCACGTTAATTGCGGCATCAGTGGCATTCTTTAGGTCATCCGAGGTGCAGGTGAACAGGCACTGTTTCGATATTAACCTCAGTGTGTATGCATTGATGTTTTTATCGTTAATATTAGTTATTTGGGCAACTGGGTTATGGAAGTCAGATAAGCAGTCGCTCCATGTAAAATACTGGTAGTCCCAGCTGGAACCCGATCTCAACATAGTTGAGAAAACGTCCGTGCGAATGTTGAATAATTGCATACGTGTAATATTAAATTCTAGGTTCTGCCCGCGACTTCCTTGTTTTAAACACTGCAGCTTCTCACTAGTTAAAGAATTTTCGGAATCGTATCAGTAGTTCCTAAGATCGGTAATCTAACTCACAAATTTTAACTATTTATAATATCAAGGACTTTCAGATTGACATTCAGCAGGATGTAGCTATATTCATCGCAGACTCTATTTAAAAAGCCTTAACAATTGCAGAATTTGTAGTGTATAAATACCTAGGCATTGGAAGAAGCCTGAAAAGCGCGTAGAAGTAATTTGTAATTGCCAATCACTTGCTGCTTTTATCGATATCGACTTTAATTCGATTTAACAATCGCTGGAGTGTCTTCCGCTCGTTTTATTGTTGTGTTCCTCATCCATGAAACGAATCGTACAGACGCCAGCACATCGAGTTACTACAATCTGTCAAATTTCTTTCATAGATTTTCAACTTTATCGTTAAAGGTTCAAAGTTAATTGGGAGAATTTGACAGTTTCGTTTACCTTGATGAGCTGGCGTCTGTACATATCGACCTGAAATAAATAGTCAAGTGGATTTTACTACCCTTCATTTTCATAAGTTTAAAGAACTAGTACAATTGTCTTTGCTGTACACCAAAACGAAGTTTATTGTGCGATAGTGATAAGTTATTTAAAACCACCTCCAGGGAGATGGAGGGTTATAGATACATACATACAAAAACTCACATCTTCATCCCATGCGGTAGGCAGAAACTACAGAACGCCACCTGCTACGGTCCTAACATACTCGTTTCATTCCGTTTACGTTCATACACCCGAGGCCCTAGTGTCAGTTTCTTTTAACCATGTCGACTGCGTTTGGCGCTCCGACTGGCCCTGGATTCGAGAAGGCCCAATCGGAGTAACGAACGCGTAAGTTACGTTAAGTCGAGATGGTTAAAATAAAGTCACACCACTACTACGTACCTGACCTTTCTGAGGAACATCACCAATGAGGTCACTTTATGTCCTCCTAAGGCGTCTCCTCCCGTCGTTGGCACTCACATTTGCCTTGTAAATACCAATTGTTAGTCGCCCTTCATTCATCCTATCAAAAAGACCAAATCATCTGGAGGTTACTGTGGAGGGTTATGTCTGACTAAATACGTTGACCGTCCTTAGGATACGTGAGTGCTTTGGAATGCCCGGTGCAATGCATTCGTTCCCCATTTTTTTTTTTGTGGGTGGGAAATCATCACATGATGTCTCCCGCTCTAGGGTGGAGCGGAAGGGCGTGTCAGACTTTTACTGACTAAATCCCTTCCGTGTCCTTCAGTTGCCCATATGCCAGGGCCACGGTATCTCTTCCGAACAAATCTCGCGACTCTGGCAGGTTCGTTCCTCTTTACGTAGAGACCCTATTACAGAAATGATTCTGATCAAAACAGCCTGTCATATAAAACCCATCTATACGAAGCGATGACGTAGCGAGATGACGTTATCTCGCTAAAGCGTGGGAGTTCTATTTATTTATCTCTGTGTTAGATAAATGGAGTTTGATTTTAAGGTCGGAGCTTTCTTTCATTAAGTAACACGATTCTGGTCTTGAAAATGTTTGTGCACTTTTTCATTTGCCGTGCAGATTGGAATAGAATTAGCTTAGTTAGTTTAACCGGTTGAATGCAGTAATTACAGTAACAATTAAAAATCTATTCTGTCTCGCGTGGCTTTAATTTCGTGGATATACTAAGGGGTTAAGGACATTAATTGGACTAGTACGGTCTTGTTACAAAACATAGGTTTTCTTTAGGTACGGTTTTTAAACTATGGAGCTTGTTTTTGAAATATAAACCGAATAAAAATCAAAATACAGTTTTTTTTACAAAATTGACAACGTACTTACAGTAATTATTTAATTAAATTTCAAGACGATATACTACGATTTGACTACCTCGTTGGTTTGCGACCACGCATGCACGACTAGCTGAGCACGAAGTCTTGAATAGTCTCTATCTATGTATAGAGGCAAGGGATTGTCTCAATTCAATCTGTCCCGCCGTTTCTCATCGACGTTGGGGTCGGCTTCCAGTCTAACCAGATGCAGCTGAATACCAATATTTTACATGGAGCGACTGCCTATCTGACCTCAACAACCCAATTACTTCGTAACACGATATGGATGATGTGAAGTATAAAGGATCAATACCATCGACCTCATTTCTGCAAACTGCCTCAATCAATGCTTCTGGGAAACCGTTTGACTGTGCCTAAATTCACGTAACTCTTCAGAACAACGACATTTGTAGAACAATTTTTGTGAAGTTTACATAGAAATTGTTCTAAGAGAGTCGCGTCGCGCCTGTTTGTGGGAGCATTAAGCTGGTCAGCCGGTTCCCCAACATGTACAGCAAGGGAAATGAAGAAGAGGGTCTTGTATAGCGGATGTTCAATGGCACCAGTGATTGCTCCAACATCAGGCGACCCGCATCCTCGTTTATCTCGTGAATTATACTGCACAGGTCCTAGTGGCGACGAGTCACCACAACCTAATTCCCATCGGCTTACCTTTAAGAAATCTTACCTCCCATCGATCCGCCATTAATTATTTCAAAGTCGTACATACTGTATACATAAAATCACGCCTTTTCCCATGGGGGTAGGCAGAAACTACAGAACGCCACCTGCTACGATCCTTACATACTCCTTTTGCCTCGTTTAAATTCATACATCTGGTCATATCAACAACAAGTATCTACCGAAAATTATTTTTTATGTGTTTTCTAGTCATCATCATCATCATTCATTCTCCTGCCATTATTCTAATTTATTTGGGGTCTGCGCAACATGTAATTTTCTTCCACACTCTATTAGTCGTCTTCGTGTGTTTTCTAAGTACATATTACTAAAAGAATGCCAAAGCACGAAGAAAAGCAAATTATCGGTATATCCCTGATTCCAACTCGATATCAGTGAAAGTGGAGCCTTATCTTCTGCAAAGAAACTTTAAGCTTGTTTCGCACGAACAGTGTTTTTTTTTACTTTTGGAATGGCTTACCCTGGTAATAATTATACCCTTCGCCATTGATATGTACTATAATATCTTAGGACAACCAACATAACGTTATCTGATCCCCAACTAGGCAGAGCCTGTACTATGGTAACCAGACAACTGATAAACACACTTATATATTTCTAAATGGATGAAATAAAATTCTCATACATATTATAGATAAATTATTACACCCAGATACAGAACAAATGATTGTGCTCATCACACAAAGATTTGTCCTGGGTGGGAATCGAACCCACGACCTCAGTCTTAGCAGTCAGGGTCACTAACTGGAGGAGCCTTGCTCCAGTACAGGGACTCCGCTGTATCTGGATCGCAGACTAAGTCGCGAGTAAACAACAAGCGACTTAATAATATGATAATACAATTTGAGGCATCTTTGGTATCAGTATGCGTTAGCGTGTAGTGATACCGTAAGATACTCTGCCGTGCCACCGAGGGCGCATGCCTTTAAAATCCAACTGAATTTAACCTAGATTTGTAATTAAATACCTGCCTTACAACTACAGATTCATCACCATCATCCTTTCAGTTGAAAGACGCCCACTGCTGGAAATAGGCCAATTTGGGGGAGGGTTTGTCATAATCGTCACGCTTGGCAGGCGTGTTGGCGATCGCAGTATGGCGGTAAAATGAATAGAGAACGCTGCTGCCCATTCTCTAGTAAGTCCTTTAATCGCCTCTTATGACACCCACGGGGTGAAATGGAATACTACAGACTAAATATATTAAACTCATTATTTACCGTACCGTTCCATTCCATTCCAAAATAATCAATTGGCCGACTTATGGATCCACCGGTTTTCCGTGCACTGCCAAACACGTGGCACTGCCTGTCATTAATCCAATTAATTTAATTGAATCAGTCTGTATATAAAAGCTACAGAATTTATTTACGAAGTCGCAGGGCAGGTTCCGTTTTAACTTGATTGGTTATTTTTTTCGAATTCGCTTTCAGGTTTTAGTAAAAAAGCATTTAGTCGGGTAGTTCTGTTATTACTGGATTTCTGGGTGGTAATTTGTTTTAGTTACGGAAATTGTTGGTTTAAATATAACTAAAGGGAATGAGAAATAAAATATGTCGGTATCGGTGTGACTACGTATTTTATAGTAAACAAAAATCCCTTGAAGAAAGAGCTTTAAGCCGATTTGCAAATACAATGACGCATTCAGGGATTACCGCGCTTCTGTAGTCCCTCGGCACACACATGCCTTTGATGCACTGTGGCGTAAGAAATTTGCCTCGCTGCTCCCAACACTATCCTGCAATCGTTAGCTGCACGGGCAGTCAGCCCGCTAGGGTGTGTGGGCTCACATATAAGATCTAATCTGTTACATAGACTAAGCTACAATATTTTTAATCGACTTCAAAAAAGGAGGAGGTTAACAATTCGAATGTTTTCTTTTTTCATATTTTTTACCTCATAACTTTTGACTGGATGAACCGATTTTGATGATTCTTTTTTATTTGAAAGCTAGTGCTGGTTCCATTTGGACAATGGGGTCCATGTGAAAACGACATAAGTATTAAATTTGCATTAAGTATTTGCGCGACAAATGAACGAATAACGCGATTAGATTAGTGCGGGGTATCTACACCATAACTATAAAAAGAAAACAATAAAAACTTAAAAAAAAAAAATAACAACTGACTCCCTAAAAAAAAACACTACAAAGTGAAAAATAACTTTAATTTCAGAAGTCAGTGGCAAAAAAGCCTCAAATACAGATCCTTAGACAGCGACTTTCGAAATTAAAGTTATTTTTCATTTTGTAGTGTTTTTTTTAGGAAGTCGGTTGTTATTTTTTTTATTACACTTACACCGTAGACTGCATTGTAATACATAATAATACTAAAACACACCCGTGTTCCTTCAGTTGCCTATGCCAGGGTCACGGTAACTCTTTCGAACAGGATTCCGCGGCCCTGACAGGAACGCCTGTTTACCTTTAAGAAATCTTACCTCCCATCGATCCGCCATTAATTATTTCAAAGTCGTACATACTGTATACATAAAATCACGCCTTTTCCCATGGGGGTTGGCAGAAACAACAGAACGCCACCTGCTCTGATCCCTACATACTGCTTTTGCCTCGTTAAAGTTTATACATCTGGTCCTACACTCATTCCGGTTACCAGTAATCTGAATGATTAAAGATTAAAAACGATCTAAGGTCATAGAAATAACTTAAAAAGATATCTTAAACTACAAACCGAGCGTTTAATCACACAGTTTAAGAAGCTTTGTTACATGAGCTAGTAGTTTCGTTTCCCGTCGACAGTCATCAATCTTTCTGAAAGAAACACAAATTGCGCAGCATGACCCCGCTTAAACATTGTTTTTCTTAGCTACTAAGACTGAGTACTCACATCATCAATATCAGGGAAGCAACAGCAAAACATTATCTATAAGTGTGGGTGTCCAACGGCTTCCCGTTTCTTACACCAATTCTTCTGTCTATGATGGAAGATTCAAATTAAGTATCCGTTAAAATCTGGTAACCAAAATACTCCATGACTCTCTACTCAGTGACCAAAATACTCTATGTAAGTACCTATTACCTTATTACGTTAGTTGACACTTCGTGTAACTTCTATGTTACTTGTAAAAAGACAAAACTTTATGCTACCGCCACCAGACAGCTAAAAAATTAAACGCCATTCAAAAACACCCAGAGCGAGTTTCAGTGATCGAATCCGCTCGCTTGATTCCTTTACAAATTAGACAAGTTTTTCAACAAATAAAGCGGCTTTTTCAAGCGGACTCGGCCCGCGGGATTGGAAGTCCGGTCTGTGCCTAGAAATAAAATAATAGAGTTAGACCGTTCAAGTTGTTCGTACTGCCGTGAGGTTCGCTACAATTGCTACAAACGAGAGTTTTGTAACGATAAATTGGAGTTTAAAAGTCGCTTTGTCCGCTTGAGGTCTGTGCTCACCAACATTCAAACCACCGCTTAAATATTACACAGTTGGTTTATGTCAGATTTTCCGAGGAAAGTTAAAGTAGCAGTTCTTCTGATTAAATATTAAATCAGTTGATTTAAACCTTGTTGAACACAAAAGCTTAGGGGTAGTTTTAATAGTAACGCTTGATTTAGTTCTAGATTTTTTGTCTTCTTTATGATTCACGTTTCAGGATCACGACCATGTTTCGAGTATGACCTCTTTCCCATTGTCAACATAAGTAATTTAGTTGTGTCGGAGCAGCAATATTTTTCTTTCACAAAGTTAATTTCCTATCTGTGAAGCGTTTATGCCTTAATCCGTCAAAAATATCTCTGGTTTTATATTGATTCTGGCTGAGATGTGATTGGTACTAGTTTTTGGATGATTTTAACCGACTCCAAAAAAGGAGGTCATTCTTAACTACGGTTAAACGGTAATCTTAGTTTCAATCTTTGACTGTGACAAACCACTTTCTTTTGTAATAGAGGAATTAAGTCCTCACCCAGCTGTCGTCATAAAACGCGAGAGCACGTTATAATTTCCTGCCGCACTAAAGTAAAGCTATGCCACTTGGAAAGGTTCCATTGACCTCATGACACGCATTGTTCTATTATTAGTACTACAATGACGTCACTGTACTAGGAAGATGAGCGAGAGAAAACCTTAACTTCGATGCAGTACTATCTTCAGTATTGTCCGAGATATGAGAGTGTTCAGTTAAACTTTGTGATCTCAAAACGGTGAACGAAAACATCGTGAGGAAACCAGCATGATGTCCTAAAACCAAGAATTTGAGTAATGTGTCATGTGTGTGTGCCTGTTGGTCTGGTGGTTAGTGACCCTGACTGCTATGCCGGAGGTCGTGGGTTCGATTCCCACCCAGGACAAATGTTTGTGTGATGAGCACGATCATTTGTTCTGTGTCTGGGTGTAATTTATCTATAATATGTATGTATTTAGAAATATATAAGTATGTTTATCAGTTGTCTAGTACCCATAACACAAGCTCTGCTTAGCTTGGGACTAGATGGCGTTGTGTGATAGTTGTGGAATATTATTATTATTTATTATTATTACTGGGTTTCGCTTGGTATATTATGGTTATGGCTAACTCCCTCTCATGCAGACGTGCCCTGTGTCCAGCAGAGGGAACATTATCAGCTGATTATGCGGTTAAAATTGATGCAGCCAAATGAACTGGTTTTTGCATGGATGGTTGTCCAAAATCGGGTAACTCGGGTTTTCCATCAGGAATTTCTTAGTAGCAATTCGCGGCCAATGTAGTGCCCAGTTATGGAGTCACCGTCTTCACATGGTAAATCCATTGTACGATAAAATCAAGCTGCGATATTTTTACATCCCCCTTAGGGAGGCTTAGGTTCAGCAGTGGACGTCTTATGACTGAAATGATGATGATGGTGCACGTGGTCCTACTATCGCGCCGACAGTAGCCCACTGCTTGGCTGTTACTCAGTATTTTCTAGAAGTCGCGAAAAGCCATTCTGTTCGGCTTCAAAAATCTCAGTATCAAATTACAAGGATCATTTAGCTCGGCTTAACGAGATGAGTATACAAAGTATGTTTTCTTTTGTTGAGCGGCCATGTTGAATCGATTTGGCTCATCTAGCAACTTAATTAAGACCTAGACCCAGAATGTATGGTTGCCAAGTTTACTTTGAGATACTGCTTGGAATCACAGCAGTTAGGATCTTGAATGTTGAATAAAGGATTTTGGCCAGGATTGTACTGCAGTTTGACTAAGATGGCATACGATTTTGAACATTGTACGTGGTGTGACATATAAAACAAGTTGTATGGGAGTCGGAATTGTAAGAGAATTTGCGAAAATAGACCTGTATCTTTATAAAAACACCTCGAACAGGGGAGCTTTTTCTTACAGCTCATAGAATTTGTAAAATGTTTTGATATTATTATTGATTTTCTGAAAAACTTTTACGTTTATCAGTGTACTAACTTTTGCCAGCGGCTTTGCCCGCGTATTATACGTATAAACCTTCCTCTTGAATCACTCTATCTATCTATTAAAAAAAACTGCATCAAAATCCGTTGCGTAGTTTTAAAGATCTAAGCATACATAGGGACAGACTTAGGGAAGCGACTTTGTTTTACACTATGTAGTGAAGATCCACAATTTCTCAATACCGCGTTTAAACAAACAAACTAACCCATCAGCTTTATTATTAACTAGCTTCTGCCCGCGACTTTGTCCGCGTTAAATTTCTTGTTCCCCCGACCCTTCCCGTCGCGTCGAATCGCCTACCCGTGCGATTTTCCCCGTTTTTTAACATTTTTCATTACTGCTCCGCTCCTATTAGTTGTAGCGTGATGTTTTATGACCTATAGCCTTCCTCGATAAATAGGCTATCCAACACAAAAATATTTTTTTATTTCGGACCATTAGTTCCTGAGATTATCGTGTTCAATCAATCAAACAAACTCTTTAGCTTTATACTATTAGTATAGATAATAGATTTTTTACGACTACACTAAAACCCAAAGGTATTATTACTTACTCTATTAGAATTTATTGTTCACTTGGGCATACTAAACTTTCTGCGGATACGAAATCCAGCTGAGGCTTAAGTTTATAGAGAAGTCTAGAAGTAATTTCTGTACCTGAATTTAGAATAAAGACATGTTATCCAAATCTTTTTAGCCGTTTATACGTGAAAAGATGTAATTCGTCTTCGTTCGTCCTTCGTCGTGTGTTTCGTCCTCTGTAATGTTTATTATGGTGAGAAAATAAATAAATTAATTAATTAGTAGTTCAGAAAAATGGTTGTTATTCAGTTTAAGAATTAGAATATTCCATTTGTTGCCGGGCGTAAAGAATAGCATCATCCCATTTCTTTCCGTGAGTGTCTTAGACTTACTAGAAAATGGGCAACAGTGTTCTCCATGCATTTTACTACCATACTGCTATCACCAACTCGCCCGCCAGGCCTGGGCTTAAGCTCAGCAGGGGGTGTCTTCTAGCTGAAAAGATGAATAAAGGATTAAACGCTGCGGGAACTTTCAACAAACAAATAAAAGGAAAAACGCATTAACAAAATTCAATGAAAACTTATTTTGCGAGTGCACTGAGCCACGGTAATAATATAAATAATAATAAATAAATAAATATCTTAGGACAACCAACACACCGTTATCTGATCCCAAACTAGGCAGAGCCTGTACTATGGTTACCAGACACCTGATAAACATACTTATATATTTCTAAATACATACATATTATAGATAAATTGCACCCATACACAGAACAAATGATTGTGCTCATCACACAAAGATTTGTCCTGGGTGGGAATCGAACCCACGACCTCAGTCTTTGCAGTCAGGGTCACTAACCACTAGACTAACAGGCCAGTCATATCTAACTAAGCTACAAAATACACCAACAATACGATTCGCGTTGTATCTATACTTTAGCCGGTGAGTCTGTCTGGTTGCCGTGGCGACGATCCCCTCGTGTGCCATCATTACGAGGCACATTGATCGGTCGGGACTCCTGTGAATCTCTCATATTAAATATCGAAAATTGCCTGAATTTTTGAGTGGTATTAAAATCGACTGTATAGCGCATTGACTGGTGTGGAAGTATGAACGCTAATTGGGGATTATTTTTAAAGTAATTAGATTGTTATATAGTTTGATATTTTGGTTTGTTTTGTTCTTGTGTCTGTTCGACTGGATAGCAGTGCTACGTATAGCAGATTTGATCAGCCGAAAGACGTTCACTGCCGGGCATAGGCCTCCCTCAGTTTGGCGGCATTGGCTCGCCAAGCGGCTTGGTGATCACAGTATGGTGGTAAAATGCATAGAGAACGCTGCTGCCCATTCTCTAGTAACTCCTTAGTCGCCTTTTACGACAGCTACGGGAAGAAATTATAGATTTGATATTATCTAGGAAATGGTAGTTTAGAAACTGTTGCAAAATGAGGGATGTTAGTTTTATACTGTACCTTATCTACTCTTATTCATTGGGATTGAACCTACTAAATAAAAGATCACAGGGTAAGAAATTATTTTGTAACGCTGTAAAAATGGTGCGACCGACATGTATTTCCGTAGAAAAAAAAAATGGAAATTACTTGGTGATAGTTACTTCTTGGATTTACTCGTTATTGTTTTAAATGTATATTTTTACGGTCTACAGTAGTATTGTTCCGATTCTGACTATTCGTGCCATCTTGCTGACTAGCTTATATTTTCACCACGGCATGAGCTTTCGTACGGATACGAGTGATATGACAGAAAAAGCCATTGAGCGAGAATGCAATGATAATTGCCTTTCGAGATTCCACATAGTAAGGCACTTACTATCAGCGCCATCGATTTTCCAACAGTGTATTGATGTGACTTCAAACTTAATATACTTAACGTAGGACTTATACTCTCGACCTCCAACGTCGACCTCGTTTAATAAGACAGGCGGATTTCTAAGTAATTATCTTAAAGACTTTAAGCATTCGGCATCGAGTCTGGCTTAAAACGAACTTTAATTCAAATTAAATAGATTTTCAGAATGATCCTTTTGTTGGAACTCTTCGGCGGTATCGATTTGCTTTGGTGTTTTCTTTTTAATACTGTTCTAAGTCAAATATTTAGAATTGGTACCTGAGCGTTGATGTCAAAAATCGAGCAAAAGGGAGCGGCTCTAGTAGATCCATTTACATAAAGTTTTTATAGTTTTTTTTTCTATTAGAGTCGCGTGGCGCCTGTGTGAGTGACAGTATCCCGACGAAGTTCTACGAATGTAGTAAAAACTTCTTTACGCTTTTTCTGAACAATAAACGAAACTGAACCGTCACACTCGGGTCAGCGATGCTATACTCAGCTTCGGTAGGTCGATGACGCTGAATCGTGTATACTTAACACTTCCATCGTATGGTCATAAATATAGAGCGTTTTTTTTTCTATGTAATGGTGTGCCATATTTGGCCGGATACTGTACGTCAATTAATTTAAAGCTGGAAAAGTTTCTTAGCATTTCATTCATTTCTGAAGCTCCAGTTCTTTGAAAGTAATTCACGACCTTGCATCCTTATATCTGTCAATTGGAGCGTAGATTTCAAAATCTTCTGAAGGAGCTTTTCGCGGAAAGTTTCAGTAATTTGAAGCCTCCAACAGCGCTGCCCTCTAGGATATAAATTATTAAAATAATCCTCTATCTCTCCCTCTAGGGACGTCGCGATTTCTGACAGTAAAGATTTATGATAGTAACCACAGAACAAAGAATACAGAGAAGTGCCCCTACACTGGCTAAGCACGGGAACCAGTGTCGCCAAACTCACACATTTGCATATCAAATTGTCCATTACACACATAAAAAAACAGTGATATGATAGGCTACAAATATCACACGCAACTTTTACAAATCATCTTCGTATTGCTTTCAAAAATTAAGTCGTATTACAACGCATGAAAGTTGTTATTATTTGACATGACACACACAATAAAGACGTTTTTCGTTTAAAAACTTTAGATAGACAAATTTACAAAGAGTTCAGCAACTCAATGCTAGATGGCGCTGTAACCAATTCATTCGATTCAGAACGCTAGCTCCTTTGAAATAGATGTCATATTCACATGCACTTGTAATCGCTTTTAGTAAGTACTAAAAAAAAATTTAGAGATGTAGACATATCGATATTTTAATATTGACGTTACGTAATTTATTCGGGTGAGCAATGTAATTAATTTGTTAACATCATACAAATGTTTAATAACGGAAAAGGTTGATTATTGTTAAAATATCAATGTTAAAGAGGTATTTGTATGTTTGTATATAGGGGGGTAATGTTATTTTCATAAAATCAGGTACGCGGACGAAACCGCTGACAGAAGCTAACGA
This sequence comes from Aporophyla nigra, assembly GCA_947507805.1. Classification (NCBI taxonomy): domain Eukaryota; kingdom Metazoa; phylum Arthropoda; class Insecta; order Lepidoptera; family Noctuidae; genus Aporophyla; species Aporophyla nigra. Next base: position 4,779,475 of record OX382320.1, read on the forward strand.
TAAATGAAATGATAACAGATAGTACTAAAAATATTTACTGACCTTGAAATAACACATATTTATTTAATTACCGTTTTGATAATTTTATGTTTAATTTTAATAGGTGATGAAATCGTATATTAATATATTTTGCCGTGATAGCTTTCATTAAGTCAGTAATATGATTAGACGTAAGAAATTCCCCGAATCGATGATAGCTTATGTTTTGGAATATCGATGACCCAATAAACTGGCGCATTATTTTAGCCATGATATATATAATCTTTATTGAATATGTGACCGTCTTTTAAAAATATTTCAGACATCTGACATATCTTAATCACAGATTCTGATGGGTATAATAATCCCCCTCTATCCTTAGCTATAATAAATCTATGTAATGATTGTTTTTTTTCTGTTACTAAAGCACTAACGCAAATATCACATTTTTTTTTTTAATCAACTGTCTTATTATATAACCAGCTATTTGAGCTATTGATTCCTTACTAAAATCAGACAAAATTATCGATACCGACCTACTTTACGGATGTGTCCCATCCCTAACCGAGTAGCGTCGAAGTTACTAGAATTTTGGTTATGATTTTCCAGATGACTACTACGTGCATTAAGACTTTGTATCAATGAATATAAGGTTGTTTATAGTTTGCATTGAAGTCATAACATGTGGTATTGCAATTAAAATCAATTTTATTAAAAATTAACAAAGTTTAGTGCTTACTGATGATAGGATACACCTCCACAAGATACATTTTTTTTTCTGCTTTCGTTTTTGCAGGTCAAAACCGCACGACAAGACATAATTTGTAATATGTCGCGTATTTCTGCGACAACCAATCGCGACAAGTATCTGACGGCGAATAAGCTAAATGCTGCGCATCTGCGCTAAATGTTGACACGCGCGCGATATCTGAGGGGCACTTCCTCTAGTTTTCTTTATTCCGTGATAGTAACCGCTGAAGATCGTGGGAAAATGTAAAGTTCTTAGTGCCATTATGTTGTCTTTACCCGGAGTAGGTATAGATAAGGTGATAAGGAATAAAGTAACCGATAATAGTTGTGATAAGGTAATAATAACGATAACTGTTACTTGGTCTTATCAGTTATAAAATGTTTTATTGTAATGTCAGAGAAATTAATTGATAAGGCGACCGACTTATACCAAAAATGGTGCGTACATCCAAATTACAACTGTTATTCGTAGACAATTGTATGAAATGGCTAATTGTCAATTGACTAGGTAGTATAATGCTAACATTCAATTTAGATGCAGCTGAATACCAGTATTTTAAATGGAACGACTGCCTATCTGACCCCCACAACCCAATTCTGGGTAGTACGATACCGTTTGGTAAGACTGTCAGATATTCAGGGTTCTGACGACCTGTAACGACTGTCAAAAATCCACAAATGATAGCCGGAACCAACGGCTTAACGTGCTTTCCGAGGCACGGAGGAGTCTTGGTATGTAAAGATGGTCACCCATCCACGGACCAACCGCGGCAAGCGTAGCTTAACCTGGCCGATAGATCCGTGAGGCTTTAATTACTTAGCCTCAAGCTCCTCAAAATGGCAAATTGACATTAGGTACAATTTAGTAGCGACAATGTATTAGAGTAAGAAATTACAGAAACGTGATTATTGTTCACGTTTCTATTGCCTTGTTATCAATAAACATGTTTTTTCCCGGTGAATTGTTTTTAATGTTTTCTTAATTTATTTTCAGGTAAGTACCGAGCCAACTATTTCACTCAACCCAGCGCTGCGATACGGTAAACCTGGTTATAAGTATACAAAGGAAAATATTTTTTTAAGAGCACTATCAACATCACAGCAACAAAATTTGAAATTGTCTTAATCACACCGCTAAAAAAGTTTTATAGAGCAACTTGCATGACCACTGAACAATCATGTTCTTGTGTTTTATTTATAAACTTTAACTCACACACATATTCACGACTACTATATTTAAAACAAAAAAACTAAAAACACATACTACGAAGTGCAAATCTCTCGTTTTTTATAATACGGCCGGCTACGCTTTTGATGCAAACACATTTTAACTTGGACTTTTAGGGCGAATTTCACCTTTTGGTGCACACAAAAGACATAACATAACATACACAGCACTATTAAATAATAATTTGACGTGATTTCAAACTAGTTAAGTCGGTACAAAGTTCCAATATACATCAAGCAAAAAAAAGAAAAAAAGACAGAAAATAGTGATGATAACACTTTGTGTCACAAATTAAAATTTAAAAGAAAATAACGTGCGGTGGAATACAAAAGTGCGGTGTGCGTCTCAAAGTGGCACCAAATAGGAGTCCAGCTCAGCATATTGTGTCAGGCAAATATACCTGACGCTGATATTTTGCTGGATCCCTATAGTGACCGCAATCCGTGAATCGATTTTAGAGTAATTGCTTAAGGCCTGATCGCGTTCAGTTATATTGGTGAAATCCGCGTTTAATAGCTGAACATGCTCGAAAACTTGCATAAGCATCAAACAATCATGTTCTAGTATTTCTGTTTTATGTTCTAGCAGAATATTTTAAAATAAACAAACTAAAACTACTCGTACTACGAAGCACAAATCTGTACTAGTAGAGTATAGAATAGCAAACATTTTTAGAATACCACCGGCTGCGTTTTTGATGCAAAAACATTTTTAACTTAGACTTTTAATAGAAACACGCTCGCGTTTACCGTTGCTTCGAGTTAACCGCAATGTACAGGATGGAATTTAAATTGTACGAGGGAATTTATGGTGGAATTAGCTTGTTTAGTAGATTTGAATTTTATCTGACGTTAGTTGTCAGAAGGTATGTTCCTTTCCTGGGTTTTAGGAACATAGGGCTTTAGTTTTCTTTCTCACGAATCGTATATGGCTTTTATAGGGACAGTTGTTTATTTTCTCAAGTAGCATTGCCTCTATGAAAACTATGATGACACACTTGCTACAAAATAGTATGTCTCGAATCCAAAAAAAAAAAAACTGTTTCGACTTTGGTGTAGCGTTATCGCTATACGATATCGTGATAACTGCACATGTCACTATCGCCTAATTCGTCATCCAGAAATGCACTTGCTGATAATAATTTTGAATTGAGTGACAGCCAATTATTTTATCAGTAAAGAAAATATATGATAGCATTGATTTGAGTGGACTTTTGCAATTGTGTTAGTAGTTAATGATATTATTCATAATCTGTATCGTCGACCTACTTACTGATAAACCTTAATACAATAGAATAGCGAAGATATTTATCAAATCATTTAAAATAACGCAATAATCCATCCTCTACACCTTTATGCGCGACAAAATCTGTGACCGATGACATATTCCATAGGCAAAAATGGCTAAGTGTCATACAAGCTTTAAACACTTATAAATTAATTCCTTTAGGGAGTGATTTTTTCAGAAATCCTTCTTTCTGTGCTGACTTTCGCTATGGAACTATTGCGCTAATTCTATTCTTCTAGACCCAACAGTTCAGGCGTTGTCTGGCAGTGAATGAATGAATTAATGAATTTAAGATTTTTAGTACATTAGATAAAAGACATTTTCAGACTAGAAACTGAACTTGTTTCAATATAGGAATTTCTTTACAGACGATCAGTTTACTGTCTGTATCTGTGGATTTAATATATCTATTCCATTTACAGCGATCCAGCCTAGGACGTACTTCTATCTCATTAAAATTATGATGCTCACTTTTGTAAAAAAAAAAAAACATTTCCTTGCATGAGGTTCTGAGTTCGATTCCTAGAACGGCCAAAGCGATATTGGGTTTTTCCATCAGGAATTTCTCTATAGTAACCTGGAGTCTGTATATGTATAGGTCCGGTTGATGGCAATAGGGTCGTCACCAATTAAAATGTGGGATCCCATAAACATAACTGGTGAAACCCACGCACAATGGTCTACTGTAAGGACTAAGTGCGGAACGCAAACCCCTAAAACATAGAACATAGAGCTGTGCGAAATGTAGAGTGTACTTTAGGTACACCTCTGCCTTACGCTTTGTAGGCTATCTTATTCCGTGATGGTAAAAGCATAGATAACTAAGCATTTCCCAAAGAAATATCATCAGCCTACAGACAGCTTGAAGTGAAAACCGTCCAAATATTCATTACCGGGAAAACCATGACATGACTTTAAAAAACTCCGTGGAATTCCCATGATGCGTGTTTTCTGACTATCGATCTGGCATTCCCCGTTCTCTGTGCCCGCCCATGTCATAAAACACCCTACTTGTTTTCAGTGGCCTGAGCCAAACTTTGTGGAAATAAAACTTTCATAGTATCAACTGCAGCTATGTTTTTCAGCCAGCATTTTTACAGAATACAATTGTTTTTGGCATAAATATTGCCACTGCAAGAGAAAAAAATTGTGTTCATATTTTGAAATTCTGATAAAATGTACATGTTTTTTTTTATTTACTTGAATGTAATTTAATCCTCCAAGGACCGCGTTCAAAAGTGGTTTTGTATTCCGAAATATGATGAATTTAAAGAGGAATCGTCAGCATCACGCCGTATAATGAGTTGCTTCCCTGCCTAGCCTCTTCCCAACCATGTTGAGGTCGGCTTCCAGCATAAACGGATGCAACTGAATACCAGTATTTTATATGGAGCGACTGCCTATCTGACCTCCAAAACCCAGTAACTGGGAACACGACACCCTTTGGGAGGAACTGTTGGTCAGACTGTCGGGCTACTGACGACCCATAGCGAGTTTCAAAGACGGCTCGCGCCAAACATTCTGGAAATAAAAGCTTCATAGTAGCTGTGTTTTTCAGCCAGCATTTTTATAGAATAAAATTGTTTTTGGCGTAAATATTGCCGTTGCAAAAGGAAAAAATTGTGTTCATATTTTGATATTCAGATAAAATGTTGAATATGTTTTTTTTATTTGCTTGAATGTAATTTAATCTTCAAAGAGTAGCAAGTTTAAAAGAGGTTTCGTATTCCGAAATACGATAGAGTTTTTAAAGAGAGATTGTCGGCATCATGTTAATTTATGCAGATCTAATAGAAGGGGTGCATAATATAAAATAGTACGCTGTAATTTTTTTTGTTTAGGTTGCCCTATTAATTGGCGTTACAAAACTTTTGTGTATTTATACGCCTAAACTACTTAATTTTATACCTAAGTTCATTTACTGATTGAACCCGCGCAAATAACCAAAGGTCCTAAAAAAATGAAATTTTGTGCATACGTTCCGTATATAAACTAAGGTGAAAATTATGAAAAGATTTGTTTTAGTTATCTATCATAGTTAAATAGTAGAAGACATTTTTGCCGATGGGAATGCCTTTGGCCTTGTAACAAAACATAGAAGCTAACGAAAAAGCCGAAAACACGAAGATCTGAAAAAGATACTAAGAGTTTCTTAGAAATTATAACAATTTTCTTTCCTAACGATAAGAAGCCAATCTCTTTTGTAAGCCGATTTCCAAGAAATCTCAAATAAACAAACTTGGAAACAAAGATAATCCCAATGCTTTATTAATTCCTAGAATACCAATCCATACTATAATAAAGAGGTACATTATTAATAACGAAGCAAAAGAAGTATTTATGGATAGCAGCAGATGGCTTTCTGAAGTTCCTCCCGACCCTTCCTTCCCCGCCGCAACCTGCACCGTAGCTGAGCCTGTAGCTTTAAATTCCCTTGATAACAATAATTATCCAGTTCAGATTGAGCCTGTCCCATGTTACTGTCCTCCCCCCAGCGACACCCTTTATTTTTTGGGGTGAGAAATCATCAAATCACGTCTCCCGCTTTGGGTGGAGCGGAAGGACGTGTCAGACTTTTACCGACTAAAACCCACCCATGTTCCTTCAGTTCCCTGTGGCAGGGTCACGATAACTCTCTCAAACAAATTCGCATCCCTGGCAGGGCCAGCGACACCCTAAGCCGAGGTAGCCTACAGTAGCCCAGGGCCACAGCGTAGCCCACAGGGAGTGCCCTTATCGTGCAGTAGCTTAACATTTTTTTAAATTCGTCTCTGGCTGGAGGCGTTGAGTTCGCTCAAGGCAACCACAGGATAGTCCGGTTAAGTGGTCACGCAGTCTCAAGGTCTACTACGAGATGCCATACACAACAAAAAAGAAAAATAATGTCACCGTGTTTCCGATAAGAAAACCTTATTTATTTTACTTCGGTACAAAATGTACGAAACCTGAATTATGTGTTAATGAGTTTGTATGTAGGAGGTAACCTTCGGAATTACTGATCGGATTCCGATCGTTATCATAGGATTATTATATTTTATTTCAAAACATGGAATTTCACACGAAAGAGCTTTCATCATAATTTCAGCTGAAGACGTTCACTTCTGGACATAGGTCCACCCCCCAAGGGGGGCTTTGTCATAATCGCCACGCTTAGCAGGCGGATTTGTTTTCGCAGTACCTATGGTGGTAAAATGAATAGAGTACGCTGCTGCCCATTCTCTAGTAATTCCCTTAGTCGCCTTTTACGACACCCACGGGAAGAAATGAGATGGTGCTATTCTTAACGTCCGATACCACACACTATAAAAATGATTACCATAGCATTCCATTAAATCAACGTCCATGTTCAAAATAGACGAAGCGACCTATATATCGTATTTGTAGGGAGATAAATCGCGTCTGTGTACATCCAACCAACATCGAAATTATGATGAATTTATTAGTATTGGTTTTAGATTTATCTGATATTCCAGACAAATTAATTATCAGCCAACCTTCGGATTATGAAAGCATATTGATTTGTTTTGATCTGAAGGGGTTTGAGGCTAAGTAAAGTCAATTGCACGGGTCGATAGATCAAGTAGTAAGCTGAATTTCCCGTGAAGGTTTGAGACATTTCGCCAGTTATGTTTAATTTCCATGTAATAGGGGGGTGAGCCTATTACCATCGACCGACTTCGGGCTGTTACTGAGAAATTACAGATAGAAAAACCCAACTAACAATTTTCCCGACCTCTGGGAATCGAACCCAGGACCTCGTAGTCAGAGGTAACGCTTGCGACCAGGCCAACGAGCGAGTTATTTTTCATCATCTCCTTATTTCACGTCGTGGAGCTTAGGACACTAGGCGGTCACCATGCAACTACCATACCTTTCTAAAACGATAGATTAAACAAACACATAAATTCACGCCTTTTCCTATGGGGGTAGGCAGAAACTACGGAACGCCACCTGCTACGATCCTTACAAACTCCTTTTGCCTAATTTAGGTTCATACATCTGGTCATACACACACGCCGGTTGCGAGTACTACGCACCTTACAGTTCTGAAGAACATCACCAATAAGGTCACTATATGTCTTCCTGCGGTGTCCCCTTCCTAAAGATTTAATTCATGTCGATATGTAAACGAACATCTATAAAATGATGATGTTAGAAATCGATTCACATCGCGCGGTCTTGATACGGTTTCTCCTTCGTAATACGGTTCCTTTCTAGAACTGAATCGGAAATGATACCGGTATCGAGATTACTTTGACAGCTTCTACGCTTCTTGGTAACAAAAACTTACCGTATTTTGGAATGTAGGCAACAAAATGGCTGTAAAAATATCTTCTTTAAGATGATTAAAGAAGATATTTTTTTAGTATAAAACGGTGAAGGAAAACATCTTGAGGAAACCGACATGTCCTAGAAACCTTACATTTGAAGATATGGGATATCTATCAACCCGCCCTAAACTCGCGTGGTCGATTACGGCCCACTCATTCTCGAAGATAGGAGAACAGTGTCCCAGCTGAGGGCTGATTTTGATAGCAAAAAAAAAACTTGGTGAAATATTCACAAAATCTGCATACAGACAAAGACATATAGATTTTTGCTAAACTGAAAAATAGGCACCAAAATGGTAACAGTAACTCTTAGGTCATGCTATTATATAACAACAATGAGGTTTTTCTAAACGCCAACACAATAGGATAAATTACTTCTGCCAAAACCGGTTATTTTTGCTAAAGTTAACCAAAATGTATTTTAACTTCTAAGCAATAGGAGGTACAATCGAATGTGCACGATGATAATACAGCATGTTTCTGATCGAGACAGATGTAAAAGGTTGTATGTACGTGTGAATGTATGATATGGGGTTTTTGTTAGTACTAATCGATGTTTCCTACGTGGTTTTGTTTTATATTATTGCCGCAAAACTAGATAAATTATTTATTTTTATTAATCATTCATTTATCTTGCTAATATTAGTAAATTTGTATGTTTGTTACTCATTCTCGCAAAAACGTCTGAATACAATTGGATGAAATTTTGGGACACGGATAGTTTACAACCTGGATTAACCATAGGATCCTTATTATCCCAGTAGTTGTTCTCACGTGGTATAATATCCGACTGCGGGCGAAGCAGGTGATAAAAGCTAGTAATTTTATATCCTTCATCAGTGATTACTGTTTATCACAAAGCGGTATTTTTACTCATCATTCATCATCATAGTTTCAGCTAATCCAACAGAGTGAAAGAACATACCTACTATTGGATTTTGAATCCTCGGCATTAAGCAGACTGTGGAACTTCCAGTGCGCGACACAATCACGTCGCGGCAATTTAAAGGATCTCAGGGCTGATTTTGATCTGCCAGGGTGGCGAGAGAGTTACCGTGGTCCTGGCATATAGGCAACTGAAGGAACACAGGTGTATTTTAGTCAGTAAAAGTCAGACACGCCCTCCCTCACCACCCAGAGCGGGAGACGTCATTTGATGATTTCGCAACCACAAAAAAGGGCTAGATTTTGATAAAAACTAAAACTCTCATGAATTCTATCCTCGTAAGGCCCAACCTAAATTCAGGTCGATATAATTTGGGACCCAATGTACTAAAAAAAGGTGCAAGTAGTTGCAGCCCAGAACTTCGATCTAGTAAAAATGTTTAAATTCATTTTTAACCGACGAAAAAAAACGGAGGAGTTTATCAATTCGACGCGTAATTTTTTTTTGTTTTTATGTATGACCACGCATAACTTTTTACATAGTAGTCCGATTGTGATAATTCTTTTTTTATTAGAAAGGGTATACTCCGAGGGTGGTCCCATATAAATTTGGAAAACAAAATCAAACCCTAAGGGGCAGAAAACAGGGGATGATTGATTGTTCACTCACTGATTGTAATGTAAAACCACGAATAACTTTATACAGAGTAGTCCGATTTTGATAATTCTTTTTTCATTGGATAGGGTATACCTTTCCAAGTATTATTAGTACATTAAAGCCACAAAAAGTTATAAAATAAAAACTTTTTAACAAAAAATTAAACCGCCGAAAAAACTTAAACGCAAAAAATAATAAACCTTAAAATTATGAGTGGCGCTTTGAGTGATCTCTGTTTATTGATTATTCAGCGCCGACTCAAAATTTTAAGGTGTATTATTTTTTGCGTTTAAGTTTTTTCGGCGGTTTAATTTTTTGTTAAAAAGTTTTTATTGTCATTAAATTTGGTCGTTGGGTCTTACGAGGCTATTAGCTCATTAAAAAGAAGATGCTGAATTTACTTCCCCCTAACATTGCATTAAAATTACCCGTTGCTATGCAAAAAGGTCTTAGAGTAGTTTAGTTCGCAGCCTCGAACTGCAACTGCTCCGTAGTGTTACAGATGCTCCTTCAAACCGGTTCTGTGGAACTAAGACGTCTCATTTCCTTGTTTTCGACGCTCCTAGACATGTATGGCTAGATGGTCTCGAAGTTAGACTTTCGTTGTGTCTGCAGCAGGTAGTTTGAGCAATTGTGAGAGTTATTTGGAAAGCCTTTGAAGTTATAATTGAGCGCATTTAAGTAGAGATATAAATGTATATCCATCGGGGACACTAGGCCTCTGGCGTTAGCACTTCTATACCGCTTTACTGACTGGCTAATATTCATACCTCGACCTGAGGTAATCATTCTTATTAAAAATCGAATCTAACTAGGCGGTGCTTTTCACTGCAGGGCAAAGGCCTTCCTCTCCCTTTTCCACGGAATTCTGTCTTTTGCTAATGCTGGCTAGTCCTTTCAGTAGGAGTTCAAATCAAGTTGTAACTTTATTCTAAGTTTAAACTTTTGTATTTAGAACCTTATTCCGATTGAGATATAATTTTAAAACAAAGTTGCCAACTTAGACTCGGGCTTAAAAACGGTTTTCTGATTTAGAACTTTTCCGGTATAACGTTCTAAATTCAAAAATTGGTTGATGGTTTCAACCTGGGTGTAGAAATGTCCGTTGTTTTGTGCGAATCCGAAAAGCAAACGTAAGCAAAAAGATTGTTCCACAAAAAAAAAACACAGTGTCTTTATCTTACCTGAGATGAAGATAAATCTATTATTCATAAAATTAGGTAATAATAACATCCCCAACTGAACCTACATCGCCCAGACAGCTAGGAGGTATAATGAACGGTCCTGTGCCGTTCGTAATATGTTTGCGAAACGTAATCTCGACAATACAGGCCATAGAGCACGGAATCGCCGCACCGCTGACGGCAATACTAATAAATAAATAATGGTGCCAAAAGTTCGTACAGGAACAAATCTGGCACAGAACGTCTGAAAAACCGTTACTTTTTTTATTGCGATACTGCGAAAGCAAGGGATGAGTTCTATGATGGAATGTGCGTGCCCATAAGATGGCTGTTCAGTCTTGATTTGATGGCTGACGGGTTAAATCTGGAAGGGGACATAGACGCTGGCAGAGAGTTCCACACTTTGGCTGTACATATAATAAATGTCGAGAAGAAGCGCTGATAACGATTTGTCGGGATATCAACTAAGTGCGGTCGGTACCCTGCAGTACGCCTGGTCATGACCATCTGAACGTTTACAGCTGCGGGTGGGAATTAGCCTGGTTAAGTATGATTCACCAACGTGACATATTTTGGTCTTTTTCTTTCCAATTGCTGACTCCAGCAGTTCTTAGATCTTGGTCTACGCCTTTTAACCATCTGAGCTTGGGCCGCCTTCAACTTCTCCGGCCATCCCGTTTACTATCCAGTAAACGTTTGGGTGCTGAGGTGTCGTCCATGTTTGCGAAATGTCCTGCCCATCGAATACTTCCTATTTCAATTGTTTCACAACTAAAATATGCTCGTCGTACATCTCGTAGAGCTCATGATTGTACCGCGTCCGCCATTGCTCGTTTTCCAGCACTGCACTGAATATCCTCTTGAGGATTTTCCGTTCGAATACTATCGGGTAGTAAAAAGGCGATGGTTGGATGAGGTCGTGGAGCTCCTGCGTACACTCGCCGAAGTATTATCTTTTGAAAACCGACAGGCAAGCAACGTTACGCCAATGAGCCAGGCTGTGAATCCTAGCCACTAACGTCTCGTCCTCTGTAAGCTTTTCAGTATCGCCTTTAGTTACAATACGTCATTCATTAGTGTTGGCGCTTTGTTTGTATGGACAGTATTGTCAATGCCGCCTCTAGTACCAGCTAAAAGCTATACAGCCTTCTAGTTGGTAGGTACGTATGTAGGTCTCCCCTGTCACGGCCAGACTATCGATTAGGACTCGGAGTTGCTGATTCATTTCCTGTTGTGAACTGTTTCAGATTTTGTGTAGGTTGTTGGTTGATTTTTGTTTGTTCTTTGTTATTATCATTCCTGGAAAAAGCATAGTGTGAGTCTAAGTCGTTCGTACGGACGTAAAAATTTCGCAGGCGGGATTTTTTCGCGCAATGGATCTTAAACACGTTAACTGCCATGTCGGACTATGTGTCCGACACTTTTTGTTCCATTCAGGCCTTGTCTGACTATATGACCGACAACACATACAAAATCTGAACATGTCGTTGCTGCCTGGCGGCCATGTTTTTGGAATAAATAACCTATTTATGGAATAAATAATCTATTTAAAGTGTAAGTAATTTTTTTGAGTTTTTCTGATTTTAGCTATGGCAGTTAACGTGTTAACGCCTGGATTATCGCTAAGTCTTGAAAATTGAACAATGTGTTTTTCGATGCAGTCAATTGGATTCTTAATGCTCGGTTCGGCACCGAACATTGGAAATCCCACCCCGATAATCTTACTTCCGGGCATATGGAAAGAAACGGGCGAAATTAAGCATCATCGCCGATCTGTTAGCGTCAATTCTTTTACCAAGTTCTTTAATTCCTTCGATTTTAACACCTAGTTGACAGTATTTCTTGTATAAGTCCTTACTTTCCCACTGCAGAACAAAATCCTTCCGACTTCTTCAAACCCTCTCTAGAGCTACCAAGTGTCAAATCAATGTTTGTTAAAGAAGTATCGAAATAAAAACGAAAATCTTGTATCGTCAATGAACTTTATAAAAATTAAATTTTGTATCTCCACCAGAATGTCGTAAAATTTAAGAGTATAACTACTTAATTAAAGGTCACCGACCGATAGTGAACTTTAAAGTTTATAAATATTTAAATAAAACTGATACCGATAAAAACTGGTCAAGTCTGCAATATGAATTTATTTCAGCTTGATTGGGGTCAAAATACTGCTCTATTTTGTACTAATTAGTCGACAGTTGGAGTAAGCCTTACTATCACAAAAATGGGTATAATGCTCGTTTTCACTCACACTAGACACTGTCACACCTAAATTAATGCCTAAATAATAATAAAAATATATATATTTTGGCGTACATTTAGTGTTTTCTATAGTTTGCTTTAAAACTCTGATACAAATTTGACAGACCAGGTGTAATGTCAAACTCCTGTACTAAAAGGACAAACACACAAGACTTGAAATGTCAGATAAGTACCTACTTATGTGCCTAGCCTTTTTCCAACTATGTTTGGGTCGGCTTCGAGTCTGATCGGATGCAGCTGAATACCACTATTTAATATGGAACGACTGTCTATCTGACCACAACCAAGTTAATTGGGTAGCACGACACCCTGTAGTAAGACTGCTTGTCAGACTTTTGGCCTTCTGACGACCAGTAACTACTCAAAGATCCCAGAATTACAGCCATCACTTCAGCCGTAAGACGTGCACTGCTGGACTTAGGCCTCCCCCAATTTGGGAGGCTTTGCCATAATCGCCACGCTTGGCAGGCCGGTTGGCGATCGCAGCATGGTGGTAAAATGCACGGAGAACGCTGCTGCCCATTCTCTAGTAAGTCCCTTAGTCGCCTTTTACGACACCCACAGGAAGAAATGGGGTGGTGTTATTCTTTACGTCCGGCACCACACGGTACGAATTACAGCCATGACCAACCGCATTGCACGGAAGGGTTCGGTACCCGGGACCAAGTGCTTTTCGAGGCACGGTGGAGGTCTTGGTATGTAAAGATGGTTACCCATCCACGGATCAATCGCAGCAAGCATAGCTTAACCTGATCGATCAATCCGTGCAGCTTGTATTACTTAGTCACAAGCCCCACATATGTCAGATAGTATCTGAGATTATGAAACGAACTTTAGTGTTAGTGAAAACGTAAATTGTCATTATCATAGACACTATTATTTATGGTTAGACTGATGACGTATGCATGTGAAAAAAAGGAAAGGGGGATGGGAAGAGGCATTATATATTTTCTGTCTACCCTCATGGGACTAGGGGGTGAGTTTATGTGTGTATGGTAGTCATATTTATTTCTGGAAAATGTTTATATGCATGTGTGTGGAAAGTAACGTTATTTCTGTATACCTAAGGAAGGAGGCAGTTTATTGGGTTCAGATAATTAAGTTTCATGTTCAGAATCAAAATATTTTCATTGCACTTATGAAACGTCAGAAGCTAGGTGCACGGTTCCAATTTCTTGATTTCTATATAGACTGATGAGCTGGCAAGAAAGTCCATGGTTACTCTTTTAAAAATAATTGGCTTCTATAATGGTTTCAAATGACAGTGTTAATAGGTATCGGTGGACGTACGCCTGTCAACATGTACCAGGTACTTAATAAAGTAGAAAATGTGATCAAATTGGATTCATAAAATAGGAAGTGTAAGCCTTTTGCGATTTACTTGGCAGAAAGCCTTTGAAATACCTAAACCGCGGGATAATGGCGTAACACACTAACAGTCCTGCCAGGGTCGCGAAATCTGTTCGAAAGAGTTACCGTGGCCCTGGCGTATGGGCAACTGAAGGAACACGGGTGGGTTTTAGACAGTAAAAGTCTGACACGCCCTTCTGCTCCGCCCAGAGCGGAAGACGTCACTTGATGATTTCCCATCCACAAAAAATAAAAAACATAAACAGTAGGTATGGCTTTCATTTTGACTGTTCAACAACATTCATTATGTTATTGAGCGAAACAAATTGTTCGAACATAGCTAATCAAAAGCAGAATGATTCTGATTCTTATTGATAGTGTGTTACGCTATTAGGGTGTAGTTTAAACAAACTCGAGAAACAGGCGCAATTTATATGTTTTAATGAAGTTCTGTAATGTTTTAAGTTACTAAAACACTTTCTGTATCTCAGTTAGGTATACCGTTTTAAAACGATAATAAAACAGAGCTGTCTTCGCAGTTTGCAATAAATATGGTAAATTGTTCGTAAGAGCCATTTACGACAGGCGACGTTTTACAACTCTCTGTGCTACGATTTAACGTTTTATTTGTCCATGTTTTTAATTATTTTGTGTTTTATAGGGTGTTCATGACATATGCATTTTTAAAAAGGTTTTTTTTTAAAGTATTACTGTACTTCTAGTCATATCCCATTTCTGATACGCTGGACATTACACAAACTTCATGGATTAGACCTCGACCTTCATTTGATTGACAAAAGCGTTTCGGTAGCTTATGTAAATCCAATACTAGTTAGAATTTTCCATCATCGTTTTCGCTTACAAAATGTCGTTATTTACGAAAGTAAATACGAAGCACGTTGATCAAAAAGGTTTCGCACTACTTTATGTGGGCATCTATTCCAAGAAAGGGAAATTCCAGGAATTCAATACGTATACAACTCTCCTCGGTGATATGTTTCTCCCTATAACCTACAAAGATACGGCTTCATTTTCACCCCTCATTTTCCTTCCTGAATCCTGATACACTTTTCTCATAAGGAAAAATATTTATTTTTGTATTCCTGGTTGGTACAGCTTTAGGGTGACTTACTGACGTTATACATAAGTAAACAACACAGTTTGTATATATAAGTACAAACAGTTTTCTAACTGGATTACATTTTTAAGAACTACTTGCTTTTCACAGCGGCTTGCCCGCGTGAAGGTCGGAAATTTTCCCTCGGGAACGCACCACCTCGATTTCGTCCACGTGAAATTCTGCCTCCCAAAACCCGCCGCATCGCGTCGCATCCCATCGCCCGCCCACGATATTACTTGGTTTTCACTTAGTGTATTTCCGACTTTTTTCTTTTTATTCGACTATTTAATCACGCAACGACCCCTAGCGTCATTAAATAGCCTATAAAACATCCTCAAGAATTAAGCTATCAAAAGCAAAAATCCAAGTGGTATTTCTAGAGATTTCCCTACATACAAACAAACTAATTATTTATTTTATATTTAGTACCTTTAGACTATTATAGTATTAAGTATGGATAGTGGTACCGATTCCCTTGTTCACAAACTAAACTAAATTTAAGTTCAGTGCATCTTTTTCTTTGTATTTCATTAAGAAGAGGACAAAAGAAACATTTTAGTTTAGTCCTGTCAAATTAATCAGCGCCTGTCACTACTCCATACAAGTTTAAACGTGATTAAAAACTTGCCTACTAAAATTACGTCAATTTACGTCCAGCGCTGATTAATTTGACAGGACTAAACTAAAATTTATCTTCTGTCCTTTCCTTAATGAAATAGAAAGAAAAAGATGCACTGAACTTAAATTTAGTTTAGTTTGTGAATAAGGGAATCGGCACCAATGTCGATTTAATTTTAGGTTACGTATGCATTGGGTTAGTAACCCTACGGTATAAAGGCAATTGAGTAGAAAATAAAAGTGGGGTGGGGTCATCGCTCGGTAAAAGGCAGGTGTGAGTAACGCAAAGAAAAATATAGGTAGAGTTGTGTATTCTACCTGGTTACCAAGTCTGGCATAAATCGGTTTTTTTTTTTAAATAGAATAAATAGCCAATAATGTTCTCACTGATGTGACACAGGTCTCCTGTTGGTGACAGGGAGTGGGCTGTAATCATAATGTCTTCAATTTTGTGGTTCTAAGACTAGCTGGTCGGTTTTCTCGCGATGTTTTTCTTCACCGTTTTGAGAGCAGTGGCGACGTAATCATTACTACAAAGCGCCTGTCTGGGTTCGAACCTACGACCTGCAACTCGGTAAATCGCGGTCCTTACCACTGGGCTACCACTCCATCGGTTTCACATAATTATGATGATTCACAGGAAAAAATAGTCTTACGTAAATTTTTTGCGTAACCGGCGCAACTGAGGCCGGCCCAAAAAGAGGTGGCAAGATGACCTAGACGCGTACTGCAAGGGTTGGATCAAGGTGGCCCTGGAAAAGGATGCCTGGAAGGATTTGGGGGAGGCCTTTGCTCAGCAGTGGGACAGCGAAGGCTAAAAAAAATAAAATTGATAGCAATTTTTTTTTTTTCGCGGGCTACTTTGAAGCAATTACCATACATAAGTAATGCTTTAAAAGAGTCTGACAAGTTTTCAAGTTCAAGTTCTAAATTTAGACACCGTATGTTTATGTTAATAAAGAAAAAAAAATGCAGGATCTTCATTAAATATTACTTTGCTACAAACTTCATAACATAACTTCAGGCAGCAACGCTTTAACTTCTATAAATGTGCCGCTATCGCTTCTAAAACACGAGGCAATCAGCTTTCTGTATTACCTTCATGTCTCCAGAGACAAATAGCTCTCTCGCTCTTCAGAACCATATTTAGAGGTTGTTTCACAACTTTGACTTGGTTATGACCACCTCGCCCTTTGCTAAGAACTTTTCCAGTCATGATCAGGGAATAGGTTTCTTTAAAAAGCCTCCATGAGTGGAGATTCTTTAACATACGAGGGGCTGATGGCTAAGTAATAATAGTGGCACAGGCCGCTCGACAGGTTAAGGTAAAAAAGGTATAGAAAAAAAAATAAGCGACGCTTGATGGCACATAGTATTGTTTAAACACTATGTTTTCTCTATAAGTGAATTTGTAATTCTTTTGAGAAATAAATATATTTAACCGTAAGGTGCGCTTGCCGCGGTTGGTCTGTGAGTGGGTGAACATCTTTACACACTAAGAGTCCTCCGTGCCTCGGAAAGCATGATAGCCGCTGGTCCCAGCTGTCAGTCGTGGGCCTTATACAGTCGTTACGGGTTTCAGAAGCCCGAGAGTCTGTTAGTCTCGCCAAGGAGAACCTAAGTCAAAGCATTTATTACAAATACGCATGTAAAAGGCACTTTTGAAAGTCCACATTTACATTGAAATAGAATTGATTCTAGTCCCCCCTTATAGTTGGTAAATGGCTAGACAGATGATGACAAAATATTATATTTATTGTGATTATAAGCCGTCATATAAAAAAAATAGTTTTAATGATCCCTTTCTGTTTTTTCGGGATTGTCCGAATACGTCTACCCTTGACCTTGCGCTGTTATTATTAACATGCAACCAAAACTATCTGGTAAGTCCCGAAACACAAGGACAAATGAAACCGTACACCATTATAAATAATAAATAACTAGCTATTGCTGGAGGCTTCGGCCGCGTGTAGGTCGGAAATTATTCCGCGGAAACGTAAGTACCAGGAAAAAAAAGTGTAACTATGTGTTCGTTCAGAACACACACTATCCGTAGGCCTTTTATCCTTATCCGATCTGCCGTTTTTAGGGTTCCGTTGCCAAAATGGCAAAAAACGGAACCCTTATAGATTCGTCATGTCTGTCTGTCTGTCCGAGTATGTCACAGCCACTTTTTTTCCGAAACTATAAGAGCTACGCTATTGAAACTTGGTAAGTAGATGTATTCTGTGAACCGCATTAAGATTTTCACATAAAAAAAAAACAATAATATTTGGGGTTCCCCATACATAGAACTGAAACTACAAAAAAATAATAATCATCAAACCCATACGTGTGGGGTATCTATGGATAGGTCTTTAAAAATGATATTGAGGTTTCTAATATTATTTTTTTCTAAACCGAATAGTTTGCGCGAGAGACACTTCCCCCCCGGGCACACATTTTACCTCTTTGATACCCATATACTATATTACCCCCACTATATTACCCATAGATACCCCCGTAACTTCTAAAATAAGGGAATGATAAAACTAAAAAAAATATATGATGTACATTACCATGTAAACCTCGAAAGATCTCGTTAGTAGTCCAATTTTCGGTGGAACCGAAAATTGGTTTGAACGAGATCTAGTAAGTAGTTTTTTTTTAATACGTCATAAATCGTAAACCACAATTTACCTTTCATTCAGTCAACGCAAATATAAAAATTAAAAAAAAAAAAATTCATAAACAAAACCTTATGCATAAACCGTGAATACCTGCAGGTTTGTACGGAACCCTCGGTGCGCGAGTCCGACTCGCACTTGGCCGGTTTTGCGTGATTGAGTAACAAAGTCCCTTTCGTCTGATTTTTCTTCTAATTTGATTCAGCTGAAAACCAGTAGTTTACACGCTGCGACCGGCTATCGTAACAGATAAAGTATTTATCCAGTTCATTATAGATAATTATGTGTCATGGAACTGATGCAATGTTAAATAAATTGTTCATGGTAGCACTTGGCCATGATTTGCTATGTAATATGAACTTAACTACCTTGCCTTTTCAAGGTCGACGGGCCTACGATTTAGAAATAACATTTGAACGCGTCTCGCTCTTATGGTGTGGGAAAAAAATGTAATACATAGTGTAGTTGTTGCGATCATAGTTTTAATGTAAATATTGACGTTCGAAAGTGCCTTTATGAGCCTATTTGAAATACATGCTATGACTTTTACTATGTGAATGCCAATATGAAGGCTTAGGAATCATAAAGGTTTTTTTTTTTTTGAGATAGTGTGTTATTTCGCACCCTAAATGGTTGAAGATTTCAGTAAATTACAAACATTTAGGGAAGACGAACCCAACGATACCTTAATTGAGTTCGACTTCACAAATTGCTTGGTTGATCATTAAATTATGTACTGGCCTAGTATTAAAAAGTGTTTTAACACGACAGGCATGCCTAAATCCGAAGTAGAAATCTTATCGACTTTCTCCATAACAACGATATTATGTTAAGCGTTTATATAGTTTATTAAAGATGTCGTATAAATAAAAATAAAAAATAAACAATTTGAGCGTTCAGTTCTTGAGGAAGTCTTTAGGCTATAAACATTACCCTAGGACTCTTAGGAGCCGCGCAAAAAGAAAAAACAGTCAGTAAGAACGCTAACCATAAAAAGTAATATAATAGCACTATTTATATTAAATATGTGTGGGTGTATTATGTATGATAAGTACAAACTATAAATAACGATGTATTATCTGTACGGGCTTTGTGTACCACGCTTATTCCTAACTAAGCGTAGTGATAGTACACAGTTATCAGTAGCCATTGATAAGAGAAGTACTATACATTTCGCGGTAGAATTTTTGGGGCCTCGAAATTCCTCGTTCGCTGGATTATGTGAAAGATGGCTATAATGGGGCTTACTACTCAGATGAACTTACTAGAGAATGGGCAGCAGCGTTCTCTATACATTTTACCACCATACTGCGTTCGCCAACCCGCCTGCCAAGCGTTGTGATTATGGCAAACCCTCCCCATTTCTTGGAGGATACCTATGTCCAGCAGTGGACGTGGCTTTCGGCTGAAATAATGATGATGATGACTCAGGTGAAGGCTAACAGAGTGACCATGGAGTTTCTTGTCCTTTCTTCATCAACTAGCTTAATATTCCTGACTCATCAACTTACCTGTTTAATTTATTTTACGTCGATGGTCCTAGTTTATCATTTGTGGCCTCGAGTTGTAACTCAGGTCGTAACAGCTATGTGAACATTCAGCATTGCATATGTAAGCTGTCACGCCCTTTATGCCAGGCTTTTATTTTTGCAGCCATGTTTACATTATACATATTTTTTTGCTTATGCTTGAGTATAGTTTTCATTTTATTTGTTGGTATTTTGGGTTGGCTAGCTGGCATATAGCAAATCAATTAATTTAATTTGTGTCTCTTAATGTTTTACTATATACCATTGTATAGAATCAAGTTCTTCTAACTGGACAGACAGCTGTGCTGCTGGGGAGTTTGTTGCCCACTTCTTCTTCCCAGCTAAAGCACTAGGAAGTGCGCGACGGGTGGGCGTTTTGGGGGGACTGTCTTTTCTAATTTTGACGTTCGAAAAGTGCTGATCCTCAGCCTAATTTGAATAAATGACTTTTGATTTTGTTTTTTTTTTTTGATTTTGACAATCCAAAAGTGCCTGTAAATAAATGGTTTAATTGAAATAACTGAGTTCATATATAGAGATTTATATAAGAAGACCAGAATGCAAGCAAATCATGTGTGATGTGGTACTGTAAAGAAGTAGACGTAATATTCTTGGAAATGTGGGCTAAATGGGCATATGGACCGAAAGCTGACGATGTTTTTGAGAGACTCGTAATATTATTTTAAAATTAGAATAAGTGTTTTAAGCATGAACCTTTGTCAAGATAACATGGCTCTTCTTTTGTAAGCTTTAGAATAAATAGCATTGTTTGTGTAATACGAGAGTCTTTAAGACAATCCTATTACAGCGGAAACAGCTGTGTTGTTCCTCCCCGAATGAGTTACATTCTCAGCAACGCTCACATATTTCTAAACGTCTTGTTTTACATTTTCGTCACATTTAATTTTTGCTTCATCTTTTTGTCAGGTTCACTTATCGTCAATTAATTAGTTTCATGTACTAGGGGCCAAGGCTTTCTAGTTAGTAAAAATCTTTAATTCATTCGCTGGAAGACAACACACGGCTTAAATCGAAATTTTGCGCAAGATTTCCGTTAGCACTAACGTACGATAGCCTATGTGAGTTTGTATAGACGTTCGTCATTTTCGCCGATGGGAGTTCCCATGGGGGGGGGGGGGGACACTCGGATAGTTGTCAATAACGTTTAGTATGTCCCGAAGGATTAGGCAAAGGTGTACCTATATAAGGTGTATCTATTCATACACGAAATATTTTAAGAGGCACACCGTCCTGTAGGTGGTAAAGAAGCTATAGAAGCAAAAATATATTTTTATCTAAGCGTTTTTGAGTTTTCGTAATTATTATAATTTTAAATTTGCTTGAGACGTTTTGCATAAAACCTGTACTCCAAATTCTATAAATGGCCCGCCTGACGCTGCGAGGGCGGTGACCGGACCTAGAGTAATGGATGTTAAAAATAAGAAGGAGCCAGTATTGCTTATGTGCGTCAAATAATTTATAAATATTAAATTTTGAAAAAAATACATTTCGGTTTTTTTTTTTTTTTTCTTTTCCTTAGCTTCTTTACCACATACAGGTGTACCTCTTTAAATATTTCGTGTTTGAATAGATACACCTTATATACCCACAATATCGCCAGTTATGTTCAAGTCCTATGTAATAGGGAGCGAGCCTATTGCCATCAACCGGGCAACAAATCCAGACCGAGCTGCTACTAACATGCAAAAATCGCACATCTTCTGCATCAACATACATACATACAATCACGCCTTTTTCCCATGGGGGTAGGCAGAAACCACGGAACGCCACTTGCTACGATCTCTACACACTCCTTTTGCCTCGTTTAGGTTCATACAATTGGTCATACACACACGCCGGTTGCGAGTACTACGCACCTGACCTTTCTGAAGAACATCACCAATAAGGTCACTGTATGTCCTTCCTTCTGCATCTAATTACTGCTAAAATTGTAGGTATGTGCCGTGCAGAATTTGACCTATAGGATATACTTATAGTACACCCACAATTCAACAGTTATTGCCAAGTCCCATGTAATAGGGGTGAGCTAATAGCCATCAACCGAGCACAAATTCAGACTAGCAGCTCTTTTAAAATGTAGAAACCCTACATCTTATATCTCATATACAGGGTGTCCCAAAAGGTTACGTAGCTGGGAAGGGGGGTGATAGGGGTGGTCACAAGGGTCACCAGAAAAATAAAAAAATAAATGCCCTCTGGGTACTTAAAAAACTGTACCTACAAATATTGCTGTATTAAAAAAAATGCTGTTATGTAATCGTAAATTGAAATTTAAAAAAAAACGATATATATCTAACCAAGATTTTAAATAAAATTAAGTTCTTGTCCAGTCAAGGACTTAATAATTACGATTTCACTCAACTTCCTCCAAGGGTACTGAAAAAAAAAAGGTTTATTTTTTTATTTTTCTGGTGACCTTTGTGACCACCCCTATAACCCCCCTTCCCAGCTACGTAACCTTTTGGGACATCCTGTATATAGGTAAAGGAATAATATAGCAATCGTTCTAAAAGTAACCGCCTTCAATTGGATCGGTTTGCTTATTGCTAATGCCTTGAAATCAATTGTAACGTATTAGATAGACTATACGTATGTATGCGTATACGTGCAATGTAGCTATGTTTTGTTCACACCTTTTTAGGGTTCCGCACCTCAAAAGGAAAAAGCGGAACCCTTATAGGATCACTTTGTTGTCCGTCCGTCCGTCCGTCCGTCCGTCTGTCAAGACGCTTTTTCTCAGGAACGCGTGGAGGTATCAAACTGAAATTTATATCAAATACTCAAGTCTACTGTCCCTTGGAGCTGTGAAAAAATCAAACTTCTAAGCTAACGTAATCAAAAGATATAGCCGTTTATGCCGCAAATTTCCTAAAATTATCGAAACTCGCAAGGGAATCAAAACCTAAAGGGTACTTCCAGTCCATCTAGAATTTTGAAATTTGGTACGAAGCAACGTCTTAAAGCACAGATAAAGGAAAAATTGCGAAACCGTAAATATTTAGTTACATCAAAAAATAAAAATATTTTTAAATTTTTTAATCTTTATACCTACAGGTTTGTACGGAACCCTCGGTGCGCGAGTCCGACTCGCACTTGGCCGGTTTTTTTGTAAAAAGATGGCTGGTAAAAGATTTATGTGAGCAGCAACGGTTTAATATACTCTATGTAAAAGCTTCTTTTTTCATCATATCGATGGAGTTTGCCAATCACCCGTCTCTACATACATCCAATGCCTACTCTAAGATGCATATCCAATACGATATGCAATCCTTCCCTATCCTAAGGGCACACACGTCGTCCCTACCATTACAGCGTCCCTTGGATATGCGCAGTACTTGCAGCTGGCGGGCGTGTATGACCAGATATACAAATAAACGTAAAAGCATCAAAAGAAGTAGGTACTAGCAGGTGGCGTTCTGTAGTTTTTGCCTACTAGCCATGGGAAGAAGGCGTGAATTTAAGTATGGAGTCTATGTAAGGGATACAATCAAACAGGATTTATAACTCAACTAACGAACATTAACAAACTCTTATTCCCTGTCCTTCAGTTACAACTTCCACCCCATCTTTGAATATTGAAAGTACAATACAACTTTTAAAACTTGATTCACTCACAAAGTTAAAACTTTCTCCTTCAAAAACAGAGACTTGCAGTTGTAGGTACTCCTGAACTTTTCACTTCAAAGCACGGTCGAAGTTTCTTCGTCGCTAAACAGCGGACGTAGGACTGATTATAAAAGTTAATGTCGTCTGTGAAATATAAGACTCCATCTAGCGTCTAGTCTTTATTCTTCTGTTTGGCGTTCATTCTGTTTTTCGCTGCTTTTCATCCTTCATCCCCGCCAACCTTTATGACACTTATTTAGCCATGTGTCATCTATGTCTGCATCAAAGAAGAATACTCAGAATGCCTATGTTCTTCTGTTTGGCGCTATTTATCCTGGGTTTCCCTGCTTTTTATCCTTCATTCACGTCAACTTTTATGACATTTATTTAGCCGTGTGTCATTTATGTCTGCTTCAGAGAAGACTACTAAAAATTCAGTTTTTTGCATATTGATGGTTGTTGAAGACATCACTAGTCGGTCTGTTCTGAAAAACCCAGCACCGCACCAGGTCGCTCTATCCTGGAAAAACACCTTAGTTGTCACGCTGAGATTTTCATCAAAAGGCAAATCAATTTTTCAGTTGTCTTTGAATATACAAGTGCGTACACATCACCCGGGTACAAGTCGTTCTATTATAAAAACCCACCCCGCACCAGGTCAATCTATTCTGAAAAATCATCTAAATATTACGGTGAGATCTTCACAGAGTTGCAGATCAGCATCCCGTACTTTGTCATCAACCAGCCGTTTATTAACCAACCTCAGTTTTCTTTGAATATAAAAGTCCGACCTTCTATTATTAAAACAGTTTCGTACGGAATTTATCTTGTTCCTATATCAACAGAAGGTTCTAATAATAACCTTTTACTGGAAGGAAAATTGTGGGTTTTTTCTTTACGTACTCTTGGAGAAGTTTCACGGTCAAAAGCTGGTCGGTCGGCGTAACTATCTACTCTGTGGCTACTACTATAATATGGTCTGTTTTGTTGGAGGGTCATACCATCATTTGTTTTTGCTTAGGATAATACTTAAGCGAAGCCGCTTCGTAAATACACTGCCATCCATCGATCAATTAGTGATCGATGCTGGCATCGCAGAACCTTATGGCCTGGACATAAAAAAATGTTGTTTTGGTTTTGTCCTAGCAAGTTCGCGATCAAAAATCCTTTATTCAAACTAGGCTGACAATGAGAGTCAGCACTTTTTGAACGTCAACATTACATGAGCAAAAACGCCGACCGCTTCTTTCTTCCTAAGTGGCGCAACAAACTCTCTAGTAGCACAGCCGTCTGTTCAGTTGGAAGAACTTGATTCTATATAATAAGTAAGTAATTCACATTACGGAACACAATAATGTAAATCTAGATACCAATTAACTAGTCTTGCCAACGAGAACAAAGCTTATATACGTTAAATGAATGAATTTATAAGTCAGTGAACACAACATCTGAAGCATACGAAAATAGGCTCTATTCGTAAACCAAGTAAGTACACTCATACACTGTTATATAATATTATTCTATGTTTTGATAAACCCCTACAAAGCAAGAATTTGTATCGTGATTCAGTGATGTAAAAGAATTCAATCATATGGGCACGCGGACCGCTTGCAAGCCGTCTTTGCGTCAGCTGGCTTGCTAACTGTGTTTTTGCGAGGATAAGACAAAAGAAATATCACTGTGATTTTATGTTTTTTGTTTTATTTCTTTAATTAATGAGATGTAGATTTAATAAGGTGCCAGTCAACATAATGATTATACCGATGTTAGATAAGCAGACATAATATTATTGTAATGAGGAGTCATTACTACTTGCAAAATGATGAATGAAGTTCTATAGAGATTTATTGCTTATTTACATAAGCAATATGTAATATATAAAATTTTCGCGTCGCAGTGTTTGTTACCAAACTCCTCCGAAACGGCTGGACCGATTTTTATGAAATTTTGTGTGCATATCGGGTAGGTCTGAGAATCGGCCAACATCTATTTTTCATGCCCCTAAATGATAAGGGTGACCCACCCCTAAATATTTTTATTTACTTTTTGTCAATTTTTTCTGTTATTATTTTATTAAGATTTGGCATTGAAAAATACATACAACTCTAAATTTTCGCTCTTTTTCACCCGGCAAAACAACGTTTGTCGGGTCAGCTAGTATCTCTATAATATCTTTGGGGATTTTTTTCAGATAGGTAGTTGCTACATGAGAATTCCACTGCGTTCAGATAGACTGGAAGCCGTCCCAACATACTTAGAGAAAAGCTAGGCAGATGATGATGAAAATGGAGAAGTACCTTTTTGCTGTTATTCATTCAGATTGCTGAATGAAAACTAACCTAAATCACTTAGTACATAAGTCTATTTCCCAACGATTTGCTGCTGACCGTGAGATTCGATCCCCAAGTCGAGCAAAGTGATAATATATTTTTCTATTTGCAATTTCCCAATAGTAGTCGGAGTCTGGATTAGTGTCCAATAGAAGGCATTAGGCTCGCCCTTATTACAAGGGACTTAAGCGTAACTGGCACAATTTGTTTGAACGGTAGGTACACCTTTGCCCAACCCTTCGAGCACACAAAGCGTTATGTTAATGTCGGTTTCCAATCTACCAATAATTTTAAATCTAAAAACTCCACGAAAAACGTTAACACGACAAAAAATATTATGTTAGCGAATAATTTGAGCACGAATCCGCGCTAAACTTTAGTTCGCGACAAGCCATGCGGTTCGGCCGGGCCTCAGTTCACTGACCCCTGAGTTACGTAACACCCGAATTTAAGGATACGTGGCCGGGGGAAAGACGGAGTATGAATATTATTTTATTGGCTGTTACGTAGTTATAATGTGTTCTGTAGGAGTTTGAGTTATTGCTGTATGTTCAAATGGGAACTGGTGTGGTTTTGGGAGTTCTGGATTTATGTTCTGTGTGGTAAAATTGGGTTCATACGTTCTGCGGCCTCGGGTAGAAACCATGCGAGGGTATCTAACATAAGTTACCGTTAGCATAATCAGCCTGTGATGTTTCCACTGCTGGGCCGTAGGCCTCTCTGTGAAGGCATGCCCGGTGCGGGTTGGTGGATTTAGTTCTAAGACATGCCGGTTTCGTCACGACGTTTTCGTTCACCGTTTTGAGAGTAGTGGTGGTGGTATTATTAACAAAAAGCAAAGCGCCTGCCTAGTTTTGAACTCACAACGTACAACTCGTAAGACGGGGCCATTACCACTGGACCACCAGTACGCCGGTCAAGTTACTTTTAGCCTTCGGGTATCTAGCACAGACTACCACGCAGAGAGAACGCGTGATAAGTCAGAAACGATAGAACCCAATGATGGAGAAGTGTGTCATCCATTCATTGGCATTCTAAAGCTTATTAGAGGGGACTTCGATATCCTCATTTTATGCTAACTTTCAGACTCTTCCGATGGTTGATTTAAGCCCATTTGGGCTTAAAATCAGGCCAGTGCTTGAAATCAGCTCTGTTATGTTGTTCTACAGTTACGTTCACTCTATTTCTGCCTTGTGGTAAGTTTACCTGTTCCAAACCCGTTCTAAAACTAATGAGGTGCTTTAGGGAAGCAATATGAAAACTAATCTACTCCCAGCAACTCATTTCATAGCAATGCCAATTCTAGGAGTAACAGACCTACTGAAATTGCAAATTGAGTTATGTTCTGTTTACACAACGAAGTCCTCTGAAACTGGTGTAGAAATTAACATAGTTACTACTAAACATACTAATGCAACTATTTCTGCGAATACCAGGAGCCCTGCAAACCCGTTCAAATATATTGAAGAAAAATCCCGGGAAACACTACTTAGTTTCTGGTGTGAAGTTCTGGTACTGTATACGTAAGTGTATTCCAGGAATCGGAGAGAGGATTGTGCCAGAGACAAACTTAAACGTAGCGTGAATTGTCGGGTAGCCTCTCATACTGACTTATCGTTAAGTTATTGGAAGCCCTACTTCAGAGCATGAGGTGCAGGTTTCGATTCCCAGGTCGGGAATTCCAAAGTATTATTGGGTTTTTTAATTCATACGGATTTTCTCAGTAGCAGCCCACAGGCTAGAAGAAAACCTTCACATATAGCAACTAAATAAATGTAAAATTCTTAAGTTGTAGTTGGTTCAACAGATTGGGTCTGTGTAACTTTTAGAGCCACGCTTTTAAAATATAATGCGAGGTTCTAACACTCTACTAACTGCCTGACTGCCGAGATTTTTTAGTCCTGAGTTCTGATTCGTCGCACTTTTAGTCTTCGGCGGGACTACTGAGCGTATGATCGAACTCAGGATGGGTACCATCAAACGGCGAGGTAATATTTAAGTTACCCGTCAGTTATTTGTCAGGATCAGTATAATAGGCTCGCCTTGTATTAAATTAGTCATTTAACATAATTTTCCTCAATTTATACAATTCACAACCATTATGCCTAATCTTATAATGAGATCTTTGAATGTTTGTCACGAACTCAGAGCCAAATTAAGTGCATTAAAAACCGAATACGTTTGAATTTTCACCCTCTTCAATTGCTGCGTCCCGATTCCTATTAAATTAAGCGGAAACAGCGATACTTTCAAGCGCTTCATGAGATTAAATTTCATTTAAAGTGGCTTTCTTAGAGCCGTCTTCTTCGTGTAAGCAGTGCTACTTAACATCATCATCCATAGCCAGATTATATCACTGCTGGTGCATCAGCTTCTCAATTCTTGGACCATTCCCCCACGCTCCTGTGTCTGTCTCAGTCCACGTCCGTCCAGGGTTTTTTTTTTGGTGCACTGGATTTTAAACGCACTTCTTTATGGCGTTCCGTGTGGTGCCAGACGTAAAGAATAGCATCACCCCATTTCTTCCCGTGGGTGTCGTAAGAGGCGACTAAGGGAGTTACTTGAGAATGGGCAGAAGCGTTCTCTGTGCACTTTACCATAATACAGCGATCGCCAACCCGCCTGCCAAGCGTGGCGATTATGACAAACCTTCTCAAATTGGGGGAGAACTATGTCCAGCAGTGGACGTCTTTTGGCTGAAATGATGATGATGATGATGCTTAGTGCCGACAGTTGAAATCAGTGTGCTTTTCGACGAGCTGGGATGCACTCTGTTGAATTCTCAATGCTCGGTTTAATACCGAGAGTCCATAATTCAGTGCGCGATAAAATCCACCACGATATTTTCAGGTTTTTGCTGGCGATGGTAACAATATCCTCTGTCTACAGTCCTTATAGACCATCAAAATGTACGTAGAATCTAGATTTTACTATGGACCAAGGTGCTTTAAAAGAGCAACACTAATTAACATTATGTAAATTAGACTAAATTAGCTCGAAATATTCAAAGAAAACAAAGCTGGCTCAATTTGAAAATGCTAATAAGTATCGTACGGTCCCCAGTCTTGTGTGGCGCGGCTTTACATAATGCCTATTAATTTTTGTAACGTTTACAATGTTAGGGTGTTTAAGAATAACAATATGTGTGTGTCACGATGGGGGATTGAGAAATAAATGAAAGGGAATTAGGTTTACTCCGGTTTGAACATTCCATGGAAGGGACAAAGATGTTTTGTGTAGATTAAATGATGATTCTTTAGTTAGATGCTGTTTTGATTGAAACTCATCAACATCTGTCTAGCCTTTTGCCAACTATGTTGGGGTTAGTTTCCAGTCTAACCGGGTTTACATAGAGCGACTGTCTATCTGACCCGTACAACCCAGTTACTGAGTAATCATCATCATCCTTGCGTTATCGTGGTTGCATACTTGCGGAACCGGGGGTCCGCTTTAGTGATACAGTAAGTACCCTTTGGTAAGACTGGATGTCAGATTTTCGACGATTTGATTTGGACGCTTCTGACGACCCGTAACGATTCTCAAAGATTGAAATTGTCGCCTCGAAATTCACTCGAAACTTCGCGACCGGAGGATTATTATGTTTAGGAACGTTGTTTGCTCCTCTCTGTGAGAGGGAACTAGGCCGTAATTCATCATACGGGCCCAGTGCGGGTTTGTGAATGCTGAGATGACGACCAATAGTGAACTATAGAAACAAGACAAGCGGCGCCGACCCGAAATAATTTGGGATAAGAGAAAGATAATGATAATGGTTTCTTCTTTTGGCCCTTAACGAAAATACCCTAAATATCTGTCACCATTTTTATTACTACTAGCTTTTGCCCGCGGCTTCGCTCGCGATAAATTCGGGGTAACACGGTTCCTCTTTCCTGATTTAGAACACAGAAGAGAATAATACGCTACTGTAGACGATATTATACATATGTCTTTCCATTTGGGGATAGAATGTAAAGAGTCTGGGCATTGGACACACGCGAACATGCTATATACAACTGTCCATGGGAAAAGCAGGGCTTTTCTAGTTTCACCCCAGCCACCAAAAAAAGCTAGGAAAAAAGCGTGGGGTGCCTGATATCAATAATACCTAAAAAAGCACCCCACGCTTTTTTTCCATTATTTTGTACTTTTTAGTTTGGTTTTCAATGGAAGCGTGTTTTTTAGTTTTTTAAACTATTATTTATTTTGTATTTTTTAGGGTGTTTCGAATTTTGAGACGTATGTCAGCGTAGTTTGTGACGTATGTCAGCGTAGTTTTCGAAGACAGTTTTTTTGCTGTCCTGATAACCCTGGCAAGGATAATGGCACAAATTTATGAAATTATTGCATTGTCATCGGTCCTTGACAGGTGTGCAAAATTTGAATGAAATCGGGTCGTTTAAAGTGGGTCAAAATCGCGCTATAAGGAGTCGGTTACAAACAAACATACAAATATACAAACATACAAACATACAAGTGAAGCTAATATAAAGCGTGTAAAAAGTACGTAAGAGTTGCCCTAATTTGTATTTTGTTGACTCAGATAATTCCGCGGTGATATATAATGAGTAAAAACGATTATTCACAAAGAATAATGGCTGTACTATTCCGGGAAAATGTTGTTAGATTATAAATATGAGTTCCTGTGTTTTTATTTTTGTTAAAATATGTACCGAGGTTGGTGTGTGTTTTAGTATTTTTTTTTTCTTTTTTATACAGTGTATGTATTGCTAGTGTTCTATTATGTCTTTTATTTTTGGTTGAGAAATCATCAAATTACTTGTCTCGCTCTGGGCGGAGCAGGAGGGCGTGTCAGACTTTTACTGACTAAAACACGCCCGTGTTCAGTTGCCTGTGCCAGGGCCGCGGTAACTGTTTCCAACAAATCCGCAACCTTGGCTCCAACTCTATTATGTCTTGTGCGTCATCTTTATGTTTCTTTACATTCATGTTACCAACGATTCCATCCATTAACATCATCATTTCAGCCGAAAGTCTTCATAAAAGTCAAAGCATTTATTTCTATTAGGCATACGTATAAAAGGCACTTTTAAACGTGAATATTTACATTAAAATATAATTAATTCTAGACGCCCTTTCCAAAAGGTAGATCCGTATGTTAGAAGAATGGATAACAAACTCTGCCGTTACTCTTTTAAAATGTTTTAAAATATTTTGTATACATTAATGATATAATGTAACAAACATGAAAGAAAAAAATAATACGTACATGATATAAAAACAGAGAAAATAATCACAGACCATCTTAGAACTCGTTCGCATCGCTGTCAATGAGAAAAGCGCCCAAAAGGCTGGTAGCATTGCCACGTGGAATAGCGATGCTGAGTCTTTGATATAATTATATGTGAAGACAATGCACCTAGAAGAGCACTATGCACTGACATAAATAAGCTTCTCCAAAGGATTGCCATGATACATCCAGCGCAGCCTTTATTGGACCAAATTTCCACGACCTTTATCAATCCGCCTGACATTCTCCAATTTAATTCCAACACCAACATCCCTTTCTAAATCCAACATCCCTTTTCAAAGCCAATAAATCCTTCTAATTTGTCAGCACAAGCCTGAAACATAAAAACCAGTGGTTTGGAAGAGATAACGGCCAGTTCTCGTGGTACAGCCGTAGTTCTTTTTGTTGATTACAGCCGTTGAGCCGCACGAGTGATCCTTTCTACTCTGATTGAAAAATATAAACTATGTGGTTTTTGTTTAGAGTTGAGGGATAAGCTTTTACGGGAGAAGGCTTTAGTTGTGGGATTGTTGAGGAAGTACGATAATCTATAATGGAATTGATTTATTTGAGTGTAATTTTATCACCTGCCTAGCGTTTCCTCATTTATGTTGAGGTTGACTTGCAGTCTAAGCAGATGCAGCTAAGTATCAGTATTTACATGGAGCGAATGCCTATCTGACCTCCACAACCAGTTACTGGGTATTACGATACACAAGCCCCTCATTTTATTTTTTGAAAAAATATTATGTTATGTTATAAATCTTATAATATAAAACATATTATCCTTCTTTGGAATCCTGTAAAATATTACTATTCATCACTAACATCGCAATTTGAAGATTCAAGAGCAATTCGAATTTATTGAAAACGTTTGATTTGAGATTAAGGCGAGGTGATTCAACACTCATACAGATTTGAGGGGGTGAGGTGCGGGGAAATCCGCAGGGCGCCTCCCGCGCGTCCTTCTTGTCGAACTCGTTTAGCGCGCCAAAAGTTCGGGCGGCGCGGCGGCGGCGGCGGCGTAGCACAGACAGGTCATAGTGTAGCGACATCAGTATGTCCACAGTATTAGAAACCACAGAAAAAAAGATAATACGAGAACAAATATGTTTATTTATTTGTTTCTAAAAGTATTTACATAGTTCTTGATTGAATCCTCGTTGGAACATTTGTATACAGCTGCTAATTCTATCAAGTGTATCCCACTAATATTAAAAATGCGAAACTTCGTGAGTATGGATGTATGGATGGATATTTGTTACTCTTTCACGTAAAAATACTGAACGGATTTGGATGAAATTTAGCACGCAGATAGTTTATAACCTGGACTAACATTATAAATGCGAAAGTTTGTGAGTGTGGATATATGGATGGATGTTTGTTACTCTGTCACGCAAAAACTACTGAACGCATTTGGATGAAATTCAGCACGCAGATAGTTTATAACCTGGACTAATATTATAAATGCGAAAGTTTGTGAGTATGGATGGATGTATGTTACTCTTCAACCAAAACTACTGAACAGATTTGGATGAAATTTGGCACCCAGATAGTTTATAACCTGGATTAACACATTGGGTCCTTTTTACCCCGGTAGTACGTTGCCGGGCATAATTTCCGACCTCCAAGTAGGCCCCCATCCTTGTCAAAGCTGGTCACATTTGTGAGCGACCCTCTCCCTTGTGTAACGTCACATATTGTGCAATTTAACATCTAGACATTGAAACAGCAGTTCCGAAATTGGTTTTACTTCCATTTCAAATCAAACATTAGTTTCAATCAAAACAATCACGTAATATGTTTAAATTTGCAAAATGGCAGAACTATATAAAAATAAAGAAAAAAAATTTGCCAGGGTTACCAGGACAGCAAAAAAACTGTCTTCGAAAACTACGCTGACATACGTCACAAAAAACGCTGACATACGACATAAACTACGCTGACATAAGACATAAACTACGCTGACATACGTCACAAACTACGCTGACATACGTCACAAACTACGCTGACATACGTCACAAACTACGCTGACATACGTCACAAACTACGCTGACATATGTCACAAACTACGCTGACATACGTCACAAACTACGCTGACATACGTCACAAACTACGCTGACATACGTCACAAACTACGCTGACATACGTCACAAACTACGCTGACATACGTCACAAACTACGCTGACATACGTCTCAAACTACGCTGACATACGTCACAAACTACGCTGACATACGTCACAAACTACGCTGACATACGTCACAAACTACGCTGACATACGTCACAAACTACGCTGACATACGTCACAAACTACGCTGACATACGTCTCAAAATTCGGAACACCCTAAAAAATAGAAAATAAATAATAATTTTTAAAAAAACTAAAAAACACGCTTCCATTGAGAACCAAACTAAAAAGTACAAAATAATGGAAAAAAAGCGTGGGGTGCTTTCTAAGATATTTTTTTATTGATAGTCAGGCACCCCACGCTTTTTTTCCATTATTTTGTACTTTTTAGTTTGGTTTTCAATGGAATCGTGTTGTATGTCAGCGTAGTTTATGACGTTTGTCAGCGTAATTTGTGACGTATGTCAGCGTAGTTTATGTCGTATGTCAGCGATTTTTGTGACGTATGTCAGCGTAGTTTTCGAAGACAGATTTTTTGCTGTCCTGGTAACCCTGGCAATTTTTTTTTCTTTAATTTTATATATTTCTGCCATTTTGCAATTATTTCATATAACGTGATTGTTTTGTTTGTGAAACTACGCTGACATACGACATAAACTACGCTGACGTACGTCACAAACTACGCTGACATACGTCACAAACTACGCTGACATATGTCACAAACTACGCTGACATATGTCACAAACTACGCTGACATACGTCACAAACTACGCTGACATATGTCACAAACTACGCTGACATATGTCACAAACTACGCTGACATACGTCTCAAAATTCGAAACACCCTAAAAAATTGAAAATAAATAATAGTTTAAAAATACTAAAAAATACGATTCCATTGAAAACCAAACTAAGAAGTACAAATTAATGGAAATAAAGCGCGGGGTGCTTTTTAAGGTATTTTTTATTGATATTCAGGCACCTCACGCTTTTTTTCCATTGTTTTGTACTTTTTACTTTGGTTTTCAATGGAATCGTGTTGTATGTCAGCGTAGTTTGTGACGTATGTCAGCGTAGTTTGTGACGTATGTCAGCGTAGTTTGTGATGTATGTCAGCGTAGTTTGTGACGTATGTCAGCGTAGTTTGTGACGTATGTCAGCGTAGTTCGCGCTATAAGGAGTCAGTTACAAACAAACATCCAAACAAACAAACATAAAAACATACAAGTGAAGCTAATATAAAGCGTATGAAAAAAAACCCGACGTCGATCGTTCCCTCCGCGAAAATAAATTGTCAAAAAAATAGAAACATTGAAATTACATCACAACAATTCGCGGTGCATGTGGCGGCATTTATCAAAGAGGTCTCAGGCGGTCCGCGCGGGACTTTGTGGATCGTGTGTAAACTCGCCCACAAAATAATTTGAACCTTATGCTTACAAAAATGAGGTTAATAGTTTATATTTCGTGTTTTATTAGTTACTTTTGCGTTTGGTCACGTGATCGCACGGAAAGCACTGACATAGGTCCACCGTCTAAGAGCGCCAACGCGCGACTAACGGACTGAAATTGGCAAGGAAAGTGGATGATCTCCCGATTTTGGTAGGTATTTTAACATAGCAATTATTATAATGATTTTATCAGGACAAACTCAGCGCCTAGACCTAAACAATCTTATTACCTTTTCATTCACATAAGAAATAATAAAAAAACGTTTGGTTTGTAGCTATAAAATTGGTTTTAAATTACGATAAGAGGTATCTTTGGGTTTTTTTTCTATCGAGCAAAGTTAACATAATCGTGTTTCTGAAAGTAACCACACATCCGTCAGATCCTTAAATTTGACATATATTTTTTTCACAATTGTATAACACTATTTTCCATTGATTCAAAAACTAGTGAGCGCGGACTCTGTTGGATTATAGCGTCTTAAAATATTCAAAACGTTTTTTTACAATCACGGATAACTGTGAACCAGGTTGTAAAACCTTACAAAATCCCAGCAACATTCAGAATGTTCAAGTAATCGTACTATATAATAAAACTTAAGGCGCTGCACTAACGAAATTACTGTGCGAAAAAACAGAGCGTTTGCAGTGCCCTATGCACTGCAAACGCTCTGTTTTTTCGCACAGTAAGGTTTGCTGGTACATATTACAAGCCTGAAAAAAAATGGTGTATTGTCAAATGTTCAAAAAAGACTTACCTACTCGAAAATATTTCATAAAAATCATCATAATAAAACAGTGGTAAAACTGAGCTGAAAAATATGTCGTTGCATAATTTTCAAAATTTTGAGCGCAAATTATCATATTTTTTGTAATGATAATAAATTGAATTCTGACTGAATTAAATGACCAAAGAAATACCTAAAAATTATTCCACTCTGCGCCGCCAATCTCAAAATTGCTTTTATTTTGGTGGTGATTCGATTTAACTGACATCAATCAATCACATTGCTATTTTCAACCTTATTTGTTGCAGCGATGCGTTATTCACAACCTAAAAAAATCGCTTCTTACCGCGCCTTAACTATTAATTTTATCGCTCCTTTACAAGCCCTTTACTGCCGTCGTGATCAACCTTCTGAGATAAGAAAACGTGGATAAGAATAGACTATAGATTGAGTCATAGTTTGTGTTGAAAGACTTATCCAGCGTGGAAATATACAGGGTCAAGTAGCTACACATTAAGGTGATTGAAAATCGATTGAGTTTTATGGAAAACCAGTCTTATATGGCCCCTATGAGGTAATAAGTTGTCAATACAACTTATTACCTCATAGGGTTTGGAGGGCATCGACATGGGAAATGGCCACATAGCGTGACGTGTGTTGAAATAGAGAAGTTTAAAAGGCATAAGGACGCCCAGCGGTAATTTTCCGCCCATATTACAGGTGGAAAATGTTTGCCGAAATCATCACCATGTCATACTAAAACTCAAAACCAATTACAGGCACTTTTGAATTGTCAAGGGGTCAAAAAGCGAAGTGAGTTAGCCATTACAAACTGTAGTAGATAGTATCTACTACAGTTTGTAATAGATTGTTGTTGTTGTAGATAGTATCTACTACAGTTTGTAATGGCTAAATATCTACTAGATACCTGGAGAAGAACGATCAAGAAACTCCATGGTCAAAATGTTGTTACAAGAAATTGGTTACATCATTCATGTTGAAATTATAAACGTTAGAGCATGTAGAAAGATGTGCTCATTACAAGCGTCCGTAATAAAAATAAATGAAAACAAAAAATTTGAACAATTAAAAAAATAAAAGAGAAGGAGGTAAAAGATGACCAGTCTAACGACGTCGCTCGTTCACGAACATGACGTATGGATCAGTCCATTCAGCTCAACACGCTTGTTTTCATGAACGCGATGGATCAACGTTTATTCTTCTTCAGACCTTAAAAGCTTGCTGTGTACAAGGAATTATGTTAAGGAAATTCAAACCTGGCAATGGTATTGTTGTTGTCTACGGTATTAATCCAAGAGTATGGACTGCCTCGTTGGTCGAGTGATCGCAGTTACTAGTAGTGCTGGGCATGACATTTATTTATTTATTTATTTATTTATTTAAACTTTTCGCACACAAAAAAAAGGTACAAAGGCGGACTTAATGCCTTAGGCATTCTCTACCAGTCAACCAAGGGTGGTGGTGGTGGTGGTGGTGTGAAATCCAGCAAAGTGTTATTGGGGTCAGGATCAGGAGTTTCTCATTAGCAGCCCGGGATCTGGGTTAGCGCCCGGTGGATGGTTCGCTTAAACATAAAACTAGCGATGTGGTATACTTTAGATACACCTCTGCTTAACCCTTCAGAGAACGTGTGTGATGTTATTTCTATGTAATGTTTATTGATTTATATCATTTACTCAACGATATCTCAAAGAATCCCTAATCTAATTACATTTTATAATATAATCTCGTCCCGCTTAAGGCTCTATTCAGCACACAAAAATAAGCCATGATGAAAACACTCCTAAGTCTTCTCATTTAGTCGTAATTACTTCTAATTCGTTCAGTAATGGTAGGCATATTTCGGTAGGTAACTGTACCACAGAGCATTTACAGAAGGTCTGGTTCATACTACGTACGCACGGCTGACTACTAAGCGTTTCATACAAATATGAACCTTATTCGTGTTGAGGGAATGTTCATATGAAACGCTTGATCACGCTTGCTGACCTTAAAGGAATATGCACATTAACCTAACACGAATTTGGTTCATATTCTATGAAACCTTACTGTACTAAGCTTGAGTAATGTTTGTACGTTTTATAGATCTTAGCCTCAGGCTAACTCGGCACATGAAAAGTGCGAAACCGCACATACAGACACATGCACATATAGCCACACTTCACGTTCGCGCGTGCAAACGTCTAAGCTTAGAACGGGATTTGCTTCGGAGATGACGTTTGATGGATATCACCTAAGTCACTCTCGTTACAGAAGATAACGCTAACTCCACATAAAAATAAGTTGAGTGATAGTATGGTGTCGACCTTCTATACTATTCTTTGGCACAGTTTTCCTTGGAGAGAGCTCATGTTAACGGCCTTCGTTGCCTAACAACCAGCGCCTGTTGAGGTCGAAAGGAGACCACAAGGACGGTTGTAGACAGAACCGTTTACCGTTTACTCGTGTATTCATTATGTTCAGCTTACCTGTTCCATAATAGTACAGATAGTAATTTTTAAATCCATTTTGTGTTTCTTGAAGATTTTTAGAACATCTCATACTTCCTGTCACTGTTGTTTGTATAACATAAGTAGTGGTAAACGAATTGAAGTGGGTAGGTACCGTAACTAAGCCGTGAAAAAGTAATAATAATTGACTTCCAAACAAACACCACAGAGTTCAAGCTGAGTCTTTGACACAGCCGGACGTGTTTGCGCGCGCGCAACAGATGTGGTATTTTACCCGCCTGTCTTCGAAACCGAACCGTGCTATTGTGTGTGTGCTTCTGTGTCGTAATTTGAAATCGGGTGCCTATACAACGTGTAACATAATTAACGTAAGGGCCTCATACACCCTAATTAGAGTTTTGAGTGAATTAGAGTATTGAGGAAAAAAAAAATCGTGTGCGTACACTAGCATTGTTTTATGCATTTGAATTTGAGCCCTACTGCCTTGAGATAGGACTGAATTCTTTCTGGCTCAATCGGCAGACTTGCGTCCATTCAGATACGTTACACCTTGTCTACAACAAGCAAGCAAAAGTGTCATTGGTGCGCTACAGACTGGAGCAGACCCTGCCTGCTAGAAGAAGAGTGACCCCTGATGAACCCGGTGAGCCCGTTCCTAATATTTCAGGGATTTTTGTTCACTAAACTGCTACTTGTTTTGGCGCGCGCGGGAACCCAACATCACACGAGCAAGCGCTGTGTGAATGATTGCGTTCACACTAACTACAAAAGGGCTGAGCAGGCCTATTCTCGCTATCATTCTGGAACATAATATGATACCTATTATGACGCCACAACTAAAGATGTATTATTATATTGTAACACAGTAACGAATTTTTAAATTGCTAAAAGCTTGCCAAGTGGCCCACAACCACTCCGATTTGAATCGGTTACACGTGAGGCGAAAAGTTAAAAAAATAATAAAAAAAGGGTACCCGATCCCTTAAGACCCTTAAATTTTAAGTTGAATGCACATCTTGTTATACAGACAAACAAAAGAAACCAAAAAAAAAAGGTCAAACCCATAAATTTACTCCCTACAAGTGTAGTCAGCTTGAGCGCCCGACTTGCACGTGTCTTTGACTTGGCCCACAAACAAAAGCATTTACAGTGGTTACATTGTACCCATTTTAAAAGGCGGGAATTCAAGATCTCGCCGCATACGTCTTGGAACATCGCCATGATGATAGAATTCATCTAGCACTTCTAAATAATATACAGGAATTTCTCCCCAACAGCATTCTTTCCCAGGAACAAAGGATTACAAAATACATCACTGCGTAATTTAACGAAACATTCTGGGGTGGCCAAGATATAATTATCGCCGCGTCCGAATTCTACCTCGTGAACGTGCATGTGCACATAAACAATAGAAACACACAGGTATATTCACCAACCAGCGAACCAGCTCCCGCTAACATACACATCCTCTTCATGAACCAGCACTATGATAGCTGGATCCTGACCAACGACAACCAATACAATAACAACCGGATAATCCTAACGCAACTAACGCAAGGTCTAACCAGCGTCAAAGCACAACTACTTACTCAACCGTTTAGTAACAGGAATAACACACGAGAAGAGTAAGAAAAACCCACGAAACCCCAGCTTCAAACGGGGTTGCTCGTAAAAAGTCAAGTAGGTAGGTAACTCATTAACACCATGCGAACAAAAAGAATCAACACCACTTACACCCTTATCAGATGTAATCGCGGACGACACGGGATACAGAACACTGAGAAACCCCACCTCGACCGCAATTAAGTACACTTGCACAGACCTGTGCATAGCAACTTGGAACGTTCGCGGCGCCTCGAAACCAGGAAAAAAAATCAAATTGACGCCGAACTGTCACGCAGGGGCATTAACATAGCTAACCTATAGGAAACAGGGATGAACGCAGGAACATCCAGCTCCGCACACTACGACTGGTACCTCTCAGGAAGTGCGGGTAACGCACATCGGAGTCTTGCAATTTTATTAAGAAAAAATGCCCAAATTGAATTAATCAACAGCAAAAAGGCCACCGACGTGAGGTCAGCTACCCTTGAGGTCGGCATGGGAAATGACAAACCAACTCCTCTGTACATAACCAACTCACACATCAACAGCTGTTCCGGGAAAGCAACCAGATCATTCACAGACTTATTAAACTTGATAAACCAAGGAAATGTACTCTCATAATAATCGGCGACTTCAACGCCCATATAGGTCGACAAGATCCATTAACCTTCCAACGCAAAGGGTTGATACAACAAAACCTTCACCATGAATTTTCCAACTACAACGGCGAACTATTAATGGATATAGCCAACAGGGAAAAAAATTCAAACAGAAACAACAAAAGCTAGAACATAATGTAGAATAACATGCTCGAAGGGTACTCAAAAATCGCAATTAGACTACATCATCACGCCACAGGCAGCAGAAAAACTTTTTCACTTTATTAAAGGTGAATGGGTCACCGGTCGCATATCTGACCATAAAATAATCTGGGGACTACTAAAATCAAACTTAATTGTAAATAAAAACAAAAAATAAAACACTAAAGTAAGACAAAGGTACCAAGGAAACAACAAAGGAGGCCAATTATTTAAACTACAAACAATGCAACTTCGCCGCCCTCAACAGAGGAGCCATCAAAACAAAATATCAAGATTGCATCACAAAAAAACTACTCAAGGGATCATCAAATAGCCCTCGCTAACATACAAAAGGCCAAATTCCTACAAAGCAGGCAACCGGATAACCCCAATAGGCATAATCGCGTCAAAGAATGTCAAACTACACTTCAAAAGGTTACATATCTGGAGGAACAAAAAACATGCAGAGCCTGCTTCTCTGGACTAGGTAAAATGCACCCCACAAAGCGCGTGCAAATGCTCTATTCATTCTACAGGAACAACAAACAACAAACAAAACGCCGAAAAAGAAACGCGTCCATACCGATGTCCAAATGGGAGAAAACACTAAAAAACTCCGAGGGTATTCACATACCAACGGTAAATATTACAAAACCGATAATAGCAGCACAAGGCGAAGAACCGACGGTGGCCGAAATAATAGGAATCATCAATAAAATGCGAAACGGGACGGCCCCCGGAACGGATCAAGTAGTAAGCGAGCTTTACAAAGCGATGCCCAAAACATTACAGGAAGCCGTAACTAAACACATAAGTAAAGCCTAGTCAGAGAACACAGTACGGGACACGTGGCTAGAGACCGTACAGTTACAAATTCCAAAAAAAATAATCCTAAAGATGTGAACGAGTATCGTCGCATAACGATTTGCAATACGGGCTATAGAATTTACGCTACATACTTACCTAAAAAACTTGACGACAAAATAACGGAACAAGGCAGTTACAAAGCGGCTTTCTTAAACAATAGATCAACAGATGACCACATTTTACGCTCAAAAGGGTTCTAGACGAGGAATGGCGTGCAGGTAAACGAACGCACGTTCTCGCCCTCGACATAGAAAAAGCATTTGACAACGTTGACCTCAAGGCATTAAGAAACATATTATTACAACAAATCGATGACCAACAGGATAATCACGGCATGCTTGAAGGAAAGAACATGCATCAAATGGTGCGGCCAGCAAAGCAGCTGGATTATCAAAGGAAAGGGAGTTAAAAAAAGGTTGCACCCTGTCCCCTCGCCTTTTTACATTGGTCACCGACGAAGTTCTGAGAACTCTCGAAGAGGAAACTCATTTAATCAAACTAGATCAGGACTGCAAAATCTCCCTCCCCCTAGTATTATAATTTGCAAATGACCTTATTCTCATTACAGATGAGCTAGAGGGACTAGAACGCATCTCAAACCACATAAACCCTTACTTAATAGTGTAGGCCTTTAAATAAACGAAACAAAAACAAAAAATGTAACTAGGGACCCCATAAAAACACAGAAAACGACCCACGTGACCCTCAACTGAATAAATATACCAACAGGGGATGAAATCAAAAACTCAATTAGAAAACGACGCCAACATGCCACGAGAAACGCTAAATCTTTACTACCATTCATATTGAACTCAAAAATGTATTGCAAATTAGCCACACTTATGTATCGAATGATTATCGTACCTTGTATGATATATGGCTTAAAAGTATCAGCACTCACAGAGGCGAACCTTTCAAGATTGAGAAGATATGAAAGAGTTATCATGAGAGACTTGATCAACCACGCTAGGAAAAACCGAGACAGAAGAAAATGCATCAAATCTTAGACGGTAAAACCATAACAAAACAGATCAAGAACCACAGGATGTGCTACATGGCATACATTTTCAGACGCTCTGAACCACACTTGTTACATGCAGCAAAGCAGTACAGGGCCAAATCTAAGAAGGTCGGACGACCTAGTTACACATGGAATGACAACCTAAAGCAGGGCATGAAATACTTCGACAAGGAAATCCAGTTTTGGAGGGACACGGCTGGAGATAGAAATAAGATCAAGAAAGCGGCTACTGATATCTACAAAAAACCAGAAACTGACAGCAGCGAGAACTCAGAAGACGACCAAGAAAACAACAACACGGAACATAGCGAAGCCTTGACATAGAAAAGAGCCAAGCAAACGGTTAACCCCACCAAAAGATGCTTCGATGAACCTCGATCTGGATCAACATGCCGGCGACGACGTGAAAAGATGCCCTCCTATAGACAAATATCACCCTTCTCTCCACTAGTCCAATGCTTACTTAAGGCTGCATAGTCGGTAGGCTCGTAATCCTTTCCTATCCTATGGGCACGTCTTCCCTACCATTACAGTGCCCCCCGGTCTACTTCTTGATATGCAATGGTCTATGTAGCACCATGAAACATGAGGCTTCAAAGGCTAGTGCAAATCTTGGGGTTCATTCGATTAATCGAGTCTGGTCAAACCACGCTGGGATCGGTGCAATTCATTTCATTTCATTTCATTCCAAACAAACACCACAAAGTGAAAAATTACTTCAATTTCCTAACTCGATAGCAAAAGACTAAAATAGGTATAGATCCGAAGACACTGACTTTCGAAATGTAATTATTTTTCGCTTTGCACTATTTTCGTATCTCATATGAGAGTGCAAAGTAGTCGTAATGACTATTGTATTATAATATTAAGTATAGATTCCTTATCTTTGCAGAATTCTGACGGCTTCGCACTTTCTATACGACAATCTAATTCTAGTTTCTGCAAAGCTAATCGTCGCAATCGCAAATATTCGCTGACAGACTTTCAAACGCATGTCAGTCTATTTGATCGGATTATCTGTTATTATTTCAGTCATCCAATCACAGCCTTTGACACTTACGACTAGTTTGTCAGTCCTTGCGATGAATTTGGTCAGTTTACAAATGGTCGGAAACGCGTGTCGCCAGCAAAATCGGATTACGTCACTGGATTCCTCGTTCGATATGAAATCCCAGAAATGCGACACGTGTCTATGCAACATCGACATGCTGTGAACTCTGTATTTTCGAAGTGTTATCGTAGAATTCACCAGTTCAGGATTACCTAAAGTGAAATACTTTGCGCCAATATGAAGGACTGTGTTGCTGAGGAGTTTTTTGCGCTACTTGTTTTTCCCAGCGAAGACACTAGGAAATCGTGAAGCGATTTGGAGGCTGTCTTTTGTAACTCAAGACGTCAAAAACTGCATATGGCTGTTTTACATAAGCTGCTATGCTACTGTAGCATATTTGGGGTACAAGTTAGAGATATAGAAGTTATCTTATTGCTTTTAACCTTTAAAAGAATACTGAGTGACA
Organism: Aporophyla nigra; assembly: GCA_947507805.1. NCBI lineage: Eukaryota > Metazoa > Arthropoda > Insecta > Lepidoptera > Noctuidae > Aporophyla > Aporophyla nigra. The sequence goes on from OX382320.1 coordinate 4,823,113, forward strand.
GGGCGGGACTTCCATGCACAATTTGGATACAGTACATGATTCTAAAAGCCCCTGTCTGCGTTGAACAATGCTGTTTTTTATAGCTGACGAAAAATGTCGAGTCCTTCCAGAATCATATACTAAATCTATGGTACCAGTTTGCGCTTCAATGTCCCTGCTACCCGGTATAGTTAGCAGTCTTTTCTAGTGTCTGTTCACATAAGTGCTGATTTTCAGCTGAATAGACCATGCATCGCTTCTGGAGCAGCTCCTATCGTCTAAAGTTCTAGACAATCAATTTGCCATGTGCTTTTGGGAATGACGTCTCGCAGGTCAACCTAAGAGGTTTTCGGCTGCTTAACCAGACTTGCTATGGGTACCTTAATAAATAAAGTCCTCCAGCCAGGGCTTGAAAACTTGAACAACTGCTCGCTAAGGGCACCCCCTGTGTGGGATACGGACCTCGGCTTAGGGCATCGCTGGTAGACGGCAGCAAGGGATTAGCTGAATTGGAATGATACCGATCTGATTGACTTATACTGGCTATTTATATCGGCATAATTAAATCAGGATTAGCATTGACTCTACAGTTCTACATCCTTGATCTTATGTATAATATACTCGATGTAGCTAACTGATCTAGCCTTAAGTTCATGGTAAACTGGCTAAATGCCCTTATTTAATAAGGCTTTAGTAATCTAACATCTAGCACGTTTTGAACTTAGCTTGAGTAGGTGATGGTGGAGTAAAGTGGTTTTAGAAATTAGTTATTATTAATTATTAATTCAAGTTCAGTTTGAGAAAGATTTTGAATGCAATTTTAAGTTTAGAGACCATTGTAGCAACGCCTCACTGATCTGAATAAGAATTCCCAAGGAAAAGTATTTCTTTACAATTATACAGTAAATAAAATTTTTTTAGTCTGTAGTCATTTTGTGTTTCGAGAAGCATTCAATGGGAAGCAAGAAGAATCATAAAATTCATGAGAATAAATAGGGTCATCATCTGCCTAGCCTTTTCCCAACTATGTTGGGGTCGGTTCCTAGTCAAACCGGATTCAGCTGAATACCAGTGGTTTACATGGAGCGACAACCTATCTGACCTGCACAACCCAGTTACTGGGTCATACGATACCCCTTGGTAAGACTGTTGTGGCAGACTTTCGGGCTTCTGACGACCCATAACAATTGTCAAATATATACGAATGACAGTCGTGACCTACAGCTTACCGTGCTTTTCGAGGCACGGAAGGATCTTGGTATGTAAATGGTCACCCATCCACGGATCAACCGCGACAAGCATAGCTGAACCTGTTCCATCGATCCTTGTGGCTGCGGGTGTAGCCAATATATCAGAGGTGGCAGAATGCACCACCAAGTCAGGTTACCACCAGCAAGTCAAGTTCTTCTAACTTAACAGACAGCTGTTCTGCTGGGGAGTTTGTTGCGCCACTTCTTCTTCCCAGCTAAAGCACTAGGAAGTGTCGAAGGGCGGGCGTTTTGGGGGGACTGTCTTATGTAACTTTGACATTCAAAAAGTGCTGACTCTCAGCCTAGTTTGAGACTTTTGATTTTGATATAAAGCTACCGTTTTCACAAATTAAATAAACGTTGATTAGAGAAAGTCCACAACATATACCTCACATTAAGGCAACACTGTTATTTCACCTCTGCAAAAACAATTTTCTCTTATCCCATTGAGTATAAAAATTGCGTTATATTTTCATTTGTACCGCAAACGTTCTAATTAATTTTTTTTTGCTATGTGACTGGTATGAAATAAAAGCTGGTGGTTTTCTAGGGAACACGTGCACTCTGAAATGGTACTGTATTTGTTTCATATTTCTTAGCTATGGTTGCAGATCTCAATACTCAATATCTTTATTGCTTTTGCCATAATGTGAACTTAGGTGGTAACTATATAAATCTAGATCATTATGGACCCTGTAGGGCACAGCAAAAGGATAGGAGAGAGGAAGCTCTGTTTTTGAAAATCTTTTGGTCAGGAGATGTCGTAGAATAAACCAACATATCGCTTATTTATCTATAAAATGTATTAACATAATTTATATGATTTTTATATAAGTACCTATGTATTATAATAATTCTGTTTATTCATTTATATGGATTGTTGTTCTTTCAAAAATAAATATTAGTTATATTGTTTAATTTATTAAGTATTTAATTTTATTTATAATTATTGCTGTTTGATTTAATTTTTTTTAATATTATTTGATAAATTATAATTATATTATGTATTAAAAAAAATACATCATACATACAATATAGTATCATTAATATATTTTACATAATTATACCTATAAATTGCGTGTTTATGATTAATTATTGTTATCAATTATCATTATTATAGTATTTATTATCATCTCACATTCAATCAGCCTTGAAAGCAGAGTGTATAGGCCATCTTCTAGGCTTTCTCATTCCAAAACAGACCCGCCAAGGTCGCAGATTTATTCGAAAGACTTAACGTGACCCTGGCACAGGCAACTGAAGGAACACGGATGGGTTTTAGTCAGTAAAAGTCTGATACTCCCTCCCGCTCCGCCCAGAGCGGAAAAAGTCATTTGATGATATCCCACCTAAAAAAAAAACTCCGACCTGATCCATCGCTTTCTACCAAGCGTTAGGGAGGTCAGCTGGAGGTTAGCTGGCCCATTTCGCCATTAAAAAGCATAACTAGGTATTGGCAAAGCTTACTCCAGATAAGTGAATTGGGGTATGTTCGGCGCTGGAATAACGTTTCAATTAAATTCCTGGAAAATTCTATCAATATTTTTTTTTATAGCTACATCGTTTTCCTCTCTGTTTAATTCTGCTCTGGCTGTCGTGTGTGGAACTTTGACAATCATTATGAAGAAGAAGAGTCAGAAGCCCGAACTTCTGACAACCAGTCCGATAATACGATACCAAGGGGTATTTTATTACCCAGTTATTGGGTTGTGGAGTAATTAACATATTGGGGAAAAGGCTAGGTAGATAGATTGATTGAACCACATTCTAGCGCCGAAGCTTACACCATATACTGTATGGATTAATATGTGAATATTAAATGTTATAAATTAGATTAATTAATTTCATCCATATGAGGTTAAACCTCGAAAGAATTTTAATGCATTCTACATTAGCCTTCGCAAGTAAACTTTAAGCAACAACATAATTCAATTTACAAAACCCCATCTCCCAGTTCCCTCATGAAAAAAACTAGATGTGGTAACTCAATATGTGCTGGGGAGATGTAGCGGAGCGTTAAGCCCCTCCCGCATCCTTATTCTGTGGTTTACACTCCGATGACGTAGGTCGATGACATCGGGCTGGACTGAACGATGTACTTTCTATTTGATGGTAGGCAGGGATTGTGGTGTTGTCGTAGTACAAGATTATTTATATTCTAAAGGGACGGATAGGCAGCGTTCATAGACTGTGATACAAGTTGCTTTTTTCTTTTTTGGAGAAATTTTGGCATTGTTTTGATTGTAGCCCATTATAGTAGTGTTCATTTTACCTATTGTGGTATGGAAATTTTGTATCGTCTTCCCATATATGTACATAGTATAAAAAAACTGAAAAGCAAACAATAATAAACCTTAAAATTATGAGTCGGCGCTTTGAGTGATCTTTGTTCATTGATTTTTCAGCGCCGACTCAAAATTTTAAGGTTTATTATTGTTTGCTTTTTCAGTTTTTTCAGCGGTTTAATTTTTTTGTTAAAAAGTTTTTATTTTATAATTTTTTGTGGCTTTAATGTACTAATAATACTTGGCAAGGTATACCCAATCCAATGAAAAAAGAATTATCAAAATCGAACTACTCTGTATAAAGTTATGCGTGGTTATACGTTACAATCAGTGAGTGAACAATCAATTATCCCCTGTTTTCTGACCTTGATTCCTCCTCCTCCTCCTCCTCCGTTTTTTACGTCGGTTAAAAACAAAGTCGCTTCCTGTGTCTATACGCTTAGATCCTTTCAACTACCCAACGGATTTTAATGCGATTTTCATCATTAGACCTAAGAGTGATCCAAGAGGAGGATTATATGTATAATACGCGGGCAAAGCTGCTAGCAAAAAAGTAAATTATATTATTAATTTGTACAAAATATTGTAAAACATTTTAATAGAGTAGCGGTTTCATGCCGATTCTTCTCCATTCGAAACTTTTGGAAAGGGCGACTATCAATTCTATTTTAATGTAAGTGTTGACGTTCAAATGTGTCTTTTATGTGCCTGAGTGCATATTAGAGGGAATTGTGAAGGCAGGTATGGGAGAGGGAAAAAAAAGAAGTACAAAAATAGTGTTCGTTTATACAAGAATGTTATGCATTCAAAATAACCCTTCAAAAATCCAGAAAATGGTTGGTAGAAAATGCCTATGGCATTAAGTCCGCCTCTGTACATTTATGTGCTTAAAGTGTTAAATAAATAAATAAATAAAAAGGGCTATTTATATTTAACCCTTAAAAATCCAGAAAAAGGGCTATTTGCCATCTTTTATTGGATAATTATACGTTGATTCTACGTTTTCTGACTAAGAATTGAAGAATTCGCCGTATATATCATTAGTGTATTCCTTGATAAGCGTAATATTAACATATTCGTGTAATGAAAACCAGGCATTTGACATTGATTGTCATTCCTCGACCTTGGTATGTTTAAAATAAAGTCGTTAATTACGTAATATCACGCTTTAGCTGTAAGGTGACAATAACGCGGTTATGGTCCCGCTGTAAGCACTGATAAGGTACACGTTCTACTACGCAATAACATAATGAGTGGGTAGAATATATAACATAGTGCAATGCAACATGAAATAATTTTGAAAACTTATCATCATGAGCCTGGAATTGTAGTCCACGATTTTTGGCAGAGAAATTTGGGGATTCTTATTCTCTTTTCTTTCCTTTTTTTCTCTCTACTCTTTTCTTTTCTTTGTCTTCTTTTTTCTTTTCTGTTTTTTGTCTACTTTTTCTTTTCTATATCGAAAAGGGAGGATCTTCCGATCAGACGGGTGTTGGACGTTCTCTAAGTGCTAGTTGCGCGGTAAAATCTGCTTGCGCGATGCAGGGTTTTGCGTGACGTCACTTACACAGTTCGCATGTAGCGTTGAATATACCGCTACATCTTCTTCTTAGCGTGTCGATCAGTCCAGAATCAGGCTACGAGCTTGGCGCTCTCAGTAGCGTCCATCAACTCCGCGTGCAGACAACAGAACACGCTGAACACAATGCTAAGTGCCCTATTGTTTGTGGGACAGCATCACATTAATACTTCAGAACAGAGTCATTTGTTTATCTCCACCTTGGTAAGTTTTCTTTGCTTCGACCTACCTGTCTTAAGGCTCTCTTATACGGCATAAACTATATTTGAGAATCATCATACCAAAAAAAGATTTAACTCAGGAATTTCTGCACTCCAACATTTCATGGTTGTAGTTTTTTTTTTTTTCAAATGCTAACGGAAGATCCTCAATAAAACACGTTCTTTTTTGCTCTCGACTCCTTACAGTATTTAAAAATTACGCAAATACGATATCGTTTTACAAATAGTTTGATGTCAAGATAAGCTATCATAGCAAACTGTTTGATAGTAAAATTTATACGTTTTTATCACTTATGCGTCAGAGTGTAACAATTTTTATTTGTAAACATTAAAATACTTTTATAGCCATTGGTAGGTGACAAAATGAAGGATCGTTTGACGTCACTATCGAACTAATTCCTTAAAACGAATGCAAAGGACAAAGGGTAATTTGAACCACAGAAATAAAAACTTCACACCTTGGCAGCGCCGCAGGAAGCACCTGGCGTTACCTAATAAAAAAGCAAAGTACGTATTTCTTGATTGCTTTGTGCAGTAGTACGGTTTCGTTCCTAAGCTTTTTTTCATCTTTCACTTCCATTACGGTGGCGACTTAGTAGTGTTTAGGGTTCCGTGCCCATATTACTAAGCCTCCGCGGTACGTCCGTTTGTCTGTCAGCGGGCTGTATCTCATGACCATAGGTAGTCAGTAGTTATTTTCAGTGTGTGTATTTCTTTTTTCGCTATGACAAAACATAATCAATAATAATCAAAAGTTAAAAGGAAACCTTTTTAAAAAAGAAAAGTTTTTTCGGCGTTTTTCGCACCAGGCTGTATCTCATAAATCGTGATAGGTATAGCGTTAAAATTTTCACAGTCTATATTTCTATTACCGCTATAAAAACTCAAAATCAAAATAAAAGAGGTTCTCTGCATACAATAAACTTGTTTTGTTTGGCGTTTTCGCCTTGTGGGACTGAATCCTTCGTGTACGAGTCCGAGTCGCACTTGCCGGTTCTTTTACGCCGCCGCCCAAGGTAATTTCAATTGCAATATTTATAAGTAATAGAAAAGAATAAGTGCTGCGAACTTAATTTTCTCTTTGCTTGTGCAGAATAAAAACTAGGTTATAATGAAATTTGTTTTGTGACCGTCTATTACTTTAGCTAAGGACGATTCTCTTGTCCTTTAGAGTTGGCAACAGCACGTATGTAGATAGTTAGATAAAGCGTTTAGTCAGTACCAAAGACATTCTCTTTGGTCAGTACACACCAAATTACATCAATATTATTATTTTCCTGCCCGTATCCCTTATTTTTGTGGTCGGTGCAACATATCTTTTTCTTCCACGCTTCTCTATGAGTCGTCATCTCAGTAGTCACCCCCGTTCTATCCATATTCACACAGTCCATCCATCGATTTTTCGGTGTCCGTCTACTTTTATAGCTATCGACATTCATACTCAATACTTTTCTCCGTATCATTAAATTACATTAATATACAGCGTCAAATTAAATGGCAATATTGTTACCCACGTATTGGGTATTGATATCAAAAACTAATTTCGTATAAACACCTTAATAAGAAACAGAAACCCCGAACTCTCAACCAATCCCAGCATCTGAAATATCATTAACAAGGCCCAACTCTCATTTCCGTCCAGTAATTTCGTGAGCGCCGAAACAAGTCCCATTTCGTTGTACTCGACGACTGTATGCGCTGGAGCGTGCCGTCCTGTCTGGTTCAATTACTGACACGTTCGACAGAACCTTTTGAGGACTCTGACTTTGTCAGTCTCAATCTGAAGTTTTGGAGGGACTGTCGTTGATATTGGCTCTTGTTATCCCTCCTTTGTTATTGTTGCTTTGAGTTGTGAGATACTCAATTGCATCTCAAATGAAGTTTAAAACATCTATCTGTTTCTGTCTATCGTTTGAAGATGGTGGAGACAGAATGATATTTGAAGTATTCTTAGACCTAAAATCATTAAGTAATTTCTGGTAAAGTGGGCTTTAATTCACAGAACCTCAGTACAATCTTATATGAAAGAAAATAACGCAGATCTTGAGTCTTTCCTCATCATCATTTTAGCCATAAGACGCCCGCCGCCGGACATGGGGCTCCGCCAATTTGGGGGTGCTTTGTCGCCACACTTGGCAGACGGGTTCACGATCGCAGTATGGACGATCGCAGTAAAATGCATAGAGAACGCTGCTGCCCATTCTTTAGTAACTCCCTTAATCGCCTTTTACGACACCCATGGGAAGAAAGGGGATGATGATACTCGTACGTCGGGCACAAGCTCCAATCCCAATCCACACAATAATGTCAATAATAAATAAATTAAAATTAATAATATATTATAATTAAATAATATAAACATGATTAGTTAGTAGTAGTAGTAGTATTAGTACCGTGTGGTGCCGGACGTAAAGAATAACACCACCCCATTTCTTCCCGTGGGTGTCGTAAAAGGCGACTAAGGGACTTACTAGAGAATGGGCAGCAGCGTTCTCTATGCATTTTACCACCATAGTGCGATCGCCAACCCGCTTGCCAAGCGTGGCGATTATGGCAAAGCCCCCCAAATTGGGGGAGGCCTAAGTCCAACAGTGGACGTCTTACGGCTGAAATGATGATGATGATGATGAACATGATTAAAATAAAAAAAATATAATTCTTATTAAAATATAGAAACGAAATATACGAATTGCAATATGAAATATGTAAATAAATACGTAATAAACAATAATAATATACAATTTAATATATTATTGTTAAAAATACAGACCAATATTAAGAATTTATAGGAAAATAATAAAGCGCTCTTCCTCTATTCTAATTAGAATTTAAAATGTTGCTGTGCCCTTCAGAGTCCATAATTGTTTCTACATATATTAATACCCACCACCTGTATACATTATGGAATGCAATAAAGATTTGAGATTTGAAGGATTAAATCATACACAAAATGAGCTAGACTTTTCTGTCCAACAATCTTTCTTTTACACAAACATCCAATTCGGTTGCATTATACCAAGCGACCGTATGCGTTAGACCGTACTGTCTGGCTGTTTCATATAACATCGGACCGACTCTCGAGACGTTTCGAGAGTCTGTTACACTCTACTTATATTACTTATTATATTTACTCGTCTTTCCCAGAGGGAGAGGAGTTGGATGTATAACTTGACGCGTGTTTTTCGATCCAAATCCCAAGTCTCGGAAAGTTTGTTCGGAACTATTTCGTGGCTCGTCTCATCTTTTCTTGACGGCCTATTTATATGTTGAGGAGTTTGAGATTATGCATTCTTTTCTTATTTTTCAAAAGATAATTTTATGAAATTTTGATTACGGTATTCTGTTTTTCATCATTATAGCTAAAGCTATAATGAAGAAAATGAAAAAATAAAAAAAAACAGAATACGTTTTTGAGACAAGATTACAAAGCGATTAACGAAACTGTGACATACAGTTTGACGGAGTCGTAAGTTTGGTATCAGTTAAAACAAATATGGCATTTTAAGTAATTGTAAAACAAGGTTAATTTAAGGTCGGTCAATGAACCAAAAATATCACTCTAACTTATTACTTGTTGGGACACGTGCAAAGCATGACGCAATAATATGCGTGGTTGCATTACGTAGGCCACGACGAGGCGACGCTGCCCGCTCTCACCAGTCATTTCCCTACCGTGTAAGAAACACCTTGTATACCGAGTTCTATATTCCGCGCAAATAAATCCGGTTCACATAACTCGCATTTCATATTCCAACCACCTATAAGGAGTCAGCGAATACAAGTAGGGAAAGACTCAACATTACTTATTATTACACTGGTCGACAATATTACTTGAAAAGGTCAAATCGCTAGAAAGGTTGTCGTCAAAGAAACTCAGATTTCTTTGTGCTGATGTCAGACGCTTCACTTTTTTTTTGTGCGGCATCTTTGTGAAGATTGAGTGAACACTCTAAATAGAAAATAAATCAAAAGTGAAAGAAATAAATTCATCAGAAAACCGATACAACGATTTTGGATTTCGGAGCTCGACAACTTTCACTCGCTTACCGAATGATCGAATAATGAAATGAGCATATTAACGCTTCGTTACTTTATCGGAGTTATATGAACGTTGAATGAAATAGAAATGAGCTTTCAATAATTTGAAGAGGTTATATCAGTCCCGGGATACAGACTTCCGATAAGATGATTCCTTATCGGAACATAGGATACTCTGTATCCTGAAACAGATGAGAAGATCCTCAAAGATTTCAATTGTGTTTTATAAGGAATATCTTACCTTACATTTAAGTTCTTCAAACTGAAGAAACTAACATACAATAAACAGTACCCTTGGCGGATAGATAGGTCTAACTCATCCATGACCGCAACCTATTAAACTCAATTGACTGTCTCGTGGGATGATAAAGTATTAGTACGTTCGCCATTCATATGCTCTTATCTCTACGCTACACTGTTTTGATAGTAAACATGTACCTACAATAATGGCTGGGTATTAAGCCGGCACCAGACATATAGCTTCTAAAGTTTTAAGACTGCAGAACGGAGAGATGTGAAGCAAAATATGTGGTTTAAATATTTGTTCACCCGCTCAAATACCCTGTTTTAGCGAGTCTATGTAATATAATATCTCACCTGCAATCCCCGAGGGGATAGGCAGGGGAGTTACTATCTGCCAGGATCGTAGATTAGTTCGAACGAGTTACCTTGGCTCTGGCACAGGCAACTGAAGGAACACGGGTGGGGTTTTAGTCAGTAAAATTCGGACAAGCCCTCCCGCCTAGAACGGGAGACGTCATTTTATGATTTCCCACCCAAAAAAGGAGGTGTAAGTACCTATAGTACACCCACATTTCGCCACTTATGTCTAAGACCCATGTAATAGAAGGCGAGACTATAGCTATCAACTGGCTACAAATCTAGACTACTGAGGAATTCCTGATAGAAAAACTCAATCACACTTTGTCCGACCCCGTAAGCAATCCGCAAGAACTTTTGCTCAGTAGCGTTTTCGCTCACTAAACCAACGAACCAGGCATAATTTATGTCTGGCTCATAATGTCTGGATTTATAACTACTTATCATTGTCTTTCAAAGTGGCTCAGGAGTGAATTAGACCGGTCGGCAGTTTGTCTCATCCGGTCAATTAAATGTGATTTGTGTGTGAAATAAGAGGTGCGAATATATCCAATTGTGGATCGCGTTAAAACATATGAGTTGAGCCTCAATAATTCAGATTTGGGAGAAATATTCATGGCATGATATAACTTAAAATACTTTACTATCCAAAAAGAAGAAAGAACTACCTAAAATATGGTCTACGCGTCATTGCATGACTACTCACCATTCTCCTGCTTTTATCCCAATTTATTTTTTGGTCGGCGCAACATTTCTTTTTCTTCCAGACTTCTCTAAAAGTCACCATCTCGGTAGTCACCCTCTTTCTTACTTATCATCGTTCACACAGTCCATCCATCTTTCCTTTGGTCATCCCCTACTCTTTTTGATAAAATTAATACTTACTCAAAACTTTCCACACGACATTTGCCTTATTCCTCCTTATCACATGCCCCATGGAAAACGGTTTCCTTACAAATATCCTTTTTAAAACTAAGATTCTAAGGTTCGGATAAAGCTGAAGACCCAAATCAAATTCAGAACCTAACGCCATCTTGTCTTGACTTATGTCATCTTTCACTAGACAAATGGAGGTCCACAAAGACAGAACACCAACAAATAGACAATAGATATCTTAATGATTAATTAAATGGTTCAAAAGGGTAAACAACTCTGAACCACATAAATTTATCGAAACTAACCCCTGTTTCAGAGAACCTCCCTAGTGGTTTATAGTCACCATTAATTTTCATTGATAAATCCGAATTGGAATGACATGCTACTTTCAATTTGTGTTTGTGTGATTTGTTTGATTGGATAGATGGCTTTTGTTTTGTTGGAAACTGGGAATAAAGATTATTCGGTAGCTGCCGTAAATAAAACTGAAAGCCAATTGCCGTAATTAAAAATGTTGAAAACCGATTTGCAATCTCATCTCAGCGACAATCATCAAGTATGTCAAGAACTTGTTAAATGGTAGGAAAATGTAACAGAGGTATTTTTAACATACTTCAAAATTAGGAGATTTTTAATTCGTCTGTGTTTTTTTAAATATGTATCAATATGTCAATGGTTTACCATCATCACAGCCGAAAGACGTCCACTGCTGAACATGGGCCTTCCGCAATTTGAGAGGGTCTGCCGTAATCGCCACGTTTGGCGGTCGCAGTATGGTGGTAAAATGCATAGAGAACGCTGCTGCCCATTCCTTAGTAAGTCCCTTAGTCGCCTCTTATGACATCCATGGAAAGAAATGGGATGGTGCTGATTTTTAGGGTTCCGTTGCCAAATAGCAAAAAACGGAACCCTTATAGATTCGTCATGTCTGTCTGCCTGTATGTCTGTCCGAGTATGTCACAGCCACTTTTTTCCGAAACTATAAGACCTATGCTATTGAAACTTGGTAAGTAGATGTATTCTGTGAACCGCATTAAGATTATCACACAAAAATAGAAAAAAAACAATAATATTTGGGGTTCCCCATACATAGAACTGAAACTCAACAATTTTTTTTTTCATCAAACCCATACGTACATCTATGGATAGGTCTTCAAAAATGATATTGAGGTTTCTAACATCATTTTTTTCTAAACTGAATAGTTTGCGCGAGAGACACTTCCAAAGTGGTAAAATGTGTGTCGTCGTCCCCCCCCCCCCGTAACTTCTAAAATAAGGGAATGATAAAACTAAAAAAAATATATGATGTACATTACCATGTAAACTTCCACCGAAAATTGGTTTGAACGAGATCTAGTAAGTAGTTTTTTTTAATACGTCATAAATCGTAAACCACAATTTACCTTTCATTCAGTCAACTCGAATAAAAAAATTACAAAAAAAAAAACATTTAATTTCATGAACATAAACCTTATGCATAAACCGTGAATACCTGAAGGTTTGTACGGAACCCTCGGTGCGCGAGTCCGACTCGCACTTGGCCGGTTTTTTTTTTACTACACTTCTGTGATTATCAAATACATCTGAACTCAACTCTACGTTTATTCGATATTATAACTATTTCGTCAACAACATCTCCAGCAATCGATCCCTTGTTTGTTTTTCTATTGGCATCTACTTGATTAAGTTTTCTCCCGTTTCCCTAATGAGAGAACTTGAGAAGGGAGCCGATGTTTTTCATATGATTAGTTTAGCGAAGAAACTTGTAGTGTTTACTAATTCGCAAAGGTTGCTTGTTTACCTGTGAAGAAAGGAATTGTATTATCAGAACGGCTTTCTATGATTAAATCTCCAGTTAGATAAAATTTCATAGATTGTAGTCGGTCCGAGCGATATACCTATTTCGTCAGCAATATCTCCAGTAATTGGTGTCGGTGCAGTGCTTACGTCTTTTTCTTCGACATCTTTACCTACTGTCATTTCATTGTTCTCTTCATTCGTTGCCATATCAACTACTGTATAAACATAAAAGTATAATACAGTATATACTGCTTTATGTTATTGTTTACTCTGTACATTTACGAAAATCGTTTTCCAGTAGGAAATAGTAATTCCGTCTTTGCCAAATACTCTCCTTTCTGTTTTTATTACCGACTACAAAGTTGGGAGATATATTAGTATGGTCATTTATCGGGCATCTTGAATTTATAATCATTATGAGCTGACTGTAATTTCTATACTTTTCAAATTCAGGGCTGACTATATTTGATTGCTATCGACACGCTAAGAAAAAGAAGGACTTATTCTATTACTTCAAGATAGTTGAGTTATAAAAGCTTTTAACCAATAGATTCTTTAGCAAATTTCAAAGAAGACATGCCACGAGGTGACTCGTTCATTCCAACAAAATGCCAAGTCACCTTTGACTAAATTTACCCGCAAGTTCGCGTGACTCCGAAGAGTTTGGGTCAGTTAATTCTGTTAGAAATTGTATGGACTTGATTAAAATATAGACTATGGTCATTTCGTGCCTAGTTTTATATAGAAAAATTGGGGACGAAGATTTATTGTAATGGTTCTATGCGGATTTAGGTACTAAAGAAATTGTATGTGGTGCTAGCACGCTGTTCAGAATATGTTGGCTGAAATTCTGTGTGTAAAAATATTTACAATTTATTGAGCTTGTTTTTTCATCAAGTTAATTGATGTTTTTAATGACGATGTACTGTATAGTCTGAAAAGAGAAAATAGTTGATACCGTAAGAATGAGCAGCTTTCTACGAATTGACTGGCACGAACCGGGCGAATCGACAAGTTCAGAAGTACGTACTAGGTAATTGGCACGTTTTGAATTCAAGCACTTTATTGCATTATATAAAATTCAAAACTTGCCAATTATTTCCAAGTATTTCCGTAGTTGTCGATTCGCCCACAAATAAATTTACCTTTTGCGGGTCGTATATATTATTTAATATTGTCGATTCCGGTGATTCATCAGTCAAATCCACTAATAAGCCCTTTCTGCATCCTCAACAAAGTTATGCTCACTTCATAATCATTCACTCAATCAATGTCAAAAATTTGGTTGCCATAAACTAAATTGACTAATAGGACTGTCAGCTAGGAAACTTTATTGAAAAATATCCAATAACATTTTATAAAAGTCTGGCTTTTACTATTACCAAAGTACGACGCTTCCTTATTGAAATAAATGGTTCTAAGTGTTTCCGCCACTTTATTTCCATATCAGTTCTCCCAAGAGCTTGCTTGTAAAAATATACGGAAAAACTCCTGCAAGAAGTCCCTTACTAATAATGTTGATAAATGATAACATTAATACCGTTACGGAGAAACTTTGCGAGAAAACTATGAAGGAGGCAAGTGAAGTGAAATAATTCATCATTGTGACATGGAGTTAGAACAAATGGAATGCCAATGTGCAAGAAAGCGGTGATCGGCGAGTTTGACGCAGTAGATGGCCTGTAACAGTTTCAATTCTATCAGCTGTCAATATGTATACTGTACTACTGAATACTGTTTAAAGGCTATTGTCGATGGAATATATCGAGACAGCGTAGGTGATCGTTTAACTCAGCGTCCTAATCAAAAGTCCAATGATTTTTGGTTCGCTCATTCCTTCGACGCGACCACACGTTCGGGTTCGCCGAAAAAAATGAAAGCGACGATCGCACGTTGGTTAAGACGTGACCAGAGGGTCTGTCTTAATTCGTGGTCTATTTGGAAGCTCCTAATGGAACAGCTTTCAAGCCATCCATTACCATCTATTAGCACTCCATTTTTACTCCTTTATTGCAAATTGTCATAGATGCGAAACTCTTGTTCGGAACACATTTTAAATCGCAGTAGTAACCAGAGCTTAGGGGAGTTAAAAACGACCATTTCGCTTTTATACGAAGTTATATTTTTGCTTGCTTTATACTTAGTTTATATAGCAATAGACGGCGCACATCGCTTGCAGTAGACCTGCACGCGTAGCATGACCATCATAGAAAGAACTTTGTCTATTCTTGGTAGAATAGAGATAGAACTGTCATGCTACGCCAGCATAAAACGGTACAAATCTTTCAACAATCTTTAATTCTGTCTTTAATCTTTCTACAATCTGTAAATTTGTCTATTCTTCCGGCTACAAAACCCCTTTCTACGGTGGTCATGCTACGCGTGCTGGTGAGGATGACGGGAAGCAGCGGGATGTTAGCAGCGTACGAATGTAGCTGGCTGGTTGACTGGCATCTAGAAATAAGCGTTCTCAGCGGAAAATCAAGTTCTTCTAAGTGAACAGACAGCAACGCTGCTGTGGAATTTTTTGTGCCACTAAATGATAAATGATTTTATTTCTGTAAATAGGTTTGTACAAACACTTTAACACTCCAAACATATTTAAAAACTAGATGAGGGCGTTTCCTATCTGATTACAGAAGAAAGGTTGAAAAAAATTCAGACGTAACGGTCTCAAGTCCAGATATATCTATGTAAATACTATGTAGATTGGTGACTGAAATGGTCACACAGATCGAGTCCACTGCTTCTACCCAACCATAGTTCTAGGAAGTGGTGAACGGCGGGCGTTTTAGGAGACTGTCTTCTTATTTTGACGATCAAAAAGTCCTGACTCTCATCCTAGATTGAATGAATGACTGTGTATTTTTGATACTGCACGTCTTTTAACTGAAATGATGACGCAACAACAATGCATGTAACACTATCAAGCTAATCAATAACCGACAAAGTAACCGATACCTTATCAATATTATATAATTATGACTGCAGTATTGTCATACGTTAGCTTCGAGTCTGTGACGTAATGCTGCGGATTTGATATGCTGTCGACTTGTGGGAACGTTTCCAAGTCGTGTGGATGAATGTATGATGCACTCCAGTGATACCGCTGAGAAACTGTTCAGTAATCATGGTTTCAAAGATTTGTCAATGTATTAGATTTCTAGTTTGTTTTCTCACTCCTAAAATGAAGTTTGTGTTGATCTGTGATATGTTTGTTGAATTTTGGTGCGGTGTAATTCGGTATGTGGATTCGATTCTGAATACTGGGTTCGAGTTTCAACAAAATGTAGGCCAAAAGCTTCTTGTTACTAAAACAATTGAGTCATGTTACTTGGCTGGAATATTGTTACTAAAACAATTGAGTCATGTTACTTGATGAATAAAAATAAATATATACAGGACAATATTAATATATGGGCTGCAGAGGGTTGCAGTTTTAGAGTAAATATTTTCAATTAATTCTTTTGTTGTGTATGCTGGGCTTGAAAAAAAGGCTGATGGTAAATAATGAACAATTATTAATAACTTTGTATATTGTTACCAGTGCAGCGAAACGAACAGAAAATAGATAAAGAATAAAGTTACACGATCTTTTATAATATTTGAAATGTACAGTTGTCCATGTCCACCCTTACTACCTATCCAACATGAATATTGCAACAGATAAAATGAACTGAACTATTAATACCTACAAAATAAATATTGTAACAATGCCTTTACAAAAATATAAGTGATAAGGAAAAAAATCTCTGATAAATTCCTAACAGGATAATTTAATGGTACTTGAAAGTCCATCATTTAGGCTTTAATAAAAATCATAACCCTCCCTTAGCTTTGCCGCGGTCGGTCAAAAGGTAACCAACGATACTGGAAATCAAAATGATAAGCCTCTCTAGACTACCAATGACTGTTTGACGACCGTTTAATGACCTATAAATACAGCAAAGTAATGTCTAAAAACGTTTATATTCTTTTAACTTTTTTCCAAATCAACAGATTTATTTTCAATATATTTCTTTATGAAAAACCTTCCGTCTAAGTCGTTCAATGCTTTCATTTAATCCTATTAGTTTTTTCTTATCGCTTAGAATGTCTACAAAGGATATAAAGTTTTTATTTTTTAATATTAAAAAAGCGAATCTTGTATCGTGCTTTGACACGAGAACCAAACGTCAGCCAAATTTCAGCCCGATAGCTTCCGTCGAAGTGGGTGAAATATTGATTGCAAAATTCCAGGACATCAAGTGAACTTTAATAAATGCTTAAATAATAATATAGAAACAGTACATCACAGTTAATTCTACCCCAGATAAGTGCTTTAGTTCTTAAAGCCCGTTTTGTGCTAGCTTTTATATACGAGACTTTGTCTATAAGCTCCTGTAATCTGATTATGTTGTGAATAGTTTTTATCGGCTTGTGTGCGACTTATATCTTCTTTAGTGCTTTTCCAACGTGGTTCTGTATTTCTAGTCCCTGGATTTTTAGGGCTAAGCGCTTTACAACTCTAGCAGCTTTAAACTTTCATACGAAAGAGCTTTGGATATAGTCGTGGTCTTTGTAGATGCGTGTTTCGATGCATTGTGTGGAAACTTTTTTTTTTTTTGGATGGGAAATCATCAAATGACTTCTCCCGCTCTGGGCGGAGCGGGAGGGCGTGTCAGACTTTTACTGACTAAAACCCACCCGTGTTCCTTCAGTTGCCCATGTGCCGGGGCCACTGTATCTCTTTCGAGCAATCACGCTACCCCGGCAGGCACCGGTCCTAGCAAACCCCTTCAGTGCTGCTGACATCTCTTTGAGGCGCGCGTGGAACACTACGCGCCGTCGACCCGAGCCTGGTCCTTACCGGGCGGCGAGCTACCCATTGTTCGCCGCCCGCAAGCTCGCGCCTACGGTGGCCGGGAGTCCGCATTGTGTGGACACTGACGAATCCAATCAACCTGCTTACCCTTTTCCCAACTATGTTGGAGTTGGCTTGCAATCTTTATGGATGTAGCTGAATACCTGTATTTCACATGGAGCGACTGCTTATCTGTCTCCCAGATGCTGGGTAATGCGATACACTTTTTTTAAGACTGGTTGGCCAGACTTTCGTACTTCTAACGACCTGCAGTCCGAGGGGGGGGGGGGTCCTAGGAGTCATGACCCCCCCCCCCCCCAAAGACAGTCATGCTGTCGTAATCCTGAACGATTTGCCTGTTTTACTATCTTAAAACTGTTCTCACTTGAGCCACGGAGACTCCGATGGACATTTGCAAAAAGATTATAACCCGGGACATCATGCTGATCAGTAGCGCTTGCGACTACTAGACCAAAGAGGATGTACCTTCCTAAAAATATTCTTCAGTACTCATAGTGACCCCCCCCCCCCCCCCCCCCAAATGTTAGGCTGCGACCGCGCCTGGACCTGCAACGACCGTCAAAGATCCACAAATGACAACCGCGACCAACGGCTTAGCGTGTTTTCCGAGGCACAGATGCTAATGTATCCATGGGGACGATATGTGCCAAAATAGCTCTGACAGAGGGTGACCCTATCAGATTTCTGATAAAGTTGAGCACTTACCCGTGATCTCTGAAGAATATAGGGGTTTCTATCGTTAGTAATTATTTTGATTGGGAGCCTCCTAGTTCACTATAATACAACGAATGGTCGGCTAGACATAGAAACTTAAACCCATAGCATAAAGGGAGGCAGGGAAGAGGACGCGCAAACTGGAACCATCAAGTCAACACATGATTCTAGACAACCCTAACCTCTCTTGTCGTAGAATTTTTCATCAGTTATAAAGAACAAAACTACTGTTTCGTAGAAAAGGGCGATTTCAACGCAGGGGTGTTCAGAATCATGGACTGAATCCACGGTAACCTAATAATGTTTTTCTTTCATTAGCATTTCAGCCGTAAGACGTCCACTGCTGGACATTGGCCTCCCCCAATTTGGGTGGCGTTGCCATAATCGTCACGCTAGACATGCGGATTGGGGATCGCAGTATGGTGGTAAAATGCATAGAGAACGCTGCTGCCCATTCTCTTGTTAGTCCCTTAGTCGCCTCTTACGAAACCCATGGGAAGAAATGGGATGATGCTACTCTTTACGTCCGCACCACATGTGTGGTGTATGTTTATGTTTTTCCTTAGCACCTACTATAATAATTAGTATTCTTCCACCATGTCACATGAAGCATCTAGTGTGCCAATGCGCTATGAAGCCTCATAGTCATATTAATGTGCTAATTATGTAATCCTCTATGCGTTTTATGATGTAACTGGCAGGATGGCGATATATACTTGCTGCCTATGTCACGTGAGACTTGTTTTCGAAAAGAAACATATTGTTAGTAATTTACTATAGGAAAAAGCTCGGTGAAGATTTGCAACGATGCATTGAAAAAACCGAGTATAGTCCAGGTGAACGTAGGCTGTTCCATTCAATCCGGTGAGCTTACGTCAGTCTAAACAGCCTATCTATTACATAAAATAAAATGACAATCAGGAACTCCCAGACAAAAAATAACCTAACAATATGTTTCTTTTCGAAAACAAGTCTCACATGACATAGGAAACAAGTCTATCGCCATCCTGCCAGTTAGATCATAAAACGCATAGAGTAATACATAATTAGTACATTAATATGACCATGAGGCCTCATAGCGCATTGGCACAAGATGCTTCATGTGACATGGTGGAAGAATACTAATTAGTAGGTGCTAAGGGAAGACAGTATTAGGTTACCCTGGATTCGATTGAAGAGTGTCGTTCAAAATTGAACGACACTCTTCAATTCGAATCTTTAAAAAGTTGGGTGACGGGACTCTAGAGGTGCAAAGCTGGCAGTAAAAAAAAGTATGGTGGTAGTAATTCTCTGGGGGAGGGCCTTCATATGCTTTTTATTAAAAACAAAAAAAGTATCGCAGTCATGAGGACTGCCGAGAGAAATAAAAAACTTTAAACTTTCGAAGAAAAAAAGTCAACACGTTGCATTAGCATGTCGGTGACGCGGTCACGACACGCCGGCAAAGCGAAAACCCTGTAAATTATGCCCCAACCAAAAATCAGTCAAAGCGGCAAAAGACGTTTTCACTTCAAAAAAATTTGCACAATTTTACTCTAATAACTCCTCCTCCAATTTTACGCAACCCAGGTTTAATCATTTGCAAAATAATATGAATTTTAAAGAACATATTACTCAAAACGCGTCGACGTATATTCGTCGATATATATTTTTACGTGCCCTTGGTATATCCAAATGTCTATAGTCCAGATCACTTCGTGTGAAACCTCAGTGCAATCTTTAAAGAAAACATTTTAAACCATTAATATACCCCGCTAAGTATCATTATAAATCGTTTTAAACCAAAAAGGCGGATTAAAACCTGATGGTTTAATATCCATTTTGCGTAGCCTCTTGTCACAGTGATACTTAGAGGACTTATCTCGCGACAAAGGCATTATGTCGGCTTTTGTATGTGCGCATATATTTATGTCGATACAAATTAAACACTTTACAAAGTTGGTTTTGTTTCTGTTATTGAACACATCGAACTGTTTTTAATAACAATGTTTATCTTTAAGTGCTAATCTGGATGTAACTGTACAGCATCCTTTTAAGGCCAAGATATGAGGCGTTTGGCGTTTCGTGACTCATGATGCGTTGCGATACTTACGTTAAGGTGAATGCTCTAACCAGCCCGCGAAATTCAAAATTTCTTGCGTTTTTGCAATTTGCAGGCCAATGCTAGGTTGTATGTTGATTAAAACATTAGTCGCGCCTGTAAGACGTATGTACTTACAGAATTATAATCATCAAAATCGCCAATACAACCCTCCAAGTTCATAAAGGCTTAGGAACAAAAAAAAAGAAAAAGTCATTCCTACAGCTTTATGACCTTGAGCGTTGTATTGATGATTTTGATGATTATAATTCTGTAACTACATATATCTTACAGGCGCGAATAATATTTTAATCAACATACAACTAAGCACTGGCCTGCAAATTGCAAAAAACGTAAGAAAATTTGAATTTCACGGGCTGGTTGAAGCATTCACCTTAATTGGAAACCTTTTACTTGTTAAAAAACCGGCCAAGTGCGAGTCGGACTCGCGCACCGAGGGTTCCGTACAAACCTGCAGGTCATCATCATCATCATTCGTCATCATCGTTTATGAAATTAAATGTTTTTTTTTTAATTTTTATATTTGAGTTGACTGAATGAAAGGTAAATTGTGGTTTACGATTTATGACGTATTAAAAAAAAACTACTTACTAGATCTCGTTCAAACCAATTTTCGTTGGTAGTTTTCATGGTAATGTACATCATATATTTTTTTTAGTTTTATCATTCCCTTATTTTAGAAGTTACGGGGGGGGGGGGGACACACATTTTACCACTTTGGAAGTGTCTCTCGCGCAAACTATTCAGTTTAGAAAAAAATGATATTAGAAACCTCAATTTCATTTTTAAAGACCTATCCATAGATACCCCACACGTAAGGGTTTGATTAAAATTTTTTTTTGTGTTTCAGTTCTAGGTATGGGGAACCCCAAATATTATTGTTTAAAAAAAAAATGATATTAGAAACCTCAATATCATTTTTGAAGACCTATCCATAGATACCCCACACGTATGGGTTTGATGAAAAAAAAATTTTTGAGTTTCAATTCTATGTATGGGGAACCCCAAATATTATTGCTTTTTTTCTATTTTTGTGTGAAAATCTTAATGCGGTTCACTGAATACATCCACTTACCAAGTTTCAATAGCACAGCTCTTATAGTTTCGGAGAAAAGTGGCTGTGACATACTCGGACAGACAGACAGACAGACACAGACAGACAGACAGACAGACAGACAGACAGACAGACATGGCGAATCTATAAGGGTTCCGTTTTTTGCCATTTGGCAACGGAACCCTAAAAAGTGGGATAACCAATTACCACAAGCGATTATATATATGCGTCAAAGAGTTGCCGGTTGAATGGCAATAAGGTCGTCCATAATATGGGATTTAAGGGAGTTGCATTAAGGTAGCAAATGAAATTGAAATTTTCTTACGTTTTTTGCAAATTGCAGGTCATTGTCAGTTTGTATGTTCATTATGATATGATTTACGACCGTGAAAAATATGGCTTTACAGATTGCTTTTTTTTTCAGAAATACAACTCAATGAGTTAGAATTGGCCTCCTCAAATGGTCATCATTTTAAGAAACGTTCATTCAATGGGATAATATGAACTAAAGAGTACACTGTCCTCCCATATTTAATAAAACTGTAATTTGAAACCATTGTAAAAGCCTTTTATTTTTCATAGAGTAGCCGTGGAGTTTCTTGCCGACTGTTCTTCATAGGAATCAACCAATTTGGAATCGTGCACCTAGCTTCTGATGTTTCATGAGTGCCCATGTAGATTTATGTAAAATATTATGATTTGATTTGAGAGTTGTATTAATGATTTGTATGATTATGATATTCTATAAATAAATATTTGATACGGCCGCGAATTATAATATTTAGATCAAAATTTAACCTAATACTATTGACCTGCATATTGCAAAAATCCAGACGGTTTCGCCTTAAACATAACTGGAAAAGTGGGGGTGAACCTAAATACACCCCCGTCTTCCCCATTGGAAAATACAAGCGTGATTATACGTTATCATACCTTAAGAAACAGTTCATCACATTACTATGTGACCAGCTTCCAAAGTATGAAAAAAAAAAGCATTTGAAAAAATAATTGAGTTAATTATGTGAGAATCCATTGTTCAAACTATCCATTACCGCTGTGAAATAATTTCAAGTAATCATTAACGGATTATGACATTTTCTTGAGACAAAATAAATTAATATGTCATTGAACGTGAATATTACGCAAGATGCCTAAAAAGATGTCATCATAAATTTCATAAAGCTAACTTGTCTTCCCGAATCCTTCTGAAATTTTGGAGATTAGCAATATTTAGAAGCGCATACTTAAAGGTATTTACAAGGCAGATTTTATTGCGGAAAAGCTGAGAAGAGACTCCCTCGGAAGACAAATAGTGATCTTATTGGTGACGTTCTTCAGTAAGGTCAGGTGCGTAGTACTCGCAACCAGCGTGTGTGTATGGCAAAAGCAAAAGGAGTATCTAAGGATCGTAGCAGGTTCCCTTTAGTATGTGCCTTCCTACATGGTGTGACTTTATGTATTACTAGCTTCTGCCCGCGCCTTCGTCCGCGTTAAAGGAGATGTTTCATTTTTATATGGGGCTCCGGCCATAACGTGTACCGTTTAGCGAAGCTGGGTAAATTACTCATGAATGGAATAAAGTAACATTTTTTTCATAATATCAAATGGTTTTTATGTACAAAATAAAAATTAAAAAGGTTTGACGTTTGTCCTAAGAGTTAGCAAGTGGTTATTTTGAATTCGTTTAGAAACACACTTCAAGAATGGAGACTAAAGATTTTTGTAAAGATGAAATGGTCACACTTAATTATGTTTACTCAAAAATATTTACAGAGAATAATAGTAATTTATTTTTAACACTACAAGAATACACACATTTTTTAATTATTTTCTACTTAACATTGATTTGATGAGACATGATTTCAGAATGAATGAAGTCTGCAAGCAAACGAGACGCCATGTTGAATAAAACATGGTAATAATTGAAAAACTATTATTTTTTGTACACAACAAATCAGGCGCAAATTAACCAGGGAATATTTTCCCTAATTTGTGGTATTTTTTCCTCTTTTTTGATAAATGTACATCTGATGGCCAAAAATGAAACATCTCCTTTCGTGTTCCCCCGACCCTTCCCGTCGCGTCGAATCGCCTACCCGTACGATTTTCCCCGTTTTTGCAACATTTTTCATTACTGCTCCGCTCCTCTTGGTTCAAGCATGATGTTATATAGCCTATGTTACTCGCAGATAATGTTTCTTTCTAATGGTGGAAGATTTTTTTAAATCGGTCCAGTAGTTTTAGAGTTTATCCATTACCAACAAAGAAACAAACAAAATTACAAATTTTTCCTCTTTATAATATTATTATATACTGTAGAAGACCAACTTTCTGAAAAACACTTGCACCGTGTGCCGTAGCCGGCAGTTGAAGCTTAATAATTGTTGAAAGTAAGCTTCTAACATATCAAATGCTAAAAACAAACCTACTGAAGTGCAGTTTTATTTTAACAAAACAAAGCGCTTTGGAAAGGCTTTTCAGTGGGTGTGGGTTGCTATTTCATGGGATTATAGGTGATTGTATTGTACTTCTTGGCTAGAATAAACACAATTTTTCCATATTTGACTGAATAGCGTCCCACACATCCTATTTTGGAAAGGCTTAGCAGAAGAAAGGCATCAATAATAGTATTCCCAAGGGGTGTAGGCAGAAACTGGGGCTACAATCTACCCGTTTGTGTTCTTGTAGCTTTTTGAGCTCTGTTGTGACGCCTTTAGGGATTAGAATACCGAAAATCATTACACTCTACTCTCACCACTACTAGACATCTTCAACCACCCTGAACACATGTCTTTATGGCCAAATATTTGCAAAATACTTTTTAAATCAAACTAACAGAATTTTTTCTCTTGTCCACAGGAACACCATCTCCAGAGGGCGATATCAGGCACTGGTCTGATAATACCAACGCCTGAGGTATGCCAGGTCAGCGACCTAGAGTTCTACGAGCGATGTTACCCGCCCGATTACAAAATGCCCAAGCAGCACATACATATGCAGCGTAAGTCGAACCATACAATTTTGTCGTATAATAGCACGATTTTTTTGGGAACGTGATATTATGCAGACGTTTCGCGATGTCGCTTGGTAGATAACGTTTTTTTTTTTTCTTTCTTTAGTTTTGTAGTTTTTACGACGGTCAATAATCTTCTATGGCTGGGCTAAAGCTCTTTTTCGGCGTAAAAACGACTACTTTTTGGTCTGTAACAATTCAGACTGTTGTAAGTCTAGTTTCTTCTCATGACATTCTCCTTTACTTTCAGCTTGCCTTTTATGTCTAATAGCAACTTAGAAAGTACACAATATACGTTCTGTTTTCAAAAATCGATTATTTTATCGATACACATAAAGCAGTGAGCAAAAACCAATCGTTTAAAACAACTTCTATCGACCCCAAATACGTTTTTTTATTCATGGCTGCTTTCATCCCCTATATTATTATATTTTCACCTTTGTTACACTACACCGTATAATTCTTACATTTGGGTTACGACTTAAAATTTCCGCTGTGTGACTTTTTTATGCCAACGCTTCAAGTCTGCGAGCTTTTTGTAAATGTTTATACTAGGTAGTAATTTAGAATTTGGCATGAACGACCAGGGTATCATTTAGAAGACCATCCATAATTTTAGAAACATTACTACTGCCTTTTCTCCGTGGGGAAATCCTCATTGATGCCTTCGACAACGGAGGGTTATGTTGGACTCCTACTGACTAAAACCTCACTGTTCCTTCTAGTACCATAAGTCGGGGGCCCGAGAGATATTTGTATATTCGCCGCACCCCCGACAGATATCAGACCGCCATGCCTAGGGTCCCATGAAAGTCATTGCTACTTGAATCCACAGAAAATTGTCTTTAACGGTTAAGATAACTATCCTTCATGCCCCATCTCACATTATATTCCTGTAAAAGTAGATATAACACCACGATACAATAAGCTATTCTATATACCTAAGTACTTACTTGAAATACTTTGAGCGTCTCACGCTGTTAAAATATAATTTTCTCCTTTGAAACTAGAATTTACGGTGAATATAGTGCTCTCGGAAGAGTATAAAATCGGAAATAAGCTCCCTAGCTGTTGAAAGCACATCAAAACTTTGGCTTCGTAATATTCTACGACGTTTTACACCGTCTACTTGAAACTGATTTATCAAAAGATTTTTATTAAATTGTCGGCAAAACATGTCGAAGCCCGAAAGACGGACAGTCTTTCCAAGGGGTATCGTGTAACCTTAAACTGGGTTGTGGAGGTTTTATTTGCAGTCGGTCTATACAAAATCATGTAATGCTATCTAGCTGGTATCTAGCTGCATCTGGTTAGCCTGGGAGCCGACTCCAGGCCCTAGCAGGGTGATGTAGGAATCCATGGCGAAATTCTTTTTCTTCAATATGAAGACTAAAAATTGTATAAAATTAAGTCGCGCATTGACTTCCAAATTACCATTTCAGGGACATCCAAGCGAAATACAGAGCTGTACTTAAGTTATTAAATGGAATATACTGCTTAGCCAGCTCAAACCCCATCAAACGGTCACCATTTTCCCTTTCAAAGCAAATTAAATACGAAAGAGTTGACGATCCGTAAGGTCGTTGTTCCTCTTTTCAGTAATAAACGGTACAGTCCCGCGAATATACGTGAATGGTAGGATTGGTAAGCATTATGTTAAGTCAGAACGTTGTTAGTCCAGATATCTTATCTGCGAAGCCTGCTTAGACGTTAGGCTTAAGTCATAGACAAGGCTTAAAAGTAATTGGGTCTTATTGTTTTGAAACTCAAGGATTAAGAGGCTTGGCTGGAAGGCATTCGTGATTGTGAAAATTCCGTGACATAACAGCTCAAGGATGTATCCAAGATTTATTTCTCGGAGGGCCACATGAGCCAGGCAGTTAAGAATGTCTGTCTCCCACATCTAATATTGCACTATGCTGTTTTTGGGATTCATTCTTTTTCCACCACCATTTCAGCCGAAAGACGTCAACTGCTGTACATAGGCCTCCCCCAATTTGAGGGAGTTTGCCGTAATCGCCACGCTTGGCTGGCGGATTGGCGATCGCAGTATGGTAGTAAAATGCATAGAGAACGCTGCTGCCCATTCTCTAGTAGTCCTTTAGTCGCTTTTTACGACACCCATGGGTAGAAATGGGATGGTGCTATTAAGCACGGCATCACACGGACAAGATTCGTTTTTAGTAATATTTAACTAAAATTAAAATCCTATCGTCGACTCTAGGCCGGCGGCAGCATTGTCGACATAGCAGACCTCTGTGCCCGAGTACAAAACGAACTGACTCCACCACTTTGAACCTTAATAGTTACGCCACTTCTGCTGAAGATATAGCTGGTACTTCTTCAGTGGTCCAGTGCATTCAAACGATTCGAGTTAACTTTTGGAGATGTTTTTCGAGTTATAATTTTTTTTACCATTTGGGCGTACCCCTGTCACCCACCCCCTGAATTTTAGAACAACTCTGTGGTGTAAAGTTTCTACTGCCGGGAATCGGGCCTCCTTGCTGTGAGAGGGAGCAGGCCGCATGCGTGGCAAGTGGACTTGGGTTCCACTGGGTGGACTGGGTTGGGTGGGTTCTGGTTGGTGGTCAGAATTCCATTGCGACACAATAATTCGTTTGTGATCTTATTGCGTTTAACGTTTATCGTGATCGCTCTAATTGATATACAACAATAGATCTTTACGCTAATTTATCTAGTCAAATTCTCATCTCAATTTGGTAAACACATGAACTCACGCAGTCTTCCCATGGGAGTAGTCAGAATCTACAAAACGCCACCTGTAACGATCCTGACATACTCCTTTTGCTACTTTTGCGTTCATACGTCTGGTAATTTTACACCCATTTTTCTTTGTTACTTATATTTAATTCTCTCTTTCCAGCACCCTTCAAACGCCCTCATATTTTATTTTTCAATATGAACAGCGAACACAAAGGTTCAGTTATTAAATTCAATTTAACTCGTTCGTGTCAGGTTTTCAATGGGATTATTAAAGGGCGAACCGTGTCACGTATTTTTAGGCGCTTTCGTAGAATTATGAAAAATATTTTTTGGACAAACAGGTTATACATACATTAACTCACGCCTTCTTCCCATGTGGGTAGGCAGAAACTACCGAACGTCACCTGCTACGATTCATAGATCTGCACCCTAATTGCTTAACGCACTATCTTTCAGAATCTCAATCATATTGAAGATTATTTCTAATCCATTGCGCCATTTGGTCGAATAAATTGTCAGCTCATCATCATCAGCCTATATTGTTTCCACTGCTGGGACACAGGCCTCCTCTCGATGAGAGGGAGTGGGCCGTAATCCACCACGCGGGCCCAGTGCGGGTTGGTAGATGTAGATGTAATTGTCGGCTCGGCAACGTAAATATGATAATGAATGTGGTTTACCTATCAAAATGAATATTCGTACTGATAGCAAGTTACTGATAGCAATTACCCCTCTGGGCTTACACGTGTTTTAGTAAATAAAACATTAAAGCCATTGACATGAGCAATGAAAATTAACAAAAGAAAATGGCATACGGAATTATTCCATCAGTTAACCCCTCGTACCCACGGACGTAATAAAATCGCAACGGAATATTTTCGCGCACTGAATCGTCAACGGACTGTGTAGTGCCGAGAGTTGAAAATCAGAATTCTGATGTTGAAAATCGAACGCTGTAGAAATCTAATGTTGAAAATCGAAGTCTGTGGAAATCTGATTTTGAAAATCGAACGCTGTGGAAATCTAATGTTGAAAATCGAACGCTGTGGAAATTAGATTTTGAAAATCGAACACTGTGTTTAATTCGACGCGCTGAGACTCGATCGCGCTGCATTCTATTGGATTCTCAATGTTCAGTTTAGCACGGAGAGTTGAAATTCCAATGCGCGATTTTATTACGTCAGTGTAAGGACCTTATCAAGTTATCACACTAGCGGTTTACGAGCGTCTTCAGAGCGGAGCGATCACGTCGCGGCTGCACAGCGAAGATGCAGCGGGCACGTAGCGATTACGCAACGTTTTCGACGCCTGTTCGCGGCGAGTATATGAAGTACAATACACTCAGTAACGGCTCTATCCGCGGCGATCTCGTTGCTAATCCGCGACGTATTCGCGGCGCATGCGTGGCCTATTCGATGCGCGTCCGCGATGTATTCGCTGCGCACTCGCTCCACTTTGAAGTGAACCGCTAGTGTGATAAGGCCGTAAATGTCGATTTAAAACCCAGTGGCAGACAACGCATTAAACAGTCAGACAATGTTAACTAATCCCGTGTGCTTAAAACACATTTTGATTGGCTTATGTCGGCAGGCTGCGGCTCTGTGATAGATAGGTGGGTTATTTAGGGCTGATGAGCCCCTTCTGTTTGAGGTAAATACAGTATAAGCCAGAACAGGCCAGGTAGGGATGGATTTTTATTTTATTAGGGACAACAAACAGCAGTATACATAAAATGATCAAAACACTTAGGCTATAGGAGTAGCAATACACTACTAACAACGTTATCCACAGATTATTTTACAAAATAGCTAGCTGTTAAAAGACAAAATCGATACAACTTAATCTAGATAATCTAATGTTAACAAATAAAAACAAAGATACAAATTCAAAAAAGCTCTGTAGTACCGTAAAATTAATATGTTGTATAAAAAAGTTCAATTTAAAAGAAGAAATGTACTGAACATGATATAATGGTTATTAGGCGACTCATAGAGTCTTATATAGCTTCTAATCATTTTGGTTTGTGGCTAATTGTTGAGGTCGAAAATTTAGGTATTGTATGCAATAGTCATTCAATGGAATTCAATGAACTTAGAGGGTTGTATTGATGATTTTGATTATTATAATTCTGTAAATACATACTTGTTACGGTCGTGAATCGTATTCTAATCAACAAACAACCTGACACTGACCCGCAAAATTAAAAAGTCATTTATTCAACGCTATATACTAGACTGACATTTAGCACTTACAATGTTAGAATAAACACAAACAAACATACTAGGCAATGTCAGAATTACATAAGACAGTCCCCCAAAACGCCCGCCCGCGTAAATTATTTGCGATACCGCCATACTTCTTGTCCGCCTAAGGCAGCCAATTTACCCGAATATGGCGCAAAATTCACGGAAAATGATTTTTCATCCGTATATAATTCAGTTTTGCGAAATTTCTTGCCGTTAGGGACATTTCTGCTGGATATCTGAAATCGATGAAGCCTGTATTGGAACTAGATCCAGTGACACACGGGAGAAGCTAATATAATGACTAGGTTTAATTTGCACTCCTAAGCACAAACTAACATTAACTGTCGATTGAAGAACAGTTAATTTATTATTTTTAAATGAGTGATGAAATTTATTAAACTCAAATGCATTTTAGTGTATAATGTACTATTGTGTAATTTTGTATGTAAATTCAGATACAAGGTATTTGTTAATGAATAAATGACTATGACTTATTAACTTAGTTTTATGCGTTGACCGTACCTTAGTTAATTGTATGTATATTGTCGTGTTCCGTGTGGTGCAGTACGTAAAGAATAGCGCCATCTCAATTCGTCCCGTGGGTGTCGTAAGAGGCGACTAAGGGACTTACTAGAGAATGGGCAGCAGCGTTCTCTATGCCTTTTACCAACATACTGCGATTGCCAACCCGCCTGCCAAGCGTTGCGATTGGCAAACCTCCCCAAATTGGGGGAGGCCTATGTCTAGCAGTGGATGTGTTTCGGTTGAAATGATGGTGATGATATTGTCATGTTTTAGAACAAAGCTTGAGTTGTGTATGATTTAGTAGTAGCAGTAGAGCTTTTTGTAAGGTATCTCGTCCGAGAGTGTGTTTTTCTTCTGTTTTGGTGATGGCATCTCTCAAGTCAACCTAGGAAATTGTTGGCTACTTAACAGGCCACTGTGGGTGCCTTAATAAGTCAAGGCCTCCTGCCAGAACTAAAAAAACTTCACAACTTAGGGACTGCGCGCTAAAGGCACCGTCTGTGGGGTACGAACTTCGGCTTAGAGTGTCGCTGGGGCAAAGCAGTTTCCTGCTCAGGCAGCGACACCCTCCTCCTTTCTGACGTCCTTTTTTCCTTCACCGTCTGGTGAGCCCCTGCTTGTTTTCTATCAATGTGAACTTTATATGACCCCTTTCTAGGAATGCTGCTAATAGTATCCATTTCTCAAGCGTAGACATAACAACCAATTAAATTCTGACAATTTATCATGTCAACTAATTGCACCAACAAAATATTAGATAGTAACTTTACGTGTGCAAACAAAATATCATAATCAAACATTTGATATTTGTACTCGCGACGTAAAAGTCAATGCCGCGGTTTTCATATTGCTATGACGTGATGTAACAGAAGATAGGGAAGAACAGGATGTGGCCTGTTAGGTAAAAAAACTTCAAGCGTGCTTCCTCTTTCGATCGAGAAAAAATCTTGTCTAAAACGGAAGTGTCAGGTTTTAAGTTGGCACAACCAATATTGATCTCGAATGCGTTCGCCACATCAAAGGAGCAATTCCACAATGGTTTCATAACGTTCGCATGATGAAAAGAAGTATGTAAGGATCGTAGCAGGTAGCGTTTAGTAGTTTCTGCCTACCCCTTGGGACAAAGGCGTGAGTTTACGTATATGTTCGCATTGTATTCTCAGTATCAATCTGTCAAAAAATTTCTTATTTAATTATACATCGTGACATTTTAGTCGTCTTACAAAGGTTGTCCACTCAATGTATCCGACATAATATACCTCTAGGCGTGATTAAAAACAAATTTACCAATTAAGATAATAGGTACTAAGAAAAATAAATAATGCATTAGAATTATGATACATCTTGTTAATAATGTTTATGTATCACACGGTAGATAAAACATACATACCTGCCCAGCGCACGAGTCATCTAGATCATTCCATCTCCAATTTCCATGAGACAAAATATCAAACAAACTACGTAAAGCATCAACATAATGAGTAATTTTATTTTTTTTTACTTATTCAAATGTTCGCTTTTTTTTCTTATGGATTTGTAATAGTCATTGGATACAAGAAGTGGGCTGCCGTTGTTAGACGATTAAAATGTCACGGTGTATGTTAAGTAGTTATAGACATTGATCGTGAGCCGTAAGTAGATTTTGATCGTTTTAAAAATCGAGAATTGGCGTTCTCTAAATAGTTTACTTTTGTGTAAAACCTAGTTTAGGTTACGATATATTAAAAGGGATGGCGTAACATCCCTTGGTCGAAAACCCTTTATCAATCAAAAACCCTTTCGCTAAGCTACAAAGTATTCTATATGGTAATCTAGTATTAACCATTCCTGTACGTATTCAAACTAATCCTCTTAGTGGGTAAATCCTGCGGGATTCCGTAGGATTTTACTTCACACACTCCATTTTCAACACTCCCAAAAATTTGGATTTAGTTAACGAAAGTATAAAGATTATGGATGGATATGGTTAGAAAGAGTCCATATAGTGCTCTAGACCGTATTTCGGCCATGGCCGCCAATCTCAATAGGGGACCAGCCTTCGGCGCGGGAGATATTATAGTGCACAAGTGCGTGTGCCGACACAGACTAAAAAATAAAAGTCTTTCTTTTATTTTTTAGTCTGTGTGAAAGAAGACAAAAACTGAGACGACGGCAGATAGATGAACAATTTATCATGGGAGGAAAAGACAGCCTTCGCATACTAACTCTAGGATAAATATAATGTGCAAAGAATTGTCGGACAAAGATGTATAATGATGTATTTCGTCTTCAACTTGCTAATAAGGAATGCTTGCTCATTTAAAATATTACATACATACCATCATAAACTCACATCTTTTTTCCATGGCACCGCCATGCCAGGCAGACACTACAGGACGCCACCTGTTACGATCAATACATACTTACTCTTTTTACGTTCATACATCTGGTCACACACGCAGGCCGGTTGTGAGTACTACGTACTATGTTCTTTTTGAAGAATATCACCAAAAAGGTCACTATATGTCCTTTAATATTAGTTCTTGCAAAACTAGCTTCTACGCCACATCCAGTCTCTTAACATCTGTCATCTTTATGATCAAACAACTATTACAACAATACTCCATGCGTTCGGTATAACCTTTATTAGTAACTGCATAAAGCTTATATTCGCTATCGTTTACTGCTAAATAGTCCTAGATAATAGTTGACATTGATTGGTGACGTTTGTTAGAAAGGATGGTGACCTTTGCTAGTTTTTTTTCTGCCTACTATGCACAGTTTCTTTGTTTGTAGGAAGCTTTGTGCGTTTGAATGACGGATGTCGCCATCAATTTACGAAATGTTAACAATCCTACTAATCCTACATATATTATAAACGTGAAAGTTTGTATGTATGGATGTATAGATGTATGGACGTTTGTTCCTCTTTCATGCAAAAACTATTGACCTGATTTAGATGAAATTTGGCACACAGATAGTTTATAACCTGGAGTAACACATAGAGTACTTTTTATCCCTGTAGTATGTTCCCGCGGGATAATTTCCGACCACCACGCGGGCGAAGCCGCTGGCAAAAGCTAGTTTATCATAAAATGCAAGGCATTTCATAGTATGGAGTTTTTGTCTTCATCCCCGTACATTTTCGGTATATTTTACTAAAGGGTATCTTATCTATTTAAAGGCGAAAGCTGACGCTCAAGTTGAAGCTAAAGTTTAAATATTATTTGAAAGGGGGCGTCCATTAATTACGTGTGGCATTTTTGAGATTTTTTCGACCCCCCTCCCCGCTTGGTGAGATATCGTAAGATTTTCCTCAACTCCCTCCCCCTCCCCTAATCTCACACGAGATTCTTCAAAACTTCAATTTGGGCTATTGAAAAAAAAAAAAAAAAAGAAAATTTTCTTAGACCAGGAATAATTTATTAACTCAGAAATTTATTCTCTTGACTCAAGAAAATCATTTTCTTCAAAATGGTATTCTTGGTTCAAGATTTTGGCTCTTGAGTCAAGTAAATTTTTTTATCAGTGTATTATTGTCTCAAATTTGGCCATATTTTATTTTAGAATAAATTTTTCACGCAATTTTACACCGTTTTCTGCGACAAAAATAATTACGTGATATTTGCCAAGACCCCCCCTCCCCCCTAAGTGAGATTTGGAAAGATTTGGCTTGATCCCCTCCCCTCCTCACGTAATTAATGGACGCCCCCAAAAATTTAACATACAGTGACAGGCACTGACAGAAAACGTCAGAAATTTTGAATGTCGCGGACTACCTTAGCGCATTCTCTAATGAGAGTTTTTTAATGCTTTATTGAATTGAATGATGTCGTTCGCACTTGCATAACATCATTATAAGTTTCACATTTCTAAACTTCTCTTCCTTCAGTCCTTAGAAGGCAAGCCAGTAATAACAAAGTATGCGAAGTCGACGTCCTCTCTATGCTATACAAACGGGTTGGTGACCGCATCCGCCGCGCTCTGGGTGTCACGTACTCTGACGTAGTAGGTATAAGAACTTTCAGCTTAGATCAAAGTGGTAACTGACGTTAGAGTGTCTAGGGAATATAGAGAAGAAAAACTATATGTATATGAGAAACGACACGACTGACAAATACCTACCATAACTTAGAACATCTCCCTCCCTAGTAGACTTTATTCATTTGACAAACATAGAGACTAAGAATTTCGGACCGTATAAAGAACACGCCAAAACCAAGATCACGGACGTTCCCTACAAAGCTGCAATTTTAAGCGGGACGGAGCCGGGCATGTCTACCACCTCCCGTTGACAAATGGGCTAAGAGAACCACCGGATAGGGACTCGCGGCAGGCCAAGGCAAAGATAGCTGTACGAGCTCGACTCCTACTGAAAAGACTGGCCAGCACTAGCAAAAGACAGAATTGTGTGAAAATGTGAGAGGGAGGCCCTTGCCTAGCAGTGGAACAATACAGGCTAGATAGATTAGATAAGAAACATAAAGAACTGTTATTAAATATCAAACACAGTAACCGACCTTCCAAGATTTAAAAAAAACTTTAGAGGTGTCAAGGGACACCCGGATGGAACGAAGTTCCTTTCCAGGATTCATAATAGTTATAATTTTTTAATTATTTATTATGTACAAAAAACCTGTATACACTCAACAAAAATATTCTCTCTCTCTCCCTATCTCCTTCTCTCTCCCTCTCTCTCCCTCTCTCTCTACCTCTCTCTCCCTCTCTCTCTACCTCGCTCTCTCTCCCTCTCTCTTTCTCCCTCTCTCCCTCCCCGATCTTTTTTTTTAACATAACTGGCGATGTCTGGATGTAGATACTCTGCTTCCAATCTTATTATTGCATGCTCAAAAACACCACCTAAAACCTCCTAAGGAAGATGTTTTATTATCCATTAAAAATAATAAGCTTTTCTTTTCAAAAAAAAAAAAAAAAACCATTCCTTGGGGTTAGAAAAAACATTCCACGAATAAACATGTCAACACACATCTTCCATCAGAATGACACGGGTGCTGTGACAAATTAATGAATAACATGTCGTCCCGTCCCTTCTGATTTGTTGAAGACATGTTAGACAAACAAGCTTTTCGTCATTAGTGCGATGTTTGTCATTTTAAAGGTTAATGGTAGTCTTGTACTGACTCCAGATCGCTAAAGAGCTGCGGGGCATTTCCGTAACATTCTAACAATGACAAAATTTTGACTATTCAAACAAATACAATGATTTATTTCAGCTAAATAACACCCACTGCCAAACATAAATTAACAGATACCTACTAATATTATAAATGTGAATGTAAGTTTGTTAAAGATAAAAAAAATTGTTTGTCAAAAAATCTCAAAATCTAGCTACTTTAACGCCATCTACATAGCATTCCAGTAATGATGTTCCACGCGTACGAAGTCGCGGGCAAAAGCTAGTATTACATAAAATAAATCACATAAAGTTTAGTTTCAGTTAGATGAACTAAATCAAATAAAACAAATGACATGAAAATAAAATTAATCAAACCAAAATATAGAGGCAAAATATGCTAGTTCCGCGGTAAACTCTGTTTGCGCGATGCAGGATTTTGCGTCAGTTTGATGCGTAATTCACGTGAAGCTTTGTAAATGGCACTAAAAAAAGTAAAAATAAAATATACCTTCTCTCTAGAATTGGTACAACGTATCTGCTGGATACGTAAGAGGGGAGAGCAAGAGGGGAAATTGCGGAACTTTTTATCGGTAGGAATTGGTTTAATATTCATAGTTAAACAATATTCATTGCGTTATTTACGTTGCTGAGCCGACAATTTATTCGAACAAATGACGCAATGGTTTAGAAATACTCTACAATACCATTCAGATTCTGATAAATTGTGCGTTTCGCAATTAGGGTGCAGTTTACCCATAAACATTCATTGCGTGATTTGCGTTGTCGAGCGAACAAATTTTTCGTACATATGAAACAGTGGAATTGCAATATTCATCAAAATCCGCACCGTGTGGTACGCAATAAATCACGATCCGAATGTAAGTTAATCCACTGTCGAATCTCATATTACCTGAAGGTCAGTTCCTGTAATAAAACATGTTCATAATCACTAGATTTAAAATCAATATCGGAACCTTGTTAAAAATGTAGATATTTTTGACAGATCCAGGCTCAAACTCGAATTGCAACATTCTTAAAAATACGCCTATTACCCCTCTGTTATTGATAACAGATATACGAAAAGCTAATCAAATTAAAACATATCTCACGGAAACTCATGATAGATTTGAGGGTAACAAAAGTAATGTTAAACGTCATCATCATTTCAGCCGAAAGACGTCCACTGCTGGACATAGGCCTCCCCCAAGCATCGCCACTTTGACCTGTTCTGTGCTTCTCGCATCCAACGTATTCCTGCGGCCTTCACCAGGCCTTTTATTTAAATAAACGTTAGCTTGATATTGCTTTTGGAGAGCTTCATATTTAAGACGCTACTACTCTTCGTCGCTTCATTGTATTCCTTCATATTTTTCGCCGACTATGTATTTATGCAGACAAGGATAAACAAGGGCACCCTTCGTTCTGACCTTAACCATGTAACAAAGCTCACCAGCTGCACCTTTTTTTACTTTTCACTGCAAAACTGTTATTAAACTTAATTCAAAGAAAGCTCCAATACCACCGGACGTTTGCGGCGCAATTGAACGCCATATGCCGCGGACCATCTGTCGGTCTGTATATGTACCTCTAGTTACTCGGAAATGGCTGTGTCCATAAACAGTACCTCGATGCGTGGTGCACTTATACTGAGCTTTCTTTGTGCGTTTATCGTTTTGACCACAGGTTTCGAAGCATTTCCGTTTTATGTCTTCACGTCAAAAGTTCTGGACTGTGTTTACCCAATAATGGTTTTACGTGGACTGCCGAAGGCGACTGCTCGCAGCGCGGTTTGGCAAACCTCGTTACTGTTCGGCGATAGGCAAAACCAGAAGTACGATTTCAGCAGGCTAGGAATAGGTAGAGACATCAACGCAGACCCTGTTTCTATTGAATGATTAGTAGAAAGTTTTCGTCGGTGATAAAAAACAAATTGTTGGTGCATACATTTTGACCGCGTAGGTATTGCACTTTAATAGCAACAGTAGTTTTTTTTTAATTACCAGTATAACATTTCTACACTAAGGGTCTAGGATTATGTGCTGAATTCATGGTAACATTTAGCGCGTCGATGAACGATATTAGCTAGTACTAACAACATATTTAAAACATTTCACTTACAACACACATCTCGAACTAACAGCGAAGCCGCTTTCGGAAAATACCTGTTCCGTTCTCATGTATTAAAAAATATTAATTTGATATTTTTAATCGGATTTAGGCTGCGTACTCTGAAATACCTGGAGCTATATTTAATCCGGTCGCACCCAAAGGATAGGCCGTCAACAGTTCTGGTCCAATGCGTCGGTTAAAAGCTTTTCAGTATACAAGTATAGATAAATGTTAGGATAAAGCTATACAATACTGTTTGTGTGATTTTAATCGCGTTAGTTGGTATGAATGTTAGGCACACAGAAGAGATAGCACTAGGAGTACTAACATGCGAGGGAGCATTATAGTTAGCAGTCCAAAATTTTTAGTGTCAGGTGTAAGTCGAACCTCGTAATGTACCCCCCTTGATGAAACAGCAGCAGGGTTTGGATGTGGAGCTGTTTCACAATGTGTGCTCCACCCGGGACCCCCTATCTTACTGGTCTGTGGTCCAAAACATACAGCTATGGTGACCTCTGCCGACGATAATGCATTTTAATAACTGTCGTGCCAGCGACACGGCGAGAAAGTTTCAGATTTTCTCTCGTCATCTACGTATTTTCAACAGCGAAACAGCTTTTATAACATTCCATAACCTTCAGTTACCTTACAGTATATGTTGGTATTGAGATTTAGACAGACCTCAGAGTTAATGCGTGACATAGTGGTAAGACGGTAATGTTGGCAATTGAACGTTACCCATTCATTATGTACTGCACGATGCGCTGTTCAGTTCCTCTGGCTCAACGCGCGTGTTGAATCTTTTGGAAGATGTATTAGAACCTTATTATCTCTCTAGTTTTACCTCCTCGTGTGTGATATTCTGGCATACACAAGATCTGTATCAAGTCATTGACTCATTCTCATTGAATTTCTCTTTCAGATTGAAATTCAAATTCAGTCATTGCTCTGAGCAATCTTTTTGTTCCTGACAAAACCTAGAGACGATAATATTAACACAAAATCGACATTAACCTTATAATAGAAGTAACACGCAGTCACAAATCCATAAACAAGTTTAAATGTTAACGAAATAAAGTTTAAACATAAACATAACCGTAGTCGTAATCACCAGTTAGTAGTTCGGTAAGCATTAACGGAAAGTTTCATACATGAAGCTACTCTATAGTTTTCATTAGTATGCAGAAGTTTTTGTTTACTGAGTACATTTCAAGCACTGGGAATAAGGAAAGCTATTGAGTTTTGTTGTGGACACGCCATTGGATGAACGCTCCATCTTTTTTTGTGATGGTGTTCATC
This sequence comes from Aporophyla nigra, assembly GCA_947507805.1. NCBI lineage: Eukaryota > Metazoa > Arthropoda > Insecta > Lepidoptera > Noctuidae > Aporophyla > Aporophyla nigra. The sequence goes on from OX382320.1 coordinate 4,861,506, forward strand.
GTCATATCCTCGGTTCTTTTTGGAAGGTGCATCGAAAGGGGATTAAATGATTTACTGGTATACACTGCTACATATCAATTATTTCCAGTTTAAGCTGACCTCTCATTATTCGGAAGGTCCGTAACAATATGAGACCAGTTTATACTGGAAATGCATAGCTTGATAGTAGCCGTGCGTACTAAACTTAAAGCAGGACACCGTGAACTGAACACACGTTCAAAACCAGACAGGTGGTTGACTTTGTGTAAATTAGTTCATCACCACTGCTCTCATAACGCTGAAGGATAACATTGTGAGGAAACCGGCATGTCCTAGAACCTTCTGCCAGGGTCGTAGATTTGTGCGAAAGAGTTACCGTAGCCCTGGCAAAGACAACTGAAGAAACACGGGTGGGTTTTAGTCGGTACAAGTCTGACATACCCTTATGCTCCACCCAGAGCGGGAGACGTCATTTGATGAAAAAAAATGTCCTAGAACCTAACATGTGTCATTTACCAACTCGCACTCACCAAGAGTAGGCCTGTGTCCCAGCAGTGGGAACATTATTAGCTGATTATACATACGATTCGTGCCGATATGAGTGACAAAGAATAAAAATTCACGTAAATAGGTACTCTAATACAGCCCCTTACAACTTTGAAGTGAACACGTACTTTTCTCCGTGACTAATGCGCCTATTAGTTCTAAACTCATTAGTAGCATCGCGTACGTTCCGTAATTCCCATGGCGGTGGGCGTGCTCTGCGCCTGAGTTCAATACTCTACAAATTTTATGGTGGATTTTATGCTGAAGCAACGTGGGTAATGGTTTAAATCTACGTAGTCGTGGGTAAATATGTTGTAACTAATGGCCAATGTCTTCATTTGGACAATTGGTAAGCTAAAAGGTGACTCCACTTTTTGACCGTATGGGACACAAAAGGAGGAGGTTTTATGATCGGTCTGTACTGTATAAATAAATAAATAAACATTTATTTCTCTTCCACAAAGGCTCCTTAAAATTACGAAGAAATAACAGCAGCATAAATCCTTTGTGGGAGACTGGTATCTGCACTAGGAAAACCTGTAACACAGATTACCAGGCTCCCCCCCCCCCCCCCCAAAAAAAAACAGTGTTTGAGGATTTAATCTTAGCGATAATATAACGAAATAAAATAATTTTAGCCTTTGGCATGAGAGCACATACAGCAAAAATAAAGAAAGAGTATGTATTTTTTTTAACGTATATTCATCGATATTTTCGTTAATAAAATTGTGGACCGGTTTTGAACCTGTTTTTCATTTGGTAGAGGGAACTTCCGCGGTGGTCCCAAATACATTTTATTGACTTTGCTTTGGTAGTTTTTGAGTAAGCTTCGATAATACGTATTAATAATAATAAAATAATGAACTTGTGTATCTTGATGATGTTATACAATTCCTGTCACTGTTATTTATATAGTAAGTAGTGGTTTACAGGTACAAAACAGTAAAAAAATAAAAAGTGCTTATAAAAATAGTAACTACCAACTTCCAAAAAAACATAAAAAATTGATAAATTATTTTGATTTCGGAAGTTGGTGTGTCTAGATCTGTATGACATTTTTTTGCCATTTATAGTTCAAATTAATTCGGGTATTTTTTTTTTTTTGATCAAAAAGTTTTTGTAATGGTCAGTCTATTCCCAGTTATGTTGGGATCGGCTTTCAGGCCAACTGGATGAACCCTGAATACTAGTATTTTACACGGAGCGACTGCCTATCTAAACTCCATAACCTAGTTGCTAGGTAACATAACCCTTGGTTATACTGGTTGTCTGAGTTTCAGGCTTCCGACCCGTAACGACTGTTATAATACCGTGTGGCTCTCCCAATCCTCTCGGGTGTTTAATAACAAACTATGCATGTTACTACTATTGACTATGAATACGAACAATCAACATAGTTCGTATCCTATGGGAATTTATTCTGTGACAGAATTAACACAGTTGGTAAACTAGTAGATGTGCAATTGTGTAGTTATACTTGTATTCCATTTCTTCCCGTGGGTATCGTAAAAGGCGACTAAGGGACTTACTAGAGAATGGGCAGCAGCGTTCTCTATGCATTCTACCATAATACTGCAATTGCCAAGCCTCAAATAGAGGGTCCAGCAGTGGACGTTTTTCAGCTTAAATGATGATGATGATGACTCGTATTCTACTAGCTATTAACCGAGGCATCGAGTTCTACGATAACCCCACGGTAACGTATTATCGGGATAAAATATCCTTGGTCCTAATCTAGGTCATGGTCTAGCTGTGCACCTAGACTAGTTTAGTTACTATATTTATTAAATATCTAAGTCACCCAGATAGAAGGAGAGATAGAAGAATAAGAAGATACGACGAAGAGCGAATTAGATATCAGGCTCCTCTACTTTTTAACGCCTATTTAATTTAACAAGTGGTAACCCAGTGGTCGAAATACCAGACCATAGTTCAAAGAAACTTGATGTCTTTTTAATGCATTATGTTTATGACATAAAAATATGATATTAGCTTTCTGCACTCCTGTATATAAAATTTAACTGTACCAAATTTCATACTCCTCCGTCCGCGTTATTTTCGTAAAAAGGGTTACAAAACCTTACGCTCCACGTATTCATATATAGATTAGTATGAATACTAATCTGTATACTACTAAGCTTTATAATCTTTAATCATAAAAAGACTGTGTTGATTGCATTCAAGCGGAAAGGTCGTCTGTGAAATCAATCGACAAGGAAATAAAAGGCTGCAAGGTCTTCTCTCGTCAAGAATAGCTCAAGCTGTAGTAATAATTAGGAACTTAGTATCGTTTGGGATCTGCCAGGGTCGCGAGATTTGCTCCAAAGAGTTACCGTGGCCCTGGCATATATGCAACTGAAAGAAAACGGGTGGGGTATACTCAGTAAAAGTCTGACACGCCCGCCTGCTCTGCCCAGAGATGTCATTTGATGATTTCTCACCCACAAAAAAAAAGTATCGTTTGGGAATTCCGACTTCAGCGATTGCTGGCTTTGAAAATAAATTAAATTATTTCTTTCATTAGATAACCGTGACCCATTTTATGGTAGCAAGTTAGGTACAAAATACAACCTTAAAGGTATGTTAGTGCTAAGTACTAAGCTTACAAAAAATCAATATTCACAACCGCACACCCGATGTAAATGAATCACTCACTACTGCCAAACCAACACTTGATGGAAGTGATTCATTTATCGGCCAATTAAATTTGTTCAATAACATCTGCAGAATGCTATTAGGGCTTGACCGCGTTCTCTCCATTAGCGAGGCCGTTTTGCTCCTCACCGTAGCGTGGAAGTCGTGGATGTGCCTGAGCGTATATGAATATACACTATAATATACTACAAAAACATGTCAGCCCCCAAAGCATTCTGAAGCCCCCGACTCGAACCAGCCCGCGCCGCTGAGCCTGTAGCTTTTATCCGACCCTAAATAATCTCATTCCGATCCTGCCTCCTACCAGCGATGCCCCAAGCCGGCCGAACCCAACAGAGGGACCCTTAGCAGTCGCTCTAATTTTGACTATTTAGACTTGGCTGGAGGCCTTGATTTATTAAGGTAGCCTCAGGCAAGTCCGGTTATAGATTGACCTAAGAGACGTCATTCCAAAAAAGCATTCTGAAACTTTTATTACTGTTGAGCTGTTGTGTAGACCTTTCTTTGTTTGGCTATACTTCACGCTCCTGTGCCATCCTCATTCAGGTAGCCAAGCTTTCGGTTTTCAACCTTTAATTTTTTGGGTGGGAAATCATCAAATAGCGTCTGCCGCTCTGGGCGGATCAGGAGGGTTTGCAGACTTTCAGACCCGAATTCTTTCAGTTGCCTATGCCAGGGCCATGGTAACACATTCAAAGAAACCCGCAACCCTGGCAGGCATTGGTCCTAGCAGACCCTTTTAGTCTTGCTGACATATCTATGAGGCGCGCGTGGAACTCAACGCGAATCCTTCTAAAATACAAAAACTATAATTTCTTAATTCAGCGCATACGGCAGTGCTTATACTTCTTATATTGTTTACTACAGTGACTTCGTTTTTAAAATACCTATTCGTGTTATATGAAATGAAATTCATATGAGTTTCTGTGCAAATAAATGGCAATATTCACATTGCGATTCCCGTGCCTCTACGTGTGGGTGGTACACGTGGGTGCGGTATTTTCCGCTCTCGTTGCTGGAAAATGATTGCAGGCTCTCCGATTTTAATTGGTAATATCGAAATTTCAGACAGAGTCAAGGCAAATATTCAGGTTTATAATTACCTACTGCACACATTACTTAATTGTTTTTACTTATCATGGTATAATATACTTAGGTGCATCATTTTCATATATTATGAATATAAAATATAAATGAATGGATACAGAATATAACAGTAAACATTTTAAAAAGAGATTTTAGTAAGAGTAACGGTGGAGTTTCTTGCCCATTCTTCTCTTTACGAAACAACCTTTTGGATGTGGCGGCTTGAATATGAATCTGTTTTTATGTAAATGTTAACATTCAAGTGCCTTTTATATGCCTATTTGAAATCCTACTAGTCCTACTAATATTAACAATGTGTAAGTTTGTGAGGATTTTTACTCTTTCATGCAAAAACGACTGAACGGATTTGGATGAAATATGACACACAGATAGTTTATAACCAGATTAACACATAGGATAATTTTTATCCCTGTAGTACATTCCCGCTGGATAATTTCCGACGTTCACCCGGGCGAAGCCGTTGGCAAAAAGCTATTTTGAAATAAATACGTTTACTTTAACAGATATGTTACTCAAAACATATTTTATTATCAGCATGGAAAGGTACAATGATGATGTTTTTCTTAGGCGACTTAATGGTAGTAAAAACGTGCTGAGAATATCTCATTCCGTAGTATATTTTATACTAGCTTTTGTCAGAGGCTTCGCCCGCGTAATATACGTATAAAACTTCCTCTTGAATCACTCTATGTACTAAAAAAAACCGCATCATAATTTTAAAGATTTAAGCATACATACGGACAGACAGAGGGAAGCGACTTTGTTTTATATACTATGTAGTATATAAATAAATGTCGATCAAGTTAGATACCGAGACCTGATCTGTCGCAGGGGTATATACACGGGGTCATCTGGCGCCCATGTGCCATTTGGTCCCTTGGGTGGTCCCGGCATACTATGAGTTGTGGTGCTCTGGTGATGGGGGTACCCCCCAGAGGATCCGGTGACGGATAGACGCGGCGGGTTCTCAGATAAGTGCTTACGAGTGCCCATATTCCTTCCCTGCTATAAGCGGCACAAGAGGCACCGTGGAGTTTTAGTGGGTTGGAGTCTCACTTAACTGTACTATCTCCCCGTGTTAGTGCAGTATGCATGAGCATTACACCACGTCATCATTTCAGCCGAAAGACGTCCACTGCTGAACATAAGCCTCCCCTAATTTGGAGAAGTTTGCCATAAGCGCCACGCTTGGCAGGCGCGTTGGCGATCGCAATATGGTGGTGAAATATATAGAGAACGCTGCTGCCCATTCTCTAGAAAATCCCTTAGTCGCTTCTTACGACATTCACGGGAGGAAATGGGATGGTATTATTATTTACATATTTACACGGAACACACTTTTTTCTCCATGTAAAAAAAGGTAATTTAATTTGATCCTGTGTATGGGTAAGCACGGTTCATTGTGTCGGTACGTGCAAAAAGCTCTATGTATACGTTGCGTATTTCCAATCTGTACAAGGCTAGAACGCAAGGGTGTGAAACTAGTCGCGTATAGATTGGAAATCACTTTTTAATCAAGGTCTTCCAATCTATACAAGAGTAGTACGCAAATACTCGTGTATACTTTGTAGTGGCCAAAGTAACTAAATTGTTCCATAATATACAGTGTTACTCCGCATGCAAACTAAACCTGTAGGTATAGACGAGCGGCCGGCGAGTGTCAGAAACGACATGGTTTGGGGAGTTTAGGTTAGGTTAGGTTAAAACTGCGACCTCCTATGGTAACGCCTTGATTCTGTTGACGAGCCCTGTCAGCGAAGTGTCGTGTCGAGCGTTGCTACTTCACCTTCATTTTATTCGTCAACCCTACACCTCTTCCGGCCTTTAAATCGATATCGATACACGAAAATTCGAAAGTTAGGTTAGAATATTAAAAACAAATTTCTCAAAAATGGGGGGAAACTTTTCCTTCACAGGAGAGGCACCTCCCCCCTCCTCCCGTAACACCCCTTAAATCGAAGCCCGGCAATCAGAAGTCCTACCAAATTCCTATGATGGCATTCTGGCCTTGTATAAATTGGAAAGATGCACGTGCGCGTCTACGTTACAAACTATATACGAGTAGTACGCAAAATTCGTGTATACATTGTAATCACAAGTTTAAAAAATGCATTACAAAATATACGCGAGCAGATTCCTATGGTTGCGTTTTGGCCTTGTACAGAATGGAAATACGCGTATACGTTTTGCCATCGGCTATTCGGCAGTGAAAAGGGACGGATCAGAATCCTTTACGCGTGTGTGTGTGTGTTTAATTAACGGTTCAAGTTCGCAGACAGACGATCGATTTCGTGTCCAACTTTTAGTCTGATATGGATTTAAAAATGTATGAGGCTTCTATAATTCAGTTCTAGGCGAAGTTCTGCGAATTCCATGAATAGAATTGACAGGTAATCTGAAGGTGGTTTTCAATATTAAGTATACTTAGAAATATTTGTCAGTTATGTTCAATGAGCTAGTTAATAAGACGGCAACTGGAATAAGTACACAGGGTGCGTTAGACGTACTTTGGTACGATCCACAGCTTGTTTGTAGACTTGGTAAACACAAGTAAAGAGCGCGCCGAGTAGTAAGATAAAAAAAAAAGTGTACTACAGCATACAACATCTGCCGGGTTTTTTCCCAATTATGATGGAGTCGGCTTCCAGTCGTTACCGGGTGCTGTCAAATACCAGTATTTTACATGGAGCGAATGCCTGTCTGACCTCCAATAACCCAGTTACTGGGTATTACGATACCCCTTGGTAAGATAGGTTGGCAGATGTTCGGGATTCTGACGATCCGTAACGATTGTCAAAGATCTACGAATGACAGCCGGGATCAATGGCTTTACGTGCTTTCCGAAACACAGAGCGGTCTCGGTATGTTTAGTTGGTCACCCATCCACCCACCAACTGCGGCAGTCGTAGCTTAACCTGATCGATCGACACGTGCGGCTGTCATAACTTAGCCAAAACCCCCTCCAAGCTTACATTGACAGTAAAGGCGTCTCTGGTCACTGCAACAATACTAAAGTGACCCGTTATTTACTCCTGCAGTACATTGTAATAAGGAACTTGAGATATCAACTTTTTACTGCTACCAACAGTAGCCATCGCCAGTAGCAAAACCACAAGTTTTTCATACTGGTATGGTATCTAGTTAGGGTTCCGTAGTTATTTTCATTATTTTTATTTATTTGTTAAGGCACAAAGTCCCAATAAATAAATCACAAATACAAATAATACATAAAATTAATTACAACATTAAAATAAAATGCTATGCGCGATCGAATAACAGTTTGAAACTCTCGCTTCGGCGAACATGCTTGACGTGCTACAGTATTTCGGAAATTTCATTAAAATATGGTAGGCATCATTGTACTGAACACGCATGGTGCTAAATATTAATCTTTTAAATTTTGACCACAGCTGGCAAGTATAAAAACAAAGGCAATAGGCACGGAACTACGTCTTTTTACACGCTTTATATTAGCTTCACTTGTATGTTTGTTTGTAACCGACTCCTTATAGCGCGATTTTGACCCACTTTAAACGACCAGATTTCATTCAAACTTTGCACACCTGTCAAGGACCGATGACAATGCAATAATTTCATAAATTTGTGCCATTATCCTTGCCAGGGTTACCAGGATAGCAAAAAAACTGTCTTCGAAAACTACGCTGACATACGTCACAAACTAATTTGTGCCATTATTCTTGCCAGGGTTACCAGGACAGCAAAAAAACTGTCTTCGAAAACTACGCTGACATACGTCACAAACTACGCTGACATACGTCTCAAAATTCGAAACACCCTAAAAAATAGAAAATAAATAAGTAATAGTTAAAAAAAAACTAAAAAACACGCTTCCATTTTTTTTTAAACTATTATTTTTAACACACGCGCTGCGCTACAAAGAGAAAATCTGCGCGCAAGCATATTGCACCTTATTGATGGCGGCTGTCTTTCCCGTTCGATGTCGGCGTCATCTGTGAGATCGTCAGTGAGGATATGTGGCCTAGATACTTAAACGTTCGTACAACCCTTACCCCAGAGTATGGTATCCCAGAGAAAAGGCCGCAGCTTGTCGTTGCAAAGTGTGTGGCCATGTGTAACTACGTGCAACAAGAATGTATGTTACTACGGAACCCCCATGCCGTACTCGACTACGTTCCGCGGCTTCCATTAGTCATCAGACCGCATTCTAAACTCGTTGGATTCTCGTCAAGTATTCGGTTAACGAACGTAGCGTACATATGTTAATTTTAAATAGCCCTTATACCGCCAGTACCTTTTGAAAGTTCTTTTTTTAGGTCATTATTTCTCGTACAATAATTACTTCGAGTATACAGTATTTTGTTGGTATGAAAAGATTTTTGTGTGGGATATATTTTAATTTTGTACAGTGTGGAGCCGGACGTAAAGAATAGCACCACCCAATTTCTTCCCGTGGGTATTGTAAGAGGCAACTAAGGGACTTACTTGAGAATGGGCAGCAGCTCCTCTATGTATTTTGACTACCATACTGCGATTGCCAACCCACCTGCCAAGCGTGGCGATTATGACAAACCCCCCCAGCCGAAAGACGTGCCCTACTGGACACAGGCCTCCCCAATTTGGGAAGCTTTGCTATAATCGCCACGCTTGGCAGGCAGGTTGGCGATCGCAGTATGGTGGTAAAGCGTACAGAGAACGCTGCTGCCCATTCTCTAGTAAGTCTTTTAGTCGCCTCTTATGACACCCACGGGAAGAAATGGGAAGGTGCTATTGTTTACGTGACACCACACGAAACGGCCTGAGTTTATATGTAAAATCACAATGTATGTTACTACCAAAATAAATAAATAAAGGTACGTAATTTTACACCCAATTTACTTTGGTATTCATAATTGAATCACTGTGTCCAGCACCCTTAAAACGCCCTCATTTTTATATTTTTCAATATGAACAGCGAACACAAAGGTTCAGTTATTAAATTCAATTGAACTCGTTCGTGTCAGGTTTCGTAATTGGATTATTAAAGGGCGAATCGTGTCATGTATTTTTGAGGCGGTTTTGGGGTTAACTTATTATGAAAAAAAAAAAAATGTTCCAACAGTTTATACACTAAACTACAGAACGGCCACCTGGTACGATCCTTACATACTCCTTTTGCCTGGTTTACTTTCATACAACTTTTAACATGAACCAATTAAAAGAATTTTTTTTTGTCTAATTTCGACTAATCTATAAAACAGCAGCACGCGTAGCATGACCACCGTAGAAATGGGTTTTGTCTATTCTTGGAAGAATGTAAAGTGAGTGAGTGTTCTTGTGAGTGTAATGTAAATGTAATTTTTTTTTTTTTTGATTTCTCGTATTGTTAATTCTTTTATGTCATAAATTATCTTGCATGCACTTGTATGTATACAATGTTTAAACGAATAAAGAAATCTTATCTTATCTTATCTTAATAGAGATCGAATTGTCATGCTATGCGTGCATAAAATGGTACAAATTTTTCTACAGTCTTTTATTTTGTCTTTAATCTTTCTACAATCTGTAATTTTGTCTACTCTTCCGTCGACAAAACCCATTTCTACGGTGGTCATGCTACGCGTGCAGGAGCGATTTTAACGGGACTTAACAGATAACTGATGTTATAAGGAGTAACATATACTTTTTGTCCCTGTAGCACATGTTTGTGAGATCATTTTCGACATCCACGCGGGCGAAGTCGCGTGCAGTAGCTAGTTAGTAAATAATACTCGGTTTGAATGTTATCCAAGCATAAAAGACTATAAAATATATTTGACAGATGTATCATCAAAAATTAGTTACGGTCGTAAAACAAATAAGTTGTCTCGCTGACAGATGTAGGTGTCATCAGAAATTCGTTATGGACTTGAACAAACAAATATCTTAAATTATCAAGGGATATACGGTATTCAACGTCCGTACATTAAACACTCATAAACCTCTATAACATTTTACATTATTTCCCTAAATGTTTATTAGTGTACCTACCTGTAGTACACCCACATTTTGCCACTTATGTTTTAGTTCCATGTAAAAAAGGTCTATTTACCAACCTGGGCCCAATACAGACTCCGGGCTGCTAGTTAACACCATCGGCACCGGTGTATCATTTTTGCACACACTTGTTTATACAATGTTTATCAAAAATGATAAATGCTATGTGTATCATTTTCGATACACACTCTGAAAAACCTGAACAAGAGAAGTGAAAAGGAAGATTGAAGCTTAAAACACATTAATATAATAAATAAAACCACATAAACAAAAATAAATATATTACAAAACTAAATGTGATTCTGGAGATTATGCTTGGCGCCGTAGGTGTTAAAAATTCCAGATAGAAAAATCCAATAACACTTTGCACGGCTTTAGAATTGAACTCAGGACCTCATGCAGTAATGCTTGCGACGAGTAGACTAACGAGGCAGTCTAAACCTTTATAATGACTGTTTTAATCCGGCTGACGTTGACTCAACTCCCAATTTAAAAGGTTCGGATCTAGTCTAGCTCTAAAACTTTAAATAATTGATAGTTTCGGTGGAAATCTAAAGGGTAAAGCATTTGGCTATGATTTGGACTATAAGTTTACATTTAAAATGTTTTATCTTTACTTAGTATAAAACAAAGTCGCATTTCGTTTTCGTACCCTTAGATCTTTTGAACTACGCAACAGATTTTATTGCGGTTTTCATTAATAGCCAGAGTGACGGGCGAAGCCGCTGGTAAAAGCTAGTTTAGTATAAAACTTACCTAGAATATTCCACCCCTGCCTTTAGCTGTTTTTCTTGTCAGTCTTCATTAACTTAACTAAGAAAATAACTTTCTTCCAATTTCTTAAGACTGATTTTTGCTCTAGTTTTCCTTTTAATATTCCCTTGTATAGCAGCATTGAAAGTTTAAAAGAAAGCTTTGAAGTTTTATTATTAAACTAATAATTTTAACGTTGCCTTGGATATGTAGGTCAGTTATTAAAGTTGTTAGTGGGGCGGACAAATCAGGGTGTACCAGATATGCTCGGACACTAGATATTACTGTCCCAATGCAGGGCAAATGCCTTGCTTCTCTCGCAATTATGGGCTAAATCTTTTTTAATGAGTTTCGGTCTGACATTCTTATACTTTCCCTTTTCTTCTGTATCTTTGTTTGTGAGCACAAAAGATCTGCCAGAAATAGCAACATAAGATGTGGAAGAATTATTGAGAAAACTACTCACCGGCAAGACAGACTTCGTCTATGATAAATGTTGACAAAAGTCTCTCCTCTGCCTAGTGTTTTCAACAAACGGATTAACGTGCTGTATGTAAAAATGGTAACCCTGCCACGGACCAACCGTAGCTTAGCCGGATCGATTGAACCGTGGTTTTTTTTTATTCAACCGTAATAACTTAGCCACAAACCCCCACAAAAAAGTTGACAAAATCATCCTCTTAACAATCTAACACAGCTTCGAGCATACGTCAACAATAACTGATGTTCCTAAAGCAACCCGTTACTCATAGTTGGCAGTATCTACGTTTCAACTGTAGTTAATCATGTTGCCAACCCGGCCCGTGTGCTGCTGTGTATTTATTACACCTATTCATTGTCGCTGATTGATATTCCACATAGGTTTCACTTCATCATTCAAAATTAGTGTTGGTAATTAATAGGATTCGGTATTCCTGACTGTGTTTGAGAGTAAATTGGAAGAGAAAAGTGCTGATGAGTTATATTAGTGATAGAGGTGTATAGAAAAGTGATAGAGATCGTGCTAAGTCGAATCTTGGTAAATATGTCATATTTAAACTTAAGATAACAATGAGAATGTCTGACATTATGAGCTCATATGAATAGTCTGTCTTTTTTTTGGGTGACGAGTCATCAAATGACTTCTCCCGCTCTGGGCGGAACGGGAGTGCGTGTCAGACTTTTACTGACTAAAACCCATCCGTGTTCCTTCAGTTGCCTGTGCCAGGGCCACGGTAACTCTTTCCAACAAATCCACGATTCTGGCAGTAGAATGGTCTCCCGTACTGGTTGGTGATTTTTACCACGTAATGACCTATTTCTATATAGTTCAAATCAAATCAAATCAAATCAAAAGTCATTTATTCAAACTAGGCTGAAAGTCAGCACTTTTTGAACGTCAAAGTCACATAAGACAGTCCCCCCAAAACGCCCGCCCTTCGACACTTCCTAGTGCTTTGGCTGGGAAGAAGAAGTGGCGGAACAAACTCCCCAGCAGCACTGCTGTCTGTTAAGTTAGAAGAACTTGATTCTATACAATATTGTATAAGTTATTAATATAATAAAACAAAACATACATTATTCGCCATATGTCAGCTAGCACATAGATTAGCAGATAGTTCGTGCGATAAGACAGAAGAAGAGTATTGAGGGTTTAGGTACAAGCTTTATGAGATAGCTAATCATCATCATCATCATCATCATCATCGGCCTACAGCAGCCCATTGCTGGACATGAGTCTCTCCTATTGGACGGCATTCGGTTTTGTTTTTCGGTAACTCTAATCCAGCTTCTACCCTGCATAGATTGTCGCTCCACCTAGCGTGAGGGTTTTAACCTTACATTTGCCAATTCCCGGTCTCTAGTCAAGAACACGTTACCCTAACGGTCATCGGTTCTACGGCTAATATGGCTGGCCCATTTCATATTTTTTACAGACATTGTAATCTTATAGTGGATGTATAGGGAAGTTTAGGGTGGACTGACTGCAGGATTCTATAATTATTTATTCCTTATTTTCACGGTGCGTTTTTATTGCCCGTGTCTTATCATAAGTTAGTTTAAGCAACAATAAGTTCCACCATCTAAACAGAGTTTAAACTATGCAAGTTATTTGTTCAATTCAAATCGTTTACTTCAATTAAACGATTAACAGACACATTTGAATAGTCATTGATTGGCGAAACGTTAAAAATCACAATGATTGATAATAAATAGTCTAAAAGAATTTGATTTGATTCTGCTTTGATTCTGTGCTGTCAATAGACTTTTCAGAAAGAAAAAAACATACGATGCAAAAGCAAATACAAATGAAAACCGAATACAAATGGAAACTGAAATTAAAAAGGGAAAAAAGTGCAGCAAACCGCTACAAACAATCTGCTAACAACTCAGTCGGATCCGATATCCGAAACCGCAAAACGATCGACGCTTCCATTTCCATTATTAAATAGAAATCGGTCAAGTAGGTTTTCCATACTCAGAGCGGGACTGGGGTGCTTATTTAAACCAGGGTCAGGCACCGTGAGGCACAATATAGTGCCAGTCTCTGACGTCGCACCTTAATCTATTTGTTTTATATTTGACTCTTTCCTGCTGTATATTGTGTGCCTTTTCTTTTAGTCTGTGCTAAGTAAATGTATTTTCTTTCTTTCTTTTCTTTATATTCTCAAATAACAAGCATTTGATGATCATTTGACAGATCTATACTAAAAACATCGTTCTGTTTCTGACAATCGTTTATTTAGTTGGCAGAGACAGACAGTGCAAGCCCAAAGTTGGGACCATATAACACGAATAGAAGAAGAGGAAAATCTTATAACGAATTAAAGTAAAATCTTAACGAATTAAAACTTCAACAGCTTTGCAGCTTTGCAGTACTTACTTTTAAGCTACTCGTACGTTCAAATAGAAGTTTTCCGACAATCAATTATTTGATTTTCAAGATTGTGAGCAGTCAGGTTAAGACTATAAAGATTTCGTCTCGGTAACGCTCAAAACTAGGCTAGAACTATTCTACATTTTGATAATATCAGCCTATTATTGTCCCACTTCTTGGAAAAGGGATCATACAGAGAAGGTATGAATCACCACGTTTTGTCAAGGCGTATTGGCTGTTTCAGACTTATCTTATTTCCCTGACCCACACCCGTCATCTCATGTCGCCAGCCCGTGCTATTATTTCATTTTCGCCTATCTTTCTTTGACTTATTTTCGGTTTGGTCGGCTTCTAAGGGTCTTGGTGTGATGTTAAAGCCATACTCAAGAATTGTGCTATCTAATGCAAAATTAACTTTTCAAAACCGACCGATAGGTTAAAAAATTAATGAATACAAACAAAGAACTCATTAACTTTATTATTGGTATAGATAAATCCAGATTTCCTAACTATGTTCTCCTTCACCAATATCTTAGATAAACTTAGAAAATACATATGAATTGAAAAATTCACATTGACCTGACCCACAGTCTCGAAGCGAGGCCTTAATAATTAAGTCGAGAAAAACAACCAATCCACACACGGCTCAATTATTGTCCATTGTTTGAACGTCTTACACTCCATCTAATTCTAAACGAAGCTTCAAACGGTTAGCTATAGACGGAGGGTTAAACAACTAGAAATGGGTCAAGTACCATTGAAGTGGTTCTTATAGATTTGACACCGATCTGTCTTCGGTTTCCTTGCCGACGTTTAAACGGTTTCTCGACTTATGGAAAAGACAATGCTAAAAATAAAAAGCATTCGTGGAGATTCTTTCTTAATAGAGTTATAGGAAATAATTTTTAATACATACATACATAAATTCACGCCTTTTTCCCACGGGGGTACGACTATGAAGCATGTGTGACTGTGAATGATAGGCTGAGGAATGATGTGATGAGACAACGGCGCGGTTTAATAGAAGATGTAGTGACAAAAATGTAATTGCTTACATGGTTTTGTCATGTTTAGAGGATAATTCTTAATAAAAGGTACAAACTAGGAGCCTTATTCAAAAAACTAGATTTAGGGTGTTAGTGACGCGCAACTTGTTACCACGGATTTTAGTACATGATTCTGGATCCCCGTGCGTTGGAATTATTCGTAGAATATTTTAAAATATTGCTGTTCCATACATTTTGACCGTGAAGGTATATTGAAATTTCTATGAAACAACTATTTTTTTTTGGTAACCTACGAGAAATTCCTACGCCAGGGTTTGAATGGTGGTGGATGTTGAATTCATGGTTTCAGTTTGTGCGTTGTTGCCCCAGCCAATGTGTATATTACGAGGGCAAGAAAGAAAGAAAAATGCGGTTATTGGAATAAATTACATCTTTAAAACTGGAGAAAATCTCAGTAGTCGCCACTAGAGCAACTCGAGAGTCGACTCGACGTAGACTCCTTTTTTTTGGTTTGGATATCATCAAATGACGTCTCCCGCTCTGGGCGGAGCAGGAGGGCGTCTCAAACTTTTACTGCCTAAAACCCACCCGTGTTCCTTCAGTAGTCTGTGCCAGGGCTACGGTAATTCATTCGAACAGATCCGCAACGCTGGCAGGGACATAGGCTGCTGAGCTGGATTTTCCCTCGAGTTGGACAATTTTCTATTACAAGGATTACCATAACAGAGACACCACGCCTCTGCCTGCCCTTTCATAAATCCTGGCGCGATATTTTACCGAAGATTGCCAGATTCAATCGATATAATAAAAGCGGTTGAAAGTTTTCCATCGTAAGCCCCAACATCCATACAATAGACGTTTTGATTTGACACCAACGTGACGTTTCATTTGACATCAATTTGATGTACCCAGCCTGACGGACGCGGCAGGCAACAAGGTCGAATAGAATGTGTGCTATGAAAGTTTAATTGATTTGCTATGCTGCGAAGTTGTTTGTGAATGTTCAGGCCTCGCCGATTGTTTTAGAGGTCGAATTATATACTGTATACTAGCTTCTGCCCGCAGCTTCGTCTGCGTTATATTTCTTGCTCCTCCGACCCACTCCGTCGCATCGAATCCCCTGCCCGTGCGAGTACTTCGTATTTTTCAATTTGAACCCGTAGTTCCTGAGATTAGCGAGTTTAATCAAAAAAACTCTTCAGCTTTATAATGCTAGCTTTTACCAGCGGCTTTATCCGCGTTATTATACAATATAAACCTTCCTCTTGAATCACTCTGTCTATTGATGAAAACCGCATTAAAATCCGTTGCGTAGTTTAAAAGATTAGTTCGAAAGAGGTACCGTGGCCCTGGCACATGGGCAACTGAAGGAACACGGGTGGGTTTTAGTCAGTAAAAGTCTGACACGACCTTCCTCTCCACCCAGAGCGGCAGACGTCATTTGATGATTCCCACCAAAAAAAAAAAGCGTACAAACACGAAATGCGACTTTGTAACGAAGTATAGATATACTTTCTCAATTCTTTATTGCATACCATAATGTTAAAACATAGTTGGAACGGAAATCATTATTTAGTCACAATTATGGACCCTGTCGGGCACAGCAAGATCGAACAGACCAGGGAAAGTCTTATCACCATACGTTATCGAAGCGATCACGATACGGCAATATGTTGATACTACGGGTCGCACCTACCTACCCAACCCTAGGGAAATTAGAGTTTCACAATACATTATTATGTTATCAGTGTACACATAGCCTATCCCAGTTTATATTAAAATATATAAATGTTTACACTATTTAAATTTAAATGTGAAAACACGTGGGTCTCGGCTATATTGACGTATTTGTTGATTTAAATCATATCAAAATACTTTTATTTCACATAAACCAACATGGGCACTTATGAAACGTCAGAAGCTAGGTGCACGGTTCCAAATAGTTGATTCCTATGGAGAAGAGCCGGCAAGAAACGCCACGGTTACTCTTTTAAAAATAATTGGCTTTTACAATGGTTTTAAATTACAGTATTAATAGATATGGGAGAACAGTGTAGGACTGTCAACAAAACATGAATTGGTACCCTGACATGCATTATTAAACCTTCACTCACTCACTCACTCACTTCAGCCGTAAGACGTCCACTGCTGGACTTAGGCCTCCCCCAATTTGGGGGGCTTTTCCATAATCGCCACGCTTGGCAGGCGGGTTGGCGATCGCAGTATGGTGGTAAAATGCATAGAGAACGCTGCTGCCCATTCTCTAGTAAGTCCCTTAGTCGCCTTTTACGACACCCACAGGAAGAAATGGGGTGGTGTTATTCTTTACGTCCGGCACCACACGGTACTGTATTGTATTGTACTGTATTAAACCTTATCGACTCCGAAATTTACACAGTGTCCTTTATTTCTGTAGGGCTTGTGGCTGAGTAATAACAGCCGCACGGGGCGAATGATCAGGTTAACACGTTGAGTGCCGATCACGCGATATCGCGTGATTCGTCGGCTCTGCATAATGGCCAATCACGCGATAGCGCGTGCTTGCTACTAAAAATTTTGTATGCGCTCTAAATCTGTGGCCATATGGGATTAACCATCAATCTGTGTACGGCACTCAACGTTTAAGCTACGTTTGTCACGGTTGGTCCGCGGATGGGTGACTTTACATACCAAAACGTGCCTCGTAAAGCACATCAAGCTATTGGTCCCGGCTGTGGTCCGTGGATCTTTGATAGATATTATAGGTCGTCATAAGTCTGACAAACCAGAGGGGTAATTGCGGAACTTTTTATCGGTAGGAATTGGTTTAATATTAGTTAAACAACATTCATTACGTTATTTAAGTTGCTGAGCCGACAATTTATTCGAACAAATGACGCAATGGTTTAGAAATAATCTTCAATCCCATTCAGATTCTGATAAATTGTGCGTTTCGCAATTAGGGTGCAGTTTTACCAAAGGGTATCGCATTACCCAGTAAAAGCGTCTGGGGCTTTGGACGTCAGATAGACAGTGGTTCCATGTAAAATAGTGTTTTTCAGCTGCAGTCGGTTAGACTGAAAGCCGACCCTACCCTATTTGGGAAGAGCCTAGGCAGATAGATTGATTTTCCCTTATTTCGAAGGGGATTGATAATAGGTTACATAATAATTATATACTATAACTACTTATGGTTGAATTGTCTATTAATGGATTGTAATTTAGAATGTGAAACGTGTAACAATTAGTCTACAAAAAGCTCTTAAATAAGTGTGAGCAAGAGTGAAAAGTGAGGAGCGACGATCTTCGCAGGGTGGCTGCTAGCAGCTGGATGAGAGTTGCCGAGAATCGAGCTGAATGGCTTGCAATTGGAGAGGCCTATGTTCAGCAGTGGACTGCTATATACTGATGATGATGATGATGATGAAGAGTGAAAATCAATGCATTTTCCGTCTTTTACAGCAAATAGGTATATCGATATTCTATGTAAGACAATCTCAACACCATTTTTTTAATTTTTTTATTTTGGTATCGTAACGTTTCGTTCAAATCAAATCAAATCAAATCAAAAGTCATTTATTCAAATTAGGCTGAGGATCAGCACTTTTCGAACGTCAAAATTACAAAAGACAGTCCCCCCAAAACGCCCACCCGTCGCGCACTTCCTAGTGCTTTAGCTGGGAAGAAGAAGTGGCCAACAAACTCCCCAGCAGCACAGCTGTCTGTCCAGTTAGAAGAACTTGATTCTATACAATGGTATATAGTAAAACATTAAGAGACACAAATCAAATTAAATGATTTGCTATATGCCAGCTAGCCAACCCAATATACCAACAAATAAAATGAAAACTATACTCAAGCATAAGCAAAAAAAATATGTATATAGAAACATGGCTGCAAAAATAAAAAAACTGGCATAAAGGGCGTGACAGCTTTCATATGCAATGCTGAATGTTCACATAGCTGTTACGACCTGAGTTACAACTCGAGGCCACAAATGATAAACTAGGACCATCGACGTAAAATAAATTAAACAGGTAAGTAATATTAATAATAATATCAACATCAAAGTCAGCAAGACGACCAGTCACCACAAGCAGCACCCGTTCACGAGCATAACGCAAAGATCAGCCATTGCCCCCCTCGCCATATTTGAGGGAAGGGGGCAACCCGACCCCCGACGCTACCGCAAGCATTGACATCTAAGGGAGCATGACGAACTTGCTGCCGGTTGCTCAAGCAAGAATTGAATGATTACTTGTCGAGGTCGCTAGCTAACCACATTATGCAATACTAATAAAATAAAATTGGCATAAACAGGAAAAAAATATGGAAACAATTATATTAAACCTATCACTAGGTACGCTAATACTGGAGAAAGAACATAAACATTGTCTTGAGTTAATCACAGCGACCAACTATTCTTATCATTTAAATAATCGTTGATGGAATAGTACGCCTTTTGACAAAGGTTGGATTTTACTTGAGCTTTAAACGCATTAAAAGGTAATTCTAGTAAAGAAGGTGGTAGCTTGTTGTAAAATGTTATACCAAGCCCAACAAATGAGTTATGCACCTTATGAAGCCGGTGAAAGGGAACACGTAGTTTGTCCTTACTTCTAGTGTTAACAGTGTGAATATCACTGTTTTTAGCGTATAAGTGTATATTTTGCCTAATATATAAGATGTTGGCGAAAATGAATTGTGATGACACCGTAAGAATACCAATATCTTTAAAAAAGTCCCTTAGGGAAACTCTGGCACCTAACTGGTAAATTGCTCGAACAGCTCGTTTCTGAAGGACAAAAATATTTTGAATATCAGCTGCTGTACCCCACAGTAGAATACCGTAAGACATAACGCTGTGGAAATAACTAAAATAGACTAACCGAGCTGTATCAACGTCAGTATATTGTCTTACTTTTCTGACGGCGTAGGCAGCTGAACTGAGCCTTCCCGCTAGGCTTGAAATATGAGGTCCCCACTGAAGTTTGCCATCCACTGTTATGCCCAGAAAAACTGCCGAGTCTACAGTTTTAAGCACCTCTTTATCTAAGACGATGTTGGGACCTAGATTTCTAACATTCGGTAAGGCGAACTTTACACATTTGGTTTTCTTGGCATTGAGAACTAGGTTATTTGCCGTAAACCAATCGGTAACCATTGAGAGTGCACTGTTCACGTCGTCAAAATCTGGTCTGTTCCTGTCTACTTTAAAAATAAGAGATGTATCATCTGCAAACAGTACAACGTCACAAATACCCTTTAAAAAGAATGGTAAGTCATTGATATACACTAAAAACAAGAATGGGCCGAGTATAGAGCCTTGAGGCACACCTAACTGAACCGGTAGCCCGGCAGATTTTACACCATTAATATCTACACATTGGAACCTATTATGTAAATAAGAATTTATTACGTTTATAGCTTCGTTCAAAATATCCATCTCATTATCATCCATTTGATCGTCATTGAGGAGCCAAGGACATTTTAATAACCTTCCTGATCCGTCCACTCGATTATCGAGACAGAGTTTCGACAGATTGATTTAATATGCAACCTTTCAAGCTAATAAAGTCTCACACTCCTACACAAATATACTTCCTATCGTTCTGTAATCCCTTACCCGTCACTTTCAACACCCACGGGTACAAAAGGGTCGTCTATTTGCGATATTAAGGGTTAATAAACTTTACGTAGTTGAATTAATATGAAGCGATCCGTATTTTCCGCCGATTCCTGTAGAGAAAGGCGTGATCGTTTCTGACTTTGTGAATTACCGCAGCTCTCGTAACTACGTAACAATAGTAAATGCCTAACTGAAATAACCCGTTCTAAATTAGATTTTTTTGCCATCCAGGGAGGTTGTAGCAGAACTGGCATTTCAGGGTGTGCCAGGAGTTTATCATTATAAAAAAATTTACACACTTAGGACATGGGGTCTATGGGTGAAATATAATAGCAAAGGATTCTACCAATCCCCCCAAAAAAATTGTTGGTTCATGTGCCAAAAACCCTGTATTGATAATGTTTCTGTACGTGTGTATGTCACTGAACTCCTCCAAAATGGATGTACCGATTTTGATGATTTCTTTGTGTTACTATATAGTATGGTTTATTCAAATTAGGCTGAGAAAGCACTCATCGAACGCCAAATATACAAAAGACAGTCCCGAGGAACACCAGCCCTTCACCTTTTCGAATGCATTAGCGGAACAGCCGTCTGTTCATTTAGAAAAACTTGATTCTATACAATAGTAGGTGTTCAAAGATTTTTCCGTTTGTTCACATTACGAGACACAGAACATTCAATTAAATTATTTGTTATAGGTATGTCAGCTAGTATAACTCAAGCTTTAGCAACTCATTGTTCACTCAAGAGTCTCCGAGAAAAGTACTCCTCGTTATTAATAGCGTATGATGACTATTTCGTAGCCTAAAACGGTATACAGACAAGCAATATTTTACCATTCCTATATGGGAGCCCATAATTTTACCATAAGCCATATACTTATCTGCAAAAACATACCTAACCATCTGTTTTGTTTGACCACCCACTCTCATCGACACATTACGATCCAAAATCAACTTTATCACTTAGTCATAAGATTCCGTTTCCAACACATTCTTCCTATCACCCCCCGGATATTGAAATTGATACCTAAAAGCGTACGTAAGGAACCCTTTGTAGTGTTGCAGTTTTTTTTAGGGTTCTATTGTTCAAGGCGATCAAGTGTTATTTATTGGTAAGAGGGTTGTTTTTTTTCAACCCTCAATTTGAACCTGTTTTAAATTGGGGTGTATAAAAACCAGATACGTTATTAAATGTTTTGTTATTTGATATGGTTGACTTTGTCGTTGAATGGCAGAATTTACATAACAATGTCATGTGGTTTTGAGGCGTAAAAAAACTGTCCACATTGATTTTCGAATTATATTTAGTTTTAGGGTCAGAAGTTAACCCTTTTCTGTTTGCTTATGTTTCTGATCAGTAATTCTGCTGTCGATGGCGGAATTTCATAGTAACTTCGACTTATTTCAGCCCAAAGACGTCCATTGCTGGGTATAGGCCTCCAACAGTATGAGGAGGGGGGGGGTTAGGTTGCCATAATCGTCACGCTCGGGTTGGCAATCGCAGTATGGTGGTAAAATGCATTTGCCTTAACATATATTTATTGAATTATAATCATGAAAATCATCCATACAGGGAAACTTTAAATAGATTTCGTAAGCGAGTAGGCCGCAGCAAGAACAACCTCTACACGTAGGGGTACATGGACGATGATGATATGATTTTTCGTAATATTTTTGCCATTGACACAATTTTTGTTTTATTTTTTTGTGGGTGGGAAATCATCAAATGACGTCTCTCACTCTGGGCGGAGCGGGAGGGCGTGTCTGACTTTTACTGACTAAAACCCACCCGTGTTCCTTCAGTTGCCTGTGCCAGGGCCACGGTAAGTCTTTCCAACAAATCAGTGATCCTGGTAGGAACTCTCTCTAGCTTGAGTTAATTATTGGCTTATTATGCTGAAATTATCACGCTAAAGAGAAAATTGCAAAAAAACTTTTTTACAAAAAAAAAAACAACCGACTTCCTTAAAAACACTACAAAATGAAAAATAACTTTAATTTCGGAAGTCGGTGTCTTAGGACCTGTATTTATGGTTTTTTTGCCACCGACTTCCAAAATTAAAGTTATTTTTCACTTTGTAGTGTTTTTAAGGAAGTCGGTTGTTTTTTTTTTTTGTAAAAAAGTTTTTATTTTTAAATTTTTAGTTGTCGTATTCACCCTGCACTAATTCCAAACAAACAATGCATATTTATGCGATAGCAGAAATCGCGGTTGATTTGCTGTCATTTTTTAAAGAGTTCCGGTGTCTGTCTCCCGAACTCATCATCAGATCTATATGAAATTTACATGGGACCATTTCGAAATAAACCCCTTTCGAACAAAAAAAGAATTTTGCAAATCCGTCTATACTATATGACGGAGTTATGGCCGAACATACATAAAAAAAAAACATATAAACATCCGAATTGAGAACCTCCTCCTTTTTGAAGTCGGTTAAAAAGTGAGAACATTTGAATTTCGCAGATTACTCTGACGCTTTCCCCATGAGTTTTTGAACAATTACGACTTTCCCGGCTGATCGTTTCATGAAACGTGTCGTTAAGAGCCACATTTAAGTGCTCAGAAAGCAGCCATTTTAAACTCTCATCTCATCCATATCGGATTGATTTTATGACCTCATTAAGAATGGTCAGCGACTGTTAGTGTTACCGAGAAAAACTTGTGACTCACCCACTTGTATTGTATTTTTATGATGATGATAAACATAACATTCTACACGCCTTTTATACTCAAAGGGTTAGACAGAGATGTAGCCATAGTACACCCACACTTCGCCAGTTATGTTTAAATCCCAAGTCAGGGCTCGGAAACGTTATTTAAAATAACGTTTTTAAAACGTTTCTAACCGTTCTTTGTAGAGCATTTTGTTCGGAACGAAAACGAAATGAGAACATTTTCAAAAACCGGTTTATTCCGCAGGACGCGGCCGCGCACGGCTTGCGGCGTCAAGCGTGAACTTGTTTAGTTAAATTAGGCACCGTATGTATTCATTTCATCATTCATTCCGATGCGCTTACGTATTGATTGGGGATCCACTTTTTTTTCAGTACAAATTGGTTGACTGTCTGGTAAACCAGTAATTGGATTCACATCTATACAAATAAATAAAATTGGAGTGTCTGTTTTTAATATTAAGATAACCACTTTTTACTAAGTGTATATGGATGTATACACGATACATATACCAAAACAACATTTTTTACAATTTTTGTCTGTCTGTCTGTCTGTCTGTCTGTCTGTCTGTTCGTTCCCGCTAATCTCTGAAATGGCTGGACCGATTTTGACGGGACTTTCACTGGCAGATAGCTGATGTAACAAGGAGTAACTTAGGCTATTTTTATTTTAGAAAGATTCTTTTATTTTAGAAAAAAAATAACTATCTTCGAAAACTACGCTGACATACGTCTCAAAATTCGAAAAACCCTGGCTGAATCCTACAAAATAGATCAAAATAATGTACTACAGTATTGTACACCTTAAAAAGGCCTACAAAAATGTCCTCAATGGTATATGTCTATCTCTTAGGGATAACCCACAATAACCATTTTTTATCTTTTACTTTTTACGAGAAATAAGGGCTTATTTACGAAGCGATTTTAAGCAATACAGCATTAATCCTTATCCAATTAAGTACCTTAAATACATTGTGCATTTAATATAGATCAATATGGCCCTTACAGCATGTAATTTAAATGAATATCTTAGAAGATATTAGAGATTTAAAAAGTGGGCGCAGAGCGCGTTGGCAGGGGCCGGGTAGTACAGGATAAGTAGGATTGTAATTCATATTACTTTGGCTTCAAAGTAATTGCGAATATCATGTGTGTTCATTATACTCAAAATAAACCTAATAGTATTATTCCAAGTAAGAGACCGCGAAATGGCTTAGATGTTTAGATTTTTGGATGTTTGTTTCTCAATGATGCAAAGACGGCTAAACGGATTTAGATCGAATTTGGCACAAAGATATAGGTATTATATCATGGATACGTAACAGATAGGATACCTACTTTATCCCGGTAGTAGGTTCCCGGGTGATATTTTCCGACAGCTATACGGGCCAAGCCACTGGCAAAAGTACTATTCCTATAATTATGTTCGGTGTCTGGTAAATGATTGAGTGTCTGTATAGGTAAAATAGGAGCGTTAAGAAAAACCAGGAAGACTTATATTCAACTAAACCAAGCCCTATGTCACAGTCTTCTTACTCTGAATACTATTACTTTTATTTTAATAACACCAACACACATGATGTTCTCATAAACTATGAATCCTAAGTAATATGAGTTATAATCCTACTACTAATAATATTATAAATGTGAAAATATGTATGATTGGGTGTTTGTTTCTCAATCACGCAAAAATGGCTGAATGGATCTGGATCGAAAATAGCACACAGAGTCTAATTACCTATATAACCTGGAATAACACATTCTTATCGCGGTAGTACGTCCTCTTGCATTAATTTCCGACATCCACGCGGGCGAAGCCGCGGGCAAAAGCTAGTCTGAAATAAATATCATATATAATACCAATTTATCATCATGGATATGACGATAAAAGAATGAAGCATAAAAAATAGATCTGTACTGTAATGATAGTGGTACTCAGGTTTAACGAAACGACGAAACTAAGCCACGCGGTCCTCAAATAACAACTGAATGAAATTCATAATATTCGTAATTTCCTATTCAACCCAAAAAATGGAAAAGCAAAACGGTTAAAAACGTTAAATTAATCGAAAACAAATTTAAATTTTATTGTTCTTCAAAAACGTTTTTATAATGTTCCGTTTGAACGTAACCGAAACAAATCGTTTTTTAGGTATTTAAGACGATACCGTTTCGAAAAATATACCGTTATCCGAGCCCTGTCCCAAGTAATAGGTAGCCAGCCTATTGCCTTCAACCGGTCACCAATCCAGACTCCGAGCTGCTACTGAGAAATTTCTGACAGAATTACCCAATAAAAAACCCGACGGAATCGAACTCGAGACGTCATGCTCAGCAGTAGCGTTCGACCACTAGACTAACGAAGAGATGTACAGACGCCAGCATATCAAGCTACCCGAAACTGTCGAATTTTCCCAACTAATCTTGAACTTAATACTTTAGCGATAAAGTTGAAAATCTATTAAAGAAATTTGACAGATTGTAGTAGCTTTGTGTGCTGGCGTCTGTACCTTCCTAAAAATATTCCTCAGCACTCACGGTGACCCCCCAAAAATCTTGGGTTGCGACCGCGCCTGTATCTTATCCTATCAGATAAATTATCTCGTTAGATTTCGATTTGACAGTTATCACTTGAGAATTAGATAATTTGTAAATCAAAGCAAGAAAAATATATAAAAAATACTGCCCGTATTTCTAGAGGTTCTAAACTTGATCTAAAGTGATTTTAGATATCATTCGTAAAACCAGTTCTTATGTAAATTTCCAAAAATAAAACTGGTAGGTATCTCCTAATAAAAGTTTAATAAATCGCAGCTCTTAAAGAAATGTTCCTTCAAAGCGACAAAAAACGTGCCCAAACGCTTACAAGATACTTGTGAGAAACAACAATAATTCTCTATTGTAGAAAATATTCGTCTATAGAACCAATTGCGAACGATTCATAAATTACTCATGGAACCAAGCAAAACTGCGTTCTGTCTGTGTGTAGTCTACGAGTGTGTGTGTGTTCGTATAAATTTATGTCTGTGTAAATGACTGACGCACATGTGGTGAAGTTTTAGAAGATTTGGAATCTCGAGATTTGTCGTCGTGAGAACTAGATAAGTCGGATGTGTGTTGGTCGTGGCAATTGTTTTGAAAGTGAGTGAGTTGTAATTTGTCTGCAGATTTTGCGGAAAGTAGATTTAAAAATAAATTAATGAAAATAAATAACGTGATCCGCGCAATCTGAACGTTAATTGAAAATCGCACGGTGCTTCCGTATATAATTAAATTTACAAATACATGAAACATTTCCCTCCCTGTGTTCTACAAAAAAACACGAGGGGAAAATGAAAAGATTATTTTTGCAGCCATTTTGTATTTCTGTTTGACGGTTATTCAACGTTTTAAATGGCATGAAATTGAATTCAGAATCTGCCTTTGAAGGTGAATTCATTTGAATGTGATCAACAATTTCCAAAGCTTGTTGTGGATGTATGAAAGCTTTGACTAAAATGTTGCTTGTGATTTCTTTACGGGGTTCGCGAAAACAGATAGGGGCTGTCGACGTAGGGTTGTTAACCCTACTATATAATATCTATTAGTATAATAAATTAAGTATCCTGCTCTATTAGAGGCCTAAATAATAAATTTCTAATA
The DNA here is from genome assembly GCA_947507805.1 of Aporophyla nigra. Lineage (NCBI taxonomy): Eukaryota > Metazoa > Arthropoda > Insecta > Lepidoptera > Noctuidae > Aporophyla > Aporophyla nigra. Next base: position 4,888,332 of record OX382320.1, read on the forward strand.
AAAATACACTAAGCCAAACTAGTATATTTGTCATTTCAATACATAATGGCGATGTGGTCGCTGAAAATTATTTCATTATAATTATTAGCTTATTAAGGTTTGTGACAATACAAAAATTTAAACCTGTTATTCAATGGTTCAAAGTAGAAAAAATGTGCAGTAAAAAAGTACAATTTAAATAAATACATACTATACATTTATTATTTTGTCATCTACTATATTCTGACATCTACAGTGGCTTTAAAAATACTAGCCAACCCAACCCTATGTCGACGTGATGTGTTTTCTAATAAGACGAAAGTGTGGGTGAAGGGTTGTAGTGATAAAAAGGCCTTTCACTTTGCTTAAATATCAATACGACCCAATGTAAAAGATATCAAACCAGAAACTACACTAATACTTTTTAATAGCAGTTCAGGCCTATTTCCGCCCACGAGTGGAACAATATAATACGAAAGAATTAAAAGACTAGCCATTGCCCAATTAGGTTGGGATCGGCTTCCAGTCTTCCTTGAAGCAACCAATATTTACATGGAGTGACTGCCTTTCTGATATCTACACCTCAAAACATCAAAGTTGCCCACAAATTTACACTGAAAGAGTTAAAAGCCACTTTGACTCCTTGTCATGATTTTGTTTGAAGTATGAAACAAAATGTTAACGAAAATACTTGTTTTAAAAGTTTCACCCCAAACAGTTACTTTTCCTCGTTTGTTGCTTTCTCCCCTTTCATTGATTTGGGACGAACGCTTTATAAATCCTTGACAACAAACCCCACCATGGAAGCTGTAAATGTTTCCAAAATTTTCCTTTAAAAGGGGTCACAAAATACACGTGATTCATTGAATTTAGATCTATTTTTCTAAAGAGTTTTTAACTTTTGCTAAGATTTTTTGCTACCATTAAACTCCCCAGTTACGTGAGACTTAACTTTGCCCCTACGACGAATACAGGTGTGATGTTAGGTAAACCTTTATAAATATTAAACACAAGGCAGGTAAACAAATTAATAAACCCTGCCAGACAAACCTTCCCTCTACATAACAAAAACGTGATTAAATTCTGATACCAACGGTCCGTCCAATAATAGGGAAGCTCACTGAATAGTTCACAAAATCCGGCCGGAGTGCCCGCACAAGTCTACGCACCTTGCTAATGAATTGTCTGGCTATCGCAACTCAGTTCACCCTAACTTGGATACAGGTATAGAGATACGTATACATATATCGCATTCATTAGCACCATAGTACCCCTTTCCGTTATGTCTATCTAGTGAAATAGATGCTTGTGTGTGGTAAATTCATGGTCCAGCTTTTAGAGCTTAATTAACTAAGTGCCTCGTGATGAATAGACGACGTTAGTCGTTGATTGAAGTCATGTCGCCTTTCTACCACCTACAGGACAGAAGTAGATATGTAAGGATCGTAGCAGGTCGTTTCAGTCTACCCCCATGAGAAGAAGGCCCGAGTTTATGTATGATATATTTTTGTACTTTATTTGCTACTACGATACGATGTTTTCATCCATTATCATTATGCCAGACAGGTTACTTCAACTTTTCCAGGTTTTATTAAAAACGCGGGTACTCGTGCGCGATAAAATTTATATAAAACGTTAAAGATTTACCTTCTCAGTCCACAATAGGTTATTTAAAGGTGCGACGTAGGTCTTTATATATTGAAGAAGACGTATGAAATAAGATTGTATTCAGTGGAGATGAGAATGTTAGATGGATGAGTGGAGTGACGAAAACGGATAATGTAAGAAATAAGTATATAAAGAGGTAAAGTTTGGAAGAGGCGCCAGCGACAGAAATGTTGAAAGGAAATCTTTTGGCTTGGTATGGTTATGTGATGAGGGCGGTAACGTATATGACTATAAGCGTGATAAATGTGATTTTTGATGGATGCAGAGGGAGAGGAAGGCCAAAGAAAAAATTGATGGATTGTGTGAGTAATGTTATGAAAGAGAAGGGAGTGAATGATAAGACGGTTGACAGAGGAGAATGGAAGAAGAAAACGTGTTGTATGAGACCAGGTCAGGAAGATGATGAAGAAAGTAGATATTATTTACGAAGTTTTTTATTACTCGCTTTTCGGTAAAAAAAAACTTAAACAGTTTACTTCTATAATATCAGCAAGGCACGAACAAGAATACTCGTATCTCATCAATCAATCAGCTCAGCCTATGGCAGCCCACTGCTGGCCGTAGGCATGGCGTGGTAATCATATGAACCAGTCAGCAAGATGGCAGTGACACTAACTTTCCTTAGTACGCCAGACGTATTCTCAAACAAGTTACATACATGTTGTTTTTAGTATTATAGTTTGTATTGTTTTTTTATGGAGCACGTAACAATTTTTTAAGCTTATATGATACTTCAGAAAGTTATGTAAAACAATTGGACTACTCAGCACACTCACAAAATTCAAGTTTCACTCGCGGTCTTCGCTGGCCAACAAACAGATTTATCCCTCAACACGTAATCTCGTGTGCGTTTCTCAGTCTACGCACGCGTCTGGTGATTCGATTACGTTAGTCGCCGCCGTCAGCTGTGAGCACTCGAGTCGGCTAGGCTCGGCCTTCGCAATTCGCAGAATGATGACAGAGACCGGCGAGGACGGATGTGTGCGGATGCCGTTTGAGCGGGAATTTGTAGTATTTAGATTTCGTATGATTTGTTGGGTATATTTCTACTAAACAGTAGTACGTTTAGTATTACCATGTTAATTTGGCATCGTATGATAACTTCAAAAGGTTTAGGGGATTTTCGACTCTCGGTATTGAACCGAGCATTTACAATATAACAGAGTGAATCCCAGACCGTCGAATAAACACATCGTTCGATTTTCAACCCTCGGCTGTTAGTAGAGGGTTGAAGTTCCAGTACGCGGAAAAATCTCGCCGCGGCTAACATGTACATAATATATCGAATTTTTTTTAATACCTCAGGGTGATAAATAGATGTGTATTTGGGCTGGGTCATAGAAAACCAGAAACGGTGCTGTATAAAATAATTACTTGTGGTCGACTTTACAACTATCATTCATTTGAAACTTAATGTATTTCAAATGCATTATTACATAAAAATATTCTTTCTTCACTCCTTCGCCATAGACTTTAACTGTGCCAAATTTCATACCCTTCCGTCCGCTTAATTTTCGTAAAAAGGGGTACAAAGTTTTTGCTTCACGTATTAAGTTATAACTTCATAAGTCATTTATTAATTTGTTTAACATAGGCACAATAATGATGATTAATATATATGGATTCAATCATAATGAGTTAGGTTACAGACAGACGCAAATTTTATTTATGAAACAATATCCCCTAAAACACAAAACTCCCTTTCATTATCAAATAGCAAAAGTGTAATTAAAACGCCACATATTCCTTTATTATCATTAAACAAGGAAGGAGCAAATTAAATGGCTCGCTCGGTTCTGCGAAACGTGATTCAATCAGCCCATGGAGATTACCTGCCTGCCTTATTTTTATTGGCTAGGGATGTTTTAATTTAAAATAAACTTTAGGTTCGAAGCGGGTTCTGAAAATAAGGCTGTTTGATGAAGGACGGTTGCCATTAGTCATTAGTGTCGTATTTATCTTTTTCGTTTTTACGCTAAACTGTGTCTGGTTCCTTGTGGTACCGGACGTAAAGAATAGCACCATCCTATTTCATTCCGTGGGTCTTATAAGAGACGACTAATGGACTTACTAGAGAATGGGCAGCAGCGTTCCCAATGCACTTTACCACCATACTGCGATCACCAACCCGCCTGCCATGCGTGGCTATGGCTATTTTGGCAAACCTTCCCAAATTGTGAAAATGATGATGATAAACGACGGTTGCTATTAGTGTCGTATTTCTCTTTTTCGTTTTACGCATAACTATGTCTAAGAAACGATGGCGTCTCGTTCACTAGAAAACATTTTTTCTTATCACAGTCCCAAACCATGAAATTCGTAGTTTCCTCCGAAGTAATGGACGTTTCCGACGAAATAACGAACGTTTCCTGGTCAGTATCAACTCCGAACAGAAGATTAGTTCGGGGCTAGAAATACAAATGACACGAGTTGACAGTTGTCCTTTACTCTCGATATGTTTTTACCCGTCTGAAAAAGATTGTTTACTGAAAGTAGGGTTCTGTCCAAACTGTCGAACCATTTTCCGACTTGCTCGTATCTTCGTTTACGGAATTAGAAGAACAACCACTTAAAGTACAAAATGTTGGTTAGATTTGATGGACCTGAAGGTGGAACTGACCACTCAGCTCATAGAGATAGTCCAGTCAATAGTATTGACTATGTGATTAGCATTAGACAGGAAGGTGCTCGGGTTAATGAGTATGCTCCAGATCCTTGAGGGTCCGAACTACCCAAAGATCGAAAAGTGTTTACAAAAAGAGCATAATGTATTTTTCCTTAGCTTAGCCACCGTACAATCAAATCGTCACATGGGCGCTGCAGAATACTTACGGCGGATTGCAAAAAAATATCTTCGTTAACTTGAATATGTGTTCATGAATTAATTTGTATTGTTACAGCGCTATGGGAGGAGCAAGAGGCGCCGGAGTACGACATCGACACGGAGGACGAACGGTGGCTGAAACAGCAAGGGCATCCCGAGCTCACAGGTATACCTCCATACGAGTATGTAACACTTCTCTCATAACTGTTCTTTAATAAACAACTCTTGGAATTTTTATTTATACAAATTAATAAAATTGAAGTCTCTGTTTGTAATTTCTAATTAACAGCTTTTCACAAAATGCATATGAAAGTATACAACATGTAACGCAATTAACGCACACCCTCTTAAGAGGTCATTGTACTCATCATTATGAACAACTTTTACTATGGGACCAAACCTGAAATCGCGAAAAAAAATCTGCTGTTTCATTCAAAAGTTCAATACCTACTCGACCAAAATGTATGAAACAGCTGATTTTTTTTCGCGATTTCAGGTTTGGTCCCATAGTAAAAGTTGTTCATAATGATGAGTACAATGACCCCTTAAGAGGGTGTGCGTTAATTACGGGACATGTATACACAGTGACATTTTAATCGTCTTACTACGGAAGCCCACTTCATGTATTCAATAACTACTACATATCCATAAGAAAAAAAATGAACATTTAAATAACTAAAAAAATAAAATATTATTCATTATGATGACGCAGGACGTAGTTTTAAATTGATATGCTGTCTCTTGGAAAATGGAGATGGAATGATCTAGTCGACTCGTGCGCTGGGTAGGTATGTTCTCTACCGTATGATACATAAACATTATTAACATGATGTTTCATAATTCTAATGAATTATTTATTTTTCTTAGTATCTAGTATCTTAATTAATGGTAACAATTTTTTAATCACGTCTAGAGGTACATTATGTCGGATAAATTGAGTGGACAACGTTTGTAAGACGACTAAAATGTCACGGAGTATACGGTACTTACATCAATTTTTTATTTTTGTATCTCTGTCTGTCTGCTTGTTCCGGCTAATCTCTAAAACGGCTGGACAGATTTTGACGGGACTTTCACTCGCAGATACCTAATTTTATAAGGAGTACCATTTTCACATCCACTTGGGCGAAACCATGGACGCAGCTAGGTATAAATATATACATATAATATGTCTCAACATTGATGATGATGACAATGATTCCATCTTGACATATTGCAAAGCAAACATTTTGATCCTATTATAGCACAATCCTAATTGGTTAAGAGCTCTCACATTACCGACAGCCCGTTTTGATACTTGCATAGATGAGACACTGGACATAATTGAGTCATAGCCCATCTTAAATTTGGAAATGAAATCAATGTAAAGTAAAACGAGAGCTTTACTCAGTAATCAAAGGTTGTAAAACGCGGATGAACAGCCTATAATGTTCCCACTGCTGGGACACAGGCCTCCTCTCTTCGAGTGGGCTACAAACTACCATGCGGCCTCAGTGCGAGTTGGTAGATGTCACAAATGTCTTCGAATTTTTGGTTCTAGGACATGCTGTTTTCCTCACGATGTTTTCCTTCAACGTGGTGATGAAATTATTAACAGAAAGTTAAGCGCCGGTCTGGGTTCGAACTCACGACATACAGATAAAGATGCATTTATTTGTATAACTCGTAAATCGAAGCCTCCACTAGGCCACCACCGCTCACATTATAGGTGGATTATGCAAACACGAAAGACGATTACTCATTGTTTATTTAAAAAATAATAACAAAAAATTGAAAACAGACGGCTATTTCTTCATTCATTCAATCTATACTTATTATGATCCTACTAATATTATAAATGTGAATGTAAGTTTGTTTGTTACGCTTTCACGCGAAATCTACTAAACCGATCATCATGAAACTTTGTACAAATATTGTTGGAGGTATTAGCAGTAACATAAGATATATTTTGTGATAAAAATTTTTTAGTTTTAACGCGAGCGAAGCTGCGGGCAAAAGCTAGTTAATATTATAAACGAGAAAGTAAGTCTGTCTGTTTATTACGCTTTCACGACTAAACCATTGAACCGATTTTAATTAAATTTGGTATAGGGTAAGTTTGAACCCCATGAAATGACATAGGCTACTTTTTATTCCGCGAATTCCGTCTGCTTTCGCGATAGCCGACATTTACGTGGACGAAGTCGTGGACAAAAGCTAGTATTTAATTAAATCACTGTTACTTTCTAGGCACACAACATTGCGACTACTTTTAATGAGAATTTTCGTTCTATTTTCAGAGCTAAAGTTCGAACAGATGATGGACAAGCTAGAGAAGTGCTCGGGCCAAACGGTGGTGACCCTCAACGAGGCGAAACTGCTGCTCGAGAGGAACGACGACCTCGTCATCGCTGTCTACGATTATTGGCTCAACAAACGGCTTAACACGGTAATCACCAAAGTAATAACACTCAATCTGTCTTCGCTTTTCCCAATTCTGAGTATGTTGGGGTCTACTTCCAGTCTAACAGGATGCAGATCCTATCTGACTTCTACAGCCTAGTTACTGGGTAACATGACATCTCGCTGTTAAGATGTCCCGAAACAAAAAGGGAATAATGACAAAATAAGACCTCCGTACAGAGTAAAAGAAACGAGGCAGACATAGCTCCGATGATTTTTCACTTCCTTAGAATAAAATAATATATAATAATAATATAATATATCTTAGGACAACCAACACACTGTTATCTAATCCCAAACTAGGCAGAGCCTGTACTATGGTAACCAGACAACTGATAAACATACTTATATATTTCTAAATACATACATATTATAGATAAATTACACCCTGACACAGAACAAATGATTGTGCTCATCACACAAAGATTTGTCCTGGGTGGGAATTGAACCCACGACCTCAGTCTTAGCAGTCAGGGTCACTAACCACTAGACTAACAAGCCAGAATAAAAACATTGGAAATCAAATAAAGACTATCATCAGAACACCCGATAAACAAGGGCTCGGATGGTGTCAGAGGAACACTAAGCAATGGTAGGAGCGTGGTTTTAGCCGGTAAGAGTCCGGTACTGCGCAGACTGTGTCACAAGTGAGACAGCCTGGGCGTCCATGAGGACTTCCCACTCCTGCTAAACAAAAAAAAAAACATGACATCTCTTGCTAAGACCAGTCTTCAGTATTTTGGGGTTTTGACTACCCGTAACGACTGTTCAAGATCTACGAATTAATGCCGTTGTTCACAAACGTAGCTTAACCCTTCGGTCGGTCCGTGCGATGGTTATTATTTAACAAGAAGTGCTTTTATAGATGTAATAAAACTATCGGTCCATTATAATAATAATAATATCTTAGGACAACCGACACACCGTTATCTGATCCCAAACTAGGCAGAGCCTGTACTATGGTATTATGTTTCCACTGATGGGATACAGAACTCCTAACTGTGAGAGGAAGTAAGCCTACAGGTCTACACTACACTGTAGTTCCCTTGGTCTTTTTTATCGGCCATCCACAGGTCTACATATTACTTTCCTTGGTCTGTTTACAGAAGACGGATGATGAAATAAATTTCAATGAAGTGCATTCTTGGGTTCAATCCCAACACCTATAATCGGGTTAGTCAGGGGCGTTACCAAAAGGTCACCACTGCTAGGGCTTAAATATCTTTTGTGCCTACTACTCCGGTATCCTCGCCTACTACTCCGGTAGATCGCAGTCAGAACCTAATAGATATCGACAAGGTGGTCCACTGATCTACAAAATGCTGCAAGAATCTGCCGATTATGGAGGCACAATACCCGCTCTTGTGACTTTGCTTGAGGAAGACGTAAAGTGTACGACAGTGTTCATGTAATTACAGAGGTTACTGAAGACTATATTTTCTATATTAAACCTGCAATAAACCTGCATGGGTTTATGTATTTGCAAATGTAGAAGACAATTGCCAGTTATCTATCGGATCTCTTCAACCCAGTTTCTGAGTAATAGGAAACCCCTTGGTAAGACCGGTAGTCCGACTTCCGGGCTTCTGACGTCCTGTCACGACTATCAGAGATCTAAAGATGATAGCCGCGACCAACGGCTCGATGTGCTTTCTGGATCTTGACGGACGGTCACCCATCATCAGTGCAGTCTATATTGAATCTCTTTATTAATATAACAATATGTTTTTTACAGCAACACCCGCTGATCCTGTCGGTAAAAACAGAGAACAGGCCGGGCCAGTCGTCAAACAACCCCTACTTAGCGTTCAGGCGGCGGACGGAAAAGATGCAGACCAGGAAGAACAGGTTAGACACCATTTTATTTAATTATTTATTGATGCAAACAGTAGGCGAACCAAGTTATCCGGCATAGTCCGAAGAATATCCAAGTTTTAGTGGGATATATATACTAATATTATAAAGCTGAAGAGTTTGTTTGTTTGATTGAACGTGCTAATCTCAGGAACTACTGGTCCGAATTGAAAAAATCTTTTTGTGTTGAGTAGCCTATTTATCGAGGAAGGCTAGGCTATATAACATCAAGCTACAACCAAGAGGAGCGGAGCAGTAATGACAAATGTTGCAAAAACGGGGAAAATCACACGGGTAGGCGATTCGACGCGACGGGAAGGGTCGGGGAACAAGAAATTTAACGCGGATGAAGTCGCGGGCAGAAGCTAGTCATTAATAGATGGCCGATCGTGAAAGTTCTGGAGTGTCGATCGCGGTCCGTCAGAAGGCCTCCCACAAGGTAGGACCGATGACCTTGTTAAACCCGCTGAAATATGAGGGAAGCACAGAACCGATCGAGGTAGCAGTGTTTGGAAGAGGTCTTTCAGCTGAAATTGTGATGACCTGCACCAGCAAAACAATAAAGGACTCAGATAAAATAAAGAGTGCTCGTATGGGTCATTATAGTGGTAGAGTCGCATGGTCGAATTGTGTTAATTCACTAAGGTTGAAACCATCTAACTGTCACGTAGACAATAAAAACTTTTTTGCAAAAAAAAACAACCGACTTCCTTAAAAACACTACAAAGTGAAAAATAACCTTAATTTCGGTAGTCGGTGTCTTAGGATCTGCATTTATGGTTTTTTTGCCACCGACTTCCGAAATTAAGGTTATTTTTCACTTTGTAGTGTTTTTAAGGAAGTCGGTTGTTTTTTTTTGCAAAAAAGTTTTTATTTTTAAATTTTTAGTTGTGGTATTCACCCTGCACTAATTCCAAACAAACAATGCATATTTATGCGATAGCAGAAATCGCGGTTGATTTCCTGTCATTTTTTAAAGAGTTCCGGTGTCTGTCTCCCGAACTCATCATCAGATCTATATGAAAATTATATGGGACCATTTCGGAATAAACCCCTTTCGAACAAAAAAAGAGTTTTGCAAATCCGTCTATATATGACGGAGTTATGGCCGAACATACATAAAAAAAAAAAAAAAAAAACATATAAACATCCGAATTGATAACCTCCTCCTTTTTGAAGTCGGTTAAAAATAGACTTTGTCATTTAATTCTGTGCAAGTGAAATTCAACCTTAAAGGGTCATTCCTTTATCACCCTAAGGTTGAATTTCATTAGGTCGACTAAACTTAAACAGCGTTAGCCATAAAGACAGAATACTACGGAACAAGAGTACAATAATTCTTTACTGTATTAAGATATATGGATCGTTTCGTGAATGTGCAGGCTTGAACGCCTTCTTCGTTTTCGGTTGTTTCTTCAAAAGACCATTTCACACACCAGTTCACATGGTTTTCACATGTGACCAAGGTAACGTCTGGACTTTAAAAGAGACTGTGACCTCTGAGTTTGTTTCGGCCTTTTTAACCGACTTCAAAAACGAGGAGGTTCTAAATTCGGATGTTTATATTTATTTTCGAAATGGTTCCATTTAAATTTCATATAGATCTGATGATGAGTTTCGGAGACAGACACCGGAACTCTTTAAAAAATGCCGACCTCATCTAGTTTTAAAAATATGATTGACGTGTAAAAGTGTTCGTAATAAACCTACTTGCAAAAATTAAATCATTTATCCTTCACGAAACGATCCGTAGTACCTGCCTACCGTCATTGCAAAAAGGCGTGAGTTTATATTTGTATGAAACGATCCATAGATCTTGCTGACGACGACTGAACAGTACAAACTATTTCAGATTTGCCTGTTCACTATATTTTTTCTATGAGAGATATGCTTCAGGGTTAGTTGCAATTGTCAAGATATTGTGAATGTTCTCTACTTCTTTCAAAATGAAACTTAAGCATTTATTTCTATTAAACCTATTACGAGAAGTTTTGAATTATCAAACAGTCAAAAAGATAAACTTGGTTTTCAAAGTGTAGGGACCTATGGAGAAGAGCGGTCAAAAAACTCCATGGGGTCCTTTTCTCTTGAGCAGCAAATACGAAAACCTCATTTTTTTTACTCACAATTCATCATTCTCCCGCTCTTATCTCAATTTATTTGAGGTCTGCGCAACATGTTTTTTTTTTCAACACTTCTCTATTAGTCGTCATCTTAGTAGTCACCTCACGACATTTTCCTCATTCCTCTGAAGTCACGTGACCGTACCATGACAACTTTTCAGTTACCGGTGCTACTTTCAGACTTTTTCTTATTCTATCCATTCGTGTAACACCACACATCCCTGTTGACGTTCTCGCCTCAGCGGCATGCAATTGCCTTTCATTCATCCCTTTTGTGGCCCAACACTTTGACCCATACAAGACAGCAGGTCTGACCATGGTTTTATATATTTAGCCTTCAATTTTAAGCGGAATGTGGGAGTTGCAGATTGTTCCCGTGACCTGCCGCCATTTCATCCTCCCTTAACCATCGCCACTTCGACCTATTTTGTTCCTCTCGCATCTGGGCTATTACGGATACCTTATCACTTTATAAACCAATCCTTACTCAAATTGCAGAAAGAACGACGAGAGCTCGTACGAGAAGATGCTGAAGCTGCGGCGCGACCTGGCGCGCGCGCTGTCGCTGCTGGAGCTGGTGGCGCGGCGCGAGAGTGCCAAGCGCGAGCTCGTGCGCCTCACAGCACTCATCGCCGAGCGCCGCTACGCCGCGGGAGACTTCGCGCACCAGCTGCTGCCCGACCCGCCGCCCAGGTAACCATCGGCAACAGGAGGTGGTCTCAGAAGACAGACAGACCCTCCGCCCACCTCAAGGTCCGCCCTGGGGTGAGCGGGAGGGGTCTGTCAGACTCTTACTAACTAAAATCAACCCAGTGTCCATCCCACACCTATCCTTCTGCGATCCTCGACTGAGTCGTCATCTGCCTTTTTTGTTATTTGGATCTCGAGGTGGAAAATTTCATGGATGTCCTCCACCCTGGGGTGAGCGGGAGGGCGTCAGACTTTTACTGACTAAAATCCACCCGTGTTCCTTCAATTGCCTGTGCCAGGGAACGGTTGTTCGAACAAATCTTGCGACCCTGGCAGGAGATAAGAAACCCTTAACGCTTAAACCCTCTCCAGTACTTCCGAATGTCTCTAATTAAGTTGTGTATCGTTATTCATCCCGTATATTTGTCTTGCAGGCCAGCGTACGCGGCGGCTCCGCTGACGTCGTCATTCCGGCGCGAGGCCTACGTGCCGCACTACCCTCCGCGCGCGCCACCTACGCCCGCAGATCTGCCGCGACAGGTATCTACCCACATCACACGAATATATGTATACTGCACTCACTCATACTACTAAGGGTTTAGGAGGCTTAGGATAGCGTTTTCTAACTAAGCGTAGGTGCGAACGCCAGATGATAAGGCATCCATAGACCATGAGTAAATAATTAAAACGAAAACTGAACTGAGTTTCATACAAGTGCGCTGCTAAGAAAGCGCTAGGGTAGCTCGAGAAATTCAAATTTTGACCGATTTTGCTATTTATTATTTTAACATGTTCGTAATAATCCACGTTAGAGTTTTATGGAAATATTTCTTATACGAACTCACGGCCATATTTGATTTTTGACAGGACATTGTCTAGCGGGCTAGCTAGTAAATAAATAAATATGCAATCCAACGCACGTCCATAGAAGCATTTGACAGGTCTTGTATTTTTTTTAATAAGTAATATTGAAGTTAAGCCATCGTAACAAACTTGTATGAAGCTTGGTCTCTTTTTGATATTTACTCATGGCATAACCACGCCGTTTCAGCATACTTATTCACAACCATTCGACAGGCTATTGTATCAAAAATTACTAATTTGCTTTAAGACAGCAAACAGCTGTTGGAAGAATAGTGGTCATCTATTTGTTCCGTGTGGTACCGGACGTAACGAATATCCCCAACCCATTTCTTCCCGTGGCTGTCGTTAGAGGCGACTAAGGGACTTACTAGAGAATGGACAGCAGCGTTCTCTATGCATTTTACCACCATACTACGATCGCCAACCCGCCTACCAAGCGTGATGATTATGGCTAACCCCCCCACAAATTGGGGGAGGTCTATCTATGTCCAGCAGTGGACGTCTTTAGGCTGAAATGATGATGATGATGATTTTATTTAAAGTGTCGACATTTTCGGGTTTTAGATTTTTGAACGGCGTTTATAGAACTCCTAAGATAACATTAATTGATGTTCGATTCGGTAAAGAAGCGTATCGAATGGTTATGAAAAGGTATGCTAGAAGCCTGATCACAAAGTCTGCAATTTGTTGCATTGACAAAAATAGCATCAACCAATCCTCGTAATATCGTTGAAATATGTCAGATATAATCTGTGGTCAAAGCCACAGAGTATGTTGAAATAGGTATGTCAAATTTTATCTGTGGACAAAGCCACAGATTAGATTTCAAGAAAGACTTTCGGAAAAGTTGTAGGAATTCTAGACAAGTAGGTCATCTTTCTCATTGTGAGGAAAGCGAATAAAAATCGTCCAAAAAAGGCAGGAAAAATCTAACGAAAACTATAGAGAGGCAACCCAATTATGGAGGCAACTTTTATGTATGGAATGTTTGTTTGTCTTCAGTTCTGTTAAGTTAAAATAATGATTAGATTAAACAGCTCTATGTATACAATGGCCCTTTTTTTAAAGACTATAAATTCATAATAAACTCAAGCCCACGTTCACACGAATTTTATCGCGTATTGGAATATCAGTTCTATGTGTTTAACCGTACATTGAAATTCCAACAGACGGCATCCAAATGTGTCAAAAAAAGACTGTTGGACTGTTTTCAATTCTCGGTGCTGAAGCAGTAAGTTTTGAATATCCAATGTGCAAAATACCGTACAAACCTGGGCTAAGTTGCAACTGAAATAGAGTTGAAATTGGCGTGCATGAGATGATGGTTAAGTGTTCGCCATTGAAACGGTGAAGGAAAACATCGTCAGGAAACCGGTTTTAGAACCAATAATTCGAAGACATGTGACATCTACCAACCCGCACTGAGCCCGCGTGGTGGATAATGGCCCGCTCCCTCTCACCGAGAGGAGGCCTGTGTCCCAGCAGTGGGAACATTATAGGCTGGTGATGTGTTCGTCATTGATATTTTCAACTCTATTTTAAAATTGTGTTTAATCTAGAGAAAATCACGGCCCATTATGTACAAGAGCTTAAAAAACTCGCCAACCCATACCCACACACAAGTGTTAAAATAGAAAACAAACACTTCAAAAAGCGAGTAAGATATCATGATGGTCTGTTGCCTTACAGCGAGAAAAGCGTCCGTACAAGAGACGGAAACACAGGCATCCTGTCGTCGGCTCCGTGCAGGGGCTGCGAGGTACGTATCTCTTTATACGCGGTGTTACACGCGTGTGTGTAAAGCCATTTACACGGAGACAGATTCAGGCCCCATATACAATGTGGAACTTGAATGAATGTACATTCACAATGCACAAGAATCATTTAGTAATTCGATTCTTCTCATTTTTAATCCCGGACGCAAAACGTGGGGTATTCTGTTTGTGTCTGTCTGTGGTACCGTAGCTCTTAAACGGGTGAACCGATCTGGATGTGGTTTTTTTTAAATTGTGAAGTAGGGTTTTTAGTGCTGTGGTTCCTACATGATTTATCAAAATCGGTTCAGTCGTTTCGACACAATATAACCTACAGCTTCTTTATAAACCTAAGGGAAAATACATATATTTTTCGGGAGTCGGTGGTTTTGTTGGTTTTTTTTTGACTGGCCTGTTAGTCTAGTGGTTAGTGACCCTGACTGCTAAGGCTGAGGTCGTGGGTTCGATTCCCACCCAGGACAAATTTTTGTGTGATGAGCACGATCATTTGTTCTGTGTCTGGTTGTAATTTATCTATAATATGTATGTATTTAGAAATATATAAGTATATTTATCAGTTGTCTGGTTGCTTGCCATAGTACAAAGCTAAGCTTAGTTTAGGATCAGATAACAGTGTGTTGGTTGTCCTAAGGATATTATATTTTTTAATTTAACTTTTTAATGTAGGTAATTTTTGTTGTAAAAATAATTAAAACTACGTTAATAACAGTTTGAGCAGGGAGGGCTCAGTGATATCAGCACCGACTTACGACTTGTAGATTGTAGGTTTGAGCCCAGGCAGGCGCTTAACTTTGTGAAAATAATTTAATCACCACTGCTCTCAAAACGGTGAAGGAAAACATCGTGAGGAAACCGGCATTTACCAAAACCAAAAATTCGAACACATGCCACATCTACCAACCCGCACTGGGCCCGAATGGTGGATTACAACACATTCCCTCTCGAAGAGAGGAGGCGTCAGTCCCAACAGTGGGAACATTATAGCCTGGTTATGAAATTAGTCACACTCCCTCTATACAGTCAAAATGAATCAAAATGGACAAAGTACCTACTACGCTAGACCCTTATACAGGATCATTTTTTATCCAGTGCGCAAACTGTTACCATGAATTCAGCATATCAATCTAGACCCCCCAGCGTAGAAAATTTTCGTCGGTTATACAAAAAAAAAATCAGCTGTTTCATAGAAAAATGCAATACCTACGGGGTCAAAATGTATGGGACAGCAGATTTTTTTTTGTATAACCGACGAAAATTTTCTACGTTGGGGGGTCTAGAATGATATGCTGAATTCATGGTTACAGTTTGCGCACTGGATAAAAAATTATCCTGTATATGTGCGTCTGTGTGCGTGCGTAGATTTCGATGGTCCCTATCAACAATGTCGGTTATGCATTTTTACCATTTTTTACTTTTTTTTTTACATAAATAGAAGCACAATAAAAAGATCTATCGTAGGTAATTGTTTTTTTTTTTTTTTTTGTAAATCATGATATTTAGCCAGTTTTAAAGATAATATTGTCGGTTGTCCGCGCAACAGTGTTAGTAATAAAACAAACTTTGAACTGCTCTACTGAACAGGGTGCTTACTCTCGAATATAATTCCAATAGTTCGACATTGGAATTGTCAGTCAAACGTCAGTGATTGGCTGGACTCACTGAGTCTAGCCAATCACTGACGTTTAACTCAACCAACTGACGTTTGACCAATGTCGAACTATTGGAATTATATTCGAGAGTAAGCACCCTGTAGTCTTTTTGCAGAACCGACGTTGTTAATAGGGACCATCGATTTGTAATGTCACCACCATTTCCTCTCACAATCAATACAATAAATTAAATAAATAAATAAGGTTATACGTAGTATACATAATATAAAAAAAAAATGTTTTATGATTGTCATATTCATATTATCATAATATTCTAGTGGGGTTGTTTTGTGGTGTGCGTTAATTCCTTGACATGTTGTATATGTGGCTTTGAACGCTCATTCGTTCGCATTTGAGACTTCATCGGAGAGAGTTTATCGGCTCGTAACTTCGCAGCTTCAATGCAAGATTCTCGCCGTGTAAATGGGCCATGGTAGCAGGTTAGAATATGTAAGGAGACCCCTTTCAGACATATTTTTATAAATTTAAAGTAAGTTCAGTGTATTCGAGGCTTCAAATTACTCCGGTTTTATTTATAAGGGAGTAAAGTTTTAAATTATTATAAAAATGAGCCTTTTCAACCTTTTTGGGTTAGAATAATGCGACGGTTTATTCTTTACACAACGAATTGTGTTTTAAGCAACTCATTATAAGCCTGTAAATATTACTGACTTATTTGTTAAGTTTTTGTCAGGTTAGATAATGTTTTATTTACTATAACTACTCCATTATATTTGCTTATTCTTATTTAAATATTATTCACTAGCAAATACTTAAACATTTCTTTTTACGTCCCTCATTTCTCTACTACAAAATTATAATTTAAAATAGAGAAATAGTTTGTGTTTCCCGTATCTATCTCTTGTACTGGATACTGTCTTATCCAAATGGTATTATAGTCCCTTAGGCATCAGTTTTTTTTGGGTATAACATCTGATATCTCAAGAAGAGGTGCCAAACGATTATCGCTCTTAATGACAGGGTGATAAAACTTACAGGATTAACTCAGGGTGATACTGAATGGGAGAATATTCGTGTTGTTATTGTCACTCAGAAACGAAAGCGTGGCGTATTGAAAGCGGAAATTGATGGTATGTATGGAATCCACATTTATGCAAATAATGGAACTACAAATAATACTTGTCCATAAATTAAAAACCGTTACTAAAAAAAAGTGAAAATTAAATCCAAAATAAATGCAGTAAAACTAAACACTCTTTTTATACAACGTACGTTCGTACCTTGTGGTTTAGGTGCACCGATTTTTTTTTTTAGGTAAATAATGGGAATACGCAACAGCGTTGTCATAGTTTGCACTGTTTGGTAAAGTAGCTTTTCAATATTCAAGAATTCGAGTTTATTAAATCATTGACCAAGTGATCCATTTCTACAGAGATTATCAATTTTCTCAAAATTAAAATTCTTTTTTTTACCTATTTACCGGCCCGATTTCGTTTATTTTTTGTGTTTCGTTAGCAAAGGCGATAACAAATATATGGTTTGATTTATTCTATACATGTGGTTTCTATACTGTATATTAAAAAGCTCACTTCGCGACTCTTTCGTTTGAAAATGTTTCAATGCTCGACCTTTCTCCTTATCAGAGAAGGCCTCTACCATTTAGTAGAACAATGCACGAATATTCTTTGAACCTTATAAAGTATCACCTTACACAAATCCCTGAACATAATCTACAAACAAATCCTCAGACTCGGGTGTGTATACTTCTTCGGAGGAAGAGGGAAGCAGTCGAGCAGAGGCCGCCACGCCGCCAGACGACGGACCCTTCGCCTTCCGACGCAAGCCCGGATGTTATTACGAAATGGTGAGTACTTGCTGTTTGGTGGTAGTGGAGGAGATCCGTAGGAGAACCAAGGTAACCGACATAGCACGAAGAATTGCCAAACTTAAGTGGCAGTGGGCAGGGCACATTGCTCGCAGAACGGATGACCGATGGGCCTGGAACGTTCTGGAGTGATGACCGCGTAAACCTGGAAGGCTACCCACAAGATGGACCGATGCCTTGGTGAAAGCCGCAGGAATCCGCTGGATGCGAGAAGGACAAAACCGGTTGAAGTGGCGGTGTTAGGGGGAGGCTTTTGTCCAGCAGAGGACATCTGTCGACTTCGACCATTTGAATTTTATTGCTTCCTCAACCCACCTTTTCGCTCAGCATCTTTTTGCTCAGCTCCTAAGGGTCTCAGAGTGAGGTTAAATACTCTATCATCTTCTTCAAGCATTTGGCTCTCAAATTCAAAAAGATTTTTCCAAATCATACTGGTAGTTTCAGAGATAAGCGCGTTCAAACAAACAAAAAAAAAAACATTTATCTTTTGAACTTATAATTTGATGATTTATGGAAAGCTAGGTGCTGTTCCACTTTTAGTATTATGTACAGTCAACCGAAAATAAGTGGCAACACTGGACAATCGCCCTTATTTGCTTCGACACAAGGCGCTGCCAATGGCAAATTGTAATACTGATGTGAAAAGTTGAAGTAATTTATGGCCCTTAGATAAACACGTCTAACTTAAGCTACTGGGATCGCTAACATTGGCCACAGAATAAGTAAGTTGAAGTAATAATTGACAGGCCATTTTAGCCTTAGAACCTGTAACCATTGGGATAGATCTCAAAGTCAAAGCATATATTATTATATATTATTTCAAATAGGCATATAAAAGGCACTTTTGAACGTCAACATTTACATTAAATAGAATTGTCACTAGTCACCCCGTTCAAAAGGTAGATTCATATGTGTCCCACCGCTGTCTTACACCTGGGCAATAGCCTCCACTCCTTCCATTTTTCGCGAACCCGCGCGTCCGCCTTCCTGTTTGGACGGAATCAATCCAGCTCGTCCCGCCACCTCCTACGTGGTTTGCCGCGACCTCGCCTCACTGTCTCAGGGCACCCGTTCTGTGCTACTTGGGCCCACAGTTTGTCCGGCATGCGGTAAACATGTTCCTACCTAGTCCCATTTAAGTTGGGCATCCCATTTTCAATATTAGTATACATTATTTATGTATGTGAAGACGATCCGTGATGTGTTTTTAAATGGGGACCACGAAACGGTATATGTATAGCAGGACATGTTTGATTGGGCGCGATCTTCGCAAAGTGGTTGATACCAACTATGAAATTAATCATATGTGATTGTAGATCGAAAGCTGCCGAAACAGCATCTTAGTGAACAGTCATTAGTTTCGAGCACAATACTCATGTTTCTCGTATGTGTAATGTAGTAATTATTATTTACAGCCTACATCAACGCTGTACGGCGACCCACTGGACCCAGATGATCCCTCTAAGGAAGGAATGTTCGAGCACGAAGTCGATGAGAGGTATAGGTAAGTGTATTGAACATGTTTATTACTTATTAACCTCTGCAGGTATATATACCTCTGCAAATACTTTACTAAGGATTTACTTTAACCTGTTGTCTGCTTGGTTACATATCTATTGCCGTGCTCCCAGCGCCTAGCTCATAAATATACAAATTAATACGTACAACGACTAAGGTCGTGCAATGAAATAAAACTACACATGTGTGATCGGGGATCCCGACAGGAACGGGAAAATTCGAAAATTTTCTCTGCCGCTATCTTGGATTTACATTTTGATTTCACTATCGAGTTTAATCCCCTAGAAAACCAGGAAAATGACACCCATGACGAAAAAGACCGCCATCTTGGATTTTAATTTTGATCTCGCTATTGACATTGGCACCCTCTAAAACCATGAAACCATACGATACCCATGATGAAAAATAAATAAAATTACAGCCGTCATCTTGGATATTTTTTACTTTATTGTCGACTTTAGAACCCTCGAAAAGTATGAAAACGACACCCATGACGAACATTTGGCAGTTTCGTTATTTGCTAACATAGTATTTTTCTTTGCTTTTCCAGGTACACGCTAACATCGGTCCGAGGCGGCGGTGGTCGTTGCGTGGGTTTCGCGCGGAGACGCGTGTGTCGCGGCGGGCGAGTAGCTCTGGACCGACAGCGCACTCGCCTGCACTCACTGTTCACCAGCCTGCCCTTCAGCTTCCCCGCTTCCGAGCACTACCGCGCGCAGAAGGGCGAGGAGGTAACACTCACAGGTTCACTTTACTTATAAAAGAAAGAAGAAAGTAAAAAGAAAATACATTTAGTTAGCACAGTTTTAAAGGCACACAATAAGTATACAACAGGAAAGAGTAACTTTAATCTGTAAAGCTCTCACCACTCACTGCCCAGAAGCTGTAAGTTTTTTGTGTAAAAATCTCATTGTGAAAACTTAGGTGAAGTGAACTGTTATTCCACCTAAGACACTTGTCACGGAAACGACTAACTTTCGACGACTTTCCTGCCCAAGAAACGTTTAAAATATTGTACAACGAGGCGACTGTATAATAAGTAGGTACATAGGTGTATTATGAGTTGGTCGCGAACTCGTCACGGTTTTCAGTCTAACCAGATACTGCTGAATACGGATATCAGTGTTTGTCATATAGTTCCCTTACTCAGACGCAATTCCCACATATTTTAAAACGTTCATGTTCAAATCCCGGGTTTAAAGCAGTCAAAAAGTTTACTTAAAAAAAGAAAAACGATTTCAACTTGAACAGTTTTTACTACGAGAATTGATTTTCTGACCTTCACAACCTAGTAACTAGGTAATACAATACCCCTTACTAAGACTAGTTGTCGACCTTGAGCCTTCTATTTACAACTTAAGGTGAATGCTTCAACCAGCCCGCGAAATTCAAATTTTCTTACGTTTTTTGCAATTTGCAGGCCAGTGCTAGGTTGTATGTTGATTAAAATATTATTCACGCCTGTAAGACATATGTAGTTACAGAATTATAATAATCAAAATCATCAATACAACGCTCTAACTTCATAAAGCTGTAGGAATGACTTTTTCTCTTTTTTTTTGTTCTTACGAACTTCTTATGAACTTGGAGGGTTGTATTGGTGATTTTGATGATTATAATTCTGTAACTACATACGTCTTACAGTCGCGAATAATATTTTAATCAACATACAACCTAGCACTGGCCTGCAAATTGCAAAAAACGTAAGAAATTTTGAATTTCGCGGGCTGGTTTGGAGCATTCACCTTAACTGGTTTTCCAAGCCAATACAAATCTAAAACATGAAGAATCCGTGAAAACCCGGCAAAATAAAACCCGACAATCAATTTCAAACTATCTCTCAATTTCAGGTCGAACTCGAAACAAAGGTTCATAGAACGCCAAAAGAAATGTCGCGAGACTACCACACAAGCGGCAAATACCCATGGCGACACGCGTTCAGAAAACACCTCTCCCGACACCCCGACCTCTGGACCACCACCGACGAAATCAAGCCATCCGACATCAAACAGGAGCCAACCGACAAATCTGACCGATCCGAGGTCCTTCCCAACCTTGCTGACCGATCGGATCTACCAGACGTTATTCAAGACAGTGTTAAAAGTGATATTAGATTAAGTGCAAGGACTTTAGACGGAGTAGTGAGAGATAACCTGGAGAGAGTGATCAGGAAACGTTCCTGGAGCGGCTGTTCGGATAGCAGTTATGATTCGGATGAGAGTTTGCAGCCCGTGGAGAAGGAGTTTGAACAGTTCATCAATGAAGTTAATAAAAAATGGTGAGTGTTTTTTTATTTTTTTAGGGTTCCGCACCTCAAAAGGAAAAAGCGGAACCCTTATAGGATCACTTTGTTGTCCGTCCGTCCGTCTGTCAAGATCCTTTATCTCAGGAACGCGTGGAGGTATCAAGCTGAAATTTATATCAAATACTTAGGTTTACTGTCCCTTAAAGCTGTGAAAAAATCAAACTTCTAAGCTAACGTAGTCAAAAGACAGCCGTTTATGCCGCAAATTTCCGCAAATTTTCGAAACTCGCAAAGGAATCAAAACTTAAAGGGTACTTCCAGTCGATCTAGAATTTTGAAATTTGGTACGAAGCAACGTCTTATAGCACAGATAAAGGAAAAATTGCGAAAACCGTAAATTTTTCGTAACATCATATAATAAAAATATTTTTTTTACGGAACCCTCGGTGCGCGAGTCCGACTTGACCGGTTTTTTTTTTTTTATAATATCAGCACAAGGTGTAGGTAGCATCGGGCGCTAAATTTCTAGAATAATAAACACATGGGAAGTGTGCGTCTATACTAATAAAAAACATAGGTGTGAAGTACTCGCAACCGGCGTGCGTGTATGACCAGATGTCTGAACGTAAACGAGGCAAAAGGAGTGTGTAAGGATCGTAGCAGGTGGCGTTCTATAGTTTTTGCTTACCCCCATGGGAAATGACGCAAGGTTATTTATGTGTGGTTGTACAATATAACCATACTATAACGATTTAACCTTAATTGAAAAAAAGGATTGTGTGGTTTTTATGAAACCACGGTAAAAGTGAAACTTTTTTTCACATTATAGACATTTAACTAAACATTTTTGGAATATATGCCATAGCTTAATAAAAAGACTTAATTTAATAGTCATACGAAATAAGTTTAATAATAAATTCAAGCACTCAAAATTGAAATAAATCCATAAACAACAACATGCACCAGCGAGTGCCTTTCACTTTATCCCTACTCCGCGGCCGACCGTCACGCGACATGCAACACACAGACGAAAAAATGTGAGACGATGTAATAAAAGATTCACTTTAAAAAAAATCTTCAAAAGCTCATAGAACTACCCCTAAGAGTTAAAGCGAAATAAAGCTTCACATTAGGAATACTTACTTTTGTCACAAACGTGTTAATAAATTAAACTATCAACTGTTGTTAATAAATTAAAGTTTGCAAGTTTAACCTTGTTAAAACGAATCTTAGAACAACCTAACCTCTTTATAACAAACCTCACTGTAACAAATTACTTGGTATGTCCCTTCAGCTTATTCTAGAGAGTTAGCACTATATAAAAATCATATTCATGTTTTCGGCTGTGCTTACAAGAAATAATCTCAATAAATTTTCTTTTCAGGTTACATTTCCGACCAAAAACACCGCCACCCTCGCCCCCTCAAGTAGACACACACGACGACCAATTCCCCGTCGCTCTCGACACCCCGATCTCAGTAGAGCTGAGAGCGGCCGAGACACCGCTCTCGGACACCTTAGACACCTTCACTACCTCAGAATTCACTCTCGGACAGCTGTACCCGGATCTGAATGCGGACGTCGATAATAGCGGCAACAGTATGGATATAAGTGGCGAAGATTTGATGAATGAGAATTTTACGGGTGAGTTTTAATAAAAAAAATATATTAGTAAGAATAATACCACCCACCATAACGGTCAGGGATCGGTGTGGTGTCGGACCTAAAGAATAGCATCACCCCCTTTCTTCCCGTGGGTGTCGTAAATGGCGACTAAGGGGCTTACAAGAGACTGAGCAGCAGCGTTGTCTATGCATTTTACAACCATATTGCAATCATCAACCCGCATGCCAAGCGTGGCCATTATGGCAAACCCCCCCAAATTAGGGGAAAGCCTATGTCGGTGAAACGGTCAGTGGAAGCACAACACCATTATGTTCGCTAGAACACCACTTGACCGTTTCACTGACCGCTAGTATGTTCTTTCCTGTTCTTTGCTGTCAAGTTTTAAATGAAAATGCGCGAGCAGGAACTAACGACACAGGGAATCGTCAGCTCTAAATCTGTTTGTGCTCTAAACTGGTCTAAAATTTTGCTGCCGAATAGAATAGCGACCGTCGCACAATACACAATACCCGATCGACAGAATCGTTTATGAACCTTCGAGCCAGTAGTTAGATGTCAGACATAGGTTATAGATTCAGGGAAGCAAGCACATCGACGCTGGATTCAGTACTTGATTCTAATCCCTCCGCCCCACCCCTACCTCCCGCGTTGAAATTTTCGTCACTTACTTTAAATAAACAAAAGTTGCTTGTATAATTTGTCCAACATACCGGTTTCCAGTCATATTTCTCCCTAGTCAAAAATAATCCACAACAATTTATTTATTAAAACTTTATGCACAAGTAAAACTCCTGTACAAAGGCGGACTTAATGCCTGAGGCATTTTCTACCAGTTAACCTTAGGGTGATGCAGAGAAAAACATGGCAGGTGCAACATACGGGATAGATAACTCGAAAAAGGAAGAATACTAAATACATAGATACAAATACATACATATATATATATACCTATATATATAACGAAAAAAACTTTGTCTGGAGATATAACGATAGGTAGAGAAGAAACCGAATCCAGCAAATCAGCGCTGGGATGATTCTGCCAACTTCTTGCGAATATGCTCACGTACTTTCACTTTAAATGATAACCGACTGGTTGCCATCCTGATGTTCAGAGGGAGCGCATTCCAAAGAAAGACCGCTTGGACAAAGAAAGAAGAGTAAATGAAACCAGAGCGATGAGAAGGACATCGTAGAAGACGATTCTATTATTGAAACCATTGCACCCTATTTAGCTTTCATATTTAACACCAGTGTAGACCAAGGAGTCTTTCCGGATCTGATGAAACACAGCAAAGTAGTTCCTTTGTTTAAATCCGGTGATAGTAAAGAACCAAACAATTATAGGCCCGTGTCAGTTCTGCCAGTTCTCAGTAAGGTGTTTGAAAAGTTAATGCTCAATCAAATGTTACGTCACTTTAATAAAAACTCCATCTTTCATGAACACCAGTTCGGTTTCACCAAAGGGCGTTGTACCACCGACGCTGGTGTTACCCTAATAAAGAACATTTTTAACGCCTGGGAAGAAGCACAAGATGCCATTGGAATCTTTTGTGACCTTTCCAAGGCGTTCGATTGCGTAAACCATGAGACACTTTTGCTGAAACTAGAGCACTATGGAATTAGAAATACAGCTCTTGACTTAATAAGATCATACCTGAAGGATAGAACAGTCAAAGTCCAAGTAAACGGCGTAAACTCATTGGGGTCTGAAATGGCAATGGGCGTTCCTCAAGGCTCGATATTGGGTCCATTCCTCTTTTTAGTATACATTAATGATCTACCCCATCTACTTCCAAACCAACCGAAGATGGTGTTATTTGCAGATGACACATCATTGATATTTAAAATCGACAGACGGTCTCAAAATCTTGACGACGTCAATAACTGCATTCTTCAGGTCCAAGACTGGTTTACGGTAAATAACTTGGTACTTAATAAAAAAAAAACCAAGTGCATTAGATTTCAATTGCCTAATGTCAGAGGTAGCGAATGTGACATCTTATTGAATGGGGAAAAACTGGAATTTATTGATCAAACGGTTTTCCTAGGAATCACGCTAGACGAGAAATTACAATGGGGACCTCATATAACATCTCTTGCGGGGCGGTTAAGCTCGGCCGCTTATGCTGTTAGAAAGATAAGACAGTTAACAGATGTAGAAACCGCGCGTTTGGTCTATTTTAGCTACTTCCACAGCATTATGTCGTATGGCATTTTACTGTGGGGTAGGGCTGCTGACATTGAATCCATTTTTATTTTGCAAAAGCGAGCTGTCAGAGCCATTTATAATCTATGTCGCGGCGAATCCCTCAGGGAACTATTTAAAAGGATTAATATTATGACGGTACCTTGCCAATTCATTTACGAAAATATTATGTATGTAAGAAAAAATCTACATCTTTTTAATAAAATAAGCGATAGACATAATTTTAATACTAGAAATAAAGACAAGATAGATCAACCATTTTTCAGATTAGCAAAAGTACATACATCTTTTATGGGGTACTGTGTTAAATGTTACAACAAAATACCTTCTGATATATTGCAATTAAATGAAAGGAGGTTTAAAAGTCATATTAAAAGTACACTTTGTAAACGAGCTTATTACAAATTAGAGGACTACATTCAAGATAAGAACGCTTGGAAACATGCTGGTCTCGCTCCATAGGACAGTCTTAGAGTTTATCAAACTAGTTGCTAACTTAATTGTGTAGATAATATTTATTTTTTCTTCTATGACACTGTTTTACATTCTGTAATTACTGTAACTCACACACTGACAGTTTATATGGGTAGTTCATATAATTGTTTTTTTTATTTAACTGCTTTTGTTAATTTATTTTTATTTTCTTTTAATTTCATTTTTTGTGTCTATGTATCATTTGCATCGTTGTATATGTAAGCGGGCACGCCCTTTATGCCTGGAGGCTTTAGTAAGATTTTAAGTTCTGTTTACGATTTTTGTTTCATTATTCATTTCAGCTTGAGTTTAGTTTTCAATGTTTTGTTGGTATAATGGCGTGTGCTAGCTGACATATGGCGAATAATGTATGTTTTGTTTTATTATATTAATAACTTATACAATATTGTATAGAATCAAGTTCTTCTAACTTAACAGACAGCAGTGCTGCTGGGGAGTTTGTTCCGCCACTTCTTCTTCCCAGCCAAAGCACTAGGAAGTGTCGAAGGGCGGGCGTTTTGGGGGGACTGTCTTATGTGACTTTGACGTTCAAAAAGTGCTGACTCTCAGCCTAGTTTGAATAAATGACTTTTGATTTTGATTTTGATTTTGATTGTTGGTGGACCGAAGATTTTTATTATGCGCAGAGCATAAGTACTGAACCTGGGAAGTCAGGTAAGAAGGAGAAGTAGGTTTGTCAAGTATAGAAAACAACATTGATAGAGCCCTCAACTCTCTGCGCTGACGAATGGGTAACCAATTTAAAAGCAACCGGTGGGCGGAGACGTGATCATACTTACGAAGATTGAAAACGAATCGAATGCAGTTATTCAGAAGGCGGTCAAGTTTATTGAGGAGATCTGCATTCAGGTCATAGTAACACACATCGCCATAGTCAATTATGGGAAAGATTAGGGACTGTACAAGCATTGCCTTTATGTGAGATGGAAGAACGTTTTTCAACTTATAGAGCGACCGCAACGTTCCGGTGATTTTTTTACTTACAGTTGCAACCTGCTTTCGCCAGTCAAGACAAGTGTCGACATGTAAACCAAGATCCTTGACATCGGGGCTAAACGGGATGATGGAGTTGTCGAATATTACGGGAGGCACCATTAAGCCATTCAACTTTCTCATACTGTGATGGCTCCCTACAATGATAGCCTGACACTTGGTAGGGTTAACCGCCACTCCAAACCGATCAGACCAGTTCTTAACCATGCCTAAATCCCAGTGGCGTGCACAGGGTTTTATGACCAGGTAGGCAGTTTAAAAAAAAAACATCTTTTGCAGTTGCACAAGTTGGTGAAGAAAAAACTCACAAGGTGGTTTAAAAGGTTGAAATGACGATTTTCTGATGATGCTAATAAAAGATTTCGGTCAGCTCAAATAACGAATCTAAGTGAGCGATGTTACAGAACACGTCAGTTGAAAGATATTTGATGTGGCCTTGAAAAAGGCCCTTCATGTGATTCGCATATGTAAATATATTTAATAAGTAAATTAAGTACTGATAACAGTAAAAGTAATAAAGTAAACCAACTCAAGTAGGTATAAATTAAATCTACGCGCCAATCCTTTTTTATTTAGATATGATTTTAAATCGTCGCCTTAAAGACTTGGTGCGACCAATAATTCTTCTTCGGTTGAAAGCATGGGAAGACGTGTAGTGGTTGTCGACTTTGTGTGTTTCTTAAATACGTGTAAAAATGAACGTTCTGTATATATTTTTCTTAATTATTACTATGAAACTTACGTGTTGCATTAACTCTTTGCTGGGTTAAATCTTGCAAACTGAGGTACACATCTCCCTTTAGCCTCCTTTTCATTAAACGGCAAATGCGAAAAGTTCCCATTTATTTTATAACCTTACACACACATTTTTAACACAAACGTCACAATCGACTAACATTTTGAAGAATAAAACAAAATCCAATTGTAAAATCAATTCAATAAACTATAATAACTGAAATTAGCAACAAATCGACCTAAATATTTACGTTTCAAAATGAATTAATCACAAGAAAAACATAAACAGCGAACTTCACAGATAAACAATTTCTAAATTTTTTAAGTAAAACGTTGACAAATAAAATTGCATCATTGTCAAGCGGAATTTTCGTTAACTTTCGTACATATTCGATTTGGTCGCATGATACTCGCATGATAGTCGCGATGACGCGCGTGTGGCCCGTGATTGGCTATTGCCAGATCCTGCCGCAGGAGCTCCCATTGTTATCACTCCTTTGTGTGCAATGTATAGACACGAAAATGTCTACTACATGCGTACATTTATGAATGAAATAAAGACATTATCGTTCGCTGCCTTGCGTTGTGATCTGAGAACGCGTTGCCGTAGTAAATTACGGTATGAACTTTGCTATCATTTTATGTTAGGATTTTGAATTTTTTGAATAATTTTATTACTTAGTGTAATTTTTTTGTTCTTGAAATATCAGTAACTGGTCTAGATCTTGTTCGACTAGGTCTAGGGTCTGCAGTGTCTTTATGCCTTTATGGACCGCACGCCACTGCTAAATCCCGGTTTAGCTCCTCAATCGCATCGGAAATGTTGTCAACACTTGCCTGACAGTAAAGCTGCAAATCGTCGGCATAAAGATGATACGCAGTCCGAAGCTGGGTGGTGATGAGGTTAATAAAAATAGAGAATTAAATAGGAGATAAAATACCGCCTTGAGGGACACCAGCTGCAAGATCTCGCCAACTCGACGTAGAGTCTCCAGCACGAACAGACTGCTGGCGCCCCTGAAGATAAGAGGCAAACCATTCCAATACCTCCGGAGAGACCATCAAATAGGATGGATAGGAGGAGGAGGAAAGGATGGATAATAGGACTTCGTGACTGACGGTATTAAAAGCGTTGGAGAAGTCAATTAACACTAAGACTGTAACTTTAGTGGCTTCCATTCCCCGCCTTATATCGTCAGTCACTTTAAGGAGAGCTGAAACGGTACTGTGCCCAGGCCTGAAACCGGATTGAAATGGACTGATGAGGCAGTTGCGGTGAATAAAGTGGGAGAATTGTTTATGGACACTGGCCTCGAGCACTTTAGATAAAAAAGGAAGGATGGAAATTGGGCGAAAGTGACTAGGAAGAGTGGGATTGGGTATCTTAGGTAGGGGACGAACAAGGGCTTGACGCCACAAGGAAGGGAAAACACCGGTGTAAAGGGAAAAGTTAATTATGTGGGAGATTGCAGGAAGGAGTTGATCAAGAGCCGATACAATCATATGGCGGCTGATATCGTCACAACCCACGGCTTTGGATTTAATTGAAAGGATAGTCTTTTTGATCTCTCCTGGGTCGACTGGGGTGAAGATAAAGGGGTTAATATTGGGACGCGTCAGACCAGCAAGGTAGTCGAGTGTTTGACATTTGGTTAGACTATCTAGAGTTGGAACAGTCGAGAAATATCGATTTAGATCGTCCAAACCAATTGTGTGAGGAAGGTCCGAATGTCGCGATTTTCCGATGCCTAAAGTTCCAAGGAACTTCCAAATATCGGAAGGCGAAGAAGAAGTGATATTGTTCAAGATGTGTCGGCGTTTAGCGTTACGTATTTTTTTAAGTTTATTATTATTAAAAATTATTTAGCAGATCTATCTTTTTCGGACGTTTATAGTGAGCTCAATCCTAATGAAGCGTATAATAATTTTATAGATATTTTTCTTCTACTTTACAATCAATGTTTTCCAATTAAATGGGTAAAAATTAGAACAGAAGGAAAAATTAAATGGATCTCAAAAGGTATTAGGCTATGTAGTAAGACTGTAAGAGACAAAGAAACTTACTATGGAAATACCGAACGAATCCTTCTTATGAGAATAAACCACATTCAAAACGTATTCACAAAGATTTAAAAAGATTATAAAACTAACACAAAAGGCTCAGAATAATTACATAATTAATAACGCTCAAAATAAATGCAAAGCGTCATGGCGAATAATTAATAACACCAAAAACATTAAAGAACCAATTACAAAAATCATTAAGCAAAATATTCTGATTACAAATCCATATGACATAACAACATCATTTAATGATTTCTTTATCGATCAAGTTCAAAATACGTCTGAAAAATCATCCGACAGAACTGCTCGTTTAAACAGCATCCCGAATTCAATGTTTATGTCTCCGATAATACCAGACGATATAACTCGAATAATCAAAAAACTTAAAAATACGAAAAGTCATGGCTATGACGGTATTACCACAGAGGTTCTTAAATTCGTTAGTAATACTATAGCTCCACCTTTATGTCACATTATGAATAGAAGTATTGTTTCGGGTATTTTCCCCAATAGTTTAAAAAAAGTTATTATAAAACCTATACATAAAAAGAATAACAAAGAGGAAATGTCCAACTATAGACCTATAGCGTTAATCCCTGTATTATCTAAAGTATTTGAGAAGATTATGTACGAATCATTGTACTTATTCTTAAACAAACATAATATATTATGCAACGAACAAATGGGTTTTAGAAAAGATAGAAATATTAATATGGCAATATACAATTTCTTATCCAATATACTGCCCAGTGTAGATAATAAAATTCCTGTATGTGCTATATACACCGATATGACCAAAGCTTTCGACTACGTAAACCATGATGTACTTCTGGAAAAATTATATAGTTACGGTATAAGGGGAAATGTCCTAGACTCAATAAGCTCCTATCTTACTGGACGAACTCAACATACAGAAATATCCAGAATATGCCTTGAAACCAAATGTGAGCTTAGATATAAATCAGCCGATAGGGAAATCAAATACGGTGTACCACAGGGGAGTGTCTTGGGACCTCCTCTATTTCTCCTATATATAAATGACTTGCTACGACAGATACGACAACCCATGGTACTATTTGCAGACGACAGTACAGCGATAGTTAAGTGTACCAATAAAGAAAAATATGAAGGGGAAATTAATAATACATTAGAACCAATTATACATTGGCTTGATATAAATAATTTAAAAATAAATCTAAAAAAGACAAAAGTAATGCACTTCGACCAAAGGATACTCGCTGATGATATAAATGTTAGATATAATGGTCAAAAAGTGGATACAACTTGTGTAGCGAAATTTCTAGGCATCCTGATTGACAACAATTTGACTTGGAGACCGCAGGCCGATGTCGTATGTAAGAAGTTGAACAAATCAGCCTATGTACTGTATAACTTATCGCATAAAGTAAGTAATGAAACACTTCTGCTAACTTATCATGGGTTGGTGGCATCAGTGTTAAGATTTGGGATCATATTTTGGGGTAACTGTAGTGAAAGGGAGGAGATTTTTAGGGCCCAAAAACGGTGTATTCGATCTATGTCAAACCTTAAAAGCACAGACAGCTGTGAACCTGTGTTTCGGTCTCTGAAGATACTGACTTTTCCATGTTTGTACATACTGGAGGTGGCAATTTTTGTAAAAACCAATCTGACCTTATTTCCGTCACTGGCCAGTATAAGAATACATAATGGCCCATTGAGATCCCAATACAAGAACTTGCTACATTCGGGTAATTATAAGACAGCACTTTTAAGGAAAAGTATTATGACAATGGGACCTATCATTTATAATAAAATACCTCATCATTTTAAGGACTATGCTGTAAACATTTTTAAATCTAAGGTAACTGCACTACTTTTAGGTAAATGTTACTACTCCTTGAAAGACTTTTTAAATGATACGAATTTATCCAAATTATGAATTTTATAATTAATTGCAAATTTGACTTACATATGTACCTGACTATCATATTACTAATTGACTTCACTTTAATTTATGTTTGGTTGACATTATTTTGTTTGTAATAATATTTTAATTTATTTAATAATTTGCATGCCGTAAGGTAGACTGTAGCCGATCTAATTAATTTATGCATAACATCTTATACCTGTACCTACATTCATAGCAAATAAAGTACTGATTCTGATTCTGACTGATTCTGTATCATCTGATTACACCGATTCCTAGCAGCCCTAAAGAAGGCCCAATTGTCCTCCGACCGATCTTTTTTGAATTTTCGAAACGCCCGGTCTCTCCGCCGCATTGCCATCCGAACTCCCATGTTCATCCAAGGTGCAGGCAAACGCTTTAACTTAATTTTCTTTACGGGAGCATGGACGTCATATAGTTTGACCACCGTATCGTTGAAAAATCTGACTTTTTCGTCAACTGTAGCAGCCGCTTCAAGCGGTGACCAGTCAATATTAGATGCATCTTGTTGAAGCTTTTCGGTATTCATACGTGCAAAGGCACGCCTGTACTGGAAAGAAGGTTTAGGTTTAGGACGTTTTAGGACATAAGATAGGAAAATAAGGTCGTGATGGGAAAAGCCAGGAGCATCATGTAATTGTAGTAATCATCAATCTATCTTCATTCCAGGTCTAACAGAAGCGCAAGTAGAAAGCATACTGTCAGAGACAGACCTCAAGGCCCTAGCGGACGAGGATGACAAAAAGATCGCGATCACCGACGACATACTGGACGTGCTCGTCAACAACGTGGACGCTAAGGATTCTTTTTTATTGCACGGCCAGAGTTCGGACGGGCGTGCCGACTCTGGCCCGAGGAAGAGAAAGGTACTTATTTACACTTATTTATTTAGGTTCTCCAAGAAAATATAAACATACAATACAAATTTCCGTGTGGTGCCGGACGTAAAGAGTAACACCATCCCATTTCTTCCCTTGGGTGTCGTAAAAGACGACTAAGAGACCAACTAGAGAATGGGCAGCAGCGTTCTCTATGCATTTTACTACCATACTGCGATCGCCAACCCGCCTGCCAAGTGTGGAGATTATGGCAAACCCCCCCCCCCCCCCCCCCAAATTGGGGAAAGCATATGTCCAGGAGTGGATGTTTTTCGGTTGAAATGATGATGATGACGTAGTATGATAAGAAGTAACTTAAATAAACGGCAGGGGCAATAGCCGCGATTGGCAATTGGGCTTTACTTAGTGTAAATTAGTTCATCACCACTGCTCTCAAAACGGTGAAGGAAAACATCGTGAGGTAACCGGCATGTCTTAGAACCAAATCATGAAGATATGTCACATCTACCAACCCGCATTGGGCCCGCGTAAAGGATGTCGGCCCACTCCCTCTCGCAGAGAGGATGTGTCCCAGCGGTGCGAATATGCTATGCGTGCACTGACTGGACAGATCCATTTAATCTGTGTGGTTCTTTCCTCATAAGACCATTTCAGACACAAATCTACATGGTCTTCATATGATCTGACCGGCCTGGTAGTCTAGTGGTTAGTGACCCTAATTGCTAAGACTGAGGTCGTGGGTTCGATTCCCACCCAGGACCAGGACAAATCTTTGTGTGATGAGCAAGATCATTTGTTCTGTGTCTGGGTGTAATTTACCTATAATATGTATATTTAGAAATATATAAGTATATTTATCGGTTGTCTGGTTGCCATAGTACAGGCTCTGCCTAGTTTGGGATCAGATAACGTTGTGTTGGTTGTCCTAAGATATATATTATTATTATCTGATCAAGATGGACTGGACTTTAACAGAGTCTGTGACCTCTGTTTGATGTCGTAGTTTGTTTCGGCGTTCTCAGAGTTAGATAGGAAACAGCAACTTCATCTAGTTGAAAAATATGATTGACGTTTTTGTACAGACGCCAGCACATGAGCAACTACAATCTGTCTTTCTATAATAGATTTTCAACTATATCGCTAAAGTGTTACGTTCAAGATTGATTTGGAAAATTTGACAGTTTCGGGTACCTTGATGTAAAAAAAAACTACTTACAATAGAATCCAAAAATTAAATAAATATTTTTAATTTCCAGGCGGAAGCGTTCGGTTCGACCGTCGTGAACATAACGAACGTGGATAAAGAACCAATATACGTAGAGATGATCAAGATCGAACCTCCTCCGCCGCCGATCAAGAAAATAACGCCCAAAGTTAAGGAAGAGAAACTCCCTGACACCACACCGGTACCCAGTACCAACATCATAGTAGAAGAAGTCAACGAAGTACCAACCATCAAGATTGAGAAGAAACGAAAGGAGGACACTATAGAAGAGGTTCAGTTACCTCACGGAGTTCAACTGAAGACTGTGCAGACGAAGCACTCGCCGCTGAAGAAGCATATTATAACGTCGGCAGGACATAGGAGGACGAGTGACGTGGCCATTGTGACGTCGGTTCCGGCGGATACGCAAGTGCAGACGTCACAGCCGCAGATTGTGACTGTCGCTGTGTCTGAAAGTTTGAAGGTATGTCCAGAACTATATTCTTAAGATGGATAAAAGATTTATTTAGTACACACAACCGTGTGGTGTCGGATGTAAACAATAGCAGCATCCTATTTCTTCCCGTAGGTGTCGTATAAGGCGACTAAGGGCACTAGAGAATGGGCATCAGCGTTCTGTATGCATTTTATAACCATACTGCTATCGTCAATCCGCCTGCCAAGCGTGGCGATTATGGCAGACTTCCCTTTGGTGGAGGCTTATGTCCTTTCTTGGCAAAAGCCTTTTTTCATAAACTAGCTTTTTCCAGCGGCTTTGCCCGCGTACATATACACCTTTCTCTTGAATTAGTATGTATGTTGAATAAAACCGCATTAAAATCTGTTGCGAAGTTTAAAATATCTAAGCGTATTGACGCGGGAAGCGACTTTTCTTTTATACTACTTAAAGAAGACTCTTTCACTGGTTAAATATTCGTAAGAGTTACTTTGGCCCTGGCATATAGGCAACTGAAGGAACACGGGTGGGTTTTAGTCAGTAAAAGTCTGTCCCACCCACAAAAAAAGGCATGTCTTTATGTATGTATTTATGTGTAAAGTTTATAATGTATTGTTACAGGTTCGCCTTCAGAATCACCTACTATCGACTCAATCGGGTGTTCTGGTCCAGAACGGACCGTTCCCGCCCGTGGTCGCCGTGCCAGTGCAGCAAAGAGATGGATCAGGTATGTTCTTCTACTAGAACCATTGTATTATTATTTTAAGGATTATCTCAAGGTCTGGATATGTTCCCGGTTAACGGAAATAGGTTCGCCCTCTATTAATGTTGATCGAAGTATGATTTGCGTCGGTAACAAAAATGTATTTACACAATTATAATTATTAAAATTATCAATACAATTCTCTCAAGTTCAAATTACCGTATGTTCAATATAACTCAAATTACTACTGACGAGACTTCTTCATTCTATTTAAACATTTGACGCCGTTCTCAACTGAGTACGGATTGCCGTACTCAGTTGAGAACGGCGTCAAATGTTAAAAAAATGTTAAAATAAACTGTAGTCACTATGTTTTACAAACATAGTGACTACAGTATTATACAGTACAGTACAGTATTTTTTCATATTTGGTTTCGTTTAAAATAACAGGGGATTTGTACCTGAAGGCTTTGTACGGAGGCTTTGCTTTCTTCAAGTCTGAGAGCATGTAACCCATGTTGCTGATAAGAAAAAACGTACAAAGTCATCGACAAAGCGGAGGATCAATAATCTCTTTCCACCGAAGACTAATTCATTGTCTGCCCAGCATTGTTTCAAAGTTTTGAAGGTTTCCTCAAGATTGGAATCAACCGTCAAAGATGTTCCACAAATAGATATCGAATATCGGAATATCCTATTAACAATTACTTAACAAACTTACTAATAAATACGAACTTAATAATTACGAAAACAAAAAGTTTAGGTCCCCAGATTTAAAAATGACTTAACTCACTTAAAGAGGTTAATAAATATTTTGTGAATGTTGGGAAAACACTCGCTACAGATATACTTGGTACATAAAAAGGTCCAAGAAGACTCCCTGTAGACGGAAGGGATGTCCTAAGACTGATTGAATCACTTAAAAAATACTTCCTATAACTGATAGATGGTAATACTCCTTACATCATTAAGATGGCTGATACCTCTGCTATACTGTTAGGAAATTCGCCAAAGCATTAACAATATCGTGTCAATATTGTTTTTAGTTTTAACGACTCTTTTGTTTATGACTTTGCATGCCGTAAGGTAGAACGTAGCGGAAACAATTAGTGATGTACCATCTTACCTGTACCTACACTGTTGGCAAATAAATATGAATCTGAATATCAATAACAATACCTCTGCATAACTCTGGGATCAGATTATGTATCTGTATGTCAAACTGTAGACAAAAATAATTGAAAACCTTTTAAAATTAGATATATAGATTACTAGCTTTTGCCAGCGGCTTTGCCCGCGTGGAGGTCGGAAAATATCCCGCGGGAACGTACTACCGGGATAAAAAGTACCCTATATTAACATGGATTAACATCCAGGTTATAAACTATCTGTGTGCCAAATTTCATCTAAATCCGTTCAGTAGTTTTTGCGTGAAAGAGGAACAAACATTTACACATCCATACATCCATACATACAAACTTTCGCGTTTATAATATTAGTAGGATTTATAAAAGTATAGTATACTGTCAGCTTTATTTAGTCAAGTCTAGAAATATACTCTATATATATATTTTTGTTTTAACTGCTTCTGTCAGTTATGGCACAGCGTCATCAGTAGATTTATTTGCATAAGGCGATTAACATACGGCACCGCCACCGCCGCGGTAGGCGGTGAAGCGGATCTCATGTCGCATTGCCCTCTATTAAATCCGTTGATGCCTAACACACGTACACCGACCGACCGCGCGGTCAATTAGCTTTACCGCCACCGCCCTCCGCGGCGGTGCGCGGTGCCGTGTGTTCATCGCCTTAGGCAAATAAATCTACTGATGACGCTGTGCAACAACTGGCAGAAGCAGTTAAAACAAAAAAAAAAAAATGTATATATAGAGTATATTTCTAGACTTGACTTAAGCCTTTGATACTGTCTCCATCCCTTACTGCATAAAAAGGCAGACTACAAGGGTAGTAAGGGTCTGCCCTTGCAATTTAAAGCTGATTACCTGTCCAATAGAAAACAAACCGTCAGGTTTGATAGTTATTCAAGCACGGAAGAGTATTGAATATGGTGTACCGCAGGGCAGTATTTTGGGTCCCGCCCTATTTCCTATATACATTGACGATTTATTCAGTTTAATGCCAAATAAAAAACAGAGAAACAATTTACCTTTGCAGACGAAATGGTCATTAGGTACTTTTACGGGCAGGGACTGGATCGAGGTAAACAATTACGAAGAAAAGGGGTTTAGTCTCGTTACTGAGTGTCTAGATAATAATCTGGTGACACTCCATCAAAACAAAAAGAAATACTTACTATAATAAACATAATTTCTATACCATCTTCTGAAATGATAACTGTACGAGCCCACACATGTAACTTGCCCCATCACATCGTTTCGAATGTGACGGACAGGGTTTCCTCGACTCTATAGGGGGCAGAAGTATTATCCCTTATTTTGGATGTTTTGGTTAGTTTATGATAGGAAAATAAGCAATTTGTAAATAAAACACATTTACTTAGTTTGGCGGTGAATGGGTTGTGTTGCTGATTCATATTATTATAATTCTGTAAATACGATACAAAAACAACTAAAAAGTTTTTGATAAATAAAGCATAGGTTTCTGAATATTTGCAGGATAAAGTAAAAGATTTATTTTTAAACCAGTGTCATTGATCTCATTTTATGTTTTTGTGTTTTCTTTTATGTAGTTTCCATGCCGAAAGGTAAAATATGGTGTCACCAAGAAAGTGATATAAAACTATTACATGAATGTAAAACATCTGCATATTGTTACCCCATATTTGTAAATAAATCACTTTGAATTTGACCAATTTGGCTGTAGTGCTTGCGGCACTACCGCGGCATCACTCGAATCGTCTCATTAATTTAACACGTTGAGTGCCGAACACAGATTGATGGTTAATCCCATATGGCCACAGATTTAGAGCGCATACGAAATTGTTAGTAGCAAACACGCGATATCGCGTGATCGGCCATAATGCAGAGCCGACGAATCACGCGATATCGCGTGATCGGCACTCAACGTGTTAATGAAAAAACCGGCCAAGTGCGAGTCGGACTCGCGCACCGAGGGTTCCGTACAAACCTGCAGGTCATCATCATCATCATTCGTCATCATCGTTTATGAAATGAAATGTTTTTTTTTTTTAAATTTTTATATTTGTGTTGACTGAATGAAAGGTAAATTGTGGTTTACGATTTATGACGTATTAAAAAAAAACTACTAACTAGATCTCGTTCAAACCAATTTTCGTTGGTAGTTTTCATGGTAATGTACATCATATATTTTTTTTAGTTTTATCATTCTCTTATTTTAGAAGTTACGGGGGGGGGGGACACACATTTTACCACTTTGGAAGTGTCTCTCGCGCAAACTATTCAGTTTAGAAAAAAATGATATTAGAAACCTCAATTTCATTTTTGAAGACCTATCCATAGATACCCCACACGTAAGGGTTTGATGAAATTTTTTTTTTTGTGTTTCAGTTCTATGTATGGGGAACCCCAAATATTATTGTTTAAAAAAAAAATGATATTAGAAACCTCAATATCATTTTTGAAGACCTATCCATAGATACCCCACACGTAAGGGTTTGATGAAAAAAAAAATTTTGAGTTTCAGTTCTATGTATGGGGAACCCCAAATATTATTGTTTTTTTTCTATTTTTGTGTGAAAATCTTAATGCGGTTCACTGAATACATCTACTTACCAAGTTTCAATAGCACAGCTCTTATAGTTTCGGAGAAAAGTGGCTGCGACATACTCGGACAGACAGACAGACAGACAGACAGACAGACAGACAGACATGGCGAATCTATAAGGGTTCCGTTTTTTGCCATTTGGCAACGGAACCCTAAAAAGCGTACATCATAACGATGGCTCCTAAATATACTGAGCCAACTAACAAATTTCAACAATTGCACTTTTTAGCACATTAACAACAAATAAATAATTTCCATACCCCAACCCGGGTTGGCTCCTTGTGGTGCCGGACGTAAAGAATAGCACCATTCCATTTCTTCACGCACAGGAAGAAAACGAGAGAACGTTGCTGCATATTTTTAGATTAGATTAGATTAGATTTATTTATTTGCCTGAAATATGGTATTTTACAGATTTTACAACACACTCAATAGTTCTTCATATTCCGCCTACTAAATTCGGCATGCAAATTTTGTGATAATGATGATTCTAATTTTCTAACTTTAAACAAAATAATTAAATTGCAATGTCAAAAAAAAAAAAAAAATTGCCTACATATTAAATTACAAATGTCAAAGAAAAATAATTAAATTACAATTGTCAAAAAAAAGAAATAAATTACAAATTTCAAAGAAAAATAATTAAATTACCAATGTCAAAGAATACTAATTAAATTACAAAATTTCAAAGAAAAATAATTACAATTACAAATGTCAAAAGAAATTACACAAGCCAAAGAAAAATAATTAAATTACAAATTGTCACATTTAATTTTCATCTCATGTAACTTTCCCATTTGTCTTAAAAGTCTATTGTCAAGTAAGTCTACTTGAGAATGTGCAGCAGCGTTCTGTATGCATTTTACCACCATACAGCGATCGCCAACCCGCCTGCCAAGCGTGGCGATTATGGCAAACCCCTCCAAATTGGGGGAGGTTTATGTCCAGTAGTGGACGTCTTTCGACTGAAATGATGATGATAATGAAGCCGGGATAGGGTTTGGGAATTTGTTAGTTAACTCAGTATACTTATGAGCCATCGATACGAAGATCCATAAGCTTTTATAGTATTAATGAAATGTTCCGTAAATAACGTGTTGTGTCGGTGCGCAGGCACGGTGACGTGCTCGAGTGCGGGCGGCGCTGTAGGCGCGGGGGGCGCGCGGCGTGTGTCCGCGCCACTAGTGTCGCTGGCACACAAGCACGTGCTGGGCGGGGGCGCGCCGCTCGTAGTGCAGCAGCAGCAGCTGACGCACGTGCCGCCCAGCAAGCTGAAAGTGCTGCACGCGCACCCGCTCACGCAGAGCCAGCGCACCGCGCTACTGGCGCAGAACCGCGCGCTGGCCGGCCTGCCCGGATTGCCCGGATTGCCCGCCGTCGTGTCGCTCGCCGCGCTCGACAACAAGCCGGCGCTGCTCAAGGTAAGTTCGCTAGCTGCAGGTACTTACAGTAGGGTCAGCGAATTTCAGGTGCTGCATCATGCGTGGAAGAAATCTTACTACTGTTGGCGTAAATGTAAATTTGTGAACGATTATTTGAAATAATAATGAGTAATTTAAAACACAAATAAAAACGTTTTAATGGAAACCAAACTAATAATAATAGTTTAAAAAGGTTTTTTTTAAAGTTTTTGTTTAAGCAGCTCGATGGTGGTTTACACTGATTATAGCAAGGTATTTGATCGGATCGATCATCATACCCTGATAAAGAAACTAAGCTACATAGGTATCCGTGGGGACCTCTTGAGGTGGTTTTCTTCTTACATTGATAATAAGGTCACAAGCTGTAGTACTCAACAATTATAATTATGTTTAGTTGGGTAATCGAGCCCAGCGGAGTGCCTCAGGGTTCGTTGCTCGGTCCTTTTTTATTTTTAGTCTATGTAAACGACATCGATCAATGCTTCCATTCATCCAAACTATTATGCTTTGCGGATGACATGTACATCTTTGCCGCTATCTCAACGCTTGAAGATAAGACTAGCACTGCAGGCTGATTTGTATCGGCTAGAAGAGTATTGTCGGGTTAATAAACTTGATCTCAACCCATCCAAGTGTTCAGTGATCACTTATACTAGAAAACGTGCAGTCCTAGCCACTACTTACTCCTTGGCGGGTCAGATCTTGCCCAGGTGCAATACCATTCGTGACTTAGGCGTCCATCAGGACAGTAAATTAGTTTTTGACACACACATTGATGCAATTGTCAAAAAAGCATCTAAACTGCTTGGGTTTATAATACGTCTCTCTAAGAGCTTTACTGATGCTAAAACACAAAAATATTGTATTGCACTTTTGTAAGAAGTCAGCTAGAGTATGCGTCTCAGATATGGATTCTACGTTATCATAAATACATTGACCGCATTGAAAACATCCAAAGACGGTTCATTAAATATCTTTGCTATCTCCAAAAGATTCCATATCAATCAACAGATTGACTCTGTAAGAAGTATCATCTGCTACCACTGGTAGACAGACGTAAAATTGCTGGCTGTTTGTTCTTATTGAAAGTCCTCAATAACAATATTGATAACCCTGAGTTATTATCAAAATTTTATTTTAATGTGCCAAGTAAAGCACATCGTTTGAATCCACCCATACGTGTACCACGTACATCTACGAATTATAGGCAGAACAGTTACATTGTGCGAGCAAGCAGCAATTTCAATGATATATACAAGGAATATAATTTTGATTCATTCACAATAAGTGTGAATTCAGCCAGAAGGTGCTAATTTTTCAAGTAGCGGTAGATTATATTATTTGTTTTTTTCTTTCTATTACTTCAGTCATATGCTAAGTAGTATTTTTCTTTAATTAAGACGATGTGTTTTCTGTGTTTGTGCTCACATCATAATATTAATATAAGTCTATACGTGAGGACTTGTAATTGGCTTTCGGATGTCTATGGTTTCCTTTTTTGTCTGTTTTAATTAGCTGTAAGTCGGAAGACTTGTACTAAATAAATAATAAATTAAAAAAAAGAAAAAACACGCTTCCATAGAAAACAAGTGTATCGTATTTTGTGACTTATGTCAGCGTAGTTTTCGTATTTTGTGACGTATGTCAGCGTAGTTTTCGAAGACAGGTTTTTTTGTTATCTTGGTAACACCGGCAAGAAAATTGGCACAAAGGAGATGTTTCATTTTTGGCCATCAGATGTACATTTATCAAAAAAGAGGAAAAAATATTCTCTGGTTAATTTGCGCCTGATTTGTTGTGTACAAAATATAATAGTTTTTCAATTATTGCTATGTTTTATTCAACATGGCGTCTCATTTGCTTGCAGACTTCATTCGTTCTGAAATCATGTCTCATCAAATCAATGTTAAGTAGAAAATAATTAAAAAATGTGTGTATTCTTGTAGTGTTAAAAATAAATTACTATTATTCTCTTATAAATATTTTTGAGTAAACATTATTAAGTGTGACCATTTCATCGTTACAAAAATCTTTAGTCTCCATTCTCGAAGTGTGTTTCTAAACGAATTCAAAATGACCACTTGCTAACTCTTAGGACAAACGTCAAACATTTTTATGTTTTATTTTGTACATAAAAACCATTTGATATTATGAAAAAAATGTTACTTTATTCTATTCATGAGTAATTTACCCAGCTTCGCTAAGCGGTACACGTTATGGCCGGAGCCCCATATAAAAATGAAACATCTCCTTTATGAAATTATTGTAGTGTCATCGGGCCTTGATAAGTGTGCAAAATTTCAAATAATTCTGACGTCTTGTAGTGGATGAAAATTACGTTCGAAGATTTTTTCCATCAAACTTAAATACAAGCGTGTTTAAAACGAATTTTGCGTTTGTGTTAGGCGGCGCCGGGCGCCGTGGCGCAACTGTTCGAGCTGAAGGGCGGCGCGCTAGGCAAGGGCCCGCACCTAGTGAACGTGCTGCGGCAGCCGGGCCCGCGCGCCGACGACAAGCGGCGCGTGGCGCTGGCGCTGGACCCGCGCCAGCTCACCGTGCGCCACCCGCTGCAGCTCAAGCCGCGCGCGCTCGTCGCCAACCTGCTGCACAAGGCGCACCGCCCGCAGGTACCACACTACACACTACACAAGCGGCGCGTGGCGCTGGCGCTGGACCCGCGCCAGCTCACCGTGCGCCACCCGCTGCAGCTCAAGCCGCGCGCGCTCGTCGCCAACCTGCTGCACAAGGCGCACCGCCCGCAGGTACCACACTACACACTACACAAGCGGCGCGTGGCGCTGGCGCTGGACCCGCGCCAGCTCACCGTGCGCCACCCGCTGCAGCTCAAGCCGCGCGCGCTCGTCGCCAACCTGCTGCACAAGGCGCACCGCCCGCAGGTACCACACTACACACTACACAAGCGGCGCGTGGCGCTGGCGCTGGACCCGCGCCAGCTCACCGTGCGCCACCCGCTGCAGCTCAAGCCGCGCGCGCTCGTCGCCAACCTGCTGCACAAGGCGCACCGCCCGCAGGTACCACACTACACACTACACAAGCGGCGCGTGGCGCTGGCGCTGGACCCGCGCCAGCTCACCGTGCGCCACCCGCTGCAGCTCAAGCCGCGCGCGCTCGTCGCCAACCTGCTGCACAAGGCGCACCGCCCGCAGGTACCACACTACACACTACACAAGCGGCGCGTGGCGCTGGCGCTGGACCCGCGCCAGCTCACCGTGCGCCACCCGCTGCAGCTCAAGCCGCGCGCGCTCGTCGCCAACCTGCTGCACAAGGCGCACCGCCCGCAGGTACCACACTACACACTACACAAGCGGCGCGTGGCGCTGGCGCTGGACCCGCGCCAGCTCACCGTGCGCCACCCGCTGCAGCTCAAGCCGCGCGCGCTCGTCGCCAACCTGCTGCACAAGGCGCACCGCCCGCAGGTACCACACTACACAGCTCACCGTACGCCACTGCACACCTAGCATTCACATTACACACCTAGCATTCACACTGCACACCTAGCATTCATAACAGGAGATTCACACAGGACAATAGTCACTTGGTTGCACTCAACGGTATAAGCGCAAAAGGGACAAAAGTCACTTGGTTGCGCTCAAGGGGGTGTGCTGCCGGAAGTAAAGAATAGCACCATCCCATTTCTTCCCGTGGATATCGTAAGTTCATTTTTTAGTCGCCACTAAGGGATTTATTAGAGAATGGGCAGCAGCGTTCTCTATGCATTTTAGCAACATACTGCGATCGCCTCCTGCCAGGGTCGCGAGATTTGTTCGAAACATTTAACGTGGTCCTGGCGTAGGCAACTGAAGGAACACAGGTGGGTTTTAGTCAGTAAAAGTCTGACACGCCCTTCCGCTCCACCCAGAGCGGGAACCGTCATTTGATGATTTCCCACTCACGAAAAAAGGTTCCCTAAAGGTACCACACACAACACCTAGTATTCACACTGCACACCTAGCATTTACCTTAGTTATAAGGCTCCGTGTGCTGCCGGTAGTGAAGAACATC
The DNA here is from genome assembly GCA_947507805.1 of Aporophyla nigra. NCBI lineage: Eukaryota > Metazoa > Arthropoda > Insecta > Lepidoptera > Noctuidae > Aporophyla > Aporophyla nigra. The sequence continues at coordinate 4,932,231 of OX382320.1, forward strand.
AACATCCCATTTCTTCCCGTGGATGTCGTAAAAGGTGACTAATGGACTTACTAGAGAATGGGCAGCAGCGTTCTCTGTACATCTTACCGCCATACTGCGATCGCCAACCCGCTTGCCTGCATTCATTCATCCATTAATACAATATCTGTCGTCAAGATGGCGAAAAATGTGTGTTTGTTTTCACCTAGGTTTAGTACTTAAATTGACCTACTCAGTGGCGCCATCTGTCTTCGTTTGCCAATATCGTTTGTTTATCGTAATATGTGACCAGCTATTTTTGGTCCTTTGGTTCAGTCTTCTTCTTAGCTGTCGATGGCAAAAATAACATGTACAATATAATAAATGTTCTTAAAATTTGTTAAACCTGTTAAGAAGGTTTTAGAAGGGATACTTTAAAAGTTAATTTAGTTGTATACAGTAGGCCTATAATGCCGTATCTTTAATAAGTTTTGGAGATATGGTCATGCCGGGTGATCGCTGACCAATGGCACGGAGACGTGGTCGCTCACTAAAAGGCCTCATAAAACGGCTGAAAGACACTCAAAGGGCAATAGCGGGAGATGCTTGGAGTTTCCCTACGCGATCAAAACAAAAATGACGAGATCCGTAGGAGCCACCGACATAGCCCGAAGAATTGTCAAACTTAAGTGGCAGTGGGCAGGGTATATGGGCATATTGCTCGTAGAACAAATGCACGATGGGGCCGGAAGGTTCTGGAGAGGCGACCGCGTACCGGATGACGTAGAGTTGAAGGCCTCCCACAAGGTAGACCGATGACCTTGTGAAAGCCGCAGAAATCCTACGCCTTCCGCGTTGCAGTCTGTCCCAGCCCACTTTTTGAGGTCGTTGGTCCATCTAGCTGGGGGGCGTCCCACACTACGCTTGCCGATACGCGGTGTCCACTCCAGGACTCGTCTGCTCCATCGGCCATCGGACAGACAGACATGGCCAGCCCACTGCCACTTCAGCCTGCTTACTCTGCAAGCTATGTCGTTAACTCCAGTTCTTTTCCGGATAACTTCGTTCCTAATTTTATCCTTCAAAGAAACTCCGAGCATAGCCCACTCCATAGCCCGCTGAGCGACATTAAACTTGTGGACTAGCCCAATTGTCAGTGTCTACGTTTCTACACCGTATGTAATAACGGGCAGGACGCAACGTAACGTAACGGGCAGACGAAGACCTTGGTCTTCAAACATTCCGGTATCGGTGACGAGAAGACTTGACAAAGTTCTTCAAACGCTGACCCAACCCAACCGGTTCCTCCTGTCGGCTTCTTTCTCGAAGTTGTGTCTACCAAGCTTGTGACTTGCCCTAGGTAGACATACCCTTTCACAACCTCGAGAAGCGACCCTTTGATGCAGATTGGACTCGGCAAGACATACGAATGGTTCATGACTTTCGTCTTGTCAACGCTCATGCCGAGGCCTATCCGCCGAGAGGCTCCCTTTAGGTTATGCAGCATCTGGTCTAACTGTTCCAGCGTCTCTATCATTATGACGATGGCGTCGGCAAAACGAAGGTGTGAGATGAACTAGGCGTTCACATTGATTCACTGTCCACTCCAGTCCAGCGTCTTAAATACGTCCTCCAGCGCATTGGTGAACTGTTTCGGGTATTTATTTATTTTATTATTTATGTACACACAGTAAAAAAAAGGCGACAAGAAGGCGTGTATATCACATTCCCTTGTCTCACCCCCCTGAGCATTTGGATTGGGCTGGTTTTCGTATCCTGGATTTGGACAGTCATCAATGCAGCGTCATACAAACACCTCATCACCTCGACGTATCGCCAGTCAATTTGACATCGTTGCAGAGAGGCCAGAACTGCCCAAATTTCGATGGAGTCGAAGGCTTTCTCGTAGTCTACAAATGCCATACACAGTGGCTGATTGTAGTCTTCGGTCTTCGTACAATTTGCCGAACAGTATGGATGTGGTCTACGGTGCTGAAGCCTTTTCGAAAACTGGCTTGTTCTGGTGGCTGGAACTCAAGTCTCCTGGCGAGAAGGTTTGTGATGACCCCCGAAAACAGCTTGTAAACGTGGCTCAGAAGTGAGATGGGTCTATAATTCTTCAGCAAAGTTTTGTCACCTTTCTTGAAGAACAGAACCACTGCACCCCTGCCCCACGCTTTAGGTGTTGTACCCTGTAGGATGACAGAGGAGAAGAGACTCTCAAGCTCTCTAAGAACTGGAGCCCCGCCCGCTTTAAAGAGCTCTGTCGTTATTCCAGCATCACCAGGTGCCTTTTTGTTCTTTAGCTGCTCGAGACCCGCCCTAATCTGTCACTAATCTCGCACTGGTCGATATCCGGGATGTCTTCCGTGTAGTGGCGCTTTAGTTTGTCTAGATGGTTATCTTGGCTATGTCACGTTGGTTTCACTGTCCGCGTTGAGTATAGGTGCCCGTAAAAGTTTTCAACTTCCTCGAATATGTCGGACTTCGAAGACACGATTCTTTCATCCGCAGTTCTTAGTTTCGTCAGATGGGACCTCCCTAATTGCCGAGCGAACACTTTCGACCCTCGCTTCTGCTCAATTGCAAACTTGATGTCACGAGTGTTGGAGCACTGAAAGTCACGTCGTGTCAGCTTCCTAATTTTTAGATTAAGGTCCTCTTATCTGACGAAGACGGCTGCGTGGATGGCATCTCTCGTCTTTCCTTCATAAGTCCGACAGTTTCCGAGGAATCTTTCGACACCTTATTTTTCGCTGCGAGGGAAAAGTTTGCGGGATCGTCGCATAGCGCTTTGACCACCACATCGGCGTTCTCATCGACAGTGCTTGTGGTTTCCAGCAGGACGAATCGATTTTGGTAATTTTCGGATCTTTTCTTTTCGGAAGTTTTGTCTGACATTTTTTTATGCGATTATGACTTTCATTTTTCGGTTGTCTGCTGGTACTTGGTCTTTTGTAGTTTAGCAAGAGCTGAGATAGACAAGAAAAAGTATATGTAACAATTTTGACAACAGTCTTGAACCGTTGAACCTTGAAACGGAAACAAAACATAAATATACTAAAAACATAGGGTCACATTTTACTTAACTCTATGGGACCTCCCGGTCTGAGTTCTGGTTCTGAGTAGTTCAATTTAAGAACTAAAATTGGGTAAATATTGCTGGAAACTGTTATTTATTTGCTGTAATGCAAAGTTTCCATAGTCGGCCGCCTAGTTACCGGGAATGTCCTCCTGCAGGTGGCGGCCGTGGCGTTCGCGGCGCCGGGCGCGCTGAAGCGGCCGGCGGCGCCGGGCGCGGGCGGCGCGTCCACGTCGGGCGCGGCGGCGGCGCCGGACGAGCGGCGGCGCGGCGGCGACACGCCCATGCACGTCACGTGACGCCGCGCGCCCGCGCCCGAGCCCCGACACTTATCTAAGGCTGTGAAATAGTTAATACGTGCGAAACTTCCGCGGGGGCCGATCTTATTCTGTTCGCGGCTGGCTTGCCCTCGCTGATTTTTTTTAGCAAAGGAAACGTTTGTTTTGTTCATTTTAATGTGTTATTGAATAGAGAGCGAGTGTATATTTTAAATGAGAAAAAATGAAATAAAAAATGTGTAAAATAATAACCGCATTACTGTGTATCATATAGTTTTATGTGTATTATAAATAATGAAAATGTTTACTTAATAATTTGGTTCACTGGCCGGACCAGTTGAGCGGACGCTTGTCGGCGCGCGGTGAGTAGTCAGGCGGTCCGTACTTGTGGACAGATCCCGTAGAGTTAGTATTATTTTGTGTTTGTACCATTAATTTATTGTTAGACATTGTATATAATGATATTCAGTCCCCGGTACTTCACGACTCTCGATGGCACCGCGTTATATACAAATGTACTGAATACTCAACCTGTGCATATATTCCATTTTGTGTTCAACCATTGCGAGACGCCGATACCAAATAAACGTGTATTTTAACTGAGAAAATATTGTGAATCGATGTAAATGTCTGGCAACACTACTGACAAAATCCTGCGTGTTTATGGCAACACTCGAGGTTGTATCGGCAGTGTTGCTATAAAATAAACTGTATAATTAATCGATGCGGCTTAATACCAGCTTACCTTAGAAGGCATAGGAAGTAAAATTTGTTTGCGAGTCGATTTGTGGATGTGTCCCACGCTGGGCGCCAATTGAGACGATACAAACTGATGTCATTTGAATAACTAAACATTCGAAAAGGGTGGTCGAATAAAGAATGTTTACTATGAGACCAAGCCTAACAATTCTGGTCTTTTTAAATATTTCTGTAACGTTAAAGTTGGTTGCAGTCATCGAGGTAAAGGCACCCTAAATGGGTTAGGTTAAGTTGGAACTGTGACCAACTATGTGCGTAAAGTATATTTAGGAGATCAAAATGGATGTTATTCGAGGATCGATTAAATAATTAATACCTTTAAATAACTGCGAATAGATACTACACTGCTGACTTTAACTGTAGGGTTTCTGTATCGGCGAATATATGCCGAGCAAATATCAACATTGGGAGTCATAAAACAAAGTCGAAATTAAATAACCTTACTCTAATGCGCACCTCTTCCCTCTCGGACTGTTTTTTCGGGAGTTTATTTTAACAATGCAAGGTTGATATTTGCTTGGCAATTACAACGAACTATGGTGATGTCAAATATAATATTGTTGAAATGACACCCAAGTGAGATTCCGAAAATGTATTACTGTATTATTAGTCCGTACAAGCCCATTGAGACGATTAGACAACTTTTAAAACCGTACGGAGCAGGGGCGAGTTACTTATAATATCAATCATAGAAGCACGATTGCCAGTGGTCTAAATAACTCGGTCTGTATTAGATTACATTTTGTATTGCGCTCGCGCATGTTGGTTGATCAGTGTATGTGCGGCACTTGTTTGGATAAGTAATAATTACAGCATAAGACTTGCGTTCTGATCATTTAATTGCGGAAATTTAGGAGTGTTTAAAGGTGTCCTTACACCTCTGCCTAACCTCTAGGATAATACATAAAGCAACGTCATTATGCTATTTAATATGTATTCATATTAATTTCACGAATGTTTTAAAGTGATATAAAAAAAAAAACAAAAATACAGATACACGATTTATGATATCTATAAACGTAATCGGTATGATAATTGTAGAATATTAGGGAGAGTGTGTCCATTCAAATGATTAGAAATAAACGTGTAGAGACACAATGTAGGTAGATAGAAATAAAACAAATAATACTTTTTGTTCATTTGTAATGTGGCAACATTGTAAATTGTAGTGCGTGATCGATGGCCGGGTGTTGCCAGAAGCAATATATCTGCTACCATGGCATATTTAAATAACACAAATGGAGCGATCACGTAACACAATAAATGCCAACAGATTTGCATTCTCAGTGTTAATGTAGTTTCTTTTTCAGGATACAGATATATAATAAAAAATACATTTTGTCCGTTTAACTCACTTCTTGTTAGAACTTTTGCAGAAAAAAGCAAAAAAAAATAATGTTAAAAATATCGTGTATTTTAATGTAAACTAAACATTGGGGTTTTATCTAGCTATGCGAAAATTATATCGAGTCGTGTTACGCAAGTGTCCTGTTGTTTCAACCATTATAAAAAAATTTAGTGAGCTCGTTTTTCATGACAGTCCATTGGACCAATGACCTGTTAGGAAAAAGAGCTCGCAACAAAAAAAAGTAACGGTTTAACTATGTCTATACATATATAATTAGTAAGTATCATATACTGTACAAAAGGCTGCAAATTTGGGAAAAAATGTAAAAAAAAATCATTGGCCTCATGTTGTCGTTGAGGCCGATAACATACGCTTAGTAAAGTGGATAGGAAGATGTACCTCATAAGTTTCTGAATTCTAGTTTAGGCGCTCCCGTTGTGAACGCTCGCCCGCGAGACCTTTCTTGTTTCCCTTAGCTTTGTTTACGATGCGGACGTACATTTGTTGTAAATATTATTATTTTGTATCGTTTAGTGCGGCACGAGCACGGCCACGCTCTCGAGCACGCGAGCGCTCACAACCCGACGCGACGCAATTATACAATAACGCTGTAAAAATGTTTGTAAAAATAGTCATGTTCACAATTTCAGTGTAGTTTTGTTGATTATTTTTTTCAACCGGAAATTGCTGAATAAAGCGACGATTCTGTTTCATGTGTTTGTTTTATTTATTCTGTAGCCCGTGTTAGAAAGTGGATGAAAAGTATGCGTTTAGATATAAAAACAGATAGAAAAGCGGGCATCCAATAACTCTTCTGCATCGTTGTCAATGGGAAAATCGATCAGGTTAAGCTGCGCTTGCTGCGGTTGGTTCTTGGATAGGTGACCTTGACATACCAAGACCCTTCTGTGCCTTGGAAAGCACGTTAAGCCGTTGGTCCCGGCCACGGAGCAAATACAAAGAGGAGTCGGCCTAAACAGCAGTGCACTGTGATTTTCAAATAGGTCCTGACGTCATCAAGTTGGCGTGGCCTAAGTCAGTGTATTGTTGACGTTCGTCCTGTGTACAGCTTAGTAAAGTTCATATTTTACAGCAATTAAACAGTTTCCTAGAAAAATCTAATTACAACAGATCTCTTCGTGTTTGCTCCGTGGTCCCGGCTGTCATTTGGGGATCATTGACAGTCACCACGGGTCTTCAGAAACACGAAAGTTTGACAACCAGTCTTACCAAGGGTCATCTTATTACCTACTTACCTAGTACCCTGGGTTGTGGAGGTCAGATAGGCAACTCCATGTAAAATACTAGTATTTAGCTGCATCCAGTAAGACTGGAAGCCGACCCCAACAAAGTTGGGAAAAGACAGTGTCAGAATGGTTCCTGGTTATTTATTGGGTATGAAATATGCGTACTTATAAAGATGGTGTGTAGGGAAAGAATTTATGAAGAAGAGCACTGAAAGACTAAACATTTATTTTATTTATTTATTTTGGCTTTTCAACATATTTCAAATTGGCTTATCACTTTATCAGTAAATACCCGGACGGTACTCGATCACGTGGTATATGTAGAATGACACATCAATTCTTCGTGCAAAATGGTGGTTAGACGTTTATTGACGTCGAGTCGAAAGAAAAAAAAAAACAACAATTTTGACATTTTCATGCGTTGTGGCGGAAAGACGTAGCTAGTACAATTTTGTATGGCGAGTCAACGTGAGTATAAAACTAGTTGTAAGTTCCAAAAGGTCTTCATGGAGTAGAAGGACATTGGCAGCCTGTTTCAAGCATTTTATAAACACATTTTTAAGTTACCATAAATTATTATTATCCTATTGCTGTTGCACCATTTATCAAAGTTATAGCAACTTATCAACGGAAAGAAGCAGCCTGAATGTTCTTTAATTCGATTAAAACACAAGCAATATTAGAGACACTATTCGGACAGTCCCTACGTTCTCATAAGATATTATTTTGAAATAAAGTCATATTAAAACTTACGAATAATACAATGTGGTAGGCAGTGACCACCGCACAACCTGCGCTAAAAATGTTTGGAGACTATTTAAAAAAATAGCTGTTCCAAACATTTTGCCCGCAAACTCGACGCCCGGGTTCAGAATCATGTCTGTTTTGTTGGTCCCAACCTGTATTATTTCCAGCTTTTCACTCTATAGTTCTACGAGACAGTTCATACTGCGCTGCGCTACAGCTCTTCGGCGTATTCCACACGGTTCTACGACGTAGCTCACATTGTGTTACGACTACGACGTAGCTCACTGTGTTACGACTCTACGACGTAGCCCACACTGCGTGACTTCCCTTTGGCATAGCTCATATTGTGCTACGACACAACGAAGTAATTTACACTTTGCTACGACTATACGATGTAGCTCACACTGCGCTTCTTCTCTTTGGCGTAGCTGAACTTGTGCTATGACACTACGACGTAATTTACACTGCTTACACGATGCTACGACTCTACGCCGTAGCTCATACTACGCCACTTCTCTTTGGCGTAGCTCACTGTGCTACGAATCTACGACGTCGCTCACACTACGTCACTTCTCTTTGGCGTAGCTCACACTGCGTCACTACTCTTCGTGTAATTTAATAATTTAACAAGCGGGCCCAGTGAGGTTTGGTAGATGTCACATATCTTCATAATTTTGGTTCTAGGACATGCCGGTATCCTCACAATGCTTTCCTTCACCGTTTTGAGAGCAGTGTTGATAAAATTATTTATTATTATTTGGAACCTACTACCTAAAACTCCTAAGTCCACTGCTTCGCATCTATTAACCTTAATTCATCAGCAGCCTATAATGTTCCCAATTCTGGGACATTTTACATTTGATATTTTACATTTTTCAGATAAATTCTTCCATATTTAGACCATTAAAAGACCTCGTCATCAGCAGCCTATTATGTTCCCACAGCTGGGATACAGGCCTCCTCTCGGCCATAATCCACTGCAAGGGCCCAGTGCGGATTGGTAGGTGTCACATGTCTTCGAATTTTTGGTTCTAAGACATGCCGGTTTCCTCACGATGTTTTCCTTCACAGTTTTGAGAGCAGTGGTGACGAAATCATTTGCTTACACAAAGTAAAACGCCTGCTTGTCCGAACTCACGACTTACTACTCTGTCGCGGCCGTTACGACTGGTACACAACTGCTTTCAAGTCTTCAAACCTTCAATCACCTACCAACCTGCACTCGGCTCACGAGGTCGATTACGGCCCACTCCCTCCTAAAGAGAGGAGGCTTGTGTTCTAGCAGAGGGAACATTATGGCTGATTATGCTATGCAATACTGAATAAACAAAAAAAAAAAATGCAAACATTTTTAAACAACCCGTATTCATACTTATGAATTTATGATAAACAATTACTATTTGTACAAAGATACGCTTGTATACATATACATCATATAAAATTAATTCATGGACAACGGTTGTATTGGCGCTAATATGTTTAACTTTGAATTTGAAACAACTAAAATACAGATATACTAAAATAAATAGCTAACTATACAAACTTGTGATCGCCCATTGGTTGAAATTCGACCGTACTTCATTTGAATAGAAATATTAATAAATATAAAAAAATAAGATGGTTATATTTGACATTCAGTAACACTATAAACAAATAAAATTAAAGACAAATATTCTCGATAGAATGAAATAGGATATACAGGGTTACTGGTAACTCGACGTATTCCTTGCAGGACGTCATAGTAGGGTTAAAATGCAACAAATTAAGCCACCAAATGTTCTACCGAAATTCAGTAGTTTTAGAATTAGTTAAGAGTTTTAGTTTTTTTATGAAAAATCCCAGATTAAATCATTTGAAACCAATTTAAAAATGATTTACGGCGCGACTGTACTGAAATTTAAGTTATTATCATAGTTGACGCCGTAGCAGACCTTTGTTAATAATTAAAAGTTCAATAATGCCTAAAACTTTGGCAAATATCACTAAACAAACATTTATTTTTTTTGTAATTTTTGCTATTACTTCATAAAAAATGTAGTCTAGTGCAAAAAAAAATACTACACCTGGTGTAAAAATTACTAGGAAAATATCCTTGTCTTATCAGTTATTCAGAAAGGTATGATTGTCAATACTTTTGCATGTGTGCCAGGGAAGAGAAGAGTTTTATGGGGGGCAGGTAAAATTGCGAGACGGTCAACCTATTGTTTCGTATTCGTATTATTCGTAGTTTTTACCTCGCTCGCTTGTTATCTCGGCATGACAGGGGGTGCGATTTTGCAAAATTTGGTCGTCAGCGTTAGTTAGTTTCAACTCTACGTCGCGCAAGCTCGTGTTTTGTTACTGGCTATTTCCCTAACTGTTGCTGCGTATCTTGCTCTTGTGCTGTGCTGTGCCTTCATCAGCGCTGACTATGGCTGCATATTCTAATCCTGAATACTCTGACATAATGTACTGTTACGGACTTTGTGACGGTAACGCTGCTGAGGCGCGGCGAGAATATCAACTTCGCTTTCCCAACCGCCGACTCCCCCACGTTAGTGTCTTCGGATCGACTTATCGGCGAATATCTGAAACTGGCAGCGTCCAAAGAAGCAGGCAAGTTGACATTGGTCGTTCCCGGAGATACACGGCTGAGGACGAGGAGCTTATTGTTCAACGTTTTATTGACGATCCTAACACATCGACAAACATCGTAGCGCGTGAGCTTGGTATGTCACAGTGGAAAGTCTGGTCTGTAGTTCACTTGTCAGGCCGACATCCATACCATTACCAACCAGTCCAGTCATTAGAAGAAGGAGATCCGCCGAGACGGCTTGAATTTTGTCGTTTTATGCTAAGTGCCGACGCCGACAGCGAAAACTTTTTAAAAAACATTCTGTGGACCGATGAGTCATGTTTTGATCGTGATGGTATCACAAATGACCACAACTTACATTACTGGGCACCGAAAGCAGAAGCAAACCCTAAAAAACTGAAACCAACCGCATCCCAGCGAAGGTTCTCGCTTAATGTTTGGATGGGTATTATTGACGACAAATTAATTGGCCCACATTTTTTACCCCGAACACTAAATGGGGAACTTTATGAAGATTTCCTCAGAAATCATTTATCAGCACTGCTCACGGATGTACCGGAAGAAAGAAGAGCAAACATGATTTACCAACATGACGGATGTCCAGCCCACTTCCGAATCATAATTCGACAATTGCTAGATGAAAACTATCCAAACCGATGGATAGGGCGCGGTGGGCCGATTCCGTGGCCTGCACGAAGCCCTAATCTGACGCCGCTAGACTTTTACGTCTGGGGTCATATGAAAGATCTAGTTTATGTGACCCCAGTAAATTCAATTGAAGAACTAAGGGAGAGAATTACAAATGCGGCGGACCAGATGAGGGCAACAATCACCTCAAGAATAACAAAACCCGAAGTAAGGAAGCGAATAAGAACATGTATTCGAAACCGAGGGCAGCACATCGAACAAGACGTGTGAAATGTGTATAATTAAAGTTTTTAATATTGATTAAAAAGAATAATAATGTTCACGATTTTGTTTTTGATTTTTCGAATAATCACCTTTTTGTGAAACGCACGCCTGTACTAAATCAAAAACGATTTTCATAATGTAGTCCATGATTTTGTATTAACTTTCATACCTTTTTGGATAGCTGATAAGACCAGGATATTTTCTTAGTAATTTGTACACCAGGTGTAGTATTTTTTTTTTTGCACTAGACTTCATTTTTTATGAAGTAATAGCAAAAATTACAAAAAATTTAATGTTTTGTTAGTGATATTTGCCAAAGTTTTAGGCATTATTGAACTTTTAATTATTAACAAAGGTCTGCTACGGCGTCAACTATGATAATAACTTAAATTTCAGTACAGTCGCGCCGTAAATCATTTTTGAAATTGGTTTCAAATGGTTTAATCTGGGATTTTTCATTTAAAACTAAAACTCTTAACTAATTCAAAAACTACTGAATTTCGGTAGAACATTTGGTGGCTTAATTTGTTGCATTTTAACCCTACTATGACGTCCTGCAAGGAATACGTCGAGTTACCAGTAACCCTGTATATCTATAAAATTAATTTATTACCTATGGTTATACTAGACATTCAGTAAGACTATAGACACAAAATATTAAAGATATATTCTCGTTTGGACCACAGATTTGGACCATAAACAAAAGAATATCTATGCATGTGTGTATTAAATACACGGCAATGAATAGTAGTGTGTGTAACGTGTTATTTATTGAAAATAATGTATTTTTACGCATAATTAAAAAAAAATATTAGCATTCGTCACTTCTTCTCTGTATAAACTATAAGTGTGCGAAATTTCATACTCCTCCGTCCGCCCAATTTTCGTAAAAAGGGATCCAAAAACAAAGGACATTTAGGCGTCGAAGTACTCGTCCGCATCACTGTCATCTGGAAACGTGCTCAGAAGACTGGCAGCATTGCCACGTTGGATGGCAATGCTAATTCTTTGCCCAAATAATGACCCAGCCCTTTGGTCACGTGAAGTGTCGACCAGTCGATGGGAAATTTCCTTTAAAAGGAGACGCGCACTCGGTCCCCATGACCCGAACGTTTCAACCCCAAACGGCTCAAAACTGTAGTTACCTATAAGTATATAATAAATTAATTCATTAATATTATCAGTAGTGTGTACTAGACGTGGGCGCCGCCTTAAAAATTCTCGGCGGCGCGGCGCGCTGACCATTTTCAATCGGCGGCGGCGTGGCGCCGGCGGCGTAGTTTTCTACTGCCTACAACTCGCAATATACTTCTATCTTCTTTAAGCCGTTCGGCTCGTTATTATCGTTTCAGGTGGACGACAGGAAAATGTCAGTCCTATACAGTACAGTAAATACCTTGTCCAGATCAGGTCATCAGGTACAAAAAAAAAACAGTTTTCGAAAGGGACACTTTAATAGCCTCGTAAAAAAATTTACAACAATATGATGATGATTGATTAGATGTAAGATTGATGATGACAAACTTTAATTGTTATTTACCATTACTAATTAAACTTTGTCTTCATCAATCTTACATTTTACATATTTTATAATTATCATGGATAAATATGATTTTATTTACTCGAATCGAGCTCAAGCGAGATCTTTTGGCCGTAACTGTTAGCCCAGCTACCGAGAATACCCTCTCACTCGGAGTGCTAGTGGCAGGTATACAGAGTAAAGCTCTAGAAAGAGCAGCAAGATGAGGAAATGCTTCTTTTTTATTATTCCAATAGGATAATAAATCACCATCTTTTGGCTTTGTAGGATCAGCACCAGCAATGTAACGCCAACATTCTTGCTCTATTGGATCACCTTGAATGCTTTGGCATGAACTCATACTATGTTTCCTTGACAGTTTGTGCAATAATGATGTGTCAATTACATTGCTGATGCTTGTACTGCCTGCGTTTTCGGCTAAAGCTTCTGGCTCGTTAGCCCTCTAAAGGGGAGCCTCGTCATTACGCTGACACACTTTGAGGCGCGCGTGGAACACAACGCGCCGTCGACCCGGGCATGGTCCATGGTGGACAGCGAGTCGCCCATTACTTGCCGCCCGCATGTCCGCGCCTACGGTGGCCGAAGATTGTCTGCCGACGTCTGTCGCCGGGGGTGTCCACCACTGCGGCTGGGGTGGAGGGAGGACGCTGTCCTCTCCCTCACGCGGCCCGCCTCCTCCTGAGTCCAAATTTTAATAACATTTCTAAATTACTAATAGGGTTCCGCTGGCACCCTTTGAGTACGGAACCCTAAAAACGCATGCGCAAACACAATTGTTCGTAAAAAGCAAAACACTTAAATCCATTACCTTAAAGAAATCCACCATGCCCTCATCAGAAACAGAATCGAATGGAAGTACAGACTTGCAGAACCATAAAGCTAAATCTGTAGCCAAAAGCCATTTATTATATTTTAAGGAGCCCGTAGCGCTTGTGGAGGTTTTTGCGGGTCGTGCAACAGCAAAAAAGTCTTTAATATTAGTTTTTGCCTTGTCGGCACTAGTATCTCGAACTTGATGATCATCTCGCAGATGGCGAGTTAAATTTCCAGTGCTTACTTTTTTATTGTAGCTTTTTATCTTTACACTGCAAAAAAGTAAAAGCATGGCGTGTAGGTAAACCGTAAACCGTATTAATGAATGAAAGAATAAAGTATAGGTAGCACAAAATTAATTACTAAAGCGAGCATTCAAATATGTATATAAATATATTATAGGTTATATTTCAAGGTACTCAATACTCAATTCTTTATTGCATTCCATATGTTACATAGATGGTAAAAAATAATAATGGTACAAGATCAAAATATGGACCCTGTCGGGCACGCAAAAAATTAGGAGAGAGGAAGAGGGCTGAGTTACAATTTAACTAAATCAATATTCTCATTTACTGTCTTTCATTTGGTATATAATTATATTGTTTTATACATATTATTATTATGTTTGTGCATATCAGTTGTTATTATTATATTTGCACGAGATTACATTATTACTATTAAATTCTTACAAGTTTTCGCTATTATTATGAACTCAGCTAGATTAATTATTATAAGTATATATACCATATACATTTATTTTAATAAATTATGAAAATTATTTAAGTATTCATATTTTTATATTCTTTACTTGATTATCTGTTTTCTTGTATTTCGTGCCTTAGGTTATGTACAAAATGACGATAAGTAAGTAGGTTTAAATACTCACGATCCAAACGTTACATATTCACTCTCTTTTTTCACATCAGTCAGGCAAGCAACACAATAAATATGGTCTGAGTTGAGAATTCTTTTCTTATTACTTTCATTCAATATTAAGTGGCCAAAATATTTCCAGCAAAAGCTGGTTCTAGTTTTCGCAGCGTAAAAAACGTCTATGGAAAGTTTATTCACTGTAGTTTTTGATAATTCACTCATTTGGACAATTCAATCACGAAAACAAACACCCGTCTGAACGCCACTCACGTCGCGTGGTGAATGTCGGCGGCGGCGGCGGCGTGCGGGGGGCACACGGCGGCGCCACGCCGGCGCGGCTCCCATATCTAGTGTGTACTTAGACCTACACAGAGAACAGGAAATGAAAGTCCTGTATATTTTAGTTCTGGTTTCTGCTCTGACTTTGGCGGTTTCAGGAGACGTGTTGACTCAGAAATGCGCTTGTAGTTACTGCTCGCCAACAGTTTGTAACAAGCCTTACATAACATGGCCGAGCCAATAAAAGGTGATTCATTTAATTTTGCATTAAACGCGAAACTATTTCCATCACCGGTAACGGCTGCAACTTTAATCTTTTGTGTTTCGTAACATAAATACTTAGGTAGCACCTATAGTATAGAATCAAGTTCTTCTAACTGAATAGTCAAATGTGTTGCTGGGGAGTTTGTTGCGCCACTTCTTAACAGCTAAAGCACTAGGCTGCCCTACTAAGCGCAAAAGCGGTATCTCAAAAAAATCGTAAAGTTGATTTTAATGCCATCGGATAGCTGTAAAAAATACGCATTTAATGAACAAAGCCTTATAGCGCTATATTGTTTAAAGTAATAGGTTGGGGAAAAAGTTTCTTCGCATTTTTTAAGAAAATTCAAAACATTTTTTAATAAAGTTTATTTACATTTAACTAAAGTATGTAGGTACGATTTTGTTCGATAACTTTTTGCCATCTTGTAGGTAGGGACATGATCCCATTGCTATAGAAATTTTGGGACTTCTGGTCAAAATACCGCGACAAGTGGTTTTGGCAGTCCTCTCGTGATGTTAACCTGACACTGCCTAAAGAATTCTGAAGAGGCCGAAACAGGTGGAAATTTGAAGGTGCAAGGTCAGGACTATACGGCGGATGCATTAACACCTCCCAGCCAAACTCTCTTAATTTTTGTTGGGTGGCTAAAGATGTGTGAGGTCTAGCGTTATCATGATGAAAAAGCACACCCCTTCTGTTGATTAATTCCGGCCGCTTTCTCTCAACTTCTTGCTTTAATCTCATCAGTTGTTCGCAGTAGAGTTCAGAATCGATGGTCCTGCCTGGTGGTAACAGCTCATAATGAATAATGCCCTTCCAATCCCACCACACACACAGCATCACCTTGTTGCGAGTTAACCCGGGTTTCGCCACAGTCTGTGAAGCCTGACCGGCCTTTGACCACGACCTTTTTCACACGTTCTTGTCATACGTGATCCACTTTTCATCACCTTCGTTATCAGCTTCTTCAAAAATGGTTCGGTTTCATTACGTCGTAATAAAGAATCACAAATGAGTACACGGTTCATTAGGTTTCTTTCAGTGAGCTCGTGAGGTACCCAAATGTCGAGCTTTTTTGTGTACCCAGTTTTTTTCAAATGCGCCAAAACTGTTTTGTGGTCAATTTCCAGTTCTTCAGCTACGTCCTAACTACTGGTATGCCGATCTTGCTCCACTTTTTCAAAAATGGCATCCATTTTATCCGTAATAGGGCGACCAGAGCGACGTGCATCTTTGACATCAAAATTTCCGGATTGAAAACGCTTAAACCAAATTTGTGCTCCTCTCACAGACACTACACTAGGTCCATAAACATCGCAAATTTTTTTCGCGGCTTGCGTTGCATTTTTACCTTTTTTGTAGTAAAATTTTAAAATGTATCGAATTTCTTCATTAGATTCACTCATCTTGACGGTACGAAAAACAAATGAAAATCACACATTTTCCTAATTTGAATTTGGAATTATGTTCTTTAAAATTTAAACATTCAATGATACCAAAACCAGCCAGATACAAATAGTATAGCCAAAGAGATTTTATTACAAGTTCATACATACTGTTACGAGCTGGGTTTCGGGATAAATTAATTTAAGCCAAAATTATCGAAACACACCACAGTTTAATTAAACAATCACAATATCGCAATAGTCAAACAGAGTCACTTGTTTCGCTTGTACTGTATCGCTTGATTCGTATTCGCTCGCTTCCGAAATCGAACTGCCCATCGGGCCGACAATCCGCTATTTATATCCCGAGCAGAACATTCGCGAACATTCAACACTTTTCCACAGTTTGCAAGTAGATTCGAAACTTCGAGAACCTTCCACAGACATCTATTTACTGTTTAATCCCGCTACTCAACAATAGATGGCGGTGGCGTCTACGTACAATTGTTCGTAGTACTTGCTACTTGATAACAGATGGCGTTAGCGTGTCGTATCTAGAAGTTTCAACACTGCCCCATCCTTAGATGGAATTAGCGTGACGTTTCTAGACTTTTCGATCTACGTAATGTTGTCCCTTTCTGAGATGGAGTTAGCACGATGTTTCTAGACTTTACGATCTACGTAACACTGCCCCCTCCTTAGACATGCTCGTCCCGAGCATCATTATTCCCGTAATATCGTGCCAATCGATCTACATGAACAATTTTAGGCGCAGTTCGCAAACCCTTTTGTATTCGGTAAGTGACGTCATTGATCTTGGTCACAATCCGGTACGGCCCGTCCCATTTTGCCTGTAGTTTAGGGGACTTCCCTTTGCTGCGCACAGGGTTATGCAACCACACTAGCGAACCTTCGTCGAAGCCAGTATTGTTCATCTTTCGATCATAACGAGTTTTCATTCTCTCGGACATCTGCTGGCCTGATTCTCTGACATGCTCATATACGTCATTCATCTTGTTGCGCAGATCATTTGCATAATCTGTTATACTGCGTGGTGAATCAGGCGGAATGCCGGTTATTAGATCAGCTGGTAACCTTAACTCCCTTCCAAAGTTCGCGAAGGCTGGCGTCACAGTTGTACTCTCGTGAACTGCACTTCGGTATGACAGAAGAAACGGTTGTATGTGCTTGTCCCAATCCTTTTGTCTGCTTGCTACAACTTTTGCCAGATATCTTTCCAACGTCTGATTAAATCTCTCCACCATTCCGTCAGATTGTGGGTGGTATGAAGTGGTTCTGGTTTTGTGAGTACCCATAACCCGACATGTTTCCTGAAACACTTGAGACTCGAAATTCCTTCCTTGATCGCTGTGGATTTCCAAGGGTACCCCAAACCGACAGAAGACTTCGTGGACTAATTTATCAGCGACTGTTGAAGCTTCTTGATTAGGGATGGCGAAAACTTCCGGCCACTTGGTGAAGTAATCCATGACAACCATGAAATATTTATTTCCACTTTCACTTTCGGGAAATAGCCCAGCGACATCTAATGCTATTCGTTCCCAGGGGGCTCCTACGTTGTACACTTTCAATGCACCCCTGCTGCGTGTGTGTGGTCCTTTTACCGCTGCACAACTGGTACATCTGCGACACCAGTCTTCCACATCCTCTCGACAATGGATCCAGTAAAATCTTTCTCGGATCTTTAACAGAGTCCTTCTTACTCCCATATGACCTCCTGAAGAACCATTGTGGTAGAGCTGTAGAACTTCTGGTACCTTCGTTTTTGGGACTACCATTTGCAAGTGACAGCTATTCCCTCGAGCATTTTCCCATTTTCGGCACAAGACACCATCTTGGATCACCAAGCTCTCCCACTGTGGCCAATAACTTTTTGTGGTGGTACTCATCGCTGCAACATCACACCATTTCGGTTTGGGAGCATTAGCTTTAATCCACTCGAAAATTGGCCTGATATCTGTGTCACTTTGCTGAGCATGCTGTAGGGTTTCCTTCCATTCGTCACTAAGGTCCGTTCTTAGCATCCTGACAGGTACTGTTTCCTTAGCTTCTTGCCTGACACAATGCTTGCAGTCTTCAGGACAAGGTCTTCTTGATAAAGCGTCCGCGTTACCGTGAGACTTCCCACTACGATGTTCAATTGCGAAGTCATACTCTTGTAGCAGTTCAATCCATCTCGCCACTTGTCCTTCTGGATTCTTAAACTGCAACAACCACTTTAATGCAGCATGATCAGTTCGCAGGTGGAATTTACGTCCAAGCAAGTATTTGCTGAAATGCTGCAATGTCTTTACTACGGCAAGAAGTTCACGTCTCGTGACACAATAATTTCTTTCTGGCTTTGATAAAGATTTGCTGAAATAAGCTATCACAACATCATAATCTCCTTTCCGTTGAGATAACACACCGCCAATTCCAGTATTACTTGCGTCCGTGTCAACTATAAATTTATTTTCTGTGTCAGGGTAGCCCAAAATTGGAGTATTGCACAAACGTTCCTTTAAATCTCGGAATGCTATGTCACAATTCTCATCCCAACAGAACGGTCTCTTCTCCTCAGTAAGCTTGTGAAGAGGTTTGGCAATGTCAGCAAAATTCTTGACAAACCGTCGATAGTACGAGCACAAACCCAAAAATGCCCTGACCTGCGTCTTGTCTTTCGGGACTGGCCATTCCTTAACGGCGACGATTTTCTCAGGGTCTGTTTGGACTCCTTCCTTCGAAACCACGTGCCCCAAAAAGCTTACTTGCTGTCTGAAGAATGAGCACTTCTTTGGACTTAGCTTGAGATTGGCTCCTCGGATTTTTGATAAAACACGTTCCAAATTCTGAAGGTGGTCTTCGAATGTGCGGCCCACGATGATGATGTCATCTAAATAGACAAGGCAGGCGTCTCCAATTAGTCCCGTGAGAACTAGCTCCATTAGCCTTTCAAATGTTGCAGGAGCATTGCACAATCCGAATGGCATGACGTTAAACTGCCATAATCCCTTTCCCGTAGAAAATGCGGTTTTCTCCTTGTCTTTAGGGTCTATTTCCACTTGCCAGTAGCCACTTTTTAGGTCTAACGTGGTAAACCACTTCATTCCTGACAGCGTGTCCAGTGTGTCGTCGATCCGGGGCAGTGGATAGCTGTCTTTCTTAGTGACGTCATTCAATCGACGATAGTCTACACAAAACCGCATGCTGCCATCTTTCTTTTTCACCAGGACCACAGGAGAACACCAAGGACTAGACGAAGGCTCTATAACTCCATCCTTTACCATCCCTTTAATCATGGTATCTACCTCCTTTTCTCTTGCCACTGGTAGTCTTCTGGGTCGCTGTCGTATTGGCAACTCATTTCCGGTATTAATTCTGTGTTGAACTAATCCAGTCTTCCCTATGTCAGCATCATTTCTGGAGAATATGTCTGCATACTGAAGTAGCATCTTCCTAGCCTTCTCTCTTTCTTCTTCCGATAAATCTTTACGACAGTCTTCCAAAAGATTTAACACGTTAAATCTTGCAGATTGGGTGTTATTTTGAGAAGGCTGATATTGGCATTCACGCATCCAAGCTACTTCCCCACAGGAACCCATCAACGCACCCTTCTTGATTACTTGCTCCTTTTCACTTGGGTTCAGTATGCGTACGGCTGCAACGTCAATTGCCTTTACCAAGGTCCGCGCAATTTTCCATGGAAGGTTTTCATCCAATCCTTCAATGAGAATACATCGGTTCTTCTGCCCGGAATTATGTGGGAGCCTAACTGGAACTATTGTTTCCGATCGGGGAGAAAGAACAATCTTCTTCAAGCAGTACACTTTCCCTGATGGTGCACCTTCCATGAAGACTTCTTCTGACCCACATTTAAGGACTCCTTGATTAACGTCGATCTCGCAACAGTGCTGCCGCATGAAGTCCAAACCTAAGATGCAGTCGTCCACTATGTCAGCCATGATGACCTTATGCCGGTAGATAGTGTTTCCCAGTTTTAACTCCACTTCCTTCTCACCACGGACGGTTATGTGCTGACCGGTAGCTGTTACTAATTTTACGCCGTCATGCTTACCGAAGAAGTCCCCAAGAAAACGATTCGCTAGTTGGGAACTGACAACCGTGCGAGAAGCTCCAGTATCCAATGTCAGCTTACATGGTCTTCCGTTCACTTCACCTTTTATGACTAGGGTGTTCCCATCATGGGCTTGTGAGACCGAAATTCTTGGGGCTAATTTAACACCAGCCAGCACCCGCCCCGCAGTCCTGGCTTTGACTAGTTTTCCTGCTGCTGGGCGGTGATATCTGCCGCCTTTCTTTCTTGGGTCTGGTTTTCGCTAGCTGTGTTTCGCTTCGGGCAACTTGACCGAAGGTGACCTTTTTCTCCGCAAGAGTAGCACTTAGGGCTGTACCTCGGACGGTCACGGACAGGTGATACTGCAACCTCCCTGATGCGATGGGCTCGATGATCTTGCCTCACTGCCTCCACCTCCAACGCATGGGCCAAGGCATCCTTGAGTGTCTCGTGGTGTCCAAGTCTTACAGTAGCCCTTACTTCCAGGTCCCGTATGCCATCTATGAATGCTTGAGTCAGAGTCCCATCGATGAGTGCAGGCGCAGACTGGTACGCTTTTCGAACCAGCTTTTCGATTTCTAGGGCCCACTGCTGCAGGTTTTCACCACTGCGCTGCACACGATCCTTCAACTGCGCACGAAAAACGTGTTCCAGGTGCGCGTCACCGTATCTGGCCTCTAACGCCTCAACGAGCTGCTCGTACGAAACATTTTTGCCGAGAGCCTCTAACACCGTTAAGGCCTGATCACGAAGGGCCAAAGTAAGCGCGGTCATGGCCTGCTCTTTTGTCCACCCATTTGCATTCATGACAGCTTCAAATTGAATTTTGTATGCCGACCAGGAAGATGTTCCGTCAAAGGGTGGCACTTTAAACCCGCGCACGGAAGGTGCAGCAACTATCGGAGCCGTAGTCCGGTCTCCAGCTTTCAGAACTCCAACCGCTTTTCTTATATCAGCGATCTGGACTTCGGCCTCGGAGATACGATTTTCATGTACCTGAACAGTCTCCTTCATGGCTTTGATGTCCTTGCCAAATGTCGCGTGTAGATCTTTCAAAAGGAGAACCTGCTCCTCTTTACCCTGCTGCAGCTGTTCCTGTAGGCGGCGGGCCTGTTCTTCCTGTCGACGAGCCTGTTCTTCCTGTCGACGAGCCTGTTCTTCCTGTCGGCGAGCATGTTCCTCCTTGTCCTGCTGCAGCTGTTCCTGTATGCGGCGGGCCTGTTCTTCCTGTCGACAGGCCTGTTCTTCCTGTCGACGAGCCTGTTCTTCCTGTCGGCGAGCATGTTCTTCCTGTCGGCGGGCCTGTTCTTCCTGTCGACGGGCCTGCTCCTGCAGCATCGCCATCAGAGCAGAAAGATCCATGGCTGGTGATGCTGTAGGAACACCAGACGCTTGGGAAACTGGCTCCGTCGTCGGCTGATTACCCCCAGATGTCTGTCTTGAAGGTCCTTCAAATCGCCTCTGATCCACCTCCTGCTGGCGCTGACTCCTGGTACGAATACCTTCCGTGTCCTCCTTCGGTAAAACTGGCATAATTTATCCCTTACTTCTGACACCAAATGTTACGAGCTGGGTTTCGGGATAAATTAATTTAAGCCAAAATTAGCCACAATATCGCAATAGTCAAACAGAGTCACTTGTTTCGCTTGTACTGTATCGCTTGATTCGTATTCGCTCGCTTCCGAAATCGAACTGCCCATCGGGCCGACAATCCGCTATTTATATCCCGAGCAGAACATTCGCGAACATTCAACACTTTTCCACAGTTTGCAAGTAGATTCGAAACTTCGAGAACCTTCCACAGACATCTATTTACTGTTTAATCCCGCTACTCAACAATAGATGGCGGTGGCGTCTACGTACAATTGTTCGTAGTACTTGCTACTTGATAACAGATGGCGTTAGCGTGTCGTATCTAGAAGTTTCAACACTGCCCCATCCTTAGATGGAATTAGCGTGACGTTTCTAGACTTTTCGATCTACGTAATGTTGTCCCTTTCTGAGATGGAGTTAGCACGATGTTTCTAGACTTTACGATCTACGTAACATATAATGCGAAAAGACTTTTTCCCTAACCTAATATATGGTAAAACCCTTTAGAAAGATTTCTCTATCGCATCATGTAATTTAATATAATTTAAAAATTGAATACTCTGTTATAAGAAGGCGTCACCTTCGTCAGCTCATTAGATGCGTATTTTTTAAAGCTATATTGCAATCCCTGCCAATTTGAGGCCTGTGTCCAGTAGTGCATGTCTTTTTACTGAAATGATGAAGAATTTTAGCTTTCCAAAAGTTCAATTTGAATAAATGACTTATGATTATTTTTTTAATATTACGCCCCTTGGTGAGATTGGTTGTCAAATTTTCAGGCTTCAGATGACCCGGAACCACTCAAAGATCACAAAAGTCTCGGTTGATAAAGATGGTCACCCAGCCACAGACCAACCCCGGCAAGCGTAGCTTAACCTGATCGATCGACCCATAATCTATACTTATTGTTAATACTAGCTTCTGCCCCCGACTTCGTCAGCGTCAAATTTTTGCACCCCTGACCCTTCCCGTCGCATCGAATTGCCTGCCAGTTTTCGACCATTTGTCGTAGCTGATCCGCTCCTTTTAATTGTAGCGTGATGTTATATAGCCTATAGCCTTCCTCAATAAAAAGGCTACTCAACACAAAAAGAATTTTTCAATTTGGACCAGTAGTTCCTGAGATTAGCGCGTTCAACTAAACAAACAAACAAACAACTCTTCAGCTTTATAATATTAAGTATAGATTATAAAGCTGAAGAGTGGATGAGGTATCTAATTGAGAAGAGAAAAATACTAAAAATCCATCAATTATTTTATTTTGTTTAACATAGGTATGGTTACAGATAGTAAATTGTCTAAATTATGAGCACTATGTTTTGCCAATAAATGGAGTAGAGTACAAGATTAACCCAAACAAGATTTCAGTTATTTTTACGAACTCTGTACATTGGCAGGTGATAAATTCTGTAACAAGGAGATCATAGAAACGAATTATATAAAATAAAGATAATTTTATACGCGTTAATCGTTGTAGTTTTTTTTAACTATCCTGTATCTTTTGTATAGGCTTCCGTACACTCCCTTTGCCAAAAAAAAGGGTCGCAACCTGATTCGACACCCTTGCGCCATCTCATGTGAATTCCTAGCACTGCGTACTGTGCTGGCGCCGCTGCTGCGGCTGCTGACACCCTCAAGCGGCGCAAATACTGTAACCTTATAGGTAACGACAGTTTTGAGCCGTTTGGGGTTGAAACGCTCGGTCAAGGAGCCCGAGTGCGCGTCTCTTTTTAAAGTTTCTCATCTACTGGTCGACCCTTCACGTGGCGTAGGGCTAGG